>OX454525.1:273603699-274853699 GCA_949715645.1 Portevinia maculata
ATAATATAGACCCTCCAGGGGCCCTTGATGCTCATGTGTAAATATTTTCAAAATTCGCACGCACTGACACGCCTACAATTTTTTATTTATTTATATATATTGATATACAGTGGGTGATCAAATTATTACGGCCACCTTAAAAAATATATTTTTTTCAGGATTTAGTGCGATGGTGGAAAAACGCCTTAAATGGGCTAAGGCTCATAAGGACTGGACATCCGAAGACTGGTTAAAGGTGATAACTTAATATGTCGGCATTCAATAGTTTTTATACCCTATTCTAGGGGTATATTAATTTTGACGCATAGTTTGTAACATACCTTAATATTGCCCGTAGACCCCTAAAAGTTACTATATTTATGATCACCATCGATAGTAATGTCGATCTAGCCATGTCCGTCCGTCCGTCGGCAAAAATTAGGCCTTTAAACTGAACCTAGAGAACTGAAACTTTAACCATATACTCTCTAGGGTCCCGAAATAATCAAGTTTACGAATTTTTGAAATCCGCCCACAGACACGCCCACAAACTCAAAAAAACAAAATTTTGGAAAAAATCGAATTTTGAGCTAGAAAGCTTTTATATATGATCTATGACTCCTAAAACTGCTCGGGATAAAAATAATAAAACAATTTTTTTGAAAATCCAAAGTTTGAGCTAGGGAGCTGAAATTTATAATATATACTCTCTATGGGCCCTTTATGCTCATGTGTAAATATTTTCAAAATCCGCCCACTGACACGCCCACAATTAAATAAAACAATTTTATTGAAACACCCAAGTTTGAGCTAGGGAGCGTTTTTTTTATAAAATCCTTTAAATGTTATATAACAAAATATGTAGAGCGTTCTTAACAATTCAACCATACTTAGACTTTTGTCACGCCCACTTATGAGGGATAGGAATAAGAATAGGGTATCCAACAGTTCGCCCAAGCGGACTGTAGCCCGTCCCTATGTTTTTTTATATTTTGGAGATATATTTTCACGATTTTCGTGGCACGCGTTCGCACGCATCGGAAAAGCAGACCTACAAAAAAACGCGTGCCACGAAAATCGTGAAAATACATATATCTCCAAAATATAAAAAAAAGCTATTGAAAGCTGACATATTAAGTTATCACCTTTAACCAGTCTTCGGATGTCCAGTCCTTATGAGCCTTAGCCCATTTAAGGCGTTTTTCCACCATCACACTAAATCCTGGAAAAATTATATTTTTTAAGGTGGCCGTAATAATTTGATCACCCACTGTATATATACATAGATATAGATGGAGCGTAAGAAGTTTTACTTCAGTCGTGTAATCTTAAGCACACTCATTTTTTACTTTTATTAGGGTATTAAAGGTATCTAATAAAGGGTGTTCAAATTTGAGGTATCATTTTAGATTTTGAATGAAAGACATAAATTGTGTGAAATCTGTATTTATTTTTTTGGAAATTAATGTACATTGGTTCCGGTTAATAATGAAAACGAATGTCGTCGAATTGACCTCCTTTTCTAGCTAGGCAGACGGTCAACCTTTTACCAAAATTTTGAATCACTTTTTTCGCAGAAACCAAAAAAGTTACTGTATGGTGTGGATTTTGGTGTGATGGCATAATTGGTCCATTTTTCTTCGAGGATGAAAATGGCAATGCAGTTACTGTGGATGTTACTCCATATCAAGCGATGATTAGAAACTTTTTGTGGAGCCAATTGGAAAGTATTGATGTGAAGAATATGTGGTTTCAACAGGATGGTGAAACATGCCACACAGCAACGAACTCAATCGATCTTTTTAAAGAGAAGTTTAACAATCGCATAATTTTCCGAAGAACAGACGTAAATTGGCCACCAAGGTTCATTATTAACCGAAACCAATGTACATTAATTTCCAATAAAAATCTCCAACAGATATTTTGACTGTTGACAATTCAGATTCTAAAGTAGTACGAGAACTTAACAGAGATATTCTGTTACCTGAAGTTAATACTTCAAATATGTCTAATTCAGTTTCACGTCATTGTCCTTCTATTGGAAATACAAATGCTACTGTACCTGTACAAATTCCTACAACTATATTTGAACATGTCGTTACAGATTGAGCTGTAACGACATGTTCAAATATAGTTGTCAATAGTTTTGGATTTGTTCGACTTTCTCACCCCAGACAAACTCTTAGATAAAAACTATGAAAGCAATTCAGATGTTGCACCTCATGAGGATGACATTGATAAGGATGAATTTGAGATCGAACGCGTACGGTTAAGAGCAGTTTATTTATTTATGAATGAATTTAATTAATTATTAAACTAAAATATTTGAATGTAATTAATTTAGAAAATTAATTTAATACAATATAATTTAATGTAATTAAAAAAAAGCTAAAGAAACAAATAAATAAATGGGAAATAAATTACAAATAATAATCGAATCCGAATTAATGGGAATTTTTAATCGCTTATAGAATGGGAAATCGGAAAGTAACCAATATGGGAACATTTTAAATTTGCGGCTTCATTTTTGTTTCACTTGCTAGAAAGTAGTACGAACAACAGTTGACAAAATTTTGAAGAGCAATTTTACCAAGTTTATGGACATACATATGTGTAGGTATAACTGTTTGAAACCGTAGACGGATGTCCTTTTTATACCCTATTCTAGGGGTATATTAATTTTGACGCATAGTTTGTAACATACCTTAATATTGCCCGTAGACCCCTAAAAGTTACTATATTTATGATCAGCATCGATAGTAATGTCGATCTAGCCATGTCCGTCCGTCCGTCGGCAAAAATTAGGCCTTTAAACTGGACCTAGAGAGCTGAAATTTTAACCATATACTCTCTAGGGTCCCGAAATAATCGAGTTTACGAATTTTTGAAATCCGCCCACAGACACGCCCACAAACTCAAAAAAACAAAATTTTGGAAAAAATCGAATTTTGAGCTAGAAAGCTGAAATTTTGTATATATGATCTATGACTCCTAAAACTGCTCGGGATTTCAAAATCCGCCCACTGACACGCCCACAAATAAATAAAACAATTTTTTTGAAAATCCAAAGTTTGAGCTAGCGACCTGAAATTTATAATGTATACTCTCTGTGGGCCCTTTATGCTCATGTGTAAATATTTTCAAAATCCGCCCACTGACACGCCCACAATTAATTTTTTTTTTTTTTTTTAATTCAAAGTTTGAGCTAGGGAGCTGAAATTTATAATATGTACTCTCTAGGGGCCCTTTATTCTCATGTGTCAATTTTTTTTAAAATCCGCCTACTGACACGCCCACAATTAAATAAAAGAATTTTATTGAAACACCCAAGTTTGAGCTAGGGAGCGTTTTTTTGATAAAATCCTTTAAGCGTTCTTAACAATTCAACCATACTTAGACTTTTGTCACGCCCACTTATGAGGGATAGGAATAAGAATAGGGTATCCAACAGTTCGCCCAAGCGAACTGTAGCCCGTCCCTATGTTTGGATATCACATTTCTCTTCAGCCACGTCAGGGCTTCTTTTATCGCCATAATTTCCGCCTGGAAAACGCTACAATGATTAGGAAGACGGAAAGAGAGACGCCACCACCAAACTAGTCACTAGTTTTTCATCCGTCGATGTAGAAGTGGATCGATTCATCTTCCGCAAATTCAGCGTCATCCCAGAATGATCTGGAAGGAATAGTGACTTGAAAATACTTTCCGAACTTTAATTGGGGTATGGTGTAGTCTATGTTTCCTGGTAGATGATGGAGTGGCCAATATTATTGTTAATCCACTGCGAGGTAGCTTTAAGGCGGACAGTAGAACTGGCCGCTGTTTGCCTGCTAAAAATGTCGAGGGATAACAATTGTAGCAGAATATCTAGTGCTGCGGAGATGGTGGTTCGGAGTGGTCCGCTTATGCAAAAACATGCTGTGCGTTGGACTTTGCTCAGCTTATCACAGTTTGTAGCTTTACCTAGGGCAGTCCACCAAACAGCAACCCCGTATGTAAGCATCGGTCTTACGACCGATACATATAGCCAATGAGTGATGTGGGGCTGTAGACCCCACTTATTGCCAATGGCTTTTTTGCAAGAGAAAAGTGCTACTGTGGCTTTTTTGACTCTTTTTGTATGTTGGGTTTCCAGCTTAACTTCCTATCGAAGTTAAGACCCAAGAACTTACCTTCGTCGGAAAATAAACCAATAGAGGGTGTGTCAATATGTGGGATTTTGTATTTCCTGGAAAAGAGGACAAGTTTGGTTTTGTGGGCGTTGATACCCAAGCCACAACGATTAGCCCATCTCTTTAGCTTGTTGACAGACCCGCTGGCAGATGTAACGCCCAGTTTTGAGTTGATAATCCGACTTGTGAGCACTGGATTGATCAATTCACCAAGAGAACCATCCACATTCAGTTCTGTTAGTGCATTTGCGATTGCAGATGTTAAAGGCTGACTTACCTGACTTACCTTTACAATACGCATGTTGAGCCGCAGACAGAAGTTGCGTATTTATATTGGTACGACGATGGATATCAATCAGTCGCTCCAGCGTTTTAAGGAGAAATGATGATAGACTAATAGTTGTTTTGAATGAACAACCATATTTCTTACAATAGCTACCGCATGAAGTGGACGGCTGGAGTTACAGCGCTGTTTCACGGTTCACTACCTATGTTACAGACAATGAGGTTGGTACTTAAGGGCGGCTCCGGGAGGGGGCAAAATAAAATGTAACCCTTCGGTCTAATCGGAAAATCAACCAGCCAACCAGTTGATCGAAAAGAAATTGAAGATGAACAGAATCATTAGTTATTATTTTTTTTTATGTATTTCTACTTTTGTACTGTATTTTGACTATAGGTACAACATATTTTCGTGCCTTGATTTAACTAAATTCCTCCATAACGTCGTTGAATTTGAAATTTCGTACAGTCCTTGAATATCTGCTTGCGGAAAAGTGACGGAGTTTAAAGTGCATTAGGTATTTTTGCTGATGATGGAACTATCATTAGTGAGGATCAAACGTCCGTACAACGAGCATTTGATGCATTAGTCCGAAAAAAAAACAAAATACCTGTGCTGCCCGTTCTCTGATCCACCGCGACCTGTTCTAGGTATTTATATGCATGGAAAAGTGCTTCTCAAGTTCGAAAAGTTCGAATTTCTGTGATCTATTATCCGAAGCAATCTGTCATGACGGTATTAATCATAGCGTAAGTGTAGGGTGGATGAAGTGACAGGAAAACTCAGCCATCTTCTGTGGCCGGAAAATGTCCCTTGGGCTGAAAGTCACCCAGTGCTTACATACGGTTCACAATGCTGGCCAACAAACAAAAAGTAAATGGTGTTTTTTAAATTAGTACTGACTTTGATTTTGAACAAAACACATGAAATTTAATTAATACCAATTCATTTGTATTCAATCGAGAGTATACATTTAAAGCAATTAGTTTTAAAGCACAAACTCGGTCATATGGCCACCACGGCTGGATCTGATAAATTTGTGGTCGTATACCGTCAATAACCCGAATAATGTTGGCTTTCAATGCGTCGGTCGTTTGTTGGTGGTTAGTCAGCGTAGGCTAGGGACTTCACGAAAATAATAATCAAAGGCTTCAAATCGCACGATCTTGGAGGCCAATTTGCAGGTCCATTACACAGAAGTATACGTTCATCGAATGTTTCCCTCAATAAGTTGATTGTTTCAATTTCTGGGGAAAAAGTTATTAATCATGGCTCTATAGCAAATACCGTTGACCGTAGTCGCTGATTAGTCCCATTTTTGCAAACAAAAATTGGTCCGATGACACCAAACGGACAATTTGACGGCAACATTTTGATCATCTCATGTGAATTATCTTTGCTTCAAATGCGACAATTTTTCTTATGTGAATTAGTCAAAAATGAGCATCATCGTTGAACACAATTTTTCGGTAAAACAGTGGATCTAATGCCAGTTGACGCATTCAACGAAATTTCGACACAAACAATGTTCATTTGGCTTCAATTCTTGCACGGGCGGGATTTTGTTACAATTACCAAGCTATTATGGACGACGTCGAATCGATAAAGTTGAATCTTTTTCAGCACTCTCCTATATTCCGCATTTCGCAAGGAAAATGTTGTGCGAAAACGGTCAACAATACGCGAATAGCAGTCTCAAGACCCAACTATAATAGACTTTAGACTTATATATCAAAGCCGAACGAAAAGCCCACTCAGTTTCTGCCAATAGACCTAGTTGCCCATTATAAACTTAATCACCTGTCAAATAATTAACGGTTGTTTTGTCGCCCTTCGTATTCCGTAACGAAAACTTGACGAAACCGAGCATAATCACATTATGGTCATGCTATACTATATTTGCATGTAATTGGACATTTCCTTCAGCTGACGTAAGCCAAGCAAAGTCCATTATGCCTAAGCGCCAAAATTCATTTCGCAATTATCGAAATAAATTGATTATCTTGTAAAAGTCGTGCAACGCGATCATTTCATTGCATCATTGCTTTTCTCGTCTTTTTCCGTTTTGCTTATGATTGGACATCAATTTGTTGTTTTACTCACTGTTAACTCCTGTTATACGGCAAAATGACACTTGGCATAAATACTAGAAGTATTCACGACCCAATGCAACTGGCCTGGTATTATTTCGAAAGTGCATCATTTTGTCGCACTACACCAATAAAATATACTAACTAAAATTTTGCAACAATATTGCAAGTTGTCACCATCTGGAATACCGCACCTGAAACCCCTCGTCGCCCTGAACCTGATCAGACACGAGCAAACCTGTTCCCGCCGATTCAACATGTTCCCACGATTGCAACGATGACGTATACACGATACTGGCGGATGTTCGCGCTGCATGCATTGGGCGACTCAGCAGATTGGGCACGGGAAGTAATAGACGGCACTGAATTAATCTAGTTTTGGACGTGGCAACGCTTCCGCTATTCAAATATATTCGATTAACATCTAAATAAATCCCTTTACAACGTAGTATAAAAAGTATTGTGTTTGAATTATTTTAACGAACGTGTTGGACCAACCTCAGGTTGGTGTTCGATTTTTTTTGGAGAATCCTTAACAGGATTTAGTAACTGGCGCCCGAGCAGGGACTGGCTTAAAACTCATATCCTTTCTTCCGTGTCCTTTCAGACAGGACAGGAGGTCAGTACACTCTTTCGAGTGCATACAGCTGTAACCATAGGAACACAGTAATGGCACTAACTCTCCAGCAACAAACACTAACTTACCCATAGGATGGGAACATGCTAGTCATTGTCGTAGGGCGGATATGAAGGTGAAGATTGATTATGCCGCGAGTAGGTCGCTTACAAGAATAAACGCTTGCGACTAAAAGGGATTAACACGACACTTCCCAAGTCAGTTCCTAGAAGGAAATCGGAATCGGTTTTAAAAAAAAAAATATAGTTTTTGCTTTCCTTAGAACAACGTCAAAAGGGAACAGCATTACCTCTTCTACCTGATAAATGTTTCCTAGGTATACCCATCGCTACTTGCAAACTCATGCTCAAGCTAGCCGCAGTCGAGAGTGCAAACCTCAGGTGGACAGGTATTGATACGTGTCTAGCGACCAAGCACATCTGGCCAAAGCTTGACCTGCGACGCTCTCTGAGTTTGATCTCACTTAACCGACTGCATATTAGCTCTGTCATAGGTGTCATCACAGGACACTGTCTAATAGGCAAGCACGCATCAAGGCTTGGCGTCTATTCTAATGACTTCTGCAGAAGTTGCAGGGATGAGGAGGAGGAGGAGAATACACTTCATCTCCTCTGCACATGTCCTGCACTCTCCCATAAAAGAAATCTCTATTCGGGACCCTTCCTCCTTAATGAACTCAGTGACTTGGCTAACACAGATGTTAGAAGTCTATCACGCTTCATTAGAAGCTCCAAATGGTTTTAGCGGGTAGTGGTAGATACTCCCGATCCTAGTGGCATCACAATGGACCTCTTTGCTCTAAGTGTGTTTGCTTTCAGCTAACAGCCACCTCAACCTAACCTAACCTAGAACAACGTCAAAAAGAAAAAATCCTTAAACTCAGTGTAGACAATGAGTAACAACCTCTCTTTTTTTCTTTTTTTTTTTTTTTTTTAAAAAGGAAATCCAAATCCCAGAGCACTCAGACTCGGTAACGTTCCATTGTACTACCAGGCAGAAATCCTCCTTTTGGTGTAGAGGCATGTGATTGGGTGGCGTATGTTGTTGTTCCCCATGGGGATTGAACCTGCACCGCACGGGTCACAAGCCAACACACTAACCTCTACACCATCGCCACCTCTCGATATTGTGAGTTAAATTGGTGAAAAAAAATGAGATTTTTTAGTTCTACACCCCACAGAGTGAGAATTAATAAAAAAAACATAGGGACGGGCTACATACAGTCCGCTTGGGCGAACTGTTGGATACCCTATTCTTACTCCTATCCCTCATAAGTGGGCGTGACAAAAGTCTAAGTATGGTTGAATTGTTAAGAACGCTTTACATATTTTGTTATATAACATTTAAAGGATTTTATCAAAAAAAAAAACCCTCCCTAGCTCAAACTTGGGTGTTTCAATAAAATTGTTTTATATAATTGTGGGCGTGTCAGTAGGCGGATTTAAAAAAAATTAACACATGAGAATAAAGGGCCCCTAGAGAGTATATATTATAAATTTCAGCTCCCTTGCTCAAACTTTGAATTTTCAAAAAAAAAAAAAATTAATTGTGGGCGTGTCAGTGGGCGGATTTTGAAAATATTTACACATGAACATAAAGGGCCCATAGAGAGTATATATTATAAATTTCAGCTCCCTAGCTCAAACTTTGGATTTTCAAAAATTAATATACCTACCCTTAGAATAGGGTATAAAAAAATTATTTTATATATTTGTGGGCGTGTCAGTGGGCGGATTTTGAAAAGTTTTTATCCCGAGCAGTTTTAGGAGTCATAGATCATATATAAAAAATTTCAGCTTTCTAGCTCAAAATTCGGTTTTTTCCAAAATTTTGTTTTTTTGAGTTTGTGGGCGTGTCTGTGGGCGGATTTCAAAAATTCGTAAACTTGATTATTTCGGGACCCTAGAGAGTATATGGTTAAAATTTCAGCTCTCTAGGTCCAGTTTAATTTTTGCCGACGGACGGACGGACGGACGGACGGACGGACATGGCTAGATCGACATTACTATCGATGCTGATCATAAATATAGTAACTTTTAGGGGTCTACGGGCAATATTAAGGTATGTTACAAACTATGCGTGAAAATTAATATAGGTACCCTTAGAATAGGGTATAATTAATAGTGACTACAATCAAAGAAAAAAGTGGTCTGGATGCGACCCGCAAGTTTCACACGACTAACTTCCCAGTGGGATCAATATGATTTCGCGATTAGTTGTAAATTTTGAAATGTGGTTAACCATAAGATATTTAATTTTTATTTAATATTAAAAAAGGCTCTTTAATATTGTTTATGGAAATTAAATGTTGTTAATAACAGGGAAGTGTGATATATATTAATGCAAGCATTGTTATGAACAGGGAGACCTGTAAATTTACATGTATACGAAATAACGGAGCACAATGTAATAATGATTTGCTTAATGACAAATGACAATAAATAGTACAAATAAAGGCAAATTATTTTAATTGTTTATTTACTAACAAAAAACGGCTGGACCGATTTCGCTGGATCATCTTTGGTTCTCGAGATTATCGTGGCGAAAGATAATTCCGAACGCACATACGTACATACGCACATACGTACATACACACAGCCAGACTTCTCTATAAAAACGTTGGATTTGGATTCTGGACCTTGAAACGTGGAGATATGTCAAAATCCGTGATTCACAAAATCGGCCCCATTACAAGAACTCCCACTGGGATGGGAAGTTAATAAAAATGATTTCTTAGTTCTACAACCAGGAAAGAGGGAAAATTAATAAACAAATTATAATTAAGAAGAAATTTGTGAAAAATTTAAAGTAAAATAAATTAGAGTGAAAATAATATAAGGAACACGGAAAAAATTGTGAGAAAGTCAAAGTCATTTGATAGAGAAATTGTATTAAAATAATTGGAGTAAAATTAACTTAAGCACAAAGAGAAAAATTTGTGAAAAATTTAAAAAAAAAATGTATTAAAGCAATTGAAGTGAAAGTAATTAAAGCATAAAAAGAAAAAATTGTGAAAAATCTAAAGCAATACGATAAATTGTGGAATTCAAATTCAAATTAGTGAAAAGCTAATTTTAAATAGAATAAATAAGACTTAAAGAGAAAATTTGTGAGAAACCAGATTAAGAGAAAATAAGTAACCGTAGTAAAGGTAAGGTGCATTGTTAACCATATAAAATATAAATACATAAGTAGTGCATTTACACGCTCTCTTTTTCACGCGTGTTGGTCTCTTATATTTAAGTAAAGTAAAATTAATCATTGTCTATCTAAACAATGGATGTGGTCGACAGCTAGCAATCCGACAATTGGTTTGACAGATATAATTCTCCGAGGTTAGTACTGGGTTAAAAAAAAACACCCTATTTAAGGGCAAATTAACGGCAGCTGGAAAGAAGTAATTCGCAGCTTGATCGAATAAGAAGTTTCAAAATCCAAGAAAGCCTTTACTTTAAAAAACATGTATCAAAAAAATAGAGGACGACCGGCTCAGTTTGTACTGTCATGTGAGAGATCATGTGAACCCCGTCAAAAAGGTCATCATGTTTATTTTGAGATTCCAATGAATAGTGGAGCGAAGGGCTCGCTCTTCCATTCTGGCAGTTCTGATGGCTGGGAACTGGGATACAATTTATGTTGTAGGCTTTAAGATATTTGAAATATTGCATTTCCTTTGCTTCCTCTACAAAGGTTTATAATAATATTATTTTGTCATATTTCAAAATTAATTTGGAAAATTTAGTCATTATAAGTGTGTAATAAGGCAGTGGCAGACTAACCAGGGGGCGGAAGGGGCGGCCCGCGGTCTTGAGGGGCCCCCAAATCCTTCAATTTATAATAAATTTTTACTTCAGTGAATCGTTACCCTGTATATCGCTCATACTTCAATACCTCTTGACCATTTGCATCTCGGTTGCATCATGCGAGAACAGTTTTTCGAAACTTAAACTAATTACAAATTATCTTCGAACTACAATGGATCAAGAGCGACTGGTCAATCTAGCCGTGCTTTCAATAGAAAGAAAAATTTAAAAAGAAATCGATTTCACTGAAATTATTGAGAAGTTCAGTAAATTGAAGGCACGAAAACACATACAACACACTACAAAATGTAAAAAAAATTATCTTTAATTTATTTTATAAAATTTTTTTTTTGTCGATCGATTCGCATTTTATTTTCCTCACCCATATCCATTCCATATTGTAGGTATGTACACTCATCGCCACTTGAATAGGACACCCTATACACTCTTTTTGCAATTGCTCATAACTCGAAAGCGGAATGATAAAATAATGATATTATGCCCGTTATCTTTGTCCAACTCTTCTTCTTTCTCTGTGACAAAATTGCAAGTTCTGGAAAAGAGCCGTTATATGTTTTTTTCCACTTGGTGGAATTAAAACAACATTTTTGCGCCACTTGAATAGAACATGCATTTAGTTTGATCGTTATCTTTGGCACGCGGACTCATATTCTTCGTTGATCGATTTTTTTTTGTTAATTTCGTTTATTTAATTAAAAAAGAAAAACCTAAAATGAGTCTAGGAAAAGCATTATCCGTGGCGGAAAAGGCACAAATCAAAGCTTACAAGGATTCTAGCTTATCTATTGGCAAAATAGCTAAACAAAATCGAGAGGAGCCGACACGTTATGTCCACATTTTTAAGTAATGAGTATGAATATGGAAAAAACATGAAAGGCCGGACTTACAGCGTGCTTACTAATACGGAAAGGGGACTTATTTTAAGAAAAGAGTCAAATTCTCACGACTCTTTGGCAAAAATCAGGGATAAATGTGATGTCAAGGCAAGTCTTACAACTATACGTCGTGTTACCCCGATGGCTATAGCTACTATTTCCATGACCTCCACAAAGAAGCACATTATTTGGACCGGCTGCTTAGCAGAGTTGGAGGTGTGATGGTGTGGGGAGCCATTTCCTATTATGGAACCTGCCAACTACAATTTATGTCAACCACAATGAATGCGTTGTCTTCCAATGGCATATTGAAAAAGGCCTTTCCATACTTTCATACCCTTTTTGGACCTCTGCCGTGGATTTCTCAACATGATAATGCGCCAATACATACAGCTCGGGTAGTTAAAACCTATATACAGAGCCAAAATGTGGAGCTATTAAGCTGGCTGCCATATTCTCCGGATTTAAATATCATTGAAAATGTTTGGGATGGTTGACAAGTCAAGTATACGGATCACGACAACAATATTCGAGTATACCCGAACTAACCCAAGCCATCGAATAAGCTTGCAGCTCGATTTTACGGAATTATTTGGCTAATTTGTATACATCCCTTCCAAACCGGATGTGTGAAGTTTTGGAACAGAAAGGTGGCTCAACACACTATTAAAAAAAAAATTCTGAATGTACAATACTCCAATTATCTTAAATTTAAGTAATTTTTGTAATAAAAAGAATCAGACATCTCTAAAATGTTTTTTTATTAAAGTGTCCTATTCAAGTGGTGCAAATTTTCGACCCGCATTTTGCCGGTTTTTGGTTGATAATATTTTTTTAAAACTTAAAGCTTTACCATTGAATCTTCCTTTTGATAAAACTACAGCAATTAAATTAACTTTGTTTACAAAAAAAATTAAGTCTCTAGCATGCTTGGTTTGGGAGCAATGAAGGATAGAAAACGGACGTTAGGGGTGTCCTATTCAAGTGGCGAGGAGTATATGTTTATTTAGCCTAAATAATTTAATTCGAATTTAAATATCAGTTGCCAGATTTTAACGAAATGAACATAAACACATATTTATACATACGAGTATAAATGTGAGCTGAATAAAAAGCTCGTAAAACTACATTTTTTTAAAGCTGGGGGGCCTCATTCAGCTTTGCCGCCCGGGCCTCTGACGGGCTTAGTCCGCCACTGTAATAAGGTAACATAAAATTTTAACTTCACATATATTTAATTGGCAGAGAGTAACACTATCGTATATTTGCGAGCTACGACTTGGAAAACTACCATTATTATTTTGGGGCGTAGCATCATTAGACGGGGTTGTTGGTTGCCATTTATGCCTGTGTCAAACATGCACATAACATTTTCTCCGAATGTTGTTTCGATACATGATTCGATACAAATCTTGATTATTTTTTATTTTTAGATTCATAGCAAAATACACGCTAAACAACTCCATGAGTGGAAAGAATACAACCACCACTACACAGCAATCAATCCTAACAGAGTGCATCCCACTTATCCGACTAACACTGCTAAAGAAAGGATTACCAATTTTGTTCGGCTTCGAGTGGGGCATACCTGCCTGACACACCAACACCTCCTCAAAAAAGAACCACCACCGACTTGCCCCAACTCCCAAAATATCCTCACATTCAATCACCTGCTTGGTCCCTGCTTCCTCTCATCTCACCAGCAACTACAAAACTTCAATCAGTCCTCAAACATCATGGAAATACTTAAGGATCCTACCCAGAATAACATAGAAACTATTTCGAAAATGTTAACCTTACTTAGAGTTAAGTTATAATTTTTATTACCAAAGAGCCGATAGTCTCTGCTGCTAGTGCTCTCAAATAATTGTTATCAGTAGTTAATTTTAATTTGTTATTGATAAAAATAAATAAATAAATAAATAAATAATTTTTATTTTTAAGCCGCGGAAATTATCGTTTGCAAATAAAAATTAACCAATTTAAAGTGAAGTTGCTTTAATAAAAATGTTCGTGTTCGGCTTATACGCGAGTAATCTATTGTTGATTTCGGAAAGGGTTCTTCGCTAGTTTCGAGTTAAAACGAATCGTGCTACAAAAACAAAACGTAATAACTTTTTTTCTGTGTGTGTAATCGACTTATTTTTTCTTTATTTGGCAGGTAACTATTTAGATTTATTAAAATGAATGCTTGGGCTACCGAAAATTGCTCTCCCCCGAAAGTCTCTATTCGTTATGTGCTTTTATATCCCACCGGCCCAACCTTTTGAATCGTACCAATTTGCTGTCGATGTGATTGACCAAATGGCCGACTCGTCAGACTCCCTTGACGACATCATTTTCGGCGACTTTAATCTGCCTCATCTGCACTGGATTCCGTCAGATGATGGATCATTTTTCCTGGCTTCTAATCCGAACACAAATAAGGAATGCCTTTTCATAGATCGTCTAACAGATTCAGGCTTATGCGAAGTTAGTGGCATCTCCAATTATATGGGTAGGCAACTAGACCTTATTGTCTCTACTGATCCCATTACCTCCTCTGTCTCGCTTTTTCCCCTATCTCTATCGACTATTGATAATTTTCACCCCCCACTTCTTCTTTCTTTTTTCCATGACTCTCCACCATAGCCGACGCCCGCGACAAATCTCCCCTCTTACGATTTTCACAAAGCGAATTTCCACAAAATTAACGCCTATCTAAGCAGAGCCTCTTTTGACTTCGCCAACCTCTCTCTAAATGATGTCCTGTCCGTTTTTTACACTGAACTATTTAATTCCATTTCTCTTTATGTTCCCTTCTCTCGCCATAAGACAACTTTTTCATCACCCCCATGGTATAACCGCAAACTTCGGACTTTACGTAACAAGAGAAATGAACTATGGGCATTTTTCCTTCGTGATAATTCTTCTTTTAACTACTCTAATTATGTCGGCTCATATCTTCGGTTTACCCAGCTTTAAGACTCTCTCTACCAGCAATATCTTAATAAGGCACAAGCCAATCTTATTACCGACCCTAAGTCCTTTTTCCGATTTGTTAACTACAAAAAAAAATCCGATGGTTACCCCACATCCCTCTCCTACGAAAACATATCCTCAAGTGACCCGCATACTATAGCGAACTTATTCGCAAACTTTTTTAAACAATCTTTCGCCGACAGCTCTTTCGTACCTGATCCCTCTTATTTTAATTATCTACTTAATTTCTCCTTTGGTCCCTTTCTTTCTCTTACTTTCGACCCTGCAGTAATTGAAAACAAGCTTCAAAAACTCAATGATGAATTCTCACCTGGGCCAGATGGACTTCCCGCTATATTTCTTAAGAAATGCAGCTCCAATATTTCCCTCCCCCTTTCTCACCTTTTCCGGCTTTCACTTTCACATAGAGAATTCCCTCAGATTTGGAAGTGCTCATTTATAACCCCGATATACAAAAAAGGACTAAAGAGCGAAATAACCGCCCTAACTCTCACATATACCCAAGCTCCTCGAAAGTATCGTGCACGAAAATCTTAGCTTTCACTGCAAATCTCTTATCTCCCAAAACCAACATGGCTTTCTTAAAGGCAGATCAACTACCATAAACCTCGTGGAATTCGTGTCCTCCGCCCTCTCAACCCTGGAAAACGGCAACGAATTCGACGTTATTGCAACCGATTTCAGTAAGGCGTTTGATAAGATATCTCACAAATTAGTCCTTTTTAAACTATCTTCACTCGCCTTCGAACCCATTCTGTTAAAATGGATATCGTCCTACCTGGAAAACCGTTATTATAGTGTTCGCTTCAGGCCACCTTATCGGCGCCGTTTTTGGCCACCTCTGGGGTTCCACAAGGTAGTCATCTTGGTCCCCTTCTCTTTATCCTAACCATTAACGACCTTGATCGAATCATAAAGCATTCTGTCCTTTCGCTCTACGCTGATGATACCAAGTTTTGTATGCCCATATCTTCACCACAAGACTCTTGTCTTATACAACAAGATCTGGATACTTTTCCCACCTGGTGCATTAAAAACGGATTGAAGCGTGATGTTCGGCTTGCGGGGGTGGTGTTTTGGAAAAAAAGATGGTTTCCCGTCGAGCGGCGAAAAGTGTCCCGTAGTGATTTCCAGAGCCAGGCGACCAATTGCTTGTTCAGCCTGTCTACTGTAGTGCGGGGGCGTTGATAGAAATTACGGCGATGACGTAGATGAACAGAGCCAGGCGACCAATTGCTTGTTCAGCCTGTCTACTTTCAATTTCCAACAGACTGTTTGAAAAGAATAAAAAAGGTGGCTCCAACTTGGTTGTGTGCTCACAAACTTTATTTAACAGACTGCTTTTAAAAAGAATAAAAAAGGTGGCTCCAACTTGGTTGTGTGCTCACAAACTTTATTTAACAGACTGCAACAATTCATATTTCACGCTGCCGTCTTATACTCAGAAACGCAACGGTGCAGTGTGAATCTTAAAACAACAATAATTCTTTATTTTCGCCGTTGCTGAATTCTGTGTATACGAGGACTCACATTTGCGTGTTTAAATAACATTTTAAAGTTAATATGCGATATGTGCTTTTAAGTTAAATTAAAATTAATCATTGTCTATCTAAACAATGGATGTGGTCGACAGCTAGCAATCCGACAATTGGTTTGACAGATATAATTCTCCGAGGTTAGTACTGGGTTAAAAAAAACACCCTATTTAAGGGCAAATTAACGGCAGCTGGAAAGAAGTAATTCGCAGCTTGATCGAATAAGAAGTTTCAAAATCCAAGAAAGCCTTTACTTTAAAAAACATGTATCAAAAAAATAGAGGACGACCGGCTCAGTTTGTACTGTCATGTGAGAGATCATGTGAACCCCGTCAAAAAGGTCATCATGTTTATTTTGAGATTCCAATGAATAGTGGAGCGAAGGGCTCGCTCTTCCATTCTGGCAGTTCTGATGGCTGGGAACTGGGATACAATTTATGTTGTAGGCTTTAAGATATTTGAAATATTGCATTTCCTTTGCTTCCTCTACAAAGGTTTATAATAATATTATTTTGTCATATTTCAAAATTAATTTGGAAAATTTAGTCATTATAAGTGTGTAATAAGGCAGTGGCAGACTAACCAGGGGGCGGAAGGGGCGGCCCGCGGTCTTGAGGGGCCCCCAAATCCTTCAATTTATAATAAATTTTTACTTCAATGAATCGTTACCCTGTATATCGCTCATACTTCAATACCTCTTGACCATTTGCATCTCGGTTGCATCATGCGAGAACAGTTTTTCGAAACTTAAACTAATTACAAATTATCTTCGAACTACAATGGATCAAGAGCGACTGGTCAATCTAGCCGTGCTTTCAATAGAAAGAAAAATTTAAAAAGAAATCGATTTCACTGAAATTATTGAGAAGTTCAGTAAATTGAAGGCACGAAAACACATACAACACACTACAAAATGTAAAAAAAATTATCTTTAATTTATTTTATAAAATTTTTTTTTTGTCGATCGATTCGCATTTTATTTTCCTCACCCATATCCATTCCATATTGTAGGTATGTACACTCATCGCCACTTGAATAGGACACCCTATACACTCTTTTTGCAATTGCTCATAACTCGAAAGCGGAATGATAAAATAATGATATTATGCCCGTTATCTTTGTCCAACTCTTCTTCTTTCTCTGTGACAAAATTGCAAGTTCTGGAAAAGAGCCGTTATATGTTTTTTTCCACTTGGTGGAATTAAAACAACATTTTTGCGCCACTTGAATAGAACATGCATTTAGTTTGATCGTTATCTTTGGCACGCGGACTCATATTCTTCGTTGATCGATTTTTTTTTGTTAATTTCGTTTATTTAATTAAAAAAGAAAAACCTAAAATGAGTCTAGGAAAAGCATTATCCGTGGCGGAAAAGGCACAAATCAAAGCTTACAAGGATTCTAGCTTATCTATTGGCAAAATAGCTAAACAAAATCGAGAGGAGCCGACACGTTATGTCCACATTTTTAAGTAATGAGTATGAATATGGAAAAAACATGAAAGGCCGGACTTACAGCGTGCTTACTAATACGGAAAGGGGACTTATTTTAAGAAAAGAGTCAAATTCTCACGACTCTTTGGCAAAAATCAGGGATAAATGTGATGTCAAGGCAAGTCTTACAACTATACGTCGTGTTACCCCGATGGCTATAGCTACTATTTCCATGACCTCCACAAAGAAGCACATTATTTGGACCGGCTGCTTAGCAGAGTTGGAGGTGTGATGGTGTGGGGAGCCATTTCCTATTATGGAACCTGCCAACTACAATTTATGTCAACCACAATGAATGCGTTGTCTTCCAATGGCATATTGAAAAAGGCCTTTCCATACTTTCATACCCTTTTTGGACCTCTGCCGTGGATTTCTCAACATGATAATGCGCCAATACATACAGCTCGGGTAGTTAAAACCTATATACAGAGCCAAAATGTGGAGCTATTAAGCTGGCTGCCATATTCTCCGGATTTAAATATCATTGAAAATGTTTGGGATGGTTGACAAGTCAAGTATACGGATCACGACAACAATATTCGAGTATACCCGAACTAACCCAAGCCATCGAATAAGCTTGCAGCTCGATTTTACGGAATTATTTGGCTAATTTGTATACATCCCTTCCAAACCGGATGTGTGAAGTTTTGGAACAGAAAGGTGGCTCAACACACTATTAAAAAAAAAATTCTGAATGTACAATACTCCAATTATCTTAAATTTAAGTAATTTTTGTAATAAAAAGAATCAGACATCTCTAAAATGTTTTTTTATTAAAGTGTCCTATTCAAGTGGTGCAAATTTTCGACCCGCATTTTGCCGGTTTTTGGTTGATAATATTTTTTTAAAACTTAAAGCTTTACCATTGAATCTTCCTTTTGATAAAACTACAGCAATTAAATTAACTTTGTTTACAAAAAAAATTAAGTCTCTAGCATGCTTGGTTTGGGAGCAATGAAGGATAGAAAACGGACGTTAGGGGTGTCCTATTCAAGTGGCGAGGAGTATATGTTTATTTAGCCTAAATAATTTAATTCGAATTTAAATATCAGTTGCCAGATTTTAACGAAATGAACATAAACACATATTTATACATACGAGTATAAATGTGAGCTGAATAAAAAGCTCGTAAAACTACATTTTTTTAAAGCTGGGGGGCCTCATTCAGCTTTGCCGCCCGGGCCTCTGACGGGCTTAGTCCGCCACTGTAATAAGGTAACATAAAATTTTAACTTCACATATATTTAATTGGCAGAGAGTAACACTATCGTATATTTGCGAGCTACGACTTGGAAAACTACCATTATTATTTTGGGGCGTAGCATCATTAGACGGGGTTGTTGGTTGCCATTTATGCCTGTGTCAAACATGCACATAACATTTTCTCCGAATGTTGTTTCGATACATGATTCGATACAAATCTTGATTATTTTTTATTTTTAGATTCATAGCAAAATACACGCTAAACAACTCCATGAGTGGAAAGAATACAACCACCACTACACAGCAATCAATCCTAACAGAGTGCATCCCACTTATCCGACTAACACTGCTAAAGAAAGGATTACCAATTTTGTTCGGCTTCGAGTGGGGCATACCTGCCTGACACACCAACACCTCCTCAAAAAAGAACCACCACCGACTTGCCCCAACTCCCAAAATATCCTCACATTCAATCACCTGCTTGGTCCCTGCTTCCTCTCATCTCACCAGCAACTACAAAACTTCAATCAGTCCTCAAACATCATGGAAATACTTAAGGATCCTACCCAGAATAACATAGAAACTATTTCGAAAATGTTAACCTTACTTAGAGTTAAGTTATAATTTTTATTACCAAAGAGCCGATAGTCTCTGCTGCTAGTGCTCTCAAATAATTGTTATCAGTAGTTAATTTTAATTTGTTATTGATAAAAATAAATAAATAAATAAATAAATAATTTTTATTTTTAAGCCGCGGAAATTATCGTTTGCAAATAAAAATTAACCAATTTAAAGTGAAGTTGCTTTAATAAAAATGTTCGTGTTCGGCTTATACGCGAGTAATCTATTGTTGATTTCGGAAAGGGTTCTTCGCTAGTTTCGAGTTAAAACGAATCGTGCTACAAAAACAAAACGTAATAACTTTTTTTCTGTGTGTGTAATCGACTTATTTTTTCTTTATTTGGCAGGTAACTATTTAGATTTATTAAAATGAATGCTTGGGCTACCGAAAATTGCTCTCCCCCGAAAGTCTCTATTCGTTATGTGCTTTTATATCCCACCGGCCCAACCTTTTGAATCGTACCAATTTGCTGTCGATGTGATTGACCAAATGGCCGACTCGTCAGACTCCCTTGACGACATCATTTTCGGCGACTTTAATCTGCCTCATCTGCACTGGATTCCGTCAGATGATGGATCATTTTTCCTGGCTTCTAATCCGAACACAAATAAGGAATGCCTTTTCATAGATCGTCTAACAGATTCAGGCTTATGCGAAGTTAGTGGCATCTCCAATTATATGGGTAGGCAACTAGACCTTATTGTCTCTACTGATCCCATTACCTCCTCTGTCTCGCTTTTTCCCCTATCTCTATCGACTATTGATAATTTTCACCCCCCACTTCTTCTTTCTTTTTTCCATGACTCTCCACCATAGCCGACGCCCGCGACAAATCTCCCCTCTTACGATTTTCACAAAGCGAATTTCCACAAAATTAACGCCTATCTAAGCAGAGCCTCTTTTGACTTCGCCAACCTCTCTCTAAATGATGTCCTGTCCGTTTTTTACACTGAACTATTTAATTCCATTTCTCTTTATGTTCCCTTCTCTCGCCATAAGACAACTTTTTCATCACCCCCATGGTATAACCGCAAACTTCGGACTTTACGTAACAAGAGAAATGAACTATGGGCATTTTTCCTTCGTGATAATTCTTCTTTTAACTACTCTAATTATGTCGGCTCATATCTTCGGTTTACCCAGCTTTAAGACTCTCTCTACCAGCAATATCTTAATAAGGCACAAGCCAATCTTATTACCGACCCTAAGTCCTTTTTCCGATTTGTTAACTACAAAAAAAAATCCGATGGTTACCCCACATCCCTCTCCTACGAAAACATATCCTCAAGTGACCCGCATACTATAGCGAACTTATTCGCAAACTTTTTTAAACAATCTTTCGCCGACAGCTCTTTCGTACCTGATCCCTCTTATTTTAATTATCTACTTAATTTCTCCTTTGGTCCCTTTCTTTCTCTTACTTTCGACCCTGCAGTAATTGAAAACAAGCTTCAAAAACTCAATGATGAATTCTCACCTGGGCCAGATGGACTTCCCGCTATATTTCTTAAGAAATGCAGCTCCAATATTTCCCTCCCCCTTTCTCACCTTTTCCGGCTTTCACTTTCACATAGAGAATTCCCTCAGATTTGGAAGTGCTCATTTATAACCCCGATATACAAAAAAGGACTAAAGAGCGAAATAACCGCCCTAACTCTCACATATACCCAAGCTCCTCGAAAGTATCGTGCACGAAAATCTTAGCTTTCACTGCAAATCTCTTATCTCCCAAAACCAACATGGCTTTCTTAAAGGCAGATCAACTACCATAAACCTCGTGGAATTCGTGTCCTCCGCCCTCTCAACCCTGGAAAACGGCAACGAATTCGACGTTATTGCAACCGATTTCAGTAAGGCGTTTGATAAGATATCTCACAAATTAGTCCTTTTTAAACTATCTTCACTCGCCTTCGAACCCATTCTGTTAAAATGGATATCGTCCTACCTGGAAAACCGTTATTATAGTGTTCGCTTCAGGCCACCTTATCGGCGCCGTTTTTGGCCACCTCTGGGGTTCCACAAGGTAGTCATCTTGGTCCCCTTCTCTTTATCCTAACCATTAACGACCTTGATCGAATCATAAAGCATTCTGTCCTTTCGCTCTACGCTGATGATACCAAGTTTTGTATGCCCATATCTTCACCACAAGACTCTTGTCTTATACAACAAGATCTGGATACTTTTCCCACCTGGTGCATTAAAAACGGATTGAAGCGTGATGTTCGGCTTGCGGGGGTGGTGTTTTGGAAAAAAAGATGGTTTCCCGTCGAGCGGCGAAAAGTGTCCCGTAGTGATTTCCAGAGCCAGGCGACCAATTGCTTGTTCAGCCTGTCTACTGTAGTGCGGGGGCGTTGATAGAAATTACGGCGATGACGTAGATGAACAGAGCCAGGCGACCAATTGCTTGTTCAGCCTGTCTACTTTCAATTTCCAACAGACTGTTTGAAAAGAATAAAAAAGGTGGCTCCAACTTGGTTGTGTGCTCACAAACTTTATTTAACAGACTGCTTTTAAAAAGAATAAAAAAGGTGGCTCCAACTTGGTTGTGTGCTCACAAACTTTATTTAACAGACTGCAACAATTCATATTTCACGCTGCCGTCTTATACTCAGAAACGCAACGGTGCAGTGTGAATCTTAAAACAACAATAATTCTTTATTTTCGCCGTTGCTGAATTCTGTGTATACGAGGACTCACATTTGCGTGTTTAAATAACATTTTAAAGTTAATATGCGATATGTGCTTTTAAGTTTTAAAAGTGCTTACAAAATAAAAATATGCTTTCTAATGGCATAGAATGAATGTTATTGGAATGAAAATAATAATTGGAAAAACAATAATAATTGAAAAAAGAAAAACATGATGACTTAAATTAATGCGGCTGCTACAATCTCCCCCTCTGCCTCATGGATCGTCTCGAGAATGTGGCAGGGACAGGTGAAGTCGTCCTTCTTATATGCTTAGATTTGGCATTGGTTGTATTTGCAGGTCTACCTCTTTTTCTGAAAGATATAAGGGGTTTAGGTAGAGGTAGTTCTTCTGAACCACCAGAAAATGGAGTTAACATCGATGCGTGGTAGGTACCCAATGGTACGGATGGTTCGTCTTCTGTCGCAATGGTGAAACTTGTAGAACAATTGCATTCGGCGGGTAGTAATAAGCGGTTTGCGTATTCTACTGGGTTTTCCATTTCGTTCTCCCTCTGGAATAAAACAGCACCGATAGCATAATTACTTGCGTCGGTTTTTAAAAAAAATGGTATCTTTTCCTTTACTTGTTGTAGGATGGGTGCGGTCGTTAAGGGGTTTTTAAGTTTTTCAAAAGAGTTTTGCTCTTTGAGTAACTCTTCCAGCTTACATTTTCTTTTGAAACTTATTGCAGCACCCTCTTCCGGGCGCAGACTAACGTCAACGGAATTAAGTTCGAACCAGTTATCAATGTTCGAAACATTTACCCTTTTTGGTGCGCTAAATAGGTCTTTCGAATTTTCCGATGTTCTCATTCCCTGGGGTAACGTATCGGAGAAAATAGCTTGGATTCCGTGCGGAGAATAGTCGTTGTCTCTTTTCCGTTTTGGAGTATCATCAATAGGGCTTATCGGCTCTCGACTCTCTATCCAAGCAAGATATGCAGCAACGCCTTTCAACTTGTCATCACTTTGAAGTGCTGTATGACTTGGCTTTTGGTTTGGCTGTGGGCGCTTTAACTGGATTTCACAACTGTTGTCTAACCGTTTCGTAGCGTTACTTTGTGCCAGTTTAAAGTTAAAGATGGTTGCCGGATCATCAATGAAATGAAATGACCTTTGCGCGATATTCAAAACTATTCCGCATTGTTCCAAGAAATCGATTCCGAGTAGAGTGCGGTTTCCTCTTGCTTTTGGTAAAGCGATAAAGCGAATTTTTCGAAAACGTTTACCAATTATGATGTCCACAACTGTAACATATACAACTTCCTGTCTAGGAACTCCGTCGGCCAAAGTTATCTTTGCGTTGACTTTTTGAAACGAACATCCTTTCTTAATCAGTTGTTGATATAACCGTGCTCCCGCAACGCTGGTTCTAGCTGCCGTATCAATATACGCCTCACCCTTGAGACCATTTATATTTATGTCAACCGTGGGAACGTTTCTACCAATTACCGTTGAGTCGATGAGGTTGAAATCTAACATAGCTGGACTGTTAGCATTTTTGTTGCTACAGTTTGTTCTGCAATATCCGGCAGCTCCACACCCATAACAGTTTAAAGTCTGTTTTTTGGCAGCGCTCTGGTTGTTGTCAGATTTTCTAAAACACTGCTCAGCCGAGTGTCCTTGTTTCCTACAGAAAGTACAGCGTTTCTTTTTCGGATCCTCAACAGCTTTTCCTGGAGGTTTGGCTTCTTCCGTTACTATCTCGGCCTCTCTAGCTTCTCTTAAAAGGTCTTGGAAAGTTTTTACCGAGTTTCGCGGGATTTTATCTCTTAATTTAAGGAGGATCTGTCCATAAATCATGGTAAGCATTATTTCTTCGGAGATATTGTCTGTCAACTGAGAAAATAACGCTCGTTTTCGACAGATGAACTCATCAGTTGGCTCATTATATCGTTGCTTTTGTTCGAACAACTCGACATAAACTCTCCATGCTGGTTTCGGCGGAGCAAATGACGAGCGAAGCAGTTTTACTGCGTCATCGAATGTTTTTGCCTTATTCTTCACGCCTTGCCACCAAGTTGATGCGAATCCATCCAGCAGAAGTGGGAAACCAACAATTGCATTCGTGTCAGAAACGTTTTCAGAACTCTTATACAAGCTGATCGTCGCTATGAAGTCTTCGAGCTTCCAAGTGTTTCTTTCACCATCGAAACGAGCGGTGCATCTACTGAACGTACCCTGGTTTTCTTTAACGCCAATTGCTGCTACCAGCCGTGTTAGCTGATCTTCGGACAGCGTGATTGGTGTAGACATCGTAAATGGCTGGGAGGACGTCGGGGGGCTTGTTGATCGTATCAAATGCGTTTCTGACAGATAACTTGACGTATTTGATTCAAGTATTGTTGACTCAAAGTCAGATAATTCTGATGTCGGAGACTCGAACACGGGGGATTCCGATTCAGACGTAGAGCTTTGCTTGTTGTTCTGCGTTTTGCTTGCCAACAAACGTTTGCTTCTTCTCATATATCTGAATTTTTGGGGTTTTACTGTCGTTCAACCAAAAAATTGTCCACTTTGCATGCAATTAGGTATGTCTGTATATCGTATTTAAGCTTTTATTGCTTTGACAGAGAAAATTAGCAAAAGTTCTAATTTTGCGACCTCTACTGTATTTTCCAAATACTTCGTATGGTCACGTTCGGTTTTTTTCCAGCAGAAGGAACAAAAAAAATGTGTGGTCCACTTTTATCGGTCTCTAGTGTATTCCATTTTTTCGGGGTTCTACTGTTTTGTCTACTTTTCCAGAAAACTATTTACAGTAGCCACAATGTTGGGCGTCAAATGAAGCGTGATGTTCAGCTTGCGGGGGTGGTGTTTTGGAAAAAAAGATGGTTTCCCATCGAGCGGCGAAAAGTGTCCTGTAGAGATTTCCAGAGCCAGGCGACCAATTGCTTGTTCAGCCTGTCTTGTCTACTGTAGTGCGGGGGTGTTGATAGAAATTACGGCGATGACGTAGATGAACAGAGCCAGGCGACCAATAAGTTCAGCCTGTCTACTTTCAATTTCCAACAGACTGTTTGAAAAGAATAAAAAAGGTGGCTCCAACTTGGTTGTGTGCTCACAAACTTTATTTAACAGACTGCAACAATTCATATTTCACGCTGCCCTCTTATACTCAGAAACGCAACGGTGCAGTGTGAATCTTAAAACAACAATAATTCTTTATTTTCGCCGTTGCTGAATTCTGTGTATACGAGGACTCACATTTGCGTGTTTAAATAACATTTTAAAGTTAATATGCGATATGTGCTTTTAAGTTTTAAAAGTGCTTACAAAATAAAAATATGCTTTCTAATGGCATAGAATGAATGTTATTGGAATGAAAATAATAATTGGAAAAACAATAATAATTGAAAAAAGAAAAACATGATGACTTAAATTAATTAATTAATTCTATCTCCTTCAATACCAACCCTCGTAACTTAAGATTCCCTCGTCTCTTCTATCTTCCTCCCCACCGCACGTCCTATGGTTCTAATGAACCAATCTCCCGAATGCTCCGGAAGGTTAACTCAAACCTCACCGCCTTCGATTTCAATCGCAGCACTCCCTGCCTTAAACTTGACCTTCTTCACCAATCCTAAACCCTAACTTAAATTAGTTTTTAATTAGTTTTAAGCCTTATTATTAACTTGCATTAAGCCAAATAAATGGGGACTTATGCCCCGCCAAAATTAAAAAATTAAAAAACTATCATCTTCAAAAACAATTACATAGTTATATAAAATAAAATTGAAAAAAGTTATTTGAATTTTTTATTGTAGCACAATTGGTGTGCCGCCCTCTATGTTGTCCAACATTGTGAACCGTATAAAAGCGCTGGACGCACAACTGCGGTATAGAGGCTTCCTTTCAGCTTAATTGACCTTTTTCAATCACAGAAGATGACTGGGTTTACCAGTATATGATGGTTCCATCGTCACAAAGAATATCTGGTAGAGTTTGAGTCCGTTTTACTTTACAGAAATATAAAAAAAAAAATATTTCGTTAAAAATGCCTAATACTACATTATCATGAGGGCAAATGAGATCATTTTGGTGCACATTTCCAAATGCGATTAGAAATTACCTCATTTCTCATACAGGCTTAGATTTAAAAATGAGATAAAGTCTACCTTATTTGTGGCAAATGAGGTGAATTGTTAGAAAGTTAATAAAATCCGTATTCAGTATATAATGTTATTTGTTGTTTTTGTGTTGTTCTGTTGCGTGCTTAAATTACTTTAACACGAGAAGCTTTTTTATTACGAAACAAAGATATTTACAAATCATAGGAAAAACAGCGTAAACAAATTAAATAAACAACAAATTAATAATTCAAGGATTTAAACAAAGAAATAATCTGATTTAAAGTGTTATAAAAAAACCATAATGTCCCATGCATTGTATCTTGTTAAACGCAGTAACTAAATCGCTTTCCTTCCATGTTGCTCGCAAAACGGATGGTAGCATTTCTAAAGAAATACGAGTAAGTCATAAAATATTGATAGTTAACGTACTGAAGTATTAGAAACACCATATTAACAAGTTATAAGCACAACATGGCGGTTGTTTTACACGCAAACTGCATAAGGGCATAATGGCACACGCTTGATGTATGACCCTACAGCTAGTGTGTCATATTACAAAAAAAGACGCGTTTGCACAACCCTTCAAGTAAGCTTTTCATTTCCGTTACTTATCATGTTTAGTAAATATGCCACAAAAGGAAAACCAAAACAATTCTCTTCACTTCACTGTGTATATCAACCACTTTGCGCATAAGCTATACCTACTTACCAACAATACGCAAATGAAAAGAGACAGTTATACATATATGCAGATGACAAAAGGAAAACTTTTTTTGTTTTTTTTTAGACTAGAAAGGTATGCGGATATTTCAGATATCCTGATATCAAGATATATGATAGGATGCGGATATAGGATCCGATATGCCAACTATCCGGATAGTGTCGGATCTTTAGATAGTGTCGGGTCTTTGGATAGTCCCGGTTAGTCGGATAGTATAGGATAATTAATTCAAGCTCCGAGATGTAATTTGAGAATTGCCGTGGTGTGTTGGCTGTTTTGGTTTCGTGGAAAAATAAAATTCAAAAAGGGAAATCCCCTTTTGGCCAGGCAACAACAATCACCAACTACATTTCTGCAATAAACGAAAGTCTGCCTATCTTGTGTCTCAAGGCCGTAGCCAGAGGGGGGGGGGGGGGGTCAGGAAAGCGCACACATTTGTTGCAGGAAATGATTAAACAAAATTATCCTCAAAATAAATGGAAAAATTTAACAGCAATGTATGAAACACGCTGGGTGGAAACCCATGATGGGTTGATGAGGTTTAAGGAAATTTTTAAAGCGATAATTGATGCTTTGGAAGAGTTGTGTAGTGATAAGGACTCTGATACGTCATCGAAGGCGAGTTGCTTTTTAAGATCTATTTCAGTTAGTGATTTTGCAGTAAGTTTGTGTTGTATGAGTGTTTTGTTTACATATAGGCGCATTTACATTGCCACTTTGTAAAATCTTACAATCCCCTTCATGCGACTTAGTGTCTGGAATATCATTGCGGAATTCAAAACAAATTTTTGAGACTGCACAAAACTTAGTAAATGTTGTGGATGAAAAACTTAAAATTGCACGAATTGTGTCAAGGCAGCAGCACAGGCAAAACATGAGCACAACAGATCCTGAAACCTATTTTAGGATAAGTATAATGATTCCTCTTTTAGATGACTTTTTAAGTCAGCTTAAAATGAGATTTGAAAACCATAAGTCCACACTTTCCTCTTTGTGCATTTTGATTCCATCGATCCTTGGCAAAAACGAACAAAATTATAACGAAGAAAACTTTAAATTTTATAAATGTTTTTTGGATTGGGATACTTTAAAACCTGAATTTAGGAAGACAAAATGCCATACACAAAAAGACATAGAGCGTTCAAAGAGTCCAATAACAGCTCTTGGGGAATGCAATAAGGATCTGTTTCCTGACATCCACAACCTTCTTAAAATTTTGGCGACACTACCGGTTTCAACATGTACACCGGAAATAACATTTTCGACAATGAAACGCCTAAAAACTTATCTAAGAAATTCTACCGGTGAAAAAAGATTAACAGGATTGGCGGTAATGTGAATTCATCAACAAATTGAGATTGACACTGAGGAAGTTTTAGATATATTTGCAGCGCAGAAGGCCAGAAGATTATATTTAATTTTATTAAAATGATTCCTACCTACATGTTATGTAATACTTTTTGTAGTAATAAAATCTTAAGGAATGATGATATGTACCTAATAAATAATAACTTAAAATTATTTAAAAAAAATATTGGAAAAGTCTTTTAGTTTTTCAAATTTGTTTGAGAGTTTTCTTGGAAAAACTAAGTATGCAATAGTATTTTATTAGCAATAGTCTACCTAGGAAAAAAAATAATGAAAATCGTTAAAGCAGTTTTTTTTAGAGCGGTTTTTTTTAATTTTTGAAAAATATTTTGCAATTTTTTGAGTAGGTACATACGAGTATTTCAATACAAGGAAATCTGTAGTTTTCATCTGGAAAAATTCAATGTACCCGTTTCCAGCATATTCAAAAAACAAAAAAAGTTATGTATGAATTTGATCATAAAAGCCTTCCTAAATTTTAAATTTAATTGAAATCGGTTTTGTTGTTAGCGAGAAATTCTGATGTTAAGAAATCCATTCTTACCAAAAGATAGACTGTTTTATCTAAATCGTTAAGGCCGTTTTTAAAAAAATTAAGTTTTAACAAACCGTTATATGGCATATACCATTGTTTTAGAGCAAAAATTATAATTTCAACAACGCCTAGTGTGAGACTACTAAATAAACACTATGAACCAAGTTTGCAAATCTGCCCATCCGCTTAGGCTGCAGATCTGCAAACAGGCAGACGGACGAACAGTATTTTCCAACACATTTTTTTCTACTTCCCTATCATCGTAATGTCATGTTTAATTGTTATCTCAATTTTTTTTTGCACCAAGCCATAAAGTACCTTATATATAGTATAGTACATTAACCCAATTAAAAATCGTGTTTGGTCGATTTTCGGCTAAAATGGGCTGTATTAATTTTATTTATTACATCTAGCTACCATTCAGAAAGGTACACACTGATTGGTGTATGGAAAATATATAATTTTATTTACAAAATGCACCATAACGCCCGAAGTTACCCAGCATAAAACAAGTAATAAAGTGAAATAAATTTGTGAGGCTGTTATATATTTTAATATATGTTATATATTACGAGTTTAAAAATCCCAACTTTCATGGATAGAATTGGTGGATTAATACAATAATTGCTTTTTTTAAACTTAATAACTGTTATTAAAATAATTATAAGCTTTGGGACAAAGAAATGTCTTTTTCTCAGCGCACTGGAACCCCTTGTTTGTAAAATCGCATATATGTTTCCCAGGTAATGCCAAATCAGGCTCCCGTAAATTACGCCAGAACAATTTATGAAGTCAAAATTGGAAACTAGACCAGACAGGTTTAGAAAAAGAGCCGGAAAATAAAATGGAAACTAGGCCCGAAAAATAATATATTCTGACCTAATTTCCAAATTCTTTTTCAAAAAAAGACCAGAACATGTGTTGTTTTATTTTTCGAGGGGTGGTATAAAAGCATAAAGTATTTTATTAATGTATCGATCATAGCACTTACCCCAACCTTGCACCAACTCCAAATCCAGCAGCGACCCCATGGAGGGGGGCAGCATTCCCTCCATACACATTGCACTCTTTATTGTATCAAATTGTGTTATTTCTGGTAGATCCCATAAAAAGTGCAATGTGTTTGGGGTGCATGCTGCCGCCTGCAACCCTCCCTGCTTGGGGTTACAGTTGGATTTGGAGTAGGTGCCTAAAACCTAGCTTCTCCAACCACTTTCTTGTGCGAAGTGGAAGGGACCTACAATTTTAAGCCGAATCCGAATGCCAAATTTAAGAAACTGTTTATGACAATTGATACTCTTGGATGTTTGTCAGACATTCGGAAGAGGTGGGGCAGTGGAAAAAGGCTCTAAATGTTAGTTTTCCCCGGCGGGATGTGAACCGGGGTCCTTACCTTTAGTAGTCCGATAAACTAACCACTGAGCCACCTAGCCTAAAACCTAGCTTCTCCAACCACTTTCTTGTGCGAAGTGGAAGGGACCTACAATTTTAAGCCGAATCCGAATGCCAAATTTAAGAAACTTCTCATGACAATTGATACTGTTGGATGTTTGTCAGACATTCGGAAGAGGTGGGGCAGTGGAAAAAGGCTCTAAATGTTAGTTTTCCCCGACGGGAATTGAACCGGGGTCCTTACCATTAGTAGTCCGATAAACTAACCACTGAGCCACTGCGCCCGACAATGTTAAGTATATTACTAAAAATGTTCTTTAATTTTTTCAAAATTCTTATTTCAGGCCCATTTTCCATTTCTAAAAATGGAAAATACGCCCGAATTTTTTGGAATAAAGGACACACTTTGTGGAAAGATTGCCAGAAAAGTCTGCACTTTTTTTTAGAAACTTCCGGGAGCTGCCAAATTGGGAGTGGGTGGCTCGTTTTGCTAACGGTAAATAAAAAATTTGATTTTAGTGTCTGGGGCGTTAAAAACATGAAAACCTCGGATTTCCGTTACAGTGAATGAAATTTTATAATTCAAAGTGGAATGTTTAGCTTATAATATATACAAAAAAGTTTACCTATTAAAAAATTCTGATCTTGATTAAAAAAAAAAATAATGAAATATTTACAATGTTGATAGTTTACATGATACAATACCTCATAATATTAGGCTGTAGAACATTTTTCTACACCAAAATTAAGTTAATTTATATATTCATATAGAGATAGTAATTAGGAAAAAGAAATAAATGAAGGAAAATGAAAGAAAAAAAAATTATCAAGAAATCATTTGTTTATTTAAACAATTTACTGTCTATTTAAGTATTTTCTTCAACTTCACTTATTTCAATGATTGGCGGAGTATTAAAAAAAGTATTTTCGCTGCACTCTAGACATGCTACACTGCAGTACAAGCCACTCTTTCGACATCCACAAGCAGCTACACAACCCTTTTTGCAGCTACAAAACAACATTTTGCAATAAATTATCTGGAGCTGGTGATTGATTCATTGTTATTGGGATAAGCATGTTATTAAAATACTTCCAGCCCCAATTTTCAATGTCTACGTTTTCAATATCTACATTTCCTAACCATAACTGGATTTGTAGATATACTCTTTTTAGGTGTTCAAACGCTGCATCAGCTGTAGGAGGTAATGATGACAAAAGAACACTTGTTTTTTTGGCTGTTCCTTTCACAAAGAAATTTAACTTCAATGAGTTTAAGTCTTTAATTTACGGGAAAAGAAGAAACTGTTGACTCTACCGGCTACAAAGGCCTTGGGGTCTGTGGCGTTTTAGTTATCGTGTGTAGCACGGATAGATGAGCCTGGAAAGTTAACCTGAAGTAAATTTCTTATAGTATCCTCGCGTTACGTCGTGTAGGTGCCATCTGTTTCTTTTGTAATCCTACACAGTTTATATGCTATTTACCCAGAGTCTTATAGATACGCGTTGCGATTGGTATGACTGCTATGTCTTCGGTGCATTTAGTCCATGTAGCTCGTTTCGATCTTCTCAATTCTGAGTTATATTTTGTGAGAGCGTGATTTAATGGTCCCACAATTTTATTTATTTGGCTCGATGAAGAGCTTCCTAACATTCTTCCCGAGCTTAGCAAGTTGGTCCTTCCACCAGGAAACCTTACGTTTCTTCATACTGGTTTTACTGAGACAACTACTATCGTAGGAGGTTAGCAGCACTTTGTTGAGCTAGAACGCTGGAACGTGGACTCACTTATTCCTATCCCTCATAAGTGGGCGTGACAAAAGTCTAAGTATGGTTAAATTGTTAAGAACGCTCTACATATTTTGTTATATAACATTTAAAGGATTTTATCAAAAAAAACGCTCCCTAGCTCAAACTTGGGTGTTTCAATAAAATTGTTTTATTTAATTGTGGGCGTGTCAGTAGGCGGATTTAAAAAAAAACTAACACATGAGCATAAAGGGCCCCTAGAGAGTATATATTATAAATTTCAGCTCCCTAGCTCAAACTTTGGATTTTCAAAAAAATTGTTTTATTTATTTGTGGGCGTGTCAGTGGGCGGATTTTGAAAATATTTATACATGAGCTTAAAGGGCCCCTAGAGAGTATAATTATAAATTTCAGCTCCCTAGCTCAAACTTTGGATTTTCAAAAAAATTGTTTTATTTATTTGTGGGCGTGTCAGTGGGCGGATTTTGAAAATATTTATACATGAGCTTAAAGGGCCCCTAGAGAGTATATATTAAAAATTTGAGCTCCCTAGCTTTTTGAGTTTGTGGGCGTGTCTGTGGGCGGATTTCAAAAATTCGTAAACTTGATTATTTCGGGACCCTAGAGAGTATATGGTTAAAATTTCAGCTCTCTAGGTCCAGTTTAAAGGCCTAATTTTTGCCGACGGACGGACGGACGGACGGACGGACATGGCTAGATCGACATTACTATCGATGCTGATCATAAATATAGTAACTTTTAGGGGTCTACGGGCAATATTAAGGTATGTTACAAACTATGCGTCAAAATTAATATACCCCTAGAATAGGGTATAAAAAGAAAAACCCCCTCGACCATTTAAATTCATTCACTGTAACAAAAGTCTGAGGTCAAAACCCCCAGACACTCCACTATATCTCAATCACGTCAATGGGCGGTATCCGACCTCACATGGAGGTGTTACCCGGCGTGTAGTGATAATATAATATCAGTGTACATACACAGTTACACCTTCCCAGCATCTCAGCAACCGAACACCTTTGATATTACTGTATAGAAAAAAATTCAAAACAAGCGGCCTTTGTTTTAGTCTACGTCATGATATAAGCCGGTTCAGCAGATTTATTAGCTTTCGGTACCGTTTGCTTTTCTAATTAATATTCATATTTCAGATATGCACGTTTCTAATGCAATCGGACAAAACAAGTTTTATATGAGAACCAAAAGACGTACACCGCGGCAAAGTATTATCATCAGCACCTACGGTAATGAATAATGAGTTAAAAAAATATAATATCCGGCAATAACGGCGCATTTTGGTATGGTTGCCAGACGGCCGGGACCCGCCGCGACTGTGCAGATATTTTCAACGATGCCCAGAGTCCAGCTGAAAAGCTATTTCGTCCAGTCGAACCATTCGATCGAATACAAAAAATTAAATAGTTACTCATTAAGTGCGAAATCTTTTTCGAAGCCTTTAATACGAGTATATTTGCTTTACTCTTCACAAAACAGAATTTCAACCAACAAACCATCACAAAAGAAAAGAGAAACATCGAGAACGAAAGTTTATTTATTAAATTTAACCGAATCAATTGATTTCAATGAAAATTATTAAAATTCAAATCTTTTTAAAATATGCCTGGAGGGAATTAACTGTAAAATGAGCCCCTTAAGAGAAATTCTGATTTTAATACACTCGTTTTTTAGTTAAGCGAAATTACTTTTTTTATTTTAAATCAAACCCATTAATTCGGTTTTATTTTAACTTCATCAACAGTCAACCACATCGACTTTAACAAGAGAGAAAATCCAACAACGAGCCCCATTTTCCTATTTGGAACCCTACCTAGTCCAAAACCGAGTCCCTGTTAATAAGGCCTTTTAAACAAAATCACATATTGTTATTTTTACAATAATATAACATAATTTTTGGAATTATAAATAGTTCTTACTAATGAAATTGTTTATCCAATAGTTGAAATAACATTTCATTATGTTATTCATTTACAAATAAATTCTAGTCCACCTAAAGATAGTAAATTTAAAGATAAAATAAATTTAAACTATTTAAAAAAAAAATAATGAAAATAATTATTGATAAATATAAAATAATTTATATAAAATAAGAAAAAACTTAAAGCGATTCTTGTAATCAATGCAGCATAAAACGATTTTGGTCTAGACTCTACAGAAACCACCTTAGCTGCGGTTAGTGGTTTCCTTTGGAGGGTAATTCTTCTTTGGACTGGCTTGTTATCATTGTAAAACTATCTAGTAAAGTAGCTGCTCTCAAGAGACTATGTTAGTATAGGAGTCATTGGCACCTTCTTCTCTGCTTCTTGCTACGCTTGGTAAACCTTTGAGAACAGTGTTGAGAAATTCCATTCCAATCTTTTGAATATATGATCTGAAAGTTCTTTTAAGAGTGAAGTATTTTGCGAAACTCTCCTCTGGTTAAATATGTCTAGTATGCGTAAAGTGCACGAAATAGCTCCTCCAAATTATATTTTCTCTTAATCAGAGAACTCGATTAGCAACTGCATTTCTCTTTTTTTTATAGATAGATTAGATTAGATAAATTCTTTATTTTTTCCATCATAAAGTTTACAAATTGGTATACTTAAGAATGAGGACATGGCAATACTGCCGTCTTTTTTATATAATTTGCTTACGCTAAAGGGGTTTTATTTTTTTTCCTGTTGTTACAGTACCCTTATAGTGCTAAGAACACAGCGTAAGCATTTGTGTTTAACAGCCAGCAGCACCTGGCAATATCGTATTTAATTGCATGCTTGTCGGTGCTACTTAGGTACTATTTGAAAGAGTAGAGAGATAGGAAAGAAGTGTTTGGGTGCAGTTGTAGGGTTTTTCTCCACGGGTGGTGTCTAAGCTGCTTAGGGAGATTACGATTTCATGTATTCGAAATAAAGTTATGGACATGACCGGGATTCGAACGCACGACCTTCCATTCAGTAAGTGAATACACTACTACTGCACCTGTTGCCACCCGCACTTTAAGATCATTGCAAAAGAACCATCTGACTAAATCGTGGATTTCTGAGATGTGAAGATGCTCAGGCGGTTCCCGAAAATTTTAAATGTTGTCCAGATATTTTATATTTGGAAACTGGCAACCCTTGATATAGACCCTAAAACCTAGCTTCTCCAACCATTTGATTGTGCGAAGTGGAAGGCACCGACAATTTTAAACCGACTATTAGCGGCAAATTTGAGAAGCTTCTCATGACAATTGATACTGGTGACGATGAGGTAGTGGGAGAAAAACGTTGGGTGTTATTCGGCACGAGTGTGATTTAAACCTAATACCCCTAGATTATTAGTCCAAGTCACAAACCACTAAGCCACTACGCCCCCGATTAATGAGATGAAGAGAACCCAAAAACGCTTTCTTGCACAAGGAGCACATACAAAAAAAAGCCTTCATGTGTACGGATTTCTCATTTGCGGCACACTAAGCCAAGTTGTTAGGTTCGTGTTTCGTGTTTTAAATTTTACAGCATAACTATCTCAATTTAATCTAAAGCCTCATTAAAACCTGTGGAAGATGCAGTACAACAGAAAATTATTTAAATACATGTACCAGGATCTTGAGAAGGAGGCGTTAGACATACTCACTCGTCGACACGACGGCCATCCAGGGAAACATTAACACATATTTATTCTCCCGAGCAAGATCTGAAGGAAACAGATCTAGACCATCCAGGGAATTTAAATCCCTAAGGCAAACAAAAAACATCAATCTTATGACAAACACCTACAAAGAATCCTAGACGTCCAGCAAAGAAAAAGTTTTCCTAAAAGCTCCATCCAGATGGAGAATCCAGCTCCCATAGGAAATCACAATTTTCCAATTGGAAAATTTCCCGTCACCATCTGGGAACGAAGAAATGAAATGCCATCATCAGCAGCGAAATCAACCATCAGGGAAAACTTTGCATTCCCACAAGAAAAAGCAACATATTCCTTCAAGGAATATTCCCCGGGCCAGCAGGGAAACGGAACATTCAACCAACAATAACGTTAAGAAACAGTGGCGAACCCATGATAATTGTTTCGTCACGCATCCAACATTCTCGGCGAACAGACATATACCATCAATTCTTCACCATTCTTCGCGGACAGAGCCACAATATCTCCATCACATATGCCATCTTATTGCCTTTTGCGGCCGAGCAGACTTCTTTAATATTCGCGTCTCTAATTGTTTAATTCAATTAATAAAGCTCAATTATAATAGAGTAGTTCCTCGGGCTTTATTTCATCAGCACATTGGTGACCCCGCGAAGAACTCAAACACTCGCCGCCATTGCCAACAAACACTTTCACCACCAAGTTTCCGCCGTATTTTCAGCTTGAGCCTGACTTTTCCAACACTTGTTGGCTCCAACAACCATGGAAACTCATGTGAAACAAGAAGGCACTACATATACATCAACAGAAGGAGGGTCAGATGCAACGTCGATATCGGACTTTCACTCAACCACTCCTCTCCTCATTCACATATCTCAGCGCTCCTTATAGCAGCGCGTTTGCCACAATTTTCGGCCCGAGCCCGACGATCCATCCCTCACAGTTACTTCATCGCATCCGAGATCTTTCTGGGTTTTCAGGAACACCAGGTGCAGTACTTCAGGTACTTTGACTCTCAAAATTGCTATCCCAAGTCCAAGCTGTGCTTTCTGCGGTCAGTGAAGGTATCATGGATACGTCGTCTTAATAGCTGAAGAATAATAGTTAACTCGCCACAATTAGTAGTGATTCCCCACGTAAAAAATAAAATATCAGCCACGTAAACTCAGAGGTTGGTGCGAGAACCACCCCATCCGGCAAGCTAGTTCGTGCTAGATGCAAGCATGCCTGCGTTTCTTCGGTCTGAACACCCTCTTAGAACCAAGCATGAGTATTCTGAAGGATGTCTGTAGACTTGAATGTTAGTGGGATCGTATTAACATCTTTGAATTCTCTGTTCGTCTTTGCGTGTGCGTAGATAGGATTGTACAATGTCTCCTAAGGTTAATCGTTCATACGGCCAGTGGGGATCTACAAGAGGGAAATTACCTTCTTCTTACCATTAGAGGATATTTTCTTCTCCTTCGCAAGTAAACAACAAGGGTGCACAGAGTTATATATTCAATTAAACGCCGGATTAATTGTAAGGTACGTTGGTAATGTGGTATGTAAGGACGTTGTGACTAATGTTTATCTACTAGAATGACTTCCCAAAGATTTACTAACAACGTGGATAGAATAGACAGGCAGGCACGAATGCCATAGGTTTGCCAACTTGTCCAGTGTCTCAGGCAGGGCACGAATGCCATAGAGGTCTGCCAAAATAAATGAAACACGCTTTTGAGAGTCTGAATAGATTCTGTTTTATTTCTACAAATACCATGTCTTATATACTAGTTTTACTTCCCAGTCTAACCGAAACACCTTGATACAAAATGATCGCGTCCCATTAATTTTAGTCGCCATCATCATACTCATCCACATCGAACTCATGACACACTTCTCGTTTAATCGTCACCCAAGGCATAGATCGCGTAATTCATCGATCAACTTACAATGTCAGTGTAATCGCCAGAAGTTCTATTCATACTTTCTGTATGCGATACCCGACACTGTAGTGAGTCAATGAAGTCCGATTGTTATGTCAGTGGGTCAATGGGTCAGTGGTGTTTATTGTGATTTAAACTGCATTGCACAAAGTAGGAAGTGTTTTGTGTACATTGTTATGCAGTGCAATGTGGGAGTATGGAATTATATTGGTGAGTTCATTACATAATATAGTTAACGTATATATTCATAGCTACTATACTTTTTGCAAAGGATTTGTTTCAAAACTTTCTTTGCTCATGACCGAAACCAAAATTGCAAAAAGTTTTTCTCGTCATATCCAATAAAGGCTTTAACTATAGTTCAATATTTTGGGATGAATTCACGGAAAAATCCAGTTAACCCCAAGAAACTTTGCACTTGTTTTAAAAATTTAGATTCCGGAAACTTTCGAACTGCTTCGGTTTTTTCGAGTGATTTGCAATTATATGTCCCGAGAATTGGATATTTGTGGTAACAAACTTGCAGTCCTTTCATTTGATTTAGATCATCGTGTTTTTTGCGAATTTAATCTTCAAATACTTTATTTATAAACCATTGAAGCACCGCTTCTGAATTGCAGAGACAAAAAGGAACTTTGAGGAATTCCCATTGCCTATCTGGAGTTTCGTGAGTGATTGACATGAACGGCCCATACAGGGCCTTAAACCGAGCTTCTCCAACCATTTGCTTGTGCGAAATGCAAAGGACCTTCAATTTTAAGGCGAACCCGAACAGCGAATTTGAGAAGCTTTTCATGACAATTGATACTCCTGAATGTTTGTCAGACGTTCGCAAGTGGTGGGACAGGCGGCAATGGTGCGATGGTAGTGTATTCGCAAAGTGATTGGCAGGTCGTGTGTTCGAATCTCGAATAGAGCCATGCTTTGTAAAATTGATTACACACAACAAATCAAATCTCCCTTAAGCAATTAAGGCGCCACCTGTGGAGATAAAAAAAACCCTATCGCACCAAAAACTTCTTTCCTATCCTCCTATTCTTTCAGTAGTAAGCAGCACAAAAAAACAGGCAATGAATCTGATTCTGAGTGCTGCTTGCAGGAATGAGAATGCCTGCGCTGTGGCAACACTACACGGGTACTATATCAATTACAGAAAAATAAAAAAATCCTTTAGCGCACGCTAATTATAAAAAAAAAATGTGGGGCAGGCGAAAAAAATGTTTGGTGTTAGGGCTCAGTAAAAGTAATACGTTAAGAGTGTAACAGTAAAAATAATGAAACGAACACCTCATAGGAACGGTTTTTGACATTTCTGTGAATTGTATACTATAACCGACTTGGTAACGGCGGAACCGGGTATCTTTCGATTGGTAATCCAGCACACTAACCTCTGAGATACTGCGCCGATAGGTTTTTTTTTACAGAATTCATTTCAAGACTTTACAACAATTTCATACGAAAAGTTCTTAAGTCGAGAAAAATTAATGTTTATAACCAGTCGAATGTTCCAAAATATTGTTTGTTCCAATTTCAACCATTCTTTGTTCTGATTCAAGTCGTTCATGTTAGACATTTATTCGCCTGAACTTCACAATTTCGTACACGCATCATATTTGACATCTGCCAAAAATGACAGTCGAAAAACAACGTTTCTATTCGTTTGGTGCATTTATATTCACCAATTAAAAAGTACGCTTTCTTTGAAATACATTTTGTTCCAACTAATTGGTAGAGGAAAACATGCCATCATTAGATATAGAAGCTCCACCAAGGGCTGAAGAAGAGCCTGAGCCAGCAGCAAAAACTCTGTCTGGCCCCATTATCGGAATTATTTATCCTCCGCCCGAGGTTAGAAGTATCCTTTTTTGCGTGCATTTTTTTTTACTTTCAGTGATTATTTAAGAGAGTTATTTTTCCTATGAAATGTGCACTAAGATATCGTTGATAAGACTGCGAGTTTCGTCGCCAGAAATGGACCCGAATTCGAAGCGAGAATTCGTCAAAACGAGCTTGGAAATCCCAAGTTTAATTTTTTGAGCCCGGGCGATCCGTATCACGCATATTATCGGCACAAAGTTAATGAATTCAGGGAAGGAAAAGGTAAGTAGGCAAATTAAAGCTTTACTTTTAATACGATTGACATCTGTTCCAGGTGATGGTGGGCAAGGATTAGTACCGGGCCTGAAACAACTTTCAGTAACAACAGCGGCCCAACAAAAACAACAAGAGCTACTAAAACAAGTGGCTGAGCAACAATTCGTGCCAAAGGAACCTCCAGCTGAGTTTGAATTCATTGCGGATCCGCCATCGATTTCCGCCTTGGACTTGTAAATTACCCGAGCTGAAATTGATGTCCAATAACAAACTTCTTTTTCTTAGGGATATAGTAAAGCTAACCGCACAATTTGTAGCCAGAAACGGTCGTCAATTTCTTACCAATTTAATGAACCGTGAACAGAGGAACTACCAATTTGATTTCTTGCGACCACAACACTCGCTGTTTCAGTATTTTACCAAACTCCTGGAACAATATACCAAAATATTGATTCCACCGAAAGATCTCATGGGCAAGCTGAAAACAGAAAGTGTTATCAGTCGTCTAAGCATGACTATGGTCTTGGATCAAGTTAAGTATCGTGCCAACTGGCAGAGGCATCAGGAAATCCAACGACGTCGTGAGGAGGAGAAAATTGAGAAGGAAAGGGGTAAGCTTGTGGCCGAGAAACATTATTGATATCTAGGTCAACATCACTGATTTATTTCATAATTTTCTATTTTAGTCGCGTATGCCCAAATCGATTGGCATGACTTTGTTGTCGTCGAAACGGTTGATTATCAACCATTCGAATCGGGCAATTTCCCACCGCCAACTACTCCCGAAGAAGTTGGCGCTCGTGTTCTCATGGAGGAGCGCCTGATGGAGGAGGACTGCGACATTGAAATGCAAATTGAGTCAGACGACGACGACAGTCATGAAGCCCCTCCTGCAGTCAAACTTTCACAGATGGAAAACCGTACAGGAATTCATCACAAAACGACGGCATCTGCATTCTTACAATCAAAGAAGGACAATACACAAGTTCAAGACATGGACGAAGCATCCAGTGATGAGGACACTCCATCGATGGCTAGTAAAATGCAACCGCCAGTTACTCCAATGTTGCCTCCAACTCACGATAAAGTTGTCGTCAAAAAATACGATCCAAAACAGAGTCAAAAGCCGATCAAACCTGCTCAAGCAGACGAGTTTCTCATCTCGCCAATCACCGGCGAAAGGATTCCGGCCTCTAAAGTCTCTGAACATATGCGCATTGGTTTGCTGGATCCTCGCTGGGTGGAGCAGAGAGACAAGCACACGGTGGAGAAGATCAATCAAGATACTGTGTTTGCGGCCGGCACAGCGATTGAGGCCAGTTTAAAACAATTGGCCGAGAGGCGTACCGATATTTTTGGAGTGGGAGATGAGGAAACCGTAATCGGTAAGAAATTGGGTGAAGAAGAGACAAAGAAGGACGATCGTGTCACATGGGACGGTCACACTTCAAGCGTGGAGGCAGCGACCAGAGCCGCTAGAGCAAATATCACTTTGGAAGATCAAATTCATCAGATCCATAAGGTTAGCATTTTGGTCAAACTAATCCGACGCATTTGATTCATAAATCAAAATCATTTAGGTAAAAGGACTGTTGCCGGATGAAGAAAAAGAAAAAATCGGGCCAAAGCCAGCAGGTAATAAGTCGATTCTATCGGCTCCTCCTCAGCCACCAACACACAACCAGGTTTCGATCAGCTCCCAGTCAAAGTCGATTTCAGGCCCACCAATTACTGCACAATCCAACATGCAGCCTATTCCTCCGCCTGTACCAGTCATGATGATGCAGATGCGTCCACCGCCAATGATACGTAAGTTTTTAGTGACTCCTGTGTAAAAATGCTTAATAATTTCTCCCCCACAGCACCACCATTTCAGGTGGGGGGCTACATGCCATCAATGCAACCTGGGGCAACACAAATCTCCCCTGCTCCACCGGTCATGGATCAAGGCAACATAATGCTACCAATTCCCATTCCTGTTGAAGAAGAGCCGCCAAACAAGAAACTTCGCTCCGAAGATCATCTCATTCCTGAGGCACAGTTCATCACAATGCATAAAGTACGGCAGCTAGTTGTTATTTTGTTGGTACTTAATAATGTTTCTCTTTCACAGAGTCCCGTCACGATTCAAATTCAAATACCGAATACGACAGACAAGTCCGAATGGAAGCTGAACGGCCAAACGATCGCTGTTTCCCTATCTTTGACAGACACTGTTTCAAGTCTTAAAACGAAGATCCAAGATGAGACCGGAATGCCTCCAGCTAAACAGAAAATTTCTTACGAGGTGAGACTCTCAAAAAGTAGTATTACAAGTATAACAATGTTGTCTTTCTTGCTTGCAGGGAATGTTCTTCAAGGACAGCAACACGATGGCTTTCTACAATTTGCTAAACGGCACAACTATTTACTTGCAAATTAAGGAACGTGGTGGGCGTAAAAAGTAATACAACGGAACACTTTCATTTTCTTTGTATTTTGCTATTGAGTTAAAACATTTGGAATAAATTGTAATGGTAGATATTGCTTGCTTTTGTTTTGTAAGTCAAGTGGGGAATTTTTTGTTATTTGATGGAGATGAAATTAAGGGAAGACTTGCAATGAACCACTACACATGTTAAAATCACCCGCAAAACAAAAAACAACTACTCAGTGCCCATAAAATTAAAGATTTCATATTTAGCTAGTGACGCATAACTGCACTCGAAAGCCAGCTGGTTAAAGTTGTAGAAAAACCAAACATCTTTTAATTCGCCGCTAAAAAGTATTTAAAAGTTAGATAGATAGCCGGTTTTTCGAACTCGCCGTATCTATTATTGTGATTGGGTTGGTTTCTGCATTTTTCACAATTCATCATTCGTATTATTGTATTATTGTGTCCAACTGTAGGGCTGATAAACTAGATAAACACAGAAATAAGCTTCCTATTTTACCTAAGAATGCTTAGGCATAGGCATACAATTCGCTATATATAAACTCATGTTTAAGTTGGATGTCATCGATAAATCTTACCTAAGGTGGCTCGGATAAAATAAACGCGGACTTTGTAAAAGTCGTACACCAATCATTTTACCCCATATCACACATATATTTAATACAATATTAACAACATCAAAATATCCTAATAGCTGGAAAATTGGCAAAATTGTTCCACTCCCAAAAGCTAATAGCAATGATTTTCGACCCCTTACTATCCTTCCTTTCTTAAGCAAAGCTTTCGAGATTGTCGTAAGTAGACAAATTAAGATTTATCTCTATGAGAAGAAGTTAATTACTAATTTACAATCGGGTTTCCGTGCAAATCATAATTGCACCACAGCTCTGCTTAAGGTATGCGAAGATATACACGAGGGTCTAGACCTAAATATGATGGGTTGTATTGTCTTTTTAGATTTCTCCAATGCATTTGATTGCGTTGATCATAGAATCTTGTTGCATAAGCTTAAGATAAAATTTCGTTCGGTATCAGTACGTAATACACCGAAATGAATGTTCCTCACTTCTACCTCTCCACTGCGGTGTTCCTCAAGGGTCCGTAGTAGGGCCGCTATTATTTTCATGTTTTATAAACAACATTGCGGCGAGTTTCTCCATATGTAATCATCATATATATGCAGACGATATGCAACTATATTTGATGTTTCCGGAATCACATATAAATCGTTCCATAGCCACAGTAAATCAGGAGCTCGATAGTTTTTTCTTGGTCCAAATCAAACAGACTTCAACTTAACACAAAAAAAACGAAGGCTCTGATTATCAGCAGAACCTACCATAGCAGCGTGACGCCACAACTTGTTCTCAACTAGTATCCAATTGAGTGCGTTAAAAATATAAAAAACTTAGGAATCCATTTTACCCGAAACTTGACGTGGAACTTTCATATATCTAAAAGTATCTTTCGGTAGGGGCTAAACTTAAGCTAGTCAAGGCCTTGTTTCTGCCTATATTTCTTGTGAAGTTTTCTCCAATATGGACTCCGGGTCCAAACGAAAACTAAATGTTGCCTACAATAGCTGCGCTAGGTACGTCTTCGATATAAACAGATATGAGCACATCTCCGACTACACCTAACGAATTACTGGCTGTTCCCTAACAGCCCTTTTAAAATATCGGACCATTCTATTCTTACACAAAATCATTACCACGAAAATACCAGAATACTTATACAATAAAATTAGAATGGGGCGAACCCAAAGACCTATGCAATTAACCCCACCAAGTCATAAGTATTTGGTCACTTCACGGCAATTTTTTGTTCATGCCATTCAACTGTGGAATTCTCGTTAGCCCTACACCTCAAGCTATCATATGGTAACAACACTTCCGCGACACACATTTTTCAATACTACGCAGAGATGTTCTAGTGCATGGACGTTACCTTTCCTGTCATCCTCCTCATATACTATTTTTCCTCCTTTTCTTTTCTTTTCCTTCTCCGTTATCTTTTTTCCTCTATTTTTTGAATTATTTCATAGTTTCCCATAACAATGCATGTACAATTTTTTATAGATTTTATCTTTTTGTAACAATTCAATGGATTAATAAATCTAAATCTAAATCTAAGTGGTACAACTTGTCTAGTAACAAAACGGAATTGGGATAAGCTGAATCTGTTTGTTCTCTTTAATCAGATTGTACTTTGATGCTTGAATTGGTGTCATCACTTGACACTTTCTCACAGGCAAGATACAACAAGGCTTTGCATATACTCAAATGATTTCTGCAGAGGCTGCTTGTACGAAGAGGAGAAGAAGCATATTCTCCACCTTCTATATGCATGTTTTGGGACCCGTAAAATTAAATTTTATATCGAATTTTACTTGTTTAACAAGACTTATTGTATTGTGGTACAGGCCGCTGGTCTGACTCAACTACAAAAACTTCATTAGGGATCTTTCTTCTATAATGATCTCAATGATCTAAGCAACACTTACATTAAAAGTCTCTTGCGCTACATAAAAAGCTCTAACTTGTTCAATGAGTAGGGTGGTATGAGATTGTCTGATAAAGGATGTGTAGAAAAATGAAAACTGTCAAATCTCCAAAATCGAGAGAATCCTCTCATTTCAAAGAAAAGTACGCGAACGCTTTTGTGTAAAAAGATGAAAAACGTCAGAGTTTGGCATGAAAATAAGCAACCGCTGTTTTTTTTGCTGGCAAACTCATAGGGTTTCATCAATTGACAGTTTTCATTTTTGTACCAGCTGAAATTCTGTGTGACAAGTAATTAGGTCCGTTCGCGAGCTAATATGCAAACGTAAATTTATATAAACTTTCGTGCAAAACTACACAAACGCGTTCGCGTACTGAGAAAATGGTAAAAAGATGAACGAAAGAAAAATTTACTTTCGTTCATTCATTCACACAGAATTTCAGCCTTCTGGGACTTCTGTGTTTTTGTGGTTCGCAAGGTTTCGGATGAGTCTTCCTGAGAGTTCAATCATAGATTCGTTGATAGGCTGTGCGATTCCTGCCTTCTTGTAGAGTCTTCTTGTTGAGTATTACTTCTAAGTTGTCGGGTTTCGCCAAAGTCCTGTGCAGATCCGAAGTATTTTCCTTTCGAATAGCTGGATCTTCTTCATTGTCGATGGTGGTATTGTGAACCAAATGGGAAAACCGTAAGTTATCACTGGTCTGATCAGCTGCTTATATATGAGTAGCTTGGTTTTTTTTGCTAAGCTCATTGCGCTTCTTGAGTAGCGGATGCACTAGATGCAGTACAAAGTTTACCCTTATGAGGGTGATGTCAGCATGCGGGTTGAATTTAAATCTTTCGCCGAAGTTGATTCCCATAGTATGAACCACGGTGTCATCTGGAAGTTTTAGTTTGACGTTACGGCAGGAACTGTACGGGCTGTACATCGACATCGACTTAGCCAGAAGAGTGAAGGTCCAACGACTGAGGTGGCTGAGTCATGTAAAGAGAATGGAGGTGAATGCTCCGGAAGATCTTCGAATGCACACCTGAAGGACGGCACAGTAGAGGAAGACCGCGACTCAGCGCACACAAGTGGAATTGGACCTTAACCAACTTAGCATGCGAAATTGGAGACAGCTGGTTGAGGCGCAGGTCCACCCCGGACTGTAGCGCCACCCTAAGTAAGTAAGTAAGTAAGTTACGGCAGGAGTGCGGAAGCAGATTAGATCCGTTTTGCTGCTATTTATCTTCAGTCCCTACTTAAAATAGTATTCCCAAAGACTCCTGATGTGGGTCTCAACTCTTCGGGCAGCTAATTCTGGCTACAGGGAGGTGGCGTAGGTCACTAAGTCATCTGCCTACAGAAGCGTTTTGCTTCGGTCTTTATTAATTGGCTGGTCAGCAGTGTAGATATTAAAGAGGATTCGACCGAGTCTTGATCCTTGGGGTACACCTGCGTTGAAGCTTCTCACTGACGACTTCTCATTCTGTACATTTGTACAGGACAAAGAAAATTCTATTTGTTAGGAAATGATTAATTGGTCTCACCATGCTGAGCGGAAAACCATAGCTATTCCATCAGTTTGAAGATTAATCCTTTAATCCAGACGCTGTCAAAGGGCTTCTCGATGTCAAGTAAGCAGGCTACAGTTGTCCCCTTCTTGTTGAGTCCTATGGTGACGTCGCTATGAAGCTTCAGTGGGGGATGTATCGTAGTGTCTAGCTCTGAATTCAAATAAGTAGGGATGTTGCCTCTCTCCTCACACATGTGGTTGATCTTTCGCAGCATAATTTTACTCACGCAACACAGGAGAGCTATTGGTCGGTATCTATTGTCATTTGTTCTGTCTGCCTTCTTGGGTACTGGCACAACTGAAGGCTTACTCCGGTCTTAATCGTATAATCTCGCGTCTGGCTATCAGGAATTTTTTTTTATCAGAAACGTGTTGCATCCGTCAACAGACCTACCAGCTGTATTGCCAAAGTCTCGTCGGTTTATTTATTATATTATTTTTTTGTAATATTTTAATAGTTTTTTGAATGTTTGAAGAACACGGCCTCTAAAAGATATTTAGCAATAATAATAATAATAAATAATAATAATTGTTTGTTCCAGCATCCGATATGCATACCAGCGAGTAAGAATAATTATGTTTTTTTTGTTGACTAATTTTTGTACATTGGGATGGCAGCAAGTAGGTTCTGTTAATGGGTTACCGCGACTATGATATCGTACAGCCGCCACAAAAACATCAATGCTAATCCATTGTGATTCTCTAGGGATTGATTCCTGTGGAAAACTTGTAGTTTTTCCGAGCTATCGCGAGGCGTTTATAAATTGGTACAAATCATTATAAACCCGGAAAGAAATGCCTTTCGAGATTATTATTTTCATTAAAGCAGAATGTGGGGCATCCCCACACACATCTTCTTAACAGGCCATTAAATATGTTGTGTCCGGTGATAACGTCCACAAGTAAAAGATAATCATTTGCAGGATTTTTTCGTTTATACTATTTATGAGTTTCCAGTCAGCTAATCAGTCCCTTCATTTTCCTCCGCACCTCTGTATCCGGCAGAATCCAAGAACCCGTACCACTTCGCGACTTCAAAGCTTCGATTTTATGAAATGGAAAAACTTCAGAGCGTAATGACCGATATTTCACCGTGCTTTCTTCTTACAATGAGGAGAATAGTGAAATCGGCAGAACCGTTTTGTAATGATAAACCAAGTTTTATGTTTTACTAGTATTTATTAAATACTCTAAGGCCCGCTGTCTTTGCGTGGCTTTCGAGTTTTAAGTTGAAATGTATTCTAATTCTTTACTTATTATTGTTTCTTAATTTGACTCTAGGGTCCGCTGTCTCTATGCGTGGCTGCGACCTTTCGAGTTTTAGATTTAAGACTTATTCTGATTACTTTTTGGTTATTATTTATTATGTTTACTCTAAGTCCCGCTATCTATGCAAGCCTGCAACCTTTCGAGTGTAAGTTAAACGTGTTCTGCCTATTTGCTTCCAATCCTTCCTCTATTATACTGTTCTTAGTCGTGAATCTATCCCTTCTACGTAGCACAAGCCTTCCTACAGTCATATAAGCTATTTTCCAATATATTGTGCATCGAACATTCATAGGCACAAGTGCATTATCAGCATATTAACCATTTCTGTTTATCGAACCCAATATATTGGTAAATGCGTGAGAATGCATCATAATCATAGCACCCATTCAATAGACTAGACTTGTTTATGTTTATCCTAGCCGCGTGCGCACCTTTAGCTTTGTTTATATCGCCTTTGTTTATAACTCATTTGTTTTGCATGTGATTATGCAATATACATATTTATGATGTCATTCAGGCCTATTCTGCTATTCACGTGAATCGTAGATTCGATTCACCCATTCGATTCCCTTTCACTCTGGCTTTCCATTCTGCTATCCATCGGGTGAACTACATTATCCAACCCAATTTGACATTAGAGTTAACAGCTTTTCATGTGAAAATAATACGAGGTTCGTTGTTTGCAAATTGAAAATAATGTAATCGATTTGATCTCTGTTTTCGAAAATCTTTGGAAAGTTGGATATGTTGTTTTGATTAATTATTTTCAATAAAATTAAAAATATAAACAAACAGGTATGAATAGTATTGGACTTTTTTTCCACTTCCAAACAGTCGATTGTTTTGATTGTTTTAAATTGGTCTCGGGTTATTGTTCTGCTTCTAAAAATGTAAATAATCTTTATTTAAACAAATAATCAAGCAATAAACTTACATTTTATTGACCACCAACCAGACAGACGATCCATTAAATGAAAAAACCCGCAACATTTTATATGCGGATTTGAATTGTATAGAACGAATGCGTTCATGTGAATAAGAGAATACCGCGTAGTATTATTGATGTTACCGACATTAACGAGGTGAATCCAGATTAAATTCGAATGAATAGTAGAATAGTGTTCAGTGAAAATTGAAGAAAAATCCCCCCGATGAATAGCAGAATAATGGTGATTATGTCGTGGTGCTGGCAGCGTGTTGCACTGCCATCAATGCAAATTGCTTAGCAACTTTGTCACAGAACCTCGCTACTACGCTGCTGTAGTCTGGTAATCTGGCCCGGATAGATCTGGGCACCTTAAGTTATACACCTACTAATCTATTTTTTAAATAAACATTATCCAGTTTCAAAACTTATATAATCGACTTAATTAAACAAACAAACGTCCTAAGCATCAACATTTTTTTTTAAATAATTTGCTAACGCTAAAAGGTTTTTCGATAAATGTTGCAGTACCCTTATTGTGCTAAGAACACTGCGCAAGCATTTCCTGTTCAACACCAAGCAGCACCTAGCAATGGCGTATTTTATTGCATTCTGTTAGGTGCTACTTACTATAAGAAATTGTAGAGAGATCGGATAGAAGTATTTTGGTGCAGTTGTAGGGTAAAAGTATTATCACTTCGCATTATTGAGGCTTTAGACCTTGTTTGGGCTGTTTATGCCAAAATACTATTATCATTTGAACATAAAACACGTTTGCGTTTATTTCACTTGCAATAATTATTGAACCCTGTAATTATATTAATCTAAACATAACAAATTATTATACGTCATAACAAATAAACAAAAAAAACTTTTAAATGCAAATTCTGTTTAAAATAATATAACAAAATTAAGTCAGCAGGGAAAAATAAGTTCAACTTGTACATTTGTTAGGTTAGGTTGTCTTTCATTTATGTTGCAGAATAATTTCTTTGTTTTTTTTTTAATCACAGTTCCTTTTAGTAAAAATTGCACTTTAAGATCCTTAAACGAAGCTAAATCACTACCGAATATCAAAAAGATTGCGAGTTGTTAACATGAAACTTAACCTAGACATTTTCAATTGCCACATAATTTTAATCAGTTTCGATGCAGGAATGTCGTTATTACTGTGTAGTAAATAGTATATAAACTAATGATATGTCATCGATCGCGACTCCTCACTTCCGAGTACCTACTAAAATCCTGGCCATATCACGGTATCTTGCCAACATTGGTGTATACACCTCCTCGCTGTCTTTGCACGGCTCACATACTCTATGCAAGTAATTTGGTATATATTTTACGATATAGTCGTGGTAGTGTTCCGGTTTCGATTGGATGTTTTTGTCGTCATTTTGGAATTGCTCCAAGTAAAGGGAATATTTTGCGCGATAAGCAGCTCCGAGAAGAGCGGCTTCACTTTCGTTCTGATTGATGAAAGAGAATATGTTTTAATCAATTGTTTTGCCTCACGTACATATAGAAAAACCACCTGAATGTAAACTGGAGAATTGAACACATCAGAGATTACCTGTAGGATTGATTTATTGACGGAGGCACCTCCGGTGGCTATTATCTTTGTATTATTGCCTGAAAGATTATTAAAAATCAAAAGACAGTGCCACTTTGATCCTGAAATTAGATGCTTACCAAAATTGAAGCCCATATCGGAAGCTATGGCTCTCCGATGCAACATTTGTCCTTCGATTAAGGCGCGAATTTCAGTCTCAGACGATGCGAATCTGTAAGCAAAACTTTATATAGACAACTTTTAAGGAAGTTATTTCATAAGTTTTACTTGGTAACACCCTGTGTAGCATCTACGCACTCGGCCGAGTGTGTCTTGTTCCATCGAAGAATACCCTTCGCGGTTGGAATAATTTCAAGAGCATGAAAGTGCAAGGCCATATTTCCGAAGTTACCTCGTGGTGTTGAATCTAACAGCTCGCTAAATAGCTCCCAATTGTTATTTGCAATAACACGCTTTGTAGTATCCCGAACCAAAGAGCCATTGCGAAAGCTGAAACAGTGTTCAATCACAAATAACTATAAAATGTGTGCTTACTCACCATAACAACCCCATAAACTCATCGTTGAGTGTCGGATGACAAAGAACATGTCCCTCCTCTAGGTTTGTTGGCTCACTCAGTCCCATCATTACCGTGTCACTTGTACCTAGCGAAATAACCAACCAATCATTCTCGACCAGCATTCCACTCAGCGCAGAGGGATTGTCTCCAGTAAATGCAGCCACTTTGCAATCAGCTGGAAATCCGAAACGTTCTACAAAGAACTTGGCTATATTGCCCAATATCGAGCAAGTTTTTACTGGTTCGCCGAGACGCTCTTCTAAATCTGGAGCACAAGCGTTCAAGCAGGTACTTGACCACTTTTTTCGATTGATATCGAACAAGTTCATTCCGGAAGCATCAGCATAATCAATGGGAGCGATATCACCCAAGAAGATCGACGCCAGAAAGCTACTGACCAGCGAAATTCGCTTGGAGTCTTCATATGCGTGCGTGCGAGTTTGGTAGACTTTACGAATTTGAGGCCCAGTGAAACGAGGATAGCACTTCGATCCGGTTATCGTAACCATTTCAGCGCGTCCGCCAATCGCTACTTCCATTTCCATACACTGATTCTCAGTGGATCCATCCATCCAGATGGGTGCGCGTGTCAGGGCAAAGGCAGAATCATCGATTTGTACATGAAGAAACTTATCGGGATCCATAGTTTTTAGTGACTCGAGACCACGGCGAGACCAATAAAGTGAACCGTGTTGCTGAAAACGGAAAAGAAATTATTAAAGGACATACTTTGTGATTCAGCTTACTTGTGCTGAGCCACCAAGGGCTGAGACTGTACTAAAATCTGCTCCTTGAACTACTAACCGGTCCATGACGATATCAATGGCCTTCACCCACATGGCAGGTTGAACGTAAAATCTGCAGAAAAATGCAAATTGTTAAGTGCAATTTGCAGGTTTTTTGTAACCATCTTACTCATTGTTATCGGGGATAGAGTTTGCGCCACCGGATGTCCGAAATTCTGGTAAGTCCGTATCAAATTGTACTTCAGCCATTGCAATGACTTCTAGATTGTCTGCTAACTGCACTGCTTTGAGCTAAACGTTTTTGAAAATTGTTTAAGATTATATTAAATGCAATTTTGGTGAACTCTGTAACTGAGTGAAAGTTGATGTAAAGATTGAATAACACTAGAAGGGCAATACTGAACAAAGTAGATAAGTTTTAGGAGAAATTACAGAAATTCGGTGGTATTGAAGCGAAGAAAGAAAACGTCATTGTCATAATCGAGGTCCCAATGGCACATTCATGAAGGATCACTATCCCACGACTTGATGTTCAACATGTGTAAAAAATAATTATTACGCATCATCCATCAACTCCCAACCGCAAATTTGAGAAGCTTGTGTGGCCGCAAATTATGCATATGCTTGCAAGTTAAGGCTTGACCAAAAGAATTGGTCAATGTTTGCAGGATGAAGGGCATCACTAACTAAAGAAGTGGACACCCAGAATCAGTATCTGAGGGTATCTCAAGACGCTGTTGTCAACGCTATATGCCTTTCCTCAAAAATTGTATAGCAAAGAAGAAATCAATGGACGCAGCAAGTAGAGAAAACAACTCCATAACTGGTGGGAGAAGAGATAAAGAGCATCAAGTATCCCTCCTGTTGGTGAAGGTGTCAAGATATCTGAGATATGAGACCAAAACCATTTACAGCAGCTTGTATATATTGCATAAATGACGAAGTATCATACATAGGACCGTGCATAACTTGAGAACGGATCGTACAATTTGAGCTGTTTTCTTTTTTTTTGTTCATGTGTTCGTCTTCGTGTTTTTTTTTCATTTTATAATCGTAAATAATAAAAATAAATGAAAATGAAAAATGAAGTTGAATCAAATGACGTGAATGTCCAATTACATCGCGCTGCTTTCCAATATGACTGCACGAATCACTACAGCGAATTGCGGTGTTTTACGATTGGGCCCATGGATGTGATTTGCTAATATTGCAATGCGTTTCATTCGGATACACCAGGATTGTGTTATGTAGGTGGCAAGTTCAAATTACCACCGTTGACTCAACCAACACCAGAACCATTGCTCAACGGTGACTTGCCAGAATCAAGACATATTTCTTGACTAATGCCCACAAATACAATGGTTCCTTTTAAATGACGTCATTCGGCGCAATTATTGTGAAGGGACGTGGATTTAATCCGACATTAAAGGTAATTTCGTCTGCAATAAGTCTACACCAACTATACAGACTCAAGGGCAAAGTCACCATCGAACCGGATCATTGTTACAATTGTTGAAGACAACAAATTTATTTCGTTGGAAATTCTGATACCGAAATTGATCAGTGTTGTGCGATTAACCGAGCTATGAAACGTCAGATCATTGGAGCACTGCTATACTTCTTCACTAACACAACGCTTTGGTTCACAGAGCGTGGTTAGTACTTAGATGGGGGAACACTTGGGAATACCACGTGTTGTTGGCACTTCTTGCGAACGTCTGACAAACATCCAAGAGTATCAAATTGTCATGAGAAAGCTTCTCAAATTTGCCGTTCGGATTCAGCGTAAAACTGTAGGTCCCCTCCACTTCGCATGAAAGTGGTTGGAGAAGCAAGGTTCAGGCCCTCTATGAGCCGTTAAGGCCTAATATGTATGTGCGGACATTTTTCTGAAGCAGCGCAATGATGGCCATTGTGTTTCAGGTTAAAACAAACAAACAAGAAAGTCAGCTGAATGAATTTCTTTGCATAAAGTTTGATGATTAGGCAGGATGTTTATAACCATTTGCTGCGATCTCGTCGATTGTTCCAACAGTATGCGGTCGACTTGTATGTAAATCGAGATTGAGCTCCTGAACTTCATCAGATTCAATCAAGCAAAACTGCGGTCCGAGAGGTACATACACTTGAGGGATGCAAAAAGTTCGGAGGAAAATATTAACAACATTGGTCGTTTGGCAATTCTTCCGTCCATATATGTCAAAAGTCCACGGTATATGAATGGATATGCCCCAGACGCCATGACCTTCCTGAGAAATTACGGAAGTCAAGATTTATTCATTACGGTTACGTGTAACCCGAAGTGGACGAAAATATCTGAGCCTGATACCCGGTCTGACATCGAGTGATCGGCAAAAGCAAAAATCTGTCAAGGATTTCATTGTTACGCAAAGCGTGTTTGGTAAGTCAGATGTTGAATATTCTCCATCGGATTGCAAAAGCGAGGTATGTCGAATTCACACGTACTTATTTGGTTGGTAGACAAAATACGTCCTGACCAAATCGACGATATCATAGACGAGAACAAAGATGGTTCACGTCCATTGCTTGCTGAGCGTCGTTCCCCCGAGGACAGTGGTAAAACAATTGCAAAAAAACTGAAACGAAATAACGTTGTCGTCGACAATAGCTGGATTGTTCCCTATTCGCCGCTGCTCTCAAAAACATTCAAAACTCAAAGCAATGTTGAATTCTGTAACTCCATCCAATCAATTAACTACGTTTGCAACTACGTGAACAAGGGTAGCGACATGGCAGTTTTTCGAATTGCTGCTCCTGATGCCAACGACGAAGTGACGAGATATCAATTGGGCCGTTGCGTGAGTTTGAGGCGATTTGGCTGATTTTCTTATTCTCTATTCACGAACGCCACCCGACTGTCCACTTAGAAAATGGACAAGGGGCCCTTTTTCACGAAAGCAAATCCAGCTTAAAGAGCCGAACGACCATCTACCACGGCATGGACAAGTTTTTCCACCATCTGCCAGAGCGATCCGTTCGCCATAACGCTTTATACTCCGAAATGCCACGCTATTATACATGGAATGCGCCGTCAAAAAAGGTCCCGCGACTAAAGCAAGGGCAAGCAGTTCCCGGATTCGTCGATGTTTTTTCTAATGCCGCACTTGGACGAATTTATACTGTGCATCCGGAAAACGATGAGTGCTTTTATCACTTGGGTCGCTACGGACTGTGCGATGGTGCGCCTGGGGAACTAGAAAAACTTTCCTTACTGTTGGCTTCGGTTCGTTTGAGATCAAAAATTGCGTTTGCCTCTTCTGGGATTGCAGTCACATTGTTATAATGTGTTCAAACTGCTCATTCTGCGTTCAAGCTGCTGTTGAATCTCCAACTGACTAACGAACCGACATACAACGTGTCAAAGGACTCCACAATGACGAAAGTGTGGCGTAGTTGTAAGATTATCATCTGGGACAAATGCACAATGGCGCACAAACGAGCACTCGATCGGACTGTGAAAGATCTGCGCAGTTACACGAGACATTTTGGAGGCACAATGATTCCGCTGTCAGGCTATTTTCGACAAACGCTTCGTGTCATTCAAGGATCAACGGCAGTCGATGAAATGAACACACACCTTAAGTTTTCGTATTTGTGGCGTTTTGTAAAGAAGCTGCGGTTGACGACAAATATGCGAGTTGCGGTGCAAAACGATTTGTCTGCCGGGATTTTCTGCAATCAATTGTTGGCTATTTGCAATGAAGAAGTACTTGTCGACGTTTCCACCGGATTGATTTCGTTCCCGCCAAATTTCTGCTATTTCATAACTACGAAAGAGGAACACATTACGAATGTATTCCCACACATCGTTCAGAATTATGTGAAACATGAATGGGTGAGCACGTACGATTGTGGCAGCAACAAATAAGTAAGTCGATGATTTGTATTTCGTTTTTTTCGTTCAAATCAGATGATTGTGTAATCAATCCGGACGAAGAAACCAATTATTCAATGGAGTTCCTGAATTCATTGGATTTGCCAGCATTATTACCTCATAATTTTCGACTGAAGGCTGGATCTGTTATCATCATGCTCCGGAACCTCAATCAACCGGTATTGTGCGATTGAACAATATTGGCCGTGAACCAAAAATTCCCAAGCTTCTCGCATGGCCAATTATATGTTGAGTGTTGCAAAGCCTTCATCTTTGTTTATTTACGCGCCGGACTACAAGACGAAGAACGTAGTGTACCACAAGGCCTCGAACTGACCTGGCATGTAATTCCCTCAACCCCTTTACATTCCGTGTAACATCAAACAACAAATAATGAAATGTATTGCGAATCGTTTAGGTCATGTGCATATTAACAAAACAGAAAAAATATTATAAATTAATCTTAAGTTTATTTAAAAAAAAACTTATACAAATTGTGTGGTTAATAAACAGTAATATAAAAAAATTCTGTGTAAATAAAGGATATTGAATTCAATCGAATTCGAAAAGTGTTTTATTGATTCAATAATTGAAATTCGAGTGGCGTCGTCTGGTATCGATCGCGAATGTTTGATCAAAAAAAAATTATTTTCGGGTAGAATCGTGAATGCTACAAATTATTTCAATTAAAGTCAATTTTGGGCGTGACGAAGTTGCCCGGGTCCGCTAGTTATACATATAGAAGACTTAGTATAGACCTAACCTACACCATGAACCAATTCAAGATGTCGCATTTGTTTAAAGTCATCACGGGCAGGCCCAGGCCGTAAAAATATCTTATTAATAAAAAATAAATGCCCTTACAATAGCTAATTTTGGTTAAGTAAACGTTTAGTTCACTTATTAGATTAAATCGCTTTTTTGTTTTTTTTTATAGAGTTTTTAATATTACTCCCAAGCCATAGTAATATTAACGTTACTCTCAGCAAGCTGAGAATTACCTATACTGGTTAAAAGAACGAGACTGTAAAATACGCGTTTGGCAGACAGCTTCCCAGTGGAGGCACCTGCTAATACTTACCGCCGTAAGCACGCGGTTACATCTTATTGCGCTAATTCAAATGGTTTTATCCTTTGTAATCGGCGCACTAGGTTAGTATCGTCTCTAATTTGTAGCATGGTGTTATTGCAATGACCGTGAAGGCGTGTCTGTTGTTTGCGGGCAAAATGTGTAATTTCATCTTCGACGGTAGCCATACTTAGGTCTCTGTGGATATCAGTGTTTCTGATAAACCATGGTGCATTTAGTATTTTTCTTAGCACTTTTTTCTGAAAAGTTTGTATAATTTTGATATTACTGGATTTGGTACAACCCCAAAGTTGTATACCGTATGTCCAAACCGGTTTTAGTACTTGCTTGTATAAAAGCAGCTTGTTCTGCATGCTGAGTTGGTTAAAATCTACCAAGCAGCCAGTGCATTTGTTTTCATCGAATGGCGAGCTCTTCGCGTTTCTTCTTGACGTGCAGTTTCCATTTTAATTTCGCATCGAGTGTCATTCCCAAATATTTTGCCTCGTTTGCGTACGGAATTCGTACCAAATCAATGAAAATGGGTAAGTTGTCTACATTTCTATAAGTAAAATTCACGTGCGTTGATTTGCCCTCGTTGAGAGCAATACGCCAAGTCTTTGTCCAATCACAAATTTTGTCAATAGAACGTTAGAGTCTATTAGTTGCTGATTCAACGGTATTACTGATCGCTAATATAGCTGTATCGTCTGAAAACGTGGCTACTGTTGTCCCTTCTTCTTGCGGAATATCACTAGTGTATATTAGAAATAGGATCGGTCCAAGAACGCTTCCTTGGGGAACTCCTGCCGCGATTTCTTAAAATTCAGAGTAATCATTTCCGTGTTTTACACGAAAGAGTCTGTCTGATAAGTAACAACTAAGGATATCAGATAACTGTTTCGGAAAAGCTTGTCTTAGCTTGTTTCAAGCCTGTATGCCATACTTTATCAAAGGCCTGAGAGATTTCGAGAAAAACACTAAACATATTTTTTTCTCCTCTAGGGCTTTTTCAATTACATTAGTTATTCTGTAAACCTGGTCGATTGTAGAATGCTTAGTCCTGAACCCGAATTGGTGATCAGGTATTAATAGACGTTCTTCGATAATCGGATGTAGGCGCTTTAACAAAAGTTTTTCGAATACCTTCGACATTATCGGTAAGAGCAATATTGGCCTATATGATTTTTTGTCATTTAGTGGTTTACCGGGCTTTTGAACGATGCATTTATAAGATAGGCAAACTTTATTAAAGCTTTCCTATGTAACTCTTTAAGAACCTGTCCTGTGATTAAGTCATATTCAGGAGCTTTGCTTAATTTTAGTTTCTCTATTTCGAAGCGTAGTTCGGGTAGCGATACACTTTTTATTCTATAATTGCTAGGTGCCACGGTTAGGACAGGAAATTCGAGCAACGCTTGACCATCAAATGGTTTAAATGTTTCTTCCAGATGTTCGGTAAATATTTCGGCCTTTTCCTTGTCACTCTTCGCCCATTCTCCATTGATTTTCCTGATGGGTGGCGCTTGCGTTTTTGGTTTTTTAATGCCTTTCATGGCTTTCCAGAGCGAGTAATTTGTACTTTTATCGGCAGTTAGGCTTCCAAGATATGTAGAAAGTTTCGAATTTCTCTCTTAAGTTTACTACAAAGGTAGTTAAGAATGGTTTTATGGAGCGCGAGATTGTTGCCATCTTTTGTGCGCTCTCCTTTTCTTCTTTCACAATTGAGTGATTTCCTAGGGATATTTTATTTCGCAATTTGTGGTTATTTTCCGTTTATGGGATGTATTTTTCCAGGCTGAGCATTGTATGACGTCAATAAATTGATCGACTTCGTCTTCAAGTTCGTGTGGTGTTCGAAGAGACACTTTGAGATAGATTTTACTTTCACAGTATTTTTAAAAGGATTCCCAGTTTGTTTTCATGTTAGTTAGTCTGGGCGGACCTTCTTTTTTTCGTAGACAGCCGTTAATTGTCAAAATGACCGGTGAATGAGCAGAAGAAAGATCGAAGCATTCCTCAACTACAATAGAGTTTCCCGACAACCCTTTCGTGATGAAGAAATCGATGAGGTCTGGTGTTTTTGCCGTATCCGAGGGCCAGTACGTCGGTTTACCTGAGGAATGAAAGTCAACCCACAATTCCATACCGGCTTCTTAAAGAACTCTAACTTTTTCTGAAATGCATCTGGAGCCCCAGAAGGTATGTTTTGCGTTAAAGTCACCTCAGTTTGTCAAGCTCAACTGTTGCACTAATAGTGTTCAATGGTATTTTTGATCAACAATGATGCCCCGCCTCTCGCCCTTTCCGAAGGGTGATATCCCTTTCCGAAGGGTGATATGCGTGATAGGCAATGTATCCTCGAATGTTTGTGCTGGATTCTTTCGTCAGATGGGTTTCCGAAATCAAACAAATATCAATATCATATTTATGAATGAATATCTCGAGCTCGTCCATCTTATGCAGAAGGCCGTTCGCATTCCATGTCACTAATTTAACTAAGTCCGTCATATTTATATTATTGCACGTGTACTTCGAAATAGATTTTCGAGCTCGTCGAGTTTTTCAAACATACGTTTATTAATTTGGCTCTGTTCTTCTAGCCTGGCAAAAAATGCAGAGAAAACTTGGGAGACTGGATCAGATGTTTTTATTTGTTTGTTCGCGTCCTTGCAACGCGGCTTCAGCGTATGTTTGTGGAACAGCGTTCGGCGACGTTTTTCTAAACAATTTTCCTTCTCTTGGTTGTTGTATTTTGAACATTTCTTTAACCCTTTTTCGTCCTTCATCGGGTTTATTGTTGCCCTTTTCTCGTTTGTTTTTGGTTTTATTTGCGATAGGTAGCGTAGTTTTCTTTATTTTGTCGCGCCTATTTTAAAGTTCTTTGGCTACTTCGCATCTGCGATAATTTGCCGGGTGTTTTCCATTGCAATTTATGCATGTTGGTAGGTCTTGCCTACTTAGAGCGCATTCCTTCGATAAATGTTTACCGGTACATTTTACGCAACGCGGCTCTTTTTGGCAATATGTGTGCGTGTGATTGTAGCCTTAGCAACGCTTACACTGAGGAATCTGACGAGTCCTTTGACGCATCGGTTCAATTTTAACCACTATGTTTAGGATAGTTTTAATGTTGTATATTTTTTTGATGTTTTCAGACTTTTCGAAACTAAACATGAATAGCGGAAGTCCGCGCTTGAGAACAATTTCCTCGTCTTGTTCCGTTTTTTGCTTTTCTTTTTTATGTATATTAACCGCGTCGATAATTTTAAAACCTTTAGTTTTAAGATCTTGCAAAACATCTTCACGAAGACTGGAGCCCTCTGGCTACAACTCGGTGTGGCCTTTCAGACTTATTTTCAGAAGTCCTTCTCAGTATTCAGTTTTTGAGAAACTGCGCGATAGCTCTCAGGATCGCTTACATTTATTTTCCACACATTATTGTTCAGAGATGTTACTTTGAATGTGGACTTTGCTATTTCCTTAAGAAGGCTACTTAGCTTGCTGTAGTCTGAAACTCCGACAACGTTAAATGGAGGTGGAAAGTATACCTTATTTTGAGGTTTTTTCCTTAGCGTTTCTATTTCGTTGGCATTTGCCTTTTTGGGTTTTCTATCTTTTAGCACAACGACTTCTGGTGAGGAGCCGGCTTTCCGTTTTTTGTTCGGTCTACTCTTAGTGATCCAATCCGTTTCACGCGCTAGCTCTTCTTCGTCCGTATGATAATCGCGGCTATCTGAGCGGTATGATTTGGCTTCGGGCTGTTTTTAAAGTTGAGATTCAACAAGTGCTTTGTTCTCAGCTTTCAGCTGATCTAGCTATTTTTTTAGCTCTTGATAAAGCTGTTCAATTTGGTTAAGCTTTGTTTTCGTCCTCGAAGCTTTTGCATTTCGTTGAGTCCCGCGAAAGGCGTCCAAAATCTTTTGGCGTCGTAGGACTACGATTAGTTTTTACTTTTGGCACAGATCCCGTTGGTGGTGATCTAGGTACCCTTTTACTATTTTTAAAAGGGTCGGATGATTGCAATAAATGGCTCTCCCCAGAATCCGTAGAGCCTGCCTCCGAAGAGTGTGGATTTTCAGTAGAACTGGGGTGCCACCTGGGGTATTATATCTTTTGGTTTTAATCATTGCATTTTTTGTATACTCTTTGCACTAGGTATACTGAGGGTGGATTTTTGGTCGCCTCTTACGACCGGCATGCCTACCTCGGGTAGATTCTGATCTCTATTCCGAAGGGTGGATATTGGTCGCCTGTTACGACCGCTATGCCTACCTCGGGTAAATTCTGACCCCTATCCCGAAGGGGGATATATATGCAACTTCCTGCAAATGACTCAATAATATATATCCAACATAACATTTGTTTCAAAGATTCACTAAAAATGCTGTCAGTTATATTTCAAATTAATTCTCGTTGATTGCATGTTTATCAACGTCAATATAATCCGAAAAATGTTTATTAGTTTTTATTATTAAAGATCATCATTTAACTCATTGACGAAAGATAATTCATCCATAATTTGCATCTATTAATAGGGCATTTAGTGTTCAAGCGCGTGTTTTTTGCTTCGCCTATATTTTCGTTTCAAATTTGACGTAGGCTCGCATAAAACAATTTTAATCGAATAATTTTTGAACCGATCCTCCGCACAGAAATTCAATTCAAAAAACTTAAATCAAGTTTACCTTCTGACCGTGCTGATTCGGTTTTGTTCTCGCAGTATCTAACTCAAAATACTATTTGTGAAGACGCCCACTATTTTATTTTCACAGATAGCAGCGGCATGCAAAACGTGATTTGCGAGAACACACTATCATGATTCAATAGCGGAAGGATAATGTCATCCTAAACAGAAGAACGAGTTACATATCAATACTTTTCCGGAAGAAGCAACATTTTTAAAATTGAAGAGAAAACGTATTCCTCTATTCAGTTATATGTTTAACTACCAGTACCCGCCCGGCTTCACTCGTTCGAAACTAAGTTATAAATCATTAGAAAACATTCAACTTTGAGGTACACTTAGACCTATGTAGGTTCATTGTGATGCCATTTGGGAAGGGGTAGGTGGGTCACGCTGTTCGAACCTAGAACCATCTACTTTTCTGTATGAAGTTGTTAATATCAGCCGTGCAGGCATTGTTAAGATCATCTAGATCCTGGAAGAAGTATTTACCAAAGTAGCCATCCTGATCTTGGCTAGTGCGGGACACGTGCATAGGAGGTGCAGGACTGTCTGCTCCTCTTCCTCGTCTCTGCAACTTCTACAGAAGTTGTTATAGGGAATGCCCAGTCTCTGAGCATGTCTTCCCATTGTACAGTGTCCGGTGATTATGTTTATAAGGGTAGAGAGGGTTCCTCTTTTATGTCTTAGAAGTCTGTTTGACCTTCTCTGGTCCAGCTTTGGAGATAATTGTCTAGCGGTGCTACACTGGCTAAGTTGGTACCATCGGAGGTTTCACGGCTGATTAATTAAAAATCATGTCCATCAATTAGCTAATTGTCGTTAAGTAAATGGTATGGAAATTGGAAATCGTTCAGTAATAAATTGTATGGAGATACCACATTAACATCCCATTTGGTTCAAAGATTCGCTGTCAGTTGTCAAAAATGCTGTTATATTTTAACTTAACTACTGGTTAATTCACCTACTTCGGCAAAGTTCCCTTTTTAGCTAGCACTTTTCACTTTGCAAAGTGAAAAGGCCTCGGAACTTTGCCATTTTAGTGAAACACTTCCCACCTTTACTTTGCAAAAAATCGTTTGTTTGAAAAGTTGCTACTGTGCAAACAAAGTGATAAGTAGTTGGGGAAATAGGGCCCAGGTTTCAACGATTTGAGATATTGAATTGAAATAAAATTGAATACAACAGTTACATGCTTATTTTCAATGCAATCAAAGAAAATGTTGTGGTTGAATTGAGTCAATCCTGTTTCGATTCGATCGGCATTAACGTGGAGTTCAATTTTCAATTGAATCCGGATTGAACCTCTCATGCAAACTTTATTATGTGAAAACCAAAACTAGCACACAAAATTCATCAACATGATTTTCAACTTTTAATAGCTTTCTGTAAACAACTCTGGGAATAAGCTAATTTGTAGTTCGTGTAAAGTTGCTTAGCTGAAATAAATCTACAAAAAGGAAATTCAAATGGGCCCACTCCTTCATTCTTTAGACTGAACTCATTTTCCAAAGTATTTGTTCCAATGACAAAAATTTGCTTTAGCCAGCTTGCTAATTAATTGACCCAAATTTAAACCCGAAAAGGAGAAATTCAGCAGCAACGAATAATATGCCTATGCGAGTTGTTAGATTACGTTGTTTTGGCGCACCTTATTCGTAACGATTAAACAAACTTGGCTGCGCCCCACCACTTTGATGGTTCCCAAGGGAGCGCAGCGTTGAAAAGTTTTTCATTCAAGCGTCTTATCATTTTGGTAATTGGAATTTTGTTTAACCTATGCCACTATTGACGTAAGCAAAGCCAAATTCGAATTTGGGGCGATTTAATAAATTTAATAAATATAGTGCGGTATAACATCACGTTTATGAAGACGATTACAGTCAACCGATAGATAACACCACTGATTGCGAGCGAACTTGGCGAAAACGACCTATATTTGCCCTACAGGCAGATACCCAGCTTGTTACCAAACACGCCTCTCAAATTAATACATTATGAAGCCGCAGCTTCTGCGTAAGATGAAAACGAAAGTCAATCACTTAACAGATGGGAGTTGTTTTTGGACCAATTACCAATTAAAATGTAATGGCAAACCCGACTAATGACAATTATCTCACTGGTTTTGTTGGAGGCTCAGTGGTCTCGGTGGTGTTTAACATCCGATACATTACTTTTATACACCCATCCCCATTACAGCAGTACAATCATGAAACGTAAATAAAGTCGTTTGAGTTACTTATTTTGAAAACAAGTTGTTTTTTTACTTGGTGGTGTGACGAAAGTTAAACAATAGTCTATGACTAATGGATAAATTAAATCTGCACTTGCTGCACCGATAAATAGATGAAATACTCACCTTTTGGGTGCTTAGGTCGAAACCAAGGTAGGTGCCCTCTGTCTTGGGAGTCATGTTTAATAACTTATATTTAATTGCGACCGAGAAAAATATATTTCCACGACCAAATCGCGAAATTTATTGTTTGTTGAACAACACCGAACAACTAAACAAGTAGACAGACCTCTGTGAGAAGCCCCAACACATCTACAATGGGTTGATTCTGGCACCGAAACTCATTTGACTCACTTAGAGCCGTAATAGTGGCGCAGAGTTGAAGGAACTACAACTAACGACCAACGTCTGTCAAAAGACGTCAATAATTTGAAAAAAAAAAAAAATACTAAATTCGAAAATTCCAAAAGTGGACTAGAATTGACAGTTAATCATATTGGGTTATTTTCTTGTCGAAATTAGGAAATTTTCAAAGGGATTTTGTGAGATAAATTACTGTAAAATATTAGCACAGCAACAAAAACAGCAATAGTAAAATAGGTATTCATGCATTGAGGTAAAACTGTCAAAAACTTCGTAAAATTGTCAATAGCCTTTGATAGTTGATTTACCACATCGTAAACTTTCCATATTTACGAAGGTTTTACGACGTTGCATGAATACTCTTAATACTGGTTTAAAAAAAATACTGTACAATAGCAAATTTCCCGTTTCTACTATTCTGATAAGAGATACTAGGTCCGTTCACGTACTTTATGTATAGAAAAATGAAAAGTGTCAAATCTCCAAAATCGAGAGAGAATCCTCTCATTTCTAAGAAAAGTACGCGAACGCTTTTGTGTAAAAACTTCTTAGTTTGGCTTGAAAAGAAGCAACAGCTGTTTTTTGCTGGCAAACTCATAGGATTTCATCATTTGACAGTTTTCATTTTCTTACCAGCCGAAATTCTGTGTGAAGAAAAATGAACGAAACTACATTTTTCTTTCGTTCATCTTTTTACCATTTTCTCAGTACGCGAACGCGTTTGTGTAGTTTTGCACGAAAGTTTATATAAATTTACGTGTGCATATTAGTTCGCGAACGGACTTACTGTCATGTTATAGGAATTGATTGTTGCGAATGGAATATGTGTGTGTCGTTTTGCTTTCATTAATATTCTCAAGCCGTCGTTGATATTAGAGCCTTGGATAAAATCATGTTTTGCGTAAAGCTTGGTTGTGGTTTCAAAAATACGTATCTCATTAAGAAAAGAATGGCCTCTGTAGCTATGCAATGTTAGGCTTGTTGGTGTTTATTCTTTAAGCAGTTCGTTGATGACAGAAAGCCTGGACAATGTTGATAGCAGTTAAAGAGGAGTGGCCATTAACAAGAAAACAAACAGACTTCTTAAAAACAGATTATAGATAAATCAGCATAAATTAACCAAACCAAAAGAACCAAATATTATCGTTCAGCACTCGGCAACATAATTAGGATTCGTAGAATTAAGGTCCAATAGAGCCTGCATTTTGTCCTTCGAGTGGAGAGTTACGGATGATGTCGATATAGCCCGCATATCGACATCAGCGAGTCACAAACTAAACACAGATGAAAATCGTTTATAAATCACAATTTCAGTGAAGTTTCTGTAAAGGCTGTGTAAATGCTATCACCTTGAATCACTACGAACCCCTTAAGATGTGTTCTAAGGGAATCTAATAAATAAGGCTGAAATTGATTAAAGTCCGATTTATTAAATTTCCATTAAATTCTATATTGACAATATAAAACCTTAAGGCAGATTTTTTCCAATATGTTTTACGACACACTAGTGTTTTGCATTTATCAATTGATAATTTACGGAGGTCGCAGACCATATCAAAATATCTGCAAGGAGCTTAAAAAAAAGTTTCCTGGGCTTCGAGGCCGCTATATCTGCATAAGATGTATTGATATTATGTCATCGGTGTTGACCAACAGTTGAGTAAGAAACATTACAAAGTCCCACGGGAATTAAAAACTTTTTGTCATATGATGAAAGCGTCTAGAATTTGTCAAACTTTGTCTCACACATTTTGTCTCATTTTCTCTGGTGTGTACGGTTGTCTTTTTATACACGCACTACAATAACATGATCAACTTGGCAACATAGCAAGAAAATAGCTTCATCCTCTTTTATCTGCGAACTTGATCACTACTGAAGTCCGGCTGACTCACTTTTCCCTAACGTAATGCAGTCACCCGTGGTTAGTGACAGTGCGGGCATATGCTCACTTAGAGTTGTACATTCACCTTTCACGGTGTTCCTATCGCGTTGGAATATTGTACCTAGTGATGTTGTAAACTATATTGCCTCAAAGGCTGTAATAACTTCAAATGCTACAGCCGTACACCCGAAAGGTTACCTGTTCATCGCTTGCCTCATCATTTAAGCTGTTAGCTCCACTATCTACTGGTAAGATAATGGTCAATCCAAGTGTCTCTAAATAATTGAGGGACATTTCGGACCAGGCTCTTTTCATGGCTTCAATTATCTCGCCGGGCAGGAAGCCACACTGGTACTTGCCGATTAGTGTGTTGCAGAAGGGCTTGAGACGTTCACACAGTACGTTGGATAGGATCTTATATGCAACATTAAGCAGGGATATGCCTCGGTAGTTCTTGCAAGACATAGGACCTTTTTTGACGTTGGGGCATGTAGAGCTGATAGTCCAGTCATAGGGCATGCTTTCTTCCACTCACACTTGGTTGATGATTTGGTGCGTGCGCCCTACCAAAGCATCACCTCCATATTTGAATAGATCCGCTGATAAATCACAAGAGCCTGCTGCCTTATTGTTCCTTAGCTTTCTTATATCTAAGCCAACCTCTTCTATACTGGGGGGTGAAATCTGTTGGTCTTTGGCAGGACGTGGGTTCTCTTCTTGTCCTATCACTCTCTCTATATGATGCCCATTTATCAGCTGTTGGAAATGCTGCTTTATTACATGTACTTTTCCCTACGCTTCGGTTACTAGGTTTCCGTCGTTGTTTCGAACAGCCTGAGTTCCGGTGTTAAAGCCAGCAGCCAGTTGCTTCGCTTTCTTGTAAAATCTGCAGATGTTGTTTCGATTGTGGGACTCTTCGATTCCTTTGAGCTGGGAGACTGCGTACGCCCTCCTCTTTCTACGAAGGATCTTCTTCTCCTTCTTTCTCCTGGTTCCATACTCTTCCCTCGCTGCCCTTGTTTAGCGCTGCAGCGTTTTGAAATATGCATCTTTTGTCACCGTCTTCCGATAAGCGAATACATCATCATACCTTGGCGCTTGTGGGGGGTGAATGCACAGACGCGAGTTTCTCATTCGCTCTGTCGAATTTCTTCTTTTGAGCAGTTCGCAGCTTCTTCTCGTTAAACAGTCGAGCTCTAAATTACGCAGCTACTTGGAAATGGTCAGAGTCGAAGTTGCCCCTCGGAATATGTGCACGTTTATGATGTTGGATGCGTGCCTCGCATCGATAAGCATATGGTCGATTTGAATGGCGGTTCGACCATCTGAAGAGCGCCAGGTTGCTGTTCGGAACCTGAGCCTTGGAAACTTAGTGCTACTTATCACCGTATTTCGACTTTCGAGCTGCTTCAAAGTCGATTAGTTAGTAGCCGTTATCTGTTGTCGTGTCGTGAAGGCTGTGCTTACTAACTAATCCACCGAAGATGTTTTCCTTACCGACTTTGGCATTAAAGTCCCCGAGCACAACTTTGACATCGTACTCCTGATTCGCGGTGACGTGTTTTATTTTGCTTATTGGTGGTTCTCAGTTTAATTCTTATTATCAGTTCAATAAATCAAGTAAACAGTAAACATTTTCTCGTAACTGCATTATACACTAAATGCAATTGAGTTTTTAAAGACAATTGCTGAAAAATTGTTTAATTCGGGTATATCTTTTGCGTTCGTAAAATGTCAATGATCGGGCGCTCGCAACAAGATTATTTCCCCACGCACATCTCTTTGCTCACCGCGTTATATGGGCCCAGAAAACACTGCCAAGATGAACTCCGGCGACATAATGAAAGGCTTAGCACCAGAGGAGCAGTGCTCAAAACAAACTGAGTTAATTGTGAATATCCTATCTGCAAAAATAGCCGAGTCAGAGCAAAGAATTCTAAATAGAATTGAACAAATTGACCATATGAAGTGGCTTTGATGAAAGCCGACATTGTTCAAATTAATGAGAGAGTGATAAAACTGAAATCAATTCGCTCTAATGATAAAGATGCTCTTAAAACTGAGATTAGTGAGATTCGATGAATGGCTGAAATACAAGAGAACAGAGCAATTGCTGCCAACGCATTGGTTCATAAAGTTCCATACTCTCCAAATGAACACCTTAAATCAATGTTCAACAATCTTTGCCTTGCAATGACTATAAAAGCTCCACCTTTGATGAATATTTACCGCATCCTCTCTAAAAACAAAACAAATGACTCTCCTCCAATAATGATCCGGTTGAATTCAGCATACGATAAAAACTTTATTCTGTCGCATCATACTGCAAGATGAAAGAGTCCCAACCCCAACTCTCTCTATATGATATCGGATTAAACTCTGATGCCGCTATTTATTTACATGAATCTCTTACTAATAGGGCCCATACACTACACATGCCTGCATGAGCATACAGTGCTTGCGCATGCAATCTGCCAGTGTATGGTGTGAACTGTGTGTTTGTGCAAGCTGCATGAGCAATATCAATTTTTTTTTATATTTTCTTGCTTGTGCATGCAAGCATGTGTGGTGTGTGTGCTACATTGTGCATGCAAGCACGATTGCACTGGTTGTACCCCAATGATGGTGTCGATATCATCAGCAGTGGTGTCGGAGCTTGACATTTTTCAAAGTTTTCTGTTCAGCGGTGAACACACGACTGAATATTGTGCAGTTTGCATGCGTAGTGTATGGGGAAAGCGTGTTTGCGCATGTTTGTGCTTGTGCATGCAGGCATGTGTAGTGTATGGGCCCTATAAGCAGAATCACATGGTTATGAAGCATGCATTGGTGTTGAAGAAGAAGAAGATAATTGCATCATATCGTGGAAATATATATGTTAGGCGGGAGTCAAAATCGGAAGCAGTACATGTTAATTCTCTTCTTTGCTTCGCTGACTTTACGAAGGCTTTCAATGGCGAAAGCTCAATCATGGGGACACCAAAGGCAACAACTATGTAAGCTACCTGACTGCTCGACCAACCTGCACCATACCTCAGTATAATTTCTTTAATTTTTAGTTTTATGTTTGCTTTGAATTGAAATCTAATAATTTTTGTAAATATTATTCTACATTTTGTTTATTTTTTCTTCTTTAATACTCCAGCGTAATTTCTTTAATTTTTAATTTTATCTTGTTTTGAATTAAAATCTAATAACTTTTTTAAATACTATTCTGCTTTTTGTTTATTTTTCTTCTTTTATAGCGGGCATTTTCACTGCTGCATTATTAGTTTGCTAGTTTTGTTTTTGACAGAATGTCTGATTAATTTTCCGCGCTTTTGGCGTTGGAGTGAATAATTATCTAACTCGGGTTATGATTAATGTTCTATCAGATAATGTTGAGGGATTACGTGTATGCTACTTAAATGCACGTAGTCTCATCTCAATGCAGAGAAGCTTGATTATTTGGGTTCTTTGTTCGTAACTTCTTGTTTTGATGTTATTTGTGTCACTGAGGCGTGGTTTAAGCCAGATTTTGAAGATGTTTTATATCAAATCCCCAACTGCAATTTATTTAGGAATGACAGAGTAACATTGACAATTGGTGGTGGTATTGCTATTTATTGTAAATCTAGTTTAACTCGCAAACTTGTTGAGAAATCAGTAGGATCTAAGGTTGAGTACGTAATTGTGGAAATATCTGATAATTACATAAAATGCTTAGTCTCCTCTGTGTATTGTCCTGATCGTAGTACCTCTTCTGAAACATTTTTTCTGAGCTATCTAATTTTTCAGCATTATATGAGCACATAATTGTCCGTGGGGACTTTAATGCTGATTTGTGCGGACGCGATTCTCCTGCATATCAAATCTGTGATTTTTGTGCTTCTTTTGGGCTCTCGATAGTTAAATCCAATCCAACACGTTTCTCTCCCATTTTTGAACCTAGCCTTTTGGATCTTGTTATTGTTGCTGATAATTCATTAGTTCTACTCTTTGACCAATTATCACTTGATGGCATCTTAGATAATGATCTACTGTTTTTTTACGTATGGTGTTAATTTGCGCATGGTAGTGTACCTGTCCAGTTTTCCTACAAAGATCTCAATTCAATTGATGCTCATGCCCTTGAAAGAGGCATATCCGTATTACCCTGGGAGAGTTGTAGGCTTGCTGTTGACCCTGATGACAAAATTAATTGTTTCCAGTCCATAGTTTCACACTTATATGAAAACGTTGTTCCTATGGAAACTGTTGTTATCAGGGACAAGAACTGTCCATGGTTTACAACAGATGTTGTTAATGCGATAAAATGTAGAAACAGGCTCTACAGTAAGTGGAAGAGATCACCGCATGTATATAATTGGGATATGCATAAATCTGCCCGTAACCGTGCAACGCGTATCACTCGTGCTTCTAAATGCAATTACTTCAGTTCTAAATTGAATGCAACGCTTCCATCAAAGATACTTTGGAGAAATTTGCGGGAAGTAGGTATCAAAAGTGATAACAGAGTGGTCTGTGAAATTGAACCTGATGTGTTGAATGATCACTTTCTCTCCGATGTTGACGAAGCATGCGATTTTAATATCGCTTATAACAGCTCAAGGAGTCCATCACCAGAGTTACACTTCATTTCTGTCGCAGAATCAGAAATATAAGACATTATTGCTGCGATTAAGTCCAATGCAATCGGAGACGATGGGATACCGCTTAAATTCTTAAAACTGATTTTACCATATATTATTGGTCATCTCACTGAAGTTATTAATTTTTGTTTAATAACCACAACATTTCCCCAAGGTTGGAAATTGGCTAGGGTTATACCTGTTGCTAAAAAGCGCAATGCAAAACTTGTTTCCGATTTTAGGCCTATAAGTATACTACCTTGCTTATCGAAGATACTTGAAAAAGTAATTGTGAAGCAAATTTCCTATCATCTTCCACGTAATTCCCTGCTCCATCACCTTCAGTCTTGGTTTAGAGCTGGTCATAGTTGTTCAACAGCATTGGTTAATATTATGGATGATATAAGAACACATATTCATGAGCGCCATGTCACCTTTCTTTGCCTTCTTGATTTTTCTAAGCCCTTTGATTCGATCAATCATAAACTTTTGTGCTGGAAGTTAAAACATTATTTCAACTTTAGCCCTAATGCTGTAAAACAAGTTGACAGTTTTTTAAGTAATAGGCAACAAAAGGTTGTTATTGGAAATAATTCTTCATCATTTAAGCCTCTCACTCAAGGCGTTCCCCAAGGTTCAATTCTAGGTCCAATTTTGTTTTGTATGTTCATTAATGATCTGCCGTCTATCTGCAAATATGCTACTATTTACCTCTATGCCGATGATGTTCAATTGAGCTTATATCGTCCTGTTTGCAATGCTCATGATCTTGTAAACAAATATAATGATGACTTATCTGCAATTTCATGATGGGCTACTGCTAATGGACTTATTTTGAATCCGAACAAAACTCAGATAATAGCAATTTCAAATAAGCCAATAGATCCTAACCTCTTACCCAATATTTATCTTTCTGGAACAAAAATTAGTTATGTTGATACAGTTACTAGCTTAGGATTCAAGATTAACCGTACGCTGTCGTCTTATGATCACATAAACTTTGTCGTTGGCCGCATTTATGGCTGTCTGAGGAAACTTTGGTTGACGGCTAGCTTTACTCCGACAGAAACTCGGCGCAAACTGGTAATTGCCCTAATATTACCTATCATAACCTGTGCCGAGGTAGTATACAGTGACCTGGACTCTCTTTCACAGAACAAATTGCGAGTCGCGTTTAATGACTCAGTCAGATACATATTTGGTTTGAGGAGGTATGATCGAATATCGCAACTATCTTATAATGTCCTGGGTTGTACTCTATTGAATTTCTTAAAAGTTCGAAATCTCGTCTTTCTTAATAGGGTGCTTCATAGCAGAACTCCAGGGTACCTTTACAACAACCTATCTTTTTCACGATCTCATAGAACACTTAACATCAATATTCCTTCGTTCAAGTACTTGAATTGCTCCCGTTTGTTTTTTATTCACTCTGCAAGGCTCTGGAACTGTTTGCCTTTACATATCAAACAGATTCGAACTTACAAAAATTTTGAACTTAATGTTTTCAGTTATTTTTCTATGCAGCAATGAAAATGACGATAATCATGATAATTAATTATAATAACTTTCTCTGTCATAACTTTTCCACATATTTTGAATTTTTTACTCCTATCTTTCGGTATCTCTCTTTTTTATCTAGTTTTATATATTTGTTACGAATCTAATTTTAATGACGCGAAAGCGTTTGTACTATAAAAGTCTAAGTCTTATTGTACAACTCAAACTTTGTATATATAGATAAATAAATTGAATTGAAATAAATTGAATTGAATTACTTCTGACAGGATCCGTAGACTTCATCCAGGCGGTCATAGAACTCCTCCCCGATGGAATCTTTAGCCTCGTCGGTAGGGGCGTGTGTGGGTCAAAGCACTGAGAGAATGAGTGATAACTTAAATTGGTCAGTGTAACCCAAGCTTTAAATAGTCCCTAAATCCCAGTATTTTACTCGCGCTAAAATTAAGCGTTCCTATGCTCCAACTATTTTCTCCACACCAAAGATAAATGTTCTCTAGTTTTTGTAATGCAGGATATAAAATTATATTCAAAAATTTACCGCTGATTTAATGTGACTGAGATTTATTTTGAGAGATAAAAAAACAGAGACGTTTCGTAGTGTACTACGTATAACATAATATCAGGGCTATCGGCAATTCCGAGGGAAAAAAATTCCCTCCGAACATTTTTTGTCCCTTGGAAATTATTCCTAGTATCATGAATCTCCATCGAAATTTATTTCCCCCGGAATTTTCGAAGTTATGTTCGAAGGCGTTGACAGTTGTCAATCGCAAATAATTCAATTATAATTTAAGCTCATATTTGTGGAGATTTTGGTAATGTATTTTTTTAACAGAAAATTGTGTTAATGTTATTAATTATTTTATTATACTCGCGTTCGATTTAGTGGAGTGATATTGGAGCTCCTACGCTGTTCAGTTCCTTCTCTAGAAGCTTCCAAAATTTATTCACATCGTCTTTGCTCCTATTCGTAGTGAAGCCATTGGCAATGTCGCGGCTTCCATCACATAAATGTACCATCATCTCGAATTGTCTTTGATTAGTTGAGTTAGACCTATATGTTTATTTTTATACAAAATTATCGAATTATTGAACAAAAAATACTTGCATAAAGACAAAATTCTTCTTTTCTAAAGCTAAAGTTTCTTTTTATTTGAGCCACAACAAACCAATGCAACTTTTATTTCACTTTTTTTGATTTAAAATACAAACTTAAAAGCAACCGACTACTTATCCACATACAAACTGCTTAGATTTTTGAATTTCCACCAGCATACTTGCGAAGGAAATATTCCGGAGGGAATTTCGCGAAATTCGGGGGGAATTTTTGTCTGCGATACCAATTTATTCCGGAGGGAATTTTTTCCCTTTTTTCGAAATTCATGCCGATACCTATTTTTGAAAAATGGGAAATATTCACGATAGCCCTGTATGTTTGCTACACTCGAGTTTGTGTCCCTCTACATAAAAGTAATAATTTAATGTGCGAATAGTAGGTATACAATTTGCGTATCTATAAGTAACGCAACTCTAAACCCTCGGTAACGTTTGTAAGTTGTTTACAAATTATGATTTCCGACAAAACGACAGTTTTAGTATTTAGGTAAAGTGTTGCAGGCACTATAATCTGATTATAAACAAGTCTGTAACCCCCAGTTTCACAGTAGAAGTTTAAACTCCACTTTTGGTTTAAACTTCAGTTCAGCAATTTATTCAGTTTCACAATTTCGTTTAAACCTTGAACTGAGTTCAATTTGCAGTTTAAGTTAAACGACTGTATTCTGCCGTTTAAACCGTTTAAATTTGGAAACACTTTATTAGGGGGATAAAATTGTGAAATATTTCGAAAGCGAAAGGGGTATTTTTCCTTAAACGTGAAGACCATGTGTGATCCAAAGCTCAAAATAATGGACATAGTTGCAAGGTGGCCTGGATCAAGTCATGATTCCACAATTTTCAACAATTCGAGAACCTGTTCTGGGTTTGAAAATGGAGAATTTGGAAATCATTTTATAGTGGCGAACAGTGGCTACCAATGCAGACGCTGATGACTCCTTTACGTAATTGCAACAATCCACAAGAAACATTGAACAATGAATCTCAAATTCGAACACGAAATTGTGTTGAACGCTCTTATGGCGTATGGAAGAGAAGGTTTCCTATATTCTATATTCGTGACACCTTGCATAGAGGAAACAACCCCAGACAAATACAACGGTGTGACAATAATTCAAACGAGATTTAAACTAAAGCGCATGTTGAAAGGATGAAGCTGTCGCCTCACATTACCGCGCTTCGTATATTCCTTTCTTTAATTTGGCAAACGCCAAAAGAACGGACAATAGATGTCGGAAGAGCAAAAAAATAAAGGAAAACTTTAAGTGGCTATTAATCCGGGATTTACGTAGGTTCTGTGTTCCGCTACCTGTGGTACAGCAAATTATTTGGCAATGTTGACTGTCGGGGGTTATGAGCCAAAATGCAAATGAATTTCCAATTATATATTCGACAGTTGACTTGTGAATATTCGGATTTTATTGTCAAAACGAGAATAAAAAATACATAACGTCACATTACGTAATAAGAACGTAAAATGCTGTCAGCTTCGATTCATAAAATCAAGTTATATGAAGTTCAACTGAACTGAAGTTCAGATTTCACTGTGAAACCGGACGACATAAACCAAAAATTTGAACACAGTTTAAGGTTCAGTTGAACTCAAGTTTAAACCTTCACTGTGAAACTGGCCATAAGTGTTTTGGGCATAATGTTACATAAAATATATCGAAAAAGTTTCAACCTCTATTCAAGCCCATCCATAGGCTATGTTATATCACAAATGTAACATTCACTTAAGTTCCTCGAGATACTGACATTCGTAGCATATAACCCAATATTTGTATCTGTCTTCGAACACTATTCAATCACTTTCGAATGTCGTCGACGGCGGCCATGATTTCAACATATGTGAATGTGTGACAAGTCATGACATTTTCATGTGAAATAAACAAATTTTCACGATGGAAGACTCGTTTTTTGGATTTGATACCTCAGCACCGGTAAGTTAAATATATTCGCCTTGCCCTCCATTCAAAATTATTCGTAAAGCTGCTGGGCCATTTGCCCAAATTTCTACCCGAAAGTTCCTTACCCATTTCTTCCCGATCCTTTATCAATGGTGTCGCGCTGATGGTGGCCTCAAATTAAAATGTGTACGAGAAGTGTCGTCATAACTCTTTGGCAAAACTTTTTAACATTATTGTACGTACATTTTATAGTATCTACAAAACAAGTGTATTAACTCGTATAGCAGTCTTATGCTGAAAAAAAGAACAGCCTTTCATAGCCAATTTCTGTTTGGCACTCACTACAAAGGCGGGCCTTTCCTTCCTGCAATTTTATTTCATAGATTAAGCATATCAATTTTTTTATTTGTTGATTTTAGCTTAACTATAACTGCGTTGTAGGCATTCGGTTACTGATAACAACGACATGAATGATACTAATGCAAGTATGTATACAATGTTCAGCGTCGTACATGTTTGCATTACTGTGCGTAGCTGTGCGCAAATCTTCCAGATTAGCCTGCCCTTGGTTGGTATTGCAAAAACGGTGCATTAACATTCATTTCATCTGCACATGTCTCAGTCTCATCTGTTTATTGATTTATTTTTGTTGGTAATCTGCATTCGTTTTAGCCTATTCGATTGGTGAGTTTTCCACGTGCTTCGGTTATTCTGTAAGGTTATTCGTCAAGTAACAAACTATCCAAGCTAGGTATACAGTTTTATTAGGTTTTGCCTGTTTTTACTCCTTCGTCCACAGGTTGGTTTTTGAAACAACAAAATGCCGCACACCAACAGTTAAAAGTTTACCCAGCTTTGGTTTTGCGGCTGTACATTGTGTTTTCCCTGTAGTAAGTCGGACGCAAGCAATATTATTCAATGTGTCTGAACAAAAAGGCAATTCAAATAATTATCGTTTGAGTTTTATATCAGACCAAATATGTATGTTGACTTTGTCTAACAGATATATGAAGTCGTTTATCAACAGGTAGTAGGTCTCGATGACAGACTATAGGTACATCATCAAATGCTAGAATGCGAACTATAACTGCAAAAACGAAGAAGTTTAAACAAACTGGTTAGTGCAGAGCTAGACAAATCTGTCAAAACTCGGGGCGAGGCTAAGGGTAGAAAAGGCCGTTCATGACCTGAATGGAGCCATCACCAACTGCTTTAAACTAGCATGGGCATTAAAATAATAAAAATCTAAAGCTAGCACTGGTATATCTATAAAAATAAAATAGCATCGATAAGAGCTTCAGACCTGTAAGTCCAACTCATTTGTAAAGTTCAATATGCTTAGCAGCGTCGAATATCCTGCGGGACTACGCTCCCGAACCTTATGGGTATCGAGAGTGGGCTCCAAAAATAAAGCGTTTGGGTCGTTTTTATTTACATTGAGGGGGGCTTTGCACTTTTGACAGCACATGCAACGTCGCTACCCAACATGGTCGCAGATGCAGATTATGGCGGATATATTATGGATGGTAGTCGACTCTGCTGACGTCAACGCTTCTAATCCCTCGGCGCAGGCTTATATTGATGTCGCTGTTCTTTCTATCGGATTATGTTTAGCATAGGTTAGGTTGAAGTGGCATCCGTCCGAGACCGACACACAGACCAATGAACGTTCCATTGTAATACCACGTGAATTTATCTGCACCCTAATCGTTAATAATCGTACGTCTTTTAGTGTTGCGTCGGTGACTTTTTATTTCAGCGTTGATAAGATCGTTAGAATAATTATAGAAGAAAGCTCCAGAGTTTTCGTCTTTGAAAGAGTGAGCAGGGCAGGTGCAGAGAAGGTGGAGAATAGTCCATGCAGCTTCTGCAGAAACCATTTAAGTAGACGCCAAACCAATGAGACAGCGTCTGGTTATAACATAAATAATAGCAACAAGGTGGAGTCTGTTTAGAGAGATCAAACAGGCAAACAGTTTCAAATCCAGCTATAACCAAATCTGTTTTGTCGATGGACAAATTGTATCACTTGTGCACCTAAGGTTAATTTTATCGATGGCATCCAGCTTCAACATGAGTTTGCATGTAGCGATTAGAATGGCTGGGGAATCTTTATCAGGTAGAAGGCGCAGTGTAGTTTCATGTTTGGCGAGCTCATCAATGCTGGCACCCAACACAGGTGAATATTGTCCACTTCTTGGAGGCTTGTCTGACAATACTTTGTTTTTTCGATCAAATCCTTAAAAAAACAGTTATAACAAAATATGTAGACAGTATCTTTTTTAACAATTGGAATTGTTTTTGACATAAACGATAATTTTTTGAGTAAATTCTCAAAAAACACTAGATGTGTTTTATGAAACTGAACTGCACAGAAAAGTGCAACATTTTGTGTTCTTGCCCCAAAGTGTTCTACATTCTGTCACCATGTTCAGATCAGTTTGGCCCGATTTTCTGCACCAGATTAAAAAGTAGCAATACATTTATTGCAGAACTCAATTGGATTAGTATGGTAAGGGTAAAGGTGGCGATGGTGTAGAAGGTAGTGTGTTGGCTTGTGACCCGTGCAGTGCAGCCACATATGCCACCCATTAAAAGAGAGAAACGAATAACACCTTGTTTCTCCAACCTCTACACCAAAAAGAGAATTTCTGACTGGTAGTACAATACGTGCTCTGGGATTTGGATTTCTTTTTTTAGAAAAAAAAGTGGTAAGGGTAAGAAAATGACAAAAAAAAAATTGCAAAATATACCAATAACGGTATTTTGCAACCACCTCAACAACGGTTGCGTTGACTCGGAAAAAACAGAATTACACACTGGCTAATACCACCATTTTGATCAAAATTACATAGGTATTCAGATTTTTGAAATATTGATCATTCCAATGGTCAAATGCTGTCACTTTCTTGAAACCGGCTTTATTTTGGTGCTTTGGATACTAAGTGTGACGGTAAGAAGATGGCATAGGCAGTTTTTTTTAAAAATTCTTGAATAACGACGCTTTCAAAAAACTGAAACATTTCAAAATCGGGTGAAGTGATTTCAAAGAAGTTCTATTCTATATTACACTTTGGTTCGTGTGACGGATTTTGATGAAATTTGTATGTGTGTTCTTTATGGTATTTTTTTTCCTTAATAATCAAAAATCTCCCACTTAACTGCATCGCTACTGGTTCCACGGTTTGACTTGAGAAAATAACGGCAGACGTCCCTATTTTGATCCCTTCGTCACTGAGGCCAATCAAATGCTGGTGTTGCTGCATTTGTGTGATCCAGGAGTTGTAAGGCCTGCCTCTTTTTTGCGTCTGTATGGAATTGATTGAAATTGATTGATATTGCCTCTTTGACGGCGTTCGTAGGATCTCTCCTTCGAACATGACAGTACTAACTGAGCCGGTCGCGCTCCATTTTTTAGAGATAGGTTCTTTGACGTGAAGACTTCCACTCATCTTGGAACTTCTTATTCGATCAATCTTTGTTACTCCAGCTGTCATGCGCAGCATCTTCATCTCAGTTACCGTTTATTTGCCCTAATACTTTTTGTACGCTGTCCAACATTGTACACCGTATGTGAGCGCCGGACCCACAACTGCGGTGTAGAGCCTTTCTTTTAGCTTAGGGGCATTTTTCGATCACAGAAGATGTCAGAGTTTTTCTGCTACTTCATCCAACCTACACTTACACGATGCTTAATGTCGTCATGACCTCGCTTTTGATCAAAGATCCGAGATATTTGAACTTTTCGCACTTGGAAATCACTCCTCTATTTATATAAATGTCTTTAATAGGATGGAGTGGATTAGAGAACGGGCAGCAAATGTATTTTTTTCGGACTACAGTGCTGTGCAAATTACTTGGGACAGGCATGATTTTTAAACATAATCGTAAGTAGGCTATGATTTTCGTGATTTTCGCGTTACTGTTTTAAACTTCGGTAAGGTTCTTTGTAAATTAATTATTACAAATATTTTCTTTTGGATTCGCGAAGGTAAGTTGCAGTTTTTTGTGCATTTATAAAAGTTTAGTGTCATGAAGCTGTTATCCGATATTTTATTAGTTTTGGTTGGTTCGTTTGAAACAAATTTAAAAATGGATATTTCGATGGAGAAGAGGGCTTCAATCATTGCTTTGCATGAGCACACTGACAAAAGCATACGGAAGATTTCGGATGATGTTGGAGTTCCGAAATCAAGTGTGGGTCGGATCATAGCGTTGCACAAGGCTACAGGATCCATTGCAACGGCTCGTACGGGGCATTGTGGCCGAAAACGCAAGACAACGGATCGCGACGACAAAACTTTGATCCGTAACAGCGTCATTCATCCTTGGAAGACTAGCGGTGATCTTCAAAGGGACTTGGCGTCGGCTGGTGTGGTAGTGGACTCGTCCATTGTTAGAAGGCGTCTTTAGATGTGGGCCGCGAATGGGGAAGTGTCATTTTCTCTGATGAGAGCCATTTCGAAGTTCAGGGCTACCGGGTAAGTGTCGTGAGGAGAAGTGACAAAGAAAAGCTCCGACCTGGTCACATTATACAGGCCCCTAAACACCCCCCCAAAGTAATGTTTTGGGGTTGTTTCACCTCCTTGGGCCCTGGAAGCTTAAATCCGATTGAAGGGATGATGAATAGCATCAAGTACGCTGACGTTTTAACCCACATGCTCTTACCGACCATGAGAAGACAGTTTCCGACCGGAAATGCAATTTTTCAGCAAGATCTTGCCCCATGCTACACTTCAAAAAAAATGAAAGCATTCTTTGCGGAAGAACGTATTAAGGTGCTCGAATGGCCAGGCAACTCTCCAGTCCTCAACCCAATAGAGAATCTTTGGGCCATAATAAAAATAAGGCTGAGGAAAAGGTATTGTACTACCAAAAAGAAGCTTATTTGTGCAATAATTGAAGTGTGGTTTCACGACGAAGAAATAAGAAAAATTTGCGAAACATTGGTTTCATCCATGCCAAATCGAGTAAAAGATGTAATTGCTGCCAAAGGCGGCCATATAAATTATTAAATTTAAAAAATTGACAACATTTTATAAAAATATAAAAAAAATCATAAAAATTTTGCCTGTCCCAATTAATTTGCACAGCACTGTAATACGATACTCATTACCCTCCAAAACTTACACCCATACATCAAGTTCTCTTTGCAGGATATCTCGTCCGGCCCAACTGATTTTCATTTTATGGAGTCTCTGACCGCCTTTCTTACTTATTCGAAAGTAATGACTTTGACTTCTTCATTCTTAGGAACGGCTCTCGGAAAAAATATCCGAGGAAATTGTTTATCTAGAAGTCCTTCACAATACTCTTGCCACATGTGTAGTATTTTTTCGTCATCCACAAGAAGCAGCCCTTGGGAATTGTTGATGAACTTTGGCGAACAAATTTCCTGGGCATTTCTCCTTCTCTGGGCGTCTATTTTGAAAATGGTTGTGCCCCTTTTCTACCTGGTTTGTCGGAGATCGTAGATAGCCTGGCCCCATCAAGATTTTAGCACAGGTGCTATCTACTGGAGCCGCCTCTGTCGGTGTATTTGTAGGCGGTTGTATTTGTTAATTTTGGTCGAGTGTGGGGGAAGGAAGGTCCATCAGAACTCCCCCCTCCCCCCTAATGCGGGTCGCATGACACCTTAAATCTGGCCCAGGAGATGATGGAAATGGAAAGGGAATGGTGAAGTAAAGGGTGAGGGGTTGGACGGAACGTCTTTGGTTGGTTCGCGATAATTCATTCAAGGTGATTGCGTTAGCGGAGTAAGCCATGCCGAGAAAGGTTAAATGCATTTAACCCGCGCTGTGATCTACTTAAACACTGTTTGATTCAACAAAAAACATGGACATGGACCCCTACCAGACAACTAGCACCTACCCTTAGCGAAGCAACGATGTTGCGTGAGCGGGCTAAACCATGCAGGAAAAATGGTTAGAATGGCGAGGCGGCCTAACCAAACACTGTTCCATTAGAAAAAGTAAGCTGACATAGGCGCTTGCCAGATAACGTAACAACGCTCGCCTGGTTCCGCTAGAGATTTATAATTAAATTTTATCCAAGATTCAATTTATTCAATTTATAAATGTAATCCCAGAAATTCTATTGAAATTCAAATTGTTTTAGCCCTTTTGACAACATTCTGTGGACAAAAGAATAAAAATGCGCTGTACATTACTAACGATAACACCGCGGAAATGTTTGTAGCAATGGTAAAAAAGTTTACAAATAAATTAATAATAATAAAGGTTAACAAATGGATTACTCTTTTACCAAATAACCCTTTCTAAGCTGCGAATAATTTTCCCTCATACTTTTTGTACGCTGTCCAACATTGCGAACCGTATTCATTCGTTTCGACTTGGAGACACTTTCCTCGCCACTCTATCCGCCCTAAGCTTACGCGTCGATCGATGTCGTCATCTCTGGGGAGACACTTCTATTTAAATAAAAGTTCGGAAAATGTTGGAGTGGATCAGAGAACCTGAAGTACGGATACTCTTGTCTTTTCCGTACATTCACCCATTACATCGAGTACTCGATGCAGGGACGATTTATCTTCACTTTTGATAGCCTTTTCGCAAAAACAACTAATGCCCTTTTTTAGTTCGGCACTTCCTTCAAGCAGATAATTAAGGATAACACTTTACTCCGACTTTGATTGGGAACTCTTCTGTGACTAAGGCGGGGCATTTCACTCACAAATGTCTTGGTTGTCTATTCCTTTTCAAAATCAACTAACGACTTATTATGTTCTTTCATTTTGATAATAATACTTCGGATTTCAGCTGTGATCTGTCGCAACAGTTTTTGTTTGTACGTTTTTGACTGTTGAGTACTTCTTCATAGTTAAAACGGCTCTTGGAACAAATCTATCGTCACCTATGTCCCTTTTTTTCATAATACACACCTCCCGCTATAGGCCCCCTCTATTCGCTTCACTTAAACTTGGGCGCATATCTTCTTTGCGAGAACTTTTCAACCTCTTTCAATTCAATGCGAACTTTTTCATCTCCATTATTTGAGGGTCACCTTGATCAAGCTTTGAATGACGCGTCCTTGTCATTATTACCAATTAAACTTCATCTGTGAACTACCACGTTCTTAAGTGCCTCACCTTTTTCGTAGTCTGGATCGATTTTTGCAGACTTCCTTGTTGGTGTATTTTTATGTTTTTTTACTCTATACGAATTTCTGTCAGATGTTTTGTGATTCGCCATTCCTATAATCAATTTGCAATCTTTATTCCGACGCCTTATAAACCTTTGGTAGTACATCTGTGTTTCATTTTCGGCGCTGCTGTAAGTGATTAAGTGTTTGTTTGACGAACATGGTACAAGGCCGTATGTCTGGCATATGGTTAGGATGTCTTTACCCCGACAGTTAAGTTAAGCCTAATCCCAGTTCCGCATAGCCATACACCCTTGTGCTAAACTCCGACCGGATTGAAAACGCCAACCGATTTCAAAAACGAACGGAATTACAAAGTATGTGCAGGAATTCGCATCAAACAACTAAATCGAAATTAGAAAATCCCTACAAATGACTTTCGAAATAAGCTTTTGTTTACTTACTTACACCTGGCAGAATATATCGATTGTGTTCTTGTGTGCGAGATAAAAAAGGGTAAATAAAAGTTCAATTCTTGTGTGGGATATTTAAAAAAAAATTGCGAAATGAATTGTGATGTTATAATTCAAGACGGCACTCAAATTTAAATTCCGTGCGAAGATATCGGAAAATGCTTAGAGACAATACAAATATATTAGATTTGCAAGAAGAATGTACGTGCATTGTTTAAGGATTTTGGTTCATTAATTTTAGGTTTATCCAACAAGATCATCGAAACACCGCTTCCATTTGTGCTGAGTGGAATTGAACAAATAAAATATACACCCCTATTGCGAGTGTCAATTGACAATTGATAATTGACTATTTTCAATGTGTGCTATTGTGAACGAACGATTCTAAAGGATTTTGTCGATCGCAGTCAATTGCACAAATACGATTGACAAGAATATCAATGAAAATGATTCGTTCACAATAGCACACATTGAAAATAGTCAATTATCAATTGTCGATTGACACTCGCAATAGGGGTGATAGGCATTAAAGGCCCATTCTTCTTCTTAAGATTTTAATTGGTTTTTTTTTATGTGATACCACACAATTTTTCCTGGTTTTAATTTTTGTTTTCCGTCAATTTCCTTTATGTTGTTTTAAATGAATAACCTTACATTACATTACAAAAAAAAAAATTGAGAAAACATAGAAAGACAAAACCAGAATGAATAACATAATATACTTACAGGAGCAAGTCTGTCCAAAGAAAATCAAAATAAAAACTGGATAAACTGAAAACTAGTGGCTTCAATGGCGCAGTGCATGAGTGCTTGCCTGAGAAGACGCTGGTCTAGGTTCGAATCCCAGTGGAAGAAATGGATTTTCGGGATAAAATGAAGAAAAAAGACAGACCAGCACCACAAAAAGAGTCTGATGATCGATTGTAGCGAACCGTGAAACAGCGCTGTAACTCCAGCCGTCCACTTCACGTGGTAACGAATGTAAGGTTATTCATTCAAAACAACATAAAACAACATTCTTCTTAAGGTTCCTCTCCGCTCCGGAGGTTGGAAATCATCATTCTTATAGTCTGTTTGTTTGTTGCTCCTCTCATTATATCTGAGGTCGAGAGGTTGATCCATTCCCGCATGTTTGACAGCCATGTCAGCCTTTGTCTCCCGACCGCTCATCTTCCTTCTATCTTTCCCTGAAGTATTAGTTGCAGAAGTTTGTATTTCTCATTTCTCAAAATGTGTCCGAGGTATTCGATCTTTCTTTTTTCTCTCTCTCTTTTCGTCTCTATTCGTCGCAATACTTCTTCATTTGTTATCCTGTCAACCCAGGAAATGCGCAGTATTCTTCGATAAATCCACATTTAGAAGGCCTCTATTTTTTTAATCGTTGCTCTGTGTAACGTCCACGTTTCAACTCCATATAAGAGTACCGACCAAATATAGCATTTTACTATTCTTATTTTGGTACGTAGATTGCTTTCTCTGCTACATAATCCTTTTTTCATGTTGCAAAATTCTGTCCTCGCTTGTTCTATCCTGCATTGTATTTCTTTGTCGGGATTTGCGTTCTTACTGATCATCGTTCCTAAGTATTTAATGGTGTCAACTCTTTCTATGTTTTTATTGTAAACTTTTAGTTCGAAGTTCTGCATTATTCGTTGTTTCCTACTTAGAACAATAAACTTTGTTTTTTGCTGTGTTTATCCGTAGTCCGTAGTTGTTGCTTACATCATTTAGCTTGTTCATCATGTTATTCAGTTCGTTCATGTCGTTTGCTATTATGACGGCATCATCTGCGTATCTTATGTTGTTTACGTTGACTCCATTTATTCTTATCCCACCGTCTTTCTGAGATTGCTTCTTTGAATATTTCTTCCGAGTACATGTTGAAAAGGGAAGACGATAAAATGCATCCTTGTCTTACTGGTCTGACTCTTCTCCCTCTATTGCCCATACAGGTCGTTTTTCCAACTATTTGCTGTGCAAAGTTGAAGGGACCTACAATTTTAAGTCGAATCCGAATTTCAAATTTGACAAGCTTCTCAGGATAATTGATACTCTTGGATGTTTGTCAGACATTCGCAAGATTTCGATTAGTGGGCTAACACACTAACAACTGAGACACTGCTGAGTGAAATAACTTTTAAAAAATATTCTTGCTTTTTCCATTTAGTCACATCTCTGCTAGGTGGTTATAGACTTTTTAAATTGTCGCCAATGTTCTCCAGAGACCATCCATATCCACCGCTGGATTTGTTTTAGTAAAACCTCTTGCCAGGTCTTTGTTATTTAGCATGAACTCCACCATCACTTCAGTTTGATTTGCTATTTTATGTTTTCCCCTAAATAAGGACAAAATTACTAATACCTTTGTATATACATTCCTATAGTAGCGCCAAGAAATCGAATAATAATGTTGTACATGTATCCCGCAGAAGCTTTGGCGCTTCAATCGATCAATAATGAAAACTGGTTTGTGTCATTAATTAATTTAGATGGAGCTTTAAGTTCTTATGAAAGCTTTCGTCAAAACGAAAGCTATATTAAACGAAAGTAATTGAAGTGATGAACAAAACAAAAGTAACATTTTTCCGACCAGCGCCGTTATATTTGAAGATTTTCATAAGTGTGTAGTTTGTCGTTTGTTTATTGATTTTTTTTTTATACTTCTCATGATGGGGATATGATGTGTGGGTGAGAGGGGTGCTGTATATGGTTTATAAATTATTTGTTGTTTTCAATGGAAGTTTGGGGTAGGTTATGGCATATTGCAAGGAGGCCGTAGCATTCATCAAAGAAAAGGGGTATAGTATTCATTCATAATCGGTATCACAAATCATATTATGTACATATTGCGATTGCATTTTGTTACACAATTAAATCTCCGAATATAAGCAGAATTTGTTCATTCGGTTTTTCACAAACAACTGGTTTGGGACTTTAATCGACACAGATATTGCATAACTTACATGTTTTGGATATGTACTGAATACGGATTTTTGCATAAAGGCTGGGAAAATATTTAAACATTGCATAAGAAGGTATGCAATCATTTCGAGATGTTAAAGCGAATTCTATTGAAGAATGCTCTAAGTTGTTTGCTTTGATGTGTGTGTGGAGTAGGTAGGGAACCGGCACTAGCGGTTGATCACTTCCACTCCAAAAATTAGTAATAATTACTGTAGTTTATATTCTTTTTTATAATATCCACGGTTGAAATATCCAACCTTCAGAATATCCTTTTTTGTGAGTCGAAGACGTGTCCAGAGTTTTAATTTTTGTGAGTCTACCCCAGGAAAATATCATCCCGCAAAACACCGGAAATCGGGCGCGTTTCTTGGACGTTAGCACAAACGCTTTCAAGATATTCTAACGGAACTTTTGTTTGTTGGCGGAGATTTGAACGATAGTCAAATGAAGAGTATGAGAACTGACATGGAGGACTGGGATACGGTACCAGGAACTCTCCGGGTAAAAATATCCTGAGCATGTGCAAGTCATAAGGTCTTATCGTTCTCAAACAAAGCCGTCACCTGGTCACTTACAGCAGTGGCGGAAACGAATCCCAGATTGATTGCCATATGGTAGCACGTTTCATGAAGCCTCGGGTTAAAGATAGCAAAGTGATCTTGGAAGAGGCAATCGCCCAACAAAACCGCCTCCTCCTGACAGAAAAGTGTTTGTGAGAATCAAATGGTACAACCTGGACAAAAAAAGTCATGCATTTATTGCAAATATGCAAAATTATCTCCATCGCATCATCAACAAAGTTGTCAATACGGCAAAGAAACATGGTGGTCGGCAGATGAAGCTAAAGCAGTGATTAGTGACAAAAAGGTGTCAGAAGGCTGTCCACGAACTCCAACAAAGCAGCTTGAACAGAAAAACAACTATTTTCAAAATTTGCCGCTGAGAGAAGGAGCAATGCCCAGGAAATCCGTTCGCCAAAGTTCATCATAAATGCTCAATGCTTCTTGTGGATGACGAAAAACTACTAATTAACCAAGTTCATGGGATATATTTTCCGAGAGCCGTTTCTAACACTGAAGAAGTACACGACATTGCTGTTGAAGAAGTTATGAATGCGGTCAAAGACTTCAAAAATCGAAAAGCAGTTTTGCCGGACAATAAACCCTCTGAGTTCTGGAAAAAGATGGCAGACATCGGGTCCAAATGGCTCATGATTCTCATCTGCAAACTGATGAGTGGCGATCCAATGCCTAACCCGTGGAGGGAGAGTTTTCTTCTTATTTTGTACAAAGAAAAAGGCGATATGCGAGACTGATAAATACCGTTCAATCAAGCTGATGTCACACATCACGAAGATCGTTCAGGGGTTATTAAATAGCCGAATCCGTAAAATAGTACGGCTATCTGAAGACCAGTGCGGGTTTGTCGCAGGTAAATCAACCACAGATGCAATCCAAAGTATAATGATCATGATGGAAAAACATCGTGATTCTTTGAAGGATTTGCATATGGTGTTGGTTGATTTTGGAAAGTCATGTAATAAACAACCAACGGATCTGTTATGGGTAGCGCTAAGACAACGAGGAGTTCCAGAAATCTACGTCGGATGGTCATGGACATGTATACATGTATGAGCGAGTAAAGACAAGAGTAAGATGTATAGTTGGCGTCACCGAGGATTTCGCAATCAAAGAGGTGTACACCAGGGAAGCGTCCTAAGTCTAATCATATTGCCCTTGATTATCTGCTTGAAGAAAAAGTGACGGACCCTAATTGGTATCAGTTATTCTTTGCTGGCGATGGATTAGCGAGGTTCAAACGTCCCTGACCAAGATGTTAAATGTGTCGCTGGGCTCAACTCATCTGGATGTTTAAATTGCATAGATGTGATTTCCCCCACTTAGTACCAATACTTTTACGACAAACGCTGGTTGGAGGGCGCTGTAGTGATTTTCTAAGCTGGTCCCTGCATAGGCAGACGTACTTTCTCGCCTACTTCTGACATTTCTATTCTGTCAGAAGGAACTCCCATTTCTTGTTCTTCATTCAACTGGCTATTAGGCTTCGAGCTATTTCATCTTCAAATTCTTTAGGAATGACAGACGTTCGACCAGCTCCAAGATATAGCCAAAATAGTAACAGTCTAAAAAGCGATCAACTCATAATTTCTTATTTGAGGAAAAAGACTGAAATTTGATTTTATTAAATTTTTCATTTCAAAACTTTTCGTCCCTTCCATCATCCCCCTCTCAACATACATGCTACTTGCCGAGGCGACGATGCAATGTTAGTTAACCCCCACAGCATTTTGGGCGCCTTAAGACAATATATTCTACATTTCAGCTTTCTAGCTCTTTCTTTCTTCTTTTAAATTTGTGGGCGTGTCAGTGGGCGGATTTTAAAAATTCTTAAAATTTAAGTTTATTATTTTTTGCCGACTGGTGGACGGACAGATCAATTCAATTCAATTTTTCTTTTCAAACGAATCGCCTCTTTCATCATACATTCTACTCGCAGACGACAAAGTCAGATTTCTAATTTTTCCATGATCTCCCTCTATCCATGCTACATACTATTTGCCGAAGCGACGCAACAACGCAAATCTTCAAAAAGTATTTGGCTTTTACAAAGAAAAATAAATACTTACATAATATCAGAATGATTCGATAATGAGAGACAAAGCAGTTTATTTCTTCGTTTCTTTCTTCTTTCTTTCTCTTTTCTCTTCGACGAACGACGAACTATAATATTGAATGATTGAACGAACAAAAATCTCAACGAATGCTTTTTTATTATTAATAAAATTATCAAAGGCACAAAAGCTCTCAGCCAACTAATTCTCGATTTGGTATAAGTAGCGACACCTATTAGGATACTGGTACTACTGGATTGGCGCTACTATAGGAATGTATATACAAAGCTAATACTCAATATTCGATTTCGGCAACACAATGGACGAAATGAAAACGCCAACATATTTGCTTTTTCCAATTCCGACCGTTTCTGAGACACCCCCTCTAAAACGAATTAAAAAACACACCAAATATTTTAAACCGGTAGGAGTTGAAATTCGAACGAAATTCATTACAAAATGATAGTCTTCGTTTGACTTCCTGACATGATCCAATCCAAAGCTCTTCTCTGTGGTGTTTTCGATGAGGTTGGGAAAATCTTACTAGAATGCATCTTTTTCTTTTTGCTCACACAAGACTTGGCGTTCATATGTGCTGCCAATGTTCACCCCACTTTGCATTACCTTTTTAAGACACATCAAATGCAAAGCGTAGCACAACTCCTAACCCTAAAACACCGTAATTTTAATAAAAACGTTTGTCATTGAAAAATTTGTTAAGCGTCTGTACTAATTCTGACTTGTAAAACGTTATTACCTCATCTACAAGAAAGGCGATCCTATGTCTTGCAAGAATAATCAAGGTTCCTCCATTCAGTTCTGTTACACACTAGCCGGCATGCACCAGTATATTTTTCGTGGGATATTTATACCTGTATGCGACGAGCGCGGATGGAGGAGAAGATATAACTGCCAACTCTCATCAACACAAAAATGGACAAAAACGCTCCATCGAAGAGGATTTTCGATCCCCAAACCCCATGTTTCTAAAAGAAAAGGAATGTCAAGCCAGTCCTGGACAACTTGTATGCTGAGAGACCATCCGAATAATTTTGGCACAATTGGGTCATTCCTTTCATTGTCCACTGAGTTGAATGCCAACTTATCGCAATCTATAATATTGCCGTTGGGTAGTACGCTATTCTGGTGTGCATTTCACTGTCAATAGTTCATAACCATTCAATTACTAAATAAGGCCAACAATGGAGCTATCTTTTCTTACCACGATTATCAGAGTAGGCTTCTTTTTTGTACGATTATGCTATACATTGAATACCTAAACGATGTATTAACATTTATTTATTCTATCAAACAGCCAAAACATATTCCTTATGTGCCTTAGTTTTCGTACCCATCCGGTACTGCTGATGCTGACTTAAGCCATCAACAAAAACTAATCAATTTGAATTCAGGGTTCATGGGCAATCCCAATAATTTTTTTTTTTTTATTTCTAGGTGGACGATGATGGAGGAGGGCTTATTGCCGAGCCTCCCGAAGAGGAATACGACGCCTTAAATGATGAAACCTTCGGCTCAGCTATTAATGGTGATTGGGAAGAAGTTCACGAGAATCTGGTCCGGATGACGGATGTACCCAGTACACCGTCTTCGAGACTCAATAAGAACGAAGAAGATTCTGATTTGGAAATCAATCTCTCTGGGATGAAATTAGATGATGTTGATATTGCATTCGACGACAGCGATGCTGGCATTAATCTTGATCCACTTGTCTGGGCAAATCCCGTAGTAACTGCACGCCCGCTACGTAACATAATGGGCAACAGCAATGATAAAAGGCATAGTCTTCTTTATTCGAATCCAGAGGATTTTCTCCGTGAACACTTTCCGGCCCCATTCAATAGTGCTCAACAGCAGCATCAGCAAATACATCAGCAGCAGCATCAGCAAATACATCAGCAGCAGCAGCAACAGCAGCAACAACAGCAACAACAACAGACACAAGTAATCGTAAAACCGACCCAACAACAGCAGTCAGTACATCAGAGTCATCGATCTTCCTATGGAATGCAACAGAATCTGGCAAATACTCCCAAAATCTGCACCCTAGAAGATATTGAGAGAAGCCTAATAACACAGCAACAACAACAGAAGCAACAAAAGCAGCATCAACAACAACAGCGACAAGCCGATCATGTTACTCATATGATTGCATCGACGCCTAAGCCCAAAACGCCGACAATTTCACACACTCAGCAACAGCAACATTCACAGTCATCACATCAGCAGCAGGCAAATCATCACTCACAGCAACAGCAGCACCATCATCAGCAACAGCAGCAGTCGTTAAAATTTCAATTCCCTAATGCAACTGGCCCCCCACCAGGCTTCAATGGTCCCCGACCTAATTTCAACAACCTCCCTCAGCAGCATCCGCTCAATAACATCATTCACCAGGCCGGACCTTCGAATCACCACAATCGCCACTTGCCGCCCGGTTTTCCAGCAGTACCACTATTTCCACCTGGTATGCCAGGTCCGCACCAGATGCCTAACTATCAACAACGCCCTATGGCCAATCTACCGATTGCTTTGAATAATTTTGCTATGCATCCCAACTTCAATGCGATGCGTCCAATAGTTCCACCATTGGTGCCACCTCGAATGCCTCCACATCCAAATATGATGAACCCGAATTTGGGAGCAGCGTCTGCCTACAATATGTTCAACCAGCGTTTGGTTCAGGAAATCCAGCAAAATCATCCAATGCTGTCGAACTCCCGCCACAGTTACAATTCACCCAACACTACCATGGGTAACAATCCCCTTCAGCAGCAGTACAATCGCAAGCATAGTAGCAATAGTATCAGTCACATTGCAAACCTCAGCAACAGCCATCACCTGAGCAGCCACTCGGGTGGCAGTGGATTGCGTTCGAACGGCAATCTTCCCGATGAGTACGATGAATACGCCAACTTAATGAGCACTCGCGACAAACACTGGTTGATCAGCATTCAGTTGACGCAACTGAACACCGACACCCCGTACATAGACGATTATTACTACACAGTGTTTAAGGAGCGTAAGGCGGAACTAAACGGCGACTCAGGACAGAGCAAGACCCATAAGGATAACCAGCTAAATCACCCACTCACCCAGCCGCAGGGTCACGCGCAATTGATACTTGTGTCGCTGGGCAATAAGAACGGCACCAATAATCGCAACGGGCAAAACAATCGCGAGCGAAGAAACTCTGAATCGAAGAACGACCAGGACCAGCAGCGAAAGTATGTGTTCACCCCTCTCAAGTTTGAAAATTCGCTAGGCAAATTGCAGTATGGCAGCGTCACTGCACCAAGAAAAATCATCGATATGGACATAATGGGGCCCGATAGCAGCCAGCAACTGACCGCGAACATTGAATTGTCAGCGCAAAGAAAGTCGCGTCACATTTTGCTGCACATCGAAACGCTCTACAGGATTGTTTTGAAGCTTGAGGACTTGGACAACCCAGAAGCTATTGCAACCATCATAATGAAGGTGAGTTTATTACAACCAATGTCTACGGCTCTTAAGGCGTTAATATATCTTGAATTTTCAGAAAAAGAAAGAAAGCGAACGGCTCCTACTCCTCGAACAGATGGAGAATGCGAACAAAGTGTCAACTGGCGATGAAAAATCTGCCGACACCACACCAACAGTAATAAATCCAACTCTGAAGAATAAATTCGCCTACGAATTGGAACCAAAATGTGTTCTTTTAGCTCGATTAATTGCTGGCCTAACACATGATAAGGTAGTCGCTATGATGAATGTTCGCAAGGGAAAAGTAAGAAGAGAATTAGTTTTATTAAAACAAAAATGGAAAGGAGTATATTGTTTTTAGGCTCTCATTCGTCGCCTGATGAAACACATTGAAGATAATGAAATCCGCTGGTCCGTTTGGCTGGGCGTGTTTTCGTCATTGCAAAATGTCATTAAAAAGGACCGCGAAGACATCGAAGGAGTTCTGTTCGCCCTTTATCCAGAGTTCAAGGATCAGATTAGATCGGCTAACTTCGAGACAGTTGTCAAAATGGCAGGCGCCATACCGTTGGGCGACAAAATTTCGAATAGCTTATTTTGCAGCAAGGTGAGTTCAGTTGAGACCTTTATATCATCGTGATTTTAGTAATATCGATCACTAGCAGACCCGCCCGGCTAGGCTTGAGTGTTTTCATACCCCCGTTCATTTTTCTTTGTTTGTTTCGGAGAAAAATTAAAACCAGCATATACACTTTTATTAACCACCATTTATAAATCCAGCCATACATCAATTGCTCGTTGCAGGGACGTTTAATCTTGCCTAATGTTAGCTCGTCGGCTTTGGAATGCGGCATTTATCCTTCTAGAAGATAATCAAAGACTAATAAATAGCAAAGAGCTTAGTACGACGCTTCCTTTGTGTACATGGACTTTGATTACGAACTTTTCGGTGACTCCGACGGCGCATCCCACTTTTGGCTTCCTCATAAACGTCCATAGTCATCTGTACGTAGGTTTCTGAAGATCCTGCTGTCTAAGTGCTATCAATACAGATGTCTTGGCTGTACTTATATCAAAGGCTTTTTCAAAATCAACGAACTGCATATGCAAATCATGTAAGGAATCCTCATACTTTGCATATGTGATTTATTTATCCACAACAAACCCGCACGGTTGGGTTTCATATGAACACAATCGCAGATGGCATGCCTCTCCAGGGTGCAGACAACCTAAGCGAATTCTCCCCGACGTCTGTAAAAAATCTGCGGCATTCCTGTTGTCTCTCAACAGAAAACATTGCAGACAAATAACTACGTACTAGCTTTCATATGCTCAATTACGCTTTTGCCAGTATCTTAAGGTGCTAGGCTTAAGTGATACCACCAACTGCGAAGCCCGTAGAGAAAGGAACATTTCCTCTGTGATTGTCCTGCTTTTGCTCGTATCAGGTGGCACGTATTTGGTGCTGATATGGTGAGTGCTGTAAACCTAAGCTCCTTATCATTGAAGTGCCTACTCATCTTTCTTAGGAAAACGAGTAAATTGAAACAGTAAAAGTGGTGTATCTTCCTGGTAGTACAATGGACCTGTATTGAGTCTGAGTGGTCCAGTGTGGAGGGCCTCTCATCCCGACAAAAACAAAAAGAACCGACGCACTGTCCATCAGATAGATCTAATTCCTGTTCAGCGATCTTAATGATATGCGACATCATCTTGATAGAATGGTTATAACCACAGTTTGAGCCATCTGGATACGACGTCTCATATCCTTTTCTTGACTGGCCCGCCCGCCTTCGCAACCTCTTCGGGTACTTCTTGATAGTTAAGAACGGCTATTGAAAAATATATCCAGGGAAACTGTTCGTTTAAAAGTCCTTCACAATACTGGCGAGGACAGAGGTTAGTGTGTTGGACTTATTATTTTGAGGTCTCAGTTTCAAATCCCGCATGGGCCAAGTAATATCTAAAAGTTTTTTCACTGCCCGACCTCTTGCGAAAGTCTGACAAATATCCAAGTGTATCGATTGGCATGAGAAGCTTCTTAAATTTTCCGTTCGGATTCGGCTTAAAATTGTAGCTCCCTTCAACTTCGCACAAGCAAATGGTTGGAGAAACTAGGTTTTAGGCCGTGTATGGGCCGTTAATGCCTAATATTTATTTATTTTATCATAATACTTTTGCCTCGTGTGTAGAAATTGTACGTCATCTGCAAGCAGCTTCATTGTTAATGAGCCTTGGCAAAGGAATGAGCAATTTTCTTTCCGCCTTTTAATGGTTGTGCATTGTTTTGTAGCAGCTCCTAGACAACGAGTTATCGTCCTATCCTTAAATTGCCCAGTATTTTTGTATGATTAAACTAACGGTTCTACTTAATTATGGGATGTCTTCTTGTCCTGAAAGATTCACAATGACTAACGTTAAAATGTGTGCAGTTATTTTGAACCAAAGAGTACATAAATGGAATGTAATACAATGTTATCTATTTAGATTTTGCAAAACCTTTAATCGTTTAAACCTTAAGGAAAAATCCTTAATAAATTAAAAAATAGTTGTTTTAATTTTTTAACGAAATCGTAGAATAGAGTCAGGCCTAATAAATGCAACAACACCAGCATTTGATCGGCATCAGTGATGAACTGATCTGAAATCAGGAAACCAGCCGGCGTCGATTAAGGTCGAACCAACAAACCCCACAAGCTTACCAGTAGGAATGCAGTAAAGTTCAAAAGTTATGATCCCCCCTTATCCTGGTCATAACCTCGCCGTAAAGGAAGAAGAAAATTCGGAGTTTTTTGTTAAAATTGTCAAACACTTTTTTTTAGCTTAGGTACATCAGAGCTTTGAATTTGTAATTTATTTTCGTTCAGAGTCTGATCTCTTAGCTCGAATTAAATGAGTAGTCTGATGTCTGTTACAAAAGTTGAACACATACAACTTCACGCTGACAGAATGGAAAATCAACAACTTTTGGAAAAGTAGAGAGACTTCTTGTTCTGGTGTGGAATGTAATACAACGCTGCAGTGATATTTTTAACCCGTATTTGTCGACGTTTTTACGTCCTTCATCAGGCTTTTATTATAAACCAATTGAAAAAGGCAGTCACACGTGGCTCGTTACCTGTCTTAGTCTACCGTCATACATATATCTGTTGTGCGATAATAGTGACCTATCTTATCTTATTACTTAGCATAAAATTAATCTTGGTAGATGTCTGTGCATCAACAAAAGTTTTGAAGAATAGCTGATGCACTTTGGAGTCCGTCACTTTTCCTTTAAGCAGATTATCAAGAACTGTAATAAATATCAAGGGAATAAAAACGCTTCGACGTTGATTGTGAACTCCTCGGGTGGCTCCATCGGGGCATCTCACTCGTGTCTTTACTCGCTTATTCATGTCCATGATCATCTATATATAGGTTTCTGAAACTTCTCCTCCTTGAGAAATCACGATGTTTCTCCATCATGAACGTTATACAATGGATTGCAACTTACCTGCAACAAACCAGCAGTGGTCATCGCCGATATTACTCCGTATAATTTCAACACCGGCTTGATAGAACGGTAATTATCACAGTTTCGCGTTTAACCTTTTTCTTTGTACAACAATAAATAAATATTAGGCATTAACGGCGCATACAGGCCTAAAACCTAGCTTCTCCATCCGTTTGCTTGTGCGAAGTGGAAGAGTCCTACAAGATAAATTAGAACTACAAATGAATAATAACCGAAATGAGCCTACCACAAGACACGGAACAACAATCGATGCAGTTTTCTGTAGATATCTTTCTAATTATACCCTATTCTAAGGGTATATTAATTTTGACGCATAGTTTGTAACATACCTTAATATTGGCCGTAGACCCCTAAAAGTTACTATATTTATGATCAGCATCAATAGTAGTGTCGATCTAGCCGTCCGTCCGTCTGTCGGCAAAAATTAGACATTTAAACTGGACCTAGAGAGCTGAAATTTTAACCATATACTCTCTAGGGTCCCGAAATAATCAAGTTTAAGAATTTTTGAAATCCGCCCACAGACCCGCCCACAAACTCAAAAAAACTAAATTTTCGAAAAAATCGAATTTTGAGCTAGAAAGCTGAAATTTTTTATATTTGATGTATGGCTTCTAAAACTGATCGGGAGATAAAATTTTTAAAATCCGCCCACTGACACGCCCACAATTAAATAAAACAATTTTATTGAAAAGTCAAAGTTTGAGCTAGGAAGCTGAAATTTATAATATATACTTTCTATGGGCCCTTTATGCTCATGTGAATATATTTTCAAAATCCGCCCACTGACACACCCACAATTAAAAAAAAAAAACTTTTTTTGTAAATCCAAAGTTTGAGCTAGGAAGCTGAAATATATAATATATAGATACTCTCTAGGGGCCCTTTATGCTCATGCGTAATTTTTTGTTTGAATCCGCCTACTGACACGCCAACAATTAAATAAAACAATTTTATTGGAAAACCAAAGTTTGAGCTAGGGAGCGTTTTTTTACAAAAGCTTCGTTTTTTCGATAAAATCGTTTAAAAAAAAAATATGTAGAGTGTTCTTTACAATTCAGCCATACTTAGACTTTTGTCACGCCCACTTATGAGGGATAGGAATAAGAATGTATTACTAATGTATCCAACAGTTCGCCCAAGCGGACTGTAGCCCGTCCCTATGTTTTTCATTCAAAAACATATGTATCTTATTTCTCATATCATAAGCCTATTGTCTCGGTCTTACAATCAACCATAGTAATTACTAATGTATCCGATAACGAAAATAATGAAAATAATAAATAAAAATAAAAAATCTATTTAAAAATACTAATTTATCAATGAAAACCCATAATAAATTTAATTATTTGTAGAAAATGAATATGTGTATATGTATCAGTGGCGAGGCGCCCATATAACTCGATTCACGCCGGGTTACCTTTTAAAATTCTACCTTTCAAGAATGTTTCAATCCAACAAGCAACATGCATCTTATTGTGTGTATATAAACATAAGATTTGTATGTTTCCTACACCTGCTCTTGCAAACAACACATTCTACCAACCCACCACCTGCTATTCACCTGCTCTCATATCGTTCTACTGCTCTACGCACACAAATACTCACACCATTGCATGCCTATTCTCCAACATCACATACTCCTCTCCATACCCCATAAGAAACACATACGCAAAGCGATAGCAAAACAAAGCATAGTGACCCGGAAAATTTCGCGTTATGAAATATGTGGCTGGTTAGAACAAATTGGCTTTCTTTCCTTGTTTTCCCCTTATCGTTCACCGCGTTTGACTCATCTCTGTTTGATACACGCTCCTTATGCAAAAATATAACCCGCTTTTCAGCGACTTATTTGGCGAGTTTTGTATGTAGCTGAGGTGAGTTCTGTTTGAAAAATTCAGTTGTGAAGCAGACTGCGATGTGTAACTTAAAGTAATATTGAGTGGAATTATTGTTGTGCAATATATAATTATTTAAAGTGATCGAAAACAGTGAGAAGTGTGAAAAGTTTAAATTGTTTTGTTTTCAGTTAGATTCAGCAAAGGAGAAAATGGCATTATTAACAGTAAATTGTTGTTTAGTAGATTTGCTTTTGGAAGAAGAAAATTATTTTTGTAAGTTGAGTTTTGTTAAAAAAAAAAGTTATAGAGATAGGACGCTCTACTCCTTCTATGAAAATAGATTATAAGCGCAAGGATGGTTTTGTAGATACGGTAGTTCTTTTAGGCAAACAGGAACAAGCATTTCGGGGTCATAATGAAAAGTCAGATTCCAATAATCGTGGCAATTATGACGAAACACTTTTATACTAATCTAAGTATGACCAGTTAATGGACTCTCATTTGGAACAGTGTTCAAGTGCACGTAATCCGGTTTTTTCGGGTTTATCAAATGACATCCAAAACGATTTAATACAAAGTATAGCCGCAGTGCAGGCAGACGGCAGTATTGCCATGTCCTTATTCTTAAGTATACCAATTTGTAAACTTTATGATGAAAAAATAAAGAATCTATCTATCTATAGCCGCAGTGATCAAATGCGAAATTAAAGTAGAAATAAGTGAAACGCGATTTGTGTCCATCATGATTGATGAAACCCCAGACATGAGCCATAGGGAGCAACTTAGTGCCGTTTTGCGTTACTTATCGGAGGAAGGAGTAGAGGAAAGGTTTCTTGGGTTTTTTGATGTGAGTGAGAGTCGAAATGCCGATGAGCTCTCAAAACACATTTTCAATATACTTGATGTATACGGTTGCAAGGAGAAATTAGTTGGGCAATCTTACGATGGGGCCGCGGTAATGTCAGGGGAAGTAGGTGGTGTTAAAAAAAAGTCCTGGATGCTTGTCCAATGGCTTATTTTATTCCTTGCTACGCACATGTTTTAAATTTGGTGTTATCTCAATCACTGGAAAATATACCTGAATTGAAAGTTTTTTTTGGCAATATAAACACAATAGTACGCTTCTTTAATAAATCAACTAAACGTTCAAATATTTTAAAACAAATAGCAAACAGACGCATGCCGGGAGTATCAGAAACTCGCTGGCATTACCATTCCCGAATAGTTAACGTTATTTTTAACTGTAGATTAGATATTATTGAAACTTTTAAGCAAATATTAGACCATCCAAAAGAATGGGACACTGACGCACTTTCAATGGCCGAAAGTTTATTGCTTAAGTTAGAAGGGAAAGATTTTTGCTTTTTACTGCACGCGGTTTCCGAAATATTTGCTAAAACCGATGTATTGTTTAATTTAATACAAAATAAACAAACAGATGTTGAAGTTGCTAAGCGAGAAATCGAGTGTTTTGAGTCTTGGCTTTCTACTGAGTTTCTAAACAAATTTGATTTAATTTTTGAAAGTATAAATGATTGTGCTGAACCTCCACGGAAACGCCGATTACTTGATTTTGATTTAAAGACTCACTATAAGCGCCTTTTTGTAGAAATAAAGGACAATATTATATCTCAAATTAAGACACGATGTAAATCTTTCACGGATTTAATTTTTTTTGGATTTACTCAATAAAACAAAATACAGTCGTTTTGCTCAGTCAAGCCCAGATGATAAACGGTGATTAACTTTTTCCCTGGAATTTTCGATTTTGCAGGTTTAAAAAATGAGCTGAAAGTTCTCTATACTACGTCTTCACTTCAACCACTTGACGTTTTATCCCTCTATAAACATTTAAGAAGTGAAATATTGTGTGAAACATTTCCCCAAATCTTAAAATTAAGTGGACTATTTTTAACACTACCAATGACTGTTGCTTCCGTGGAGAGATCTTTTTCCGCTCTGAAAAAGAGTTCATACATATTTGAGAAATTCTCAAGGAGAAGACAGGCTTTCTGATTTAGCACTTTTATCCATAGAAAAGCGACTCCTTTTAAAAATAAAAAGTAGGCCTAACTTTTATGAAAGAGTTCTTGCAGAATACGTGAAAAAAGGTAGAAGAATAGACTTAGAGTACAAATAAAAAAAAATATTTAACAAAACTTTTCACATGTTTTTCCAAATTCTACTGTTTTTGATTTTAAAAAATATTAATCATTAATATTTTCTCTTTTTAACTTTGTACAAAAACTATTTTTAAAATATTTTTATATATTATAGATATAAAATCTATACATTTTTGTAAATATTATGCGTGAAGCTTTTTAATTTAAATTTTTATTTATGTATTTATTTATTTAACAAACCGTGATTTATGAAGTTCCTTTTTTTTATTACTTACTATCAATTTTCTTTAAGGTACAGCATTTGCATCTGCCAAAAAGGTTTCTTTCGAAGCCACTTTTATTATACTTTAGGTTCATTGTAAATTTAAGCTTAAATGACTTGAAGTATAAAAAATTGGCTGAATTGCTTTACTTCTATGCGATTTGCAGTACGCAATATAATTTCAGAAAGCGTTTGCAGGTGCATATTTTTTCTTCAGTCGTTTTTTTTTAGATGTTACTTATGTATAAATTAACCAGATTAGTAGTCCAACACACTTACCATTGCGCCAATGCGCCCGGTTTGTACAAGGAAGGAAGAAAAATTTCGCTCAACTGCTTAGGTATCACATCGCCACTCAACAGTTTGCTAATGTGAATCATGAGCCATCTGAACCCGATGTCTCCCATATTTTTTCAGAACTAAGAGGGTATCTTGTCCGGTCCAACCGCTTTTCGTTTTTTGGAGCCTTCGACCGCCTTACGAACTTCTTCGAGAGTAATGTCGTGCACTTCTTCATTGTTAGGATCTGCTCCCGGAAAATATATCCGAGGAAATTGTTCATTAAGAAGTCCTTCACAATACTGTTGCCACCTGTGTAGTTTTTCACACAAATTTAAATTTTGTCTGCTTCACAAATGTCTAAAACGAATTGGCATTCTACTCCATTTGTAAAACCTATGGCACTTTGCGATGCAGTGCATTACGCTGTAGCTTGTATCAAGTTGTCGAAGCATTGTCCGTTGGTAAGCGCGTCACTTAATGTTTCTAAATGTTCGTTATAGTCCCAATAAGGTTTTAACGTAAAGACAAATTGGGGAAGATTGCCCGAAAATTGTAAAATTCGGGAACAACTAAAAGTGTTTTTTCCATTGACTACACGAATATATTGGTCAATACAATTCTTGGGCACGGGCAAAGCCGGACGGGTACAGCAAGTAGATTAATACATTTTGTTTATGTATATAGTATGTCAATGGCCGCTCATTATGAAAATAAAAACAGCTTTGTATAAACTTCAATTTTCGACAAACTGTGGCGCACCCCACAAGGCATGCCAGTAGGAATACAGCGAAGTGGGAGGCGTAACTTATAATTGCTCTAGTCTAGATCATAATGTAAGCTTGTCGTTAAGAGGAAAAACTGTGGTGAAAATTCTTAGATACATTTTCATATGCATTTTTAAAGTTATCATTTATCAATATTAGACTATCAAAAATGTATTTCAGTTTGAAAAATAAAATAAAATAAATAATTTATTTTCCAGTTTGGCATCTCATCGCTGGTTTGCCTTATTCTACAAGCTGAACAAATCTACCTTACTGATGCGGATGTATCCCTCAACAGTGAAAACCAAGACGTCTGGAGCCAATTTCTTGACTCGGTTGCAACATCATTAAATAGAACAATACAAAATCAAACCATTTGCGCTGCCATTGAATCCGATTCAATACAGCCTCTCATGAATCACTTTGCTCGATTCAAAGATCTTAAATTAGATTCCTTGCTAGCGCTAATATCCGAAGCTAAGAGCCAGATAAATTAATAACAAATAATACAAAAGCTAATATTTTATTTAATCGCAAATCAAGCGGAAACAAATTACAAAATGCAAAATAACACTTTTCTGTTAAATTTATGTTTTTTTTTGTAGATTCAACTGTTTGTTTCTATACATTTTTTTCTTTAATTCTCTTGTTGGTGTTTCTGTAAATATTTGTACAAGCAAACAAAACTTTAGTTATAGATAAAAAAACATAAACAATATATTAAAATTTAAATCGGAATAAGCAAAGAAAAATTTAAGAAACCACTGAAATTATATTTGGAAAACAAATAGAAAAATAAATAGTAACTTATTAAAAAAAAAATCTTAACACACAGCCACAAAGGAAACTGAAACAGCAGGCGTTTATTAGGTACTTTCTGTCAAAACCATATGTAACAACAAATTGCGTAATTTTTTTTAAGAATCATATTTACCTACCTTGCTGCGAATGTCACCTATGGTTCCGTTGGTTATTCATTGTATTTTCATTGTGTATTTACGCATATATCTTTTAATATATTATATTATATAGAGGTCACCATATTATTAATAATGAATGTTAATTATCCTTCTTATATTTTTTTTTATTATTCTTATGTGATACTTCGATTCGAAACGTAGCAAAACAAAAATTATTTTCTCATTATGTATATGTTTTATTGCTTAAAATGAAAATAATCTGCGACGGGTCTATAGAAAATACTCTCGATATCGGTAAATGTAGTTTGCTTAGTTCTCGCGGCTTATTTTTTAATTTATTAGCACATAAAATCCAATTAAGTAAATAAATTTAAAAAAAATGTCAATGACAACATTTATAAAAAGAATTAAATTTAATAAATCCAATTTTAGACGTTGCAAATGTCTAGGCGTTAGGGACCTCTTCAAAATGGTCTCTCAGACATGAAATATTCATGTCAGGTTCAATATAAATTACTCGCCTGTCTGCGTGCAGTTTGAGCTTGGTCCCTCGAGTTTTTTTTTTTTAAATAGATGACTTTATTTTAATAAATTTTAACAAAAAAAACAATCGTTTCTTACTTAAAATTTAGCCCCAAGTAGTTCTTTGAATGACATCGAAAAATACTTTCGTTTGATGACAATTTCTTTTAAGATGGCAGTCCTCGACAAAAAAAAATAAATATATATATTTTAATTTGTAATACAAGGTGTAGTTAATATTTTTTACATGAATACCTACACTGTGAATTTTGTTTGTTCTGTTGTCTTCTAATAATATAATTATGTTTCTTAATCATGGTATTTGTTTTAAACCAACAAACGTCGTCATATAATCAAACTACATTATATTTATCTTAAAATTTTATTTTTTATAAAATACATAATTATAAATAATCAAAATATATTTTTTAAGTACTAGAGAACGAGCAAAAAAAATTAAGAAACGTGCTAAAAGGATGAATATTTGTTTAAAGAATCCTTAGTCGTTGCGGCACATATATAATTCACACATATATTAATCACATAAAAAAATAATTAACATTTGTTTATTAATATTTATTAAAATATTTAATTATACTTTATTTTTTTTCTATGTCAATGTAATTTTAATAAAACAAAAAAATGGAAAATGTAGGCAAAAAAAAGGTTGAGGACTGCCTTCAATGAGTTTGCAATTTAGAAACGTAAATATGTATTGCATATAAAGGAAAATTTAATATAAAATCTATTTGTGTTTATGTTTTTTAGAAAAAATAAAATATGGAAAAAAAAATCTTTATATATTTTAAAAAGATTTAAGTAAAAAAGAAAAATCACTTTAATTAGGTACCTTGCATAAATTATTTAACACATAAAATATTAACTCAAACTAGTTCAATGCCGAAATGTCGCCTGAAATTTATTTTGAAAAAGAACGATATTTTAAATCTATGCTTTCTCTGCAATGATTTGTTTATGTAATTGTTTAAAAAAAAACAACCGAATGCAATGATTATAAAAATGCAATTTTTATATTAGATAATAAATAAAGAAAACCATTAACATCTTGCTCCACACAGACAAAATTTATACCATTAAACGTAATATAACTTAACAAGAAACGAGTTACATATTTTTTAAATGAAATCAATACTTGAATAAATTAAATTAGTTAAAACTTAAACTATAGCAAAACAGAGGAAATAAATGATCACGAAAAAAAAACGATCAGGAAAATAATGATCACAAAACAAAGTATAAAATAACTTGTCAATATACAACATACAAAAAACAAAAATACAAGCAAACAAAAAGAACAGAGGGATATATTATTATATAATAATTTTCTTTTTTTACATAGACAGAATATTGAAAATATATACAAATGAAGAAAAGCATATCTATTGTTTTTTTTTAATATTTTATACTCCGTCAGGGCTTTGTATATTTATGTACTTCAATCTTGCGGTCAGATCTGACATGCTGCCAGAAGCATCATCAAATACAATTGATGCAGATGCTGCGCAATGTCAAATAAATGATATTATTCTTACCTCATTCAAAAATAGTTGCAAGGTTAAAAGAACCGTGGTTAAAAGGTGCGTACCATGGTGGAACGATAACCTTGAGTCTATTCGAAAGAGGGTGAGAAAGCTTTTTAACAAAGCCAAACGCACCGGCACATGGGAACAATATAAATCCATGCTGACCATATACAACTTAGAGTTGCGCAGATCCAAAAGAGCCTCATGGCGTGCAAACTGTGAGAAGATAGAAAAACTTCCAGAGGTGGCACGCCTCCAAAGGGCCCTGTCAACGGATCAAGAAAAAGGCATGGGATTGTTAATTAAATCAGATGGTTCAATCACACGCGACCGGGAAGAAACGCTGAAAACTTTGCTTCAGGCTCACTTCCCAGGTTCTCACACGATGGTCATTACAGACGACCATACAGTGGAGGTCTCAATTCCAAGAAACCTCAGCAGAATTCATAGTTTATCCGGAACACTTTTTACTCCGGATAAGGTTAAATGGGCAATTAACTCATTTAAACCATTCAAGGCATCAGGTACAGACGGTATTTTTCCAGCCCTCATTCAAAATGGAATAGAATTTTTACTACCATCCATGATTGCCTTATTTAGGTTCAGCTTCAACTGGGGGTATATACCAGTTACCTGGAGGGAGGTAAACGTAGTGTTTATACCTAAACCGGGAAACAAGCCGAGAGAATTACCTAAATCATATCGTCCGATAAGCCTGACATCGTTTTTTCTGAAAACAATGGAAAGGATTATTGACATTCACATTAGAGAATGCATATCAAAAAGCATGCCTCTGCACCCTCACCAATATGCGTACCAAAAGGGCAAATCCACGGAAGGCGCTCTGTTAAGACTAACTACAGAGATAAAAAACGCCTACCGTTGCAAAGAGATCGCACTTTGTACCTTTCTGGACATAGAGGGTGCTTTCGACAACACTGGATATGAATCCATATCAAATGCTTTGTACCATAGAAATATAGATAAACCAACTATTAAATGGATCAAAGCGATGCTGGAAAGTCGCAAAATAACTTCCTCGTCAGGAACGACCTCAGTATCAGTAACAGCCGTAAGGGGCTGCCCACAAGGGGGAGTACTCTCACCCCTTCTGTGGTCTTTGGTCATCGATGACCTGCTACACAAGATGAGCAGTTTGGGCTACACCACAATTGGGTACGCCGATGATATTGTCATCATAGTTAGGGGCAAAGACTCAATAGGAGTCACATCAAAAATGAAAAATGCTCTATAGACAGCCATAGACTGGTGCATTAAGGAAAATCTTTCCATAAATCCCAGTAAAGCCGTCATCGTTCCTTTCACTAAAAGGAGGAAATTAGACCTAGGCATAATCACAATAAACGACACGGTCGTAGAGTATTCCGACGAAGTCAAGTATCTTGGAGTAATCCTGGACAAGAGACTTAACTGGAACTCTCACATAAACAACAAAATCAGTAAAGCTTTTAGAGCTTTATGGGCCTGTCGTCGCACATATGGTATAACCTGGGGAATCTCTCCAAAGATCGTCCACTGGATCTACACAGTGATGATAAGACCCATCATAACATACGCCTCCATAGTATGGTGGACAAAATCCACACAAAAGGTCGCAATAGAGAAGCTCAAAAAGGTACAACGGCTTGCGTGCCTTGGTATCTCCGTACCTGTCCAACAGCTGCCATAGAGGCAATAACAGGAATTATACACCTCCACATATACGCCCAAAAAGTTGCGATCCGCAGTGCAATAAGTCTAATACAGCTAAACGAGATAAGTCTTAATGATCATCCGGAACTTAAGACCCTTCTCAATGAACTGCCAGAACTTAACATGAACTGCGCGGTCACAGACCGCATTCAAAAAACACTATGCTTCAACAAACGGTTCTCCACGGAGATACCCAAAAGAGAAGCATGGGTTAGCAATAACCCATCAAACAGCCATAACGGCATAAAGTGGTATACGGATGGTTCTAAAATGGAAACGGGGGTAGGAGCGGGAATATACGGACCACACAAACGCTTTACGATACCCATGGGAAAAAGTCCCAGCGTATTTCAAGCGGAGCTCCACGCCATTCAAGAATGCGCCAGCCACATTATCTTATCTGGCATAAAAGGTGCAACCATTCATATTTTCACGGACAGTCAAGCAGATATAAACGCCCTTAGCTCGTATACCATTGACTCCAAATCAGTCATGTACTGCTTCAATACCCTACAAATACTCGGAGCAAGAAACAAGACCAAATTATGGTGGGTTCCGGGTCATGTCGGGGTAGAAGGTAACGAAAAGGCCGACGAACTGGCCAGAAAAGGTTCAGAAACACCTTTCATAGGTCCCGAACCTTTCTGCTGCACTCCTAGATCAGCAGCAACGGCAGCAATTAAAAGCTGGGAACATAGAAAATGTATCTATCATTGGGATAACATCCCAGGTCTAAGACAGGCCAAACGAGCCATTCGGCCCTTCAATCATAATGCCAGCAAATGTCTAAACCTAAGCAGGCATGATATCAAAAACCTAGTAGGTTACCTTACTGGTCACCACGGTTTAAGATATCATCTACACAAAATGAGAATAGCAGATTCTCCTGAGTGCCGACTCTGTTTTGAAGAGGACGAGCCAGCTGAACACATTTTATGTGAATGCCCAGCCCTTAATGGAATTAGAAAGAAGATCTTTCTCAGGGAACAATTGAGCCCCGAGGACATAAAGAATTCTTCTACTGGTAAAATTGTCCGCTTTACACGGAAAGTGGAAATTTTACTAGTTTAAAATTTTTCTGGCCCATACGGTACAAAAGATCTTTTAGGTCGAAGTACCCCCCCTTTTATAAATCGCCTTGGCGAGCCAGAATTTAAAAAAAAAAAAAAAAAAAAATCATCATCACGAATTGAAAAACGTCGACCTCTATAGGAGTTGGCAACAAAAATGTTGGCGTCATTATATAAGTTAATAAACGAAACAAAGAAGAGTTTATTGACGACAAAAAGTTTATTGACGAGGCGACGCACAATCCACTCAACAACAAAGTAACGGCCCAGCCATCTCCATCCACCAGATGAAATAAACAATCATCACATTAAATAATCGATCTACTTCGCAACAAAGAAGCAGCCATCCCCATCCACCAGATGAAATAAACAATCACATCAAATAATCGATCCACTCCGCAACAAAGAAGCAGCCATTCCCATCCACCGGATAACATCAACAACAAAGTCGGTCGTCACAAGCAGTGCCATTAGATTGACCATTAACAACAATGTTACGCACAAGAAGTGCAGATGGCAATCTCTATGAAGTAAACACATCGAGCGCGTACGATCGTGTCACCATTCATCCCCCGAGAATATGATGATATTTCTGGAGTAGACCCACACATCAAGTTGACTATAAATAGCAAAGACTTCAAACAATCGACGTTCAGTTGCCTAGTTAAGTTTATAATATTAAGTTCATTACTTTTCATTTCGTTTAAAGTTTAAGTAGTTCGGAAAAATTGTAAACCAGTTCAAAGTAAGAAAAATTGTAAACCAGTTCAAAGTAAAAGAATAAAAATATATTTTTTTGACGAAAATAAAAGTAATTAGTTTAACTGGCGCCCGAGCAGGGACCCGCGTTTTTAATAAAAAAAAAAAACCAAACTAATAATTTGTGTTCGCGGGTGCTATCACATCCGAGTGTTTAGACTGTGTATTTAGACATTCCTGTGAAAAAACGACCTAGGAGAAAAGAGGCCCCCCAGTAGCTGGAAAACCCACAACCAGAGGAAAAGGAGTCAACTAGTATTGACAGCCGCTCCAAGGATGCAACGAGCCGCACTAGTGTAAGAAACTCAGTGCTTATGTAAGATTAGATTAAGAAATTTTTTTATATTGCCAATATATTTATGAAGTGAAATTTATTTATCAAATTTATCAAACTAAATTTATATTTTTAAAAAAGTGAATCTATATTTGAAATTTATGAAAAAGAAAAATAATTTTATTTTAAAATAACTTGTGTTTAATTGTGGCAAATCCAATCCACATTAGACCACCGATTATCTATTAATTGGAATCGGTGAAAGAAATAAATTCTAAAAATAACTTGCGTTTAATTGTCTTTTTGTGGCAAATCCAATCCACACTAGACCACCGATCATCTACTTATCGGAATCGGTGAAAGAAATCATTTTATTTTAAGATAACTTGTGTTTAATTGTGGCAAATCCAATCCACATTAGACCACCGATTATCTATTAATTGGAATCGGTGAAAGAAATAATTTTATTCTAAAAATAACTTGCGTTTAATTGTCTTTTTGTGGCAAATCCAATCCACACTAGACCACCGATCATCTACTTATCGGAATCGGTGAAAGAAATCATTTTATTTTAAGATAACTTGTGTTTAATTGTGGCAAATCCAATCCACATTAGACCACCGATTATCTATTAATTGGAATCGGTGAAAGAAATAATTTTATTCTAAAAATAACTTGCGTTTAATTGTCTTTTTGTGGCAAATCCAATCCACACTAGACCACCGATCATCTGCTAATCAGAATTGGTGTAAAAAAATAAATTTATAATAAAAGTAACTTGTGTTAGTGTTTAATCGTCTTATTATGGCAAATCCAATCCATATTAGACCACCCGTCCTCAATCCAGAAATTCCTCCGAATCCTCAAAATCCCCCAAATGCTAATGGTTCAGTATCAAATGAGGCTCTTAGTACTCTTGTTACGGGAATAGTTGGCCGCATACTTCAAAATGAAGGCCGACAATGGGTTCAGTCGGTAATGAACCCTAACGCTGATGGATTTAGTGGTACAGACCAAATAATAAATCCGGAGTTCAGGGCAAATTTAACCGAGTTGGATAAAATACCAGACGTTGTCCGTAGCTTAAAAGATTTTAACGGTCAACCGGGAGAATTTAACTCTTGGAAGAAAAGTGTAGATCGAATTTTACAATTGTATGAAACAATCAAGGGAACACCCAAGTATTTCGGTATCTTGAGTGTTATTCGCAACAAAATAGTTAGCCAAGCTGATGTGGTATTAGAATCCTATAATACCCCGTTAGATTGGAAGTGCATCTCACGATGCCTCACAATGCATTACGCAGACAAGCGAGATCTATCCACTTTAGAATACCAAATGACATCTTTAGTCCAAGGAAACCAAACCGTACAGGAATTTTATCACCAAGTCTATGCTCATCTATCACTTATTTTAAATAAGTTAGGGTGCATGGATGTAAGCAACGAGTCTTTATCATTGCTTACACAAACATATCGTGATAAGGCTCTTGATACATTTATACGAGGCCTTAAAGGTGATCTGCCAAGGTTACTCGGAATAAGAGAACCTACAGATCTTCCACAAGCGCTACATCTTTGTATAAAACTGGAGAATCAAAATTATCGTACCCAATATGCAATCGCGCACAATGGTCCATCCCGTGCAGCTCATAGCCAAGCTGTACCTCAACTTCCTCCACGTAGAAACCTAAACTTTGGTAATCCTCAGAGAAGCAGACAAGATTTTTATCCCCAGTTAGCATTCCTACCCCAACCACCATTTAATTCGAATCGGTATATGAATCAAAATGCATATAGGTCACAGCATTTTAATTCTAACTTCCCTACAAATCAAAACAGACAGCAATTTAACCCCCGATACCAAGGCCAGATTCATGCTCAAATGCCACCACGTCCTAACGCGCCTAAGCCGCAAGCCAGACCTGAACCAATGGACGTAGATCAAAGCATGCGATCAAGAGGAGTAAACTATATGAATAGACCAGCAACAAACCCGATGTTTGGAAAAAGACCTCCAGCGGAGCCACAACAATCCAGACCTATGAAGTACCATCGCAATTTCCACATCGAACCTGAAGAAGACATCGTTAATTACGAACAACAACCTGATGCTGAAATAGACCAAAATGAACAGCCATTCGTGGAATACGTCGAGGGATATGAAGAATCCACGGATGCAGAGAAGGAAATTTTGGATTTCACAGATATTCATTTTTTAGATTAGATTGTTCTTCGCTGCCTTATTTCGAATGCAAGACGAAGAACGGGCAATTATTAAAGATTCTTATAGATACTGGATCTAATAAAAACTACATTCAAGCAGACCTTGTCTCAAATCCTTTACCAAACTCTCAAATCTTTTACGCAAATTCTATAGGCGGAAATGTTAAAGTCAGCCACTTTACAATGGTAAATCTATTTGGTCTTAGAGACACTGATATTAAATTTTTTATTCTACCCTCCCTTAAATCATTCCATGCCATTTTAGGAAACGATAGCTTGAAAGAACTCTCAGCAATAATTTTTACGCGAGATAGTTATATGGTCATTAAGGATAAAGTAAAAATTAGAATAAAGCAACATGCCTACACGGCAGTAAATAAAATAGACACAAAACTGGTTCACCTAAATACATTTCAGAGAAACAGAATTAATGACATAATTAAAAATGTCCCAAACTTATTTACAGAACCTGATGAAAAATTAACTTTTACCACAGTTGTAAAAGGCGATATTCGCACAACCTCAGATACCCCGATCTATTCGAAATTTTATCCGTATCCCATGGCTCTTAAGGATGAAGTAGAAAAGCAAGTTAAGGAATTACTTAACGATGGTATAATTAGACCTTCACGGTCTCCATACAATTCGCCCGTATGGATAGTGCCAAAGAAATCGGACTCATCCAATGAAAAAAAGTACAGGATGGTTATTGATTATCGCAAATTAAATTCCATAACAATTTCGGATAAATATCCCATTCCCGAGATAGGTGAAGTTCTATCTCAATTAGGTAAATGTAGATACTTCTCGGTAATTGACCTTAAGAGTGGATTCCACCAGATACCGCTCAGAGAAGCGGATATTGAAAAGACAGCTTTCTCCGTAAACAACGGAAAATACGAATTCATGAGGTTGCCTTTCGGCCTAAAAAATGCACCTTCGATATTTCAAAGGGCACTTGACGACATATTGCGTGAGCTTATTGGAAAGATATGCTACGTCTATATTGATGATATCGTAATCTTCAGTAAAGACGAAGAAACGCATTTTGAAAATCTCAGAAAAGTTTTCGAAACATTAGAAAGAGCCAACATGAAGGTTCAATTAGATAAGTGCGCATTTTTACAAAACGAAGTCGAATTTTTAGGATTTGTTATTTCTTCCGATGGTATTAAAACCAACCCGGCAAAGGTTGATGCCATATCAAACTTTCCATGTCCAAAAACTCTCAAGGATCTTCGATCTTTTCTCGGACTCTCTGGCTATTATCGCCGCTTCATTAAAGGATATGCCAATTTGGCAAAACCTCTAACTTCGCTTTTAAGAGGTGAAGGAGGCCGTATCTCCAAAAACATATCTGCCAAAACACCAATTCATCTTAATGACGAAGCACTTGAAGCTTTTATCAAAGTAAAGAATTCTTTAGTATCAAGTGATATTTTATTATCCTATCCTGATTTCACAAAAGAGTTCCATCTTACCACAGATGCCTCCAATTACGCAATTGGAGCAGTTTTGGAACAAAACGGGAAACCCATCACTTTTATTTCTCGAACATTGAACAAAACAGAGGAATCATATGCTACCAATGAGAAAGAAATGCTTGCAATCATTTGGGCATTACATTCTCTTCGGAACTTCCTTTACGGATCACGCAAAGTGAAAATTCTAACTGATCACCAGCCCCTAACCTACGCTCTTAGTAATAAAAACAACAATGCTAAAATGAAAAGATGGAAAGCTATCTTAGAGGAATATAATCATGAAATTATCTATAAACCTGGTAAAACTAACGTCGTGGCAGACGCTCTGTCTAGACCCCCACGTGACACTGCTATAAACTCGCTTACAGGTACGCAGCACAGTGATGAAAGTTCATCGCATAACCTTATTCCTTCAGTAGAAACACCAATAAACGTCTTCAGAAACCAGCTCATCTTAGAGATTGGTAATACATCACAACATAAGTTTGAAACACCTTTCCCCAAGTTCAATAGGCATATTATAACCGATCCTGACCAATTTGAAAAGTGTAGACACGAGACAATAGAAAGACTACGAGCAAAACAGGAACAAGATTTAGCAAACCACAACAGGAAGAGACAACCAGAAAAAGATTACGAGGTAGGTCAAACAATTTATGTAAAGCACAACAAACGTCTTGGTTCCAAACTAACAGTTAGATACAAAAAAGAAATCGTACAAGAAAATAAACCTTCTGTGATTATAACAAAGTCCGGAAGAACGATTCACAAAAGCAATATCCGAAACTGAAATGGTTTTTATATTTCCGTTTCCCCACAGATTATTCTGCGCTGTCGTCGCCTTTGCAGAAATCCAATATTTCGATTACTCAAACTCACAAATAATTGCTTTAAGCAATGGCAAGGCCAGGATTCAAAACGGAGAATTAAAATTAATCCACATCGTTGAAATAGAGCAGTACGAGATATACGTATCTGAAATACTTTCCACATTTAGCAAACATGATTTCACACACCTCTCCTTATTCCCACTCCTTAAACACGAACTAACCCAAGTTAAAAATTTAATCGATAATATTAAAATTCATAAAGCGAAACGATCGCTAGATTTTATCGGATCCGCTTGGAAGTGGATAGCCGGAAATCCAGATCATTCTGATTTCATTTTGATAGAGAATAAAATTAATAAAATAATAGAAAATAACAATGACCAAGTTATTATTAATAAAGCATATAGCGAGAGAATAAATCAAATAACTAATATAACAAACGAACTTTTGAAAATTACTAAAACTGATAAATCATTTAAATTAGAATTGGCATTAAGCCTACAATATTAAACTAAAATATTAAAAGAAGAATTGGCAAATATTATTTATGCTATAGAGCTAGCAAAATCAAATGTAGTAAGCTCTCAAATACTTTCTAAAGTAGAAATTAATTCAATAATGAATAAGTTTAATGAAACACATATTCCATATGAGAATATTGAAGAAGCGTTAAAATTCGCTAATGTTAAAATAGCTTTAAGTTCAAACAAATTAATATATATTGTAAGCATTCCTAAAACAGAAGATGTTATTTACAAGAAATTTACAATTAAGTCAATTAAAAGAAACAATGTTGTTAATAAAATAGAGTTTGAAAACATAATAAGAAACAATGATATTATTTACGGAATAATAAAAGAATGTAAAACGATTAATGAACTATCTATTTGTAAAAGAAATAATATATTAAATATAAGCAATGACAAATGTATTTCAAGACTACTTAAAAGTTTAAACGCAACATGCGACAGAACAAATAGCCATCATATTGCTCAGGTTGAAGAAATTGCACCAGGGGTCATACTGTTGAATGATTTCAAGGGTCAATTAGAAACCAACGGAACAACCAAGGAACTCCAGGGAACTTTCATTGTAAAATTCAAAAATATCACCATTACCATAAACAACCAAAAATATATCTCAGAGGAAATAGCCAACATCAAAGCGGCACCTCCTCTCCTGAATTTGATATCTGAGACATCCGAACTTGAAGAAGTCCTATCGTTAGAACTAATGAAGGAACTACAGACAAACAATACAAAGCAGATTCAACTCATCGAAGGTGAAAAGGAATCACTGAAAATAGTAAACTACTCCCTTTTTGCAGTAGTATTTCTTGTCCTGGCGGTAGTGTTTCTCTTTAAGCTAATAATAAAGAGAGGATCAAACATTAACATCATCCCGCAACCAATACCTATGCAGATGCAGTCAAATTCCGAAACAACAGATCAGCCTACGGAGGTAATCCCGAAACCGACCAGCATCCTTAATATTCCATTCTATTAATTTGCGTGGACGCAAAAACTTAAGAGGGGAAGAGTTAATAAACGAAACAAAGAAGAGTTTATTGACGACAAAAAGTTTATTGACGAGGCGACGCACAATCCACTCAACAACAAAGTAACGGCCCAGCCATCTCCATCCACCAGATGAAATAAACAATCATCACATTAAATAATCGATCTACTTCGCAACAAAGAAGCAGCCATCCCCATCCACCAGATGAAATAAACAATCACATCAAATAATCGATCCACTCCGCAACAAAGAAGCAGCCATTCCCATCCACCGGATAACATCAACAACAAAGTCGGTCGTCACAAGCAGTGCCATTAGATTGACCATTAACAACAATGTTACGCACAAGAAGTGCAGATGGCAATCTCTATGAAGTAAACACATCGAGCGCGTACGATCGTGTCACCATTCATCCCCCGAGAATATGATGATATTTCTGGAGTAGACCCACACATCAAGTTGACTATAAATAGCAAAGACTTCAAACAATCGACGTTCAGTTGCCTAGTTAAGTTTATAATATTAAGTTCATTACTTTTCATTTCGTTTAAAGTTTAAGTAGTTCGGAAAAATTGTAAACCAGTTCAAAGTAAGAAAAATTGTAAACCAGTTCAAAGTAAAAGAATAAAAATATATTTTTTTGACGAAAATAAAAGTAATTAGTTTAACTTATATAAACTTTAAGTTTTCCACCGCCAAAATTAGCCTCATTGCCTTTGTATATATACAAAGACATTACATGAAATCATTGTATACAAGAAGATGCAAGTAAACGAAAACGAAGAAAGTTTCTCTTTATCGAATCATTCTGATATTATGTAAGTATTTATTTTTCTTTGTAATAAGGAGTATAGGCAAGGAGATTTTTTGACGATTCGCATCGTCGCCTCGGCAAGTAGCATGTATGATGAGAGGGGGACGATTAGTTTTGAAAGGGAAAATTTCATAAAAACTGATTTCGGTCTTTTTCATCAAACACGAAATTGTGAGTTTATCGCTTGCTAGACTGTCAAGTCTTATTGCTATATCTTATCCAAAAATGTACCGATCGCTGAATTCCAAAACGCAGTACTTCTGCATTGCTGCATAAGCAAACGTTCCAAAACGCAAACGGATTACTATGATGCAATGCATACTTTTCTAACACGCTTTGTGAATTAATTATGATGCAAATGACATTTGACATTTCGGCGTTTGAAACGCCAAATAAAATGGATTCATCGCCGGAGTCGCAAGTAAAACAATATATTTTATAACAATTTGCCAATTTTACTTTGATTTGCAGTGAACGAATGAGTCCATTAATTATTGTTTAATCGAAGAAAGCGAAGACAATCTCCGAGTAAACTGCTTCCTTCTTAGATAAAGAATATGCTAAAACGTGTTGGCATTGTACGAACCAACATTGTTTATAAAGCTGTTAAAAAGTATGGTTTTGGTTGTTACTAATGTTTTAGACATTATTGGTGTTTGAAACATTTTACGATAGTTCGTATCAAAGTCGTTCCAAAACGTCAAAGATTGCAGAGCATAACAAATGCAAAGCAGCGCACAGGCATGCATAACCTGGGTCAAGGGTACAATAACTCAGGCGACAAGAAAAAATAACGGTTTTGTATAGAACAGTTAGATACAAGCATTTGTTACTATGGGAGGGGGAGGGGCGATTTTCTAGAAAAAAAAAAACACTTCAAATGGAAAAAAAATATTTAAAAATACTTTGTAATACTTACAATTAAGTATTGCACATTTTTTTAAAGCTAAAAGTCGGTTATATCATACTGTTTTTAAATCAAGTGATTTCCATTAATAGTTTTTGAAAAAAACTAAGACACATTTAACCTAAATGGGTTGCGTTTTCGCAACACCTCATAACTCCACTTTCACTAATGAGCAAAATATTTCGATTTGACATTGATTTTAGAGCAGAATACCATCAAAAACTGAAAAAATCATTAAAATTGGAAGGCAAAATTAATTCAGGTCTAAGTGGGTTAACATCTGAAAGCTATATAGTCACATATTACATTGCATATAACGAAATAAATAAACTAATAATTCAATTCAATTTAATTTTATTATACAAAATTAAGGTACATTAAGATAAATATCTTTTATAGTACTTAGAGTTAAGGCAATAAGAAAGTAATATCAAAAGTTAATCTTATAATTACAATACAATATAATGAGAATAAGATAAGAGATGCGATAAAGAAGAAAGGAGAGAATAGGAAAATAGACTTAAGCAAATGGAATAAGATTAGATGACAGTTCAAGTTAGGAGGAAAATTATAATGAATACATTAGGATAGGTTTGAGAAATGTAAAAAGACTGTGTTTTTACAACGATTGGCATTGGAGATGGTTCTGATATTTGTTGGTAGGGAGTTCCATAATTTTACAGCGTAAATAAAGAATAAACGAGACGAATTAAGATAGTTGTAACGTGGTGGAATTAAACAAAGCGTTCTAAGGGAACGAGCAAAATTAAGTTTTTCATATAGATACATAGGAGTCTTACACCCCTATTCTGCTATTCATCGGGGGGGATTTTTCTTCAATTTTCACTGAACACTATGCTACTATTCATTCGAATTGAATCTGGATTCACCTCGTTAATGTCGGTAACATCGATAATACTGCGCGGTATTCTCTTATTCATGTGAACGCATTCGTTCTATACAATTCAAATCCGCATCGCATATAAAATGTTGCGGGTTTTTCATTCATCTGTTTGGTAATCAATAAAGTGTAAGTTTGTTGCTTGATTATTTGTATAAATAAAGATTATTAACATTTTTAGAAGCAGAACAATAAACCGAGACCAATTTAAAACAATAATTTCTTATTTTTTGATAAGAGATACCCACTTGAAAATGTCTACACGTTTATAATTTGTGCCGCATTTTGGTGAATGCTGTAATACTTTGGAAAAATCCAATCATCGAAATCACTTTTCAATGCACCAATAGTTCGCTCTATATTATTTCGTCCTTTGCAGTGTTGTGTATTGAATTTGGATTGTTGGGAACCTGCTTCTACATTTCGAAAAGGAGTCAGTAACCACGGTCGTGACTACTTCCGGGATAACTTGCGTCAACGTAGGTAATCCACTGCTTATGATTGCATATCTGAAAGGAAATTTTTTCAAAGTAAAATTTTAAACACATTTTATTGCACTTACCAGCGTTGTGTTTAGTCTGTGGTAGCCTTTTCTGTTGTAGAACCGATGTGGATTTTGATAAGGTGTCTTAAGAGGAATGTGCGTGCCGTCAACACACATAACAACCCCAGGCACACCACATTTGGTTCTGCAAAGTTTTCTATTTGATGATTATCTTATTCCACTGTTTGGAAGTGGAAAAAAAAGTCCAATAATATTCATACCTGTTTGTTTATATTTTTAATTTTATTGAAAATAATTAATCAAAACAACATATCCAACTTTCCAAAGATTTTCGTAAACAGAAATCAAATCGATTACATTAATTTCAATTTGCAAACAACGAACCTCGTATTATTTTCACGTGAAAAGCTGTTAACTTGAATGCCAAATTGGGTTGGATAATGTAGTTCACCCGATGGATAGCAGAATGGAAAGCCAGAGTGAAAGGGAATCGAACGGGTGAATCGAATCTACGATTCACATGAATAGCAGAATAGGCCTAGTTGGCCCTATCGAGGTATTCGTTCGGAACGGGATTTTCTCCGATTTGTACGAAATCTGAGAAGTTTCATTCGAGGTATCCGTTCCGATACAACTTTCGGAAAAATTCTCCGATGGCATATAGGATATAGCGCACCTAGTCGCATTGCGTTTTACCGCGTTTATGTCACTTACTTTTGACAGATACACAGTAAATTTCTTTCGAAACTCTCCGACAAGAAAATGCTGCGGATTATTTTAAGTAAAATGGAAAAGTGGTAAGAATTGGACGGAATAAAATTAAAAAATATAATTTTTTATGTTTAGTGGTCAACTCGAGCCGCATTAGCTATCACATTGAAACTGCATTAGATTTATCACAAAGTATTTCACACTGTAATGGATTTAAAGCAACTGATTCGCTGTCAAATAAATGCGTTTGTATGCTTAATTTATCTTGTTCCGAAACGGATACCTCCATCGCAATCTGAGTTCCGATTGGATTTGCCTTTCATTTCGGAATTTCTTCCGAACGGATACGTCGATAGGGCTGATTAAGTTGTATAGGAATATACATTTTCTAGCGTCAATATAGTGCTTAAGGGTTGTACCCAATAGGCTTTTTGCATGTTGTGAAATATGGTCATATCTTCGTAGCTCATGAATATATCTTACCGTATCGTTGAAAGCAACTTGAAGCTTGCGCTGGGATAAGGAATCGTCGACATTACAGTATACAACCTCAAAATACGTAAAATAAGCAGCCACAGTTTCCTAAGGCATCCATAAATCCTTCTTATTACATAATTTATATGGCCGTATCCTGATAAGTTAAAGTTGATAACAAATCCCAGGCTAGTAACAGTATGAACAACCTTTAATTTGAAAAGAGAAAGCACGACATCAGGTAAAGTTTGGATGGATAGTTTTTTTTTTAGATATGGGTATAACTTGCGACTTGTCTGGATTTAGAAGTAATCCATTAGTTACAGACCACAGATGAATACTTTAGAGATCCTGATTTAGGTTGCGTACACGTTCAGCTGTATTATTAAATGGCCTGGCCAAGTAGAGCTGAACATCATCAGCATAGAGATGGACCGAAGTATGTTTACAGACAGATGGCAGGTCATTTATAAACATACAAAAGATAATGGGACCAATTATTATTATTTTTGTTTTATATTGGACAACTAAAGGGGTTTTTTGATACCCTTATAATGTATTAGCTACACAGCGCGGGCGTTAAGGAAATTAGGGTTAGAAGATAGGGAGAGATGCCGATGCACGTTGGTTTTAAATGTTTGTAGATCATAATGTGTAGGAAAAACGGAACGGGGAAGAGCGTTCCACATTCGTGTTGTACGGCTAAGGAACGTTTCCTTGTATTTCACTGTACGTCCGAATACAGGCTTAAGGGTAAACTGATGTGCATTCCTGGCATGGCGGGTATTGCGTTTGAAATGTTCTAGGGGTGGAATGCAACTGGCTATTTCGTTTGAGCACTTATGTTGGAAATAACGATAAAATAACGAGAGACAAGAGACATTGCGACGATGACTAAGACAGTCAAGCGATCTCGCAATGTTACAGTCACCAAGTATTGATCCTTGTGGAACACCCTGCTTTACTGGCAGAAGAGCGGAAGAAGAATCGGAAGTTATAACCTTCTGAAATCTATTTGAAAGAAAGTTCTTAAAAAGTTTTACTGCACTGTTACCAAAACCAAAGAGATGTTGCAATTTCCAGCGAAGAATTTTATGGTTAACCTTGTCAAAAGCCTTTGAGAAATGAAGCAGACAAAGAAGCGTTACACATCCGTTATCAAACTCTTTTCTTATGTCTTCTAAAATATTAACCATCGCAGAAGAACAACTGTGGTTAGACCTAAAACCCGATTGCCCGCCATACAGAAGGCTATTAAGAGATAAGTGTTCAATAACCTCTCTTGCTATGAGTTTCTCAAAGATTTTCGACAAGCACGGTAAAATACTGATTGGTCTAAAATCAGCAGCAGATGTCGGGGTGTACTTTTTTGCAACAGGTACAACTCGAGCTATTTTCCAAGATTTTGGGAAAGTTGACGTGGTAATGCAGTGGTTGATAATATGGGTCAAGTGAGCAACAATATATGCCAAAATGAGTTTTACAAATCGTATTGGTATTCCATCTTCGCCGATAGCATTTGATTTAATAGCTGCAACACATTTTATGACATCATTTTCGCTAACAGATTCGATTTCAAAACCTCGTTCAAACTGCAAGGGCATATGATTATTTGAAAGATTGCAATTGACTTTCTCAGTATTGTTATCGAGAAAGAAGTTATTTAACACATCAGGGTCAATTTCACATTTTAAATTACTTTTTGCACCGGAAACACCAATTTGTCGCAGATTACTCCAGAGCTTTTTAGTTGGAAGATGAATATTCAGTTTAGAGGAGTAGTAATGTCGCTTGGAGTTTCCTCATACAATTGTCAAATGGTTTCGCATCGCTTTGTAAGCGAGCCAATTGGAATTACATGGACTATGTTTCCATTTGCTGTAAAGCTTATTACGCTTTGATGGTCGCGACAACTTCAGTTGTAAGCCAGGGACAGTTGTTGTTACGGACTCTTACTGTTTTGACTGGGACAAATTGGTTATGTAACTCATTAACCACATCTTGAAAATAGGTTAGCTTGGCATCAGGATTAGGAAATGAGCGATAACTATCCCAAGGTGCACACAAATGCGGTGTTTCTTAGGTCTTCCATATTTATTGACTTATAATCCTTAAATGAAAAAGTCAAAGGAGCAGGAAAGTGATTGAAGTTAATGTTGTATGTACAAAACAGAAAATCATGATCCGATATAAGATCAATTGAAAGCTGGTCGAAGAGGGTAACCGACAATGGGTCAGATACAATTTTAAATACACTACCAGCTCTGTGTCGTGGAGTGCTTAAAGCAAGCAACTATCACGAGCAGAAATTTGCCGGCACTAAAAGTGCTCTCACAGGCTCATCATTTAGTCCAGGTGTTAGTATAAGGACAAAATAATTAAAAATACAATAATTATGCACCTATAAAATACTAACACAGACACAAATCATGCAAACAATTTAAGACATTAAAGCATTAGTACGCAAAATAATTTTCAGCTTAATTTTACTAACATGCAAGTCAATCACATGATCATTTAGATCATAGATTCTACTCATGTCCAATAATTTGTTCAATGATGGCGCCTAAACAATAAATCAACACTACGTAAATTATGGGCACCACCACGAAAATTGAAGCCAATAGACGACAGCAAGTCAGGTGCATCAATTTGACCGGATATAAGCTGCTGTAAAAAAATGATATCGCTATTCAGCCTTCGTTGAGAAAGTGGTAACATTTGAAGAAGCTTAATACGTTGACTGTAAGGAGGAAGGCTAAATGGATCATCCCATGGAAGTCCTCTAAGTGCAAATCGAATAAATTTACGTTGAATGGCCTCTATTCGATTTGAATGAATGTTGTAGAACGGTGTCCAAACTTGAGAGGCATACTCTAGAATCGGACGGACAAAACAATTGTATGATATGTAATGACATAGAAACGTAAGGGTCATTAAATTCTTGGGCCCACCTTTTTACGAAGCCCAGCATAGAATTAGATTTATTAATAATACAATTAATATGCTTAGCAGAAACCAGTTTGGGGTCGATCGAAATAAACCCCAAGATCCTTAAAATTATCAACATTACAAAGAATATGTTGAGACAGAGAATACTGAAAGGTGGAAGGCATATCCTTTCTAGAGAATGTCATATGTTGACATTTAGTAGGGTTCAGGGATAAACCGGTTTTATCACACCAATTGGCGAAGCTATTAATGTCAGATTGAAGAAAAATTATGTCTTGCTGACTAGTAATAGATTTATATATTTTCATATCATCAGCGTTGATCAGGATATTATTGTATAATAGCTAGAATAAATAGAATTGCTCCGAGGTGACTTCCTTGGATAACTCCGGACTGATCTGTGCAAGATACAGATAGCGATCCTCTAAATTTGACTTGATAAACCTTTGATCTAAGGTATGAATTAACCCATTTTATGAAATATGGTGGGAAACCAAAAGCCCTGAGCTTAAATTCGATTATTTCATGGGACAGCTGGTCGAAAGCATTAGAGAAGTCAGTGTATATGCAATCCATTTCGTCCTTATTCTCTAAGGCATTAGAACAATCATGCAAGAAACTTAATAGATTAGTGAAGGTGGATCTGTTTCTTACGAATCCATGATGTTCATTTCATTTTTTTTTTTTATAATTTGCGTGCGCTAAAGGGATTTCTTTTTTCTGTAGTGACACAGTACCCTTATAATGGTAAAACCACAGCGCAGGCATTTTTATTTTGTTACGTAAGTAGCTCCCTGCAATTCATTGCCTATTTTTGGGTGCTACTTGCTGAAAGAATAGAAAAGAAGTTTGGTGCGATGGGATTTTATTTTTCTCAACAGGTGGCGCCTAAATTGCTTTAGGGAGATCAGTTTTTGTTGTGTGTATTCAATTTATAAAAATCATGGCCATGGTCGGGATTCGAACGCACGACCTGCCAATCACTTAGTGAATACACTGCCATCGCACCATTGCCACCTGTTATATTGCGACAAAGAAATATTGACTTTTCACAAACAATTTGTTCAAAAAGCTAAGGGATACACGAAAGCTTTGAAATGGGCCTATAATTAGTGATATTGTTAATATATAAGCGAAAAATATTAGTTGGCAACACAACATATTTGTGTTTGCATTGTCCTTTTGTTTTGTTTCTGTGTCATCCCTCTCACACACTTATTTCTTCTTTGTATGTACATAGATACCATTCTTTTCTTTACTCTTAATAAAACTGCAAGCGCGAACAGATGTGTTTTATTTTTGTGCCTACGATCGATAAAGATTTACAACAGGTTATGGGCCCAGGTCACTGAATAAGAGTTTAAGAAAGAAAAAACAAAGAGTCTAAAATTTATTTAATCGGTTCGGTTTTTTTTTTAGTAAAAAAAATTTGTGAAAATGAGTACCTCGGGTTTGTACAGCATAGAGAAGCTGGACGATACAAATTACGCGTCGTGGTCAGTGTTAATGAAAAGTGTCCTTGTCCACTCCGAGTCGTGGCCGATAGTTAGCGGAAAGCTTGTAAAAGCTGAAGACGGAACGGCAGCGGAGACGGCAGCGTTTGTCGCAAAGGACGAGAAGGCGTTGGCAAGTATAATGCTTTGCATTAAACCATCGCAAATAAATCACGTAAGGCACTGTGAAATGTCGTCGATGGCCTGGAACAAATTACGAGAGATATATCAGCCGCGTGGGCCAGCTCGGAAAATTACTTTATTTAAGAAGCTCTTGGCACTTAAATTGTATGAGGATGCCAACGTGACAGAGCATGTGAACATTTTTAGTGATTTTCTCGAGAAACTTAGTGAAATCGAAATTGAATTGCCGGAAGAGATGGCAGTTATAATTTTGTTATCAAGTCTGCCACAGTCATTTGAAAATTTCGTTGTGGCTATAGAAACACGCGATGCCTTACCGCCTTTAAAAATGCTTAAGGTTAAGCTACTTGAAGAAGGAGCGAGACGACAAGAAAAAGGAGATAAGTCAGAGAGTGGCGACGGCAATCAAGCATTTTTGGTTCGCACAAACACACACAAATATTCGGCCACCAGAAAAACTAGCAGTAGCGGCAACGACAACAAAAACTACAGATCAGGTAGCAGCAAAAAGGACAATTCAAAATGTTACAATTGCGGGCGAAGAGGTCATTTTGCTGCAAAATGTAGAGACCCAAAGAAAGCAAAACAAAAGGAACACACAACCGAGCAATCCTTTTCCATCCTCGCTACCTCTTCCACACATAAGCTGACAAGAGACGCCTGGTGCTTAGACAGTGGCGCGACGTCGCATATGTGTTGTGAGCGAAATTTGTTCTTCACATACAAAGAAGGAAAGGAAAAAATTTCGTTAGCAGGCAACAATTTTCTAGAGGCGTATGGAAGAGGAGAGGTTAAAATTGAATGTGGTGGTGTTGTTGTGAAATTAAAAAACGTGCTGTATGTACCTGAATTGCAGAGTAATTTTATTTCAGTGAGCAGAGCAGTGGAAAACGGTCTTTCAGTGTTGTTTGAAAACGATTGCGCAGTTATTAGCAACCAAAGTGGTAGCGTTATCCTGGAAGCACCAAAAAGGGGTGGATTATTTACGATTGAAAACAAACATATGTGCTTGTATGCGAAGTGCTCGATCGATGATGCAATGCTATGGCATAATCGCTATGGACATCTGAATTTTCAAAGCCTTAAGGAAATGACAAACAAAAATTTAGTACACGGACTTAGATTGAAACAAGTGCCTATTAGAAACGAATGCGTTACTTGCGCTAAAAGCAAAATTTGTGTAAAACCATTCCCTAATGCTTCCAAAAGTCGTTCAAAACAACTGTTAGGAATTGTGCACAGCGATATATGCGGTCCAATTAACAAAACTTCCATCGGTGGATCTCGGTATTTCGCCACATTTATTGACGACAAGTCACGGTATGTTAGTATATTTTTCCTTAAATCAAAAGACGAAGTGCTTGAGGCCTTCAAATCCTTTAAAATGATGGCGGAGAAGCAAACCGGAAAGGTCGTAAAAATATTACGTAGCGATAATGGAGGCGAATATGTGTCCAAACAGTTCAGTGATTTTTTGGATGAAAATTGTATAAGCCGTCAACTAACTGTCCCACATTCACCACAGCAGAATGGTGTAGCGGAGCGCGCTAATAGGACGTTGGTGGAGATGGCGAGGACTATGCTAACTCACAGCGGTCTGGACGAGTCTTTTTGGGCAGAGGCAGTTGCAACAGCGGTTTATTTACGCAACAGAGCAGGGACAAAAACACTCGTTGACAAAACTCCGTTCGAAGTGTGGACCAGTAGGAAGCCGACAGCATCACATCTAAAGGTATTTGGATCTTTGGCGATTGCAATGAATAAAACGCAAAAGAGAAAATTTAAGCCAAAGGGTAATGAAATGATAATGGTAGGTTACTCTGAAACATCGAAAGCATATCGATTATATAATCCAGAATCAAAGAAAGTGATAGTAAGCAGAGACGTAATTTTCATTGAAAATAAATTCTCCAGTTCAGAAGGAAGAACAAGCGACGCCGTTACGTTCGATCGAGATGTGGAAGTTGTGGCTGTAAACGACAATCCAGACGAGCACGTGGACGACGATGAGAACGAGAATTTGGACGACAATGAGAACGAGAATTTGGACGACGATGAGAACGAGAATTTGGACGACAATGAGAACGAGAATTTAGACGACGATGTAGTAGAACCAATTCATTTTAGTCGAGGCAGACCTAAATTGATTCGTACCGGAAGACCTGGCCGTCCCCGTAAAGAACGTCATGTACTGCATGTACTGAAGGAAGACGAAATCCAAATCCCACAAAGAGTTGAAGAAGCCTTAAGCAGTACACAGTCGGAAGAATGGAAGGACTCGATGCAGAAGGAGTATAATTCTCTGGTTCAGAACAATACCTGGTCATTAGTTGATTTACCACCTGGACAGAAGCTCATCGGATGTAAATGGGTATACAACATCAAACGGAATGCGGACGGCAGTATTCAACGTTTCAAGTCGCGTTTGGTCGCGAAAGGCTGTAGCCAACAATTTGGTATCAATTACAACGAAACGTTCTCACCGGTTGTAAGATATGCCACTATTAGAATGCTGCTTGCCTTGGCATGTGAACATAAATTCCACCTTCATCAAATGGACGTATCATCGGCGTACCTTAACAGTGATCTTCACGATACTGTTTACATGAAGCAGCCTGAGTACTTCGTCAACCGAAAATTTCCGAATCGCGTCCTAAAATTAAATAAAGCGCTTTATGGGTTGAAGCAAAGCGGACGCGAATGGAATGATCAGCTTGATTCATTTCTGAAGAAGATTGGGTTTACACAGAGTGTCAGTGAGCCGTGTGTTTACACACAAAAAGAAGAAGGTAATTTCCATTTAATTGCTGTATATGTGGATGATCTCATTGTAGGCAGCTCCAGTTTAAATGACCTCATCAAAATTAAGGCTGAAATTGCAAATGAATTCAGCGTTGTAGACGGAGGCCAGCTGAGGTATTTCCTGGGCATGGAGATAGAACGTGAAGGCGCAACGGGCGCTATTACTGTTTGTCAGCGACAATACATCACTAATCTCCTCAAGCACTATCGTATGGAGAATTGCAATCCTGTAGCAACACCACTGGACGCAGGGTTTCAAGTCAGTTGCTCTAATGACAAATGCAGAAAGATAAATGAAACGAAGTATCAGTCGATAATTGGTGCCCTTATGTATTTGGCGATTTCAACTAGGCCGGATATCCTCCATTCGGTCTGTAAATTATCTCAGCGCAACACCAATCCTCACTCAGAGCATGAAGCAGCTGCAAAGCGTATTTTGCGTTACCTGAAAGGTTCGATCGATTTGAAGCTTCACTACTACAAGACTGGGCAGCCCATTGCTTGTTATGTTGACGTTGATTGGGGTGGCGACTCTAGCGACAGGAAGTCATATACTGGATGTTCATTCGTGGCAGCAGGGAGCGTGTTTTCATGGGAATCGAAAAAACAAACGATGGTCGCACTCAGCAGCACGGAAGCTGAGTATGTAGCTCTTTCAACCGCAGCAAAGGAAGCAGTGTATATCAAAAAGTTGTTGAATGAAATGGGTTTTCTCAGCACCACACCAATAGTCCTGAACAGCGATAACCAGAGCGCCCAAGAGTTGACCAAGAATCCTGTTTACCATCCTCGAAGCAAACATATTGACATAAAGTATCATCATATTCGTGACTTATATAAAAATAATAAAATAAGATTGAACTATGTTAATACTAAAGACATGATCTCAGACATCCTAACGAAAAATTTGCCCAAAGTTAAACATTCCAAATTCACTAGAGAAATGGGATTGTACTGAGAGTTACATTTTTTATTAATTCTATTACTCATAAATATATTGTGTTGAGAAGGAGTGTTAATATATAAGCGAAAAATATTAGTTGGCAACACAACATATTTGTGTTTGCATTGTCCTTTTGTTTTGTTTCTGTGTCATCCCTCTCACACACTTATTTCTTCTTTGTATGTACATAGATACCATTCTTTTCTTTACTCTTAATAAAACTGCAAGCGCGAACAGATGTGTTTTATTTTTGTGCCTACGATCGATAAAGATTTACAACAGATATCACCACGTTCGCCTTTTTTAAATACAAGTGTGATAAAAGCACTTTTCCATAGATTAGGGAATTTACTTGTACTAATGGACAATTCAAACAGATTTTTTTTTTTTATAATTTGCGTGCGATAAAGGGATTTATTTTTTCTGTAGTACACATACACGGTACCCTTATAGTGGAAACCACAGCGCAGGCATTTTGTTTGTTGCTGTAAGCTGCCAGCAAATGATTGCCTATTTCTGGGTGCTACTTACTGTATGAAAGAATAGAAGGATAGGAAAGAAGTTTGGTGCGATGGGATTTTTTTTTCTCAACAGGTGGCGCCTAAATTGCTTTAGGGAGATCTGTTTTTGTTGTGTGTATTCAATTTATAAAAATCATGGCCCTGGTCGGGATTCGAACACACGACCTGCCAATCACTTTAGTGAATACACTTTACTTAAGATATGGAGCAATCGCATGACTGCATTTTTATACTCTATTCTAAGGGTATATTAATTTTGATGCATAGTTTGTAACATACCTTAATATTGCCCGTAGACCCCTAAAAGTTACTATATTTATGATCAGCATCGATAGTAATGTCGATCTAGCCATGTCCGTCCGTCCGTCCGTCCGTCGGCAAAAATTAGGCCTTTAAACTGGACCTAGAGAGCTGAAATTTTAACCATATACTCTCTAGGGTCCCGAAATAATCAAGTTTACGAATTTTTGAAATCCGCCCACAGGAAAAAATCGAATTTTGAGCTAGAAAGCTGAAATTTTTTATATATGATCTATGACTCCTAAAACTACTCGGGATATAAAATTTTCAAAATCCGCCCACTGACACGCCCACAAATAAATTAAACAATTTTATTGAAAAAGCAAAATTTGAGCTAGGGAGCTGAAATTTATAATATATATATACTCTCTAGGGGCCCTTTAAGCTCATGTGTAAATATTTTCAAAATCCGCCTACTGACACGCCCACATTTTAAAAAAAAAACTTTTTTTGAAAATCCAAAGTTTGAGCTAGGGAGCTGAAATTTATAATATACATATACTCTCTAGGGGGCCCTTTATGCTCATGTGCAAATATTTTCAAAATCCGCCTACTGACAATTAATTAAACAATTTTATTGAAACACACAAGTTTGAGCTAGTGAGCGTTTTTTTCGATAAAATCCTTTAAATGTTATATAACAAAATATGTAGAGCGTTCTTGACAATTCAACCATACATAGACTTTTGTCACGACCACTTATGAGGGATAGGAATTAGAATAGGGTATCCAACAGTTCGCCCAAGCGGACTGTAGCCCGTCCCTGTGTTTTAAGAACAATCCAATGCCATTAGAACCTGATGAATAGTTATTTTTCAGAGAAGAAATACATTTTAAAATTGTTTCCAAATCAAATGAGATACTACTAAAACTTATTTGTAACTAAAATATTGATCATCTATTTGAAGATGTGTCTCCCTAAACGACTTACTGAAATGATCTGCAAACATATTGCTTGCATCTAGCGAATCAGCAGTTGTAGAACTATTGTAAGTAAGCTTCGATGGATGGATAACCATCGGTTTTTTTCTTAGAATTGACAAAACCCCAGAAAAGTTTGGGGTTCAATTTTAAAGAGTATTCCATTTTACTTATATAGTCAATATATAGGTTGCAGGAAAGAGATTTGAATTCATTGAACAAAGTGAAATAGAGTTCAAGATCTGAATGGCAGAGACTTTTTAAATAGTTCTTCCAAGCCCTATTACGTCTGTTTCGTATCGATTTGAGCTCTTTAGTGTACCAGGGATGGGACATTTTCAGATTCCTAGAGGATTTCACAGGAATCACTTTTTTCATGCAGTTATCCATCAAAGAATAAAAAGAACCTACTGCATCTTCAATATGAGATAACACAGTAAGATTAAAATTAAAGCTGTTAATTTCATCAGAAAGCGTTTGAAAATTTGCTTTCCGAAAGTCAAAAGATTGCGAACGGTCATACGAATTACTATTTTCGTACAAATGTGCGCCTAGTTCAATAAATACATCCAAGGGTGGATGATTGTTATCTATGTTAGTTATACTAAAGTGGGATTCCAGAACCACAGTACTAACAGAGTCAGAAGAGAAAACAAGATCGAGAGTTCGATTTTTGAATTTTTTTGATACCTAGGTACAGCTTGTTTCCTATAAGTCAAAAGACAAAATGTTTTCTAGAAAAGCGAGCTCTTGTTGGGCAGAGTCAAAGGATGGAATGAAATGAAAATCATCCTCAGAAGGTACCCATCCAATATGTGGCAGATTGAAGTCGCCTATAAGTTATACAGTGCTGTCACAACAAGATATGTCAAAAATATGGTCTAGTGCCATAGAAAGTTTAGAATACAAAGAACATAGATGAGACGATGGAATGACAATTGTCAGATCAAGGAGGCTAAGAATACGATTTTTAGTAAAACGCGTTGGATAATTGACATTACCTATTTGGAGTCCTAAGGAGGAAGCAGAATCATTTATCTGGAAGGCACAAGAATCGTTTTTGAACAAATCCGCATTGAAATCACCACAAACTATTATGTGTTCATAGACAGGCGAGAATTGAGAAAGATCAGAGAAAAACGGCAAGCATTTAGTGCAACCATCATGGACCTCAACAATCAAAAACTCAGCGTCTAAATCAACCGATTTGCTTAAAATTTTACATTTAAGGAATAACATAAGTACAAACAGAAATTCAACCAAGCTTACGGCCAATGGTTCGTATGAATAAGAACTCGCAGTTCCTTGGAGTAAAAGGCTGCAGTTTAGTAAAAGCATTTGCAAATTGCTTCAGTTCGGTATGAACAAAGTCTTTCATTTCTAAATTGAATTCGGAAATTCGACCTAAGCATTTCCTTTACTGAACTTGTAGTTACCTTTTGATACTTTTTTTATTCTAACCAAATTGAAAAAATCTAAGTTTAAGTTAGAAAGCTGAAATATGCAATATATTCTCTCTAGGCTCCCGGAATGTTCAAGTTCAATGATTTTCAAAGCAGCGGCTCTTACGAATTCCTCCTTTAGGGAGTTCTTTTTACACAAACATTTTTTTATTAAATCCTTTAAAAAAAACCGACAAAACATAGACCATTATGCTTTTCAACAAATCACCAATGCTTAGATTTCTAACACGCCCACTTTTTGGGGAAAGGAAACCGGAATAGGGTATCCAACAGTTCCCCAAGCAGACTATAGCCTCACCTTATGTTTATAATATTTTCTTTTTATCGAAAACAAATTTCTGGAATGCCGTCAAAAAGGAAAACATAAACATTAAAAGAAATAATCAACCTATTTCATTTAATTTTTGTTTTATTAAACTTCTTGCGTTTATTCCTTTTTTATTAACATGTTCTCCTTTGCTTTGTTATTTCTGGCGATATTTCACAGTTATGTAGTTTGCAGGCACGTTTGAACCTCGCTAATCCATCGTCAGCAAAGAATAACTGATGCACATTGGGGTCCATCACTTTTCCTTTAAGCAGATAATCAAGCACAATATCATTGGACTTAAGACGCTTCACTGGTGTTCACCTATTTTGATTGTGAACTCCTTGGTGACGCCAACGGGACAACGACTGGTACTAATCAGCAAAGGAAAAGGAGACCCAGACTCCCCATCTGCGTACAGGCGCTTATGTATGCTGGACACTGCGGGGAAGTTCATGGAATAATTGCTGAAATCACGACTCACAGATGCAGTACAAAGAGCAGGAGACTTGGCAGGACGGCAGTATGGGTTCAGGAAAGGACGGCCTACGGTTGGAGCTATCGAAGAAGTGGTAAAGGCTGCCCAAACCGCCCAACAGAGAAGCCACCGCTCTAAGCAGATCGTTTTGCTGGCAACCCTCGATGTAAGAAATGCATTTAATTCAGCTAGGTGGAGCGATATACTAAATGCGTTAGAAAATAGATTCAACATCCCAGCTTACCTATTAAATATTGAAGGACTACCTCAGGGATCGGGAACTGATCTACGCGACCACATAAGGCCCACGGAGGTAGGAAGTAACATCTGGAGCAGCACAGGGATCAATTCTGGGACCAGACCTCTGGAATATCTCCTATGACGACATACTGCGGATGGAGATGCCCGAAGACACCTTTCTCGTTGGGTACGCAGACGACATCTTGGCAGTGATAACGGCAAGAGACTCTGAAAACGCGCAAAGAAAGTTGAACCAAGTCATGCGACGAACAACCTTCTGGATGGATGAGCACGGTCTTAGTTTGGCAACTGAGAAAACTGAGATAGTCCTTCTGACGAGGAAGAGAATCCCCACGCAAATCGACTTCCAAATTGGACAGCGAGGCTGATAAGAAATGTGGCTGAATGTGAATGTGGTCAACTACTTCGTCACTCAATTCCTCACCGGACACGGAAATTTTAACGCCTCTTTCCATAATTGGCAAAACGGACACCCCAGCCTGGCAGTACGGCGATTCTCCAACAGACGATGCACATCACACGTTTTTTGCCTGCAGAAGATGAGAAGCCCAACGCACAGCCCTGGAAAGCAGCATCGGTGACTTCAACCCAGAAAACATAGTGGACAAAATGCTGACGAGCGACTTGAATTGGGGAATAATTTGCCAGTTTGTGGAAGATATTCTCAGAAGAAAGAAAAGAGAAGAAGAACAATACTGGGAAAGCACGTGAGCCCGAAAGGGTGTATGATAACAGCCCCCTTGAAGTAATGCGAAGAGCGGTCCCAGGGGGGTGTGTCAGAAACCTCAGGGTTGGGAGGAGTTTTAGTCCGTATGCCCCGAAAGCATGCGGAGGGAGCCGTACACACGGGGATGGTCAACGCAAAAGGCCTCCTTAAGCATTTCTCCCCCCCCCCCCCCCCAAAAAAAAACGGGACATCTTAATCTTGTCTTTACTCCCTCATACATGTATATGATCACCTGTTCGTAGGTTTCTAGAACTTCTTACTGTCTTAGCGTCACCCATAACAGATTCCTTGGCTGTCTATCAAAGGCCTTTTCAAAATCAACCAACACCGTATGCAAATCCTTTAAGGAATCACGATGTTTTTCCATCATGCTCCTTATTCTTTGGATTGCATCGGTGGTTGATTTACCTGCGATAAATCCGCACTGGTCTTCAGATAGCCGTATTATTTTACGAATTCGGCTATCTTATACACGCTCAACGATCTCCATGGGGTGTGACAACAGCTTGATTTTCCTCCACTGGTTAGGCATTGGATCGCCTATTATCAGTTTGGAAATGAGAAACATGAGCCATTTGGACCCTATGTCTCCCATCTTTGTTCAGAACTCAGAGGGTATCTCGTCCGGCCCAACTGTTTTTAGCTTTTTGGAGTATTTGGCCGCTTACCTAACTTCTTCGACAGTAAGTCGGGTACTTCTTCATTATTAAGAACGGCTCTCGGAAAATATATCCCAGAAAATTGTTCATTTAGAGGTCCTTCAGAATACTGTACTATTCCTCTTTCTCTGAACGGCAATTTCGATAATGGTTGTGCTCTGTTCAAGGTGGTTTGTCAGAGTTCGTGGATAGCCTGGTTTCCATCAGCAGCCGAAGAATAGATTTCTTCTAACTCCCGATACAGCTCCTTCACACACTTTGTTTGAATTTGGGCGCCCTTTCACTTTGCGAGCCTCTTGCGAAGTCTGTATTCCAATTCGAGGCGAGCTTTTTCATCTCTATTACTAGTAGATCACTTTTTTGTCACTTATTACTGCTTTAGCTTCATCTGTCCACCACCATGTTTCTTTGCCGTATGGATAGTGTCCTTTTAAAGCCCCTAGCTGTGATTTGCCTCCATCCAAGCAAGGTCGTTGTAGGAATTCTACATATCTCTGCACTCTGTATCCTCAACTTCGCTGATGATGTGGTGGAGATAGTTTTGCATATTTGCATTTAATGCTTCGCCTTTCTCTTTGTTCAGGTTGTCCCATTTGATTTTTCAACACTTTTGTTTGTTTTGTTCTGTTCTGTAAATGGTAAGCAAAATACTAAAAAAACAATAACAAATCAATATTAATAATGAATGAGGAGATGAATCGAATAATATTAAATTAATTGAATTTGCACTTACTCTTGTTTATTAATTACTTACAATACCGCTAAAATAATGTATGCATATTTTTTGTTTCAAACCTATGTAGTCCTTTACTCCTAATTATTATTATTGGTATCATAGTCATATCATGTGGAGTGGACCTCAAGGGTGGCACTCACCCCACGGCTTGTTTATTTTATGTTTGTACTCGTAAGTTACAGAAATTAAAGAGTAAAAGCAGCACTTACCTGAAAGCATCTTAGCCGCTTGATAAGCGTTATAGATAAACTTTTCCGGATAGAAGAATATAAACCATCAAAAAAAGGCACACAAATTATTGACATACGAGTACACACTGTATTAACAGATAAATTAAAAACACTTTCTAATTTGTTCTATCCATATTACAGTATTTGATGACTTTTTCTTTGTTTTGGCATGCCATACAGACTTCTCCAACATCTAGCCAACATTCTTCACAGTAAACAAAAATGCAATTTTCGGTACCGCATTCTACAAAATTTATTGAAAATGAGCTTCCAACTAGAATAAAGCAAATGTATTTTTTGATGTAGTTTATATGATTTATAAGTTTTCATAATAGCTAGGAACATATAAGAAAAGTAAGTGACATTTTTTACTTTTATATACATACATATGTAATAAAAATAGTGTTGAATGCCATATCATTGGCTTATACAACATTAAAAATAAAAGTTTTGGGTGGAAAAGAAAAACTAACAAAATGAAATCAGGACTTCAAAAGAAAACATTCATTATAAACGAAAGATTCAGAGACGGATGCAAGATACAGTATGAACACAGAGATACAAATAACAAAAAAAAATTTAAAAATGTTATAAATGTAATTTAAAACTAAACTAAAATTAAAATTAACAGAATTAAATTAAACCAGTATATCAGAAATAATAGATTCTAAGCCGATATAGTCAACTCGGAAGAGCCAAATTTTAATTTGCTTTATAAATGGTCCAGGTATTGATAATGCCCTGATAGACTGCGGGAGTTTATTAAACAATCGATAAGACAAAATATGTAGAATAAAAATTACGATAAGCAGTTTTACGGAAATTGGGAACAGATAACATATTAGAAACTTTTATGAGACGAAAATTGCGATTACCAGACTTTATGAAAAACGTTTTTATTATCTTTAAAAAATATATATGACGAACCGGAAGAATATTAAAGTCACAGAATAGAGGAAAGCTAGGATGTCTACGAGGTTTACGACATATAAGTCTTAAAACATATATATCTTCAATATTAGCAGCGGATGTATTTTATTTAGGTACACACCTCCCCAACAAGAAATTCCATATTGCAGCTTGGAATGGGAAATTCCGCAATATATTACCTTTAAAAGCTTAGCAGAACATAGATATGTATATTTCGCAGGTAATAAAAATATCTAAGTGAACATCGCAAATACTTTTTCAATAAATCTGTATGAAACGAAAAACTCATTCTAGAGTCCAGGCTGAATCAAAAGTACTTTAAGTTGTCTACTGCTTCAATTAAAAAGCATTTATCACTGCAGATTAGACTATTACAGTAAGTTTGAGAGGAAAGACCGGACGTGCAGTTGCAGTTAGTCGGTTTGTATCTTTGACGCTCAGGTGCGTGGAAGAACACCTTTGCTTCAAATTTGGCCGAGTGAGATAAGTTGAAGAACAATATTTTAGTTTAAGAGCTAATAACTAATTCATGTTCAGCAAAATAATGTCTCAAAAGATTAAGATCCCAATTTACATCAGACACCAAGTTTAAAGGGCTATTTGAAACATAAGAGAAACCTATATCATCCGCAAAGTCAGTAGGTGATCCTTTGAAGTCAAGAGAAAACAATGAATTGATGTAGACTAAAAACAAAATGGGACCCAAAACTCAGCTTTTTGGTACACCTAGATTAAGGAACTTGACTTCGCTCTTTACTTCACCAATTTATACTTGTTGCGACCTGTTTTTCATATACGACCTAAGCGAATTTAGTATGAAACCACGGAATCCGGATTTCTCCAGTTTCCTCAAGAGAGTTATATGGTTAACCATATCAAAAGCTTTGGTTATATCAACAAATAAGCTCTGTGTCGTGGAGTGCTTAAAGCAAGCAACTATCACGAGCAGAAATTTGCCGGCACTAAAAGTGCTCTCACAGGCTCATCATTTAGTCCAGGTGTTAGTATAAGGACAAAATAATTAAAAATACAATAATTATGCACCTATAAAATACTAACACAGACACAAATCATGCAAACAATTTAAGACATTAAAGCATTAGTACGCAAAATAATTTTCAGCTTAATTTTACTAACATGCAAGTCAATCACATGATCATTTAGATCATAGATTCTACTCATGTCCAATAATTTGTTCAATGATGGCGCCTAAACAATAAATCAACACTACGTAAATTATGGGCACCACCACGAAAATTGAAGCCAATAGACGACAGCAAGTCAGGTGCATCAATTTGACCGGATATAAGCTGCTGTAAAAAAATGATATCGCTATTCAGCCTTCGTTGAGAAAGTGGTAACATTTGAAGAAGCTTAATACGTTGACTGTAAGGAGGAAGGCTAAATGGATCATCCCATGGAAGTCCTCTAAGTGCAAATCGAATAAATTTACGTTGAATGGCCTCTATTCGATTTGAATGAATGTTGTAGAACGGTGTCCAAACTTGAGAGGCATACTCTAGAATCGGACGGACAAAACAATTGTATGATATGTAATGACATAGAAACGTAAGGGTCATTAAATTCTTGGGCCCACCTTTTTACGAAGCCCAGCATAGAATTAGATTTATTAATAATACAATTAATATGCTTAGCAGAAACCAGTTTGGGGTCGATCGAAATAAACCCCAAGATCCTTAAAATTATCAACATTACAAAGAATATGTTGAGACAGAGAATACTGAAAGGTGGAAGGCATATCCTTTCTAGAGAATGTCATATGTTGACATTTAGTAGGGTTCAGGGATAAACCGGTTTTATCACACCAATTGGCGAAGCTATTAATGTCAGATTGAAGAAAAATTATGTCTTGCTGACTAGTAATAGATTTATATATTTTCATATCATCAGCGTTGATCAGGATATTATTGTATAATAGCTAGAATAAATAGAATTGCTCCGAGGTGACTTCCTTGGATAACTCCGGACTGATCTGTGCAAGATACAGATAGCGATCCTCTAAATTTGACTTGATAAACCTTTGATCTAAGGTATGAATTAACCCATTTTATGAAATATGGTGGGAAACCAAAAGCCCTGAGCTTAAATTCGATTATTTCATGGGACAGCTGGTCGAAAGCATTAGAGAAGTCAGTGTATATGCAATCCATTTCGTCCTTATTCTCTAAGGCATTAGAACAATCATGCAAGAAACTTAATAGATTAGTGAAGGTGGATCTGTTTCTTACGAATCCATGATGTTCATTTAATTTTTTTTTTTTATAATTTGCGTGCGCTAAAGGGATTTCTTTTTTCTGTAGTGACACAGTACCCTTATAATGGTAAAACCACAGCGCAGGCATTTTTATTTTGTTACGTAAGTAGCTCCCTGCAATTCATTGCCTATTTTTGGGTGCTACTTGCTGAAAGAATAGAAAAGAAGTTTGGTGCGATGGGATTTTATTTTTCTCAACAGGTGGCGCCTAAATTGCTTTAGGGAGATCAGTTTTTGTTGTGTGTATTCAATTTATAAAAATCATGGCCATGGTCGGGATTCGAACGCACGACCTGCCAATCACTTAGTGAATACACTGCCATCGCACCATTGCCACCTGTTATATTGCGACAAAGAAATATTGACTTTTCACAAACAATTTGTTCAAAAAGCTAAGGGATACACGAAAGCTTTGAAATGGGCCTATAATTAGTGATATTGTTAATATATAAGCGAAAAATATTAGTTGGCAACACAACATATTTGTGTTTGCATTGTCCTTTTGTTTTGTTTCTGTGTCATCCCTCTCACACACTTATTTCTTCTTTGTATGTACATAGATACCATTCTTTTCTTTACTCTTAATAAAACTGCAAGCGCGAACAGATGTGTTTTATTTTTGTGCCTACGATCGATAAAGATTTACAACAGGTTATGGGCCCAGGTCACTGAATAAGAGTTTAAGAAAGAAAAAACAAAGAGTCTAAAATTTATTTAATCGGTTCGGTTTTTTTTTTAGTAAAAAAAATTTGTGAAAATGAGTGCCTCGGGTTTGTACAGCATAGAGAAGCTGGACGATACAAATTACGCGTCGTGGTCAGTGTTAATGAAAAGTGTCCTTGTCCACTCCGAGTCGTGGCCGATAGTTAGCGGAAAGCTTGTAAAAGCTGAAGACGGAACGGCAGCGGAGACGGCAGCGTTTGTCGCAAAGGACGAGAAGGCGTTGGCAAGTATAATGCTTTGCATTAAACCATCGCAAATAAATCACGTAAGGCACTGTGAAATGTCGTCGATGGCCTGGAACAAATTACGAGAGATATATCAGCCGCGTGGGCCAGCTCGGAAAATTACTTTATTTAAGAAGCTCTTGGCACTTAAATTGTATGAGGATGCCAACGTGACAGAGCATGTGAACATTTTTAGTGATTTTCTCGAGAAACTTAGTGAAATCGAAATTGAATTGCCGGAAGAGATGGCAGTTATAATTTTGTTATCAAGTCTGCCACAGTCATTTGAAAATTTCGTTGTGGCTATAGAAACACGCGATGCCTTACCGCCTTTAAAAATGCTTAAGGTTAAGCTACTTGAAGAAGGAGCGAGACGACAAGAAAAAGGAGATAAGTCAGAGAGTGGCGACGGCAATCAAGCATTTTTGGTTCGCACAAACACACACAAATATTCGGCCACCAGAAAAACTAGCAGTAGCGGCAACGACAACAAAAACTACAGATCAGGTAGCAGCAAAAAGGACAATTCAAAATGTTACAATTGCGGGCGAAGAGGTCATTTTGCTGCAAAATGTAGAGACCCAAAGAAAGCAAAACAAAAGGAACACACAACCGAGCAATCCTTTTCCATCCTCGCTACCTCTTCCACACATAAGCTGACAAGAGACGCCTGGTGCTTAGACAGTGGCGCGACGTCGCATATGTGTTGTGAGCGAAATTTGTTCTTCACATACAAAGAAGGAAAGGAAAAAATTTCGTTAGCAGGCAACAATTTTCTAGAGGCGTATGGAAGAGGAGAGGTTAAAATTGAATGTGGTGGTGTTGTTGTGAAATTAAAAAACGTGCTGTATGTACCTGAATTGCAGAGTAATTTTATTTCAGTGAGCAGAGCAGTGGAAAACGGTCTTTCAGTGTTGTTTGAAAACGATTGCGCAGTTATTAGCAACCAAAGTGGTAGCGTTATCCTGGAAGCACCAAAAAGGGGTGGATTATTTACGATTGAAAACAAACATATGTGCTTGTATGCGAAGTGCTCGATCGATGATGCAATGCTATGGCATAATCGCTATGGACATCTGAATTTTCAAAGCCTTAAGGAAATGACAAACAAAAATTTAGTACACGGACTTAGATTGAAACAAGTGCCTATTAGAAACGAATGCGTTACTTGCGCTAAAAGCAAAATTTGTGTAAAACCATTCCCTAATGCTTCCAAAAGTCGTTCAAAACAACTGTTAGGAATTGTGCACAGCGATATATGCGGTCCAATTAACAAAACTTCCATCGGTGGATCTCGGTATTTCGCCACATTTATTGACGACAAGTCACGGTATGTTAGTATATTTTTCCTTAAATCAAAAGACGAAGTGCTTGAGGCCTTCAAATCCCTTAAAATGATGGCGGAGAAGCAAACCGGAAAGGTCGTAAAAATATTACGTAGCGATAATGGAGGCGAATATGTGTCCAAACAGTTCAGTGATTTTTTGGATGAAAATGGTATAAGCCGTCAACTAACTGTCCCACATTCACCACAGCAGAATGGTGTAGCGGAGCGCGCTAATAGGACGTTGGTGGAGATGGCGAGGACTATGCTAACTCACAGCGGTCTGGACGAGTCTTTTTGGGCAGAGGCAGTTGCAACAGCGGTTTATTTACGCAACAGAGCAGGGACAAAAACACTCGTTGACAAAACTCCGTTCGAAGTGTGGACCAGTAGGAAGCCGACAGCATCACATCTAAAGGTATTTGGATCTTTGGCGATTGCAATGAATAAAACGCAAAAGAGAAAATTTAAGCCAAAGGGTAATGAAATGATAATGGTAGGTTACTCTGAAACATCGAAAGCATATCGATTATATAATCCAGAATCAAAGAAAGTGATAGTAAGCAGAGACGTAATTTTCATTGAAAATAAATTCTCCAGTTCAGAAGGAAGAACAAGCGACGCCGTTACGTTCGATCGAGATGTGGAAGTTGTGGCTGTAAACGACAATCCAGACGAGCACGTGGACGACGATGAGAACGAGAATTTGGACGACAATGAGAACGAGAATTTGGACGACGATGAGAACGAGAATTTGGACGACAATGAGAACGAGAATTTAGACGACGATGTAGTAGAACCAATTCATTTTAGTCGAGGCAGACCTAAATTGATTCGTACCGGAAGACCTGGCCGTCCCCGTAAAGAACGTCATGTACTGCATGTACTGAAGGAAGACGAAATCCAAATCCCACAAAGAGTTGAAGAAGCCTTAAGCAGTACACAGTCGGAAGAATGGAAGGACTCGATGCAGAAGGAGTATAATTCTCTGGTTCAGAACAATACCTGGTCATTAGTTGATTTACCACCTGGACAGAAGCTCATCGGATGTAAATGGGTATACAACATCAAACGGAATGCGGACGGCAGTATTCAACGTTTCAAGTCGCGTTTGGTCGCGAAAGGCTGTAGCCAACAATTTGGTATCAATTACAACGAAACGTTCTCACCGGTTGTAAGATATGCCACTATTAGAATGCTGCTTGCCTTGGCATGTGAACATAAATTCCACCTTCATCAAATGGACGTATCATCGGCGTACCTTAACAGTGATCTTCACGATACTGTTTACATGAAGCAGCCTGAGTACTTCGTCAACCGAAAATTTCCGAATCGCGTCCTAAAATTAAATAAAGCGCTTTATGGGTTGAAGCAAAGCGGACGCGAATGGAATGATCAGCTTGATTCATTTCTGAAGAAGATTGGGTTTACACAGAGTGTCAGTGAGCCGTGTGTTTACACACAAAAAGAAGAAGGTAATTTCCATTTAATTGCTGTATATGTGGATGATCTCATTGTAGGCAGCTCCAGTTTAAATGACCTCATCAAAATTAAGGCTGAAATTGCAAATGAATTCAGCGTTGTAGACGGAGGCCAGCTGAGGTATTTCCTGGGCATGGAGATAGAACGTGAAGGCGCAACGGGCGCTATTACTGTTTGTCAGCGACAATACATCACTAATCTCCTCAAGCACTATCGTATGGAGAATTGCAATCCTGTAGCAACACCACTGGACGCAGGGTTTCAAGTCAGTTGCTCTAATGACAAATGCAGAAAGATAAATGAAACGAAGTATCAGTCGATAATTGGTGCCCTTATGTATTTGGCGATTTCAACTAGGCCGGATATCCTCCATTCGGTCTGTAAATTATCTCAGCGCAACACCAATCCTCACTCAGAGCATGAAGCAGCTGCAAAGCGTATTTTGCGTTACCTGAAAGGTTCGATCGATTTGAAGCTTCACTACTACAAGACTGGGCAGCCCATTGCTTGTTATGTTGACGCTGATTGGGGTGGCGACTCTAGCGACAGGAAGTCATATACTGGATGTTCATTCGTGGCAGCAGGGAGCGTGTTTTCATGGGAATCGAAAAAACAAACGATGGTCGCACTCAGCAGCACGGAAGCTGAGTATGTAGCTCTTTCAACCGCAGCAAAGGAAGCAGTGTATATCAAAAAGTTGTTGAATGAAATGGGTTTTCTCAGCACCACACCAATAGTCCTGAACAGCGATAACCAGAGCGCCCAAGAGTTGACCAAGAATCCTGTTTACCATCCTCGAAGCAAACATATTGACATAAAGTATCATCATATTCGTGACTTATATAAAAATAATAAAATAAGATTGAACTATGTTAATACTAAAGACATGATCTCAGACATCCTAACGAAAAATTTGCCGAAAGTTAAACATTCCAAATTCACTAGAGAAATGGGATTGTACTGAGAGTTACATTTTTTATTAATTCTATTACTCATAAATATATTGTGTTGAGAAGGAGTGTTAATATATAAGCGAAAAATATTAGTTGGCAACACAACATATTTGTGTTTGCATTGTCCTTTTGTTTTGTTTCTGTGTCATCCCTCTCACACACTTATTTCTTCTTTGTATGTACATAGATACCATTCTTTTCTTTACTCTTAATAAAACTGCAAGCGCGAACAGATGTGTTTTATTTTTGTGCCTACGATCGATAAAGATTTACAACAGATATCACCACGTTCGCCTTTTTTAAATACAAGTGTGATAAAAGCACTTTTCCATAGATTAGGGAATTTACTTGTACTAATGGACAATTCAAACAGATTTTTTTTTTTTATAATTTGCGTGCGATAAAGGGATTTCTTTTTTCTGTAGTACACATACACGGTACCCTTATAGTGGAAACCACAGCGCAGGCATTTTGTTTGTTGCTGTAAGCTGCCAGCAAATGATTGCCTATTTCTGGGTGCTACTTACTGTATGAAAGAATAGAAGGATAGGAAAGAAGTTTGGTGCGATGGGATTTTTTTTTCTCAACAGGTGGCGCCTAAATTGCTTTAGGGAGATCTGTTTTTGTTGTGTGTATTCAATTTATAAAAATCATGGCCCTGGTCGGGATTCGAACACACGACCTGCCAATCACTTTAGTGAATACACTTTACTTAAGATATGGAGCAATCGCATGACTGCATTTTTATACTCTATTCTAAGGGTATATTAATTTTGATGCATAGTTTGTAACATACCTTAATATTGCCCGTAGACCCCTAAAAGTTACTATATTTATGATCAGCATCGATAGTAATGTCGATCTAGCCATGTCCGTCCGTCCGTCCGTCCGTCGGCAAAAATTAGGCCTTTAAACTGGACCTAGAGAGCTGAAATTTTAACCATATACTCTCTAGGGTCCCGAAATAATCAAGTTTACGAATTTTTGAAATCCGCCCACAGGAAAAAATCGAATTTTGAGCTAGAAAGCTGAAATTTTTTATATATGATCTATGACTCCTAAAACTACTCGGGATATAAAATTTTCAAAATCCGCCCACTGACACGCCCACAAATAAATTAAACAATTTTATTGAAAAAGCAAAATTTGAGCTAGGGAGCTGAAATTTATAATATATATATACTCTCTAGGGGCCCTTTAAGCTCATGTGTAAATATTTTCAAAATCCGCCTACTGACACGCCCACATTTAAAAAAAAAAACTTTTTTTGAAAATCCAAAGTTTGAGCTAGGGAGCTGAAATTTATAATATACATATACTCTCTAGGGGGCCCTTTATGCTCATGTGCAAATATTTTCAAAATCCGCCTACTGACAATTAATTAAACAATTTTATTGAAACACACAAGTTTGAGCTAGTGAGCGTTTTTTTCGATAAAATCCTTTAAATGTTATATAACAAAATATGTAGAGCGTTCTTGACAATTCAACCATACATAGACTTTTGTCACGACCACTTATGAGGGATAGGAATTAGAATAGGGTATCCAACAGTTCGCCCAAGCGGACTGTAGCCCGTCCCTGTGTTTTAAGAACAATCCAATGCCATTAGAACCTGATGAATAGTTATTTTTCAGAGAAGAAATACATTTTAAAATTGTTTCCAAATCAAATGAGATACTACTAAAACTTATTTGTAACTAAAATATTGATCATCTATTTGAAGATGTGTCTCCCTAAACGACTTACTGAAATGATCTGCAAACATATTGCTTGCATCTAGCGAATCAGCAGTTGTAGAACTATTGTAAGTAAGCTTCGATGGATGGATAACCATCGGTTTTTTTCTTAGAATTGACAAAACCCCAGAAAAGTTTGGGGTTCAATTTTAAAGAGTATTCCATTTTACTTATATAGTCAATATATAGGTTGCAGGAAAGAGATTTGAATTCATTGAACAAAGTGAAATAGAGTTCAAGATCTGAATGGCAGAGACTTTTTAAATAGTTCTTCCAAGCCCTATTACGTCTGTTTCGTATCGATTTGAGCTCTTTAGTGTACCAGGGATGGGACATTTTCAGATTCCTAGAGGATTTCACAGGAATCACTTTTTTCATGCAGTTATCCATCAAAGAATAAAAAGAACCTACTGCATCTTCAATATGAGATAACACAGTAAGATTAAAATTAAAGCTGTTAATTTCATCAGAAAGCGTTTGAAAATTTGCTTTCCGAAAGTCAAAAGATTGCGAACGGTCATACGAATTACTATTTTCGTACAAATGTGCGCCTAGTTCAATAAATACATCCAAGGGTGGATGATTGTTATCTATGTTAGTTATACTAAAGTGGGATTCCAGAACCACAGTACTAACAGAGTCAGAAGAGAAAACAAGATCGAGAGTTCGATTTTTGAATTTTTTTGATACCTAGGTACAGCTTGTTTCCTATAAGTCAAAAGACAAAATGTTTTCTAGAAAAGCGAGCTCTTGTTGGGCAGAGTCAAAGGATGGAATGAAATGAAAATCATCCTCAGAAGGTACCCATCCAATATGTGGCAGATTGAAGTCGCCTATAAGTTATACAGTGCTGTCACAACAAGATATGTCAAAAATATGGTCTAGTGCCATAGAAAGTTTAGAATACAAAGAACATAGATGAGACGATGGAATGACAATTGTCAGATCAAGGAGGCTAAGAATACGATTTTTAGTAAAACGCGTTGGATAATTGACATTACCTATTTGGAGTCCTAAGGAGGAAGCAGAATCATTTATCTGGAAGGCACAAGAATCGTTTTTGAACAAATCCGCATTGAAATCACCACAAACTATTATGTGTTCATAGACAGGCGAGAATTGAGAAAGATCAGAGAAAAACGGCAAGCATTTAGTGCAACCATCATGGACCTCAACAATCAAAAACTCAGCGTCTAAATCAACCGATTTGCTTAAAATTTTACATTTAAGGAATAACATAAGTACAAACAGAAATTCAACCAAGCTTACGGCCAATGGTTCGTATGAATAAGAACTCGCAGTTCCTTGGAGTAAAAGGCTGCAGTTTAGTAAAAGCATTTGCAAATTGCTTCAGTTCGGTATGAACAAAGTCTTTCATTTCTAAATTGAATTCGGAAATTCGACCTAAGCATTTCCTTTACTGAACTTGTAGTTACCTTTTGATACTTTTTTTATTCTAACCAAATTGAAAAAATCTAAGTTTAAGTTAGAAAGCTGAAATATGCAATATATTCTCTCTAGGCTCCCGGAATGTTCAAGTTCAATGATTTTCAAAGCAGCGGCTCTTACGAATTCCTCCTTTAGGGAGTTCTTTTTACACAAACATTTTTTTATTAAATCCTTTAAAAAAAACCGACAAAACATAGACCATTATGCTTTTCAACAAATCACCAATGCTTAGATTTCTAACACGCCCACTTTTTGGGGAAAGGAAACCGGAATAGGGTATCCAACAGTTCCCCAAGCAGACTATAGCCTCACCTTATGTTTATAATATTTTCTTTTTATCGAAAACAAATTTCTGGAATGCCGTCAAAAAGGAAAACATAAACATTAAAAGAAATAATCAACCTATTTCATTTAATTTTTGTTTTATTAAACTTCTTGCGTTTATTCCTTTTTTATTAACATGTTCTCCTTTGCTTTGTTATTTCTGGCGATATTTCACAGTTATGTAGTTTGCAGGCACGTTTGAACCTCGCTAATCCATCGTCAGCAAAGAATAACTGATGCACATTGGGGTCCATCACTTTTCCTTTAAGCAGATAATCAAGCACAATATCATTGGACTTAAGACGCTTCACTGGTGTTCACCTATTTTGATTGTGAACTCCTTGGTGACGCCAACGGGACAACGACTGGTACTAATCAGCAAAGGAAAAGGAGACCCAGACTCCCCATCTGCGTACAGGCGCTTATGTATGCTGGACACTGCGGGGAAGTTCATGGAATAATTGCTGAAATCACGACTCACAGATGCAGTACAAAGAGCAGGAGACTTGGCAGGACGGCAGTATGGGTTCAGGAAAGGACGGCCTACGGTTGGAGCTATCGAAGAAGTGGTAAAGGCTGCCCAAACCGCCCAACAGAGAAGCCACCGCTCTAAGCAGATCGTTTTGCTGGCAACCCTCGATGTAAGAAATGCATTTAATTCAGCTAGGTGGAGCGATATACTAAATGCGTTAGAAAATAGATTCAACATCCCAGCTTACCTATTAAATATTGAAGGACTACCTCAGGGATCGGGAACTGATCTACGCGACCACATAAGGCCCACGGAGGTAGGAAGTAACATCTGGAGCAGCACAGGGATCAATTCTGGGACCAGACCTCTGGAATATCTCCTATGACGACATACTGCGGATGGAGATGCCCGAAGACACCTTTCTCGTTGGGTACGCAGACGACATCTTGGCAGTGATAACGGCAAGAGACTCTGAAAACGCGCAAAGAAAGTTGAACCAAGTCATGCGACGAACAACCTTCTGGATGGATGAGCACGGTCTTAGTTTGGCAACTGAGAAAACTGAGATAGTCCTTCTGACGAGGAAGAGAATCCCCACGCAAATCGACTTCCAAATTGGACAGCGAGGCTGATAAGAAATGTGGCTGAATGTGAATGTGGTCAACTACTTCGTCACTCAATTCCTCACCGGACACGGAAATTTTAACGCCTCTTTCCATAATTGGCAAAACGGACACCCCAGCCTGGCAGTACGGCGATTCTCCAACAGACGATGCACATCACACGTTTTTTGCCTGCAGAAGATGAGAAGCCCAACGCACAGCCCTGGAAAGCAGCATCGGTGACTTCAACCCAGAAAACATAGTGGACAAAATGCTGACGAGCGACTTGAATTGGGGAATAATTTGCCAGTTTGTGGAAGATATTCTCAGAAGAAAGAAAAGAGAAGAAGAACAATACTGGGAAAGCACGTGAGCCCGAAAGGGTGTATGATAACAGCCCCCTTGAAGTAATGCGAAGAGCGGTCCCAGGGGGGTGTGTCAGAAACCTCAGGGTTGGGAGGAGTTTTAGTCCGTATGCCCCGAAAGCATGCGGAGGGAGCCGTACACACGGGGATGGTCAACGCAAAAGGCCTCCTTAAGCATTTCTCCCCCCCCCCCCCCCAAAAAAAACGGGACATCTTAATCTTGTCTTTACTCCCTCATACATGTATATGATCACCTGTTCGTAGGTTTCTAGAACTTCTTACTGTCTTAGCGTCACCCATAACAGATTCCTTGGCTGTCTATCAAAGGCCTTTTCAAAATCAACCAACACCGTATGCAAATCCTTTAAGGAATCACGATGTTTTTCCATCATGCTCCTTATTCTTTGGATTGCATCGGTGGTTGATTTACCTGCGATAAATCCGCACTGGTCTTCAGATAGCCGTATTATTTTACGAATTCGGCTATCTTATACACGCTCAACGATCTCCATGGGGTGTGACAACAGCTTGATTTTCCTCTACTGGTTAGGCATTGGATCGCCTATTATCAGTTTGGAAATGAGAAACATGAGCCATTTGGACCCTATGTCTCCCATCTTTGTTCAGAACTCAGAGGGTATCTCGTCCGGCCCAACTGTTTTTAGCTTTTTGGAGTATTTGGCCGCTTACCTAACATCTTCGACAGTAAGTCGGGTACTTCTTCATTATTAAGAACGGCTCTCGGAAAATATATCCCAGAAAATTGTTCATTTAGAGGTCCTTCAGAATACTGTACTATTCCTCTTTCTCTGAACGGCAATTTCGATAATGGTTGTGCTCTGTTCAAGGTGGTTTGTCAGAGTTCGTGGATAGCCTGGTTTCCATCAGCAGCCGAAGAATAGATTTCTTCTAACTCCCGATACAGCTCCTTCACACACTTTGTTTGAATTTGGGCGCCCTTTCACTTTGCGAGCCTCTTGCGAAGTCTGTATTCCAATTCGAGGCGAGCTTTTTCATCTCTATTACTAGTAGATCACTTTTTTGTCACTTATTACTGCTTTAGCTTCATCTGTCCACCACCATGTTTCTTTGCCGTATGGATAGTGTCCTTTTAAAGCCCCTAGCTGTGATTTGCCTCCATCCAAGCAAGGTCGTTGTAGGAATTCTACATATCTCTGCACTCTGTATCCTCAACTTCGCTGATGATGTGGTGGAGATAGTTTTGCATATTTGCATTTAATGCTTCGCCTTTCTCTTTGTTCAGGTTGTCCCATTTGATTTTTCAACACTTTTGTTTGTTTTGTTCTGTTCTGTAAATGGTAAGCAAAATACTAAAAAAACAATAACAAATCAATATTAATAATGAATGAGGAGATGAATCGAATAATATTAAATTAATTGAATTTGCACTTACTCTTGTTTATTAATTACTTACAATACCGCTAAAATAATGTATGCATATTTTTTGTTTCAAACCTATGTAGTCCTTTACTCCTAATTATTATTATTGGTATCATAGTCATATCATGTGGAGTGGACCTCAAGGGTGGCACTCACCCCACGGCTTGTTTATTTTATGTTTGTACTCGTAAGTTACAGAAATTAAAGAGTAAAAGCAGCACTTACCTGAAAGCATCTTAGCCGCTTGATAAGCGTTATAGATAAACTTTTCCGGATAGAAGAATATAAACCATCAAAAAAAGGCACACAAATTATTGACATACGAGTACACACTGTATTAACAGATAAATTAAAAACACTTTCTAATTTGTTCTATCCATATTACAGTATTTGATGACTTTTTCTTTGTTTTGGCATGCCATACAGACTTCTCCAACATCTAGCCAACATTCTTCACAGTAAACAAAAATGCAATTTTCGGTACCGCATTCTACAAAATTTATTGAAAATGAGCTTCCAACTAGAATAAAGCAAATGTATTTTTTGATGTAGTTTATATGATTTATAAGTTTTCATAATAGCTAGGAACATATAAGAAAAGTAAGTGACATTTTTTACTTTTATATACATACATATGTAATAAAAATAGTGTTGAATGCCATATCATTGGCTTATACAACATTAAAAATAAAAGTTTTGGGTGGAAAAGAAAAACTAACAAAATGAAATCAGGACTTCAAAAGAAAACATTCATTATAAACGAAAGATTCAGAGACGGATGCAAGATACAGTATGAACACAGAGATACAAATAACAAAAAAAAATTTAAAAATGTTATAAATGTAATTTAAAACTAAACTAAAATTAAAATTAACAGAATTAAATTAAACCAGTATATCAGAAATAATAGATTCTAAGCCGATATAGTCAACTCGGAAGAGCCAAATTTTAATTTGCTTTATAAATGGTCCAGGTATTGATAATGCCCTGATAGACTGCGGGAGTTTATTAAACAATCGATAAGACAAAATATGTAGAATAAAAATTACGATAAGCAGTTTTACGGAAATTGGGAACAGATAACATATTAGAAACTTTTATGAGACGAAAATTGCGATTACCAGACTTTATGAAAAACGTTTTTATTATCTTTAAAAAATATATATGACGAACCGGAAGAATATTAAAGTCACAGAATAGAGGAAAGCTAGGATGTCTACGAGGTTTACGACATATAAGTCTTAAAACATATATATCTTCAATATTAGCAGCGGATGTATTTTATTTAGGTACACACCTCCCCAACAAGAAATTCCATATTGCAGCTTGGAATGGGAAATTCCGCAATATATTACCTTTAAAAGCTTAGCAGAACATAGATATGTATATTTCGCAGGTAATAAAAATATCTAAGTGAACATCGCAAATACTTTTTCAATAAATCTGTATGAAACGAAAAACTCATTCTAGAGTCCAGGCTGAATCAAAAGTACTTTAAGTTGTCTACTGCTTCAATTAAAAAGCATTTATCACTGCAGATTAGACTATTACAGTAAGTTTGAGAGGAAAGACCGGACGTGCAGTTGCAGTTAGTCGGTTTGTATCTTTGACGCTCAGGTGCGTGGAAGAACACCTTTGCTTCAAATTTGGCCGAGTGAGATAAGTTGAAGAACAATATTTTAGTTTAAGAGCTAATAACTAATTCATGTTCAGCAAAATAATGTCTCAAAAGATTAAGATCCCAATTTACATCAGACACCAAGTTTAAAGGGCTATTTGAAACATAAGAGAAACCTATATCATCCGCAAAGTCAGTAGGTGATCCTTTGAAGTCAAGAGAAAACAATGAATTGATGTAGACTAAAAACAAAATGGGACCCAAAACTCAGCTTTTTGGTACACCTAGATTAAGGAACTTGACTTCGCTCTTTACTTCACCAATTTATACTTGTTGCGACCTGTTTTTCATATACGACCTAAGCGAATTTAGTATGAAACCACGGAATCCGGATTTCTCCAGTTTCCTCAAGAGAGTTATATGGTTAACCATATCAAAAGCTTTGGTTATATCAACAAATAAGCCCGCCGTGCATTTTTTTCCATCTAGGTGTGACATAATTTGAGAACAAAACTGTGACACTGCATCTTCCGTCGACTTTCCTTTTTGAAAATCAAACTGGATGAAAGAACTTGGTTTTAGTTAGAAAACTCAATATCCTATTTTTCATAAGCTTTTCAAATATTGTGCTGAAAGAAAGAAGAGAAATTGGCATATAATTACAGATTTCAGCAGAAGAACATTTTTTATGCAAGGTCATGACGTCTGCACATTTTAGGCCATCAGGAAAGATCCCCTCAAGCACACAACGATTATAAATATCAGCCAATACATCCACAATAAAACATGCAACTTGTTTTAGGGTAAAACTCGGTATGCCATCAGCTCCACCAGAATTCGATTTAGTTAAAGAACCAATAACTTACCTTCCTTTGGTTCTGATTCTCCACATATCAAACATTTCCTTCTTGCTAAATTAAACCATCGAAGCCACCCAAAGAATTTTGGAAATTTCGTACGAAGATACTGCAAAATTTGTTAGGTATCAAACATTAAAATTAAATTTTGTTTACACCCACCATCCATCATGCTAAAACCGATAGTTACATACGTACCAATAACAAATTCCATTTGGTTTTCAGTCGACGGGATTCTAAACTGTCTTTTACATTACGATACATCGATTCAAATAAACTTTTTCGTTGTTTTAACATTTTATTGTACAAATGCAGAATTCGTTGCTTCTCCCGCTTGCGATAGAAAAAACTGCAAATGTATCTCCTACAACGCATTGTAACTGAACTATAGTAAATGAGCAGTAAAGTTCCAGTATACATTCCCATTAACGTTATGTAGAACCTTTAATTTAATCAATAAAAAATGTTTATATTAGCTGCAGACAATTTTGTTTCATTTAAGCAATACCGTCTTGGCAATATCGTAGGTTTTGGCAAACAGGGTTTGTTGGTCAAAAAGGTGGAGATGCGTTCATGCATGTTAAAGTTCTTTAAAGTTGTCCGCATCAATCGAGCCATTAGACCAGTTCCGTTTATCTACAATTCAAAAGAAATATTAAGATATTTAATGAACGATTGCATTTTAAGCAATCCATACATGAAACGATATGACATGTTCACCTTCTTGATAATAAGTTATTTCCGACTTAGATGCAACGACGCCCAACAGAACAACTACGATGTGGTCTAACAGCAAAAAAAAGATCGATATAAGAAGCACCAAAAGAAATTGCAAAAACAAAAAGGTTGTCGTCCTTGATTCTTCTTTTGTACGATCCGAGAGATCTTCGGTATCTACCAGCAACTTTTTCTCGAACTGTAAATATATTAGGCATTATGTAAATCATTAGAAGTTACAATAGAGATAATAAAAAAATATTGTTTGCTTATATTGGACAAAATGTAGTTTGAACGAAAAACCTTTTGATGAAAATTGAAAGTTCCGACATCTAATGGTAGAAACAGACCACTACTTCAACTTCGACTTCAGCTTTGACAAGCACGATGCATGTTTTAGAACCAATGCTTTTAAATGGGATGTAACACATTAGCACCTCAAATTAAAAGTTGAAGTATTAATCCCACCAACCTTGCGGCGATGTTTTCAGTTTTCCCAACATGCAAATGCTTGTACTTTGAGCGAATGTTCACTCTTTTTTTTGTGTCGTGGTAGTGCTTAAAGCAAGCAATTATAACGAGCAGAAATTTGCTGGCACTGAAAGTTGTCTCACAGGCTCATCATTTAGTGCAGGTGTTAGTAGGCTCAAAGCCAACAAACTTAGACCAATAAGGTCCGTTGAGTTTCGACCACTACTCTTTAAAACCATTTGGAGCCTCTAATGAAGCGCGATAGACTTATAACATCTGTGTTAGCTAAGTCACTGAGTTCATTAAGGAGGCTCCTACATAGCGACTTCTTTGATGTCCAGTGTAGCGGAGGGGGTCTTGGCAGCTTATTGAGAGCGTTTTGAAGGAGTTCCTTTGGAGTGTTGAGGTATTTCCCTGAGACGGCAATAGCAACGTCATCCGCATAGGCAATCACCATGCAGCCCTCCCCCTCCAGGCATATCAGTAGTTTATTCACCACCAAGTTCCACAGAAGGGGGGAAATGACACCGCCTTGTGGCGTACCTCTACTGACAGACCTACTAGGGGATGAATCACCCAGTTTAGAGTTGATACGCAGGTGTTAATAAGGACATACGCAAAGTAAAACAATTAGAAAGACAATAAATTATGTACCTATAAAATACTAACACAGATACAAATCATGCAAATAATTTAAGACACTAAGGCATTATTACGCAAAATATGTATAAGCTTAATTTTACTAAAATGCAAGTCAATCACATGATCATTTAGATCATAGATTCTACTCATGTGACTAATATGCTCATTCCTCCAATAATTTGTTCTATGAAGGCGCCTAAACAATAAATCAACACTACGTAAATTATGGGCACCACCACGAAAATTAAAGCCAATAGACGACAGCAAGTCAGGTGCATCAATTTGACCGGATATAAGCTGCTGTAAAAAATGACATCGCTATTAAGCCTTCGTTGAGACAGTGGTAACATTTGAAGAAGCTTAATACGTTGACTGTAAGGAGGAAGGTTAAATGGATCATCCCATGGAAGTCCTCTAAGTGAAAATCGAATAAATTTACGTTGAATTTCCTCTCTTCGGAAAAAACAATTGTATAATGACATGTATGGGTCATTAACCCTCTAACGGGCAAACTCGTAAAATTGGTCAGATCGAACTGAAATTTGTTTTCCAAGTGAATATAGGTAAAAGAACCTTAAGTTTAAATTTTTAGGCCCAAGTTTTGTGTGAAACGACCGCTAGGTGAGAAATAGTGAAGACCGTCTTAAGACGGTCTTGCCGGTTTGTATGCAAATAATAATACATAAATAACATAAGTAAATATTTATGTATCAAGCAAGTTTGATTCATAAAAGGGGTTGGATAAGGTATAAAATACACTATTTTCTATGGTGGTAGTCCCAGAACAAATTTTTATCGACTGTTCCACATAAATGAATGTTGCATTTGGAACAAATGACTTGTGTATCCCACTTTTTACAATGTTTGTACTTTTTTTTACCTTTTCTATCAACCCAAATTGGAAAATGATTTTCGCCATCAAACCGAACATCCTCAACTTGATGAACAGCTCTTTTCCCAACAATTGGTGTGCAAGGCATTAGTGATATTGTCCGATCAACAATTTGAGCCGATAATGGTCGACCTACAGGCCGTTTCTCTTTGCAGTTAACAAGTCCAGCAGCTATTTCCTAACTAATTGTGGAAGCTGCAGATGGTGTTCTTCTTCGAACACATGGTTGGAATTATTTGATTTCACACTATGTATGCGTTTGTATAAAATTAACACATTTGTAGCGGCTATGTCTACAAAATGGTAGCGGAGTCTAATTATAATGTCACAACACTTCATTCGAATGTGATACCGACCCATAGGTCTGCCCATAAGATCAACTCCACCGATGTGAGCATAATATTCTCGGATGATTTGCGGGTAGTTTATTTCAGTGATTTTTTCTGATTTCTATTATACCGAGGGGCATTCGCTGTTTGTTGATCAAAATGTATCCCTACGAAAGGTTCAATACCAACATATGTAGATGCCAGGCGCACACACTTGTTATCTTGCCACAAAACAGTGTTCACATCGATTCCTTGGATTGAGGTCATGTATTCTGTGGAAAATCCTCTATTCTCTTTGCTCACTTCTCTGTCAGTCGGCATCTTACACGCTGTTATACGATTGGCTATGAATAAAATAATGTAATTTTGATCAACAAAATTACTAAAAAAAAACAATCACCTCTCACTGTGATAAGTCGCCACAAAAAGCTCTTCGTTTACATGTAAACGCATGGAGCGTTTGCTCCACATCAGTTTGGAAAGCTCTTTCGAGTCCATCCTAATTTCGTTTAGAGCTTTGACAAAAAAAAGGTATACCTTCTCCAGTGTAGGTTGAACTGATGGTCCAGTAGCTTCGAATGTTGGCAAGGGAGATCGGGCTCTTTTGGGTGGTTTGAGGTGTGAGTTTGTTATAATCGCAGTTGATGTGGATGTTGAAGAATCTGCTGAATTCTCGATTTCACTAATATTTATAGACAAATGTATGGCCTCTACAAATGCATCTGTTGTCTCAGCTTCATTCATTTCCTGGATGCATTCTTCAATTTCCTGGCCATCGTTCTTGGCAGCTCATCTAAGCTATCAGTCTCAATGTTGTCGACAACATAGTCTGGATCAACGACACTGACATCACTGCTATAAATTTCATATTGACTTTCCACGGAATCGATGAACTCGATCAATTGATCATACCACAATTTTCCCAAGTTGAATTTTTATACCCTATTCTAGGGGTATATTAATTTTGACGCATAGTTTGTAACATACCTTAATATTGCCCGTAGACCCCTAAAAGTTACTATATTTATGATCAGCATCGATAGTAATGTCGATCTAGCCATTTCCGTCCGTCCGTCCGTCCGTCCGTCCGTCCGTCGGCAAAAATTAGGCCTTTAAACTGGACCTAGAGAGCTGAAATTTTAACCATATACTCTCTAGGGTCCCGAAATAATCAAGTTTACGAATTTTTGAAATCCGCCCACAGACACGCCCACAAACTCAAAAAAACAAAATTTTGGAAAAAATCGAATTTTGAGCTAGAAAGCTGAAATTTTTTATATATGATCTATGACTCCTAAAACTGCTCGGGATAAAAAAATTTCAAAATCCGCCCACTGACACGCCCACAAATAAATAAAACAATTTTTTTTGAAAATCCAAAGTTTGAGCTAGGGAGCTGAAATTTATAATATATACTCTCTATGGATCCTTTATGCTCATGTGTAAATATTTTTAAAATCCGCCCACTGGCACGCCCACAATTTTTTTTTTTTTTTTTTTTGAAAATTCAAAGTGAGCTAGGGAGCTGAAATTTATAATATATACTCTCTAGGGGCCCTTTATGCTCATGTGTTAATTTTTTTTAAATCCGCCTACTGACACGCCCACAATTAAATAAAACAATTTTATTGAAACACCCAATTTTGAGCTAGGGAGCGTTTTTTTGATAAAATCCTTTAAATGTTATATAACAAAATATGTAAAGCGTTCTTAACAGTTCAACCATACTTAGACTTTTGTCACGCCCACTTATGAGGGATAGGAATAAGAATAGGGTATCCAACAGTTCGCCCAAGCGGACTGTAGCCCGTCCCTATGTTTTATTATAATTTCGCTTACAACGATCCACAAAAATTTCAAAAAAAGGGGGAAAATGATAAAATAATAGGTATACAATGGTGTTCTTAGCATCAAAGACGTGAACACCAATGAAACAGAGGGGAAATTTTTTACGCACAAACCGGCAAGGCCGTCTTGAGACGGTCTTTCATTTTTCGTTTCTAAAGCATCCTTTACATTATTTTTTCATTTCAACTATAACATATAACCCAAATATAATATAATATCTACTAACGGTAAAATTATAGATTCGATCACTTGTTTTAAAATATGTTTATTTAATAATTTAAAACAACATTTTTTGCGAAACAATTTTTGGTACTATTTTGTTGGCTGTTTGCACTTGAAGGATGATAACACCTTAACACGTGGTCGAATTGCAATTATATGTTGTCACAATGCCAATCAGGAGTTCGCATCGATCTGTCGAGGTGATAAAACGTGTGTTACAGTGCGATCGCTTGTCCTGCTCATATTAAATAGATTTACCGCGGCCCCGTCCGCAAAAATTAATTTTCCCTGCCGAGATATTGACTCTTTAAAGTGGAGAATAACAAAAAAACAAATTCAAATATTCCAGCTCTTGGGCTGGAATATAAAAACAGTGTTGAATCAAATATAAACGCATGTTTTACAACTCTCTATAGTGTTACAAACAATTTACCAATAAATGTGCGAGCCACCGAAGGCACTCAAATTCTCTTTAACCAGAATAACTCTGGTAAACTCTCTGACGTTAAAGCAAACGGTTCGAATCTCTCTAACTGTTTATATGCCAACGCTAGCAATGCTGCTGACTCAAATATAAATCGCTCTCATTTCGTTTTACATGGTAAGGTTGCTTATACAAAAACACTCAGTGAGAAACACTCAATGGACAATCAAACAATGAGTGAAATCAACGATGACTTATCCACTGAGCAAAACAAGTGGACAACAGTCATACGTAACCTTAAACGCTCTGCAAACAGTCTCCAAAGTAATCCCGGAAAAAAAATTAAGAACACCATGAACGATCCATCTCTTCAAACAGCTGAATACGGAAATCTATCCAATAACGCGTATGCCCCTTTAATTGGGCTCGGATCATCACTACCAGAAACATCAAGTTATAATAATAACAAATCGAATGATATGTCAAATAAAAAAGCTACTAATACATCTACTAACGAAACTAACCCCATCGTTGTTAAAAATGTATCATTTTGTCCACCAATATTCATTTTTGGCGCTAATTGTGAACTTATTAGTCAGGTGGTTGACCTTGCGGCGAATGAATGCAAAATAAATGATTTAAACACACAAATTTGTAAATATAGGCTATAGAAAAACGAAGGTCTATGTAAGTAATTCAGATGTTCACAAAGTTATGATAGAGAAAATACGGGGAACTGGCATTGGAGCGTTCTCATTTTCTCCAAAAGAAAACAGGCGTGTTTCTATTCTGTTGAAGGGTCTCGATGGGGACACCTCTGTAGAGAAGGTTAAAGAGGCTCTACTTGAAGCAGCTCCTAACGCAAAAATCCGAAAAATTTCACCATTCTCGACAGCAAGAACTAAGGAACAGAATGTTAAATTAAATATTTTCAATGTGCAATTAGAGCTAGGTGAATCGGCCAAGGAGCTTACTTGTATTAGGTACCTTCTCTTCCAACGCATTTATTGGGAGAAAAAGCATAGTAGATCTGTTATAAGATGTTATCGCTGTCAGAGATTCGGACACTCTGGAGAATGTTGTGCGTATGTTAGCAGGTGCGTACTATGTGGAGAATCACATGATTCAGATGAATGTATCATATCTTTTAATAACCTAAAAGAATCAAATAGTCAACTTCCAACGCCTGTATGCGTCAACTGTGACCAACCAGGCCATGCAGCAAGTTACATAGGCTGTCCTGCCTATTTAAAATACAAAAACAAAAAAGAAGCTTTTGCGCAAAGAGCTAGAAAAGTTGTTCAAGAAAACAGAACGGTAGTGCGTGACAATATAAATAGCTTTACAAGCACAAATATTTCTTTTGCCGATATGGCAAGAACTTCTCATAAACCTGCTCCACCCCGAGCTAAATCAAATGCAATTTCCAGTGAAATTACGCCTCCAACAGGTGAACTTAATAACTTTTTAAATGAAGCAAAAAAATTATTTAATATTTCATTCAAAGAACTTCTGGTTAAAATACGACAATTTTGGCCTCAGTACCAACAACTCCAAACTAAAGAAGAGAAAATGTTCGCATATCTCGACTTTGTCGCTTCGATCGCAATATGATGGCTTCCACCAGAATGAACATAATCTCAACTAATTTTAATTCAATTATATCTCATGACAGAAGACTTTCACTTTATAATCTGCTTAAACGAAAAAAAACCCAAATATGTTTTCTATCAGAAACAAGGTTAAGTACAAGACATAAACCTGCTTTCAATGGCTTTAATATAATCCGAAATGATTCGGGCAGAGGAACTGCAATCATTCTAGATCAAAAATACAAGTATGGTATTGTGCCTTTTCGAAGCGAAATACTATCTGTGGCCTTAGCTTCCATAAGTCTACGAAACGTTTCTGGCTTAACAAAAACAACACTTATCGGAAGTATATATATACCTTCTAGGGCAGGCGTGTCCTTACACAGAGAACTAGAAAGGCTATATGCTCTCATAGAAACCTTTGATATAGCTATAATCGGAGGTGATTTTAATGCGCGTCATCCCGAATGGGGTGATACCATAATTAATCCAAATGGAAACGTGCTTCACAATTGGTATTTCAACGGACCTTTTATAAACTTAGATGTCGTTTCCCCTTTCAGCCCTACTTTTCCAAGATCCTCCTCAGTTTTAGACTACTTCTTAATTTCCTCCGCTCTGGCGTATGCGCATCCATCCGTATGTTCCACGTTTCCCACAATAGCGGATCATTTTGGGATTTCCATGGAATTTAATTTTAATAACCTCACACCGCTTTTGCAACCGCCTGAAACATATATTAGCTTCAAAAATACTAATTGGGAAACTTTCAGATTTGATATGCACAATGGTCTTTCTCATATAACTGTCCCTACCGAAAGAAATATATCTAACTCCGAAATAGACTCACTTATATGTCAGATAAATACAAAACTTAACTCCTGTATTGAAAAAAATTCAGAGATCCGTCAAACCAAAAATTTGAGATATCATAACATATCTGAATTTACTAAGCAATTATTAAAATTACGAAATATATGGTTACGACAACTAAAAAGGCTATTTCATCGTTATTTCAATAGAGTAAACCCAGAATACCAACAATTGCAATCTAAGATCCAGTGTTTAAGTAAAATTATTAAAGACAGAGTAAGAATAGATCTCAACGAAACCTTTAAACAAAAGTTGAAGGATATAAAACCATCTCCCCAAGCATTTAGACAAATTGATAAACTCACTGGCAGAAAACTCTTTGGCACAGATATTCGCAGAGATGTGCTTAATCATAATGGCATTGATTTAGAAGATACAGAAAGCAAACTAGATGCATTTAAACAGTTCTATTCAGAGTTATACTCTATAAATACACCAACTTTTGACCAGAGGCTCACAAATGAAGTCATGGTCCAAGTTAGTCAGTTTCGTGAAGCTCAAACAAATCAACATCTAACAAACTTTTCACCAGCTAATAACACAACAAGTTTAGATGAACCACCCTTCACATCTTCAAGTAGTGTAAACAACTTAAGACTTAACCTAAACAACAAAAAATCGACAGGCGTTGACAATATATCCAATTTTATCTTAAGAAAATGTCCCTACTCTCTTGACGTAGTTTTAACATCTACATTTAACCAGTGTTTAAACAATGGCTACTTTCCCAAAATATTTAAAGTAGCAAAACTCATCCCAATAGCCAAATTAAAAAATGCAAAAGATATCAAAAACTTTCGCCCAATATCTTTGCTCTCAAATGTGGGTAAGCTTTACGAAAGAGTACTGGCGGAACTTCTCAATAAAGTTTGCCAAGATTTGAATATAATACCAAATAACCAATTTGGGTTCAAAAGTGGTCACTCTACAGAACATGCTTTGCTGGTTCTGCACAACAAAATTATACAAAATTTAAGAAAGAAAGAAACAACAATATGCCTAGATATAGACCTTGAAAAAGCCTTTGATAATATTTGGCATAAGGGGTTATTGTTCAAATTAATCTCCTTAGGTTTTCCAAGTTGTCTAACCCGAATTATCCAAAGTTTTTTTGAGGACAGATTTACTTCTGTGCACATAGGATCAGATTTCTCTGATCAAATAGCAGTCCTTTCAGGTGTGGCCCAAGGATCGATACTGGGCCCAACACTATTCAATATATTTCTTCACGATTTCCCTTTTGTAGATTTTATGGTGCGGGAACCTTGCGGATTACTGTACGCAGACAATACCACTATCTTAGCAAGCGACAAAAAGCCAAGTATTGCACTTCAGAAGATAAAAGAAAAAATTCCTACCTTGGAAAATTATTTCAAAAGGTGGGGCTTAAAAATCAATGCAGAGAAATGTAGCCTTACTTGCTTTAGAAATTCAAGCGGAAGGGGTCATTATCTCGCTGTCAAAGAAAGCAAGGCATTAAATTTGCAAATCAACGGATATAGTATTCCTTTAATAGTTGAACCAAAATTGTTAGGCATAAACTTCCAAAATCGATTTGTTTTCAACAAACATGCTAGAAAGGCCTTAATGAAAGCCAAAATAGTAACTTCGAAGCTGAAACCTTTGATGCACTCCAAACATATGCCAGGAAACACAAAAGTTCTTATGTATAAAGCACTCATTAGACCCATTTTAACCTACGGGTTTGGTATTTGGTTTACGATTTCTCCATCTGTAGCAAGAGAGCTGGAGATATTTGAAAGAATGATTCTGAGATTTTGTAGCGGAAAGTTTCGGAGACCGAATAAAAAATGGTTCTCCAATAAGACCTTGTACGAAGCCACTAAAGTGACACCTCTAATGACATATCAGTTAGAACTCTTGTTAAAAAGACTAGAAAGACTCGGCTCACATACTAACCCTCTTGTAAGCTCCGTGTCCGATTCGAATAGCAGTTTCAGCATAAGCGATAATTACTACCTTTCGCCGGTTAACCTTCTGCACAGGGAATCTGCTCCTCACTTAAGACCAGATACAAATAGAAACCAAGTTGTGCCTTTTTATGACAAGGCGCTACCCGGTAATCACAGAGGATAAAATTATTTATCTGAAGTACATACATAGACAGTCGTCAAATTTAGTTTTATCAGACTTTTGTTTATATAGTCATATATAAATCAGTAAGGAGATAGAGCTACATTTATGTACTTATTCGATGGGTAGGAAGTCATTATTAAACCATTTCACCTAATACACCTTAACCTCTAGATATAATATAACTATGTATACTAAACTCTCCTTTGCATTTGCATTTTTTTTCTCCATTAAGTATAAGTTTTATTGTTTTTTTTACTCATATTAAAAAAAAAAAAAAAAAAAAACAAAAAAAAACAATGCCAATCAGACTAAGAAGGTTTTCACCACTTTGAGCAAAAAACTCTGGAGGCCAAAAATCAAAGGCCGTCTGGAAACGGTCTTACCCGATAGAGGGTTAAATTCGTTCGTCCACCTTTTTACGAAGCCCAGCATAGAATTAGATTTATTAACAATAAAATTGATATGCTTAGCAAAAACCAGTTTGGGATCGAAATAAAGCCCCAAGATCCTAAAAATTATCAACATCACAAAGAATAAGTTGTGACAAAGAATATTGAAAGGTGGAAGGGATATTCTTCAGGAATAAACCGGTTTTATCACACCAATTGGCGAAGCTATTAATGTCAGATTGAAGAAAAATTCTGTGTTGCTGACTAGTGATAGATTTATATATGTATTTTCATATCATCAGCGTTGATCAGGATATTATTGTATAATAGCTACTATAAATATAATTGTTCCGAGGTGCCTTCCTTGGGGAACTCCAGACTCAGCTGTAAAAGATACAGATAGCGATCCTCTAAATTTGACTTGATAAACCCTTGATCTAAGGTATGAATTAACCCATTTTAGGAAACATGGTGGGAAACCAAAAGCCCTGAGCTTAAATTCGATTATTTCATGGGACAGCTGGTCGAAAGCCTTGGAGAAGTCAGTGTATATGAAATCCATTTTGACCTTATTCTCTAAGGCATTAGAACAATCATGCAAGAAACTTAACAGATTAGAGACAGTGGATCTGTTTCTTACAAATCCATGATGTTCATTACAAATTATATTGTAACAAAGAAATATTGACTTTTCACAAACAATTTGTTCAAAAAGCTTAGGGATACACGAAAGCTTTGAAATGGGCCTATAATTAGTGATATCACCACGTTCGCCTTTTTTAAATACAGGTGTGATAAAAGCACTTTTCCATAGATTAGGAAATTTACCTGTACTAATGGACAATTCAAACAAATACTTAAGATATGGAGCAATTGCAAGACTACATTTTTTAAGAACATTCGGTGCAATGCCATCGGGACCTGAAGAATAGTCATTCGTCAGAGAAGAAATACATTTTAAAAATGTTTCCAAATCGAATGAGATACTACTAAAACTTATTTGGGAACAGATAGTTAGATAACTAAAATATTGATCATCAATGTGAAGAGGGGTCTCCCTAAATGACTTACTGAAATGATCTGCAAACATATTGCTTGCATCTAGCGAATCAGCAGTTGTAGAACTATTGTAAGTAAGCTTCGATGGATGGATAACCATCGGTTTTTTTCTTAGAATTGACAAGACCCCAGAAAAGTTTGGGGTTCAATTTTAAAGAGCATTCCATTTTACTTATATAGTCAATATATAAGTTGCAGGAAAGAGATTTGAATTCATTGAACAAAGTGAAATAGAGTTCAAGATCTGAATGGCAGAGACTTTTTAAATAGTTCTTCCAAGCCCTATTACGTCTGTTTCGTATCGATTTGAGCTCTTTAGTGTACCAGGGATGGGACATTTTCAGGTTCCTAGAGGATTACACAGGAATCACTTTTTTTATGCAGTTATTCATCAAAGAAACCTACTGCATCATCAATATTAGATAACATAGTAAGATTATAATTAAAGCTGTTAAATTCATCAGAAAGCCTTTAAAAATTTGCAATTCAAAAGATTGCGAACGGTCATACGAGTTACTATTTTCGTACAAATGTGCAACTAGTTCAATAAATACATCCAAGGGTGGATGAAAACAGAGAGAGAGAAAACAAGATCGAGAGTTCGATTTTTGATTTTTTTTGAAGTAAACCTTCTTTACGCACGCTTGACTTGGGGGTTAAGCTGGTGAATGCAACACGGAAGTGTAGACCAATGTAGACTTCCGGCTAGACGGAAGTGTAGACCAATGTGGACTTCTGGCGCAGTGTAGACCTTTCAGTGTAACGGAAGTGTAGACAAACGTAGACTTCAGTGATGGGACTTTATATTACTAATCAGTGATGGGACTTTGTGAAAAAATGTCCGAAGTAGATTTGTTATTTCGTTATACATTTTCCAGTTTTAATTATGTTCAATTTTAGAGATTATTATGTCCTTACGAAACACCGGGAAGTTGTGTGGAAGTAGATTTGTTTTGAATAATTGAAAGGTCCTTGCAACAACAAAAAAGGTCCTTAAAAGTCGAAGAAAGGATATTTTTCCAAAATGCCGTTAGAATCCACGAGGTATATCTGTGTTCAATGTTATTTGACTAAGAGGTCCTTGCAACAACAAAAAAGGTCCTTAAAAGTCGAAGAAAGGATATTTTTCTAAAATGTCTTTAGAAACGGCACGGTATATATGAGTTCATGGATATTTGAATGAGGGGTGCTAGAAACTTTTTCGGGTTTAATTATTGTGGCTCCAAGGACCTCTTTGTAAAATAACCTGATGTAAAATAAAAGGGACATTCAATCAATTTTTATTTTAAACGCAATATGCATAATAAATCCCAATAAATTATCACCATTATAGCAAAATAAAAAATGTTGATTTAGTTATTAGTTATTACCTAGGCACCTAAAAAGCTACAGCTAAAAACTAACCAACTTTTAGTTGTCATCCGCAACTAACTTTGGCAACCTAACGAGCTTAGTTACACAACCTGCAAGATAACAAATTAGGTAGCTAACGCGAAACTGTGTCTACATGTTTACACATCAACTATACCGTGAGTGCAGCGTGGCTCACACCTTTTTTTCTAATTTCTAATAATAAATAATAAAAGTAAACAAATTCATTGTATAATATTATACAATTTCATTTCAACATTATTACAAAAATTCAATTTGGGAAAAACGAGAAATTATTGAAGTAAAACTTCTTTACGCACGCTTGACTTGGGGAGTAAGCTGGTGAATGCGACACGGAAGTGTAGACCAATGTAGACTTCCGGCGCAAACGTAGACTTCCGGCAATACCGAAGTGTAGACAAACGTACACTCTTTTGTTACAACCTTTCGGCGGAAAGGTTCGTGGAATGCGTAAACAAGCTTGAATCTCCTCAATAGAGGGCAATACTAAGCTCATCATCTATCCGGTTCAAAGGAGAACAGTTGCCGACAGATGGAATTTACTGGAAGTGAGTAAAGTCATTGTGCCCATGAATCGCAGTTCATTAGTTGGAAATATAGAGCGTCACCGTCATCGTCAGATTTTCAGGTCGGACGGCAAAAAACCAAAGTTTGAGCTAAGGAGCTGAAATTTATAATTTAGACTCTCCAGGCGCCCTTGATGCTCATGTGTAAATATTTTCAAATTTCGCCCCCTGGCACGCCCACAATTAAAATTAGATGGAGCGAAAGAAGTTTTACTTCAGTCGTGTGATCTTAAGCACACTCATTTTGTTATACCTAGGTACAGCTTGTTTGCTATAAGTCAAAATACAAGATGTTGTCTAGCAAAGCGAGCTCTTTTTGGGCAGAGTCAAAGGATGGAATGAAATGAGAATCATCCTCAGAAGGTACCCACCAATATGTTGCATATTGAAGTCGCCTATAAGTAAAACAGTGCTGTCACAACAAGATTTGTCAAAAATATGTTCTAGTGCCATAGAAAGGTCAGAGTACAAAGAATATAGACGATACGATGGAATGTACGCATTTTTTTAAGTGTGACTCCCGGCGGGTCATATACCTGTCGTAATTGAAACTTATGAGGTACCACGTGACCTTTCTGCGGTCACGGTTATTTTTTCCGTTATGCGCTTTATTTGTGAACATCTCGCTTTATCATTTACAGGAATCAATTGAAATAAACGTATTCAGATGGCAGCCAATAATTTTGCTTTAAATATATTTTACGGAATTCGTAATCGTGGTAAGGATTCCGATGACGATGAATTAGACTTCGTAGCTTCGGACTTAAATGAGTACATACCTTCTGATCGAATTCTAGTGATTCGGACCTCCCCGATTATTCCGAATCGTCTGGAGAAGAAAATGAGAAAATTTAGCCAGAACAAATACCTAGAACTTCTAATATATCAAACAGATGAACAATAGTTATTTGTCAGTCTCTAAAAACTTTTGTTTTTGAACCAAACACAGCAACTGATATTCCGCCGCAGTCACCAGCAATGCGACCAATTGATGTATTTAGTCTTATGGTTACCGAAGAGGTTTTTCAGCTTATCGTTGCCGAGACCAATGCAAATGCCAACGAATTCTTGCGAAATAACACCGTAACACGTAAGTCTCGCTCAAAAGAGTGGGAAAATGCGAACAAGAGGAGATGAAACATTTTTTAGGACTTTTTATGTATATGGGGATTGTAAAATATCCTTCGATCGCTCACTACTGGAACACTGATTTTTTCAAAAATTCTTTCGTGCCCCAAGTGATGTCACGCAATAGATTTCAGCTGCATCTAAAGTTTCTCCACTTTGCAGATAACTCAGCTATTAGAGGTAACCAATTAGGAAAGGTGACTTTGACTATACTATACTGAACTATACTAGTTCAATATATGCAGGCAAAACTGAAAGCAACAGCCAAAGAGGTAGTCCAACCCCAACGACCTCGCACTCGACGCAAATTGTTTTGGATCTGGCCGAACAATATTTAGATCAAGGAAGAAGTATTGCAACCGATAACTTTTATACATCAGTGTCTCTAGCCAAACATCTCCTTGGTCGCCACACTCAGGAAATCCAAAAGAGGTTACTACTGCCAAGCTAAATAAAAACATGAAGTAAAAGGCATGGAAGACTCGCGCATTGTAGTTTTGTAGTTGCAAAGTGGAGAGATAAACGGGACGTTCTCATGTTATCCACTAAATATGACTTGGAGGAAGTAGGGACATGAAAAAGAAATAGGGATGGTCAGGAAATAAAAAAGTTACGTGTGATCGTTAACTACAATCATGCTAAGCAAGGAATCGATATATCAGACCAAATTGCTAGCTACTTTACGCCCCTGCGGAAAACAATTCAATAGTAACATAAAATAGCGTTTGAATTTTTGGTATCAACGTCTATAGTGACCGCCTTGGTTCTTTACAAAAAAAAACATTACAAACAATACACAGTTTTGCAATTTAGACAGGATGCCTGCCAGGCATTATGTGACCTCACTGAATATCATGCACATACTCGTACATCACCTACGGACAGATGATACACTCATTTGAGAGAAAAATTCTTCGTCGGATATTTGGTCCTGTGCGCACAAGAAGTCACAACCGGTAACTCCAAAAGCTGTACCTGTAGTATATGGATGCAGAACTTTGACCAAATCAACCATATTCCAGTGCCAGCGAAGAGAATATTCGACCTCCAGGCCCCAGGTTCATGATGACAAGCTTGACCGAACACCCAACCACCGTTTTCAACGAATCAAGTGCACTTGGTCTGGCAATTGGAACCAGCATGCTCGAAATCACAAAGGATGGAAGATTGCACTCCACACGACAGTCACCCTCCACGGGTCGGGAGCCCATTAAGCATGAGTTACCCACGTAAACATTTATTTGCTGCCTACATCAACTGTTGAATTTAAGGTCGAAAGAAACAATTGAATAAACTCAACACTTACAAATTCATTTATTAAAAAAACTTAAACTATTTCTGTGGTTAATAATGCGGTGAAAGTCTTCAAATTCCACGATGGCACAATCATGTGGTTCTAGGTTAGTTGACTTTTTACGAATGACGTTCATGTCATATTAAATGAACGAAACTACATAAGTTGATGTGACTAATTGACTTCCTGTCAGTGTTGCCAGAGATGCAACATCAACCACCTAAAAGTTAGGTTTGATATCAAATTCAGGCTTTTCTCCCGCAAGTAAATCGCTGACTTTTTGCGTGCCAGGTTCAATAATTGTATCTTTTTAATTTGTTGGTGTCTTATATGGTTGGTATGCTGTATCACGTGATGAACCGTTGATCTACTAGCTTAACTTCAGTTTTTGCTTTGAATTTGCTTAGGGAAAGTCTTGAATTTGAAGCACTTGTCAGTCGATTCTGACTTGTTCTTGCTTTGCTCACCCTTCCTTTCTAGTTTTTTTTTTTAGTTCTCAGAGTCCTTATGAACAACAGTTTGTCCTCTTCTAATCTTACCGGCTATAAAACGGATAGATTTGCCTTGTTCTTGAAAAGCTCGAATTTGCCCTATTTCCCCCTTAGCCCCACTTCAGTGGGACATAACTCCCAAAATTGATTTGGGACTTATTTCCCACACCATCGGGACATAAGTTCCAAAATATTTTGTCGAAGATGGGACATAAGTCACAAAGAGGCCTTATTTCACTTTGCAGTAGTGAAATAAAGCCATATTTCAATATATGGCCTTTTTTTCGCTTTCTGAAAGTGATATAAGGCCATACGAATTCATTTACCCAAAGTGCAAGTAGGCCAAATGCTAAAATAAAACCTCGCACCTACTTCAAATCAAACAGTGACCTCAACCAAGGGGGTTGCAGGGGGGCAGCATGGCCCCCCATAATAATAATATTTAGTTAGGGTATATTACACTGCGACCTATTGGTCTATTGTGTCCCCTGCCTGTGCCTCGGAGAGGTTCATGCCCTCTTTCAGAGCCCTCTCTAGATACTTCTTTTGTGAAGCGTCTCGAGGTATTGCTCTGATTTATCCTTGGCAGGTCACACTCCCTAGAGCATAGCGTCCAGTTCAGTTTCTTTGACGAATCTGAGAATGAGCTGTGGGTCCATGGCTTGTATGTTGGTTTTACTGCATGTCACGTATACCCACACTAGAATTACATGTATTCTCACTATGTACATTATATGTATTAAGCATCATATCTTGATGTTAATAAAGAGTCAGTGATTAGCTGAGCGTCAAGCGAGACGGACGTCTTTCATTTAAACTCGTAATCATTACATGGTGCCGAAACCCGACCGCGAAACAGTATAATAATCTTGTATACCTATATACTATACATGTTTTTTTTTTCTTCGCAATGTCGCTTAAACCACCAAAACCATTATTGGTCAACAATGATATTGACATGGCCCAGGAATGGACGGAGTGGCTGGATGTGTACGAGAACTATTATATAGCATCAAAAATCTATGCCGAAGAGGAGAAAATCCGGGTGGCAAATTTTAAAACGGTTGTCGGTCGTGACGCGTTAAAAGTGCTTAATAATCTCGGACTAACCGAAGACGAGCGAACGAAACTTGAGGATATTCAAGCAAAGCTAACGGCTCACTTTTCACCAGCAAAAAACAAAACCTATGAGCGGTGTCAATTTCATCGTATTAAACAACACAACAACGAACCGATCGAAGATTTCTTCCAAAAACTGCAAGAACAAGTAAAAAAATGCTCTTACGGTAACAACGCAGAGGAATTCGTCACCGATCAAATCGTATTAGGAATACACAGCGAGGAAACGCGACAGAAATTATGGCTCGAAGAAAACCTAACGTTAGAAAGAGCAAAGAAGATTTGCAGAGCAGCGGAGAGAGCTAGCAAACAAATTTGCGAGTTAAACAGCGAACCCAGAGCGGCTACAACCAGCGTAAATAAAATAGACAAAGATGACCTATTCGATTGCACACGTTGCGGTAACGAGCACGGCTACAGGAGCTGTCCAGCATACAATAAAAAGTGCCATGGGTGCGGGCGTATGGGCCATTTTCAGTCATCATGTCGCCAAAAACAAAGAAAACCAACGGACGTAAGAAAAAATAGGAAAAATAACAGAAAGTCAACAACGGGAAAAATATATGCCTTATCTGGTGATTGCGAGACGTATGAATGCGATAGTGACCGTTCCTCGGATGATTATCGGTTTGTTGGGTCTATTTTAACTAGACACGAGAACTTGAAAGATGACGACAAGTGGAGTGCAACAGTGAAGGTGGGCAAGAGTAAACTAACACTCAAATTCGACACGGGTGCACATTGTAACGTGTGGCCAAAAAAAAACAGCCGACGCACTAGAAGCAATTATAGCGGAGTCAATGACCAAGCGTTTAATCGCTTACAACAATCATGGCATTAAAGTTATTGGCGAGGCAAATATTCCCTGCAGGTACAAGCAATCCGAACACGTTGTTACGTTTAAGATCGTAACATAGAACTTGCAACCGATACTAGGAAGAGACAGCTGCGAAAAAATGGGATTAAGAGCACGGATCAATCAAATCGATGATGAATATAAACGATTGGGATGCTGCAAAGAATTCGAATATGATATAGACTTCGTTGAAAACCCGAAATTCAAAATTATTCCGGTACGACGGGTGCCTTATGCGTTACGTGAACAAGTCAAAACAGAACTAAACCGTATGGTAAAAATGGGCGTTATTACACCGATAAGTGAACCAACGCCAGCGGTCAGCCCAATGTTAATCGTAAACAAAGGAAGACTCAGAGTCTGCATGGATCCTACGGAATTAAACAAAAACATCCGGCGGAGACACTACCCACTAAAAACATTCGAGGAAATTGCAGCCAGGATAAACGGCAGCAAATTTTTCACAAAATTAGATTGCGAGAAAGGGTTCTGGCAACTCAAGGTTACCAACCGAACGTCCAAGTATTTAACGTTTTCAACACCCTAGGGTCGATATCGATACTTGCGGATGCCGTTTGGCATATCATCGGCTCCGGAAATTTTTTCCGAAGTAATGAACCGTACTCTGGAAGGAATAAGAAAAGTGGAAGTGGCTATGGACGACATCTTAATACACGCTGGGTTAAAGGAAGAAGTAGAGAGAATCACTAAAAAAGTAACCGAACGTTTAACAAAAATGGGCTTCACGTTAAATAAGGAAAAATGTAAGTACAGCCAAACCACTGTTAAATTTCTCGGTCATATCTTTGCAGAGGATGGGTACAAAGCCGATGCCGAAAAAATAGAAGCCATCAACAGATTAAAACCACCATCAAGTGTAAAGGAACTTCAACGTATACTAGGTATGGTAACATACCTAGGAAAGTTCATAAGCAATTTATCTGAACTTACCGGCCCCCTAAGAGGATTACTGCGGAAGGAAATGGCGTGGTGCTGGAACCCCGAACACCAAGCGGTATTTGACAACATTAAGCGTACATTAACAACAACCCCAGTGCTGGCTTACTACGATGTTAACCAAAGCGTCAAGTTGTCCGTCGACGCCAGCAGCAAGTCAATGGGTGCCTGCCTGATGCAAAATGGCAGGCCAGTAGCTTATACCACACGAGCATTCACTCGGTCGCAGCAAAACCAACCACAAATCGTCAAGGAAGCGTTGGCCATCAGATTTGGTTGCACTAAATTCCACGAATACGTCTACGGCAAGGAGCTAATGATCGAAACGGACCATAAACCTCTCGAGACTATATTCAGAAACCCAATCCAGAATGCACCTCTTCGACTCCAGCGCATATTGTTCGACGTATTAGTATACTCACCGAAAGTAAGCTACATAAAAGGTACTAACGTCCCGATCGCCGATACGCTAAGCAGGGACTGTATTACCGAAGGCGAGGACACCGACGAAGAATGTGCAGTGAATACAATACTAGCGATTAGCAACAATCTAAGAGAGCGGTTGATTGAGGAAACCAGTAAGGATGTCGAGCTCCAGTTGTTGAAAGCCGTCGTTATGCGCGGATGGCCAGACAACGACGAAAATCTGCCAGCATCTGTAAAAATGTATGCACCGTTCAAACATGAAATAATTTTCGAAAACGGACTATTGCTAAAAGGTCATAAGATTATAGTTCCGAAAAAGGAAATACCAAATATGATACGGGAAACGCATTTGGGTCACGTCGGGATAAGTAAATCGATTCAACGAGCTCGTCAAACACTGTATTGGAGCGGCCAAGCTAAGGATATCAAGAATTACGTAGAACGATGCGCAATATGCCAACAGACACAACGGGCGAACCAACGAGAACCAATGATACTGCGCCTAATACCCGAATACCCCTTCCAAATAGTGTCTACGGATATTTTCAAGTTCCGGGGAGACGATTTCTTACTAATAGCAGACCACTATTCAGGATTTGTAGATTTCCGACGGCTGAAATCGTCAACATCGACGGAGGTAATCGTGTTTTTACGCCAATGGTTTTCAGTTCATGGCATACCCGAAACATTGGAATCAGATGGCGGCACACAGTACACGAGTAGAATTTTCCAAACATTTGCTAAAGATTGGGGATTCGAACATCGGACGTCTTCACCCCACTACCCGAGGTCCAACGGATTCGCTGAAAGAAACGTGCAAACGGCAAAGGGCATTCTTAAGCGTTGCTATCTCGACAATACAGATCCGTACCTGGCCATGCTGATGCTTCGTAACACACCACGAAACGACGTGTTTAAATCCCCAAGCCAACGGCTATTCAGCAGAAGAACGAGAACCACAACACCCATCAGTGTCGAAGCGCTTAAGCCCGAGGTCGTAAAGGGAGTTACCGAAGAACTAACCGAACTGCGGCTGAACCAAAAGCGCTATGTGGACCGAGCAGCGGCAGTCATGCCACCACTGCCGATCGGCGACCAGGTGCGCCTGAAGGTGGCGCCACGTGAATGGAGGGGTGCCAAGGTGGTTAACAAAACGGAATATCCACGATCATTCATAGTGGAAACGAACGATGGAAAGCAGTACAGAAGAAACACATTCCACATACACAAAACAAAAGCCTGCATCCAGTCACCGACTACTGCTACTGCAACCGAAGTGGCTAATACGAATGAGAAACCGACATCAAACGAGCCAGTCGTACCAGAACCGATCGATCGTACCGACGCTAGAACTCCAGCTACTATGTCGACGGAGCGTTTAACGATTCAAGAAGATACGCTTGCCAACGATGCTGTTCCATCGTTACCCACGTTGCCGATGAAGAGCAGATACGGACGAATAGTAAAACCGGTTGAGCGGTACGATGCATCTAAGTAGATGTCACCCGCAATTTTCTATCTAAACAATATCTTAAAATTATCATTTGAATTATTTTAATTTCTTTTTAGTAGGTATACGTGACCACCACTGGAATAGAGATGTTTTCAAGAGCAATTTCGATCCGAACTCTAAATGAAGTACTGTTAATGTTTAGTGAATTAAGTTTAATGAATTAAAGGCTCGGACGAAAGGTGTTTTCTAAATAATTATTTTAGAAGTTAAGCTAATTATACCCTATTCTAAGGGTATATTAGTTTTGACGCATAGTTTGTAACATACCTTAATATTGCCCGTAGACCCCTAAAAGTTACTATATTTATGATCAGCATCGATAGTAATGTCGATCTAGCCATGTCCGTCCGTCCGTCCGTCCGTCCGTCCGTCTGTAGCCAAAAATTAGGCCTTTAAACGGACCTAGAGAGCTGAAATTTTAACTATATACTCTCTAGGGTCCCGAAATAATGAAGTTTACGAATTTTTGAAATCCGCCCACAGACACGCCCACAAACTCAAAAAAAACTAAATTTTGGAAAAAATCGAATTTTGAGCTAGAAAGCTGAAATTTTGTATATATGATCTATGACTCCTAAAACTGCTCAGGATAAAAAATTTTTAAAATTCGCCCACTGACACGCCCACAAATAAATAAAACAATTTTTTTATAACCTATTCTAAGGGTATATTAATTTTTGAAAATCCAAAGTTTGAGCTAGGGAGCTGAAATTTATAATATATACTCTCTATGGGCCCTTTATGCTCATGTGTAAATATTTTTAAAATCCGCCCACTGACACGCCCACAATTTTTTTTTTTTTTTTTTGAAAATTCAAAGTTTGAGCTAGGGAGCTGAAATTTATAATATATACTCTCTAGGGGCCCTTTATTCTCATGTGTTTTTTTTTTAAATCCGCCTACTGACACGCCCACAATTAAATAAAACAATTTTATTGAAACACCTAAGTTTGAGCTAGGGAGCGTTTTTTTTGATAAAATCCTTTAAATGTTATATAACAAAATATGTGGAGCGTTCTTAACAATTCAACCATACTTAGACTTTTGTCACGCCCACTTATGAGGGATAGGAATAAGAATAGGGTATCCAACAGTTCGCCCAAGCGGACTGTAGCCCGTCCCTATGTTTTTTTAAATGTTTTTTTTTTGGTAAGAAAAGAAGATGTCACGTATACCCACACTAGAATTACATGTATTCTCACTATGTACATTATATGTATTAAGCATCATATCTTGATGTTAATAAAGACTCAGTGATTAGCTGAGCGTCAAGCGAGACGGACGTCTTTCATTTAAACTCGTAATCATTACACTGCAGAATCTGCAGAGCGCGTCCTCTGATATTCCCATTTTCCTCAGGTGCTACTTGAGTCTGCAGTGCCCCGTGAGGAGGCCTGTTAGGATTATTAGGTTGTTTTTGCTAAGGCTGAAACAAGTTTTGGATCTCTTTTTGTTGTAATTTCCTAAGAGTTTCTTTGCTTGCCTCAGACGTTGGAGGTTAAGAAAGGTTTTGGTCCTGTTATGTTGGGAACCAGGGTCGAGCCACAGGGGCAACTTCGATACAGGTGAGGAGGACGCGGCATGCTTGTGGTTGCTCGATTCAGCTCGTCGGACGGGGGTAGTTCTTGTCCCCTCACCATATACCACCTGCTCAACAAACGTTTTGTTCATGCCAAAAAGTTGTGAAAAGAGAGAAAAAAAGGAAGGAAGTTACTCTACGTAGACCACGGACGGACCAAAAAAGATAGAAAAGCAAAAATGAAGGAAAAGAAAATGTCCAAGGACCTGGGCCGATACCCAAGAGAGAGAAGGGAAGGAGCACGCTAGCTAACCTAACTAGCCTAAGCTTAAGCTAACTAATCTAACATTAAAAGCTAAGCCCTAAAATATAACTAAGCTAACTTAAAACTACACTAAAACTATCTTACCCTAACCGCAACTCGCTTTCCCTAAATCTCTCTTTGATACCGGGTTCGTCATGAACCCGAAACATGCCAGATATTATTGGCAAAGGTTGGCCAGCCCACCCTTGTGTCTTTCGACACAACCTTAGCTATCACTCTGGCCGATGTTGTGAGTGATAGCCCCATCGACGAACCCCTCCAGTCACAATTTATGTAAGTATGTAAGTAGTGAAAAGTTTGTATGTCGTCACGTCATGTCGTCCAAGTTTGTATTGTCCTGTTATGTCATTGTCGACCTATAGAAGGACGGCCTTCACAGCCGTTCACACACCAAAAGCAAAATATCTAGCCGCGCATATTTAAATGCACAAGTAAACAAAAAAACTCAACGCCATGAAAGGCTATTTCAATATTTAATTAATATAAAAAAAGGCTTAAAACTACTGCAAGGAAATTCAAAAAAAAAATAAAACTAATATTCTGCACTTAAAGGAGCTTAAAAACTAAAAAAAAAGGAATACAAAAAAATATATAAAAACTTAAAACTACTCACGGTTTTATACGGTCCCCCGTTGTCCTGGTACCAGCACGACGAAGAACGTAGATTGATGATGACCAATACGGCCGATGATACGCGCACTATCAAAAGTTTTAAGGGCAGAATTTACAAATAAACTCTCTTAAACTTATTCTAAACCCGAACTCAGACAGACTAACTTTAAGTTAAAACTAAAACTATGATTAAAAAACTTCAAAAGACTAAGTAAAAGAATTAAAAAAAAACTAAAACTAAAAACTACGATTCAAAAAAAAAACCCATTCAAAAAAGCAAAAAAAAAAAAAAAAAAAGGATTTCAAAAAAAAATATAAGGCTTCAAAAAAAATAAAATTGAAAATTAAAAATTAATTCAAGCCAAAGGGCTAAAACTATACGCCGCTGCGTGTTATGTGGTGTCAGCACTTCTTGCTGCCTGTTGTTGTTGATGCCACAAACCGGGGGGCGGAACACTACGCACTGCACTTTATGTTCTTTTTTGTATCTTATTTTCCTTTTATATATAATATGTTTCACTGTTTAATATTGTCACTTTTGTATTCTTGTTGGTGTTTTGTTATAAATTGTCTTTGTTCACTGTCGTTGTTGTTTTATATGTTGGTTGGCTGCGGCTCTGTGGCCGTACAACCAAAACCCGTTAAAGTGGTTTCGCTGGCCTCCACGGGAAATTGTTCCAGCACGGCACCAAGACGTTAAGGCCCAAGGTCAACAAAAAGAAGGCAGAGGTTTGAGCACCAGCCCAAAAGTGGTGGCCCAAATAAGACCCAAACCTTGAAAAATATGCTCTTAGTTAGCTTTTCATATTAGTGTCGAAATTCCACCTACCTCTGCAGCGACTTTTCCGGTATGAAATGACCTTTCCGCCCTTCAAACAGACCAGATAAGAGTTCGGCTTTATATCTACCATGAGAATTCCCGTGAATAAATTTATTTTCTATTTACCTTTTAAAATTTAACTCACCCAAGATTTATTTCTCGCAGTGTATTATTGTAAGCACAACAAAACTTGCACAAAAAAAAACCAAATTAACTTCGAGGGCATCGACCGCTTAGAAATAATAAAAGTCCGCAGCTGTGTTGTTGACCGTGAAAGTCTGTATGTATGTACATAGTATTTTATACTTGTTATCCCTCTCTTTGTTTTCTGAGTCACTTGTCCGTCTATTTCTGTTCTTTCTTTCTTTGTCCTCTGTCTATACCCTATTCCTTCCTTTTTCCTTCTATCAATCCCTTTATAATTTCCCTTTCTATTCAGCTAATCCTGGAAGGAGAAAGAAATAGTTCACCTTCCAGTCGTCAAGATTCGTTGTTTCGTTTTGTGTGGTCAACAAAATAAATACTCCTAGTTATAAAATACATAATCTAATCCTAATCACTAAAAAAAATAAAATAATATAAAATAAAAACGTATACCTACACGATTACACAACACAAAACCGGGAATGGGTTGGAATCGAGCCATCAGTTTCCAATTGGGGAAATTTAAAAAGAAAGCATTTTAATATGCAAGGAAAGGAAGAGATTGGAAGAAAGGAGAAAGCGCAGACAAATTCGTAGCAAAAAAAACACAAACTGTCAAAACATCGTGGCTGTCGGACGATTGGAGAGGATTGTAAGTATGGAGTTTTTGTTAGTTTTATTTTTGATTTTGGAATTAATATTATTATTATTCATAGGGAAATGATCTAGGAATTGGACAATGCAAGTTTCATCTACGCTTAACTGAGGTTTGGCTGCCGGAATACCTATTGTACGCTTCGTGTCTCGGGTGAAATTGTTTGTTTACATTCTTTTTTCTTTAATTTGTCTGTTTTTCTTTGCAGGTACTGAAGTGTACAGGATGATGGACGGAATCTGGACAATGAGGGAAAAGTTACAAATGTGGGTCAGTGGAAATTGATCAGCTGTGCTAATAAATTTTTGTTTATTTACAGGGTCAGTGCACTGCTCCGTAACAGGCTCGACGGCGTTTGTCGAGTGGTCGTGAGGCAAACGACCTCGTAAAACAAAAGAGCAGTGAAATGTTTGGGCTCGACCCGGAGATAATTTTGCCAACGTGGGGCAAGGGCCTACTCCCTGAGATGCTCCAGAGCTTAACCGGGCTTTTCCCTTGAAATTACTTACAGTTTAAAGTGTGTGTCACGAAAGTTATCACAGATAGATATAAATAATTTAATGAATAAACTAGGTAAATAAATAAATGAAATTGAAATAAATAATCAAATAAGCTATGAACATAAATAAATAAATAACATAAAAGGACATCACATAAGATAGATATCACAGATAGAAATGTAAATAAAGTCAATAGATAAAAATACTTAGAACTATGGAAGTCAATGGATAAAATAGGTTATAAATAAATAAACTATATGAATAAATAAAAACTCTATAAATAAATAAATAAACTATGTTTTACAAATAAGTAAATAATCTAGGAAAGACGTCACGACGTAAGTATCACAGATAAGCTAGTAAGCAACGGCAGGCACGAGTGCGTCAAGTGGTTTGTTCACGAATGAAGGTCCTTGGCATGATATACGCCGGCTTTTCCCCCACTGACGTCTCCTACTTCGTATAGGGAGTTCCCAACTCTCTTCAGGATGATTCCTTTTATAAACTTTGGACCAAGTTTTGCATTATAGCTGTCAAGTGCGTTACTCTGCTTGAAATTTCGTCTGTATATTAATTGTCCTACCCTATATTGCACCTCCCTACTTCGTGTGTTATACGTCTTGGATCCCTTTTCATGCGCTTTTACTAGATTGTCAAATATTTTGTTCCTAATTAGCTCTAGTTTGTCATTCTTAAGGACTACTTCCGTATTCATGCCTTTGATGTTGTCCAGTCGTCTGAGGATTTCATAGGCCCCTGCATGTTGGATCATGTGGGTACCAAACACAGCGTAGTAGGGTTCAAACATAGTCGCATCATGCACCACACTCCTCAAGGAAAACGCCGCATCGCTAACATGTCGGTCCCAGTTCTTTTGGTCTCCTTTGAGATAGGACCTGATCTTGGCCAAGACCGACCTGTTAACTCTTTCCGATGCATTTGCTTGAGGTGAGTAGAACGCGGTGCGAACATGTTTGACCCCATACTTTTGCAAAAAGCTGGCAAACAGTTCTGAGACAAACTGTTTCCCGTTGTCCGAATGAAGAAATTCTGGAACACCAAAGACATGAAATACGTTCTCTTCTAGATATCTAACTACCTCGGCTGCCGTTGCTTTCCTAATAGGTTTTAGGAAAACGTACTTGCTGAAGTGATCTAGCACTATAAATATATGTGTGTTTCCATTCTTTGTCCGGGGATAAGGTCCTAAAAAGTCTACATACAGTCTTTGGAAAGGTAGCTCTGTGATTGTCTGCCGTCCCATTGGCGGTCGAGATATCACATTCAGGGACTTATTGGACTTACATATTTCGCAGCATTTGACCAAATGCTGCACGTCAGTGGCCATACCAGGCCAGAAGTAAAATTGCCTCAGCTTTGCTAAGGTCTTGTGTATACCCCCATGACCTGCAGATGGGGAATTATGGGCTGATTCCACAAGGCTCCCACGCAACTCCCTCGGAATCCAGAGTTTCCAGGCTCTGTCTTCTTGTATTGCGTCGCCGGTCCGAATGTCTGTTCGTTTATATACGAATCCGTCCGAAACGCAAATGTCGGGAAGTTGGTCTTGTTTCTCGGTCACGGTTTTCCTTAACTCATCATACTCTTCCGAGGAAAAGAATGGTGAGCTAAGGTCTACCTGGAGTATGTCACGTTCGTTGGCGAGCTCCTCCATATGGATGCGAGAGAGTGTATCAGGGACTACATTTTGGACGCCCTTCCGATGCTCGATCTCGAAGTCAAACCCTTGAAGTTTTAGGCTCCATCTGGCTAGTCGGCCAGAGAGATCTTTTTGAGACATCAGCCACTTCAGACTTGCATGATCGGTTATGATCGTGAAAGGGAGTCCTTCAACATAGGCCCTGAACTTCTTAACCGACAGAACGGCCGCATAGCACTCAAGTTCCGTTACGCTATAATTTCGCTGAGCGGAATTAAGCTTTTGGGACATGAATGCTATGGGTCGTTCGTTGTTCTCCGCATCCGTCTGGAAGATCACGCTCCCTACCCCTGTTGTCGATGCGTCACATTGTATGTAGAAGCGCTTCGTGAAGTCCGGATTCGTCAGTATGGGTGCGGACACCAAAGTCGCCTTAAGCTTTTTAAACGCGTTTAGCGCTTCGTCCGTCATGTTGAAAGTCAGTCCTTTCTTAAGGCAGTCGGTCATAGGGGCAGCTAAAGCTGCGAAGTTCGGAATAAATCTCCGATACCAACCTGTCATTCCCAGAAACCGACGGAGTTGTTTGGGAGTCTTGGGTATCGGAAAGTCGTCGACTGCAGACACCTTGTCCGGATCAGTTCGCAAACAGCCATCGCCGACTATGTAACCTAGATACTTTATTTCGCGGTAACAAAACTTGCTCTTTTCGACATTTATTGTCAGTCCCGCGTCCCTGAGGCAAGTTGCCACTTCCGAGAGCGATCTGGTGTGCGTTTCAAAATCTGGAGAGCAAACCAAGAGGTCATCGAGATAGACAAAGACAAACTCTCTCAAACGAGCGGGTATGACTTTGTCCATTAGCCGGCACATTCTCTGGGCAGCATTGCACAAGCCGAACGGCATAACCGTGAACTGGTACAATGGCCGTCCAGGGACTGTAAAGGCTGTCTTCTCTCTTGATTTGGGCTCCAGAGGAATCTGCCAGAACGCGTCCTTTAGGTCAATACCGGATATGTATCTGGTATCCTGTAACCTGCTCAGAAGTCCCTCTATGTGTGGAAGTGGGTAGGCGTCCTTTTTCGTTACCGCGTTTACCTTCCTGGAGTCCAGGCACAGTCTATTTTTGCCGGGTTTTCTCACCAGCACAACCGGCGAGCTCCAAGCACTATTGCTCTCCTCGATGACTCCCAAGGAAATCATCCGATCTAACTCGTCATACAAGAGCTTCTGAATCGCTGGTGAGATTGGGTAGTGTCTTTGTTTAATGGGAATCTTTTCGTCTTCCACCTCGATGATATGTTGTTCGAGCTTAGTCTTGCCCAACCCCATCACCGCGAATGAGGGAAACAACAGTTTGATCTGCTCCAACTGGCGTGATTGTGCTGATGAGAGCGCCTGGACCGGTGTTCGCTCCTTGTTCGGCGATGGCACGTCGAGTTCGCTGATCACGTTCGGGGCGACTTTGAACGCCCTCCAAAAATCTACCCCCAAATAAAGAGTTTGCTGCAAGTTTGGCACCACGAACAGCTCTAGTATTTGAGACTTGCTGCCCCATGAGATCGTGGTTTTAAATCGTCCCTCTATTCGTTGTTGATTTCCGTCAGCTGTTTTAATGTCAGTCGTCATTTTCGTCATTGATATGCGGTGCCTATCTAGGAACTCTAACGCTCCGTTTCCTAAGCAGCTAATTGAAGCTCCGCTATCCAATAGGCCCAGGAGCTCTTCACCGTCAATTCCTACTTTAGCGTAGGGCCTATTGTCGTCATTAAGGGATATCACAGATTCTAAAATGTTTCTCTTACGTCGTCTATTTATTGCACAAATTTCCCTAAGCCTATTAATTTTTTTATATTTTCTGCTGTTGCTAACAGACAGGACCACTTCCTCGCCAAAGATTCTTTTTCTTGCTTCGGCGTATTCCTGAAGCCTTTGGTGAAGACTTTTTCTTAGGATCTCGTTCCGAGCAGAAGTTTCTTTGGCCTTCGGTTCCCGCTTCAGGATTTGAAGTTGGTCGGTGCCCGTGATCCCCAGGTTTTCGTTCATTCTCTGGCTTGCTTTATTATGGCCTGATTTTCCGGGTGAGTGCGATTCAGCGGCGGAAGGCTCCCGGATGCCCCGCCGACTTTGAAGTTTTCCTGGCACTTGGCACAGTAAAAGTTCATGCTTCCTTGACCACAGCTAAAGCAAGTCAGGGAATGAAATTGGGAGTGACAGGTCATCTGGCTCGTTCCTACCTTTTTTGTTGTGTCGGTTTGACCGTTCAGGTCAGTCCTATTAGCGTTTTCCCTTCTGTAAGGGTTAGTCTGTCTCTGTGTTCTGTTATTTTGGAGGGAAGCTATCTCCAAGTCCTCGTCCTCGTGCTGCTCATCATATGTTCTATGATGTGAGTGTGTGTGTTCGTCGAGTTCTGTTACGTGGCGTTCGAATTTAATGACTCTGTCCGTTAAATGTTTTTCTGCTCGTCGACATTCGTCTCTTAAGTCTTGGATGCTCCTAATGGAACATCCGAAGATGAGCGTCGCGACCCGGTCTTTAATGTTTTGTCGTATAATGTCTACCAAGTCCCGTTCGTGTGGTCGGTTTGTCATCTGTAGTGTCAGTGAACGTATGTCGCTGTAAAAGACGTCGAAGCTCTCATGGGGCAGTTGTCTTCTGTCCATTATCGACCTCAAAATTTCGTGGTCTCTGCGATTGTCGCCAAACTGCCTACGCAACTCTCTTATGAGGTCATAATAGTTCAGACCTTCGTCATCCCTATTTTCCTGCATATACTGCCAGTACCATCTTTCAGCATGGTCAGTCAGGAGATGGTGGAATTGGGAGAATAAGTGAGTATCGGACAGGCCGTTCTGTCGCTGCAGGGTTTCGACTCTAAAAATAAAGCTTTCAGTGGACATTGTCCGCTGCGTACCGTCGAATTTGAGCCCCCACTTGTGAACCGGTAACTGAACCCTTCTTTCGGCATCTATGAAGGATTGCCGCTCCTCCGCCTGTTGCTGCCCTGGGAAAGTCTCCCGAGTTACCACTGACCGTTGTTGCCTAGTCGTTTCTTCGTTAAGTCGTCGGTCAGTTCGTGAATGTGGCTCACGTTTTGCTGCAACAGAGAGCTCGAGGTCATTGAGCCTGTTGTTAATAGCCTTCAGGCTGTCCTGAAAGGTCACCATCATGCCTTTCATGGTATCGGCGAATATGGCCATCGTCTCGCCTGGGTTCTCTCTTGCAGCACCGGAGACCATCTCGTGTATTCGTCTTGTACTTTGTCCGTCCTCTACCTGAGTCTGTTCTTGTAAGTCACAGTCCTCTACATATACGTTGTCTTGTCTTAAGTTGTCCGATCCTGCTAGGGGGTTTGTTCGTTGTGTCAGACATGCTTTGTTTTGAGTTTGTACGGCGTCCTGTCTCTCCAGTGGAATCCTTTTCTTTGTAAATGTAAGTTCTGTTCTGTTGTCCCAGTCATCGTAATCGTTGCGTCGTTTTGAAAGGGATGTTTGCTCGTCCCCTGATTCTTCGTGAATCGTTGAGACGGGGGGAGCTACCTTCGAGTCCGTTTCGTTAGTTCTGTCAATGTCATTGTGTCGGTTGGTGAAGTCGTCTGGGTTACGTTGAAGAAAGTCGTAGGAGTAGGTCGTCAAGTCAGTAACGTCCAACCCCGATGTCCCTGTAGCAGGTCTTCTTCCCCTCGCTTCCCTATTTTGGAGGGACGTGCTGTTCCCCAGTGGTGGTAGCGAGGACTCTAGGTCCCAAGACGAAGTGCTTTTAGGGACCGCACCCAAATTGATAGGTCTATTGTGACTCATTATATTGTAATTATTATTTATTTTGGTATTTATTTTTATTTTTATGTTATATTCAAATTTTGTTTGTTTTAAATGTAAAAAATTTTTTTTTTTTTTTTTGATGTGCAGAAACGCGTTGGTGTGTGAACTACTGATCCGGTTCTCCGCAAACCGTTCTATAGATCGTAAGTTCGTTATGTAAAGTATTGTTAAAGTCGACTCTACGTCAAGTCGGATTGTGACCGGTGTTTCGGATTCATAACGAGTGTTGAAATATGTCCTTTCCACCCTACCACAACTCGCTGTCCGGCTTAACCAAATGCTAGGCTGGCAGGACTTCTAGGGCACACTTCAACACGGCCAAAGTCCACAGGCCTATGTTTACGCCTCACGAAAGAACTGGCGAAAAGCCTTGATCTTTCGGTAGCAGCTAACATTTGGCCTGCCTACTTTGGCCCGCTCGTAGATCTTTCACAGACTTCAGACTACCTCACGAGATCCTCTGGCTATATGCCTAAGGATTGGAATAGCCGTCATCTGCCTGCTTCCGACCCAAGAGCATAAGGAGTCCTTGAACATAAAGAAGAAAGATAGAAAAGTAAAAAAATAAAGTTGAAAATTAAACTAATCGCGAAGGCTGTTGTAAGTCCAAGGTGATGACCTTCGAAAGTGAAAATCATCCCCTTGGAGTCTCAAACTGGCCTAGCCGATATCGTTGGGCGCCATTGTTATGTTGGGAACCAGGGTCGAGCCACAGGGGCAACTTCGATACAGGTGAGGAGGACGCGGCATGCTTGTGGTTGCTCGATTCAGCTCGTCGGACGGGGGTAGTTCTTGTCCCCTCACCATATACCACCTGCTCAACAAACGTTTTGTTCATGCCAAAAAGTTGTGAAAAGAGAGAAAAAAAGGAAGGAAGTTACTCTACGTAGACCACGGACGGACCAAAAAAGATAGAAAAGCAAAAATGAAGGAAAAGAAAATGTCCAAGGACCTGGGCCGATACCCAAGAGAGAGAAGGGAAGGAGCACGCTAGCTAACCTAACTAGCCTAAGCTTAAGCTAACTAATCTAACATTAAAAGCTAAGCCCTAAAATATAACTAAGCTAACTTAAAACTACACTAAAACTATCTTACCCTAACCGCAACTCGCTTTCCCTAAATCTCTCTTTGATACCGGGTTCGTCATGAACCCGAAACATGCCAGATATTATTGGCAAAGGTTGGCCAGCCCACCCTTGTGTCTTTCGACACAACCTTAGCTATCACTCTGGCCGATGTTGTGAGTGATAGCCCCATCGACGAACCCCTCCAGTCACAATTTATGTAAGTATGTAAGTAGTGAAAAGTTTGTATGTCGTCACGTCATGTCGTCCAAGTTTGTATTGTCCTGTTATGTCATTGTCGACCTATAGAAGGACGGCCTTCACAGCCGTTCACACACCAAAAGCAAAATATCTAGCCGCGCATATTTAAATGCACAAGTAAACAAAAAAACTCAACGCCATGAAAGGCTATTTCAATATTTAATTAATATAAAAAAAGGCTTAAAACTACTGCAAGGAAATTCAAAAAAAAAATAAAACTAATATTCTGCACTTAAAGGAGCTTAAAAACTAAAAAAAAAGGAATACAAAAAAATATATAAAAACTTAAAACTACTCACGGTTTTATACGGTCCCCCGTTGTCCTGGTACCAGCACGACGAAGAACGTAGATTGATGATGACCAATACGGCCGATGATACGCGCACTATCAAAAGTTTTAAGGGCAGAATTTACAAATAAACTCTCTTAAACTTATTCTAAACCCGAACTCAGACAGACTAACTTTAAGTTAAAACTAAAACTATGATTAAAAAACTTCAAAAGACTAAGTAAAAGAATTAAAAAAAACTAAAACTAAAAACTACGATTCAAAAAAAAAACCCATTCAAAAAAGCAAAAAAAAAAAAAAAAAAAAAGGATTTCAAAAAAAAATATAAGGCTTCAAAAAAAATAAAATTGAAAATTAAAAATTAATTCAAGCCAAAGGGCTAAAACTATACGCCGCTGCGTGTTATGTGGTGTCAGCACTTCTTGCTGCCTGTTGTTGTTGATGCCACAAACCGGGGGGCGGAACACTACGCACTGCACTTTATGTTCTTTTTTGTATCTTATTTTCCTTTTATATATAATATGTTTCACTGTTTAATATTGTCACTTTTGTATTCTTGTTGGTGTTTTGTTATAAATTGTCTTTGTTCACTGTCGTTGTTGTTTTATATGTTGGTTGGCTGCGGCTCTGTGGCCGTACAACCAAAACCCGTTAAAGTGGTTTCGCTGGCCTCCACGGGAAATTGTTCCAGCACGGCACCAAGACGTTAAGGCCCAAGGTCAACAAAAAGAAGGCAGAGGTTTGAGCACCAGCCCAAAAGTGGTGGCCCAAATAAGACCCAAACCTTGAAAAATATGCTCTTAGTTAGCTTTTCATATTAGTGTCGAAATTCCACCTACCTCTGCAGCGACTTTTCCGGTATGAAATGACCTTTCCGCCCTTCAAACAGACCAGATAAGAGTTCGGCTTTATATCTACCATGAGAATTCCCGTGAATAAATTTATTTTCTATTTACCTTTTAAAATTTAACTCACCCAAGATTTATTTCTCGCAGTGTATTATTGTAAGCACAACAAAACTTGCACAAAAAAAAACCAAATTAACTTCGAGGGCATCGACCGCTTAGAAATAATAAAAGTCCGCAGCTGTGTTGTTGACCGTGAAAGTCTGTATGTATGTACATAGTATTTTATACTTGTTATCCCTCTCTTTGTTTTCTGAGTCACTTGTCCGTCTATTTCTGTTCTTTCTTTCTTTGTCCTCTGTCTATACCCTATTCCTTCCTTTTTCCTTCTATCAATCCCTTTATAATTTCCCTTTCTATTCAGCTAATCCTGGAAGGAGAAAGAAATAGTTCACCTTCCAGTCGTCAAGATTCGTTGTTTCGTTTTGTGTGGTCAACAAAATAAATACTCCTAGTTATAAAATACATAATCTAATCCTAATCACTAAAAAAAATAAAATAATATAAAATAAAAACGTATACCTACACGATTACACAACACAAAACCGGGAATGGGTTGGAATCGAGCCATCAGTTTCCAATTGGGGAAATTTAAAAAGAAAGCATTTTAATATGCAAGGAAAGGAAGAGATTGGAAGAAAGGAGAAAGCGCAGACAAATTCGTAGCAAAAAAAACACAAACTGTCAAAACATCGTGGCTGTCGGACGATTGGAGAGGATTGTAAGTATGGAGTTTTTGTTAGTTTTATTTTTGATTTTGGAATTAATATTATTATTATTCATAGGGAAATGATCTAGGAATTGGACAATGCAAGTTTCATCTACGCTTAACTGAGGTTTGGCTGCCGGAATACCTATTGTACGCTTCGTGTCTCGGGTGAAATTGTTTGTTTACATTCTTTTTTCTTTAATTTGTCTGTTTTTCTTTGCAGGTACTGAAGTGTACAGGATGATGGACGGAATCTGGACAATGAGGGAAAAGTTACAAATGTGGGTCAGTGGAAATTGATCAGCTGTGCTAATAAATTTTTGTTTATTTACAGGGTCAGTGCACTGCTCCGTAACAGTCCTTGTTTCTTCCTCCAGTCTCCTGAACTCTTCGCGTATTGTGTTCTCCTATCCCGCAGAACGGTTCAGGTTCCTCTGCCCCCGTTCTTGCCAGAGAGTCCGCTGCCTTATTGCCCGTAATGCCAACATGGCCAGGTACCCAGCAGATGGAAATTCTGTTATGCTTGCCTAGTCTATTCAGTCCGTGTAGGCATTCCCACACGAGTTTAGACTTGATGACTCATAGGTAAATCACTGTTTATGGAATCTACTTGCGATTTCGCAACTATTCCCATATATAAACAGTGCAATGCATATGCAACCCCCCTGCTTGAGGTCACTGTTCGATTTGGAGTAGGTGCGAGGGCAAATTGTTGAAAACAGCACAAATGGAAAGTGAAATAAAGCCTTATTTCACTTTTACATCATTTGGTGAGACATAAGTCTCAACTTTTACTTTTGGGAGTTATGTCCCACTTAAGTGAGACATAAGTCCCAAGTCAATTTTGGGAGTTATGTGACACCTAACCCACAACGATCTGCCCATATCGTTAGCTTGCTGGGTTCCTATGCTGACAGATCTTCTGGCAGATGTAACACCCAGATGTGAGTTCATAATCCGACTTGTAAGCAGTAGATTAATTAGCTCACCAAGTGAGTCATCTACTTTCAGAACTGATAGTGCATTTTGATCGCGGATGTGTTGACGTTGTTAAAAGTGCATTCAATGCCCAGGAACGCAACCATACAGTATTATTTATGGTGAAGGAAATATTCGATTGAACCTGATAACGAATGTAAGGCTGTTTCAACTGACTTGTATTTGCAATATGCATATTGAACCGTAGACAGGAGACTTATATCAGTGATAGTACGTAGATCAGTCAGCCTTTCAAACGTTTTTTCAATAAATGATAACAGGCTTCTGGGTCTGAGTTCCTTTGGATTTACATGGGAGCTTTTACCGGCTTTGGGTATTAAAACCACTTTAACTTCTCTCAAAAGTAGCGGAATGTAGACCAGCTCAATAGAGCTTTTCGGGATTATCTCAAGCAGAAGCAAGATGATATCCGAGGTGTTTTATAGCTCTGCTGGTATTATGCCATATTGGCCCAAACTTGAACTAAAAAAAAATAGTACTCCACTTGGACATTTTTTTTGGTAATTTGCATCGAAAAAAACTTTTTTTTTTTTTCCCGTACCTTGACACTCCACCCTATTACGCATTCTACTAACCACTTAGTTAATGGACATCCCAGTTTAAAATAGTCAATTTTTGTTAAGTCTACTCGTAGGAAGAGTCTTAACAGATTTGTGTAGCCCCTCCTAACATGTTTTTCTCGAATTCCTTCGCTCCTGCAAAGTTATGGCTCCGCATTGAACTGGAAATTCGATGTGTATATTGACTAAATCAGTTGTCAAAGATAAGCTTTGTGTGTGCTACTCCAGACCGTAGACTTATCTTTCGGAGCATTATGTGATGAAAGAGTTTCGCTCATTTTCAAAGCTTTTAAAGTTTTTGTTTATCATGATAAACGGAGGCGTGGATAAATAATACTCTTTAACCACACGGTCTGCACTGCAGGCAAAGTCTTATAAAAACGAAAATGTTCCTCTCCATCGTGATGAAATCAAAAATAATAACTAGTTATTTACAAAAATTGGTTCGAATTATATTAAAATGCGACCATGCATAGACCATCCTCACTTACTGCATACTGACTCATCTGAAAGCCCCTATCTTCCGATAAATAAACGATTTCATATTTTATTTTAACAGGTAAGTCCTGCTAGAAATGCAATTTCGAATTTTATAAAGTCTGTCAACTTCAGACACGAACATCAGTTGAACTTAAACTTTCTCAACAATGGGACGGTTTTATCCGATATTTGTGCTACTTCTGAGTCCTTGGATTTTGGTTAGAGGTCTGGAATTGTCAAATTCCCAAGTGAATGAGAATTTGGTCAATTGTCTACGAGCAATTGCAAATAACAGAAATGGCATCTTTTCCGGTGGTATTCAAATCAGCATTGAAACCGAGTCTCGCGAAATCAGATATTATTTCTTAGATACAATCACGGAGTTGCTGGTGAATGAAAATTTTCCAGTTCATATTCATTCAATCGAAAGTGTTGGCGTTAAAATTGACGTGAGAATCATTTTTGCTGAGTCGCTGAATTCATTTAAGTAATTATTTTCTTAGTTTTTATGCCTTTAACCGAAATATCCTGCTGATTTTCAGACGTTCCATTGAGAACCAACATAATATCAAGTACAATTTCGTTGTATTGCCGGTTAATATGCCCGTTAATCATCAGCATCGAGTTATGAAGGACATATTAAAATTTTGTTACAATGCTTCTGTTTTAAATATTAATGTCCTTATCAAGGATGCACATGAAGCGATATCACTCTACACCTTTTATCCGTACAATCAGAATAATTGCAATGATAGCACTCCAAGGATTCACAACCGTTTCATTAATGGAACTTTTGTATTGAAGAAGCTCTTCTTTCCACGGAAATTGGATAATCTTTGGCAGTGTCCTGTGAAGATTATAGTTTATCATTCTCCACCATTTTTGGTTGTCAACGAAAATCAGATTAACGGTTGGGCTGCGGAATTCATTCGGGTTATAGCCAAATCAATGAATTTTTCAATAGAAATTTTTAATTCCGTCGAAGGTATGGGATTTACCTTCCCGAATAACAGCATGACGGGATCTTTTAAATTGGTCAGTTTTATTTTATTTTAACATTTACATTACAAGAACAAACTTATTTATTTACAGCTCCGTGATCGAAAGGGTGACATCATAATGGGACAAACCAATTGTGAGTTATCTAAATTCGGTTTGTTTGAGCATACATCAGTTTACGAACCCATAAATTGGCATGCTGTCATTAGATGGCCGGAACCATACAGTTCCCTTGAAATATTCATATTGCCCTTTGACACCTTCACTTGGACAAGTTTATTAATAATTTTGTTTGTAAAATGGATAATGAATATTTTGTGGAAAAGATATTTAAGGGGAGTTCTCTCCTTTGGAGTGCATTCAAAACGACTCTATTTTATAGCGTTGGTCCTTGCTATGCTGGTATTGCGTAGTTGCTACGAAGGCACAATTTTTGGGTATCTTCGTAGCAAGCCTACAAAACAGATCCCTCATTCCGTTGAAGAGGCTGTTGATGCTGGTTATACTTTTTTGGTGACCCCTGAATTGTACAACCTTATGAAAAATACCAAGGTGCCTTATATTACTAATCTAAGAGCGCTTTATTTTTCGCCTGCCGACATTTTCAACATTTTGAAGATATACAAAAGCAATTTTGGAGTAATAACAACAGCTCCAAAGTTAAGTCTACACATAAACGCTACATCATTGTATGCAGAATACTTCATTATTCCAAAGAAGGTCTTTGATTCGAATTTGTGTTTCTACATGTCCAAATTTTCATTTCTACAAGAGGAAGTTAATGTACAAGTGGTTCGAATGGCAAAGTCGGGAATTAAGAATAATATTTTTCCACAGACGATTTTGATGGACAATTTTATGAGGAAAAGTGCAAATGAAGAAGGAGCTCGCAGTTTTACGTTGAACCAAATGATGGGCATACTTCAGTTGTGTACTTGCCTGATTATTTTTAGTTTGTTAATTTTTATATTGGAACTTCTTTCTGTGCGCTATCGACGGTTGAAAATGGTACTCGAATTTTTCCACTTATAAATGAATTTAATTGCAACTTGATGAATATAAAAATGTATCTCAAAATAATAAAGAAACATGTCTAATTCGCCCGAGTCAAAACCACTAAAGCTACAAACATAATTTTTTTTGGATTCAAAGTCAGAGTCCAACCACAAATCAATTGCGCACATGCCACATGTCACAATAAATAATGTCCATCTATCGGAAAATGAGAAAGAATTAAACTTTAACCTCGGTAAATGCTGGCGGTTAGCTTGAAATGCATTTAACAACTTCGCAATACTTGAGACAAAAATAAATAAATTGTACCTGGAGAACAAAATCGAAGCAAATAAGATAATTCAAAGTACATTTTTTTAAACTAAATTTTCTACTCTTTTTCTTATGCACAAAAAGATTTGGAAGCACATTGTTTAAACAAAGACATTTTTGTTACATATATGGATTGAAGCTCATACACTGCGGTTCACTAGATAAGAAGCAGATGGTTTTTAAAATTTAAATTGATTTTTCTCCTTTTAATATGTATAGTGATTGTATTTGTCAAAGGAAAATAAAAGAAAATTTATTTTTTCTTTACAACTTTTTGTATTTATTAAAGATTAAAAAAAAATCAACACATAGGCCGGTATCCACCGACCAATCTTAGACTTAGAGCTTCGTAAACCGTATTTACCAACTCTATGCAGATTTATGAACGCTAATAAGTCTTGCATATGAGTGGTCCCGATCCCAACAAGCCTTAAGTTGAGAGAAGTAATACCTTAAGAATTTCGGAAATTTCGAACCAGCTGGCTGCTACTTGGCGTTGGAATACTTCAAATGGATGGCCTGCCTATGAATAATTTTAAGTGAGACCATGCATCTTCTTGCTGTCACAGCTAACTCAGGTGTAACTTGGCACAACCACTTATCAAATATTGCAGTCAGAGTTTAAAAACTATCTTGGGCATTAACTTAATGAGCTGTATAAGGATGCATGTGTGCAAGGTAAGTTCAACAAATCAATCATTTTCGCAATTTCTAAGAAATCTGACGCAAGTATCGCTAAAAATTTTAGGGGAATTCCTATTTTAATTATTATTTAATTTAATTTATTTCATCATTAGAGTACATTTCTCTTATAGACTAATAACAATATGATTTGTTGAATATTAATAGATAATTCATATACTATACATATAGACGAAAAAGAAAAAAAAATAAATAAAGAAAAAAAGAGAGAACAATAAACAATAAGATTACAATAGTGCAATTATACTAAGTCTGTCTTAAAATTAGAAGAAGCTTGTTTTCAAAATCCAATCTGCTACAACTCCTGAACAAATCAACCGAAGGCATTATTGAGTTTGCTTCTTTGATGCATCGGGCAATAGGCTCATTACGAGAAAAAATGGTAGTAAGAAGATCTTCACGAAAGTTAAAATAACTGCGAAGACGACGAGAGCACAGAGGGAAATTGATCATACTAAGCAATTCAGGACACTGTGTTTGATAATGAATTAAATCTCTTATAAACATGACCGAGAAATATTTACGTCAAATACGAAGGGAGTTCAAGTTAATCAAAGAACATCCAGTTTCATAAATTGGTGTGTCAATTCTCCAATTTAACTTGAATATTACGAACCTAGTAAAATTTCTTTGAATCCTTTCAATCCTTTTAGAGTAGATATCGTAATACGGGTTCCATATTACACTGCAATATTCGAGGTGGGCCTAACTTAAGATACGTAGAGGAATTTTAGAGTGTAAGGATCAGTAAAATCTTTAGAATTACGTTTGACGAAGCCTAACATGGAGTTGGCTTTGGAGATAATGTAATCAATGTGGTCTTTAAATGTAAGGCGCGAGTTCAGAATAATGCCTAAGTCTATCTTTGAATACACTCTTTCAAGTTGTGTAGATTTTATGGAGTATCTATACGGAATAGGTACCTTCGATCAATAAGAAAGATTTTTTGCTCGATTTTATACGAAAGGCTCACTAAATGGGTGTATGATACTAATCGGCTAAATATGTTCCAAACGGGTTTCCGTTCTGGATTTTCGACGATGAATCATATGTATATTCGCCCTTTCAAGTATAGCCAAAAAATGTATTGGAAAGAAGAAGAAGCTATACACATGTTTCGTGGAGTTAAAAGCTGCGTTTGATACGGTGATTAGGCAAGCTTCAATTTTAAAACTATCTTTGTTAAGTCTATCGTTAAAGTTTCTGTTGATATATTTGTGGGAGGGGTGCGTCGACAAAACACGTATTATGGAAATTCAAAATTATAATTATGATAATGAAAGGTAAATGAATCGAAAGTAAATGAAATATAAGTTCTTAGGTTCACGGTAGGGAAGATCCATCGCGTTGATGTCGTAGCCGTTGCGCGGTCGTGATCGTTCTCTCTTTTGTACTTGTCTATTCTTCTAGCTTGCTACAGATGATGCTCGCAATCGAAAAATAAGTGAACGGTGGTAATTGAAACGTTGATATGAAGAGTACGGATTAGGTGTACGGTGGCGGGCATATCCTACATCCGGCCATCCTGAACTTCATCCGTCTCGGATGAATCTGACTCGTCATCCTTTATCCATGGTTTCATAAGATCTTCCAACTTTGTTAAGTTCGTAGCGATCGTTGCGTTTAATTTTTATAACTTCATATTGGCCGAAGTACTTTGGTTGGACTTTAAGCCTGGTTCCAAACTGGGTACGTTGAAATTACGACAAGGTCGTGTACGGCATATTTAAGGGCTGACTTCCGGTTCTTGTCGTAAGTTTTCTTGTTTTCCAACTGCAATTTTTCTATTTGAGATTTGGCTTCTTGTCGTAAGTCCACTTTGCTTACTTCGAATTCGTTCCTTATCTCCTCCTCCATCATTTCCGAGAGCCTCACATCCTCTTCATTTCTCATGGGAACACCGATTAAAAGTTCGAATGGTGTCTTCTTCGTAGCTCTGGATACTGTTGCATTTATTGTTCTTTGAAGTTGTGGAACATGTTGATACCATTTGTAAGGATTTTCCACCGATAACTTGGTGAGCATTTCAATTATTATACTGTTCATACGTCCCACCTGGCCATTACCCCGGGGAACTCCGGTCGTTATTTGTACGTTTTGAATACTTCTCCGATCGCAATACTCCTTGAAAGCTGTTGATGTAAAGGCAGCTCCTTTATCCGATATACAACGATGTGGGTCTCCAAAAATGTCCTCGAGGAATCCCAACTTTTTGAGGACTTCCTCTGCTGTGGTTGATTTGACAGGTGTTATGTTACGTACTTGTAACAATAATAAAAAGAGATGTCGACACTTCAGAGTCCAGAATAGCACTGGCTTTTATTAAAAATATTTGCATGTTGACATATTAGTAGACAATCAAGATCATAAAGTACTAGATTATTAAACTCTAATATCGTAACATCTTCCCTTTTTTCATTACTTTGTTTAAGTGTACAAAAGTTATATTCACTATAATTGTTTAATTAAGTTTCATTTTAATTCAAATAGTTTACGTTAATTCAAAAATACTGTATATATTCACTTTAATTGTTCAATTAAGTTTTATTTTAATTCAGTTTCAGATAGTTTACGTTAATTCAAAAATAAAATATTTGAAAACGGCTTAGTAGAATAAAATAATTCAAGTATGTAATTTTATTAAAGAATTGTACTTTCTATTTTTGATCTAACTTTTCCTGAATACGCTTAGATCTTCTGGGAAGAATTGCTTCAGGCACCGAACAGCTAGTTGGCGATGTGTTCAGGCCAGTGGTTCCAACTGGATTCAGGGTACAAGATTCATTCAATTCATCCGTGTTGGCTTCTATTGCGGTGGCTGAAGACAGACGGATGTGCTGACGGTTCCGGGTACTTTTGGCAGTCGCCGACTTTTCTTATCGTAATAATACTTGCTTATCGTTCTTCTTCTTTCAATGTTATGCTTAACATTAGGATATATTTCCGGTAAAAGTCTCTTCGGACATGTAGGAAGAATGCATCTGGTACGTCGGGACATAAGGCGCTGTACTGGGCTGCAACCAATCTCATTTACCGTATTTCTCCATTTAAGTAGTGCCATCCAAAAACAACGATTGCTACTTTGTGATTTTCTGAAAAGAGACTTCATAATTTTAACAGATGCTTCAGCTTTACCATTTCCTTGTTGGTGATTGGGAGAGCTCTTAGTATGCTTAAACTCCCATTCTTTGGAAAACTCGTGAAACTGCTTGTTCACAAAAGGAGTCCCTCCATCAGTAACGACAACCTCAGGGATGCCATGGCGACTAAAGTTCCTTTTGCAGATTTTGATTACCTGTTCTGCCGTTGCTGGATTCAGCTCATCCACTTCAAAGTAGTCCGAGTAGTAATCCGCTGTGATCAAAATTTGTCGCTTCTTGTTGCCGTCTACGACTTCACAGATATCAAGGCCAATTCTTTGGAACGGGAACTCCGGGATGGCGGTGCTTTGAAGTGGTAGTTTCGCCTGGCTTGATGAATTTCGCATGCAAATATCACAGGTGTTGCATACGTCTCGAATGTTGTTTGATATGCCAGGCCAGAAGACTGTATCTCTGGCTCGTCGCTGGAATGACTCGATTCCTTGATGACTATAGTGAATGCGTTGCAAAAATGGCTTTCGTAGCGATGTTGGTATCACAATTCTGTCACCTTTTAGCAGATACCCATCTTGCAATGTCAGCTGCTCTCTATAGTTCCAGTACGGTTTAATTGCTTGTGGTACAAGGTTTCGATTTTCAGGCCATCCTTTCCTGACTAAATTTAAAACTCCTTGCAAAGTTATGTCCTCTTTGGTATGCTCCAGTATTTCTAATAGTCTGGAATCTTTAATCTTAATCTCGCTTACAATGTTAATGTCTTTGATTTCGCGGAAGATTTTATCCATTGACTTTATTTTATCTAATGTATAGACTTCAGCTTTTTCAATATGCTCCCTTGGACCGTTCTTTAAGAAAGCTCGAGACAAGGTGTCGGCAAAAATCATTTCACTTCCTTTTTTGTATGTTATGTGAATGTCATACCTTTGTAAAGCGAGTCTCATCCGCTGTAAGCGCCTTGGACTTTCTAGAACGGACTTTTTAAAAATGGTTTGAAGAGGCTGATGATCAGATTGGACGATAATGTTTGGCTTGCCACATATATACTGGTCAAACTTCCTGCAGGCAAATAGAATCGCTAGTGTCTCTTTCTCAATTTGAGCATATTGTTGTTCTGTAGCTGTCAAAACTCTTGACGCAAATGCTACTGGGCGATCGTCTTGAAGTAGTACTGCTCCAAGGCCCTTGGAGCTTGCGTCACATTGAATTATTACCGGCTTGGTAGTATCAAAGTACTTTAAAATTGGTGCCTTTAAAATGAGCATTTTCAGTTTTTCAAATGCATCATCTTGTTCCTGACTCCACTGCCACTTAGTATTTTCTCGAATAATTCTTCTTAAGGGTTCAGCGATATCTGATAAGCTCGGCAAAAATCTAGAAAGATATGTGCAAAGTCCTACAAACCTGTGCGTGCTCTTTACGTCCTTAGGCTTGGGCATATTTTCTATGGCTTCTACTTTGGCTCTATCAATAGCTAGTCCTTGATTTGTGAGCAAAAATCCAAAAAATGGTACTTGTCGCATGCCCATTTTGCACTTGCTTTTGTTAAGCTTTAAGTTTGTTTCTCGGATTCTAGTTAGCAGTTTATACAAACTCCGATTATGGTCTTTCATGGCCTCTTCTTCGGTGTCACCTTTCCCATATACCAAGAAATCATCTGCAATAACGTCCACTCCCTCCAAACCTTCTATTATCTCATGTTGTTTCTTCTGAAATTCCTATGGAGCAGGTGATACTCCAAATGGCAAACGATTCCAACAAAATCGCCCAAATGGTGTCCAAAATGTCGTTAGAAGTCTGCTTTCATCATCCAACTCGACTTGCCAAAACCCGTTTTTTGCATCCAATGTCGAAAAAACTTTTGCATCTTGAATCTTCGGTAAGACCTCATCTACAGTGGGGATTTGATAGTTGCTGCGCTTGAGGGCTTTGTTGAGATCGTTATGGTCGAGACAAATCCGCAGCTTATTGTTTCGGCGCACAAGGACTAGGTTGCTTATCCATGGAGAATGTTCGTGCACTCTGCTAATAATATTGCTTCTTTCAAGGTCATCCAATGTTGTTTTTAATTCTTCTCTGAAAGATATAGGGATTCGCCGTGGGTGAGCTTGAACAGGAGGAATGGAATTGTCCACCTGTAAATGTAAAGGATTAGCTAATTTTCCATCACAGTCAAACACATCACCAAAGCGGTGCATGATACTTTCTAATTGTAATTGTTTCTTGTTACCACATTTTATACCACCTGCTGTTACCACATTCTTAAGATGGCTTGTTTTGACCACATCCTCCCTGTTTACAGAAATCAATTTCAGCTCTTGAGATGCTTTATTCGAAATAATAGTGGTGCACATTTGCTTGACTATTTCGAACTTTAGATCTTTGGAAACACCGTTCTTTTCACAGCTTATCGTAGCGACGCCAATAGGCACAACTAAATTGCCACCAAACCCTTTCAGTCATACACAACTCTTTTTTAGTTTACAATTTAATTTGTCGTATAGCAAACGAAATTCTTGTAAATTCATAACATTTGACGAAGCACCCGTATCAACCACACACGAAATTGTTCTACTTTTTGCTCCTATACTGAAATTAATTTTTCTCATTAATATACGGGACTCTTCACTTTGCATTAAGCCGATATTTATGACTGTAAACATTGACGACGCTTCGCTTTCTTCATCACTTGTCTCTTTATTTACATAATTAACTGTCCTTCTATGAAAACTCGCCGATTTGCACACTGCCGCAAAGTGGTTCAGTTTTTTTTAAATTTGGAGCATCTCTTTCCGTATGCTGCACACTTGCCTCTATTATGTACTTTACCACAGTATTTGCAATCGTCCGTTGTCTCTGCCTGCGTTATATCCCGTGCGTGGGTGTTTAATTTGTGTTTTTCTTTTCCGTCTTTTCTTTGTCTTCATCTGTTTTCTCATTAATTTGCTTCACTTGCTCTCTCGTTTGCTCTGCTAGCTTGCATATTTCTAGAGCTTTTTTCAACGTTAGTTTTTGTTCTAGCAAAAGGCTTCTTCGCATGTCGTTGCATATGATACCGGGAATAAGTCGATCACATACATAATCTTCTAACTGATTTTCTTCATATTCACAGCTTTTGATTAAGTTACGTAGTCGACAAACGAATTCATTTACCGATTCTCCTTCAGCTTGTTTTGCAGTATTGAAAATAAATCTCTCATAGCGCTTATTTACCGCTGGCTTAAAAAAAATTTGTAATGCGTCTAGAATACCTTTTGTTGTTTTCGCTTGCGCTTCTGAAATGTCCAATTTTGTGAGAATGCTGAAGCACTCATCTCCTAGACAGGCCTTTAATATTGCCGCTTGTCTCTCCTCAGACTGGGTTGATAAATCCACTGCGATTTGGTAATTCTCCCATTGTTGACGAAAAAGAATCAAATTAGCAGCTATATCGCCTTTGATGTTCATACTATTGGGTGGAGGTATATTCATAGTCACTGCTTCTATTCTGTTGAAATTATTGACACTCTTATTTAAACTTGTTTCCGCGGCTTCAATTTTAACTTGGCTATTTTTTTCAGTATCCCACTTCTGACACCATGTTATGTTACGTACTTGTAACAATAATAAAGAGATGTCGACACTTCAGAGTCCAGAATAGCACTGGCTTTTATTAAAAATATTTTCTGTTGACATATTAGTAGACAATCAAGATCATAAAGTACTAGATTATTAAACTCTAATATCGTAACAGGGAATTTCCACACAAATTTTGTAAATCCGTCCATGACAACGAAGACGTATTTATGGTTGAAGGCATTGGTCCAAGGTGGTCTATATGGTAAGTATGCAATGGGATATCAACTTTCTCTATTGGGTTTAGGAAACTTTCTTGCTTTCCGCTTTTCTTGGCTGCGAGAATACACGCAACACAGTTCGAAATAACTTCGGAAACTCTCTCCTGAATGTTGGGGAAATAGTACTCCAACTTTAGGATTGTCTCTACTTTCTGGGCGTTGATGTGGCCAGCTTCATTTCTAATTATTTCTTTTTGAAATTTTTTTGGAACAACAAGTAAATACGCGCCTTTGACAAACTTGTACAAAACTCCGTCTCTGTTGACGTAGTCTTCGTACCGATCATGTTGCAAAACATTTAAGATTAGTTTACATGTCTCATCTTTGGATGTAGTCCATCCACGTGTTTCATAGCACGAGCCTGTCTATGAAACACTTTGCAATTGAATTCTTCTAGTTGCAGGGCCCACCTTGCCACTCTTGCACATAACTCTTTTTTCTTCATCGTCATCTGAAACGCTAGGCAGTCAGTGTAAATCTTAAATTCGAGTCCCATTAGATAAACGCAGAGTTTCTTCAAAGACCTAACCATAGCCAACACCTCCAGCTCATAGCTGCTGTATCTTTCTTAGTTTCAAAACTTAGGTAGAAAACCGGATGCAGAGCGTCATCGTGGCGTTGAAGGACTGCTCCCAGAACTATCTTGCTCGCATCGGTGTGGAGTTCGGTTTCTAAGTACGGATTGAAAATTTTAAGGACGGGGTCGTTGCACAAGAGATCTTTCAAATGTTCGAATGCTGATCTCTGTTCTTGTTCAAAGCGAAAAACCGTTGACGAGTTCCTAGTCATGTCTGATAAGGGTTTCGCAATCCTAGAATAGTCGGGTATAAATTTTCGAAAAAATCCCGTTAACCCGGGAAAACTTTGAGTTTGTTTGACGTTTTTTGGTTTAGGGAAGGATTGAGGGTTTAACCGTACCGTTTTCGATAGTGTGGCCTAGAAATTCTATAGATCGCGACATAAATTTGCATTTTTTCCATTTAATTTGGAGGCCGTTTTTTGCAGCCACGTCCAAAACCAACAACAATGTATTAAAGTTTTCATTTTCATCTTTCGAAGCGATAATAAAGTCATCAACGTATATGCGTACGAGCTTTTTAAGGTTAAGGTATTTGAAATTTGTATTTATATACTCCTGAAACACGAACGGAGATATACAACGACCAAATGGCACTTTACAGAATTCATACTGCGCATCCGGGGTTAAAAAAAGATGTGTACTTTCGACTTTCGGGAGCAATTTCAACTTGGAAGAAACCGTCTTTAAGGTCTAAAGTCGTAAGCACGGAAGCGTTATAAAGTTCATCGAGGACGTCCTCCATAAGTGGCAGCGGATATCGTATTTTAATAATTTTTGTGTTAGGCTTACGAAAATCTATGCAAACGCGGTAAGTACCCTCTTTTTTTTTCGTCAGCACTATGGGGCTTGCGAAATCGGAGTTGCTAGGAAAAATAACACTTTCGTCTAACCATTTTGCGATTTGTGCCGAAACGAACTCTTTCCTTAGGAGCTAATCTCCTGGCGCGATGATAAATAGGCTTTTCATCTTCTAAGACAATGTTCATTTGGACACACGACTTTACCGGTTTTTGTGGTTTGTACGCTTCAATTGCACTTTTAAGACCTTCTCTAAGTTCGACATTTTTAATGCCATCAAAGTCGCAGATATCTTCACTTTTCATCACACTTGAGTGTATTTGATTAATATTATTTTCGTAAAATTCGCTGATGTAACATGAGTTTACCATTATTGACTTTAAGTTAAATTGTCCGTTTTTAATGTTTATATTCGCGTATTTTAAAATTTCCGTACCGATTATTATATATTCTGATCATCAATCATCGTTAACGATATAAAAAACAAGCAAATAAGTCGCACCCTGAATTTTCACCGACAATTTTAGGGAACCAATCGATTGCCGAATCTCTTGGCCAAGTGCCGCAAGCAAAGTGCCTGGATTTTCGGTTTTTTATTCAAACGATCAATGACCGACTTCTTGACCAGTGACAATTGGCTACCTGTGTCAATAAGAGCACTAAATGAATAACTTTCAATAGTCAATTGCACTGAAACCGTCGGAGTAGTAATTCGATTAACTTTTGAAACTTTTTTTGGACAGTTTCTGGACAGATGCCCAAAATCACTGGAATTAAAACACCGTGCCCTCCTTTGTGAGGGCAAACGTCCGTGGTATGGGTTTTTGCCCCATAATTAACACATCGCAGTCTATTTGGTTCTGATGGCACATTTTGATCAGATGTCTTTGCTGGTTGCACTTGCGTGTGTTCTCCATATCGATTTCGTTGTTTTCGCAGTTTCATTTCATGATAAACTTTGAATTTTAATTTAAGTTCGTCAAACGTTTTTGCCTCAAATAAAACTGTTTTATTTATTATACTGTCAGGGATACCTGCTACTATACATGAACGCAATGACTCATCGTCTACTTTTCCCCAATAGCTATTTGTTTCATCTGAAACATATACTCAAGGTACGATTCCTCTTTGCTTTTTTTCGCGATTCTAAAGTGCGATGTGTGACCAAACTAGACGTTGTTTGACCAAACTGTTTCGTAAGCACTTTTTGCAATTCGTTCCAACTATGCACGCCGGTTTCAGATTCGATCGCTAATTTCGCAGCTTTCCCTCAAAAGTTTCCTTGCGTACAAATAGCGCTGAATATCATTCCAACCACACACACTTGAAATGTCCTCAAAGTCTTTTAACCAATCTGTAACATTTTGTACCGTTTTACCGTTAAAATTTTCTAAAGAGTCTTCTACGTCCTAGAATACAAAATTATTGTTTTTGCCATTGTTGCGTATGCGCTACTTTTCGTATGTAAATGGTTTTTAACTGGAGTTTTTTCTTTTTCACTTTCGAATTTATCGTTACTACCTGTATCGGATATTGTTTCTTCTGCTTCGGACATTAAAGCACTTCTGAGCCTCTCTATCAAATCTTTTTTTAATCTATAGCTAGCAGATAGACCACGATCTTTTAAAAGAGATTGAAGTTTTTTTTGTAGAAAGCTCCTCAAGCTTCATTTAAATCACAGAAAAAATAGTTTAGTGTAACTGCATGCCGTTATCAAGTAAAGGTGTTTCTTTTCCCATAACACTTGCACGTTTTTATACCCTATTATAAAGGTATATTAATTTTGACGCATAGTTTGTAACGTACCTTAATATTGCCCGTAGACCCCTAAAAGTTACTACATATATTTATGATCAGCATCGATAGTAGTGTCGATCTAGCCATGGCCGTCCGCCTGTCGGCAAAAATTAGGCCTTTAAACTGGACCTAGAGAGCTGAAATTGTAACCATATACTCTCTAGAGTCCCGAAATAATCAAGTTTATAAATTTTTGAAATCCGCCCACAGACACGCCCACAAACTCAAAAAAACAAAATTTTCGAAAAAATCGAATTTTGAGCTAGAAAGCTGAAATTTTTTATATATGACCCATGACTCCTAAAACTGATCGGGAGATAACATTTTTAAAATCCGCCCACTGACACGCCCACAATTAAATAAAACAATTTTATTGAAAAGTCAAAGTTTGAGCTAGGGAGCTGAAATTAATTTTATATACTCTCTAGTGGTTCTTTATGCTCATGTGTAAATATTTTTTAAAATCCGCCTACTGACACGCCCACAATTAAATAAAACAATTTTATTGGAAAACAAAGGTTTGAGGTAGGGAGCGTTTTTTTTACAAAAGCTTCGTTTTTTCGATAAAATCCTTTAAATGTTATATAACAAAATATGTAGAGCGTTCTTAACAATTCAACCATACTTAGACTTTTGTCACGCCCACTTATGAGGGATAGGAATAAGAATAAGAATCCAACAGTTCGTCCAAGCGGACTGTAGGCCGTCCCTATGTTTTTTCTTTGTTTTGCATGCAACGCTAATTTACCAACGTAATTAATTCAATTAAACTTTTTTTTTTTTGCATGCAACACTAATTTTAATCAGCACTCATAGCTCACTATCCGAAACCGAATTTATAGAGACAGGGGGGGATCTTCTTAACACTTCTGACACCATGTGGGACGTGGGAGGGGTGCGTCGACAAAACACGTTTCATTCAGTAAAACAACTGATTTAATATCTTTGTTATGGAAATTCAAAATTATAATTATGATAATGAATTGAAAGTAAATGAAATATACTCGTACATAGTCATTATCTTCATTGTTCATGTGTGTTCCGAGAAGATTAACCCGTATAAACAATTTTTAAAGTTTTCTGAGTGAATTAATTTATTTAATTGTCATTTGTTTGTAAATTTGGATAACGATGGGTGGAAAAAAATCACTTAGCAGTGTTGAGAAGGCTAAGATCGATTTACTTAAGGAACAAGGATTAACCGGGCGTGCTATAGCTATCAAAATTGGACGAAGCTTTAACTTGATCTATTCGTACTTGAGAAATAAAGAGTCGTACGGGAAAAATATGAAAGGAGGTTATAAAACGGCCACAACAGCGGCTGATAGAAAGGCAATTTTGCGAGGTGCGTCCAATTCCTGAGACTCAGCTGCGAAAATAAAGCAAAAAGCGGGCGTTAGTGCTAGTGTTTCGACCGTAAGAAGAGTGATCAACAGTGCCAATCATTTAAAACATTTAAAACGGCTTAAAATTCAGAAAAAACCACCGTTAAACCATCAGGGGAAGTGGACATTTTTGGTAACAGTCGAACAAGATAAAAGGAACGCGTGCACCGGATGACGGCCTTAGTCTTTTGGAGAAAATTCATGAAGTCTGGAGCTCCAAGGAGAAGGACGAAGAAGGACAGAGACACAGAGCGTAGTGAGCATCAGTCAAGACAATTTTATAGATCAAACAAAATTAAACATAAACCTCTCGGGAACCAGAAAATTGTAATAAAATAGCAGTGGAATAAAAAGCGAAGTGCTGTGTTTCTTTTCTTTCCTTTGAATTTTCTTGGGCGAAACCATTGAGAAACCATTTCTTTTGTGGTTTTATTTAATCGTTACTCTGGATTTTGGTAACAATATTATATCAAAAAAGGCCAAGTGTTTGTCGAATTTCGCAAAAGAAGGAGTTCGCAAAAATCCTTAGACGTTATATAAAAAAACCCGAAGATGTTTTTTATGGACAAATTCTGTGTCGTATAGTTTTATTTTTCAGTCACTTACGATGATTTTGCTTAACAGACAGTGTGAGGTTTATAAGGAAGCAAAATTAATAAATTATATAATCTTAAATTAAGTCTCCTGGGAGTATACTGTACAATTTGGCTTTTTCGAACCCCTTGAGGTATGTGATGGAAACGTTGGACACTCTTTGTCTAAGACACTGCAGCCTTAAATTCTCCGCGATCCGGGGCATGCTACATCCATTTGTCCAGACCACGTGCTCTGACATCCGCGATGGCTTGGTCTTTAAAACGGAGGTCTTCCTTGTTGTCTCAAACATGGGTACTGGGAGTCAAAGACCCTCTTTGCTAGAGCATTAATGTCCATTCGTTCAAAGTGGCCGAGCCAATGTAGTCAAAGTGATTTAGCTTTTTGGACTACATCCATATCTTGGTACAGCTCATAGAGTTGGCGGTTGTATCTTCTCCTACATTCGCCCTCCTCGCACACAAATATCCGAGGGAGTATTTTGCTTTCGAAAAAAAACCCAAAATTAGCCATCTTTTCCTGCTTCTAGTCCAGCACTCGGCGCCGTAAAGCAGTGCTGGCAATGTTATTGATTTGTAGAGTTTACACTTGGTCTTCCGAGTTAGGATCTTTGAACCCATTTCCTTTGCCAACCGAAGTAGCAACGATTTCCTAGGGTAAGTCTACGTCGGATGACGTTTTGTCCTAGTCGTTGGACAGATGTTTGTTTGTTTGTTTGTTTGTTGAAAGCAAGTGTTTCGTTTGAGGGTGGCGACGGTGTAGAGGTTAGTGTGTTGGCTTGTGACCCGTGTGGTGCAGGTTCAATCCCCATGGGGAACAACAACATACGCCATCCAATTTCCAGCCTCTACACCAAAAGGAGGATTTCTGCCTGGTAGTACAATGGACCGTTACCGAATCTGAGTGCTCTGGGATTTGGATATCCTTTCTTTTTTTTTTAAATGTGCTTTGTTTTGTCCTCCTTGACATCAAGGCCAACCAATTTTCCTGTGTATACCCTATTCTAAGGGTATATTAATTTTGACGCATAGTTTGTAACTACCTTAATATTGCCCGTAGACCCCTAAAAGTTACTGTATTTATGATCAGCATCGATAGTAATGTCGATCTAGGCATGTCCGTCCGTCCGTCCGTCCGTCCGTTCGTCCGTCCGTCTGTCGGCAAAAATTAGGCCTTTAAACTGGACCTAGAGAGCTGAAATTTTAACTATATACTCTCTAGGGTCTCGAAATAAACAAGTTTACGAATTTTTGAAATCCGCCCACAGACGCCCACAAACTCAAAAAACCAAAATTTTGGAAAAAATCGAATTTTGAGCTAGAAAGCTGACACGCCCACAAATAAATAAAACAATTTTTTTTAAATTCCAAAGTTTGAGCTAGGGAGTTGAAATTTATAATATATACTCTCTATGGGCCCTTTATGCTCATGTGTAAATATTTTCAAAATCCGCCCACTGACACGCCCACAATTATTTTTTATTTTTTTCAAAGTTTGAGCTAGGGAGCTGAAATTTATAATATATACTCTCTAGGGGCCCTTTATTCTCATGTGTTAATTTTTTTTATATCCGCCTACTGACACGCCCACAATTAAATAAAGCAATTTTATTGAAACACCCAAGTTTGAGCTAGGGAGCGTTTTTTTTTTGATAAAATCCTTTAAATGTTATATAACAAAATATGTAGAGCGTTCTTAACAATTCAACCATACTTAGACTTTTGTCACGCCCACTTATGAGGGATAGGAATAAGAATAGGGTATCCAACCGTTCGCCCAAGCGGACTGTAGCCCGTCCCTATGTTTTTTAATGGGAATGAAAGCCTCTAACACGGGACGCTGAGACCGTCTGATGATTTCGGTGTAGTCCGCGTATCATAGTACTCGTAGTTGAACGGATTTGTTGAAGATAGTGTCTTCTATATTATCACCTGCCCTGCGCTATATCTGCTAGAGAACAAGATTGAAGAAGTCACTAGACATCGCATCCCCTTGCCGGGATCCGGTACAGGCTACGACTAGTTCGGAAGAGCTGTTTGCATACTGCACATTGCCCCGCGCCTTTTCCAGCGTCACGCTACACAACTGGATCAGTTTTGCCGGAATCCCGATTTCAGCCATCGCCACGTAGAGTTCCTAATGACGGCTTTAAGGTCGATTAAAAGATACAGGGTCTCGACTTGAAATTCATTGGCCTTTTCTAGGATTTGCCTTAGAGATATGGTCTAATGTGCCTCCAGATTAACACCCAAAAAAAAAACTGTTTTTGGAGCCCGTAAAAGTAGAAGACAACTGGCTCACGGGTCGGGAGCTCATTTATAATAAAGATTGTTAGCGAAGCTCCTTAAACGGTGGCTGGTGGAAAGGCAAGTGATGGATTAAATCGCCCTGAAATAAAACCATGGCAATTCTTCCTCGTTTTAATGCCCAATTTAAAAAAGAAGTATCTTTAAAAAATTAAGTATTATTCCGATTGAAATGTTCGTTTATCATGAATACCAACAACAAAAAAAAAAACATAGGGACGGGCTACAGTCCGCCTGGGCGAACTGTTGGATACCCTATTCTTATTCCTATCTCTCATAAGTGGGCGTGACAAAAGTCTAAGTATGGTTGAATTGTTAAGAACGCTCTACATATTTTGTTATATAACATTTAAAGGGTTTTATCAAAAAAAAGCTAAGCTTTTGTAAAAAAAACGATCCCTAACTCAAACTTTGGATGTGCAAAAAAATAAAAAATTAAATTGTGGGCGTGTCAGTAGGCGGATTTTGAAAATAAAGGGCCCCCTAGAGAGTATATATTATAAATTCTAGCTCCCTAGCTCAAACTTTGGATTTTCAAAAAAAGTTCTTTTTTAAATTGTGGGTGTGTCAAGATGCGCATTTTGAAAATATTTACACATGAGCTTAGAGGGCCACTAGAGAGTATATATTATAAATTTCAGCTCCCTAGCTCAAATTTTGGTTTTTCAATAAAATTGTTTTATTTAATTGTGGGCGTGTCAGTGGGCGGATTTTGAAAATTTTTGCTCCCGAGCAGTTTTAGGAGTCATAGATCATATATACAAAATTTCAGCTTTCTAGCTCAAATTTTGGTTTTTCAATAAAATTGTTTTATTTAATTGTGGGCGTGTCAGTGGGCGGATTTTGAAAATTTTTGCTCCCGAGCAGTTTTAGGAGTCATAGATCATATATAAAAAGCTTTCAGCTTTCTAGCTCAAAATTCGATTTTTTCGAAAAATTTGTTTTTTTGAGTTTGTGGGTGGATTTTAAAAATTCGTAAACTTGATTATTTCGAGACCCTAGAGAGTATATGGTTAAAATTTCAGTTGTCTAGGCCCAGTTTAAAGGCCTAATTTTTGCCGACGGACGGACGGACGGACGGACATGGCTAGATCGACATTACTATCGATGCTGATTATAAATATAGTAACTTTTAGGGGTCTACGGAAGTATGTTACAAACGCTTTACGATACCCATGGGAAAAAGTCCCAGCGTATTTGAAGCGGAGCTCCACGCCATTCAAGAATGCGCCAGCCACATTATCTTATCTGGCATAAAAGGTGCAACCATCCATATTTTCACGGACAGTCAAGCAGCTATAAAAGCCCTTAGCTCGTATACCATTGACTCCAAATCAGTCATGTACTGCTTCAATACCCTACAAATACTCGGAACAAGAAACATGACCAAATTATGGTGGGTTCCGGGTCATGTCGGGGTAGAAGGTAACGAAAAGGCCGACGAACTGGCCAGAAAAGGTTCAGAAACACCTTTCATAGGTCCCGAACCTTTCTGCTGCACTCCTAGATCAGCAGCAACGGCAGCAATTAAAAGCTGGGAACATAGAAAATGTACTTATCTTTGGGATAACATCCCAGGTCTAAGACAGGCCAAACGAGCCATTCGGCCCTTCAATCATAATGCCAGCAAATGTCTAAACCTAAGCAGGCATGATATCAAAAACCTAGTAGGTTACCTTACTGGTCACCACGGTTTAAGATATCATCTACACAAAATGAGAATAGTAGATTCTCCTGAGTGCCGACTCTGTCTTGAAGAGGACGAGTCAGCTGAACACATTTTATGCGAATGCCCAGCCCTTAATGGAATTAGAACGAAGATCTTTCTCAGGGAACAATTGAGCCCCGAGGACATAAAGAATTCTTCTACTGGTAAAATTGTCCGCTTTACACGGAAAGTGGAAATTTTACTAGTTTAAAATTGTTCTGGCTTGTACCCCCCCCCCCCCCCCCCCCCTTTTATAAATCGCCTTGGTGAGCCAGAATTTAATAAAAAAAAAAAAAATGTTACAAACTATGCGTCAAAATTAATATACTCTTAGAATAGGGTATAATAACTGAATCATGACGGATTTCACAAAAATGTTGTAATCCTTAAGCTTCTGTAGAAGACCCAAGGTTAGGTTCGGTTGAACTGGAAGTCGGCCGAAGCCGACACACTAAGCCCAATAAAAGCTCCCCTGCGATACCTTATGGGTCTATCATCTTTCTACTAGTTGAACCAGTTGTAGCTTTTAATAAAGCTTGAAAGAGTGGTAATGTTAATGTTTATAAGATCATTGAGATCTTTATAAAAGAAAGCTCCCAAATGGAGTTTTGGTCTTTGAGTGAGAGCAGTGCAGGTGCAGAGAAGCAGGGGAATAGTCCCCTATTTCTCCGCGTCCAAGCATTGTTATATGCTTGCCTATGAGACTTGTGTGTTCGGTGATGACGCAAATTGTTACACCAATATGCAGTCGTCTATCGAAGGTTAGTTCTCTCGATGGCCTCGCGCATGAGCTTGCATGTATGGGAATGTCTAAGGGAACTTTATCAGGTAGAAATGGTAGTATGGTTGCTTTTTTGGTGAGTTCATCAGCCCTACAATTCCCTGGAATATCTCTATGCCCCGGCACCTAACACAGGTGAATGTTAAACTGCTCCGCCATCTCTGGGAGAGATGATCGACAGTCTAGGACTACGATGGAGTTTGTACAGACAGAATCCATTGATTTTATCACGGCTTGACTATCTGAGTAGATTCGGCTGCCAAAGCGGATACCATGTTCCTCTTCAGCCAAGATAGGGCTTCTTTAATCAACCAGTCACAGAACACACCTCCACCAACCAAGTGCATCAATTTATCTTGGACAAGGGGGCCGTTGGACTTTGCTAAGCTTATCGCGATTTATCGCTTTTTCTGAAGCAGTGCACCAACCAACTATCCCGTATATAAGTATCGGTCTTATTACCGAGATGTACAGCCAGTTGTCAATGCGGAGTTGAAGACCACATTTATTACTGATGGCTTTTTTTGCAAGAGAAGAGTGCTACTGTAGCTTTCCGAACTCTTTCTTGTACAAGGTGGCGCAAAAGTTGTCATCTGTTTACTTCACAAATGTCAAAGTAAAATTGGCATTTGCCGCCATTTGCAAAAATTATAGCATCTTCCGATAGGGTTTTCAGCCCTTGGGTGTGCCTTAGGCAATTCTGTGTGCCAATGTTCTAAATGATCCACGACGTTTGACATCTATCCTATGTAGTTTTCAGTCGGATTGGTGAACGCCACTGGGTGATGACTTTTGCGCCACCTTGTATATTAGGTTTCCAGCTATGCTTCTTATTCAAAATGACACCAAATTACTTAGCTTCATCAGAAAATACTAAGCTTGTACCCTTGATTGAGGGAAGGTCAATTTCGGATTTGCTGGTGAAGTTAACAAGTTCAGTTTTGACACTTATGTCCCACTTAAGTGAGACATAAGTCCCAAAAGAAAACGTTTGGATGTATGTCCCGGAGTTATCGTTTTTATGAAATTATGTTTTGAACTAAGGTCCCTGGTGGAACTCCGCACTACGGAGAATCCGAAGAGAAGCTAGAAAACTTCTAAATAGGTCACTCAAGAAATTAATTTTGATTTTCTCTTTTCTTTTTTTTGTACCCTTTTTGACCCCAGCGTTGCCTGAGAGCAACTTCTGTTGTTCAAGGGGTAACGGTAATTATTGTTTCTTTTGTTTTTGTCGATTGATTCTTAATGATAACGGAGGTTTTATGTGTCCACCCAACATTTGTGCAAATAAAAGCACATTTGAATATACGAGGGCGGGTCAATAAGTCCGTGACTTTTGGAATAAAACATAGATTTTTTGATAAAAAAAAAATTTTATTTTTCAACATAGTCTCCCTTGGGCTCTATAAACTTTGTCCAACGCTTCTCCAATTTTTTTATCCCTTCCAAAAAAAATGATTTGTCGAGGTCCTCAAAATAGGCCTTTATTTGCGAGATGACTTCATCATTGGAGTCAAATCTTTTTCCACCAAGCCATTTCTTCAGGTTTGGGAACAAGAAGTAGTCGCTCGGAGCCAAATCTGGAGAATAGGGTGGATGAGGGAGCAATTCATAGCCCAATTCATGTTTTTTTGCCATGGCAACTGCACATGTGTGCACCCTTGCATTGTCTTGGTGGAAAAGAACTTTTTTCTTGGCCAAATGAGGTCGGTTTTTTTTCAAATCGTCATTGAATCGGTCCAATAAGTTGGCATAATATTCCCCATTGATTGTTCTTCCCTTTTGAAGGTAGTCAATGTGGATTATCCCGCGTGCATCCCAAAAAACAGTCGCCATAACTTTATTGGCTGACAAACCCACCTTGGCCTTCTTTGGCGCCGATTCACCCTTAGAAACCCACTGTTTTGACTGTTGTTTGGTCTCTGTTGTGTTGTGATGGATCCATGTTTCGTCCACGGTTACAAAACGGCGCAAAAACTCCTCCATATTGCGATTAAACAACGCCAAACCTTCCTGTGAAGTTGTTACACGATTGCGTTTGTGGTCGACTGTGAGCAAACGCGGCACCCATCTTGCGGAAAGCTTTCTCATGCCCAAGTGATCATTCAAAATTGAAACCACTGAGCCATGCGAGATCCCTACGGCTTCCACAATCTCTCGCACTTTCAATCTTCGGTCGGCCAACACCATATCGTGAATTTTTTCGATTGTTTCGGGTGTAGAGACCTCAACTGGGCGTCCAGGACGTTCGGCATCTTCAGTGCTTGTACGGCCACGACGAAATTCAGTAAACCACTTTTTTACCATTGAAATCGATGGTGCAGAGTCCCCATAGTATTTTTCAAGCTTAGCCTTGGTCTCGGTAATGGTTTTTTTTCGCAAGAAATAATGCTAAATAAGCACACGAAATTCACTTTTTTCTATATTCTCCTCAAATTAGTGAGTAGTCTGATAAAAATAGCTGTCAAACACAAACTAACTGACGCAGCAAGGTAAATTTTGACAGGAGTCAACTGACAGATGCCTGTTGACAGGAGCAGTGTTGCCGTTTCAGTAAAGAGGTCAGAAATTCAAAAAGTCACGGACTTATTAACCCGCCCTCGTATCATTTAGCGAATTTATGTTCAATAGACTGCACGTGCGTCGTCGAAAATACTTTTGTGAAATTTGGAAGAGGTATTGAAGTCAGTGATTAATTTTAATATAGTTAAAAAAACTAAAATTGTGTACCTAAATAAAATAGTTTTCAGCAAAGATTAAACTGAACGGTGTAAAATTTGAATTTTATTAGTTTTGAATAATTATCAGGTGAGTGATTATTTAAAATTGTTATGTTGCTTGTGGGCAACCTTGGGCAATCCAGACTCACAGCGCTAAGATAAACTGGAACAGTGGGTAGTATTTGGTGAAAAAGGGCGTTGCAGATTGTGCAAGACAGGAACTCCAATGTCCAAATGCCTTAAGTGTAAGGTCCATCTTTGCTGTAATACCAATAAAAACTGTTTTTTGTCCTAGCATACCTAAAATTTCAAAATAAATAAACAAAATTGTAACGATTTTCATAGAAAAAAAATTGTTTTATATACAGTAATGTCTCGCTAATCCGAATCAATTATTACAAGGGGGTATTCGGATTATCGAAAAATTCGGACTAATCAGTACAAGACGGGAGCAGGAAAAAATTGCTTATTTAACGAAAATAATCTGTATTTACTACAGCTTAAAGCTAACATTGAGTTCAAAGACATGTACGTTTGTAAAAACAAAAATAACTTAGGAACAAATTTAAAAGAAATTCATAAATTAGATATTTTTCATCTGTAAGAATTTTTAAACAACAATTTATTATTATATAAATTACGCTTACACTGCTTAGCAAAATCAGTGATAAATGTTTGTTTTTTCTTTTGCTTTTGCAATGTCATCAAAGCCTTTTGTTTGAGATTTTGCAGAGCCAATATGTCTGAAGCGGAGGCTTCGTTCCCCAACGCCCATTTTGTAGAAACAGCTAAAGCTGTGATTGCATCTTCATGCTTTGTCTTCTCTTGATGCTCGTGTACTGCCTCTTCTTCGTCGTTTTCTACAATTGTGCTATCTTGGATGTTGTCCTTGTTCAGCCAATCGATAACTTCATTAGCACTATGAATTCCACACTAACCTTCGATAGTTTCTGTAAAATTTGCCATTTCAGAATTTGATATACCGTTTGCTTGATCCATTTTTCGAGCCAGCGGAATATCGTCCTCAACATCCCACTCATCTGACTTAGTGAAAGATGGCAAGACTTTCCAGCGATTTTTAATCATTTCCTGTGACAGCCCCCAGTTTACGCATTTAACCCTTACCTCAAAATGCTTCTCTTATTGCGTTTAATATCAGATGTTGTGGACGCGCCAACACCGTAGTCCCTAGCTAGGGCCTTTCCGCAAACACCACTTTCAATTTTTTTAACAATTTCACATTTTTGTTTAAATGTTAGCGTTATGTGCCTCCTTTTATTCGCAATTTCCAAACAAAATTAAATAAACGAAACAATAAAAAACTTAGAAACTTCTGTTACCACTTTAAATAAACTTCTGAGCACCTGCTAAGCCGACTGAAATAAGATCCCACTGCTAATAAAGGAACGAAGGAAGAACGAAAAATGCTTAAATACCTTTACTTACATACATCGATAACTACTGGGTCGCAAAACGACAAGATTACTGTTAAAACTAAAATTACTATAAAAACCAAAACGTTTGTATGTTTTTAGTAGGAATTCGGATTACAGCGTACAATAATTTTGCCTGATTCGGACTGTAGAGAACATAATGAGGAAAAATATTGATTCGGATTAGCGCGATATTCGGATTAACGGTGATTCGGATTAGCGAGACATTACTGTACCACCATTGCCCAACGTTGATCACAAGCAACTTCCGGTAGCGCCCGAACCGATGGGCGTGGCAACTTAAAATTTTAACCAAAAACTTCTTAAATCATTACGATAAGATTAAACGTAAAAAAAAATTCAAGCTACAGGAACAAAGAAAGGGTTAATATACATAAGTAATGGAGGTATAATTATAGATATATTATCACCATAAGCCCTCGATATATTATGTTCACATTAATTTTTTTTTGATTATTATGTAGGGGAGACTAGCTTAAGATGACATACTTTTTCTTTAAAGCTAAAAATAAAAAAATCTAGTTGACATACCAATGAAAACAAAGTCAATTTAGTTTATTTATTTATTTATAACAAAAAAAAACTCAAAATTAAGCAATTCAAATATATATTTGTAATTTATATTATTATTCAAAAGAAAGTCCACAGTTCTGTGTAAGTTGACATACATCCGGGTAAGATGGCATACTGCCTATGGGTAAGATGACATACCTCTAATATTCTTAATTTTCAGTGCAGATTTCACAAATGTCCTGAGCCATATTATCTTTTGACCTAGAATGCCTGGTTAAAGTTGTAACTTGGCATACTAAAAAAAAATATTTTCTAATTTAATACAAAATACTAACTTCGGGTAAGATGACATATAATGTCAACCTGGACGATCGAGCGTTATGTTATCTTGCCCGGAACGGTTAAAAATGGTTTCAATTATGAATGCACAAATACTTCACGATTAGGCACTTTAAATCACATAGAAATTACATAAGACATAAACAACTGTACCCGTAAAACACTTTAGACAAAACACATTACTCACCTTGGCGTAGATATGCGTCCTAACAAAAAAGACAAATAACATTTTTTTGGGAGCGAAATGTTTCTTTTTTGCTCTTGCCAAAAGACAATTTAAAACAGAGAAAAGCTACAATATACTGTTTGTTGACATTGTAAAACTGTTAATATGGGCGTACTCAAAAGAATTGTAACGGTTATGGTTTCTGAGAAAAGGCAGGTATGTCATCTTATCTGGATATGTCATCTTAAGCTAGTCTCCCCTACTGCTTCTCGTGCACAATATATTACACCTTATGTTAAATATGTAGCTCGCTGTGTAAAGTAAAATGTATCACACTGTATCACACTAATAAATAGCCTTACACTTAGTTATAAGAAGTATATTCTTATATGTGTAGGCATATGTTGAATAAAACATTGAAACATAGAAATCAGGTGAGACGGAGGGTGTGTTTAAATGACAGCTGCGGATCTAGCCATAGTGAATGTCTGAACACTTGTTTTTTTTTGTAGACTAAATGTAGGTGAAGACTGTATGCCAAGTGGGCAAATAATGACCTTTACTGACAGTTTTCGCGGTCAAAATAAAGCCATGCAATGTAATGGATATGTCTCAAATGACCTTATGACCACACATGACCATGCTGATTTGGCCAGATAAATTTTACCAAATCGCAAGTAGTGTAATCGGACAATGAGCATGAATTCAAGCATAATGTCCTAAATACCATATTCAATAATTGAAATTTAGTGATAGCATTTTTATAATTTTTGATAATTCAGTTGCCATCGATTTTGTGCAGCGAATTTCTTATTATTTTCGAAGCGTAAACTGTTTACGGGTATATGAAAGACCAGCAATCAAATATGACAATTTCGGTCATTTTAGTAACATAGTCTTGCGTTCTTATCTTACCCAATGGCTCCGGATCCAGAGTGGGAATTAGTGTAAAAACCTACAATCACGAGTACAAACCTTTTTCAAAGGCAATAAGCAGTGTTGCTTCGCCTCTTTTCGACGTTCATCAATTTTCTTAAAATACCTCGTAATATAGAAATTGTCAAAATCAATACGTCCTAGATAATTCTTGTGGTAAACAATGGATGCTGAAAAAAATTCGTTTAAAACAAAAAAGTTACTGTTCAAATAACCAAAACGCTGCTTACAATGTATGACTCTAATAAATACAAGTGATAGAACCTTTTGCATTATCGCCATAACAAAGTCAAACTTCTTTTTCTTTTCATTGAACTCTTCCAGAACGACTTTGGCGGTTTCCTCTGCAGCCCTGAGATTGAAAACTTTTTAAATTTAAAACTTTTCAGTTGAATAAATGATTTCAGCGGACTTCAACTGAGGAGGTTGATTTATTTTAATGACTTCGTATGAAACATTAACATCCGTTGCATTAGGGAAGAGTTCATATTCTGTTTCCTTCAAATTAACCATATTTTCTCCGAGATTGTGATCTATAACATTGCTAGGATCACAAATGCCACCAGTTTCCTGATAACCAAGTAATTTCATATTGCAGACATAGTCTATCCTAAGTGGCCAACAAAGAAGAACATCCACTATAGCTGGCAAGTTGTCCATGCATTTATCATGGGCAGTGGAAAATGATTTCCTGCAACGATTTTCTCCTATTTCCAATTGCTCCTTACATCGCAATCGCATTTTATTTGTATAATTGTCTCTGTAGCTCTTTGCCATAACTATTTTATGAGTTTTATTGCTGGGATCTGAAAATGACAATTGAGATAGAACATCCTGACGGATGAACTTGTCAACAATTGCATTATATCCGGATGAATTGCGTTTAGAAAATGTACCCTCAATTTCGTTTTTTATTGGCTGTAAGACGTCTTCGATATTTTCAAAGTTTTCCCGAATCACTGGTATTTCATCTTTCATTGCTGCGAGGGTATTTTGAAATGGTTTGGTCATGAGATCAAACCGGGTCTTTGTCAAATTATAAGTAAGTATAGTTGTGCAGGCAAATACACGAACTATTTCTTGACCATTAAGGGCCAAATTTGAAATCGGTCCTAGAAGATCAATACAATCAATCAACACAAATACAGTACAACTTGTATATGAGATAGGTTTATTACCAGATATAACATATGCGACACAAAGTGCCCGCAAGAAGCCTCTACCAGTTTTGCCTACCAATCCAACACATGCCAGAAGTGAAATACATTTGATGGCAGTTGAGAAAACAAATCCAAGACCTGCAATGCACAAATTATATTTAATGGCTTATGAATTGAATAGTAATAAGAGGCGAACCAAGAACGATTACGATGATCGTCAACGATCCATATGTTAAGTCCAGTGAGAATTCCAAGTTCGTAATAAATATCTCCCAAAAGAGGAAAGCAAGGCTGATGCCAATCAAGTAGCTGAAGATGTAACGGGTGAAGGTCCATTTTTGTCTTCGATCGCAAAGCGCACAATAGAGTGATGGCAGTAAGTGCTTGAAAGGTTTGACAAGCTTGTGAATGATGTTCAGTAAAAAATAAATCATTTGTTAAAATAAATAAACGTAAGCTGTCAAAAGTCCTAAAACAAAAAAAAATTAAGGGAAAGTGTTTTATCATTTAGCAAGGTTAATCGCACTGTGGTCAAAAGGTGCATACCAAAGTTAAACTAAAAATTAAAGACTTTTCGGAAGAGTTTGAGAAAGCTTTTTAACAACGCTGAACGCAGCGGCCCATGTGAACAGTACAATTCCATGCCTCCCATAAACAACCGTAGATCAAAAAGGGCCTCCTTGCGTGAAAACTGCGAGAATCTTTAAAGCCTTCCTGCAGTGGCATGCCTATAAAAGGCATTTACAATAGATAACTCGAATTGCATGGGGTTGTTAATCAAACAAGATGGTACAATAACACGCGACTGGGGGGAAACCCTAACATTTTTTCATCAGCCTTATCAGCCTTATCAGGGTTCTTCACTATGGAAATATATAAAATTACCATATAGCGGAGGTTTCAACTTCAAGAAACCTCAGCGAACTAACAGTTCATCCGAAAAACTTTTTACTCATTTAAACCATTCAACCCCGCGAAGGTCAGTCACCTTGACGTGTGTACCATCATTGCCTTCGATGGTGCCGGTGCGGCGGCTTACGGCGCAAAGATTCAACGGGCTATGCTGTCGACGACTTCTGTCGTCAGAAGGGTCACCCATGGCAGACAGACCGACTGATGAGCGCTAACCAAGAGCTGGCCAGGACATTCCGTCCGATCCCATGCCCCCCCTCGCCATTCCCAATATCCTTACTCCCCCCCAATGCCCCCCTACCCCTGTTCCTATCCCTACCCAAACCTAACTCCAGTGGTGGTGTGAGCGAATTAGTAAACCGTGCCCAGGGATGAAAGGTTGGGGGTTAAACCAACCGTTAACTGAGCTCCCTCAGGCGCCTTGGCGCGGGCCTGTTGTATATAGCCTTACCCAGGTATGGCGGCGCTGCCTGGGCTGACCTTGTTTTTTCCGGCCTTACTCGTGGGAATCTAAACTAAAAACTAAAAATGGAACAAACAAAACAAAATCAAAATCAAAAAAAACAAAAAAAAATTATAAAAAAACAAAATGCAATTCCTGTCAAGGGGGAGAAGGAGATATGTGAGGACGATTTATCATCTTCATCTATCTCTCTTCTAGCACAGGAATTGGATGAAACGGCGCTTTTGGCTAGCGACAGTGAGGAGTCGGTTAAAACCCTCACTAGCGACAGCGAAGTCACCGGTGAGCAGGCTGGAACTCTCATCGGTGACATAGACACACAGGGCAAGAAGGCAGCCGAAGAGATGCCCGGGACAGCAGGATCATCCGCTGTTCCTGGGACCATCTTGGAAGCAGCGTCAACAAAGACAGGAAGAATAGAGGGAAAAGTAGACACAGCTGGCTCAGCCGCTGCGTCTGCAGTTTCCTCTAATATAACAACGAAGAGTGCGAAACAGAGCGCACAAAAAAGGGCTAAGGCTTTGCTACGTAATGCAAATCGCAAGGTAGCCAAGTATGGGAGCTGTGAACCCAGCACCCTCAGTGACTGGGAAAAGGCAGCTTTTGCGAGGGCCAAGACTTTTCTGGCCGACCTGAAAAAAGCAAAGGAGGGGAAAAAGCTGGCCAATGAGGAGGTGGAGGTTGAACTGACTGCACCCTCCACCTCCTACGCAGCAAAAGCTAAGGAAGGGAAAAATGACTCGGGAAGGAAGACGAGTTTCAACAGCAAGAGAGGCAGATCCGACGATGCCGCCGAGTCCAACGCAGCGAAAAAGGTGAAGGCTGCGACCACACCGGCAATGCGTCGCGGACACAGCGACCCGAAGGACGAGCATCTCGTTGCTGTGATAAACGAGCTGGAGCCTTGCGGTCGTCTCACAATCGACCAGTGGAAAAACGTCGAGGAGAGGTTCCAAGACGCCCTGTGGAAGGAACTATCCGCCGCAGGAAACGGGGAGCTTCAATTTGATGGCGCTGGTTGGGAAGGCGGGCGCAAAGTTGTTGCTTGTGGAAACAAGCTTTCGGTAGTTTTCCTCAGACACTTCGTCACGGAGGTATCCGATGCATGGGAAGGTATTAAGCTAAAATGCTTAACGGTTGCCGAGTTGGCAAAGTACAATCCGCCAACAGCCTGGGTTTGGGTACCTAGTCCCTACACATACCCGGAGAAGCTCCTAGGGCTCCTACATGTTCAAAATCGGGAACTTAAAGCCGATACATGGAGGGTCCTAAAGACGGGGCCTAGACGGCAATACGGCCAACACTTCCTACTGGCCCTAAATAAGGAATGTCTTCCATACCTGGAGAAATCCAATGGGATGGTAAGATACAGCATGGGGAGGTTGATGGTCAAAACATCGACCAAGGGCAGAGATGAGGAGGAGCCCCCCCATGATGATGATGGAAGTGCTGCAGATAAACCTGCACCACAGTAGGGCTGCGACGGCCTGTCTGATGGAGTACGTCATTAGGCAGGACATTGCAGCCGTACTCATACAGGAGCCCTGGATCAATAAGAACGTGATTCAGGGGCTCCGGCAAAAGAACTATACATTGTTCTACAAGGCGGAAGGTAAAATCAGGACTTGTATCCTTATTAAAAACCACATAAAGGCATTTCTTTTGAATAATTACAGCTCTGGCGACTTGACGGCGGTCATCTGCGAGAGGGAAGATGGAAAATCTCTGTGTCTGACCTCGGCCTATCTTCCCTACGACTCTGCGGTCGTAATAGCGGAAGATCTAAAGGACTTGGCTGGTCAAAACTGGATGCACGTACTGGGCTGTGATGCAAACGCCCATCATACCCAATGGGGTAGTGGAGACACAAATTCAAGGGGTGAGTGTCTTTATGATTTTATTATATTGTCCAACCTTACGGTATGTAATAGAGGGAATTCACCTACTTTTGTTACACGTAACAGACAGGAGGTTTTAGACGTTACACTTGTCTCCAACACAGACAAAATGGAAATCAGGGAGTGGAGGGTAGTTGATGAGGCATCTCTGTCTGACCACAGATGGATACGCTTCAAAATTAATTTTCAGCATAGGGCGTGTAATTTCTATAGAAACCCAAGAAAGGCAGACTGGGATAAATACATAGATTTCATTAATCTACGTTTAGATACCCAGCCGATCACCGGCGAAAATATGGTGGACTTAGATAGGGCAGTAGAAGCCGTGAGCAGAACCCTAAACACAGCGTTCGAAAAGGCATGCCCGGCAAACAAAAAGCCAAAAAGGGCTCAACCGAAGTGGTGGAATAAGGAAATCGGCCTTAAAAGAAGGGAGGTAAGAAAACTTTATAATAGGGCAAAACTCATTAAAAACGATACCACATGGGACGAGTATAGCGAAAGCAAGAGGGAATTTAAATACTTAGTGAGGAAATCCAAGAGATCTTCATGGAAAAAGTTCTGTGAATCTATTGAGTCAACTGAAGAGGCGTCGAGACTGCGTAAAATGCTCTCAAAGGAGGCTAGCGTACCTAGCTACCTAAAAAATAGCAACGGGACATGGGCCGTGAGTAGTCAGGAGGTTCTGGCTACCCTGGTGGAAACCCATTTCCCCGGTTCCACAACCACAACGGACCTAGGCCTACAGGGGCAGGAGGAAGTCGACTGTCCCTCTTTCGAGTGGGAAGAAATTGACAATATCATCAACCGAAAAAAGTTACGGTGGGCCATGCATACATTCAAACCGTATAAATCTCCAGGGCCGGATGGTATTCTACCGATCATGCTCCAAAAAGCGCCAGAGCATGCAAAACAAAAGATTTTGGATATACTGAGATTCAGCCTAAGAACAGGGCATATTCCAACAGCCTGGAGAGAAGTCCGGGTTGTTTTTATACCCAAAGCCGGCAAGCAGGGTCACACGACGGCTAAGGACTTCAGACCAATCAGTTTGTCGTCCTTTTTGCTCAAAACCCTTGAGCGTCTGGTGGAAGCTCACATTAGAAATAAATGTAGCAATGGTTTCTTATGCGAGTCACAGCACGCATACTTAAAGGGTAGATCAGTAGAAACTGCTCTACACAACGTAGTGGGTAAAATTGAAAATAGTCTACACTGCGGCGAATTTGCTTTGGCCTCTTTTCTCGATATAGAAGGAGCCTTCAATAACGTTGAGTGTAGAGCTATAAAAAGCGCATTAACAGGCGCTAACATAGAACAGGGAATCATAAATTGGGTATGCAACATGCTCGCCAACAGGAACATAAACTGCTCCCTTGGTCAAAGCTCCATAAGGATGTCTGCAACCAGAGGAACCCCGCAGGGGGGAGTCATATCGCCACTGCTGTGGGTACTGGTCATTGACAACGTCCTAAAGGAAATTAAGTCAATGGGTATAAGTGCCACAGCGTATGCGGACGACGTGGTCATAGTAGTGCAGGGAAAATATTTGAATACCTTAAGTGAGATCACAGAGACCGCCTTAAGGAAAATTAGTAATTGGGCCAAGGGCTGCGGACTAAATGTCAATCCCTCGAAAACAGAGTTAGTCCTGTTCACGAGACGACACAAATTACCGCACTTCAATCTCCCGAAACTTGACGGAGAGGAACTGCTCCTCAAGGACAGTGCGAAGTATCTGGGCGTAATCCTAGATAGAAAATTAAATTGGAATCTTAACATAAGGGAACGAATGAAGAAAGCGTATAATGCCCTCTTTATTTGTAAGAGAACAATAGGCAAAACATGGGGCCTGAAACCCGCCATGGTACACTGGATATATACAGTAGTGGTGATACCCATACTTACATATGGCTCACTTGTGTGGTGGAGGGCAACAAATAAAAGAACCATAATTGGAAAACTAGCAACGGTGCAGAGAACGGCAAGCATAGCCATCACTGGTGCAATCCGTACCACTCCTACGGCAGCACTGGATGCCTTCCTGCACTTTATCCCGCTAGATTTAAAAATAAAGCAACTTGCTGGCAACAGCGCTTTGCGCCTAAAAAATTTAGGCCAGTTTAAGGACTGTAGTTTTGGGCATTGCACGATCTTAGCTGATGTGCTACCCGGAAATCCTATACGGACTGATGAGATTTGCCCCTTGGTGGACCATGACATCCCCTATGAGGTGTCATACCCGCGAAGGGAGGAGTGGCAAAGAGATGCAGTCATAATAGCAAACGAGGTTGCTATCTACACTGACGGCTCTAAGACGGGGGAGAGAACGGGTTCTGGCATTTTTTCTGCTGATCCAGACCTGAGAGAGTCTATACGACTCCCGGACACAAGCAGTGTCTTCCAATCGGAAGTTCTTGCTGTTCTAAGGGCGGCAGAGATAGTGCAGATGAGATCATTGTCGGGAAGAGACATTGCCATCTATATTGACAGTCAGGCGACACTTATGGCACTTGAATCTGCTAACATTAACTCTGAGATAGTCAGAAACTGTCGCACAATGCTTAAAGCAGCATGTAGACGGAATCGGGTAAGACTGTGCTGGGTACCGGGACACTGCGGTATAGAGGGAAATGAGCAAGCCGATGAGCTAGCAAGAAAGGGAGGGGAGCTGGAAAACAGCGGAGGTGTGAACATTAAACCACCCCTGGGCGTCTTTAAGGGAAAAATCAATGAAAAGATCTTAAAAATGGCTGACCTCAGATGGCAGAACATAGTGGGACATAGGGTGTCTAGAGCCCTTTGGCCCCATTTGGATAAGAACAGATCTAAGGAAATTCTAAAATTGAGCAGGGAACAGCTTAGAACAGTAATTGGGATTATGTCTGGGCACTGTCTTCTAAGAAAGCATGCTAGGCGACTTGGTCTGGTGGATGTGGACACGTGCAGGTTCTGTGGTGATCTACAAGCCGAGGAAGACATAACACACATATTGTGTGAGTGCGAGGGTATAGCACGGAATCGTAGGAGGATTCTAGGGGAATACTTCTTCGAGGAACTAGGGGAGCTGAGCGGCATAGACCATAGGAAGCTGGTTAAGTTCTGCAGGAGGATTGGGCTCTGTCTAGGAAAAGTTTTTTAGGTTTTTAGGTTTTTCTCCAATTGAAGTTTTTTTCAAGTGGTTCCCTAGGGATCGCGATGGGCCCTTCTGGTGCCTAGTGCTGTGTGCAAATTGCATACCCCTTTTTAACCTAACCTAACCTAAACCATTCAAGGCTTCAGGTACAGATGGTATCTTCCCAGCACTCACCCAAAAAGGAATGGATTATTTGGTACCTACCATTATCGCCTTATTTAGCTTCAGCTTCAACCTGGCCTACATACCAAGTATCTGAAAAGAGGTAAACGTGGTATTCATCAACAAGCTTGACATCGTGTTTTTCTGAAAACCATAGAAAGGAGTACTATCAAAGTCCACATCAGAAATGCTTAACAAATAGTATGCCTCTACAGCCAAGTCAATATGCTCACCAGAAAGGCTAATCGACGGGCGCTCTACTTAAACTTACAACAGAGATCAAAAACGGCTACCGGCGCAAAGAGATCGCACCTTTCTGGACAAATAAGTGACACTGGATATGATTCCATATCAAATGCTTTGCATTATAGAAATAAAGACAAACCCACTATAATAAATCAAAGCTATGTTAGAAAGTCGTTAAATAACTGCTTCGTCAGGACAGACTTCAGTATCAGTAACAGCTACAAGGGGCTGCCCACAGGGAGGTATACTATCGCCTTTCCTGTGGTCACTGGTCATTGATAACCTTATTAACCCATTAAAAGCCAAGAGTGTTTAAAACAAAAATTTTTGAGATCCATTTATTTTATTTGAATAAAAGGAACATAAGAAACTCAAAAAATATTCTAAAATAAACAAAAAAAACATAGGGACGGGCTACAGTCCGCTTGGGCGAACTGTTGGATACCCTATTCTTATTCCTATCCCTCATAAGTGGGCGTGACAAAAGTCTAAGTATGGTTGAATTGTTAAGAACGCTCTACATATTTTGTTATATAACATTTAAAGGATTTTATCAAAAAAAAAACGCTCCCTAGCTCAAACTTGGGTGTTTCAATAAAATTGTTTTATTTAATTGTGGGCGTGTCAGTAGGCGGATTTAAAAAAAATTAACACATGAGAATAAAGGGCCCCTAGAGAGTATATATTATAAATTTCAGCTCCCTAGCTCAAACTTTGAATTATCAAAAAAAAAAAAAATTAATTGTGGGCGTGTCAGTGGGCGAATTTTGAAAATATTTACACTTGAGCATAAAGGGCCCATAGAGAGTATATATTATAAATTTCAGCTCCCTAGCTCAAACTTTGGATTTTCAAAAAAATTGTTTTATTTATTTGTGGGCGTGTCAGTGGGCGGATTTTGAAATTTTTTATCCCGAGCAGTTTTAGGAGTCATAGATCATATATAAAAAATTTTAGCTTTCTAGCTCAAAATTCGATTTTTTTCCAAAATTTTGTTTTTTTGAGTTTGTGGGCGTGTCTGTGGGCGTGTCTGTGGGCGTGTCTGTGGGCGAATTTCAAAAATTCATAAACTTGATTATTTCGGGACCCTAGAGAGTATATGGTTAAAATTTCAGCTCTCTAGGTCCAGTTTAAGGCCTAATTTTTGCCGACAGACGGACGGACGGACATGGCTAGATCGGCATTACTATCGATGCTGTGATCATAAATATAGTAACTTTTAGGGGTCTACGGGCAATATTAAGGTATGTTACAAACTATGCGTCAAAATTAATATACCCTTAGAATAGGGTATACAAATATTCAGTAGGTTTTTAGGACTGTGCTTGGGTACAATGGCACAATATGTAGCTCATATGAGCTAAATTTTTTGTTGAATGGAAAATCTTGAAGCAGTATTTTTCTATACAGAGTGCTATGCCACGTTGCTCGCAAATCCATCTTATTCGATTGTGGCAATGACGACAGCGCAAAGGTTTTTCAATTCGCTTTGGAAAATGATTTCCAGCAGTTCGTTTGGATAATGACGAAATCTGCGTGTAATTTCGTAGATAGTGGCGGACAATGGTGCGATGAAACTCCAGTAAGTCTATATTAGAATTGTTGGCTGTTTTATAGAATTTCCAAGCGTTGACCATAACAGAAGTAATCATTGCTGTAAAAAGCGGCCTGCCAAATGGTCGTACCATTGGGTCGTCAATTGAAAGTTTTTCATTCATGTATTCGAATTGGCAGAATTTTTCGGATAAAAGTTTTCCTAAGGGCCTAACCTTAGCCATTTTGTCGGTACCCATCAAATTATTATTGTCATCAAGGTGGAGGTTTTTTTTTTGATTTCCTGGAATCTGTTCCGGGACATATTCAGTTTGTTTCTTTATTTCTTCCGGATATGAACTAGAAAAGACAGAATTTTTAAATTTTGTATCCGGAATATCCAGAATGGAATGAATAAAGAAACAAAAATGGACCGAATAGAACGACAGCCATTTGTCTCTTGACCAGCGTTGCCAATTAGTTCAAGAACAAGTACCTACAACATTTAGTACTTACAATTAATATATTTTTTTCTATTACTCAACTCACATGTTGGGTAATACTCCACTAAAGCACTAAACTAAAAACATACATAATAATACAAATATGAGAAACATTACGAAAATATAATTTCAGTTCACAAAAACAATAATAATAACGATATCTTAGTAATACACTATACGAGTATATATGTACATTAAACTTTTTCTAAGTGGAAATCTTGCAACCTTATTATGGTTGTCAAAAATCAATTATTGATAAACGACAAAATTTATTAATCGATCGACATTTTGGTACTATGAATGTCAATTAACAAATTATTCATCCATTGTGAACACTGACAAGGAAACTGCGATAGAGCACTTCGTAATGCTATCTCTTTCTGAAGTGCCGAACTTCTTTCTTAAACATCAAGAAAAAATTGAAGCATACAATTTAAGTAATTTGCAGAAATTGTATTAAAAATTATTAGGATTGTTAATAAAGTGTATATTTAGGTGAAATCAAAGGAAAATTTTCTTCTTTATTGAGGAAAAACCTGAGAAAGTATGTCAAAGCAAAAACAAATTTAAAATATGTTGACCAAAAAAGCTTGTGCAGCTCCTGATGAAGCAATTAAAAGGCATTTTCATTTTTTTTTCTACAATTTTGTTATTAATTAAGTGTTTTTGTTCGTTTGTACTTAGTAGTATTAATAATATGTATATAGGAAATTCGTTCAACCTAATTTGTTTCCAAAAACAAATATATTTTTGAAAAAAGTTCATTTTTATTTCTTGTACTCAATATTATAATATTTTTTACGTTTTACTTGTTTTTTTTTAAATCCGCTTACTGACACGCCCACAATTAAATAAAATTATTTTATTGAAAAACCAAAGTTTGAGCTAGGGAGCGTTTTTTTACAAAAGCTTCCTTTCTTTTTGATAAAATCCTTTAAATGTTAACCATAACCATACTTAGACTTTTGTCACGCCCACTTATGAGGGATAGAAATAAGAATAGGGTATCCAACAGTTCGCCGAAGCGGACTGTAGCCCGTCCCTATGTTTTTTTATATGTTTATGTGTGTTGTTTTAAGTTAATTATATTTTATTATATATTTTTAATTTCCTTCCAGAATCAAATACATTTTTAAAATGGTCTTCTGTGGCATGAAATGCCGCATAGATGTTTGGGACAAGACGATTTCATGAGCAGTGTTGCCACTTATGCTACATAAAAAGGTGCATGTTTTTTGAACTGGTACTAAATACTTACTCGAAAGGACAACATATTAAGTGTTTTACTTTTTTCCTTCGATTCAACATATTTAACATAATAACAACACGAGAATATAATGTTATTCATAAAAATAATAACAATATTTTAGTAATAAAAAATGTATTATGCTTTTTCTGAGCGAAAGTTGTATATTACTGTATTGGGTACTTCGTTAAGAAACGCAGCTGTGGATACTTAAATAGGGACAAGTCGTTTTCCGCTATGTATTGTTTTGGTTGTCGAAAATATTGATAGCTTTAAAATATTCATTCAATCACAAATTCGTTACTGACAAATAAATTTAGAGAATTCATTCGCTGTTTTTGTTTGTTAAAGAACATTTTTAAAACGAAATGTCGTGAGTCGAATTGCTTTTTGGAAAAATAAAATAATATGTGTTGAATAGATACAATCACTAGAACTTCACTTCCATAAATCTTATGAACAAAAAGTAGTCACAAAATGCATGAGCTTAAACAAAACAACTAACAACAAAATTAAAATTAAATTTTGACTTAAGCAAAACGAACAAACCAGAGATAACAGATTTGAATATCATAAACGTCAGATGAAATACGATTTCTCAATAGTAGTACTCAGCTGATTAATTGAATAATCAAATTATTAATTGAATAATTAAATTATTTGCGCTCCAGAATTAAGAAGGAGTTTCTAAACACTATTTTTGAACAGTAAAACGTAAAAAATATTATAGAATTGGGTACGAGAAATAAAAATGAACTTTTTTCAAAAATATATTTTTTTGATCATAAATAAAAAATTTCAGCTTTCTATTTGTGGGCGTGTCTGTGAGCGGATTTCAAAAATTCGTAAACTTGATTACTTTGGGACCCTAGAGAGTATATGTTTAAAATTTCAGCTCTCAAGGCCCAGTTTAAAGGCCTAATTTTTGACGACAGAAGGACGGACGGACGGACATGGCTAGATCGACATTACTATTGATGCTGATCATAAATATAGTAACTTTTAGGGGTCTACGGGCAATATTAAGGTATGTTACAAACTATGCGTCAAAATTAATATACCCTTAGAATAGGGTATAAAGACAACAAATTTGCAATAAATGCTCACCCATTTGATTGTTTGCTTCTATTTTTTTTTGATCAAGTGCATCTGTCAAACGAGGGAATATTCCTTTTATTCCACCTTTCTCTAGGAATAAAAAGAATGCATTCCATTTATTCCAGAATAAATAAAGAAACACCGAAATGGATTATCCGGAATATTCCATTGAATAAAAAAACGTAAACGGCTCACTCGCAATATTCCGAATATTCCGAATGAATAAAGAAACACACGGATGATAAGGAGTTTTGAGTATTTAGAAAGGTCCGCTCATCGGTTCTTCATCTGGGCTGTGGTCGTCTGCATGTTGCACTCCAAGATGTGTGAAAAGAGGTAAATTCTTTGAACTCGCAAAGCGGTCCACGGTCCACCCAAACGCTGTTTGATTCAAAAAAGTATGCTGACATAAGCCTACCAGACAATTAGCACCTACCCTTAGCGGAGCAACGAAGCTGCGTGAGCGGGCTTAGGCATGCGGAGAAAAGGGTAAGTAACCTGTCAAAGAACGAAACAACGTTTGCCGGGTTTCGCTGGTAATAAATAAATACGAATAACTATCTATATAAATAAAAATGTAATGCTGTTTGTTGGGAAGCGTATCAATTTGGCTCATTTTTTTAAAAATGTTGGTAACACTCTGAATAAGGTTTTTGCGGCAAGAAGAATTAGAAAAGTAGCGCGGAAAATTGCAAAAATTCGGGAAAAACTGAAAGTTATTTTTTCCATAAAATTTTTGCATTAACTCACGATTCGAACGATGAATTTGCTTAATTCTTTTTGGTTTTGTTTACAATGCTGCCAGGAAAGTGTTTAGCAACAAATTTTTCGTTTCTCGAGGTAAGGCGGGCGGGTCTGCTAGTATTTATGTTCATGTTATTTATATTTCAAAAGAAGTGGCCATGTGCTACACAGGGTGGAGCACCAATTGTGCTACAATAAGAAATTCAAATAACTTTTTTATTAATCAATGTATTTTTTTTTTTGTATAGGAAATTCAGTTTTATTTCATATAACTAATTGTTTTTGAAGATGACCGTAAATGACCTCAATGCTCATCCACGCATATGCGACATCTGATCAGTAAATTATTCGTTGCGTCCTGAAGGGTTGAAGTCGGATTCGCCTCAATTATTGTTGTAATGGACTGCTTCAATTCAGTCAAATTTCTTGGTTTCGTTTTGTACACCTCTTGCTTGACATAATCCCATAAAAAAAGTCTGGTGCAGTCAGGTCAGGTGCCATTGAGGGCCAGTGGAAAGTGGAGTTTCTGGATATTAATTTGTTTGGGAATTTTCGTTGGAGCTCCACCATAAACGGTCTGGCTGTTAAAACGGATACTTCTTCGGCTCAGTTCTGGGTAAAAAAAACTCCTTCAACATCTTTAAATAGCGGTCCCCATTGACAGTTACTGTTACACCATTTTCTTCAAAGAGGTATGTGCACCTTGATGAAACTGCGCACCTCACAGTGACTCGTTCTGTGTGCAGTACCGTCTCATGGAGTATTTCTGTATTAGATTCACTCCATATACGGCAATTTTGCTTATGTATGCTGGCGTCTTCTTCGGTCATTTCAATCATTTTCTGTCAAAATTCCAGGCGAATACGCAAATTCAGAGGGTTTAACTTACTTGAAATTTGGACTTTGTACGGAAACAAGTTTAAATCATCATGAATTATCCGTTGTATTGACCGTCTGCTAACTCCAACTTGCGGCGATAAGTTTCGAGTCGAAACGCTTGGATTTGCCTGAATTGACGATACTACAGCCGCGATTGTGTCTTGGCCCGCACATGGGGATCTCGATGCGATGCTTCCAGATTCGGCAAAGTGTTCCCTTCTTACTGTTGTTGGGCCTGGCTTGGTTTAGAGGTTCACTCATTTTCCTCAGCATCGCTTAGATCACCATATTCATTTTCTCAACCTGCCCATTGGCTTGGACGATGCTACGGCAACCTTCACATGTTCTATGTTTCTCTTCAAAAAAGTCCTCAAACCCAAGTGACGTAAAGCATGTTCCCCTATCCGATATGATTCGTCTTGGTCGGATATAATACGTAGAGCGTTTTGCATTCCTTTATACTAGTCGAATTCATCGGATATAATTTAACAACTTTGGGGAATGCATCAACCACAACCAATATGTTATTCCTTTCTTAACTAAACGCAGGCAATGAACCAAAATGGTCAATATGTATATAGTGTCGAAAGGTAACGACTTTTTTGGAGTGTTATAAAGGTTACGTTCCCATCCACGAACCAGGGCAGCATACATGATACATTTGAGACAGTTCTGAATGAAATGCTCTACTTTCCTTCGGAGGCTTGGGAACCAATAGCACCGAGTAATCTTCCCCCGGCATTTATCAACCGATTTTTGTGATATAGTCTAATAACATTGTCCTCAATCTCACTTATGGTTGCCAGATCGCCGGGACTCGCCGGGATGTCCAGATATTTTCGATCATGTCCAGAGTCCAGCTGAAAAACAATTTGTCCAGTCGAACTCTTCCAATTCCATCAAATTCAAAACACAATTAGTTCTCTCACTCACTGCGGAATCTTTTTCAAAACCTTATTATGGTCGATAATACGATTTTTTTTCATAGAATCTATCGTGAGCAATGTTTGGATAGTAAAAGATAACATTTTAAGTTTATAAAACATCGATTTAATCATCTTTATCACTATAAATCATATTTTTAGTTTATTTTTGATAAAACTAATAATTTTTTTTACCTTAATTAATAACATTTCTTATTTCTTATTTGATAACATTTTTTTTTTCAATAACGTGTATTTTCTCCTCGAGCTCTAATGACTTCTTGGAGCCTATTTGGAAGTCCATCCATTATATCCTGTATATCTGTTTGGGGAATTTTGTCCCATTCCTCTGCTACAGCTGTCTTGAGCTCGCTTATGTTGGTTGGCGCTGGTATTATATATATTGTCCCATATGTGCTCTATAGGATTCAGGTCCGGGCTGCGCGCTGGCCATGGTAAGGTTTGAATACCGACTTCTTCAAGGTATTCAGTGACCGATCTTGCGACATGCCACCGTGCGATATCTTGCATTAAGATAAAATGTTCCCCAATAAATGGCGCGAAAACGATGACATGTTCTTGGAGAACTTCCTCCACTTACCTCTGAGCATTTACAGCTCCTCTATCGAAGATCACGAGCTCGGCGCGAGCCTCGTATCTAATACCTCCCCATACCATTACCGATCCTCCCTGATACCCCACTGTTGCGGCTATGGCACATGGAGCAAACCTCTCATTTCGTCGCCTGTACACTCGCATACGACCATCTGTTCCTCGTAGGGCCATTCTGTTCTCGTCTGAGAATAGTACATTCTTCCACTGATCACTGGTCCAGTTTACATATTCTTGAGCAAAACGAAGTCGAGCTCTACGATTGTGGGAGCAATTCGGGGGCTCGGGCTGGACGAAACGAATCTACATCTCTTTCTGTCAGTCTTTGTCTTATTGTTCTTTCAGTTACACTTACGTTTCGCACTTCGAGGAGACGAGTACGAGCTTGAGCAGCTGTGCTAAAGCGATCTCTTAGCACATTGCTTACAATAAAGCGATCATCTTGAGCGGATGTGCATCGATGTCTGCCTTGGCCTGGTCTCCTATTGTAAGAACCAGTCTCCCGAAATCTTCTGATGGCGTCTCGGACCGTTGTTCGAGGCACATTAAGTGTCCGCGCAATCCAGCGTTGACTGTACCCACTATCCGCAAAAACCACAGCCCTCGCTACTTCAGGTTGGTCTAACGGCATTTTTTTTGTGGGTTTGAATAATAAAAGTTCACAAACACTAATTTTACACTTTGCAATATCCACAAATAAAAAGTTGAGAAATAAGAACCACATTACTCAGATCTTCAAGAATGCCAAAATGCAACTGGATCACAAAAGTGCAAACAATGCAAAGATAGGAGACACAAATAAATTTAGTAACTGTTTAATTCATGCTCAAAGAACCCAATAGACAAAATGAAATCATTATGATGACCGTTACTTTTCAAAAACACACATAGTGAGACTAAACATAGGTGGGCGATTAATTGTGCCTATGAGTGTATATATATAAGTAATATATTTGATGAACCCTTTCACTTAATAAGCAAAAGAAGCGAAAAACAAATCGAGAATAAAAGGCTGAGTTATTAATTCGGTTAAATTTGAATGAAAATTTTCAAATTGAAATCTTTTTAAAATACTCCTGGAGGGACTTAATTGGTTAAATCTTTAAAATCAAACACCAAGTAGGGTAAACTACCCAGTGACAAGTCCCCGTTAAGGAAATTTCTGATTTTGAAATACTCGCAGAATGAAGTTGTGATCTTTATTGATATTATTTTTTTACATTTTAAATCAAAAATATATGTATATATGTTTTTACTATTCCTTTATCAATTTAATACATATCGAGAACAGTTGAAAAAGAAAATCCGGAACCGAGATCCAATTTTCTTAATTCGAGCCCAACCTAATCCAGAAGCGAGCACCATTGTTTATAAGACCGTTCAAACAATACTATTGTTATTTTTGACTGAGTATTATTTTCGGAATTATAAATGATTACTACTAGCGAGCGAAATTGTTGATCCAATAGTTGAAATAAAAAAATAAAAATAATTGAAATAATTTAAAAAAAAAAATAATAAAAAAAAACTTGGTCTAGACTTGGTCTAAACTTTTGGTCTAGATCTAGACTCTATTGAAACCATCTAAACTGCCTCCTCTTGGTCGTAACGAGTTGGCGGTTTTCTAGGGAAATCCTTCTTCGGACTATAACTTGTTTGTTATCCTATGTAAAACTAAGCTACTTCACTGCTCTCAATAGGCAAGGTAAGGTTAAGAGAGTCGTTGCAACCCTTTCGACTGCTTCTTGATGCGATGTTTTGAAGACAGTGTTGAGGAATTCCAATATAAGACCTGGAAGTTTTTGTCTACGTAAGGTTAGGTTAGGTTAGGTTAAAGTGGCTGTCTGCGTAAGGCCAACATAATTAGACCAAAGTGAGGTCCATTGTGATACCACAGGGATCGAGGGGTTTCTCTCGCTACTATAGTTAAACCAAATGGTGGAAGCTGTAAATAGAGCTTCATATGAAGCGCGATAGACTTCTAACGTCAGCGTTAGCAAAGCCATTTAGATCATTAAGCAAGAAATCTCCCAGATAAAGATTTCATTTATGGGAGAGAGCAGGACATGTGCAGGGAAGGTGAAATATAGTCCTCCTCCTCCAAGTCCAAGCAACTTCTGCAGAAATCATTTGAGTAAACGCCAAGCCTCGATGCGTGCCTGCCTATCAGACAGTGCCCTGTAATTGCTCCTATAGTGGAGCTAATATGCAGTCGGTTTAGTGAGATCAGACTCTTAGAGCGTCGCAGGTCCAGCTTTGGTCAGATGTGCTTAGTCGCTAGATACGTATGACTACTTGTCCACCTAAGGTTTGTTCTCTCGATTGCAGATATCTTGAACAAAAGTTTGAAGGTAGCGATTGGTATACCCAGAGAACCCTTTTCAGGTAAAAGAGGTAGTTTGGTTCCCTTTTTGGCGAGTTCATCAGCCCTGCAGTTTCCTGGAATATCTCTATGCCCCGGCACCCAACAGAGGTGAATGTTAAACTGCTGCGCCATCTCCTTAAGAGATGAACCGCAGTTAAGGGCTGCGATAAAATTTAAAGAGACTGAATCCACGGACTTGATCGCGGCTTGACTGTCCGAGAAGATACGGATGTCCTTTGTGGATATCACATTTCTCTTCTTATTTTATCGCCATAATTTCCGCCTGAAAAACGCTACAATGATTAGGAAGACGGAAAGAGAGACTAAGATTTAGCCTTTCGGAGAAAATGCCACCACCAACCCCGTCACGTCAACATAAAATATTTAGCGAAACTCTCCACTGATGTATGTGTAAAGTGTCCGAAAAAGGTCACTAAATTCTGTTCTATTTAGTCAGAGAAATCCGTAAGCAACTACTATCTTACTTAATCGCAGATTTCTGAAATGTGTAAATGTCTAGGCGAGTTCCGGGAATTCAAAATATTATCCAGATATGTTCTATTTAGTTTGCCAATCTCACTAGGCGCATAGCTAGATCAGTTTATTTTCTAATTTTTTGCAAAACGAGTCCGTCAGTCAGATCTAAGGCGTTTACGTCCTCAGCATTCAATTGATCTCGGTGCTGAACAAGTTGGATTTGGAAACCAGTATTGTCTGTCTCCCATGCTGAGCGCGTCTATGTGTCCCATGGAGGTTCCACCTCTAAGTTGAATCGTTGTAATTTTCGAGTTCCAACGCTCATCAAGGCGCTCAAGTCTATTCGCGGATTAACTTGTTCCTCCCCAAAGTCATCGTCAAGAAATAGCAATCCGTTATTGTTTCGAATGGTATTGCATCTACATATAGGGTGTTTTCATAAACGTCGAAAATCTGCGCTAGTACAATCGTCTTTCTTCTTTGTTGCATTATTGAACACACCTATTCTGCAGAACGTGAGCGGGCCTGCTTAAGTCCAATTTTAAGCAGTCACCGAATGTTCATAAACGTCCGATTTTTTGATATCCAAGACATCAAAGGAGAAGAATGTATCAACTTTTTTCATTTCATATAGCATCGTCCTCCACAAAGAAATCTTTTTCTTTATCACAGAGTTGAATTCTTTATCCATCAGAATTCTTTTTTGAATTAATAGCTTAGTTTTCGCCATAATCCACGCCGCAGCTTCCACTTCCTTTAAAAAAAAGTTGAATTTGGTTGTAAATAAAAAATTATTAAAATATAATCCCGCGCTTTCTGCAGTCGAAAAAATATGGATGCACATTCTGCCAGACGCTGATGACATTTATGATGTTTATGAATATGTCTTCTGCAATTCATCTAAGTTAGTTCGATCAAAAATCTGACATTAGGTCCGTTCGCGTACTTTATGTGTAGAAAAATGAAAAGTGTCAAATCTGCAAAATCGAGAGAGAATCCTCTCATTTCTAAGAAAAGTACGCGAACGCTTTTGTGAAAAAAAGGTGAAAAACGTCTTAGTTTGGCTTGAAAAGAAGCAATAGCTATTTTTTTTTGCTGGCAAACTCATAGGATTTCATCATTTGACAGTTTTCATTTTATTACCAGCTGAAATTCTGTGTGAAGAAAAATTAACGAAAGTGCACTTTTCTTTCGTTCATCTTTTTACCATTTTCTCAGTACGCGAACGCGTTTGTGTAGTTAAGCACGAAAGTTTATATAAATTTACGTTTGCATATTAGTTCGCGAACGGACCTTTTATGAACACATCTAATGCAGCTCTTAGTTAGTCAGACGTTTATGAAAACACCCATACTCTAAACCGTCTCAATGCATTATATTATAATTGCGAGCGACTCTAATTCGAAACTATGATATTTAGCTTCAGCGGCAATGGAAATCTTAGAAAAGTAGGTAGTAGGATGGAATTTTTCGTCATTTTGACGTTGCAACAAACGGCTCCAAAGCCAATCGAGCTGGTGCCACAATGCAAATCCGTCTCGCAGTATTGTAAATAGCAAGGATGGGAGCTCCCAACAACCTTTTCTCAAGTTTATTGAATGCGTCCATATCGCTAGTCAAAATCAAAATCAAAGTCAGAAACCAGTTCGATGCAAAAATGCAATTCTTTTTGGTTGGTGGGAATGAAAGAAAGTCTATTTCTTCGTAACATAATTTATATTTTGAAAAATTCAACTTTAAATATCTTTTCACTAGACGTTTCGACAGCGTCTCAGGTCTTCTAAATGTTCACGCAAATCAGAAGAAGCAATAAGTATGTCATCCATATATATCACCATTTATCCTGCGTCAATGATGTAATATTCTCCAAATGTAATATTTTAATATTTCTTAAATATACAAGACGACCTTTCTATTCAGTGATAGCGTATGAATTAAGTTTATATTTTTATTATTTGATATATGTAGTTCTATGACAATATATACAGTGTTGCTAGACAACACATTTCTAATATTGTGATACAATATTGTCAGACAGTACATCTATTCTCTTCTTTTGAAAATTAAATGAAAACTATTTTTTTTTAAATTAAGTTAAATTTTAAGTATACTCGTACAACTAATATTGCATTGACAAATCGTAGTCTTGGAGATGTGATGGCATATTTCTCTTTCGTGTGATGCTAGCTGATGTTTGTATTTCCGAGCGGTCTTTCTTTGGTGCCGAGTTTGTTTGTGCTGGTGATGATAAGATTTTTGTTGTTGTTGTTATTGGCTGAGTTAATGTGGTTGGTGGAATCTTTTTAACATGTGCGACATTTCTTCGATACCGAGCACCGGTGCCTGCATTTTCAACAGTCACCTGCGATCCTTTCCGTTCCATGACTTTGTAAACTGTGGGCTCGAACTTGGTAGCTAACTTATTTGTTATTATCTGCCTTTTTACTACCACTTCATCCCCTTCTTCAATATCATTCGTTTTCGCGTGACGCTTGCGATCAGCATATTCCTTTCCTTTCGACTTAATTTCTGCGTCTCTATCGCGCAACTCGTCATCAATTTCTATTCGTTGCTTAAAAGATGGTAATTTGTCACGAATGTTACGGTTGAACATTAATTCAGACGGTGTTTTTAAAGTAACCGAATGAGGAGTTGATCTGTACATCAGCAAGAATTTTTGCAAATCCTCTCGCCAATTTGCTTTTTCATGCTGACAAATTATTAGTCTTTTTAACAATGAGCGATTTTGTCGCTCCACCTCCCCATTTTCCTGTGGCCAATATGGTGTCGTACTTTGTAATATAATATCGTTTATGCGACAGTATTTCTTAATTTCCTCACACACAAGCTGAGGGCCATTATCTGCTTTTACGGAAATTGGTAATCCAAAACGAGCGAAAATACATTCCAGTCGCTTAATCGTCTCCGTCGCATCAATGTTTTTCATTACGTCTACCTCGAAGTACCGGCTATAATAATCAATCACCAGCAGCAAATTGTGGCCCGATGGCAATGGGCCCTGAAAATCTATTGCTAAGTGCTCCCACGGAGCCGACGGTAACTCAGTTCTTCTTAAAGGTTCTGGTGCAGATGGTGCGCTTACTAAAATACAACCTCGACACTTTTTCACAAAATCTTCAACATGTGTATCCAACTTTGGCCACCACACTTTTGCTCGTAGTCGTCGTTTCATCACAGTCATCCCTGGATGAGCTTCATGACCCAACTGCAATATTCTTTCCCGCAGTGTTTGTGGGATAACGATTCGTGTACCACGAAGCATAATGTTGCCGGCGAAACAAAGTTCAATTTGGAATGTTTTGAATATCGATGCTTTGCCAGTCCAGTCATTTTCGTTGAGTGCTTTCTTTACTGCTCGTATTTCCTCATCACTTAATGAAATTTCTTCAATTTCTCGTAGTGTTATGGCTTTCGGTTCAGCATATGACATAATCCACTTGATATATTCCTCTGTTTTGTTGCTTGTATCGGATATTTCATTGGTATCTGTCAGCAAACGGGAGAGAGAATCAGCAATGTTAGTTTTTCCTGGCTTGTATATCACCGTAAACGTGTAAGACATTAGCCTAATCACCCAACGTTCTATTCGAGCACATGGCTTTGATTTTGGCCCAAAAAGAGTTTCAAGTGCCTTATGATCTGTCACCAATTCGAAATTCCGTCCAAATAAATAATAATGGAATCGTTCAACAGCCCATACCAAAGCGTGCATCTCCATTTTGAAATTGTGTTAGTACTGCTCCCACTCCAACTGGACTAGCATCGGCTACGAGTCGTGTTCGATATTTTACATTAAAGTATCCAAGTAGTAAATTATCTGTCAGATTTCGCTTCAACGTTTCAAATGCCAATTGTTGTTCTGGGCCCCAATCAAAGCTGACTTCTTTTTTTGTGAGTCGCCGCAATGGTTCACTGACGGTTGCCAGGTTTTGAATAAATTTACCAACATAGTTCACCAATCCCAAAAAACTACGGACTTCCTCGGCGTTGGCAGGCGTACGAAATTCTTTTACCGCTTTAACTTTGTCATGCTTCGGTTTTATTCCAGATGCCGATAAAATGTGCCCATAAAATTCAATTTCCTCGACACCAAATTTGCATTTTTCTTTATTTAATGTTATGTTATATTCTCGCATGCGGTCTAGTACCTTTCGCAATCGTAAATCATGAATCTCTTTTGTTGGTGCGTAAACCACGATGTCGTCAATATAATTGATTACACCTTCGCACCCAATAAGTATTTGTTCCATAAGTTTTTGGAAGATCTCGGGTGCACACATTATCCCAAACATCAGGCGAGTGTATCGAAATAACCCCTTTCACGTCATAAAAGTGGTAATTTCCCTTGATTCTGGCGAAATTTCAACCTGGTGATAAGCCTGCTTCACATCCAGTTTTGAAAACCAATTCGCATCGCTCAAATGAGGCAAAAAGTCATCCATGGTTGGCAACGGGTGGTTTTCTCGCTCAACTGCCAGATTTGCCCTACGCATATCCACACAAATGCGTACATCATCCTTTCCCTTCGGTGCGACCACTAGCGGAGACACCCACTTAGCAACACCATTTACCTACTCGATAATTCCTTGGTGCAACATTTGCTCAATTCTGTCCTACTAAGCGATTTGTAATCGATTTCTTTTGAATTAATATTATTGACATTGACGCTACTTATTTGTGACTTGAGATCGATTCCAATTTTCAGAACCCCTAGAGCATATCCCGTTTCATATCCAAGCAAAACTTTTCCTAGTTCATTGGCCACATAAAAATTTGCCAAGTTTTTGCTTTTTCCTGCTTTGATGACAGCGGTGAACATTCCAATGAACTTAAGTGGATATCCGCCATACGCACGAAAATCGATATCAACCTCTTTCTGCTTGTGCGTAATTACAATGTTCTTGGCCTTCAAATCAAGCCATGACAGTTTGTCAATAACATTATATCGGACACCAGAGTCCACTATTAATTCGATTTCAATGCCGCCGATAGTACACCAAATCTTGTTACCGTCATCATTTGACTCAATGCAGAAAATATCTTCATTTTTCTTTCTGTTTGTGTCAATAGAGAAAATATCATCATATTCGTCTTCAATATTTGTACAATCAGATTTCACACCTGTGTCAACCATTTGTACATTTTCTTGCTTGAATTTGAAGCTTGCTTGTTCAGTATCTGGTTTACCGTTCTTTCGTTTACCAGTGAATTTAGTATGGCTTGCAGATTCACGACGAAAACAGCATCGAGAAAAGTGATCTTTTAGACCACAAGCGTGACATGTTTTTCCTTTAGCTGGACAACTATCATCTGATGCTTTATGGCCTTTCGAGCCACACCGCCCACAAATAATTGAATAATTAAAGTTTTTGTTCGAGTTCAGTCTTCGAGAGCCTGTAAACTTTTGCTTGGTTTCGATTTTGCAAACGTTTTCTTCTTCTTGTTCGTCTGACTTAAATAGACTTGAATTAACGATAGTTGACTCATTTCCAAACATCTTCTGTTGTTGAGCCACAGCTTCGAAGATCCGTGCCATCTTTACGATCTGTTCCAATTTCTCGTCACCACGTTCAAGGATTTTCTGCCTTAATTTATCAGAATGGCAACCACTGATGATTTGATCCCTCATGCTCATGGAAATCGCAGCGCTCAGCTTGTTCCCGCAAGCGCATTATGAACGTATCGATTCTCTCACACTTTGCTTGCTTCATCTGTCGGAAAATATGCCTTTCGTAGGACACATTTTGTTTTGGCTCGAAAAATGCACAGAGTTTAACGACTGCCTGGCCATATTCACCTCCTTGTTTAAGGACATAACCAGAAGCCAATGGGCCTCTGCGTACATTGTTGGCAAGTCCTTCTTCTGGCAGTGAATAGTAAACAGTTTGGACTTTCTCGCCACCATAATGCAACACCCAATTTAATTTCTCTGTGCCGCTTTCCATCGAGTTTGCTTGAGCAAAAATTTCAAAACTCCGCAACCATTTCCTCCATTTTCCACCACAATTTTCATCTGCCTTGAAATCAAACGGTGGCGGTCCGTCAGTCAATCGTGTTCGTTGCATGTCTGAAATATAATATAAAATCATCAACAACGATTCCAAATCGTACAAATTCCTTTTATGCAAATTTGTCAAAATGCCTAGATAATATCTGATTCCATTACTTTAATTAAAAATATTCGATTTAATGAAAAGTCACCGCCGAGAAAAACAATAAACAATCATCTAGAAATTTCCACTCCATCTTTTGAGTCAACAACATCTTTCTCCTATTTCAAACTGATTGAAACAGCGAGTTTTTTTTTAACGCTTCATCTTTTGAGCTTACAACATCTTTCTCCTGTTCCAAATTTATTGAAACAGCGAGCAGTTTTTTTTTTTTTTAATGCTCCATCTTTTGAGCCATCTATTCAGTTTTATTGAATCTGATATCAATTAATTTGCGCTCATAATAAGCCGCATTAAATTTTACATATAGGTACATGGTATGTACTTAATTTTTTTTTATTTTATTCCCTTTTTTTATGTTTTGTAGGTCCGTCTGCTCCTCGTCGCCAAATGTAATATTTTAATATTTCTTAAATATACAAGACGACCTTTCTATTCAGTGATAGCGTATGAATTAAGTTTATATTTTTATTATTTGATATAGTTCTATGACAATATATACAGTGTTGCTAGACAACACATTTCTAATATTAAGATACAATATTGTCAGACACTACAAATGAGATCCCGAAATACTCGTATATTATTAATAAATCGATGAAATACCGCTGCGGCATTCTTACATATTTCGAGGGCCCATTAGCTGTTACAAATGCAGTAAAAGGAATAGAATTCTCCGAAACACGAACTTGATGGAATCCGCTTTTGAGGTCTAATAGTGTAACGAAATTCTTCCCTTCAAAATATTCTATGCAGTCTTCGATGAGTGCCAGAGGATGTATATCTCTGATGGTTATCTTATTCAACCCTTGATAGTCAACGCACATCCGAATTCGTCCGTTCTTTTTCTTAACCAAGACAATGGTTGAGGGGTTTGGCGAGTCACTAGGCCTTATAATACCCCCCTTTGTAATTCACTTACCATACCTTGGACCTTTGCCCGCATTGACCGAGAAAGTCCTCTAGAGGCAGACATCAATCAGATTTTCATTTCATAACCAAGAGTTCCAACTTCTACCTCTCCAGGACTCAAGTAAGAATCTACAATCAATTTATTCAATTCGGCGCAACACGGCTTACTTATTTAATTCGTCATCGGCAGAGGCAATTTCGATATTAAATATATTGGGTACGTGGTTACGGCTAAATTTATGTTTACGCGTCACTTCAGCTGGCTCAACTCTTAATTAAATTTTGGTCGTATCATCGTATTTACATTTGACTCCAGGCAGAATATCTTTGCGTAGGAGGTTATGTTTACTAAGAGTTGGTTAGTTATCAACAGTTTCGTGAGTACGAGATCTATTCAACGATATTAATTCTTTCTTAGAACAACGACATCTAGATTTAGTCAAATCAATACTTAAAACTCGTAAAAAATTTCGTCCTAAAATTAACGGCACTAACATAGCTTCGTCCGGCAACACATTTTATATTTGCTTTTAAATTTGTTTCTATTAGTATCTTTAAATTTTGTCCACCGATGCCACAGGAATTCGATGGTCTCGGCGTTTTTATGTCGCGTAATATTTCGCACGGAAGAGAAACAAATTATACAAATCTGTAACTCGCGATTATAGCAACTTTGAACGCAACACTCACCCAATTAAGAGCACCCAGTTTGGTACTTATTTCGTTATTCGACTAATCCCCCAGCAAGTTGACGAAGTCTCGTCCTTCGGCAGCGGCATCAGTTTTCACGAGTACCTTACTTGCATTTGGACTAGAACCGTAGTCGTGTCACGTTTTCCAGTAACAGAGGCACAATTTATTTCGACGGAACGGATATGGACAGGGACATGTCCCAGCTGAGAGCAATTAAAGCACGCCACTTTTTTTTCGGCAACTGGTTTCGTCTCAACGGCAGTTCTAGTCGGGTGACAAAATATAGTTTGTACGTCAAATTTATTTCTCTTCCCGTCAGCGTCCTGGTGTAAACATTTTTGTTGGTATCTCACGATAAGTCTCTTTAGCTCGTCAATCGTATGGGCGCTAACTAGTAGGCTGACGTCGTCACATTATCGGCGAGTTCATCGATAATAAAGTCGATGACCTCAACTTCGCTTATGTCCTACCGATATGCAATGACAAGCATATTCATGCCATAGCTGACTCAACATTCTATAAAAGTCTTTTCGAGTAATCGCGGTGCCAAATTTGTGGATAACCGCTCATCTTAACTCACTATAATTCTATGCATCTGTCGTCGAAAGAAAGACTCGTGCAGTACCAGTCAGAGAGCGTCTGAGACTCAATAACCTAAACGGTCATCGGCATTGACCATGGCCATATTCATTAATTTCTCACAATCTCAGAACAAGTGTCGTACACAATAGGACGCGTCATCCCCAGTATATTTTTTAGATAGCGAGCTATATTTCTGAAAAATGAAGCCGTTGCCCTTTCTAGTGCATCGTCATCGGCATGTACCTACAACTTTGGGAATATCATCGACTGCGGTATTTTCGACATCGGCATTTAATACTGTCTCCGACAAAACATTTTTCACGACGCAGTGACTCAATGGTTAGTGTGTCGGACTACTAATCGAAAGGTCCCCGGTTCAAATCCCGCCGGGACCACATCTAGTTTTTACACTGCGTTTTTGCAAAATTATAAAAAGCCTCCTTGTTGCTGCTTACCGCATGGAAGAATAGAAGGATAGGAAAGAAGTTTGGTGCGATAGGGTTTTTTTTCTCCAGAGGTGGCGCCTAAATTGCTTTAGGGAGATCTGTTTTGTTGTGTGTATTAAATTTGAAATATCATGGCCCTGGTCGGGATTCGATCACCTACCTACCAATCACTTAGTAAATACACTACCATCGCACCATTGCCACCCGCAAATGCGCGGTATTTGGCTTTTTTGTCGGGCTGTGGGCCTTTCTACACTGCGGCTCTCAGACTCGGGACTGGTCCATTATACTGCAGGAAAACATATCACTTTTACTGAAATTTTCTCGTTTTTCTAGGAAAAACGAGTAGTCTAATTAGCTTTAGTGACAAGGAGCCTAGGTTTACAGCACTCACCACATCAGTTGATGGTATCGCCGGCACCCAGACATGTCTCAGTGAATTCAGCCTCCCGACCGAATTCAGAGAGATCTTGCATTCACAAACTATTTTGGGGGTAGTTAAAGGATTGACCAAGGCCTTAAGCGAAGCTTGACTGTCGTTGCAGACGCAGATACCCCGCCCCCGCCCCCCTCACCTGTTCCTCACAACATAGTCGATAGGGGACGGAAGAATAGCCATGTTCGTATTTTTAAGCAAAGTATACCTTGTACACCTTTTTTATTGTTGAAAAAATAAAGAAGATAATAATAAAATAGTCGATAGCCATTAGGATAGCATAAGTCCCCGTTTGGAAGACTGACGCATGTTTACCCAACGAGAAGAAATGTTGTCGCTCTCCATTAAAACACCAGATCCTTGATCCCTTTTGGAGTCATCCGTGAAGAATCGATTGCATCTCTTTCCAGGCTCAGAGTCTGGCCAGAGCCAGGCCTGAACACTAGGAAAGTCGACATCGTAATCAGTCGAAGTTCCACTGTCATTGCATCAGGCGGCATATCCATAAGACAAGAGTTGAATGACAACCGTCTCGTAAGTTCGTCGAAACTCCAATGCGAGTTATACTAAAAGCCACCTCTTCTTAAACGTGAAATAGCTTTGATTGTAAAACCCCTGATGTAAACATCAAAGAGAGGCGAGAGATTCAATAATGCATCTAGGTCGTAGACAGGCGCGCTGGAGAAGTCCCCAGTGCAGAGGAGACATAGTGCAAATTCAGTAACGCATCACTGGCATCATGATGCTCATGATGCTTTGCAAAATGTTCATTAACGCAACTATTGGCATCACTTTCAACGTCAAGTGTTCATTATTGCAAAGTTGATCAAACTGATGCGCAAACATAACGAAAAAAAGCATCACAGAAATACCTGATGCGCTGTTGATTCGCCGGGAAAAAAGCAAGAAAAATGTCGGAAGAGAAAAAAAGTAAGTAAACAAACATTTTAATTGATAGATACTATAAGAAGGTGTATAAGAAGGTGTCCAAAAAGGATTTAATGATTTTCGCAAATCCTAGAAACATGGTTTGGTTTCCATTTAGAAAAGTTAAATCATTAGTGGACTTACATAGAAGGTGGAGCGGCACATTCTAAAATGATTTTGAAATACATCGTCTGGATATTCTTCTAGAACTTTGAAATAGTCCCTAATCTTAGGAATTTTCCTTCTTTTAAATCTGCTAATTAAAGTCCGTATGCGTTTCGACCTTTTTCTTCTTGCTTCACACATATTAAAACTAAATTTATCGTCTTTACGATCAAAGTTATCGGTTAAAACTTTTATTAGCAAAACTTCCATTTTAAATGTTTGATTTAAACAGCGCGTTCTAAAACTCAAACGCCATATTCAATCAGCAACGCATCAGCTTAAACTGTGCATCGCATCAGCATCGCAAATGAGCACTGATGCCGCATCACTGCGCAAATGTTTGACGTTTCTGAATTTACACATACCTTCCCTTGGAGTTTGGCGAAAGCAGCAGTAACGTATTTATGTGAAAGCTTTTTCCACCAAACAACCGATGTATATGCTAGAAATGGTCTTATCATAGCCGTGTAAGTCTATACGAATCTTTTCGGTGATAAGCCCCATGTCTTGCCGAAAATGCCTTTGCACTGCCAGAAAATTGACAGCGCTTGGCAGTCTTCAGATCAACATGCTTGGACCAAAGAAGTTTGCTATCCAGGCTGACTCCCATATATTTTACTTCATTGGACAGTTGGATTGTGACGCCTTTCAGCACTGACTGAGTCAACCCGGTCAGCTTTGGGAGGATAAACAGAGAGCCCATTCCTAGGGCACCATTCGTCGAATGCGTTTAGGGCCGCCTGAGCTATGGCGCAGACAGTCGCTGGGCATGATCCTACAGAAATCACGGCAACATCATCCGCGACGATACTACAACAACTAACTATGGGAACAAGTATGAGATTAATGACTCAAGCCCACTTTTGGGTGCATGCATATGTGTTTGTTTATCCACAAATGGGTGTAGATTCCTGTTTTAAGTTGCTGTTTGAAAAAAAAACGCAGAAAATTGGGTGTTTTCATAAACGTCTGACTAACTAAGACCTGCGTTAGATGTGTTCATAAAGTCAGATTTTCCTAATCTTAGGAATTTTCCTTCTTTTAAATTTTTCATAAACGTCTGACTAACTAAGACCTGCGTTAGATGTGTTCATAAAGTCAGATTTTTTATCGAACTAACTTAGATGAATTGCAGAAGATGTGTTCATAAACGTCATAAATGTCATCAGCGTCTGGCAGATTATGCATCCATATTTTTTTGACTGCAGAAAGCGCGGGAGGTAGAAACAAAAATTGAAAGTGCGAAAAATGTAAGTTTTATTGGCAATATTTTAATAATTTTTTATTTACGACCAAATTCAACTTTTTTTTAAGGGAAGTAGAAGCTGCGGCGTGGATTATGGCGAAAACTAATCTATTAATTCAAAAAAGAATTCTGATGGAAAAAGAATTCAACTCTGGAAAAATTAAAAAGATTTCTTTGTGGAGGACGATGCTATATGAAATGAAAAAAGTTGATACATTTTCTCCTTTGATGTCTTGGATATCAAAAAATCGGACGTTTATGAACATTCAGTGACTACTTAAAATTGTACTTACGCAGGCCTGCTCACGTTCTGCAGAATAGGTGTGTTCAATAATGCAACAAAGAAGAAAGACGAATGTACTAGCACAGATTTTCGAGGTTTATGAAAACACCCATTATAAGCATACCTTCGCAATTAACTAATTTTGAACAATTTGAGCTTCAAAAATAAAAAAAAAAATATTTCCAAAACATGAGTCCCCCAAGTCGAAGACATTTTATGCAAACACACAAAAAAATCGTTTTCTCATACTTTATCAATTTCTTTTTTTAATAAACAAAATATAAACAACTGTTCGGTTCTTCTTCTCTTCCGTTTCCACATTTTCATTCAGTTTGTAGTTTTCTTTTTATTTCTATATAGTAATGGTAAAGACTTTTTTTTAACTTTTCCTCAGATAATCATTTTTGTTTTTTATTACCTACTATTTTGTTTTCTTGTTAAAATTCTAGAGTTTCTTTTATTTAAATACAATAGTTCTAGTTATTTTCTCGCATTATACACTAAATTTACAAATGTTTCTCTGTTCTATTCATTTTTACAAAATAATTATTACAAGGTGTACATAATATATAATAGTATACAGTCGTATGGATCACTGTTTGGTACAGTAATCTGTTAAATTTCCATTTTCTAGATTCCAAATTTAAGTTTTTATTTCCTTATTGCATGTGTGTAGACTTTGAGAAATAGAAAATGTAGGTATAACTATTTTTTTTATTGCAGACGAATGGAATATAGTGTTTTCACATTGTTTTGTTTTATGTATTTACAATTGTTTCACAAAGAAAACTGAATAATATAAAGGTACCAATGTTACAATATGAAATGCAATTCCAAATGAAGCCAGAACAAGTTGTGTATGTAATTTGTGTACTTTTGGTAAAAAAAAAACAATTACGAAAGAAGTGAGTTGGTAAAAATAGACATTGTTGACTTTAAAACATACATACCTACAATAAAAGAATGCGTCATAACATTCGGTTAAGAATTGCCTTTAATTTCAATTTTTCAATCTTGGCTTTGCATTTGCATTAGTCTAAGTTTTATTGTATTAAACTACATTTTGCAAATTTTATTAAATACTATTGGCCATTAAACAAACCAAAAAATAATAATTAAAGAAAAAGACTAGCCACAGACGTTGACGTATTCAGCCCTGTAGAAGTTTCCATTCAGAAGAAATTCCAAAAAGAAAGTCGAATTCCTCCGGAACTCAGACTGCGCAATAACTAATCCGCTTCGAAGCAAAATAAAACAAATATAAAGCGCTTTCATTTGACATAAATCGCATGGTTTTGAATTCATTATAGTTAAACAACCTTTCGTTGTTTTTATTTTTAAAATACTAAATAACTTCTTTTTAAATTTCATTAAATGTTTGGCCCCTAATGTTGTTTTCGATGAATTAGTACGTAATGGTACATTTTCCTGTTTCCTGCGATTCGATTTGGACAGAGTTCGTTGTCTGATTTAACAATTCGGAGAAGAATGTATCTTTCAATGGTGTTTGAAAATTTAATTTTAGTTGCAATTTTGGTGAAATTAGACATTTTACTTGAGGTCGCCGGATTTAGGAAACAGACGCTTCGAATATCTGCAACTAATATAGGATACAGAGGCTACTTCTATTGTCACATAGTTTATAGACAAATTGTATATAAGGAGAATCGGTGCTATTTTAAAAATATGAAATTCATTTAAGAAATTTTGTTTCATTGAAAAAAGGAGTCACGTTTAATGAATAATGGTAATAAATGGTTCTCTATGACTTATATCTTAAAATTCAGTCAGTTTGAACACATTCATATTCGATACATACTAAGGGTATTCCTGCAACGTCGAAAACTGTCAACATTTATACGAGAATTCTTTTAAAACAAGATGGTAACTTACGATACGAATTTCGTGTGTAACTCAAGATGGTAAACGTTTTTACCCCAGATAAGTAGCGAGTCCCCTTAGTCTTTCCTTTCTCAAAATTTGCTATCGGTGAATATATGTGAAATAATAAAAGTCAAGTTAACCCCGTTGAATTTTATTAATTCTGTCCAATTGCAAGTGATTGTCAAATATGACAAGATTGTGTAGTGAGTTTAATTTTGTTTCATTTGATAGAACTTTGTGAATCATTCATTCCAAAGTTTAAACAATGTATTTGTCACTTCTCCGTTGAGTTGTGTAGTCTAAGAACATTAAGCAAGCACGAACAATTACTTTATCTCGCGGTACTGAGTATATTACAACTTTACAACTTAACTTCAGCAGCAAACAATAAAAGGGGGAGATTATTTCTAAGACTAAGCCTACTTTAATCAGGTAAAATTTGTTAAGCTATCCGGCTCTATTGTTGGAATCAACTCTTCAAAAGTAGATTAAATGTAGTATAGTTTTTCTGTATTATAGAGTACTTTGCGACACCGTCAGTGTCAAATGAAAAAAAAACGACAGCTGAATTAATTGATGGTCAACATTGGCGAATTTCTATGGCGGAAATTTATAATAAAACAAATTTAAACTAAAAAAAAGTTCCAGAATTAAGAAGGAGTATGCAAACAATATTTTTGAATACTAAAAAATTTACAATAAAATAGGATTGTGTACAAAAAAAAAGTGAAACCGTGAAAATTGCGTTGTTTCAGCAAACAAGTATTTTTGTTTGGAAACAAATTAAGTTAAATAATTTTCATTACATCATGTTATACTACTAAATACAAACGAACAAAAACAATTTATTAACAACAAAATAATACAAAAAAAAGTGAAACTGCATTTAAATTGCTGCATCAAGAGCTGCACAATTCTTTTTGGTCAACATGTTCACTGTTTTTATTGTATTTTTTTTTGCTTAAAAATTCTTTCTCAGGTTTTTTGTGTATATGTAATTTAGTTTTTTTTCTCTTCAATGGCTTTTGTCTTTTCTTAAGTATAAAATCACAATGATTTTTCCATACGATTTCTGCAAATTACTGAAATTGCATCCACAAATTATTTGTTCACGTTTAAGAAAGAGATATGGCACTTCAGAACTGCGAAGTGGGCTAATCGGAACTCAGATTGCGATCGAATTATCCGTTTCGCAACAAGGTAACTAAAGCAAACAAACGCGCTCATTTGACAGAGATTCAGCTGTTTTTTTTTAATCCATTACAGTTTGAAAAACTTTGTGATAAATTTAATAGAATTTCAAAGTAATGGCTACTGCGGTTTGTGTTGACCACTTGTCGGTATTTTCCGTATTTTATTTCTAAAATACCAAATAACTGAACTAAACAACAACGATTTTTTTTTTAAAATTTTACTACTTTCAATTTTCAACAGTTTTCCATTTTGCTTAAAACAATCGGCAGCATCGGAAGTCTACGGAAGAAATTTGCAGTGTATCTGTCAAAAAATGCTTTGTTTTTTAAATTAGAGAAATCTAAATCGACATTACACTTTATCGAAAATGGTTAACTACAGCGTTACATTGTTGCCCTTACTGATTTGCTCTTCAAAAAACGAAATCTTTTGAAAGTTATATATATGTAATTGGATTGTTATGTATTGATGGATGTCGGTGCTTGCAAGACAATGAACCTCTTACTAAGTAGTCTATTGAACCCGCATTCAACTAATACTTCATATTAATTTCCATTTGAAAACAACAAGTCACTTCAAAACGATCCACCAATTAAACGGACAGGACACCATCACGGCACTTTGCTGTAAATATTGTATCCCCGCATTTCTGAATTTAAAACTTAAAACCAACGACAATTTCATATTATTGAAAAGAATTTAAAACTTAAAACCAACGACAATTTCATATTATTGAAAAGTGTCATATTTAGTATCATACGAACAAAATTCATTTGAAGTCAAGTCCAGTGCTAGCAACCTAGCTTCTGAGCATCTGTAGCAATCAATTTCTCGAAATAAACAAATTGAACGCAAAGCCAAATATTGTACACAATCGAAACATTTTTTTTTCTGCCCGAACACATTTGGTTAATTTTGTTTAAATTTTTTTTTTCGATTTCTTTTTTCCCTGGGACATCTCTATCTTGCATTTCCTAAAGCTAGAAACACAAGTGAGTTTTACGACAAAAATAAAAGATATACACGCACTAGCTTAAACAAGGGCGGCGATGACTAGATTTATAAAAACAAAAAAACTTTAAAAAGAATAATTAGCATATCATATCAACATGAAGTTAGAAAATGTTACATATGATATTTTAAACAATAAAAACAAAAGTAACACAACAAATATTAAATGTGTTCGGCATGAGTATAAAAAAACAAATATGGATATTCAGGCTTGTGAATGACTTTTGCAAACTTTCATTGTTATTACCTACGGTGGCTTCTTTTGAAATATACATTTCCTTTTTCTTTTCTTTTTTTAAAATGAATAAATAATATAAATTAAATAGAATTAAGAATATACGATTTTTTTTTACATTCACAAATAGTTTTTTGTTTACATTTTGAAGGCTGTCACACTGGATGTAATCTAGGTTGTTCCAGTGTAATTTTTGTATGTACAATATACATAATACATATAAATATTTATGTAACATAATTTATTTTGATTCTTTTTTCTAATTTATTTATAAGTCTTTGTTAAATGTTTTATTAATTAAGGGATCATTTTATAAAAAAAATAAACGTTCTTTGTTTCAAAAGGAAAATTTCTAACAATCCTCCTTTCGTAAGCTCTATTTTTCCGCTCTTTCACACTTACTGAGTATGTGGTGTGTGTTTTAAATTAAACTTTGCTGAGATATAACAACAAAATATTCTATGGAATAACCAATTTAAATAATATGTAATAAAAAAAAATAATTTTTTGTGTCAAAACTACACAAATTTTTTATAGCAAAGCTTAAAAATTGTTGAAAATTTTGTGTGAATTTTGCGCAAACTTCGCTTTTTCGACGATGACAACGTCAATAATGGCCTATAACGTGTATTTGTGGGTACTTTGGTGCATGAAATTCGGCGTGGAGTGCATTTGCATTTACAGTTATTACTGCTACTGCGGCGATTATTGTTTAAGGCGGTAGCTGTGGTAGCAGCAGCATCTGCGTCAGCGGTAGCGGCGGAATTAGTGATGGCAACAGTAGCTATTGCGACATCATCTGCCCTAGAAAAACTGACAATTGTTCTACTTCTATTACCAATTGTTGGTGATCTAGGTAAATGGAAACCGTTTAGACAATGTCACCGTCGCGAAAAGAGTACTTCGAGCCAGCAGTGACATGCGGTTATATCCGACCGACGGTATTTGGTACCCCAACCTTTGGCGAAACTTATTTTCATGCTGAATGTATCGATTGGACCAGTTTGAGGTGAGTGCACCAGTTTTTGCGTTCGAGCCCTGGAAATAGAAGAAGAAAGTACAATTGATTAAAACAGTCTACTAAACGAAATCTATTGAAAAAAACGTTGCTGCAATTATTTGAAATGATATACATAAGCGCCCGTGCAGGGAATCTAGGTTTTAGGCCCTGTATGGTCCGCGTATGACAAATATATATATATATATTTCTTAAGAAAACTTAAAATAAGTAAATTATTGCTCAAGAAACTAAACACAAACAACACCGTTTTTCGCACCGGAATATTGTATTGTCATCCAATATGGATTAATGATTGGCTTTTAATCAATCCGACAAAACGTGTAGGTACTCGTGCTTTGACAGCTCAATGGCACGCTGAGCTTTCCCACATAAGGGGATACAAGACCTTGACCACGACAAAGTGCAGTAAAAGTCCTACCACAGTACGATTCTGCATTCCTTGCTACCTATCTAAAACATGTTGTCATCTTGTGTTCAAGAAGACTTAAGATCCCGCGATTTTTGGCAACCAGAAGCACCACTAGGGAGCCTAACTCACCGACAGACTGGGCCAAGGCGAACCGGGTGACAAGTCACCAGAAAATGAACCTGACTCAGGTCTTCTGTCTCCAGAGTATAGCTTTCGGTGGAGCTTCGCAACCGTAAAGGTTACTTCCAAATGGACTCCTTATAGTCCGAGGACTCACGAAACCATGAATAATACAACAAGGAAAACAATATGCTAAAACTAAGAAACAAACAAACCTCAATCACCCCTATCATTCACAAAGCTATCAATCACAATCCAAAGGGTTGTCGTCAAATATTTTGGTAAAAGGCGACTTCATATTCTAATTTAACCACGAGGTTGTGTGAACCAAACGTTTTTAGTCCTCCACTATTTTTACTATTTTCGACATGCTCCAATTTTTGATCATTCTTTAATCTTCCTGTTACGACACCGGTGATCTCCCACGGATTTGCTTGTACACTTGCGGGACAATTTCGAGATGCTAGATGTGTAGCTAGGCTCACATGAATGTTTAAATTGCCTATATGTACTGGGGTCGCATGAACCTGGGACACATCGGTTAGTAGCTCAACGCACTTACTACTGAGCCATTGCTCCCACACAGTTGCAAACATAGTTACAAGTGAAGTTAACATAAGCATTTTTTACTGATTGCAAAAGTCAACACTGTCAACGAATGTCATTTCTTTCTCTGATACAATTTGTGAAAAATCAATTAGTTTTTGTAAAATACTTTTTTTTTTTAAATTTTAATTTGGATTATTACTACTGAAATTTTTATAGAATTTTAAGGAGGAGATAGAAGTTGATAATCTGCAACGGCCTCTAGTGGCGAGTAAGAACAAAGTGGATGTCAAAAATCCTCCATGAAAAAAATCATACATGTTCAAACTTTCTCAGACGGATATATATATGACCAACATCCATTTTTATAATGTAGATTAGTTGAAGTGACCACCTTAACCCGTAGAGGGACGGGCTAAGCATATCATTGCAGCGCCCCTTAAACGCAGCGGTTGTCGTAAAACACGACTAAGTACAGAAATCACTTCTAGGTGGCAATGGTGCAATGGTAGTGTATTCACTAAGTGATTGGCAGGTCGTGCGTTCGAATCCCGACCAGGGCCATGATTTTTATAAAGCAATTTAGACGCCACCTGTTGAGAAAAAAAAATCTCTTCGCACCAAACTTCTTTCCTATCCTTCTATTCTTTCAGTAAGTAGCACCCAAAAATAGGCAATGAATTGCTGGGAGCTACTCGCGCAACAAACTAAATGCCTGCGCTGTGGTTTCACTATTATAAGGGATTATAAGGGTACTGTGTCACTACTACACCTTTAACGCAGGCAAATTATAAAAAAAGGTAATTTTAAATTGCTAGCCTGTGAGCCCAGCAACACATTTAACATCTTAAAGCTCTCCCACATGTATGCAATGCATGCAGTTCCATGGGTTGACACGACTGGAGATCACCGGTGTCGTAAAAGGTCAAATGAACTATGATCAATAACAGGTGTTGAAATCAGAAAAAAGAGCAAGGCCCAAAAACTGTAGGATCCCACTTATAAAGACCATACCGGCGAACCCCACAGGTGGACCAGTGAGGAATCAGTGGGACAGTTATGGTTCCTTTTATTATGAACATAATAAAGAAGAAGAACTAACTATTTTATGAATTTAGATATTTTTGCCAAGGAGGCAATAATGCATTGCATTGTTTGAGGAAACGAATAAAAATATTTTATACTGAAAATCATCTTTGGTATTTTTGTGCAGTTAGTATGTATTAAAATCTTTCATGTATCTCTACAATGAATATACAAAACTACAGGAAAATATATTTTCTAATCAAACTTACCTATTTTTATCGAAGGCATTTAGACAATATCCCGGTGGCACTTTGCATACATGCCGGCAATCATCGTTTAACGTAGTAGAATGTATGAAAATGGGTGCATCCGAACGATTGTACAACCAAACGCCATCAGCCTCCTGACTAAGAGTAATACCTAAAAAAAAATTTTATTATCCGTTTTTTTTATTTATTTTTATTTTACCTAAACCAATTTTTTGCCTTGTTTTTTGCACTGAAGAGTCAGTAACACCTTTTTTTTCGGCCAAAATTTTTAAATCCATTCCCCCGGTGCCTTCTGAATAGATATTAACTGTTGAGTTTTTTGCCTCATACCTTTCACCGACACGTTGTGCCAATTCCCAATAGTCTATTTGACACCATGTTGGAAACGGCGAAGAGTGATCTGTAATAATAAAATATAAAGAACATGGTTAATACGAATTATTGCAATAAAGAAGTAATTTTAAAAGTAAAACAAGAAGCAGTGGCTCAGGGGTAAAATGGGCTACTGAGCGAGGGGTTCGACGTTCGAATCGCACCTGAAAAATCTGACAGACATCCAAGAGTAGACTGTTATGAGAAGCTTCTCAAAATGTGCCCATCGAAATCGGCGTTAATTTTTAGGTCGCAAATATTCGTCAATCAAGGATGATTGACAGATGGTTTTCCGTATTTGGGTCATTCGAAGACAACAAGCATGGACCACCCGAGCGACGGCACAGTAGAGGAAGACCGCGACGGTGGCGCACGCAAGTGGAAGGGGACCTTAACCAACTTAGCGTGCGAACCTGGAGACAGCTGCCAATCGTGCTGGCTGGAGACGCTTGTTGGTTGAGGCCCAGGTCCACCCCGGAATGTAGCGCCACCCTAAGTAAGTATTTTTAATCTTCCAAACAAAAAGCTGTCATTACTTGACAACTGTCAAGTAAAAACTATGCGGTTCAAAACACTTCAACGGTATAAACGCAACGCATAAGAAATTTTGTAGAGACATTTCGTATAGTTCGATCCTTATTCGGTCGCTATAAAGTACCATCTTACTCAGCTATTGTGAGCCTGATCAATAAATTGAATTACGGTCCGATAAGTGATGTAATGAACTCCAGGTTATAAATCCAGAGCAGTTGACAACTGAAAGTGCCGTTAAAAAGCCAAATTCACTGCAATTGAAGTTATAGTCCTAGGAGTATAGAGAACGCCTGATTAATAAATCAGAACTTTTGCATCTGAGGCACGGAAAAACAGATAATAATTGCCAAGCAACCTCTATCCACAACGAGTGACAGTTTGGTGAGGTTTTTTTCAGCTAGCGGCATCATGGGCCTTAACTTTTCTTTCTTTACTTATTTAAAATGAAAGATTCTATTGAAAGACCCTGTACCACCAAGTTTACCGTGCAAACATTTTACAAAAAAAAAAAAACTCCAGGAACTCCAGGTCCGATTTTTTTTTAAGATGTGTTTTTTTTTAAAATACTATACTTCCCCCAATTATTTACTTAGATAATATTTCTCATTTTGGTAAAAGAAAAAGAAAAAAGAAAATCAAATGCTAGTGGGTACATGGATGCTCAGTAGGCTAAGCGGATCAATACCATAGGAGTCATTTTAATAGTAAATAAACGACAAAGAAAAAACAGACATGACCAAGGTGCCAAACGCAAAATTAGTAAAAAAAAACAAGCAAAAGAAAAGTCATTGATACGAGGCATTTGATAAGCTTGAATCTTAGCATCAACGCATATTTTTCACGTTTTGGAACTCATCACATCGCTACAATCGGAATGCTTAAAAAATATTACGTATACGACTGAGTACCTACCTACTTCAAAATAATGTTGGAAAATACAATAGAGTACCTACTAAACCAAATATTTTATATACATCAGAGTAGAGCATTATATAAAATATACTGGACATTCTAAGATATCGCACACATGTCAATCAATGAATCGACCTCCAGACTACCTATAACTGTGAAGTAATCCACCCTTTCCTTTATTACCAGCCACTAAACACTATTATCGGTTGCCTCATTTACACAGGAAATCAATTACCCCCTCCCTTTCCATGAAAACACACAAAAAAATCGCATTGTAGCGCACCTCAAATACGAGTTCAGTGCACGCCTAAGCTTTGTCGTGATGGTTCATATAACTCTCCTAGGTAGGTAACACAAGAAATTAAGGTCCGCACACTTCCAAAAAAAAAACCAACAAAATCCATTCGCGTTTTAATAAGATACAATAACTCATCACAAGCACACGACAACGATCCAATACCGCCGCCTATCTGCGAGTACATCCCTACAATATATGTGTAGGTAAATACCTATGTACGCTCAGCTTAATGCGCCGATAGCATGTCTGCGCGTCATAGTATGCGATTAAGGTTCATTCCCTCTGCCACAGAGCCCCCTTCTTCCAAACCATTACAAGATGGTGATTACACATTCCTCTCTTGAAAAAAGCTCCAAAAACCTTCCCGAACCCCACACACGCACACGAATTCAATAACACAACATATTGAGCTTGTATGGCAGGCGCCATGCAATTTTCGTGCCGTTTATCGTCGTCTAGTCAGTGGGCCGTCGTCGGCGAGGCGCGCTATAGAATAAACAGCTTGAGAAGCGAATGGAAACAAAAAAAAAATAATAATATAAATGGCTTTTTTATTCATTTCGTGTGTTGTATATTTATTTAACATCTTTGCCTTTGATTCTTGCTCTCCCATCTCGTTGTTCGTTTGTTTTTGCAAAAAATGTTTTTTTTGCGTTATTTTAGATGGTTTTTGTTTGTCTGATATTTTTTTTTGATTTAAGTATAATTTATTGAACCCCAATACCTAATTATAGGTGTTAAAGAGGGTGTCAGAAATAATTTCCTATTTGTACTCGCAATATGTTCAGTCAATTTATTCTGAGCTCATAGAGCACACTTTGAACGAAAAAAGAAACATGTGATGTGTCAGAGCTAAAAAAGAAATACGAACTTTTTTTGACAACTCAGGCGGCTCTGCTCTGAGCCAAAAAAAGAAAAGCGCTAATGCATTTTTTGGGGATGCATGCTCACATAAAAAACCTTACATTTTGCCCTTTTGCAGATATTGACATTTGATTATATCTAATAACGAACTCATCGAATTTCTTCTTTATATGCGATTCCCATATTAATTTCTCACAAAGTCTCTTCTTCTTCTTTTTAAACAGTGAGGCTATGATCTGCGAACAGATCATGTAAATGCAAACGATCGTAGTCCATTGTTTCGACGATAGATGTCTCTATACAGACAGACACTACTATTGTCGATACGACCACGCTCGATCGTTTTTATTTTACATGATCGACAGTATTGAAAGGCGTGCCTTTCGGCTAATTAATGACCCAGAAATGACGTAACACCTCCAACGACTGGCTCACTAAGAACTTGTCGGTAACCTTCTTTGCTTATCTGCCATGGTAGGAGAGAAGTAAACGAAATAATTCCTACAAACGCATCATTTGTTCTACTAGGCAGACATCTAATGCTCATCATTTGACGGTGCAATTGTCAACTGCCATTATATAGAACAAGCAAACTTTGGAAGCCGCTCCTGGAAGAACACAATTTAAAATAATTTAAGAGTAGAAGCAATATTGAACTGAAAGCATCTTAGAACTTTCGCTTTTTGTTATACTGGCCTAAGCTTATACAAGGTGGCGCAAAAATAACCTTCCGATGTTTTTTGGCTGTAATTTAAAAAAAAAAATGAAAAAACTTTGATTCTTCTTGTGGATTACTTTTATTTGGTCTTTTATTTTTTTTTACATCAAGTCGAGAATATGATGTCATGTAAATGGCCGCCGCCACAGTTGATTGTCATTTGAGCCCTTTTTATGGCATTTTCCATCACTTTGGCCAAAACTTCCGGCGATAGGTCCTCACATTGTTGACGGATATTGTCTTTAAGAGCTGCAAGAGTCTGAGGCTTGTTGACATAAACCCGCGACTTCAAAAAGCCCCACAAAAAGAAGTCTGGAGCGGTCAAATCAGGCGATCTTGCTGGCCAGTGCAAATCGCCAAAACGGGAGATTAGGCGCCCGGGAAATGCATCCTTCAGCATATCGGTTGTGGCACGTGCAGTGTGTGCCGTTGCAGCGTCCTGTTGGAACCACATGTTTTCCAATCCCAATTCATCAAGTTGCGGCAAAAAGAACTCGTTGATCGTTGCTCTGTAGCGCTCACCATTCACAGTAACCGTTTGGCCCGCGACGTCTTCGAAGAAAAAAGGTCCGCTGACTCCTCCAGCGAAAACAGCACACCATACAGTGACTTTGAGCGGGTGTAATGGCTCTTCGTGGGTTACACGCGGATTTTCAGTGCCCCAGAAGCGTAAATTTTGCTTATTTACGTACCCGCTAACATGGAAATGGGCCTCATCACTCATGATTATTTTTGATGAAAAATCATCTTCCTCTTGGTGGTGATTAAGGATGGCTTGAGCGTATGTTAGACGCGATTGGCGGTCAGCAGCTAACAGCTGATGCACCGTCTGGACTTTGTACGGAAACATCTTGAAATCTTGTACCAAAATTCGCTGTAAAGACCGTCGACTGATACCCATTTGCGTGGCACGTCGTCTGGTCGATGTCGACGGCGCTTCCATGACATCTTCGGCTACAGCAGCAATATTCTCTGCAGAACGGCTACTCCGGGGTCTGCCACGCCTGGCAGCATCTCGTGTTGTACCAGTCTCTTCGAGGCGAGCGGCTAAACGTCGCAGTGTTTCACCAGTAGGCGTTGGACGGGTAGGAAATCTGCGACGAAATTCACATTGTGCCAGAGTCACCGACCGATTATTGCTCAAATAAATAGTCACCAATATTCCGCGTTCTGGAGCAGTGTAGCGTAACATTGTTTATTAACGTGTATTTCGCATGTGTTTACTACACAAATGTCAAAACAGAACTGACATTAGGGGCCAATCGCAAAATTTATAACATTTTCTGATAGGAGGATTACTTTTGCGCCACCTTGTATATTGGTCAAGCACTTACTTAATTACTTAGGGTGGCGCTACAGTCCGGGGTGGACCTTGGCCTCAACCAACAAGCGTCTCTAACCAGCACGATCTTTGGCTAGCTGTCTTCAGTTTCGCACAATAAGTTGGTTAAGGTCCCCTGTCCCCTTCCATTTGCGTGCGCCACCTCAGTCGCGGTCTTGCTCTACTGCGCCGTCCCTCGGGTGTGGATTCGAAGATCTTCCGGGCCGGAGCAATCACGTCCATTCGCTCTACATGACCCAGCCACCTCAGTCGTTGGACCTTCACTCTTCTGGCTAAGTCGTTGTATCTCCTCCTCCATTCACCGTCTATGCAGACGGGACCAAAAATTACTCGAAGAATTTTCCTCTCAAAACAACCAAAAGTGACTCATCCGCTTTTGCTAGAGTTCATTCCTCGAGAAGGACTGGGATTATTAAGGTCTTATAAAGGGTCACTTTAGTTGTTCGAGAGAGGGCTTTGCTACTCAATTGCTTTCTTAGCCCAAAAAACAGCGATTGGCAAGAGTTATTCTTCGTTTAATCTCAGGACTGGTGTCATTGCCTGAGTTCATTGCGGAGCCTAGGTAGATAAAGTTCTGAACGAACTCAAAGTTATATCTGTCCATAGTGGCATTCTGTCCTAGAAGTCGGTGTTGGGTGTCCTTTCTTGATGACAGCATACACTTTGTCTTGCCCTCATTGATCGCCAAACCCACTTTTGAAAGATATTGCCTCTAGTGTTAGCATTTCAGTTTTGCACGGGCTTGTAGTAAATCAGCAAACGACTGAACTAGTGCCGCTCAAATAAAATAAGCATACCATAATTGAAGGTGGTGTAGAGTGCGAAATATCTGGGAAATATCCTTGACACAAATCCAATTTGGAAGCCATCCATGTCGATGACAGAGTTAGGAAAGCAGGGGGCAGTCTCACACAGGGGTATATACAAAGAACATGGAGAGAAGTGAAGGTTATTTTTATACCAAAGGCTGGCAAGACAAGTCACACCAACGCAAAAGACTTCAGACCAATAAGCCTCACTTCCTTCATACTGAAAACATTGGAAGGCCTGATAGACATACACATTCGTAGCAGGCTACTTTCGGAAGACTTATAACCTGGGGACCATCTCCCAAAATTAAACTGTGGATGTACAGGTACACGGCAATAGTAAGACCTATACTGACCTTTGGCAGCCTCGTATGGTGGCAGGCAACCAATAAAGCCACCTACCTAAAGGCACTTACGAAAGTTCAGAGACTAGCGTGCATTGGCACAACCAGTGCGATGAGGACAACTCCAACCGCAGGACTGGAGGCTATCCTCAACCTGCTTTCGCTAGACATCTTTGTTCAATCAAAACCCGTCATTAGTGCCATGAGAATTTGACTAAACAGTGAACTGGAAACCAAACGAAATGGGTCATTCGACGATCCTGCAGAAATACTTTGGTTATGTACCAACTACGGACTACATCACGCCATACTTAGATTTCACAAGACCTTTCTCGAGTGCCTATCCCACCAGGGAAGAATGGAGAAACTTACTCGTCCCCAGCACGGAAGCCATAACCGTATTCACGGACGGTTCATAAATTCAAGCGAGGGTTGGGTCAGGCGTCTTTTCCGCACAACTGGGCATATCATAATCGGTCCGCCTCCTTCCCGACCACAGCAGCGTCTTCCAAGCAGAGGTCCTGGCAGTGACAACAGCAGCCCGTGAGTCTGTGGTAAGAGCAATACCACCTAATCGCATTACCTTCTTTATCGACAGCCAGGCAGCAATAAAAGCCTTAACTGCAGCAGTAATAAAATCCAAGCTTGTGAAATGCTGTCGCGAAGAACTCAAAGTTCTTGGTACTCAGCATAAGGTATCGCTCTGCTGGGTTCCGGGACATGAATGCGTTCTAGGCAACGAGAAAGCGGATGAATTAGCAAGACAAGTTTCGGCAGCTGTGTCAGAATAAGCTGATCCCTCTGTACTCATCCTGCCTTGCACACTCAGGCTTGAAGCAGGGAGAAAGGCAATAAGAGAGGCGAACCTTAGATGGACGGCACTAGATACTTGCCACACCACAAGAATGTTATGCCCAACCTTCAATGGGGCCAGAACCGAGAGTCTCATGAAAAAGGATAGGAAATCACTATCCACCGTCGGTCGTAGGTATATTAACGGGACACAATACTCTGCGGTACAACATGAAGAAATTGCGCTTGACGGAAGAAAAACTCTGTAGAGGCTGTGGCGACGAGGAAGCTCTGGAGAATAACCCACTTCCTATGTCACTGCCCGGGTATACAACACATCAGGTTCAGATTCCTGGGGAGACATTTCTTCCATGACCTAGATGAGGTCTCCAGAACACCGGTAGACACGATAATGAACTTCACGAAATCGACAGGATGGTTTGTATCGAACAACACAGTGAGTAATTAATGGCAGCTTTTGTAGACAGGGTTAAAAAATGAGTAAGGGACAACCCTCCTTCCCCCTATGGGCATCACACTGGGTCAGTATTGACCTGAGTGTGGCACTAAGCCAGCCCACCTACCTAATCTAAGCTAGGAAAACATGGAATGCATTCTACGTATGCAATCAATTATTTTGGGGACCAAACAGCAAAATAATTCTGTGGATGTATGCGGCAGCCGTGCGATCCATACTCATATACGGCAGCTTTATCTAGCTGATGAGCTGGCAAAAAACGGGTCTGCGATAGAGCAAAAACAGGCACTTCTAGTGCTGTTTCAATTTCATTTGTTATTCTATAAGCTTAAATATATTTACTATAAAAACATTATTCATTCACTTTATTGCTTTTTCAAAACACTCTTAGCATTTTAAATAAATTTTTAATTGGACTGACAACACTAGAATTGGAATTTCATTTTGGAAACTATTTTTCAACACCTCTCGGTATGTAACATGTTTGTATTTTGTGCATTTTTTTTTTGTATCAGGTTTATATCTTCATTTGGCATTTTTACAAGCGAAACGAAACAAAAACGACGTGAAGTGGCGCCCAATGGTGAGGTAATTTTGCTAATATGGGCTATCAACATTGTAAGCACGACTGAAACCAATAAAATGTTATAGCATGCCTGTTAATCACCTCGATTACCGTTGTCGTTTTCGACTCCAAAATACACGACTCTTCCAAATCTGTATTATGCTTGTCGTTTCACACGAAAAAGGTCGGATGAAAATGTCAAATGTCTTTTTGTACTAGATTTGAAGTCGTCTCACGACTTTACTTTAATTACCTAAGAAAACTTAACACCACTAAACGATCTTTTTTGACGTTTGCAATTTTGCTCCCGACAGGTAGTCGTGTGATTCAATTAGACTGTATTACTTCATTAATGCAGAAGAATTTACATCTGGCAAAAGGATTCAGCAGAGGGTTAAATAAAATCGATTTCGAAAAATCTTGGCCCTGAATTGCTACAAAAATGGATGGAAAAGGTATGTACCGACTTACAAATATTTGAGTATTAAATGTTGTAAACTGATTTTTTTTTGTTAAGGTTTGGGCAGATTTAAAAAACAAAGTAAACAAAAAAACATAGGGATGGTCTACAGTCCGCTTGGGCGAACTGTTGGATACCCTATTCTTATTCCTATCCCTCATAAGTGATAAAAGTCTAAGTATGGTTGAATTGTTAAGAACGCTCTACATATTTTGTTATATAATATTTAAAGGATTTTATCGAAAAAAACGCTCCCTAGCTCAAAGTTGGGTGTTTCAATAAAATTATTTTATTTAATCGTGGGCGTGTCAGTAGCCGGATTTCAAAAAAATTAACACATGAGCATAAAGGGCCCCTAGAGAGTATATATTATAAATTTCAGCTCCCTAGCTCAAACTTTGAAGTTTCAAAAAAAGTTGTTTTTTAAATTGTGGGCGTGTCAGTTTGCGGATATTGAAAATATTTACACATGAGCTTAAAGGGCCCCTAGAGAGTATTTATTATACATTTCAGCTCCCTAGCTCAAATTTTGGTTTTTCAATAAAATTGTTTTATTTATTTGTGGGCGTGTTAGTGGGCGGATATTGAAAATTTTATATCCCGAGCAGTTTTAGAAGCCATAGATCATATATAAAAAATTTCAGCTTTCTATCTCAAAATTCGATTTTTTCCAAAATTTTGTTTTTTTTTTGAGTTTGTGGGCGTGTCTGTGGGCGGATTTCAAAAATTCGTAAACTTGATTATTTCGGGACCCTATAGAGTAAATGGTTAAAATTTCAGCTCTCTAGGCCTAGTTTAAAGGCCTAATTTTTGCCGACGGACGGACATGGCTAGATCGACATTACTATCGATGCTGATCATAAATATAGTAACTTTTAGGGGACTAGGGGCAATATTAAGGTATGTTACAAACTATGCGTCAAAATTAATATACCCTTAGAATAGGGTATAATTAGTGCACAACAAAAAGGAATCACATGCAACTGGAAGATGCTACTACAAACAGGCGATACTTTCGCCTCAAGAGGAAGCTATTGCAAATCTGCTCTCGGTCGAAAAAAATATAAATCCAAAAGGTGGTGGGGCTCTAACTATTTCAATAGTTCAGTCACAATCGCCTGATTGTAATATGAACTATCCGTCGACATTGCAGGCAGTTTCCACACCAATCCCTTCTACGTGCAACGATTTTTCGGAATCAACATCCATAGCTCTCTTGCCAAACTCGAAAACAACAGACATTCAATCCGCTCACTGGTCACATGAGGCTGAAATGAATCCAACTCCAACTAAATCAAGGATTCGATGTGATTCAAGGAATCGTACTAAAAGTCACCGCTTTAAGGAAAATAGAGAACATTTTTTAATTAAACAAACCAAAGTGCAGAAAAATTTGTACTCAGATGTCAAAAAAGTTTAAAAAACGTTGAAAAAGTGTTAAAGGAGAGCAAAAGATATAATAGGAAGCGGTTCAAAATAAAAGAGGACCGCCTTACAATTTACAAGGAGGAAATACAATAAAATGATCAATATAGAATGGAGGACACCAAATGGAAAATGATGGACCTTGAGTTACGTGCGAAGCGAACTTTTCAAAATAAAGACACAATTTGTGACAGTTCTAGAAGAGTGATACCCAGTGATACCAATCTTCCTCAAAGATTTTACTACATTCTAGTCGTGTACAAATCTGCTACGAATTTGACGGGTCGTGTGCGTTAGGTAATAAGGATTGAAAACCGACCCGACTCGGGAAACGGCAAAAGAAGTTTTCGACAAATGACAACGGTAATCGAGGTGAATATATTTTCATTATTCGTACCGTCGTCGTCGAGTGTTTTTGCAAACTTTTTTCTTCCTCTTTATCCCAATGTAATAGAGAATTAATGGGAAATAAAAGAAGCATTATACGAGGGCGGGTCAATAAGTCCGTGACTTTTTGAATTTCTGACCTCTTTACTGAAACGGCAACACTGCTCCTGTCAACAGGCATCTGTCAGTTGACTCCTGTCAAAATTTAAACTTGCTGCGTAAGTTAGTTTGTGTTTGACAGCTATTTTTATCAGACTACTCACTAATTTGAGAAGAAAATGGAAAAAAGTGAATTTCGTGTGCATATTAAGCATTATTTCTTGCGAAAAAAAACCATTACCGAGACCAAGGCTAAGCTTGAAAAATACTATGGGGACTCTGCACCATCGATTTCAATGGTAAAAAAGTGGTTTACTGAATTTCGTCGTGGCCGTACAATCACTGAAGATGCCGAACGTCCTGGACGCCCAGTTGAGGTCTCTACACCCGAAACAATCGAAAAAATTCACGATATGGTGTTGGCCGACCGAAGATTGAAAGTGCGAGAGATTGTGGAAGCCGTAGGGATCTCGCATGGCTCAGTGGTTTCAATTTTGAATGATCACTTGGGCATGAGAAAGCTTTCCGCAAGATGGGTGCCGCGTTTGCTCACAGTCGACCACAAACGCAATCGTGTAACAACTTCACAGGAAGGTTTGGCGTTGTTTAATCGCAATATGGAGGAGTTTTTGCGCCGTTTTGTAACCGTGGGCGAAACATGGATCCATCACAACACACCAGAGACCAAACAACAGTCAAAACAGTGGGTTTCTAAGGGTGAATCGGCGCCAAAGAAGGCCAAGGTGGGTTTGTCAGCCAATAAAGTTATGGCGACTGTTTTTTGGGATGCACGCGGGATAATCCACATTGACTACCTTCAAAAGGGAAGAACAATCAATGGGGAATATTATGCCAACTTATTGGACCGATTCAATGACGATTTGAAAAAAAACCGACCTCATTTGGCCAAGAAAAAAGTTCTTTTCCACCAAGACAATGCAAGGGTGCACACATGTGCAGTTGCCATGGCAAAAAACCATGAATTGGGCTATGAATTGCTCCCTCATCCACCCTATTCTCCAGATTTGGCTCCGAGCGACTACTTCTTGTTCCCAAACCTGAAGAAATGGCTTGGTGGAAAAAGATTTGACTCCAATGATGAAGTCATCTCGCAAATAAAGGCCTATTTTGAGGACCTCGACAAATCATTTTTTTTGGAAGGGACAAAAAAATTTCAGAAGCGTTGGACAAAGTTTATAGAGCTCAAGGGAGACTACGGTGAAAAATAAAAAAAAAAAATTTATCAAAAAATCTGTGTTTTATTCCAAAAGTCACGGACTTATTGACCCGCCCTCGTATGTGCATATCTGAGTTTCATTCCCTAAACCAGTAATGAGATTATGATCTGCCATTTAAAAACGAACAAGTTCAAGCGATCTAAATAAACAATAAACGCTGTAATTTAGAATGATGATATATATTTAAGAATAGTGAAACTTTCATGGCACTGTCATAGCGAATGATATATAAAAAAAAAGACAAATCAACTCGGAATTTATATTTTATTCAATTGGGTTGGGACTGGGACACATTTAAGATTCATATTTATTCACTTTCAAAGTTTGGTTAAGAATAAATTAAAGATGAACTTGTATGTAGATATGAATGGGATCACTGAGTTTCTGCATATTTATTTCCGTCCTACATTTTTGTCTTGTTCTCCATGTGGTTCTGGTTGCCACACTTGCCAGAACAAATGTTAACCCATATTAAGTTGGATTTTTTTTGCGATTTCAGCTGTCAGAAACAAGTCATGGATCTTCAGTTCTTTGAATATATTTTTTGAATAAATTTCCACAAGACATTCGCATAAACGTCAAAATTTATAAGGTAAAACGCACTCATGAATTCTTTCAAAAATTATGTGATCAATGATACAATACAACTGATCTTTTATGAATTCCAATTAAAAACCAAAACAATTTAATACGACTCAGGCTTGTTTTAGACCACACACACATTAAACCCGGTTATAAACCTCTGGCTAGGTACACAGACAACCAGTTCGATTAGTTTTCTGCATAATGAATATGAAACAGCAAAAATAAATAAAATGCATAACTGTGTATATAAATAATACAAAAATCAATGATAAATCATGAAAAATTGTTAACTGTCATTTTTCCCTTCGTCGTTGTGTTTGTTCGATTTATTTGAATGTGTCTGTCCACTTCAATACGGAAAATCCAAGCCTAAGAGTTGTTCTGCGTTTCATTCAACTTTGCGACATAAAAACAAGTTTCATGTTCGGTCGACTTCTCATTCAAATCGATGTTATTCATCAAATCGGCAATGACAAAAGGACATAATATACAGTTTTTGTTTAAAAAAACTTTATTTGATTGTGATGAATATTTTATTGACAATTTCGTGAATAATTGCTTCATTTGATTAGGGTTTAGCAGAAAAAGTAGCCATTGAATTTCTTACATTACTACCGAAACTATTAATTGTTAGCAGCTTTACACGATTACGTATGTACAAAATAAGATGTTGCATAAACAAAACCAGAATAATTAACAAAATGTTAAACCATTTTGTATTAAGTGTTAAAAATTAAACCAATAGATACTTTCTGTTGTTTTTTGTTATAATACTTGGAGAGGCGACGCCATCATAGTACAAGTACAAAAATGATTACTATATTAAGTGACTTAAATGACCGCATTGGTACAGTGGTTTGTGCATTGGATTACTGACCGAGGTATTCTAGGTTCAAATCCCCCCAATAACATCTAAACACTTTACTGCCCCAAAGATAAGAGCAAATCCACATTTCATTTATTTATTACTAGCTGTCCCGTGCTCGCCTTGCTTCGCCAGTCTGCCACTTCTCACATTTAAAAGAAAATACTTGCTGATAAGAACTGATAAAGAAAACGTCGAGAGTGTCCCTACTCATTATATGGATATAGTGTGACTCCCTCTCAATCTCATTTACATTTCATACCCTATCTTTCTCAATCCCATGGCCATGCGCTATAAAAAACAACACAAACTGCAAAAGGTGCATACAAAAAGAAAGAAAAAGCACATTGCACAAAAGGTACAAGTAGAGAAATAGATTTGTGCCGCACACACACACAAATTTTCCTCCACTGAACGCTGGGAAAATCCAACGATCTAGCTTCAATCGAACATTTTACTTTTTTGAATTGTATAAAATTTATAGTTTAATGCTTATTGTTCAACTTCAGGATAACCTACAAAGATGATTTATATCTTAAAATCTTTGTACATAATTGAACTTTATATTAAAAAAAATCCTATTTCATTTGGATGAGTCATTCCAAAGTTAGTAGCTATGTAGAAAGCATTCGAGAGTTAGGTACAACTTTTCTTAGATATCAGCTTAGATCTCCGCTTCTGGACAGCGGATGAAGCATTTTCCCGCGGTAAAAAGTAGCCTATGTGAATTCTCAGGCTCTAGACTATCTGTGTACCAAATTTCATTTAAATCGGTTCCGTAGTTTTGGCGTTAAATCGAGACAGACAGACAGACAGACAGAGTTACTTTCGCATTTATAATATTATTATTACTTAATAGTGTTTAGGCAGAAAGGCAATAATTATAAGCTTATAATTAAGTTTAGAACGTCCGCATAAGGACTATTGATTTAGAATAGGTATCCTGTTAGTTTTAAGTTAGATTTAACTATTTTTGTCTAGTATGTAAGTTGATATTTAATTACAAATAAAAAATGAATTTAAAGGTACAAAACAGTGTGTTGGCTAATCGAAAGGTCCCCGGTTCAAATCCCGCCGGGGCCAAGTAACATCTAGAGTTTTCTCCACTGAGTTTTCTCCACAACATCCAAGAGTATAAATTGTCATGAGAAGCTTCTCAAATTTGCCGTTCGAATTCGGCTTAAAATTGTAGGTCCCTTCCACCATGTTCATGCCTAATATTTTTTTTTTATATTCCTAGATCTGTAGGAGTATTCTGAAAATGTTTCTCTCTTTATTAACGCTTCGTTTCTGATGCTCAAGCTAACCTCATTAACGACCCACGGTCTTTTCGCCACTTTGTCAATTATAAAAAGAAGTCAGATGAATATCTCTTCCTACTCTTGTTTAAGGCCGAGTGAACAACGGATCCCTTTAAAATTTCCAACTTTTTTGCGACTGCTCCCCAGAACCGGATCACTCTTACTATTATTATTTGAAGAATTATTCCGTTGGCCCGTTCCTTTTTCCCACCTTTGACCATTCCTTGGTATGCGACAAACTTCTTCATCTTAATGAAGAATTTTTACACGGTGCAGCTGCCAGCCATCTTTCTTATGAGTTGAGCTACGACTGCGTTTGCACCTTTTATTTTCGATCTCTTTAAACATTCTCTTTCTCAAGAAATGTTTTCTCAAATTTGGAAAACGTCTTTCATTTTCCCGGTTCACAAAAAAGGGCTAAGAAAATGTTTTATCGACCAATTGCAAGTCCCTTATCTCTCCTACTCAATACAGTTCCATCAAAGGTAAATCTACAGCCAATAACCTGATGAAGTTCGCTTCCTTCAGACTCTCTGCATTAGAAATTTTGCTAATTTGAATTGTTACAAACTTCAGTAAGGCCTTTGACAAAATATCCCATCGTTTGATCCTTTTTAAATTCTCTTTTCATCATACCTCGAAAACAGTTCTTGTAATGTTCGCTTTCGCACTGTTCTCTCCCTGCCTTTTAAAGCCACATCTGGTGTCCCCCATGGTGGCCCTTTGACTTCAAGACTTTCTGTAATTAAAACCAAGGCATAAACTGGAGTTGAAGCTAGTAGATCAACTGTTCATTGCGTGATACAGCAGGCCAACAATCTTAGACACCAACATGAAAAAGAAACCACCATTGAACGCAGCACGCACAAGTCAGAGCATTGATTTTGCAATAAGTCACATCAGGTGGAGTCGAGAGTGGCATACCGTCGTCTTTTCAAATGAAAAAAAAAGAGTTTAATTTGGATGGACCTGGTGGATAAAGTTATTATTTTCACAATTTGATAAAGGATGAAATACAACTTCAAATGCAACACAACAAAGGAAGTGGAGTACTGGTATGGGGAGCAGTAAGCTTTTACGCAAACCTGCAAACCTTGATTTTCTAACTCCAATTTTCGACAACAAATTAATACTGGAAAGGGCTTTAAAGTATTTGGCGGACAGTGATAGATTTTCCAACAGGACAATGCACCGATACATACGGCATGAAAAACAAAAACTTGGATTCAGAGACAAACTCACCGAACCTGAACAAAAGTCTACGAAGGATGAAAACAATACTTAACACGAAAGAGATAATTGAAGTCAAAAAACAAGCCTGGTCCGAAAATGCAATTGATTACTTGGGGAAACTTTATAAATCTTCTAAAAAAAAACTCAAATTAATTTATTCCAAACAAATTTGTTTTGTTTAATTACCATTTAAGCATATATTATGTAGATTTAGTTACTGTTCGTTATCAAGTAAGACGGACAAATTACTAATTTAATTATCTCGTTGGGAACGAAAATATATCCTTCTTTCATATTACATTTAGTTTTTCCCAGAATATCGAAGTATTTAAAAAAAATCGTAAAATTAAACCAAAAAACTACCTGCCCATAATCAAGTCGGACGGAATATCGATAGAAGTTGACTTCCGTCTGCATATAGTCAGTGGCTTGAACCAAGGCGCTGAAGGCTGAACATAAATTTCATATGGAGCCTAGAATCTTCATGTGACCTTTAACGTCTTCTGGTTTGAACTTCAAAAGGAAGTAAGAATCTTTAGGGCCGTCTGCAGTTTTCTTCTTAGCGCCCAAAACACATGTACAGAACTGTTCATGCATAGAGAATAAAAGTCGCACGATTAAATTAGCGGGAACACATGCAAATTCTGCATGCAGTTCAGCGCTGCAAGCTATGTACCTACTGCAAACCACCTTTTTTTAGGTTTGTTTTTCGTCTTTTTTTTATTGGATTTCCTGTGATATTCCTTTTTATTGTGCTTTTTACAGTGGGCGCAATGACTGAGTGGTTATGCTTTGGACTACTGAGCGATGAGTGTCAGGTTCAAATCACTACGGGGCCCCGCGGGTCCAAGAAACACCTCCAGTTTTTTTTCCATTGACCAACCTACTGCAAAAGTCTGACAAACAGCCAAGAGTATCAATTTTCAAGAGATGCTTCTCAAATTTGCTGTCGTACAATTGTAGGTCCCTTCCATTCGTGCCACAAATATAACTTTGCGCATACAAATCGTTGGTGATGCTAGACCCTCTATGGGACGTTAATAACTGCTAAATGCAGTTTATCAGTTTGAAAAGTTTTGGTTTTCCTGGAAAATGGCTCAGTTCATCCACAAACTGCACAGATTAATCTAACAGATTTACTTTACTTTTGCTGGCGCTTACAGTCCGGGGTGGACCACGGCCTCAAACAACAAGCCCCTCCAACCAGCTCGATCCGTCGCTAGCTGCCTCCAGTTACGCACACCAAGTTGGTTGAGGTTGTTCTCCAGTTGTGCGCGCACATAAGGTGGGGTCTTCTTCTGCTGCGTTTACCCGCCAGGGGTGGATTCGAAGACTCGTCGGGCTGGTGCGTTGCTTTCCATACGCTCCATGTCCCAGCCATCTCAGCCGTTGTATTTTTGACCAGGTCAGTGTCGCTGTATAGCCCGTATAGTTCGTCGTTGAATCTTCTTCTCCACACACCATCGTCACAAACTGGACCGAATATCTAACAGATTTGTTATTCAAAATTTAATTTTTTTTTACCGAAGCAGGAATTTGAAAACATAACAGCCGCAATGAACCAACTCAGTTTTAAAATAAATTTATTAAAAGCTATAAAATAACTACTTAAGCTCGGAACCTGCATGTGAAACAAAATGCTGAAAGGAGTTACTTTGATAAAGTTCATATTGGATCATATCCTTGCCTGGCAGGAAGAGGATAGCAATCCTTCAATAAAGATTCGAACGTATTTAAACGAATAAACAAAAAAAAAATGTTGTTTTTCCGTTATGAAACATGATAGCCATAGTCAAAAATCCGTTAGATATTCATGGACCAAATAGTAAAGACAAAATTATTATTAAAAAAAATGATTATTATTTTAGAGAAAACTAAAACATTGACAATTATTTATCCGAGTTTACTATTTAATAATAATATTATTTCAGGTGTCGTATTTATTCAGCATGGGGGCTCCAGAGCAAAATTAGTCTAAATTTTGTTCGTAAGGATTAAAGACTTTTCTCTGGATTAAAACAAGATGAATTAAGGTAGGAGCGGGTGGCAACAATGCACTGATGGTGTATTCGCTTACTGATTGGAAGGTAGTGCGTTCAATCCCGGCCAAATCCATTACTTTATTTCGAATATGTATATGTAAAACTTGATCTCCCTAAGCAACTTAGACAACACCCGTGGAGAAAAACCACACAACTGCACCAAAAAGTTTCTTTCCTATCTCTCTATTCTTTCTAAAGCAAGTGGCACAGAAAAGCATGCAATGAAATATACGATTGCTAGGTGCTACTTGCTGTTCACAAATGCTTGCGCTGTGTGCATAGCACAATAAGGGTACTGTAACATTTATGTTACTTTAGCATAAGCAAATTATAAAAAAAACCTAACCTACGCCAAATGCAAGAGTAAGCGCAACAAAGGTGGCACAATGCCTTTACCCCGCCTTCATCCACCCGCAGAAGTCTTTGATCGGTAAAAACAATTTAGATCGATTTTGCTCCCAAGTCACAATCCTGAAGAATAAGCTACCTTATTGCAGAATATTTGTCATGTAAATACACATTGACATTTATTGTTAAGAGTTCTCTATAACAGAACCTCTCTATAGCGAAATAATTTGAGGTCCCTTGAACATTCGTTATATACATAGAGCTCTTGCACTGTACTTTTTGACTTTAAAATTCATTTTTTATTGATTATTAAACATTAATTTAACATAGCTTACAAAAATGATTAAATGTTACTTAAAATTAAAATATATTATTGGTCCTTATGCGGACGCTGTAAATTTAACTATATCTTATAATTAATGCCTTTCGGCCTAAAAACTATTTTACGAAGTAATTTTACAAATGTTTTCATCGAGAAAATTATTAAAAACTCAGCATCTTTATTAAATTTTATTTTTTTTGAATAAAAACAAATTACAAAATACCTTTTTTTTTAAATTCTGGCTTGCCAAGGCGATTTAATATTGGGGGCACTTCGACCTAAAAAGATCTTTTGTAGGTACCGTATGGGCAAGAAAAATGTTAAACTAGTAGAATTTCCACTTTTCGTGTAAAGCGGACAATTTTACCAGTAGAAGAATTCTTTATGTCCTCGGGGCTCATTTGTTCCCTGAAAAAATTCTTCTTCCTAATTCCATAAGGGCTGGACATTCACATAAAATGTGTTCAGCTGACTCGTCCTCTTCAAGACAGACAAAATACCTACTCTACTTACATATTCTTACTATAATTAGGATTCTGAGCACTCGTTGCCTTACGCAACAAGTGGTCTAAATCCCAATTGCTTTCCAAGCGCCTAGCAGTCGTCAACGAGGGCACGCGCCGCCGTGAGCCGACCGAAGCCTTAAAGCGTCAGTCACCCCGTGGAAGCACAATAACAAGTTGTAGAGCCCGGCCTGTCTCAGAAACGCCATAGATAACTTAATCTAACTGATAGCTAAGAGGATGTTGCCTAGAGTAACGCACCGTCCTGACAGGGCATGCTAACCCCTCCTCCCCCTCAACAAGCCGCCAAAATTCGGTGAAAGCTTGCACTGTACCAATTAAGCTCCTATGCAGTTGTTCGATAACCGTTTTTTATTTCACAACTCCAAATCTAAATATTTGCTAGCAGCAAAAATTCCAAGCATCTGTCAGTTGTTGATTTTTTCGTATCCATCAAGAAACCGACAACGATCGACTTCACCAAGCCCTTTTAACTTCTCTGTTTTTATTCGCTAATATTATCTATATTTTATTTGCATTCGATACAGTTTTTAAAGCGGTCTGTAGCATTGGACCAATACACTATACGTACTAAGTGGATGTTTTCTTATAAAACTCAAACAATTTTCAATTTAGAAAGGGAACATTTTCCGATTTACAAATAATTTGTCCAGGGACATAATGAGACAATGACAGGCGATGTTTACCGCCTTCTCTTCTTCAATGCCGTGTTTCGTTTGATGTTTTCCTCATCGATGGGTACAGAAAGGCATGTATGTAGATACCCATACGATTTATAAACATCATCTTTATATTTAGCCATGGAGATCACGTATTTAAAGTCTAATTTGCAAATACGTTGGCGGCATAATGTTATTATTACCATCAGTTTATTTTTATTCTTAATATTTATTTATTATACTTTTTTCTTGTCGTTGGTTTCTGCTTTAGTTGTTTTTATTCTCTCTCTGTCTCGCTCTCTTTTTACCCATATGTTTCTATTTGTGTCGTGCCGCATTGTTAATGTTGGTCTTTTCTACATGTCGTTGCCGCCATCTTCAAGTTCAAATATGTATAATGTTCTCGTATCTACATCCATATATTATGTATATGTATTAATATTATGTCTCGATGACATGAAGTTCGATTCTTCACTTTGAATTACTTTTACAGTGTTAGTGAAAATCATTTGTTTGGCAATTAATGAATGACAACAAATTTACAACATTTTAAAAAATGTTGTAGGTACTTTATTTGTTTGGGCAAAAAATGGCACTTGTTATAGCAAACATTTACCTATTGCTTTTTGTTTCGAGTATATTTTTATTCAACACCTGTTGCCATTTTGCAACGATGTCCAAATAAAAAATTAACAAACAAAAAACGATATAGCATTAAAAATTGACGAAAAAACATGTAGCATTTAACGACAATAATTTTGGCGCCACATATTACGTAAGTACGTAAGTAGAGTCCACTACACGGGGCGCGTCAACCGCCGCCATATATACAAACAAATATGTTTGTGTTTTGTACATTGGAAGGCGACTTTGTTGTTTATCTATGCCATTAGAAAATGTGTGCTACCAATACAAAAAGATTTAGATGCAGGGAGAAAGAAAGAAGAAATATAATTTGCAAAACGTTAGAAAACAAAAAAATGTCAGAAGGTAGGTAGGTTTGTATGAGTTTATAAATAATGATAAAGAATGATAGAGAATCGTAAATAAATTAAATAACAATCTTAACGACGGTCTGAGATACAAAACAGCATTTCAAGTAGTTGTTCGCCTTAAGACATGCGACATCTGATAGACATCGGGTGCGGTTGACAGTAGCCGTAAAAGCAACAGCCGTATCTTAGCAACTCAAAAAAACTGACAACTGGGTTTAAAATAATAATAATATTAAATCGCTAAGATCTTGATCTGATGTCAGCGTGTGATTTGTTTATTTGATTATTATTATTTTTCTTGACAAACCAACAATTACCCTTTACTATTTGCGAGGAATTTATTCAGATTCTAATCTCGTTTAATCGTAACACTTAAATCTAGTATTGTATTTATGGGGATTAATTAATTTAAGGTGTGTGCTAGGGAACAAATTTATGTAGGTTAGGTGAATAGGTATTACAGATTCTAAAACGAATCTACTAACGGGTGATTATTTAAGGATTATCTTTTCAATATGACAACATTCAGACAGCTGATAGTTAATCTGACAACTGACAACATTGTTTTATTTAGTATTTCTTTAGAAAACAAAATAAATAAATAGTAGGTATTAGCTAGGCATAAATTAAATAAATATACAAGGCCTAAAACCTAGCTTATCCAACCATTTGCTTGTGCAAATTGGAAGGGACCTACAAATTTGTAAGCCGAATCCGAACGGCACATTTGAGAAGCTTCTCATGATAATTGATATTCTTGGATGTTTGTAAGACGTGGGGGGCAGTCGGAAAAACCTTTTTAGATGTTACTTGGGACCGGCGGGATTTGAACCTGGGACCTTAAGAGCAGTACACTAACCTCTGCGCCCACAAATAAATCATTTGTTTAAAAATTGTGGAATTTATTTCCAAAATCAGCGTTCAGTGAAAAATATTTATACCTACCTACGGCAATTTTACGGTAAACAACCTGAATCAACTATTCCTAACATAGTTGAAGAACTTTGGACAAGTAACCCATGAAAATATTGCTGCGGCCAGTATTGAGGAATATCCTAGCTCATTGATTCTTCAACGTGCGCAAGAACGGCCTGTGTTCGTCGAATTTGTGGAATATTTGGCGATCGAAAAGATCTTGTCTTACTACTCGTAGATTCAATTGTTTGCGTCGTGAGGTACCTGTTTCGCTTGAACATTAAAAAATGGATGAACTTTAATAACGTCAAAATTTTTGTCAGTGATAAGGCTCAAATCTTTCTCAGTGGCTTTGTTAGTAAGCAAAACTGTCGGATTTGGAGCGAGAAAAATCCAAAGATGATCTGTCAACAACCGATGCACCGCGAGAAATGCACTCCTTGTTCGGTCTATACGTTGTTCTTCAAAAATCAACAATATCGAAATGGTACGTTTAATGGCGCCTGCTTTAGAGCCATGATCAACGATTTATTGTTTTCAAAAGTGCGTAAACATGGTTTACATGACATTTGTTTTCAGCAGGATTGTGTCACATGTCATACTGCCGGCGAAACTTGGAATCCATGACCGTATGATTTGACGCCGTTGGACCATTTTTTGCAGGGTTATTCATGACATACGGCCTCAAATGATCAAAATTCAAGGATACAGCACCTTGCCTTGTTCTATTGACAATAGTCCTGAATTATGAACATACAAATTCATTCGCTCTGAAACTTCGACGCTTTTTACGGTCGTTTTCCATCAATTCCATTAGAATCCAGAAGCAATGAATTCTAAAGTAAGACCACGGCATAGAAATTTGCAGAGTCTTCTAAAAATGTTTCTCTTTAATGAATATTTAAAAAAAAAAACGAATGAACGTTTATTTATTACCAAGGTGTTTTCCTTAACTATATTCGGACTATTTTCAAAACCGAGTATCAGAGACAAATACTCCGATTTATTTATAGGCAGTTCGACAGGCAACAAATAATTCGCCACAATAAAATATTCGCAGGTCCACAAAGACTCGTAACCATTATGGCGGTAGATATGACCGTTATGCTAAAAACTATGGTCTCGCAAAAAGGATCTCGCAGTTCGAAAAACTGTTGATGTGGAACTGTTTATTACAATTTTAGAATATCTTCTGCATCAAGTTTTACTTAAGGAAACTAATATTTGCAAATTTAAGGTTTTTCCATACAAATTTATTTAATTTATCACTGACAAATATCAAAATGGTTGCATGGGTGGGTGTATATGATAGGTGAAGTAGATAACAAACTATTTGAGTGAAAGCGTTCAAACTTTTTATTTATATAATATATCTATATCTATATATGTATATATAATATAATTGGTAACAAAAATGTAAATAGGGTTTGTTATTGATTATTACGTTTTCGAGAAAATTACAATTACAACTCCATATGTATAATAAATTCAATTAAATATAGAAAGTCGGTGTGTTTTTTAATTTGTTTGCGATGTTGTCCATGGTAAGTAAGTATATTAGGGAACTATATGCTTATATAGGTAGCCGTTGTAATGTTGCAGCACGGTGAATATGTTTATGGTTGTTCTGTTTATATATCCGTTAATACATATTATGTACGCTTTATAGAGCACATTCTGATTCCGTGATTTGAATACGTTGGTTGAAAGGAAGAAATTCGTGTTTAAATATAATTTCGAATGACAAGCAAAAATGACTAATGGTAATAGTTTAAACGTTTCAGTGCTAAACTAAATTTGTTATATTGAATTATTTAACACAGAGGCAACAACATCACCCAAAAGAAACACGATTGCCTCTAAAGGATAGTATCCTTAATGTTCATTCTAACGTTCACAACATTTTTTTACAATATTTTCTTAGATTACATTATGTCAATCCTGTTTCGATTCGATTTGCGTTTTAATTCGAATTGAATCCGCATTCAATCTCTCATAGTCTAGTTAATAAATGAACCCACAATTAATAGCACTGAATGCTGCTATTTTCTGAATGTCTTCTCAATGGAATTTATTGACAGATTGAGATTAAAAACGAATACTTTAAACATTTTTTTTCGGATTTTTACGCGTTTTCTTAAGCTATAATTTGTGCAAACGTTGTTTTTAGGCCTTCTTCTACCTACAAAAAATTTCACTAAGAACTGGGAGATCCTTTTTGAGAAATCAGTTCCAAAAACGATGTTTTGAAGAGAAACCCCACAATTGAGAGACTCTAAAGTATTTGAAGCAGTATTAATGGCAAAATATGACGAACCCTTTAATGGAGAAACGGCACGAAATCTTAAAATCGATTTCACTGAGACTTTATCAGAGATCAGCTCAATGCCCTCTTAAAGAACTTCTGCAGGAACGGTTAAGATAAAGAGGAATGCTTTATTTTGGTGTTCTGCTACACAAAGACTGAGCTTGTTTCAGGCAGATACACGAATCCTTCGACGATCAAAGATTGATGATAATAGGAAGACGATTGATATACGCGGAAGTTTCGCCCTAACAAAAACATAATTTTGCATGGTTATTCCACATTTTAGCCAATCAACTCGTTGAAGACGCTTACAATCCAAGAATACATAGACCAACTTATTGCAACCTTCGATTGCATTATTTGCTTGATTGAAGCCAAATTTGATGTAAAAAGATGGCCCGTGAAGGGACGGGCTAAGAACATCATTGCAGCGCCCTCTAAACACAGCGCTTATGAATTCACGCAGCGAGAGCAATCACTTCTATGCAATTATTTACATCCATGTGAGCCTACCGACACATTTTAAATTCATCCGTTAACACAACTGGAGTTCACTTGTATCGTTAAAAGAGAATTTAACAATAATCAATAACAGGAGCGTGCACGTGTTGAAATTATAAAAAGAGGCAGACCTAAGTCCTAGATCATATAAATGCAACAACACCAGCATTTGATTGGCCTAAGTATAAAAAATTATCCGAAACTGAGAGGTCTGGCGATGTTTATTGATATTCCGCCTGTTTGAGGACCTGTAGGAATTTAATAAAGTGTTAAGGTTATGGTCCCTTCAATTCTGATCATAATTTCACTGGAGAACGACTCGGTGAAGAAATGACTTAATAATCAACTGAGTACCTACTAAGATCTCGTATAATGTTACAGAGTTTTTCTGATTTATTTGGGCACTCTCGATAGAAAATAGTACCTATACCTAGATACCTCCGTATCCGCTTATTTGAATGAAAGTTTTTGAAGCCTGGAACTATTGGTTAGGTTAGGTTAGGTTTATGTGGCTGTCGGCAGAAGCCGACACACTTAGACCAATTTAGGTCCATTGTGATACCACGTATGTATTATCTACCTCAACTCTGTAGATGGGACTGGCCAACGACACGCGGTTGTTCTCCAACGGTCCCCCATCTACGTACTAACCGCGCCCAACGTCGTTTAATTACGGTGATCTGACGAGAACCGATTAACTCGACGTGGTATGGTCGTTGGTTAAACTATTGGTTAGAAATGCGGGTTACGCTAATTGTGGAAGATTGGGTCTAATACTTCGTCGAGAAATCGGGCGTTAGGGTATTTTCATTTTGACCTCGGGTTAGCGCTCAGTGAATATCTTGATAAAAAATAAATCATGCCTTCATATATGTAGGATTTTATTTGCACCTAGCTATCGCTACCACATCATGACGAGCGGTGATTCGAAAATAACGTGAATATATTTCTTGTGGTGTGTTGCCATATTCAAAGTATTTTAGATGCTTTTTGTCATTTGTTATTGCTATAAAATTAGCGGAATGTTTGAATAAAATTAATTTCAATAACACTAAGGAAACCCTTGAAGTCGGAAAAACGTTAGAAACGTTGGGTTACGAATTGAGATAAGTAGTTTTATTTTCATTCAAAAATATAGACCAAAACATAGGGACGGGTTACAGTCCGCTTGGGCGAACTGTTGGATACCCTATTTTTATTCCTATCCCTCATAAGTCGGCGTGACAAAAGTCTAAGTATGGTTGAATTGTTAAGAACGCTCTACATATTTTGTTATATAACTTTTAAAGGATTTTATCAAAAAAAAAACGCTCCCTAGCTCAAACTTGGGTGTTTCAATAAAATTAACACATGAGAATAAAGGGCCCCTAGAGAGTATATATTATAAATTTCAGCTCCCTAGCTCAAACTTTGAATTTTCAAAAAAAAAAAAAAAAAATTGTGGGCGGATTTTGAAAAAAAATTATCCCGAGCAGTTTTAGGAGTCATAGATCATATATAAAAAATTTCAGCTTTCTAGCTCAAAATTCGATTTTTTCCAAAATTTTGTTTTTTTGAGTTTGTGGGCGTCTGTGGGCGGATTTCAAAAATTCGTAAACTTGATTATTTCGGGACCCTAGAGAGTATATGGTTAAAATTTCAGCTCTCTAGGTCCAGTTTAAAGGCCTAATTTTTGCCGACAGACGGACGGACGGACGGACGGACATGGCTAGATCGTCATTACTATCGATGCTGATCATAAATATAGTAACTTTTAGGGGTCTACGGGCAATATTAAGGTACGTTACAAACTATGCGTCAAAATTAATATACCCTTAGAATAGGGTATAAAAACACACACAGAGGAAATCACCTTTCATAAACAACAAAAAATTGTTCAACAGAAAAAATGCTCAATGTTTATATTTTTATTTAAACCTCCACTATTTATGACACTGTGCCTGCTATAATGCGGATACAATCCTACAGAACTGCTGTCGTAGGCATTCTTCTAATGCAAAAATAAATTGCCACCGCCGAATGCGGTGTATAGCATACGCAGTTGGAAATTTTGATTTGCCAAGGAAGGAATGAAATATTATTTTATTTACGGTAGCAGTACATTGTGGCGCGTCGCTGTCGTCGTAGTCATCGGTTGCAATGACTCTATGATGCCGCCGCACTCGTCCGTGAACCACTTAACCATCGCCACCCAACATTCATTCTATAACTTCGTAACGCAGATAGGATAGATAGGACACACCGCGCGTTAGAGGCGGCCGCAGTGCAACCAGACCTACACAGCCGCATTCTCATACACCAGCGTCGTACACAATAGATAGGTATAGTACACTTGTAAGCTCTCTAGCAGCGCCGCAAATATTTTTGCACGACTGAACGTTGAGATCTTCGCGCATAGCGCCTATTAAAAAACAACACAAGGGTGTGCAAACGGGACACCATGCGGCGGAGAAGAGGCAGCATATTTACGCGTCGGAATCTAAATACAATGTTGACACTCTTGTCGGTTTTATATTTTTTATCTCTAAATACAATCAAGGAAATAATAAAAAAAACATTTAATGCAAACTGCAACATTGTTAGGCACCCTAACAATAAAATCAGCTATTTTTTTTATTTTTTTTTTACTTACTATAAGAAAGTGAAAATCACGAATATTCGTAGTTTTTGTACCACTGTAGAAAGTTGGAAAATATCTGCATATTTAAATTATGTTACACAAATTTAAATATAAGATTACTACCAGCTCCAGAGCAGGTTAAAATCTTGAAGTATTTACTCACCACACTAGTGTCAAAATTTAGCCAATGGATACATTTTAGCTAAGATTTTAACGCAAATGATGTCACGCGCTTGGAGCGTAACTGCCAATTCCTGCTGCCATAGTTCAAGTAGGTATGTAGGTACATAAAAGTAGTACCTACCTACTAATGTATGTAGATAGTTACAAATATTGATTAGCGCATACCTACACAGGCATAATGGCATGTAGAGCTAACTCCGCATGTTACAAGTCGAAAACACGTTCAAGTATTAGGTACTTGAAGTGGGTGTCTAATGACTAGCGGTTAGTCAGGAGATCTTTGCATTAAGCTTTGCTTCAGTGACGTTAATGGCTCTGATCTACATTTATGTGATCATAATCACGTTCGCCAATAAATTTCGAATCACTTATCGTCTATTTATAATAAAAAATAAAATAGCGCGATCGCCAAAATAGCGATCAAACATGCTCACTCAAATCCAATGCCATGGCAGTGGCGTCAAATACCACTTAGCACGCGGAAATTGCTTGTCTCTACGTCTGTTTTAATAACGTATGGAGAATTGCGATACGATTACAAATATTGACGAAAAGTGGAGTTTTATTTCTCACCTCACTTAATTTTGACAGAAGTTTAATGATCGTGAAAGAGCGCGGAAGGTATCGTGACGTGACGTGCATATCCCCATCATTACGAAAAGTCAATTGAGGAAAATAAACAGCATGGAGATAACACAAATCAAGGGGAAAAAAAGAAAGGACATTCAGTAATTTAATGTCGTCGGCGAGACAACAAAACTTATTGTATCTTTTTCGTTCTTTTTTATTGTGACTACCCCGATGACCGACCGTCACAATTCCATATTACGAATGTGATCTAGGGAACACAATAAAACGTCATGTGTGTTAATGTGTGCGAGTGTGGTACGCAACGGCGACACCCGATGGCGACACCCAACGGCGGGCGGTTGTCGACACATTGTCGCACTAAAATGTAATTATTTATAGCTTTTCCCCAAGAGAGATAGCGCAGTCGAGCGGAAAAGAGACATTGGCGAGAGAGTTATTTAAGTGGCGCCTGTTTGTTATTATCATTTGTATTTTTTTAATGACAATTGTGCTTTGAGGCCATTTAAATAACAAAAAAAAACAAAGGTATTAATAAATTAATCAAAAGAGCAGTGCAGTTTACACGGAAATTCCCAAATTCGTCTCACTGTCATGTTTGTGTTGCATTTGTTTTTTTTTCTTCAGAGGCAAAAAGGTTAAAGATCAGATTAAGCTGTTATTATTATTTTCTTATAATAATTTTATTAATATGTACCTATTCTTTCAGATAGACATGAACATGCATGTGTGCCCACATAATCTGAAATGCGTAATGTATTTGTCATAACTAGAAATTTAAGAGAATTATAATTATCAGTGGGCGGCAAGTCGGTGAATTTCAAAGAAAAATGTTCTTGCTTGTCAAGAAGCTTTGATCTTTTGCCGATCATTTGTTTGTCTTATATTTTTTTAAAACAAAACGAAAAAAACAGGTGTATTTTCGTTTTTTGTTGTAGACACCAATATTTTAGATTTTGTGTGTATTTTGTTTAGTGTTACTCGGAAGAAAATCGTACGACAACCTGACGGATAGGATAGCATTCATCAGAATGATTTGACAGTACCTACCTACCTAGGTTTTTTATTTATTAATTAAGGGTCAGGCAATACATTTCTGATCACAGATTTCTCAACTGGAAATGATGACATGTGTTAAAATAAGTAGGTGCCTAATCATAATAATAATGTTGGCGTTGTTTTATTCTTTGACAAATTCCAACGACAAAACTAATTCAACTAGTTTTTGTATTATAGGCAATATGGGTCTTAAATGAACCCTAACAAGATTTGAAGATGGCAGACGTGCAAACTTACGATTGCAGTTCGATGAGTCAGTGACTTTGAGGGCGCTCGGATGTCATGGAGGAAGAAATGTCTAACGAAATCCACTTTATTGTGTCGGACGATCACCGAGTCAAGGTTCGTGAGCTAGCTGAGATTGGAGCCATTTCAAATTAAAGAGTTACACGTATCCTTTGACCATTTGGGCATGGAACAATTATCGGCAAGATGAGTGTCGTGTTTGCTGACAGTTGAACAAAAGCGGAATCGGGTTATATTTCCAGTGTGATTGGACCTGTTCAAGTGCGTTTTAATTGAATTTTAACGGCGTTTTGTAACAGTTGATGAATCCTGGATGCGCCTAAAATGATAGAGCGTTCGAAACAGTGCACTTCTTCAGACGAAAGTGCTCCAAAGAAGCCAAACCGGTTCCGTTGGCCGAAAAAGTCATAACTACTGTCTGGGATCCCCATGGCGAAATATTCATTGACTATTTGGTAAACGGAAAAACGATCACAGGACAGTAGTTTGCCCATTTATAACATAAATTTAATGCAGAATTTGAAGAAAAAATTGCTGTTCATCACGATAATCAACCAGTTCAGGTCATTCGTCCGCAGTGGCAACAGCACATGTCGTTGCATTGCGCTATGAACCAAACCATTATACCCCACATTCTCACAGTAAAAGTGGTGTGTCTTCCTGGTAGTACAATATACCAGTATGGAGTGCCCCAGTATAGAAAGTCTCGCACCCCGACAAAAAAAATCCCCCATATTCTCCAAATTGGGCTCGCTGTGAATTTTTCTTTTTCCAAATATGAAGGAAAGGCTTGGAGGAAAAGCTGTTGTGAAATTATCGATGCAACAAATGCCTAACTACAGTGCTGTGCAAATTAATTGGGACAGGCAACATTTTTATGATTTTTTTTATTTTTTTATAAAATGTTGTCAATTTTTTAAATTTAATAATTTATATTCCCGCCTTTGGCAGCAATTACATCTTTTACTCGATTTGGCATGGATGAAACCAATGTTTCGCAAATTTTTCTTATTTCTTCGTCGTGAAACCACACTTCAATTATTGCACAAATAAGCTTCTTTTTGGTAGTACAATACCTTTTCCTCAGCCTTATTTTTATTATGGCCCAAAGATTCTCTATTGGGTTGAGGTCTGGAGAGTTGCCTGGCCATTCGAGCACCTTAATACGTTCTTCCGCAAAGAATGCTTTAATTTTTTTTGAAGTGTGGCATGGGGCAAGATCTTGCTGAAAAATTGCATTTCCGGTCGGAAACTGTCTTCTCATGGTCGGTAAGAGCATGTGGGTTAAAACGTCAGCGTACTTGATGCTATTCATCATCCCTTCAATCGGATTTAAGCTTCCAGGGCCCAAGGAGGTGAAACAACCCCAAAACATTACTTTGGGGGGGTGTTTAGGGGCCTGTATAATGTGACCAGGTCGGAGCTTTTCTTTGTCACTTCTCCTCACGACACTTACCCGGTAGCCCTGAACTTCGAAATGGCTCTCATCAGAGAAAATGACACTTCCCCATTCGTGCGAAGACCAGTCTTTATGTTTCTTTGCCCACTGCAGCATTTTCTCATCGTAGCCTCAGTTAGAAGCTGTTTTTTAAGTGGTCTTCTTGCTTTGCGGCCCACATCTAAAAGACGCCTTCTAACAATGGACGAGTCCATCACCACACCAGCCGACGCCAAGTCCCTTTGAAGATCACCGCTAGTCTTTCAAGGATGAATGACGCTGTTACGGATCAAAGTTTTGTCATCGCGATCCGTTGTCTTGCGTTTTCGGCCACAATGCCCCGTACGAGCCGTTGCAATGGATCCTGTAGCCTTGTGCAACGCTATGATCCTACCCACACTTGATTTTGGAACTCCAACATCATCCGAAATCTTCCGTATGCTTTTGTCAGTGTGCTCATTCAAAGCAATGATTGAAGCCCTCTTCTCCATCGAAATATCCATTTTCAAATTTGTTTCAAACGAACCAACCAAAACTAATAAAATATCGGATAACAGCTTCATGACACTAAACTTTTATAAATGCACAAAAAACTGCAACTTACCTTCGTCAATCCAAAAGAAAATATTTGTAATAATTAATTTGCAAAGAACCTTACCAAAGTTTAAAACAGTAACGCGAAAATCATAGCCTACTTACGATTATGTATGTTTAAAAATCATGCCTGTCCCAAGTAATTTGCACAGCACTGTATGTTGCAGAGTTTGAAAATTTCTATATTTTGGAAGGGTTGGAAAAGTGTGAAAAAAAACGGGAGAGAATTCGCTCATCTCAAAGAAAAGTACCCGAACGCTTTCCCAGAGACAAATAAAAACGCTTTTGTGTAAAAATAAAAATACGAAAAGCCCCAAAGTTTGGCTTGAAAAGAAGCAAAAGCTGTTTTTTTCAATCATTTTCTTATCAGCCGACATTCTGTGTGACGAAAAATGAACGAAAGTACATTTTATTTTCGTTCATCTTTTTACCATTTTTTGTGTAGTTTATTTAAGTGCAGGCATGCGGGCGACATGTCAGGGGCCCATTTTTAGGCGTGCCGTCATGCTAGCTAATGCTTTTTATTTTTATATAAATAAGCAATCATTAACAAAAATACTCTAAAGCAATTCAAATGCTTAAAAATTTCCATTTGACATTGACATGACATTTTTTTTAGTTCAAAGACGTGAACTACCATTTATTTTTCTCTGTCTCGTATTATTCCAAACAATTTGTTTTGATTTCCACAATTAATATTTACAGGTTATGGACCGTATTTTTGAAGAAACAATTCGAACTTCGCTATTTAAACTATTTTTCAACCAGTCGCTTTCGATTCCCATACACTTTATCCAAGTTTTTCGAAATCAACTTTAAGTTGGTTATATTGGCCGAAAGTTGTTTGCCTCCAAATTATTGATAAAGTAGTCAAACGGGAAAAAAACCTGGAACTGCCGCCGGGTCTCTTTGAAAGAGAGTGATGGCGAGATTTTAAACGCGAGATTGAGGAATTTACACGATATGGTAGCGATAAAACCACGCTTGTAGATATACGCCAATGCGTTATTGATCAATTGTATATAAATGTCATAGTGGCTTCGAATAGCCAAGTGTTTCGGTTTGAAATATATTATATAGGTATATATTATTCATTGCTTCTCACTATTAAAATATATATACAATTTTTTTTTTTTAAATACCTATGCACTTAAATTGTAAAGTAAACTAAAATGTCAATTCTAAATTATATTTAGCATGTCGGTACTCGTACATACCTACCGACATACTATTTTCATATACAAAAACTTAACGAGCAAATGCAAGTGGTTGATATAATACAACAAATAAAATTGAAATTAATTTCACTTGGACTAATAATAAATCCATAAAATAATCTCCTCATGATTTCATCATGCACACTTACAATCTCTTACATATCATATCTGCAAATAATAACAAAAAAAAGTCGATTAATTACTAGATATGTAGACGCTCGCCACCAAATGGCGACAGAGACAGAGTTGCATACTTCACTTTAAAATGAACTTTAAAATGAGTAATAATCTTGGCGTTATCTAGCGCCAATTAGGCGTCGACGGCATCGCACTCCTCCCTTGTTTATTGATATGTATGTATTTTTTCTTCTTCGTCTTTGTATTGCTAAACTAGTAGGGTGGTGTCGCCTATGTCCGAACACCTCCAGTAGGCGAACACTTTTTAAAAACACCGTTGAAACTGCGTAATTTTCCAGATTTTAAGCTTCTACAAATGCAATGTTGTACACGTGCATGACATCTACCACTTTGATAAATAAATTACGTATCGCAAATAAGTTCAACAAAATAATGAGGTTTAAGTGAGTGTGATCACTGAAGTTCTTGCTAAAAAAAAAATTGGAGTTTGTAAAGGAAAGTGTGTTTTTTTTTGTCTAAAAATGCACATGAGTATATCACTTTAAATGTTTTCTATTAGATAATATAATTCTAAACGTAGTAACTTAAAAATTACTTCGATAAAAGATAAGTTTATTTTCTTACTGTTCGGAGATAGGAAACCATTTTTATACCCTATTTAAGGGTATATTAATGACGTATAGTTTGTAACATACCTTAATATTGCCCGTAGACCGCTAAAAGTTACTATATTTATGATCAGCATCGATAGTACCTAATGTCGATCTAGCTATGTCCGTCCGTCCGTACGTCGGCAAAACTTAGGCCTTAAAATTGGGCCTAGAGAGCTGAAATTTTAACCATCTCTAGGGTCCCGAAATAATCAAGTTTACGAATTTTTGAAATCCGCCAACAGACACGCCCACAAACTCAAAAAACAATTTTTTCGAAAAAATTGAATTTTGAGCTAGAAAGCTTTTTCAAAATCCGCCCACTGACGCCCACAATTAAATAAACCAATTTTATTGAAAAACCAAAATTTGAGCTACGAAGCTGAAATTTACAATATATACTCTCTAGGAGGCCCTTTATGCTCATATGTAAATATTATTAAAATCCGCCTACTGACACGTCCAAAATTAAATAAAGCAATTTGATTGAATAACCAGAGTTTGAGCAAGGGAGCGTTTTTTTTACAAAAGCTTCGTTTTTTTTCGATAAAATCCTTTAAATGTTATATAACAAAATATGTAGAGCGTTCTTAACAACTCAACCATACTTAGACTTTTGTCACCCCCACTTATGAGGGATAGGAATAAGAAGTATCCAACAGTTCGCCTAAGCGGACTGTAGCCCGTCCCTATGTTTGTTGAGTTTCCATCCAGAAACTACCTAGTGTTCAAATTTAGGCAACTGCATCAATTTTTGCTTCTCTTGTTTAGCAAGAAATATCTTAGAAAAGTGAATGATATTTACTTTTTTGTATCAATAGTGGTTAGAAAAACCTTGGGTGCAGTATTCAAACACCTTTTTCTTAGGTCGAATCTAATCTAGTGTTCAGAAAAAGGAAACTCTACTTTGTTAGTTTCCTTTGTCCGAACAGTTTGTCGTTTCACTGTTACTTTCTACCTTTATCCCTAATTTCAAAAGTCTATAACTTATTTTAGTGTATAATTTATTTCTGAAGTGCAAGTATCAAAAACACAGCGAAGTCTTATATGCGGTTGCTTAATATGCGTTCCGCAGTTGAGCTCAGAGCTTCGCAAAGCTAGTATGAAATTCGGTGTTCTAAAATCTACCCTTCATGACAGAATTCAAGGGAAGATTGGAAATGAGCTTCAACGAATGGGTCCTACCTCTGTACTCACAAAAAATAAGAGCTAGGGCCCTACCACGAAACTCGATTCTAAAGTGAAACTGTTCGAATTCGCAAAATCGCAACTCTGTAATTCTATAAGTAAGTTCTGAAAACGAAAATCGAACAGCTTGAGTACTGTCAATTCTTTTTTGTTTTCATAGTACAAAATTGGTACTACCTTTTGCAAAAGTTAATGTCAAATTCGAGCGAATTTGTAAATAACCGTTCTACATCAAATGTGTGTTGCGAGAAGATAGAATGAAGAAATTTTTTTAAGAATGTAAGTAAATAAGAGTTATAAATGCATAATTCATGAATATTTCATAAACATTGTAATATGTATGCATGTTTGTTTTTTTTACCAGGGAATCATCGAAAACCACAAATACAAAAGTTTCACAATTTGAAATTTTGATGCAGAACATGACCCAGCATCCAGATTTGTCCAATGGGTATTTGAAAACACCCGAAACCAGACAGAAATCAAAACATTTGTGGACAATCTTCTCAAATGATTTGAATGCTGAAGGTCCACCGCAGCGTGATGCAGCGGGATGGAAAAAGGTAAACAAAGTTTCAAAATTGTTAAATTCTTTTATTTTCTTTTTGTTTCATTAGGTTTGGGCCGATTTTCAAGTACACACAAAGGGCAAGATGAGGAAGAACAAAATGAATTTGTCCGCAACTGGTGGTGGTCCGTCTAAATATTTTTCCCTTACTCCTTTGGAAGAAAAGGTCAGTGAGTTGTTTGATTTAGGTCAAGCAGTTAATGAATTGAGTGGTTTTACTTGTTTTGGGTTGCAGGATACCATTGTTGAACAACATCCAGGCCAAAAAGATGAAGATCTATTAGGTATGTGCAATGGTGTCACAGAAGTAGAAACAAATTCCAACAATGTTCTAAGCCCGGAAAAAGAAAATGTCCCACAGCCGCCAATTACACCAAAAAAATGGCAATCACTCCTTGAAAAACAAGATGAGCATCAAATTATTTATCAAAACAACTCGTACGATGCTCTGAAAGAGATCAATGAACATTTAAACGGAATTTGGAAGGATAAAAAAAGGGACTTTGAACTAAATGAAAAAAATTACAAATTAAAAAAAGAGAAACTCGAACTAAAAAAACTAAAATTTGATTTTAAAACATAGGGACGGGTTACAGTCCGCTTGGGCGAACTGTTGGATACCCTATTCTTATTCCTATCCCTCATGAGTGGGCGTGACAAAAGTCTAAGTATGGTTGAATTGTTAAGAACGCTCTACATATTTTGTTATATAACATTTAAAGGATTTTATCAAAAAAAAAACGAAGCTTTGGTTTTTCAATAATTTGTTTTTATTTAATTGTTGGCGTGTCAGTAGGCGGATTTGGAAAATATTTACACATGAGCATAAAGGGCCCCTAGAAAGTATATATTATAAATTTCAGCTCCATAGCTCAAATTTTGGTTTATCAATAAAATTGTTTTATTTAATTGTGGGCGGATTTTGAAAATTTTATATCCCGAGCAGTTTTAGGAGTCATAGATCATAAATAAAAAAATTCTGCTTTCCAGCTCAAAATTCGATTTTTTCGAAAAATTTGTTTTTTTTTTTGAGTTTGTGGGCGTGTCTGTGGGCGGATTTCAAAAATTCTTAAACTTGATTATTTCGGGACCCTAGAGAGTATATAGTTAAAATTTCAGCTCTCTAGGCCCAGTTTAAAGGCCTAATTTTTGACAACAGACGGACGGACGGACATGGCTAGATCGACATTACTATCGATGCTGATCATAAATATAGTAACTTTTAGGGGTCTACGGGCAATATTAAGGTATGTTACAAACTATGCGTCAAAATTAATATACCCCTAGAATAGTGTATAAAAAAGCGGCCAAGTGCGAGTCGGCCTCGCCCATGAAGGGTTCCGCGTAAATTATAATTATTATTTACTTAGGCACCTATTACAGATTTATTATTAGAAAATAATGGTTCATGGTTTACGCAAGGTTTATGTTTATGAAATTAAATGTTTTTTTTTATATTTGTGTTGATTGAATGAAAGGAAAATTGCGGTTTACGATTTATGACGTATTAAAAAAAACTACTTACTAGATCTCGTTCAAACCAATTTTCATTGGAAGTTTGCATGCTACTGTACATCATATATTTTTTTTAGTTTTATCATTCTTTTGTTTTAGAAGTTACAGGGGGGGGGGGGGGGGGGGGGGGGCATTTTACCATTTTGGAAGTGTCTCTCGCGCAAACTAACTATTCAGTTAAGAAAAAAATGATATTAGTAACCTCAATATCATTTTTGAAGACCTATCCATAGATACTCCACACGTATGGGTTTGATGAAAAAAAAATGTTCGAGTTTCAGTTCTAAGTATGGGAACTCCCCAAAATGTATTGTTTTTTTTTCTATTTTTGTGTGAAATTCTTAATACGGTTCCCAGAATACATCTACCTACCAAGTTTCAACAGTATAGTTCTTACAGTTTCGGAAAAAAGTGGCTGTGACATGCCCGGACAGACAGAGAGACATGACGAATCTGTAAGGGTTCCCTTTTTTGCCATTTGGCTACGGAACCCTAAAAAACCAGTTCTATAAAAAAATTTGAGCTAGGAAGCGGACATTTCGAATGTGTACTCTCTCTAGGGGAAATATTTGGAAATAAATGTCCTATTCTTCGCAAAGTATGTAGGTGTATAGTTGTTTTTAACAACGCCGTCGCCATTTTGAGACATTTTTTTTTACAAAAACATTGTTCCATAAAATTCATTAAAAAAAACAAACGTACGAAACAGTTTTATATAATGAAATATGTAGACCGTTATCCTTCTTACAGTTGTACTCAAACTCAGATTTTTGCCAAGCCCACTTTTTGGGGGATATGAATAGGCATAGGGTATGCAACAGTTCTCATAAGTCAGTGGAGTTTCCTTATGTTTGTATATAAGAATATACTGATAGAAGAAATTCTTCGGATTTTTGGACTTTCTTACAAAAGGCATTTTTGCTGTAATTTTAACATTTTCACAAACCGAATAAATATTAAAAGCAGCATCGACTCTATCCGTTCCATTTATAAAAAAAAAGTCTAACGGAACAAATTTTACCCCACCTTAACCACCCGGCTAATAAATTAAGTATTCTCAACATAATAAAAATAAAACAATTCTTAACCCACTTCCGTACTCTCATGCATGACACGGCGCCACCAAAATACTATGGTATCATTTAAATACCCCGCTTCTTAAAAAAAAAACAAAGCCATATACAATACCAGGTCACTGTCTGCTTTATAGTTATCTTAGTGCCCATTGTCGTCATCGCCGCCGCTTCACAAAAGCTAACATATTAAGCTTATGTTGTATCAGATCTGTTACTCGAAGAAATATTTTACTATCAAATCCAAGCAAATGTTACCGGAGGAGGGGGTCGCAGAAGAGAACTAGGAAACAAAATGCTGATATTAGAAATGTCACACTTTTATTATTTCAAATAGCCTTAAAAATTAGATCCCCGAGATAAATGAACTGTATACCCATGCATTTTCCGCCTTAAATGTTTCATTGCCTGGCTTCTAGAGAAATAAGGTGCACGACTGGGACTTACGATAACTTTCTCGCTTTTATAAGAATTAGTTTGGAATCACATATTTCCACTAGCCATTTTCTATACTCCTAAAATCAAGAAAAAAAGAATCGTAACAATGTGTAAGTTGCATTTGTGAATGGACAAGTTAAAAAACATTTTCAAATTTAATTTTATACCTTTCAGCAGAGGCCGAGAATAGGTAATAATAGTATTTTTACATTTTATAGGGCTATAACGTATGAGTTGGGGCAACATGCATAATGATGTTGAATATAATATTTTTATGAAAGATATGTGCTCGAAACTCATCCAAATCTTATGACTTCTAATTTCAAAATTGTTTCCATATTTTTAATTTTGTGAGTAAGACATTTTCTTATCTTTGCCCAAAAGTTAAAGTGAAATTTTAATTTTTTTTTAGCAACAGGTTTATGAATTATATCTCCACCGGATTTGGAGAAAGAACTATTTTTCTAATGTACCTTTATTTGAATATAGTGGAAATCTGAGCACGCCATGTTGTTACATTTATTTCTGACACTCAACTTTGAAGACATTAAAATTGATCAAAATTGTCAGAGCCGATTTTGAGAGAAGTAAAGTTTTCAAAAATTCAAAGCACTTATATGAATAAAAAAGTAAAAATAAAATATTTCAAAAATGTTTATACACAAATTCGTAAAAGTTGGTGTGTAACTTTTCTTCAAAATAACTTCACCCGTTTTTCAAAAATTTACATTTTTGTAAAGTAAATTAGATGAAGTGGGGGGGGGGGGGGGGGGGGAACTCGGCCATTTTCTGTAATCGAAAAATGTTCCGTAAGCTGAAAGCAAGGCTCTCCACCGCAGTTGTGCGAGCGCCGCTCACATACGGTTAACAACGTTGAACAGCGTAAAAGTATGAGGGCAATCAACGGCAGCTGAGATGAAGATGCTTCACATGACAGCAGGAGTAACAAAGGTTGATCGAATAAGAAGTTCTAAGTTCAAGGAAGCTTTCACGTCAAAGAACCTATCTCGAAGAAAATAGAGCGCGACCGGTTCAGTTGGTAGTAACAACTATAATTATGTTCAAATGAGAGATCCTACGAACCCTGTCAAACTGGCAATATCAACAAACGCGAAAGAGAGATAGACTCCTGGATCACACTAATGCAGCAACACCAGCATTTGATTGGCCTCAGCGACGAAATAAAAATAAATAAAATATATATTAGGCATTAATGTGCCATACAGGGCCTCAAACCTAGCTTCTCCAACCACTTTCTTGTGTGAAGTGGAAGGGACCTACAATTTTAAGCCCAATCCGAACGGCAAATTTGAAAAGCTTCTCATGACAATTGGTACTTTTGGATGTTTGTCAGACGTTCGCAAAAGGTGGGACAGTGGAGAAACCTTCAGATGTTACTTGGCCCTGGCGGCAATTGAACCGGGGCCCTTTTGATTAGTAGATCGACACACTAACAGGTCGAACCGGCAAACCCTATAGGCGGATCAATAGGAATTTAGCTAAGTGGGAGGGTTATGATCCCCTAATTCCTGACCATAGCCTCATCGTCATTAAGGGAGAAGATTTTTGTTGAGTACCGTTATTCGACTATATTCGCAAAAAATTAGTACAGCATCTTTTAACGCCCACTTCAATGACGATTTTAAAAACTATAAATCAGCCCTATTGTGAGTTTCGCGTGAACAAGATTCCACCCGAAAAAAAATCCTTTTTTTCTTTTCGCCTATTGTGAATTTCGGGCGAAACAAAATTTCATGTTCGAAAGATTCCCCTTATTGGCAGCTCTCAATTCGGGCGGAATTAAACGTCATGCAGAGCTAAAATGTTCACTTATTTTTTTGGGGCGAACAGGATTTTAATTAATAGGTTTGGACCGACCAAAAACGGTACATGCGAAAAAAGGCGGCTACAAATAAAATAAATCGACAGATATTTGTTTGTTTGTTGATAGCATGTATTTAGTCTCGTCCTCATTTACTTTACGACCAACCAATTTTTCCTGTTATTCAATCGCCGAAAATGCCATCTCCATGTAGAGCTCTTGACGATGAATGCTGTCATATGCGGCCTTAAAGTCAATGAAAAGATTAAGTCTCGACTTGAAATTTGTTGGTCCTTTTTGATATCCACCATCTGCGAAAACAACAAGCTGCGAGTTTCACGATGAGTGGAATCGAATTCTTAACTTCCCTATTTCTTTTTTGCATTTAATTTATTTGGCACTTTATATTTTAAAGCTGTCAAAACACAAATTAGGTGTGTTCGTCTGTGTTCGAAATGTCACTGTCGATTCGAAGTGAAATATCATTCGAGCGAAACTCACAATAGCTTTTAAAATTCCGGGCGGACAGAATTTCACCAGGCGAAACTCACAATAAGGCTGGATATGTTAGATATATATACAAAGCTAAATACGGGGTTTGAAGTAAACCCGTCCACACATTGTGGCTGGAGCCTAGGTGACAGAAGAACAGACGGACTGGCGGTCGGACGCGACGGAGCGGAAATTCGATACACGCTTTTTTGAACTTCTCTATAATCGTAATATAATTCCTCACAATCACTTTAAGTTAAAAATTTCAGCACGATTCCAATATCTTTCTCTTAAGTATAGGTACTAAAGTAAACGAGAAAGTTATAAAATATATGAGCTCGAGCAGAGGCAGACATATATTTACCACCACATAAAATACAAAAAAAAAAGAGACTCACTAACGCCACTATACAACAAAGTATCTGTGAACTTCCATTAGCGTCTCCGCTGGCGCCAGGTCAATTATACAATTATTCAACAATAAAATTGTGCGATACTTGTACGACTGAGCACGACGACGACAAAAACGACGACTACATGACCGAGATTGTTCCCCCCTTTGTGGGCTCGTGAGTGTTTGCTCAGATTGTGGTGTTGTGTAGTTAAACCCCATTAACAGGTCTCTCGCATAAACAAATTGCTAAATGAAATGACAAAAAAGTTTTCACATAGCCTGTACTCGTATGTCGCCACCATAGAAATGATAACCAAAGCGGAACAAAATTCAAGTTTATCTAGCGAATTTCTAACAACTGACGCAGTACTCGTATGTTCGCTAATACAATTTTTGTGGGAATTTGAAGAGCAAACAAAAAGTGGAACGGATTAAAATAGCGTCATTGTTTTTTTTTCGTTTTATAATGTCTAATTAGGTTGTGATCAGTAGTGTTTTCTATTTGAGGAATTTAAGGTTGGTTTTTTGTATAATTATTTGGAGATAGAGTTCATGAAAATACAGCACACTAGAAACTACAAGATGCAGGAAGGCGCCACCTCTCTATTTAATGTCAGAGCAGCAGACACAATGATGAAGTAGTATAAACTCGATTCCGGTATTGTTTCAATGACTTGATTTTATTGGTTTTCGTCGTAAGTGACTGTTGTGGTAAATTGTTGCTTCAGCACATGTCTAATTGAATGTTATTAATGGCTTTTGTGTGACTTACAAGGGTATTTTATCTGTGAAATAACGCTACACAACAGATGGCTGAATTTTAGATAATTCCGTTTTTGCTTTTTCTTTTCAAAGAAGAATTACTGTTTGTCTTAACGCACTCGTTCAATACCATTTTCAACAGAACTTTTTGTTTGCTTGTGAATAGGTAGGTTATGGGGGATGAATGGGAAACAATAGGTATATGTACCTACATATTTACAATGAAGGTTGTTGACCGCAAAGTTTGACTCATCTTAAAGAAGAATATTGTAGGTAGGTACCAAGGTTCGCAGAACGATAAAATATGATTCGTTCTATCATGAAAAGTTCGCAGAGGAATTTGATTTCTGATTCGATTGCGAACCTTATTTTTCGGTTCGTTTAAAAATAAAATTCGTTTTCGCGATCGAATCAAATCTATTGCGATCAGTAAAATATAGTTCGCTCGCGAATTTATCGTCAGCTTCTCCATTATGAGAAACATATTAATTTAACTCAAGTCTTTATTTTCCCCATTTCAACCAAAATAATAACTATTGAAAGTGTAAATCGCGAATCGAGAATGATTTGTTTTATGGATCTTTACGGATCCTTATCGCGTGCGAACCATATTCTACCTGAATTTCTTTTTTCAGATCTCTCACCAACGAGAGATACAGAGAAAAAAAAGGATACAGTTCGTTCGTGAGAGAACTATAACATTTTATCGTTCGCGAACTTTATTTTTTATGGTTCGTGAGAAGATCGATAAAGAACGATAAAGATCCTTATTTTATCGTTCGCGAGCGATATTTTACGAACCCTGGTAGGTACCTTTGTATAAAATATTCAAGTAGATAGTATTCTTTACTATACACTTTTTTTTTTAAAGGAATTTCAAATCCCAGAGCACTCAGACTCGGTAACGGTCCATTGTACTACCAGACAGAAATCCTCCTTTTGGTGTAGAGGCATGTGAATGGGTGGCGAATCTTGTTGTTCCCCATGTGGATTGAACCTGCACTGCACGGGTAACAACCCAACACACTAACCTCTACACCGTCGCCACCCACCACTATACACTAGTAACACATTGAAAAAAATAGCTTATCATGCATCTAATGTGTTACTTAGCACTTAGAGCTTGGCCACGAAGTGCAAAAAGACAGAGCGCCAGAGCGATAAGTTCAAGCGACAACTGACTGTTAGTTGAGCAACAACTCATGAGCGGCTGGTTGTGACAATGCTTTTGTAAATTGGTGCTGGCCGTCGAGCTTGCGGAAAGTCGTATTTATTAAATCAACAATCATACTGCGGTTGAGAGAAAAAGTGATATGGTGTTTCGTTCATCCAACAAACGAAAAACATCAATTTATGGTAAAAACAAAATATACAAATAATAAATTCCAATAGATCGTTGGATGATAATAACTTGAAATACTGCTCGGTGACAATAAAACGAATGGCCGTTAGAATGATCATAAGAAGAGCTATAAGCTTCCCATGTACTTTTTTTCAATGAAAAGGTTATTGGTGCCTTGCGTCCTGTTTGCCCGCAAGGCACCAACAACCTATTGCAAGGCCATAAAAAAATACAAAAATAATTAATTCCAAGGAATTTTTAAAATCTTTAAGCCTATCTTCTCATAGAGCACGACAGCTTTTCATCGCTTAAATTAAAGCTTCCACGTAAATTCCAGACATTTTAGCAGTTGTCGCTCAGGATTACTTCGAATTGTCTGCCGCCTTCATACACTTTCCCTGCCAAGGATAAATCAGAGCAATACCTCGACATGCTTCACAAAGAAGTATCTAGAGAGGGCTCTGAAAGAGGGCATGGACCTCTCCGAGGCACAAGCAAGGGGACACAATAGACCAATAGGTCGCAGTGTAATATACCCTAACAAAATATTATTACTATACACTTTCCGAGATAACCATGCCCAAACATTTTCGATTATGTTTTAGTCCGGTGAATAGGGCGGGCATGGCAAAAGTTCCACGTCTTCTGATTGAATCCAACTTCTAACAACCCTGGAAGTGTGGATAGGGGCATTGTGCCATAGTGGGTAATAGCTGGCCACACCATTACACCTAAAGTACGGCTGTGATATCTTGCCAAAATAAGCTCCTCCTTTCTAAGATCATGGAAATAAAAGTTGTAACCATCGGGGCCGTCAAGGTTAAAAATTTTTTCATCCAAAAAGACAACGCGTTTCCATTCACTGCTCCAAGCGACTGTTCTGCTGCAAAATTCATTCGATGCTCCTTGTGTACTTGCTTCAAAACCGGTTCCTTTTTATGTTTTCTTCTCCGTATAGTACCACTTTTTCGTATTATCCTTCGGACCGTTGCTACTATGCTGGCTGATACTCCGCTGTTGGCCCTTATTTTATTCACTGGTAGAGTAGAATTTGAGACAATCCGTGGAATAACCCGCTTTTCCCGCAATGTTTTTGCTTCTGTCGTGCGTCCTTTTGGATTTTTCCCATAGTGTTGTGAATCCGCAAGATAACTGCTTACAACAGTCTTACTTCCATTTAGCCTCCTTGCAATTTCTCGGCCTGAGAGTCCTAACTCCTTGAAAGCATCTTTTTTTTCCTCTTTCTGTCGCTGTCAAAGTCTTACCGGAACCCATTTTTGTTTTAACTAAATAAAGACACTTCTTTTCAACCCTTTTTTTTTAAATATTCTTAACAAAACTTTGAAAAAAAATCGCAGATGTGAACTCCTGCAACGAAATATTCGCAATGGCTCATCCTAGTTGCGCATCTTTTTATACGCTTTTCAAGTAGTTCATTGTTTGATCTTGGGAAAATCCAGCGGTTGTTTCTTATTAACCCCTAATTTTATGACTTACTGTTGGGAAAATATGTACCTGTTCACAGGTAGTAAAAGTGTCCGGGTATAATATTTCCGACAGGTATAAAGACGATTGCAAAATGTATGGTCTCATCCTTGTAATCGCCAGTGTAGTGCACAAACAGTATACCTACATATGTACCTGTCGCCATCATTTTGACTGACCACTGGTGTGATCAGATGGTTAAACGGTTGCACTTGAGTGAGCAGTTGTGTATATAACACATGGCGAAAGGATTTTCCTGTCCGATGTGCAGCTGTGCACTTACACAAATATTCACAAACAGAAAGCGAGAAAACTAGCACTCCTGCCGCCGCCATACTGGCCTTAGAAAATGATTTTTTTCACGTGAACAAAAAAAGGACAAATATTGAAAAATATGCCCTAAAATGCTGAAATATGCCACAAATATGCATTTATACCAAAATGTGCACAAAATGGTGTAAGGTTAGGTTAGTCGAAACTGGCAGGATCGCCATGTAAAGTATTTATAAAGTAAGGAAGAAAAGGCAGGCTCAATACGCCATAATAGTGCCAGAAGTGAGAAACAGCTTGGTTGTGAGTCAAATTGAATCTAATCTTTATTGACAAAAATATTCTACTTATATACTAATTATTCCCTTCATAACATTCTCAATTCCACTTCAAACCTTGTGACCCGAATCGAAGGGATCGGATTACACCTTCGATTCACATCTGGCAATTCATAAGCGATAAACAGAAACAATGAATGGCACCCATGTCATAATAGATTATTACATTGGTTTGTTTAAGTGGCGCCGGTGAGTCAGTGCCAGCACTGTGCAATGTGTCGTCACTTAGGTTACTTAACTGATTGCAATAAGTGTGGGCCATTAGGTCACTTGTCATTAGTTTCTTTTCCGCTTGTTGCTTTCTTTTGTCGATCGTGTTTGGGTAATATGATCGTATGTTATGGGTACACTACAATGGGTTCAAAATGCTTAGTTTTGTATAAAACACATTTCTGCATACTCAAATTTCGAATACGACTTCCCAAAAAATCTGGATAAGCAACAATATCGCATTTGGAGCGAGAGAAATACATCCCCAAAATTGGTACTGTTTGGTCTGGTGCCAACATCGGACATCACTTCTTTTTTTGCTTCCGTGGGTGAACACGTTCTGTAGGACATTTGGATTTAACAGTTTGGTGCCAGACTACCGGCGAAACCATAGAATTATTAAAAAAAAAGTCCTGGATGACAACATTATTATCACGAAATGGATCAGTGGCATGGCCTCCAAGATCGTGTGATTTGACGCCGCTGGACTTTTTTCCACTGCGTATGCTTTTCCATCTGTCCTATTCTTCAGGACTCTTTCCGGAAAGATGGAAAACAGCATTTGGCCAGCCTGTACCAAAAAAAGACGAATCTTCTTCTCCCTCCTCCTACCGACCAATTGCACTTACGTCCCTTCTTTCTAACGTCATGGAAACGCTGATAAACCGCCAGCTAATGAAATATCTTGAATCGCGGGAACTTCTTAATGACCGGCAGTATGGTTTTCGCAGCAATGGACCTGGTGAATTTATGACATATCTAACCAAAAAGTCGAACCAATCTCTTCACCAAGGTGGTGAAAGTAAGATTTATGCGCTTGATATTTCAAAGGCATTTGACAGAGTTTGGCATCAAGCGCTCTTGTCGAAAATGCATGCATTTGGAATCGATGATACTTTTCTTCAATGAATTAGAACGGACCGTTCAATTCAAGTTGTTTTGGACGGCTTCACGTCTGCAACTCACCAAATAAATGCTGGTGTTCCCCAAGGCCTGTTCTGTCCCCGACTCTCTTTCTCGCTTTTATAAATGATCTCCTGCCTGTTACTTCTAATCCAATCCATTCCTTTGCTGATAACAGTACCCTCAGCTTCTTATATTCGTTTCTTGGGTCACGCCGCTCATCTTCGGGTGTGGAACTGGAATGGCAACATATGTTAAGCTCATTAAATTCAGATCTTAACAGCATAACTCAGTGGGGTAAAACCAATAGAGTGGAATTTAATGCTTCAAAAAAAAAACATTATATGTACATGAATGGCACTTGCATCGCTGAAACAGAAAGACTTTGCATTCTCGGTATGTGTGTTAATGACATCCTTCGTTGGAATGACCACATATTCGATGTCGCCAAGAACGCCGCGAAATGTCTAGGCTTCCTTAAGCGATGTAAGAAATATCTCACCCCTTCTGATCTGGCTACACTTTATAAGGCGTTTATTCGCTTAAAACTCGAGTACAACGCTCATATCTGGTCCGGTGCACAAATAACTTATTTGGCGCTACTTTACAGGATTCAAAAACGCGCGATAAAACTCATTAACGACCAAGACATCGCGAGGTCGATTGACTCTCTTAGTCATCGTCGTAATGTCTCCTGCCTTTCGTTATATTATCGTTGTTTCCACCATAAGTGCTCAAACGAAATAGCCAGTTGCATTCCTCCCCTTGAACATTTCAACCTCAATACCCGCCATGCAAGGAATGCTCATCAGTTCACCCTCAAGCCTGTGTTCGGGCGTACAGTGAAGTTCAAAGATTCTTTCATCAGCTGTACAACACGAATGTGGAATACTCTTCCACGCATTTTTTTTCCCTTACATTATAACCTACAAAAAAAAATAAAAAATTGGAAGCCAAGTTCAAAAATTGGAGCACCATGATGCAGTGTCTGAGACATTCCCGTGGTGGCCGTATGTTTGAATTCATTTTTTAGCATTAGAACAATAAAATTATCTGTCGGATAAAAAAACGTTGGCAAATTTGTTAAACTTTTATGTGTATTTTACTTCTATTTAAAATCCTTAGGTACAGCTCTTGATCAATAAAATAAATACATATATATAGGTATATTAAATGACTACTTAAACTACTTAAACAAAACAAATGCGGGACATCGTTTCAAAAAATCTTTCAATAATTTAAATTCGTCTCAATGTACAAGTATCGTCATTCACTCTCGGCTTATATGAATTATTCGATTCGTGTTCCCAATACGGACAGGATTTTGACCATTTGGTTAAAATAGATTCCCAGATGTCTACTTAGTTAAATGTGTAAGTATTCCTACTATGCTGCATTGTAGTTGTAAGACTTGTATAGATACATTGTAATATATACATTCACCTATGAATGGCGCTTAGAAAAACATATATGTATGTATTTAAAAAAAAATAGCGTCTATATAAGTCCATACTCCATTATTAAAAAACAAACAGGTTTTTGGGGAAAAATACTAGTAAAACGTTCGTGCGTACTCCCACGTTTTGCAGGTGACGTATTTCTCCATTGAAATATGACGTCCAGCCCCCATCTCTTAAGGACGACGGAAAAGTATCAAATGCATAACTTAATTGCGGACTAACCAGACTCAAGATAAAAAAAAACGGCCAACAGCACTCGATCAATATTTAAAAGAATCGATGCATATTTTAATCTATAGAGTGCAATCCAATGGTGCCAATTGCTGCTACTTACCATTGGCGGTTGGTCATACTTTTTTTTATTTTGTAATAAAATAACCCTTTAGCTTAGCGATAGTAAAGAACAAGTATTTAATGTTGGCGCGTCAGTTATAAATGTAGCTTTATAGAAATATATAGCTAGATAATAAACAGCTAGATTATAGAGGTGTTGATGTATACTGTGCATAAACCTGTGTACTTGTATCGCGACGGCGGCATTCTTGCGCCAAAGAAAATACTTGTTTTTATATCCACACAGACTAAAGGTGTTTTGTTTTTATAAATCGAGCCCGAGTAGTCAAAATCAAACATTCAGGTTTCTTTTTTAGCCCAGATGCATCAGAGCTGTCGAACTTTATTTATTTTCCGTTCAGAGCTTGATCAGAGCACACTCGATGGGCTCAGAAAGAATTGAGTAAGCAGTATGAGTAAAAAGCGTAGGAAAAATAGAAGAAAGTAATACAATTTAATAAAATAATTTTTATACAAAAAATAAACATAATTGTTAATCATTTGACTTCATTTGTTTCATAAACAAATCGGGACGCATGCGTCTGCTCTGAACTAAATAAGAAAAACCCCTCTTGTGTTACGTACCTATACATAATTATTCCACACTCCAACTTAAACTACTGAGTTGTGTGCTATGCATTATCATTTGGAGGTTATTTGCTCAAATATAACTAGATACTGTATGTATCTATATAAAGTATCTAGAAATATTTGATATTTGTATCTACTCGTATATACAGTATCTAGCAATATTTGAACAAATAACGCTGAAAGTTATTGAACACACTGGAATTTCGGGGGGCGTTGTTGGCTGTAGTTAAACGGCCTTCAAAACGAATAATGTGGTTGGGTAGGGAAAGGTATAATATGTACATAGAAACATATATACACAGACACACATACAACATTTAGGTTATGTGCAAAAAAAACTGTAGACAGAAGGACAAAGACAAACCCTTGAACTTCTCACGATAACCTTACTGCCTCACTAATTAAAACATCAAAAATCCCGTACAGTGACGGGCTAAGAATTCGATGGCATATATTAGGCCACTAACGGCCTATATAGGGCCTAGAACGTTCCTTCTCCAACCACTTTCATGAGAAGTAGAGGGGACCTACAGTTTTACACCGAATCCGAACGGCAAATTTGAGAAGCTTCTCATGACAGTTTGATACTCTTGGATGTTTGTCAGACGTTCGCAAGAGATGCTAACAACACGGTATTCCCAAGTGGTCCCCCATCTAAGTACTAACCACGCCCAGCATCGCGAAAGCTAAAGTTTGCTTCCAGTAACTCCTTTCGTTGTATGTATATTTCCAGTTCGTTAATGATTTAGAAACCGGGTGACATCAAAACCAAAGTTTTAGAATCTAGAACCAAGTTTCAGGACCTTAAATTGAATATTAGGTAGCTGCAGTGGCTCAGTATATGCTGTCAACAAGAAGGGACACACAACATCGACGAATCGGACAGAACGTCACGATAGACAGCTACAACTTTGAGGTAGTTAGGGACTTTGTCTACCTTGGCTCCGCTATAAATTCTGAAAACAACATCACATCAGAAATCAAACGAAGAATTACTCTTGCCAACCGCTGTTTCTTTGGCCTAAGAAGGCAATGTAAGGCCTTGTCAAGAAACACTAAGGAAACTTTGTATAAGACCCTCATCATCCCAGTCCTGCTCTACGACGCAGAAGTGTGGACATTAGCAAAAGCGGATGAAGATCTCCTTGGTCGTTGCGAACGCAAAATTCTTCGAGTGATTTTCGGTCCCGTTTGCGTTGACGGGCTTTGGAGGAGGAGATTTAACACCGAACTCTACGAGCTGTACAGCGACATCGACCTGGTCAAAAAAGTGCGAATAAGTCGACTAAGATGGCTAGGACATGTAGAGCGAATGGACACCAACGCTCCGGCCCGAAGAGTCTTCGATTCCAACCCGGAGGGACAACGCAGTAGAGGAAGACCTCGCCTTAGGTGGCGCGCGCAAGTGGAAGGGGATCTCAACCAACTTGGAGTGCGCAACTGGAGGCAGTTAGCCAAAGTTCGTGCTAACTGGAAAGGCGTATTGGTTGAGGCCCAGGTCCACCCCGGACTGTAGCGCCACCTAAGTAAGTAAGTAAGTAAGTGGCTCAGCATATATTGCGCCGGACTTTGTTTTATATAGAAATATAAAATTTAAAAAAGATACCGACTTTTCAAAATGTTCTCGATAAATAAATATGTAAGATCAGTTCATAAAAAAGTTTTCAGACCGAAAGGCAATAATTATAAGGTTATAGTTAAATTTAGAGAGTCCGCATAAGGACCAATTATTTAGAATAAGTACCTTGTTAGCTTTAAGTTAGATTTATTCATTTTTGTCTAGTATATAAATTGATATAAGCTAATAAATAATAAAAATTAATTTAAAAGTAAAACAAAATGTGTCTTACTATTAAGCGATGGGTCTAGCGTTCCAATCTCGCCGACGGATAGTAAAGAATCTCTTTTTTTTCTCAGTTTTCATTAAATACAGAGAATTGCTATCAATTCTTCATTATCGCCATTATTGATCGTTAATATCAAATAATTCGCAAAAATTATCAAATTACCACTTAAAAAAAGATTATAAACGTCGAGCAAATAGTTTTCGTAAAGACAATAGGTTTTGGTTGTATTGTTTCGCGTAGGCGAAAATAATTTATTTTTTCACGTTATGTGAAGCGAAATAAACGAAAGCACCAATGAAATAGTGTTTGCGCTTTTTTTCTTTCGTACCAACGGAAAATTGTTTCGTTCTGTATGTTATATAAGGCAAATCGTTCGTTCACACGACAATGTTAGGACGCTTTGGCCTTACAGAATCCCACTTCCGTTCTTCATACGGATAACAACGTAGAACCCAGTCGTTCTTAACAATTTCTCCTTATAAAGTTTTTTTTTACCACGCCCACTTATTTGTTATCCAAAAACATTGTTTTTTTCCATAAAATTTCGAACAAAGACAAGTCCCATCTGAAATATTAGCCCATATGTACTAAGTTTTGCCACGCCCTGTTTTTGGCTGATAGGAATAGGGTACCCAATAGTTCGCCCAAGGAGAGCCTTTCCTTCTGTTTTTGTTTTGAGACTTTCTATGTTATTATTTCAGTAGATATTAACGCGTGAGCGCAGTGGCTCGGTCAGGTTGAAATCACTCCGGTGTCCAGTAACACCTAAAGTTTTCTTCCCACTCACCTCTCTGGAAAGTCTGGCCAACATCCAAGACCGAAGAGTTTCAATTGCCATGAAAAGCTTCTCAAATTTGACGTTCGGAGTCGGCGTTAAATTGTAGGTCCCGTCCATTCGTGCCAAAAAATGTAACTTCGCATACCCGAATGGTTGGAAAAACTAAGTGTAGGGTCCGGTATTTTTATACCCAATTCTAAGGGTATATTAATTTTGGCGCATAGTTTGTAACATACCTTAATATTGCCCGTAGACCCCTAAAAGTTACTATATTTATGATCAGCATCGATAGTAATGTCGATCTAGCCATGTCCGTCCGCCGGCTAAAATTAGGCCTTTAAACTGGGCCTAGAGGGCTGAAATTTTAACCATATACTCTCTAGGGTCCCGAAATAATACGAATTTTTGAAATCCGCCACAAACTCAAAAAAACAAAATTTTGGAAAAAATCGAATTTTGAGCTAGAAAGCTGAAATTTTGTATATATGATCTATGACTCCTAAAACTACTCGGGATATAAAATTTTCAAAATCCGCCCGCTGACCGCCCACAAATAAATAAAACAATTTTATTGAAAAACCAAAATTTGAGCTAGGGAGCTGAAATTTATAATATATACTCTTTAGGAGCCCTTTAAGCTCATGTATAAATATTTTCAAAATCCGCCTACTGACACGCCCACAATTTAAAAAAAAACTTTTTTTGAAAATCCAAAGTTTGAGCTAGGGAGCTGAAATTTATAATAGATACTCTCTAGGGGCCCTTTATGCTCATGTGTTAATTTTTTTTTCTAAATCCGCCTACTGACACGCCCACAATTAAATAAAACAATTTTGTTGAAACACCCAAGTTTGAGCTAGGGAGCGTTTTTTTCCATAAAATCCTTTAAATGTTATATAACAAAATATATAGAGCGTTCTTAACAATTCAACCATACTTAGACTTTTGTCACGCCCACTTATGAGGGATAGAAATAAGAATAGGGTATCCAACAGTTCGCCCAAGCGGACTGTAGCCCGTCCCTATGTTTAGTTTTAGATATTAACGCGTAATTATCGACGTATGACGTATTTTTATCGGAAAAAAATGCACTCACCTTCGCCGTTAGTGGTGAATGATTCTGGAAGTTGAACCCGGGGACTGGGAGTGGTACCGAATGTGGATAGCCCTCCGTCCTTTGAGTCTTCGCTTGGAGCAAGGTCTGCAAATAGAAAAACGAGAAATATTATTTATTTAATTCAGGTTGTCAAGTCGGCGAACCCTAGGCTGCCTAGTAGGGATGTTACATCCCTTGAATGGCTTAGTAAGACGGTGCCGAAAATTCCCCCTCTGGGAACCACAACTTTTGAGGTTTTCAGACCCCCCAAAAAAACGCGCGCCATCTGCTGGATCCCAGGGAAACTTAGGAAGACGGCGGATGTGCTAGCGCGCCTACACACCCAGAATCCTGGGTTTGATACTAGCGACTGGACTGTTCATTCCCACAGGGAGAGTAGAAACAAGGATGATAAGGAAGGATCTACTCTCGTTGTTGGTTTAGATAAAAGTTCTGTCGAGACTATCAGGTCCGGGTATGGGATGCGTCCTTATTTGCACCTTGGAAGGATTCAGTTCCGCTTTATTTCCAAGTGAGTGCGAGTAACGGGCAAAAACCCCTAGTTTATACCAATGATTGTATTTACTCAGATCAACCTTCAACATTCCAAGGCTGCTACTGCTCTCATCAGTAAGAAGCTTTCCGTGTTGAACACAAAAGCCCACATAACATCCATACAGGAGCCATGGGTGTGGAAAAATCGCATCTGTGGCCTTGGAGGTGTCCGTGGCACCACGATACTCTGTGACGAGCGGTCCGAGAGACCAAAGGCTTGTCTTGCTGTGTCGAACCTTCTCTCAGTGACTAAGCTTTAACCTGCGGGTTGGTTACCTACCAGGCGCGTCCCCGGGTGGTGAATAGGGGGGCCTCGGTACGATACGTTCGTGATCCGAGGTTTTAGAGTAATAGAGGCGTTTTATACAAGGTCAAAGCTCTATCGTAAACCAAACCAAAAAACAAGAATGCAGGAACAACTTTACGATATAAATACTCCAGGTGGTACTCGCATGGGCGAAAATACACCCGTGGTCTTTTGGTCGGGGCACGGATTCTGGAGGCCCCAACCGACATACATATACCCCCCGCCTGTACAGGCGTTAACCTTCGAGTTGCGAAAAGGTTTGCTTCCGAAGATTCCTGCAGCTCTATCTCCGACACGTTCGGTAGACTGGGCTGGAAACATGGAGAAAGTGGCGGAGAGGTTCAACCTGATACGCTTAATCTTCAGACCAATAGACAGACAGCCGATAGGTGCGATGCTGCCGACGAGGCCTGCGAAACCGAACAGGTGAAACGGGCCACAGAGGCGGCGTCCACTGGTCAGCGTCCATATAAGAGCCAGCGAAAGAGGAAAAGGAGAAAGGTGGCTATCGTGCGGCGCAAAGAAACTGCACCGCCAGTTGAAGGCGCAAGCGCTGAGAACTGCCCTTCCCCGGCGCCAACGGCAAAGAGATGCAGGTCGGCAGAGGTTACCCCAACCGAAACCAGCCAGCTTACTGAAACCAACGCTGCCTCCCCTTCCAAAAGCTCGAACAGGAAAAAACGGAGGAAGAAGGCCTCAAGCACTCCTGTCGGTGGAACTGCGCGCGCACCTTCTGCGTGCCCTTCCACCAGAACACTTCAAGCTGATGTATTTCCAATGATTGGATTTACTCAGATCAACCTTCAACACTCCAAGGCTGCTACTGCACTAATCAGTAAGAAGCTTTCTGTGTTGAATACAAAAGCCCACATAACATTCATACAGGAGCCATGGGTGTGGAAAAATCGCATCTGTGGCCTTGGAGGTGTCCGTGGCACTACGATACTCTGTGACGAGCGGTCCGAGAGACCAAGGGCTTGTCTTGCTGTGTCAAACATTCTCTCAACGACTAAGCTTGGACAATTTTGTGGCCAAGATTTAGTTGCTGCAGCCATTAGCTACGAAACGAATGGAGATTGGAAGACCTTCGTCGTGGCGTCAGCTTATCTCCCCTATGATTCGGTAGTGCCTCCACCACCGAGGGCAATTGCTGAACTCATTGACTATTGCGACACCAGGAAGATGGGCCTAGTTATATGCTGTGATGCCACTGCTCAAAACACTATTTTTGGCAGCAGCAAATGCAACATGCGAGGAAACCATCTCCTGGATTTCATTCTATCATCTGATCTTACTATCAACAATGTTGGCTCGCAACCAACTTTTGTGACGTCAAGAAGACAGGAAGTGATCGACCTAGCTTTACCAAATAGATACTTTAAGGCGGTTACTAACTAGAGGGTCTCTTCGGAGGTGTCCCTCTCAGACCATAGATATATCGAATTCCTTATCGGATGCGAAGCCATAACTTTGCCGGAGAGGAGGAATCCGAGAAAAACCAACTGGATACGCTTCAGGGAGGAATTAGGGAAAACTCTCAAAACTCCAACCAAACTCAGGACGAGACAAAAGGTAGAGGAAGCTGTTCAAGACCTGAATAGTGCCATTACTAGCTGTTTTGAACTGACGTGCCCAGTAAGCAAACCCCCTGGCAGAACGCCGGTTCCCTGGTGGAGCTCGGAACTGCAAAGAATTCGTAGAGAAGCTAGAAAGCTTCTAAATAGGTCACTCAAGACTGATTTGGAGAAAGACTGGAATCTCTACCGATGGATGAAGAAAATCGACTATGACCGACTATGAAGAAAATCTTCACCGCTGTCCTAGCACTGGCATACATTCCAACACCCTGGCGTACAGTTAGAGTGGCATTTATACCAAAAATTGGCAGAAGTGACTACTCGCTCGCCAAGAGCTTCAGACCAATCAGTCTGACTTCCTTCTTGCTGAAAAGCTTGGAAAGGCTGGTCGAGCTTCACGTGCGCAAAAGTGCTTTGCGATTGCACCCACTATCTCAGATGCAACATGCCTATCAACGCGGAAAATCCTGCGAGACTGCGCTCCAAAATCTAGTTGGTAGAATTGAGGGCGCGCTTGACAGAAAAGAATACGCGATGGGCATTTTCATCGATATTGAGGGTGCTTTTGACAATGCGACTTTTGATAGCATGTGCAGCTCCGCCAGACAACACGGAGTAGACGAACCATTGGTGTTGTGGATTAAAGAAATGCTAATGAATAGAACGTTGGTTGCGGATGCGGATTGTGGCCGCTATGTTATGGCGGGGGTAAACAGAGACTGCCCGCAAGGCGGCGTCCTGTCTCCAGTGCTGTGGTGTATGCTGGTCGACTCTCTGTTGAACGCACTCAACAGTTCTAATATTTACGCTCAGGCGTACGCGGATGATGTTGCCGTGCTTTCTGTTGGATCATGCCTAGCGACTGTATGCGCCAAGGCGCAGGCGGCCCTTGACGTGATCGACGAATGGTGCACTAGGAATGGGCTCTCGGTCAATCCTCTTAAAACTGAGGTTGCTCTCTTTACGAGAAGGAGGAAGCTGGTCGGGTTGACTCAGCCAGTGCTAAAAGGCGTCACAATCCAACTCTCCAATGAAGCAAAGTATCTGGGAGTCATCCTGGATAGCAAACTTCTTTGGTCCAAACATGTTGAGCTGAAGACTGCCAAGGCGCTGTCTGTTTTCTGGCAGTGCAAAAGCATTTTCGGCAAGACATTGGGCTTATCACCGAAAGGAGTCCTATGGATTTATACGGCTATGATAAGACCATTTATAGCATACGCATCGGTTGTTTGGTGGAATAAGCTTTCACGTAAATACGTCACTGCTGCTTTTGCCAAACTCCAAAGGCAGGTATGTCTCGGCTGCACGGTGGCCTTCCCCAGCACGCCTGGCTCCGGCCTAGATGCACTATTGAACCTTCCGCCCCTTGATGTTTACATCATGGGCTGTACAATCAAGGCTATCTCACGTCTTACAAGAGGTGGCTTTTGGTATAACTCTCACTGGAGTTTTGATGAACTAGATAGATAACGGTTGTCCTTCGACTCCTGTCTTATGGATATGCTGTCTGATGCGATGACATCGGAACTTCGGCTAAAGCGCAACTACGAGGTCGACTTTCCTCGCGTCCAGGACTGGCTCTGGCCGGACTCTGAACCTGGAAGGGAATGCAGTCGAATCTTCACGGATGGCTCCAAAACCGATCAAGGATCTGGTACTGGTGTCTTCGTGGAGAGCGATAACGTTAGACTTTTCTTTCCGTTAGGCAAATATGCGTCAGTCTTCCAAACAGAGACTTATGCTATCCTAATGGCCATGGACTATGTTACGAGGAACAGGTGGAGTATCTGCGTCTGTAGCGACAGTCAGGCTGCGCTTAAGGCCTTACTCAAACCCTTAACTACCTCCAAAATAGTATGTGAATGCAAGATATCTCTGAATTCGGTCGGAAGGCTGAATTCACTTAAACTTGTCTGGGTCCCGGGTCATAACGGGATCACGGGAAATGAGATCTCCGATGAACTTGCTAGACAAGGCTCAGAGGGGGACTTCTCAGGACCTGAACCAGCGATCTGTCTGCCATGCGTCCTCGGTCAGGGCTTCCATTGACGGTTGGGTTTCCTATGAACACAATCGCAGTTGGCATGACTCTCCAGGGTGCAGACAGACTAAGCAAATGCTCCCCGACGTCTGTGGGAAATCCGCGGCATTCTTGTTGTCTCTCAACAGAAAAGACTGCATACAGACTACTGGCGTTCTTACGGGACACTACGCTTTTGCCAAACACCTTAAGGTGCTACGCCTAAGCGACACCACCAACTGCGAAGCCTGTGGAGAAAGCGACGACACTGCGGAACATTTCCTCTGTGATTGTCCTGCTTTTGCTCGTATCAGTGGGCAGGTATTTGGTGCGGATATGGTGAGTGCTGTAAACCTAAGCTCCTTATCATTGAAGCGCCTTCGTAAAATTCCCACAGTAAAATGTGGTGTGTCTGCCTGGTAGTACAATGAACCAGTATTGAGTCTGAGTGCTCCAGTGCAGAAAGTTTCACACACCCTGACAAAACAGGGATGTTATATAGTAGGAGCGTTACGAACGCTTTAGCTCTGAGCATCACCTCACCGTAAAAGAAAAGAAGGTTGCCAAGGGCATTAAAAGAAAAGCACACAAGGAAACACTACAAACTACTTACAGTACGAAAAACTAAAGTCTGCTGCTAACAATTTCAATGGATTAATCCATTTTAAGCAATTTTTTTTATTATTTTAATTGTAATAAAAATTTGTATTTAAAGTCGTTGTGTTTTAAATGAAATTTGTACGGGACACATTTTTACCTCTCGGCCATATATTTTGGACACTTTTTAAAAATGGTTAGAGGTAATACTTCCTAGCAATGTACTCCTTTCCTATTATTGGTACGCCTGTGGGGTTTGACCTCGGTAAACATCCTCTTGCTGGTGTTATACATTTTTATAATCCAGGAGTTTTTAGGCCTGCCTCTTTTCACGAATTCGACACGTGTCCTGTTATTGGCTTGTAACCAACGACCATTCCACGTCGAGTTAATCGGTTCTCGTCAGATCACCGTAGTTAAACGACGTTGGGCGCGTTTAGTACATAGATGGGGGACCGTTTGAGAACAACTGCGTGTCGTTGGCCAGTCCCATCTACAGAGTTGAGGTAGATAACATATGTAGTATCACAATGGACCTAAATTGGGCTAAGTGTGTCGGCTGCTGCCCACAGCCACATAAACCTAACCTAACCTGTTATTGGCTATTTTTTGATCGTCCATATAGGAAACCGGTGATCTCCTGTCTTTTCAACCCACGGATTTGCAAACACTCTTCTGGGAGAGTTTGAATTTGTTAGATTTGTCGCCAGCTGAATGATACATTTTTTTGTGGCCCAAGTGGCGCAGAGGTTAGTGTGTTGAACTAGTGATGCAAAGGTCTCAGGTGCAAGTCCCGACGGGGCCAAGTAGCATCTAGAATTTGTCCACTGCCCCACCTCTTGCGAGCGTCTGACAAACATCCAAGAGGATTAATTGTCATGAGAAGCTACTCAACCTTGCCGTTCCGATTCGGCTTAAAATTGTAGACCACTTCCAATTCGCACAAGCCAATGGTTGGTGAAGCTAGGTTTTGAGCCCTGTAGGGCCGTTCATGGCTAATATTTATTTGTTTTTTGAATGATAAAATTGCCTAGAAAAGATTCCTCCCCTTAGTCGCATTATACAAGCGCAATATTTTGGAGGAGCGTAGGGCTACTCTCAACCAGTCTCTGCACGGGAACGTGCTCAAATTTTACAAAAGATTAACGACTTTCGTGGCAACGAAAAAGCGGATGATTTAGCAAGACAAGGTTCGGCAACTGTGTCAGAACAAGCTGATCCCTTTGTACTCATCCCGCCTTGCACACTCAGGTTTGAAGCAGGGAGAAAGGTAATAAGAGAGGCAAACCTTAGATGGACGGCACTAAATACTTGCCACACCACAAGAATGCTATGGCCAACCTTCAATGGGGCCAGGACGGAGAGTCTCATGAAAAAGGATAGGAAATCACTATCCAACCTTTTAGGTATATTAACGGGGCATAATACTCTGCGGTACCACATGAAGAAATTGCACTTGACAGAAGAAGCACTCTGTAGAGGCTGTGGCGACGAGAAGCTCTGGAGAATACAACCCACTTCCTATGTCACTGCCCGGGTCTCCAACACATCAGGTACAGATTCCTGGGGAGACATTTATTCCATGACCTAGACGAGCTCTCCAGCACAACGATAGACAGGATAATGAACTTCACCAAATCCACACGACGGTTTGTATCGAACAACACGGTGTTGTAGACAGGGTTAAAGAATGAGTAAGGGACAACCCTCCTCCCCCGATGGGCATCACAATGGGTCAGTATTGACCTGAGTGTGGCACTAAGCCAGCCCGCCTACTTAACCTAAGCTAACCACTTTCGTGGTCAAGTGAAGAACAGTGCAGATTCAACATAAGCATCGAGTAGAGTTAGACTGGGGTTTCAGTTCATCGCAATGATTTGTCAATAGCCAGTTCTTTCTTACGTAGCAAACAGATCTTGCTATTAACAATGCTGGGAGTGAATTTTGGAGTTTGGAGAGAAAAATTGTGTATGTATAGGTTCCTAAATTGTTTTTACTATTCCAACTTATTAATAAGTTATTTGTTCTTTAACTCACCTTCCCAATTTCAAACATAAAAAAATGTTGGTCTGACATGCCTACTTTGTAGAAGTGATTGTTAAAAAAAATCATAAGTCCCGATTATAATTAGAAATTTGTTAATATTTGGCGCCACGCATATTTTTGTAAATTAATTTTGTACCCGTCAATTATTTAATAAAAATTGACTCGAAAATGGTTCGCAATTTCTCTTCATTACTTATTCTTGCCGTCGACAGGGTGATTTGTCATGTTTGCTTTCTGTCTATGATACGTTGATAAATAGACTTATTAGAAACGAATTACCCACAGCCAAAAAATGTGCACCAATATAGTTGTGCGACTCGAGTGCCAACATACGATACTCGAGTAACATATGTAGATGTACCTACATAAATGATTCAAACATCAAATCAATATTATTGGCAATTTATTATTGAGAAGCCTCTTTAGTCTATTTCATTTTTGGTTGGAAATGGGCGGTGGTTAAAAAAAAAAATTAATTAAAAAATAAATTATTGAAAAAAAAGGAAATCAATATTTTCGGTTTGTTTTTGCAAAGTCAACCTTAATTAATATATCTGTGTGTAGCTACGTAGGTTTAACCAAATGAACACAGAACATTCCACAAATCATTAAAAACATCGTGGCGGCAGCTGCTGAAGTCGGCGCCAGAATTCTTTGCAAATTAACTAAGTGGATGTGTTTTTTTTTTGTATTCAACGCCGTCGACGTCGCGGGCGACTTTTGCTGGTTGCTGCTCTTTTTCTGCTGATGGTGCTGCTCGGTGGCGTGCGAAGGTGGTGGGGGATCAAGACTCAAAGTGTTGGCGGCTAGGCCGTGTGTTTATTTATTTTGTTCTTAAAATGTTTTTAAATAGTATTAGTGAGTGATTTCATTACACCCATACAAAGGCTTTGATTACTGTATAGTGAAGCAAAACAGAATGGAGCACACGCGAAACTAAAGCATCTTAGTAGTAGTTGATAAGTGTATCTGGGGATGTACTCGTATGTATGTTCCTGCAATTTCGGATATCGAAAATCTACACTAACGATGGCGCAGGGAATTACCTGTCGAAAGAAATCATCAGTTCTAAACGACAAATATTGTTCATATGGACCGACGGGGGCATTGAATATTTATAACAAGCCGAAGTTAAGATAAGTTATCGATAACCTCAGGTTAGATTTAGAATGCAGCCAAACAAAGCCACAACGGCTTCATTTATAGTTAGCGAAAAACCAGACATGACACATCGAAAAGTTTAAAAATGGGCGCGTTCAATTTGCAAGTCGACTACTAGTCACTACTATTAAAGCCTTTGTGATTGGATGAATATATCACGTGATTATCAGCTGTTCACTGAAAATTTCCCCTTCGATCAAGTTAAAGAAATCAACCCTAATTCGTTAGTGAGGTAGAAATGTCAAAAACATCTGATTCATTTGGTTTCAAATTTCGAAAAGTGCATTGTATTTTTTTTTTTTTTTTTATTTATTGATTTTCTTCACTTGCGTTTAGACGCCCATGATGCAGCGATAGCGCAGACGCTAGTAGGTCATTTACAATAAACAACACTACCCTACCTAAAATCGTAATTTGATTAAATGGGGTTCAACGTATAAAAAGATTAAAATAACTTACTAAGAACTTCATCTCTGAATTTGTCATTTTAAAGTGGAACTTCTTGAAAACTTAAGTTTGGATTCTTTTTGAGAAAAATAAAAAAACATATGTGAACTTGGACAGAGAGGCAAGGCAACGCGTTCAAATAACTAGTCGTAAGTTAACTTGCAGTCGACTTGTGTTGCCTTGCAAATTGAACGCGCCCAATATAAACTCAATGTGTCAATCGAATAAGAATAAATTTATTAAAATGTTTAAGGAGAAGCTTCTTTCGAATTCATCTTAACTCACATCAATCAGATTACAATTGAAAGAAATGAAGGTTAAACGTCACATGCGTGAACAAATTAAACTAGAAATGCGAGCACATACCTTCGGGTTTCAGTCTGTCCATAACCGACTCTTGATAAGGTGGAGGTACAGCTTCTGGAAATATAAAAATGTATAAATCAGTAAAAAATAATTGAACAAAATTCAAAGTGATATGTAAATTATATAACAGTGTATAAAGTCCCACACCCCGAACAAAAAAAAATGTAGATATTAGGTATACATAAATTTGAAAAAAAAGATTTTTTGCTCTCGCATGGGTAATTACGAGAATTAAAAATAACAAATAATAGCTGTCATGTGTTAAAAAGTCAATTGGGAGGAAGAAATGTGTTTTTTGACAACATTAACGCCAGTGAGGGTTAACAATAACCTCTCCCATGCAGTGAAAGAATCCTCTGTGATTCGGAGTGTAAACAAACGAAATGGTTCCGATCCCAGCTTTACTCAACCTCATCATAACAACATAGCATCGACAGAGTTAACGTCTGCCATAAAATGCAGAATGTTTTTAAGAATTGGAAAATTTAGCAAAAAAAATTTTTTTTGGAAATACAATTCTTAAAAACAAATTATTGATGCCAGAATTTTGTTTCTTCAATTCTTTGTGAGGTTTCAAATTACATAAGTGGACGTCCAGTATAACGAATGCTCCATATAGCGAATTTCCAATAGGTAGGGTGATGGCACCAGTAGTCGGCCCCTTAACTTTAATTTTGGGGTTGACTTGCTTTTAAAAATCCGTTATTCAAAAAGTGAATAGACTATTTGGCTTAAGTAAATATTTGCAATGTGTAAATTAGGTATTTCTAGGTTTTTTTATGTGTAATTGTTACAAAAATGTAAATGAAAACCACATTCTTCAGTAGTCGGCCCGCCTAACTGTAGTAGTCGGCCACATAAGTACTCACTAGTCGGCCCCAATTTTTACTTCTGTATTTTCAATGTTTTGACCAAGTTAGGAAAGCAGATTTTTTTTAATTTTCAATATATTTTAATTTATAAAAACAATAATAATACAAACTTATTTAAAAAAAGAAATGTTTATTACATTAAATATCATTTGAAATAAATTGGCCATTTCCTAACCTTATAAAAAAAACGAAAAACACAATAATTTCATTCGAAAATTAAAAGAAATGGCTCTTTTAGATATTATTATAGAAAAAAAAAAACAAGTTGGAGTTCTCCTGTACTGGCTATCAGATAGGTGCCGGTAATGGTTCCATCTAGCTCAGATGGGCCCGATGGTGTTGATGTAGATGGCAAGGAAGCCGCAATATCCGTAGGAAGCTCAATCGTACCATCTATGGCCGTCATGGTGTCATTTGGCTGAGATTTACTAAGGTGACTACGCTCTATCTCTTCTACTATCTTCATCACAACTTCATAGTCAACGTTGTTTTTAAGAAATCCTTCCTTTGCCAAAGCTAGAACTTTCTTCGTTTCATCAAAACTATGAGGTGTGACTACTATGTTTCCCGTACTTAGGTGCAGCTTCTCCAGTACGTTTCGCACGCATTTCGAGAAGTCGATGGCATCAGGTTTTTTGATTATTTCACTTCTATCCGAGCTTTCCAAAACTAGCTTCAGAACTTCGCAAATGTTTATTTTGGTGATGGCTTCCCCTGCATTGCCAGGTATGCTTTGACATTTATGAACTGTGGTCTTATATTCCTGCTTAAGCTCTTTGAATGCGCCTACATCGGCTGGCTGGGTAATGTGTGTCGTCTTTGGGAAAAGGACATACAAGAAATTACCATTATTCCGGCAAAAATCGCTCAACTCCATTGTGAGATGTGATTTGTGACCATCGACAAGAAACAACCGGCTTTTTGATGTTGTTTGCTCTTAGCCACCCTTTAAAACTGTTCGCCACGTACTCAAAAAAGGTCTCAGAACGCATTCAGCCACTTTCTGATCTACCTAAAATCCATGTTGGGGGCATGCTTTTTATTAGCGCTTTCGGGGGACGCACGTATGGAAACACGATCAGAGGTGGTAAAGTCTTGCCATCAGCACTGAACACAAACAGAACGGTCACTGTTTCCTTTTCGTTTCCGTAGCTTACTTTGTAAAGATTTTTCCAACTCTTTGGCGCTAAGACAATACCAGTTTTTGGAGATAGGCAAAACGATGTTTCATCCCCATTGAAAATTCTGGAAGGGTGTTCCAGAATATCTAGAGCATCTATTTCATGAAGATAATTCCTTAAATCTTCAAACCACTTCCTTACTGACTCCTCGGTAACGATTGCCGGCCTTTTGATAGACCCTCTAGTGTTCTGAGGGACAGTTCGGGATGGCGCTTGAGAAAGCCGTAATACCAACCCTTACCTGGCAATTCATTATCGTAAGGTTTTTGGGGAAAACCACATTTTGCCAAATTCACAAATTCACTAGCCAATCTACTAGACTTATTTCATCGGCCGTACTCAGCACAGTATCCGGCCCCATTTGCCTCGGTTTTTCGGCAGCCCTGCCATGAATACGGTCTTGTATTGTTGTCCTTGGTACTCCGAATTCTTTACTGGCTTTCCTAATTGACCAGTTTTCCTCCCGAATCTGCTTTAATGCTTCTGTAAGCGCTTCTTCCGGGTACTTATGGAAATCGCGTTTAGCACCTTCTTTTGAATTTTCCATTTTTTATAATGCTTGAATAAATAATAATAATTTCTTCATTTCTGAATTTAAGCCTGTTTTGTAACTCTAAATATAAAAAAACTCAAAAATTTAATGTAAAAAATGAGCGGCCGACTTAACAATATCTGTCTTCCGAAGTCGGCCACCCATTCTTGCAATGCGATAACAGGGGGCCGAATACTGAAACAAAGCAAAAAAACATGAAAGTTTTGTCAAAAATTAATGTAGGATGAGGTAAACCTTCAATCTGCATAGTAACTCAAGCATAAACAAAAAAAATCATAGTCTTCTATAGTCGGCCGGGGGTGGCCGAGCCTAGAAGAACCATGCAAAAAATGTCTCCTTAGGTCGGCCCCCTCTGTATTTATTTTAAATAATTTTTTTTCTCCACTTTCGGACAAAAAACAATGAAAATAAACTGTAGACAACTCAAATAAAATCATAAAATGCACTTAACGATAATATTTTACTAGTTATGGAGGGTTTCTGACATTCACTTGCACTATTTTTTTTTTTAACTCAAAATGACAAATTTACCACTTCCAAGAACTTGAATCAAACTAACAATTATCAAGGAGAAACTAGCAGCTGCATGGCATCCTAACTTTGCTCACAGACAGGAGGACCGTTAGCCTTTTGGGAAAAAAAATTCTGTATGTATTTAACAAACGCATTTGCTATTACGCATCATTTTATGACGCGCCGGCCGACTACTGAAGACGGCCGACCTCGCATGCCATCACCCTATAACGAATCAAATTTTTTTCCCCATTAATGATTCTACATATATTTAGAATGGTTTAAAAAAATGTACGCTCTATATAACGAATGCCTTACGAATTCGTGTAGACGAAAGTTTACTTTTGTCGGATATTACAATTTTTTGTATATGTATCCTTACTCCTGCTAGTAACATCTGTTGAGTCCATATATTTTTTTGTTAATCCCTAGTAATGATCAGTTAAGCTAACATGTACATAAATGTAATTTTGAAGGAAACAGTTTCAGTTTGTTGGATTTTTTACGTTTTATTTTTACGCCTTTCATTTCGCGAAGTATTTCTAGTGGCCGGTTGTGTTTGCCGTTTGTTAAAAAATAAAGTAAAACGTCCGCTTAGCGTAATCGTTTTTCCTTGGGCGACAAAGTGATAATTATAAATTAGTGTTAAAAAGGAGTGTCATTAAGGGAGATTTGTTTAAAATATATTCTACCAAAATCTTTGATTTGTACCATCAAGAAAAATGAAAATAAATTGAAAAGACATTGGATATTTCTTTAACGTTAGGCAAAAAGGTCTTAAGTCAAAAAATTGCATTTTGGGTTTTTGATTGGGTTTAACTCAATTTTTTGTTCTCTTTCGTTTGGTATTAACGACTTACATAAGTTTAGCACAACTGTTTCCCATCGTAATAATTAATTTAATCCCCATTTGCAAATAATTAAAATAGTTTAAATTTGGTTTAACGAAAAACTGCAGTTTCTGACTTAAGACCTTTTTGCCTAACGTCAAAGATTTCTAAAAATGGTTCTAAATAGAGACTTTCTATGGGGACCGGTGAATTGAACGAGCACTTTTTATGTGATTTCTCAACAAGCGCAATAACAAAATTCTAATGAGCGCGATAACTCTTAAATTAAAAGCTCAAGAATTTCATAGGAAATTTTGTGAAGGATCAGTTTGTGCCAGTGACGGTTGGCTATCAAAGTTTAAAAAGTTTGGAATCCGACTTCTTAGAATCAGTTATCTGAGGAAGCGATATTCAACGCTGATGAAACAGTACTTTATTGGAAAATGTTGCCTGATAAGACGTATGTCCATTCAGGCGAAAACAGTGCACCAGGGCATAAATTGTCAGAAGAAAGACTGAAGCTTTTGGCGTGTGCAAATGCTTCGGGCACAAACAAAATAAGACCGTTGATCATTGGAAAGGCACAAAAACCTGGGGTACCGGTGGATTACTCCAATTCTAAAAGTGCATGGATGAACTTGCAGATTTTTAAACACTAGTTTTTCCATAGCTTCTTTCCACAGGTTTGTAAGCCAGAAGCGACAAAACTGATTAAGTTTTCTATAAAAATAAATGTGTGTTCCTTTCAGGTCGAGGAATTTATGGATACTCGGAACTTACCAAAAAAGCATTGGTTATCTTGGATAATGCACCGAGTCATCCACCTGCTGACGAACTTATAAAGAAAACTGATAAAGGAAACATATGGGTAATGTTTATGCCACCGAACGTTATTATTCTCGTCCAACCCTTGGACCAGAATGCTATTCGGCTAGTTAAATTGCACTACAAAAACAGTTTCCTAACTAAAATTGTAACTACTGGTTCCGAAAACATTATAATTATATTCCTTAAAACAACTCGACGTATATGACGCGGTTTCTTTTATTGCCCTGGCTTGGCAGAAAATATCAGCAGAAGCATCAAAAAAATGCTGGAGGAATATTTTAAGGATATTGAACATTTTGATGAAGAAGATGAAATTCCGTTGGCAGTAATAATGAATCAGGATGAAGTTTTATATTTGATACAAACACTCAGTCTAGCTAACAAAGTTTTTCCGGAGGTAGGTTTCCAAATTTCAATTGTTATTTGTTAATAAAACAAAGGTTTTAAAATCTATTTTAGTCTTCGTTAACTGCTGATGATGGAACCAAAAGGCAAACTAATATTAGAGACTTCTTTTCCAAATCATTGTTTTGTTTACTAAAAACTTATTAATTAATTTTGATTTTCTTATAAATAAATATGTACATAAATTTCACTGTAAAAATCACCTGTTTTTAATATTCTAGTATATTTAGCAAAAAAAAATAAAGACTAACGAATGACTGTGCATTATAAAGGGTGGTTAAATTGTAAGGGCCGATGTTGAATGTGAACCACACCTAAACGTCAAGTTTTTTTCTGCATTTTATTTGATATTTCTCAATTTCAGACTAACTCAATTTGAACCATGGAAAGATACACAATCGAGCAACGTTATTTAGGCTTATTATGAAAAAGGGCGTTCAAATCAAAATGCATATCGTGCACTTCGTGATTTTTTGGTCAATTTAATCGTCCAAATGTGCGTACAATCGGAAAGATCGTGCAAAAATTTGAGCAAACCGGGTCTGTAGGAGATGTGAAAACACCAGTGCATGCTCGTACAACTCGTACTGCAGAAAATATTGCTGCTGTTCGCGATAGTGTGGCTGAAGAGCCGTCCACCTCAACTCGTCGTCGTGCCCAACAATTGTACCTCTCACGCTCGTCGTTGATGAACATTATGCATAAAGAACTAAAGCCTCTTGACCATTTCAAGCGTCGTCAATGGTCAGAATGGTGGAAAGAAATGGCAACAGTGGATCATCAATTTTCGAGGAAAATCATCTTCAGTGATGAGGCACATTTTCACCTCAGTGGATTCGTCAATAAGCAGAATTGCCGCATTTGGGCGATTGATAATCCAAGAGTGATTGTCGAAAAACCAATGCACCCACAAAGAGTGACTGTTTGGTGCGGTTTATGGGCTGGCGGCATCATCGGGCCGTATTTTTCCCAAAATGAGGCTGGTCAGGCAGTTACTGTGAATGGTGTTCGCTATCGTGATATGATAACGAACTTTTTATGGCCCGAATTGGAAGATATGGATGTGGACGATATGCGGTTTCAACAGGACGGTGCCACTTGCCACACAGCTAACCAAACAATGACTCTTTTGCGCGACAAGCGACAAATTCAATGGCCGTGTTATCTCATGTGGTGGCGATGTCAATTGGCCGCCAAGATCATGTGATTTGACACCGTTGGACTTCTTTCTCTTCTGGGGTTATTTGAAAGAAAAGGTGTACATCGATAAGCCAGCAACAATTCAAGAGCTAAAGGATGAGATAATTCGGCACATTATGCCTCAGCGTCATCGAAAATTTGGACCATCGGATGGAGGTGTGCCGCCGAGGTGGCGGCGGCCATTTGGCCGATATTTTGTTCCATACATATTTGAACAATACCAATATTATCATAATAAAAAGAAATTACAATAATTTCCTAAATAATCTGTGTTTTATTCAAAATCAACATCGGCCCTTAAAATTTAACCACCCTTTATAATTCATTATACTGGACGTCCAGTGTATTGTATTTATTCTTCTTTAACGAGGATGATTTGGACTAGAGGGATCATAACGCTGCCATGCCACTGTATCACTCGATTCATACAGGTATATATTAACATTGATACATAGTTTGTAAAGAATTAGTCGTAGGTCGTATTTAAGTCTTTGTATTTGTGATCAGCAACGATATTCATGCCAAGATTTTAGCTGGAAATCTGCAATTTGGAACATTGTAGCAATTTTATTGCATGCGTTTTGTAAGCACAATCATGGTTCATATAAGGATGGCGTTTTTTTTACGGTTTTCGGTTAAACGGATTTTTTACCTTAGGTTTACCTCTACGTTAAGTTTGTCGGTTTTCGGTTTTTCAGAACAACAACTTGTTTGAAAGTTTTTTTTCTTAGATACTCTCAAAAAGCAACAATATTAGGGAGGTTTGTCTAGTTTCTTAGCGATATCACCTTTTTATCACTACAATAACTGCCTTACGACTAATTAGGTTTATAGAGAAAGTGAAAGCGGGCAGAAATGTTGCGCGACGCGAGCGAGAAGAAAACGTAAGGTGCGTGTGAGGAACGAATATTTTTATACAGAGGAGTCGTCAACGTTGCCTGCATTTTTTGCTGGTGTGAAATTGGCAGTAAATAACCGCCACCCGGTTATTGGATTAAAAAACCGTGATAAAAAATAACCGGTTAACCGAACAAATAAACCGGTTTCGGTTTTAACTGGCCGCATCCCAAGTTCATACACGCAAACAAGTGTAAATACCAGATATCTTATCACAAGATACAAAAATGTTGATTCTCACGAATGGACTCGAATCTAAAAAAAATCTACTTCGATTCCGAGTTGAATCAAAATTACTCGATTTACTCTCTTAAGTCAACTCGCCCCCATAACTTAATTCTACTAGTCCACACTGCAAAGATTAATTGATGCACTTTGGGGATCCTTACTCAAGTAGATAATAAGGGCTATAATAAATATCAAGCAACTTTTTGTAAAGCTTCTGGCTCGGCAAGGCGATAAAAAATGCACTTCGATATACAAGATCGTTTCGTTTCTGCCGTGTTTATAAAGGGACTAAGGACGCTTAACAGGTGAGCACTGACTTTCATTTGGAACTCCTGAGTGACTCCAGCAGGGCATCTAACTCTTTTTTTTGCTCCTTCATACATGATTATCTGTAAATAGGTTTCTGGGACTCAATGGAAAAACATCGTGATTCCTTAAAGGATTGTATATAAGATATAACGTATTATATACGAGTACATATAAATACATTAATATGTATACTTTGAATTGCATCTGTGATTGATTTACATACCTTCGACAAACCCGCACTTTTCATCAGATAGCCGTATTATTTTCCGCAACGACCAGCTTTTCTCTGCCTGAGTGGTGCACTGCGCAATACTCCCTCCCCAATACTTGCGGCTGGCCGCCTTAAAATAACTTTCCAGTGGTGCGAGAATGAAATCGGGCACTCCTCAATTCTAAAAAAATTCAGAATCCTTCCTAGCAACATAGACTACACCCCTCAAGCCCTGTTTTGACAAAAATTACAAAGTCATCATACCCCACATTATTCTGGGAGCCCCTGTCAAAGATGAATCGATCCACTTTTACACCGATGGATCCAAAACCGACGATGGAGTTGGTGGAGTTGTGTTCTCTGACAGGTTGAACTTCAGCCTCCCTTTTCGTTTCCCTAACCAGTGCAGTGGGTTCCATGCGGAAATTATAGCTATTAAAGAAGCGATATCGTGGCTGAAGAGGAACGTGATATCCGCTGTGAACATCCGAATCTTCTCAGATAGTCAAGCTGCGATAAAATCTCTGGATTCTGTCTTTACAAACTTAATTGTAGTCCTAGGCTGCCAATCATCTCTTGTGGAGATGGCGTTCAACATTCACCTGTGATGGGACGCAGAGATATTGCAGGGAACTGTAGGGGCTGATGAACTCGACAAAAAAGGAACAATACTGCCCTTGTACCTGATAAAGGTCCCTTAGGCATTCCAATTGCTACATGCAAACTCATGTTTATGAGGGAGGTCATCGAGAGAACTCACCTGAGATGGACAAGTGGCAACATTTGTCTAGTGGCCAAAGCTGAATCTGAAACGCTCTAAGTGTTTGATCTCTCTGAACAGACTGCACATTGGTGCTACAATTGGTGGTACCACTGAATTCGTATCTCATAGGCAAGCTTCTGCTGAAGCTGCTTGGACGAGGAGGAGGAGACTATTATCCACCTTATCTGCACATGCCCTGCTGCTCTCTCTCAAAGACGAAAACTCCGTTTGGGTTCTTTCTTTTATTATGATCTCAAACATTTACATTAAGTCTTTCAAGCTTTATTAAAAGTTCCAATACAACGAATAGGAAGAAGATAGATGCATGTAGTATCATGATGGAAATTTTATTGGTCGTCGACTACCACTATAACCTAACCTAGCTATAAAACGATTTCATATGAATCTTTACAGTCGTGCAATACTTGCAGAGTTTTGACTTGAAATTCGTTGGTCTTTTCCAGGGGCAAGATTTCTATCATGGTTACCTCCATCGATATGATGGACAGAGATATCATAGGAACATCGTTGGGTTGTTTTCATTACGTTATCTGGCCACAGGATTTGGCTCCACGGACTAATTTGGTTTATGGTCGATCTGCCGGGCCGGAAGCCACACAGATCCCATTTGACAGCTGATTTGACACATAATTTGTTCCCTGTTTTTCGATGACTAGGTTTCCATCATTTATTCAAGGAGCCTACATAATGAACTTGAACCCGGCTGCCAAATGCTTAATTTTCTTGTAAAACATCCAGATGTTGTTTCGATCGCGGGATTCTTTGACGTCCTTCCCTTGGCACAGCGGCTTTAGTGTATGATTAGAAAAAAATATACGCAGTAGCTTAGTGGTTAAACATTTTGACTAAACAAGGATTCGAATCCCATAGTAAATTACATATGTATTAATTTATGAAACTTTCTTTTTTAACGACTTCAGCGTTTAATTGTAGTTTGTAACAACGCTTAAGTGTGTATGCACGTTCAGAATATTTGTATGTTTAAGTTCCTTTGTCAAAGGTGCCTACGCAGCTTTAAGACGTTGAATTCTCTGTCTTCTGATTTGTTCTTTTCTTTCAACGCTTTTACATATATTTTATGCAAATAAAGAAATCAGTTTATTATAGGTACTAAAATACTTGTGTCACTCACCTTTCTGGGACAGCGGTCCTTTCGGCCGCTAACAAAAGTTGTCTTGCAAAATTTCTTTTCGGATTTTTAAAAAATACGAACTTTTCTCTTAATTGGAATAGGTTTTTTCGCTTTTTATGTGAACGATCTGCTTAAGAAAATAACACAGCGTCGATTTGAAAAAACAAACATATTATACGCCATCTGGAATCTTTAAATGTGAAAGAAATGCAACATTTGTAACAGTACCAGAATTCAGTGTAACTACAATCGATTGGTTATCACGCCTTAACTCGACATTTTTCGCGTTGTTTGTATATAATCCATTCTCTTTGCGCAATATGCGACAATGGACACAAAACGTTAGCATAACGCAAACAACGAAGTAAATTATGTAGAAACATTAAAAGGTGACGACATGTAAGATTGTAAGCGAACATACAGCGTGGAGGGACACGATTTAAATCAATAAAATCAAATTCATGAGTCGCTCCCTTAAAGTAGGTATGCGCTTAATAATTATTATTAATAATACACACAAATATAGAAAGCGATTTCAATTTTAATAGACAATCATGGTTATATTAGGTTAGGAGGGCTGTAGGTACAAGTTGTCACTAGTTGTCACTAGTCTCAGTCCAAATTTCATCATTTCATATCAATCCCTTAATCCCCAATCGTTTCTGTGTACGAACCAGCCGTTTACATGCAGAGTTCTTCCAGTGCCAAACACTTGTAATAACCCTATGCCCAACGCCATTTTTATTTTCCTTTTTGTTTTTGTAGAGCAAAACGAACCTAAGTATGGTTATTAACTACCCGCCAGGGCTGGAATCATATGAAGTGTAGTCACATTTGTGATAGGCATTGTTGATTATCACCTCTTGTTTGCTATGTGAGTGATCATATTACAATGCCTAGAACTCGGCAACTCTAACTCATTTCTTTGGTTCCGCGGTATTTCAGAGAAAATAATTTGTTTATTTGTTTGTTTTTTTTTTGTGATTAAAGTTTGAATATTTGAAATTTTGCTCTACATTTGAAAGTGACACATAAATAGGTGTCACCTGAAATTTATATTAAAAAGATAACAATCACAGTGACTATTACCTTACATAGAGCAAAAATAATGGAAATGACTGTCCATTATCACTTAGCCAGTTCCACCCCAGAATAATACAAATGTAGAAGAACCAGCAGCAGATTAGCCTCAGTAAAGAAGTGATCCGAAACCGGAAGCTTGCCGGTTTTTTCAGGTCGAACCGGCGAACCCCACAGGTGGACCAGTAGGGATGCTATAAAGTGGGAGGGTTACGATCCCTTTAATTCTGATCTGAACCTCGAAGTTAATGAAAAATGGAGTTTTTTAAAAACAGAAAATTGCTTCAATAAAAACTTATATTTTTGTGACTTGTGCTAGTTCTGCATTGTAGTGAGGAAGTATGCAATTTCACAAAGAGGCCAAAGAGGCCCAAGGTCACTGTTGATGAACCTTTAAAAATCGGATAAGGGTACTACTGCCACGTAGGTCGTTCAGGCTATCGAAAGCTCCCATGCAGGAAGAGCGGCGATCATGCAGAGCTCGGCAGTTGCATAGAAGTTGTTCCACTGATTCTATTTACTCTTCATATTTGTAGCCTAAGCAAAAGTTATTCGTACAAATGCCTAGCCTCCTAGCAACGTTTCCAATACCGATAAATAGCCCAACGAGCACACGTATTTGGTTTCGATTTAGAATACTACGGGTCACATCACGGCATAACTGATAGTGTTGTTCCATTGTTTCTTAGCTTCATCGTGACCCCATCAATAAGGCTTTTAGCTGTGTTTAAAGCTGGTAGTTCCCTCTGTCAGCTAATAGCGTATCTGGCGTCTCGTTCCCTTCCACACTAATGTGTCGAGGAACCCAACCAAGTGGTACTGTGTAATGATTCGTTGCTCTTAGTGCTGAAAGTCTTACATATTTTGTGTTTACTAGATTGGAGTTGATTGCTTTAAGTGCGGCCAATCAAATAGTTATTTTCACTGCTTGTAGTTCCATAGCTGGAAGGTAAACGCTTTACTAACCTGTGAGTCGGTAGAACTGGTTGACAATAAGCGCTGCCTAGACAAAGACTCCTGATCCCACTCAATTCTCCGTCTTTGAGGCATTTTTAAAGATGGGTATGACAGCGAAGTCTAATCCTATCTATCATGTATCAAATCATAATTCGAAATTGTTTGTTTGTGTGACAGTTGAGTAAGGGTGTTTCAATGTTAACGTCATTGTGATTGTGTGTCTGTGATATTTCTGTTTAGTTTGATGTAAAACTTAATAGTGAAATTGTGTTAGTTATTTATTTAAAATTTGTTCTTAATTTAATCGTTTGACGGGAAGATGCAATAAAAATAATAAAACTTATTAACCGCCCTGAAGATCCTGAAGATGCTGAGGAATACCAGCGAAACGTCAGGAAAAAGTATATGTTAATGTTTTTATCTGTTTAAAAAAGAAACTCATATAACCGTCACACTTTCTTCAAAGAATTATTTATTCGAAAACAGGATTTCTTCTAGAAACCTGAAGTTTGGAATATTTACTCTCTAGGGACTGGAAAACATCAAGTGTGATGCTTTAAAATTCGCCTACTAACACGCCCACTATTTAATAAAAACGGTTTTATCGAACAAGTTGATTGAAATGAAGGCCGTCTTCTTCGTAAGAGGAAAAAGTCCTTCTTAACAATTCGACCGTACAATGTTGCCACACCCACTTTTTGAGGGCTTTCTTGATGAAATCGTGTTGTTTCGATAAATTCTTTAAAAAAAACGAACAAACAAACACAAGCAACAAAATATGCAGACAATATCCCTAAACAGCACGACTAGACCAAGCTTTTTGCCACGTTTTTGTCATATGTTTGGTTCGCAAAAGCGTCCCCCATTTTTGACGTCTCGAGCCGTGATGATTTGTGTAGTAGAGTATGTTCACAAAACTAACTTAACATGCACACCTAGTTTACATGCAGACTAATGTTTAATCTTATGTTAAGCAGATTCAAATTTGTATGATAAATATCGATATGCAAAATCTAGATATGAAAACCTAGCATTAAATGTAGATGGTATATCTTGTATTGGGAGAAAATGAAGAGCACAGTTCTTTCTTTGTTGACTTTGTATAGCAAAAGAGTATAAATCCTTTAGAATAATCACATAATTTACACAGATTAAACTTTTGTATCTTGCAATGGGATGATAGAGAGGAGTTGTTGTCGCGCAGAAACGTCAGCATATATATTTTAGCTTCATAATACGTTTCAAAACGATAGGGTTATTTAAACGATTAGAGAAAGCTCATTTTAAACTGATTGTTTTGTTTTTTCAACTAGTTTATCAATAATTGCCTTTTCTGCTCGCTAACTCGGGCAAAATCGAGCACAACTATCGAATAATTTATTAGAATTTCTTTTACTGATTACTGGATTTTATTGTTATTTTTCGTTTCCAGAATATTATAGTCAACCAATAAAAGATAACAATGCATTATTAAATACCGAATGTATAGGTAGGCGAGTTTGCCAATCAATAAAAGCTAACATATTTAACGTCTTTTTTTATCAATATTCGCGTAACCGAAAAGCAGGTAGGCACACAAGTATGTAACAGCGATACTGGGTTGTATACTATTTGTCCCAATCCAATGAGCCAAAATACGCTTTAGATAAGCGAAGATCCAAAAAAAAACAGTAATAACAGAGGGTTTTCTTTTTAAGTCCAGAGCAGAGCACTTAACACTGAACAGAGTGGGATCACTAAGCTCGTAGAGCGTTCTCAGAGTGTTCTGATTTGTTTAAGAAACATACTTGAGCGCTCAGCTATCATAAATAATTAGCAATCATGTTTATTATTTAAATAAAAATTATTTTAATAAATTTTATTACAGTAGACGCTCGATATAGTGAATCGCGATATATGAACTATTCAGTATGGTGAACAAATAATATTTTTATACAGACTACGCTAAACAATAAAAAATCTCGATATAGCGAACATCCAAAAGTAGGCATTGTCAGGAGAAGTAGTTCCATTCGTGCCAAAAATATAACTTCGCACAATCAAATGGTTGATGATTTAAGTCTTTTCATTTTATAATAATAATTCTTCCCATTTGCGCAGTCGCAGCAGATAAAGAAACAGAAACATGTCAACGGCTAACCTATTCAGCAATGAAATTTGGCCTAAGGCCATAACGCTCAAATCGATTTAGAAACAACGCCCGAAAACTAACAACACGACGGAAAAAAGCACAAAGATATTTTGCTTAACGCCCACAACTCCATATCACCCAAATTATAGAAAGGCAATATGTATAGCCGAAAACTTTTAACTGGAGGTGTTTTTGTAAAATTTGTGCAAAAATTCCATATCTTTGGGCGTTATTTCCAATTTATATTGGGTTATGCCGCTCCGGCAACCTTCGTTGTTCTACAAAGGGTTATCTGGCAGGCGTCTATTTCATGTTCTGGGCATTATAAACCTTTCAAATATTTCCACTTGTAACTTTGGGCTTTATTTTTTGTCTTTAAAACGAACCCTGACAAGTATTTGGGCAATATTTCCAAATCGATTTGGGTATTATTGCCCAAAGCCATGTAACTCATCCATGAATGGGTGCTATTGAAAAGTATGGTAAGTCAATATTTGTAGCTTTGGACATCTAAAAAACTGTCGTTCGAGTCTGCCATTAAGCCCTGCTGAACAAGCTAACTTCATACGGAATATCACAAGATTTACCCTGTGGTTGGATCCAAAATTACCTTCAAAGGTTATCAGTTCAACTTTTGATCGATGAAGTGTCGTCGGACTACTAAACTAAAGGATCAATACTTTCGCCGTTTATCTTCTTAATCCGTATAAATGTCATTCTTATACGTATCTTCATTCTCTCATTACTAAGATCTGGTAACAATACGCATCTTCAGCCAGCCCATTAATCCTAACGAGACCGTGCATCTTCTTGACGTTACAGTGAACTCGAACGTAACGTCGCGTAACATTTCTAACTCTGCTTTAATAAAATTGAGTTACCTTTTCAGCGCAAAGAGGTACTTACCTCCTCTTTTATTACAAAGTTAGGCCAGAGATTGAATACATCTTGAGTTTGGTATCCAAACATTCTCTAAAACTACTCGACAGTATTCAAAGACAAACAGTTTGTTCAATCGATGGTCCAGAATTGGCATTCAATCTCCTGCCATTGGCTTAACAAGAACTTGTCGCTGAACGTAGTCTATTATATTCTTATTCACATACATGCAATGCATAGCCATGCGAGATGTTCTGTGAAGTTGAAAGAAATAATTCCTAGAACCGCACCATTTGTTCGGAAGAACGAGGTGCTAATGTTCACTATCTGATGGTGCACTTGTCAACTGATAGGTCATCGTGTTTCTTTTATACAAAAAGCAAACTTTGCAACACGCTTTATAGGCAGTATACAATTAACAGCAATTCGAGAGCTGAAGCAAGACTTATCTGAAGCTTAGCGTTATACGTTCGCCTTTCTTCAGTGAGGAAATAAAAAAAATACGACAATTAATCATAAATACTCGTACCACTACTCAAATATGGATAATACGTAAAGTGTTTTTGGGCTTTCTATGGTCAAGCGTCAAGTCCAGTTGCCATAATCAATAAATACAACTACATATTTACAACACAGATGTGAATATTTTCATTATGGTGTAAGAGATTTCGATTTTTTTCTCTTTCATTCGTTTTTGTGGATTAAATTTAATTTTCTCCATTGATGAATTTTATTCCAATTTTTATTTTATTAAACATTTCATTCATGAAATCAGTCAATCCCTAACATTTACGGGATGGATGTGGAGACATTTTTTATGAAATTGACGGCATTTTGATTAACAGAGTTCATTTGATTTTACGGCGCCGCTATTTCGGTTTCCGCGATAGAGAAGTAAGAAGATTTTTCTTCTTTCATGATTAGTTAAACTTTTGCGCTCTGGCCGATCGCTTGGTCTTTTAAACGGAGGTTCGGTCTTCCTTGCCTTTTCGGACCTTGGGGCTCGTCGAAGATCCTCTTGGGTGGAGAATTATTTTATTCCCCGAACCAACGTATTCGACGCGATTTAGTTTTTTGAACTACATCATCATCTTGGTACAGCTCATAGAGTTCGCTGTTGTATCATATCCTTCATTTGCCTCCTCGCACACAGAACCAAATATCTGACAGAGTATTTTTCTATCAAAAGAACCCAGTATCAGCTCTGGTAAGATTAAGGTTCGATAAAGCATCGATAATGCATTTTGTCCTTCGAGTGAGAAGTTTTGAACCCACTTGCTTTGCAAAAGTGAAGTTGCAGCGGTTCCCTTATGTAAGTCTCCGTCGGGTTTCCATTAAGGTGTCATTCGTGGAGTTGGGTTTTAATCAAAGGTAGTTGAATTCCTTAAATACCCCGAAGTAATTGCTATCAACAGGGACGTTTTGTCCTAAGCAGTGGATAGGTTTTTTTGTCCTTTGATAACTTAAAACATTCCCTTAGGCGGACGCAAAATTTATCACCGTCTATATCCGCCCAAGGAAGATCTATCTGCATTTATTGCCCATAAGTTTAATCGCCCATTTTTGTATTTTGGGGATTAGTTCCGAATATGGTATTGGCCCAGACATGAGCGTTTTACTCAAGTTTGGGGCGAATAAACGCCATATAAATTGTAGCTAGATCAAGAATGGAGTTGATTTTGGACTCCAGTGCTAAAAGGCAATCAATTAAGCAACATATTAAAAATTCATTCTGTATAGGTTCAAGCATGTGAAGCTGAAGACTGCCAAAGCGCTATCGGTGTTCTGGCAGTGCAAACGGCATTTTCGGCAAGACATGGGGCCTATCACCAAAAAGAGTCCTATGGAATTACCAGACTATGATAACACCATTTTAGTTTGATGGAATAAGCTTTCACGTAAATACGTTACTGCTGCTTTCGCCAAACTCCAAAGGAAGGTATGTCTGCTGCACGGGGGCCCTCTCCAGCACGCATGGCTCCATATCAGGCAGGTATTATGTGTTGATGTGGTGACTTCGAAAATCAAAGCTCCTCATTGTTGAAGCGCCTTCTTTATTTTCTCAGAAAAAAGAGGAAATTTCAGTAAAAGTGGTGTGTCGTCCTGGCAATACAATTTACTAGTATTGGGTCTGATTGCACAAGTGTAGATAATTTCGACCCCGACAAAAACAAACACAGAGCCCTTTGAAGAGCATATAATATATTAAATAGATAAACCAATTCTGTTGAAATAAAATTATAAAAAAGAATATCGCGAACAAAAATGACAGAAGTTGCATCGCGTCTGAAACTTAAAAGTGTGTAAACCAATTATGTATTTAATTTAAGTTTGGTTGCAATCCGCATCCAAAACTTTAAACACGCAGTCTCTTAATTCACATCTGCACACACCAAATGTTTAAACATATTCTTCGGGCAAAGCTAATAAAATGAAATTCTCATTCTCAATATACCACACGATCAACAATTCAAAAAATATTATTTTTTTATTGAAGTGCTTTTGTTTATTCATCAGAAATAACGCTTTTTTACTATTTACCTTTATTTAAATTTATTATTTTTTATCCATTAATTTTGGAGACCAAGAGACTTAAAAAATTCCAGTTTTTCCTGTTTCTTCTTTTTAAGTTTGTTTTAAGAAGCCTCAACAGAGTTAGCTTTTCCAGTAGTCTCCAAAGTCAAAAGTAGCTTCGTATCTATGATCTCATCACTAAAATAATTCTAAATCCAAAACACAAAAAATCAATCCGTAGATACCAATTAATAAAAAAAAATAAAAAATAAACAATATTTCGCGTTTGGATCGGTCTGTGCTTTTAATTTAAAACATGGAGAGCTTGTGACTTGGCATTTTGACAGATTTGCATGTTCGGTATTTGCGGCTAATTTGACAAAACTACTCGTAATTTTGGTTTTTGAGCTTAGATGCCATATACATAAAGGGGAGTAAGAGAGTATGGATCAACAGATGATATTCAAACGAGAAGTCTTTAATTTATTGCCGTTTCTAGTGAGTCGATAAGCAAAATTTAAATAATTTATTAGTCTCTATCAATCTACGCTTGTAATTAGCTGAATTATGACACCTATTCACTAAATCAGGAAAACAATAGACATTCGAATTAGACCGCAATATGAATTATGCATACGTTTGAGAGAATTATAAAAACTATAACCGAACGAAAAAAAAACAGTTTAATGTTCACAAAAATTTAAAAATGATTGAATGATTAGGTTGTCATTCAAATTTAAGTTTACGCCGGTGGAATGTAGACTTCTTAAGTTCTTTCGAGGGATTTACGTTGAGATAGCAGCAACTAAAATAAAAAATAAATAATGACATTGTACTACACGACTTTTGTTAGCAAGTATAGGGAAAATGATTGTCTACTCTGATTTGCATTTTTAATAATAACAAACTGGATCCTTCATTTTTAATAGCTTATATAGATGCAATTTAAAAAAAGAAATTCCTATGGAATGCAGTATAATGATATGCTTTTAATGCTACTTAAAGTTGTTCTATAAGCAGATCCAACTTAGTCTATAAGCTATCCAAGTTGGTCTATAAGCAGATCCAACTTAATCAAACTCTCCACTCCCTTCCATATAATTATCAATCAAACCAAATCTAACTTAAGTGTTAAGCCCAACAATTTAAAAGAATAAACAATATACTGAACAGATACACTTCTTCATTTACGTAAATGAATCTTGCTTGATTAGTTTTGGCGTTCACGTTCATGGTGGCGTCTAAGAGCGTACGCAGGAACCAAAATGCGATACTTTAAAATCTTGCCTTACGTAAAGTTTTAAACAGTGTATACAAAAGCATATATGTATACAATTACGTAGCTGAATTTCATATGTACATCTATCTCTTTGAAAGTGATCATGATACCTACATACAACAAATTTTATTGAAACCGTTTAACATTATCACGTGCCAGCGCGCAGAACAGTCGACTTTTTTATACAAAATATACGTAGTTTCACAGACTTTTTAAAAAATCTCCTTCACTTATTTCTAATTTCCTATTTTCAACTATCATTTAAAAAAGTTTAATCCTTTTCTTTATTTCGCTCAATTTGGTTTTATTTCTTTTTTTAGAAATATGTTATGAGTTGAAAACCCGATTTGATTTATAATTCAGAAATGAATAGCAGACAATTTTGCCTCTTGTAAATGCATTTCCTTTTCACAACGATGTCGACATCGAAGTTCTTAATTTGCAGTGGCGGCCACTTTTGTTTATTCAAAAGATATGATTAATTGAAAATAATAATGGTGATTCAGATGTTTTACAGTGATGGCATACTCTGGGCAAGATACAACATTTAAAAAACCAATGTTTGAAGAAATTGGTTAATTTAGAACTAACAAATTAACCTTAAAGCTCTGCAGTGGCAAAACGATAGTTTTTGAAAATGAATTCTATAAAAAATAAAACGACAAATAAATTGTTTTATCCAACAATAGTTAATAAAATATTTTAAAAAGAATGAATTGGAAAAGACAATAATTATGTATAAATTTATAAGGCATGCAAAGCGTAATTAAGGGTCTTTCATCAGCGGCTTTACAACTTCACAAACTTTCAGTGTGAACGCACCCTTAAACCGATTACCGCACTGTCAATGTCAAAATATGTATTCAGTAAAACAACATTTTCATTATGGTGAAGTACACGAAGGAATAACGTTTACAAATAATTAAAATTTACTACCGAAATTCCGAGTCGGTGGTCGCAACGTTAAGAGCGTCAACGAGTGATGTTGCCGTGCCAGTGAGTTTTGCCCGAACTGTGGAAAATATAGAGGCATCCGTCGCAAGCCAGCCAAATCAGTCAGTTTCAGGGCGTTCTCAGGAATTGGGCCACTCCCAGATCACATTATGGCGAATTTTGAGTAAGGATCTTGGCCTACACCCTTACAAGATCAAGCTGACTCGAGAACTAAAGCCACTTGATCATATGAAGCGACGTACGTTCTCGAATTGGGCTCTGGACATGATGGAAGAAAATTAAGAATTTCATCGCAAAATCATCGTCAGCGATGAAGCGCATTTTTGGTTGAACGGCTTCGTCAATAAGCAAAATATGCGTTACTGGGCAAGTGAGAACCCTCATGTGCTTTATAAAACAGCACTTCATCCGCAAAAAGTTAGTGTTTGGTGCGGTTTTAATGCCGGTGGCGTCATTGGGCCGTTTGTTTTCGTCGATGAAAATTACCGTCACGTTACGGTAAATGGTATTCGCTACAGAGACATCTTGGAACGTTATTTCTTTGAGCAATTGCATGCATTGGACATCAGTGATATGTGGTTCCAACAAAACGGTACCACAAGCCACATAGCGGGTGAAATAATGGAGTTAATGAAGTCTCAGTTCGGTGAACGTGTTATCTCGAAAAATGGACCCGTTCTCGAGATAACACGTTCACCAAACTAAGATCGTGTGGTTTAACGCCTCTAGACTTTTTTTTATGGGACCACATTAAATCATTTGTCTATGACAACAAGCCGACGAAGTTATAGGAGCTCAGAGCCCATATTGAACGAGAAAAAATAACTGCTGTATCAGTCGAAATGTGCGGCCGAGTCATTGGGTTTAACGTATCGACCGCTGCATACATTCTTGTGGTGGACATACAACGTAGTCGAATTCCTTTCATAAATGTTTTGATAGTAATTCAAGCCAATACATTTTTTTTGAGATATCTCAAGTAGTTTGCATTTTATTTAAAAAAGAAGTTGTCAAGTCCTTAATGAAAGACCCTTCACTTCATTTTAAGAAATTTAATCTTAAACAATATTTTCGTTGCACATTTTCAAATTCGATTTCCTCATTCGCATACAGATTCACATTTCGAAATGAGGTAAAATCTACAACACTCGCAGAAAATTACGCTACAAATGAGTTGAGACAAAATGGAACATTCCTGAATTGAAAACAATTCGCGGCACTTCGTGAAGCTATCACTTTCTCAAACGTCAAAAAAATAATTGTATGATACAATTTCAGTAATTTGCGGGAATCTTACGGAAAAATCATTGCGATTGTTAGTAAATTGTATATTTAAGTGAAAACAAAAACTATGGAATAAATAGTAAAAACTATCAAATTGTAGGTAGGTACCTATCCAAAAACCTGAGAAGCACGTCAAAGCAAAAAAAAAAACAATAAAATGTTGACCAAAAGGTCCAGATCTTGATGTAGCTCTTGATGCAGCAATCTACAGGCATTTTCACTCTAGTTTTTGTATGATCTTGTTATTAATTAATTGTTTTTGTTCATTTTTATTAAGTAGTATAAAATGTATGATATTTGTTTGCCACAACATCGCGATTCTCATGGATTCACTTTTATTTTGTGTACCTACACAAGGATACTCCTTCTTAATACTGGATTTGTTTTTGGTTATTATTCGCTTTATTATAAACTTTTTACGAAATATTCGCGCAAAACTCGCCATACAAATTCACTGATTTGATTTGATCATAAATTTAATTCAGCCGATGTTTATTTTTCAGTTGACACTGTCGGAATGGCTAGTCTAGAAGCTTTTGGCTCCTTTGCACTGGGCTTACCATAAATCAAATTGCCTCACCAAATTTTATAGTTTTATTTGAAAGGAACAAAAATATTAAGTTACATTTAAATGCCTTTGCTAAATAATATTTGCATTCTATTTCAACTTCATAGCGAATATTCGTTGCTTATCTACATAATTCGCAGATCTCTATTTAATATATCGTCAAACATTGTTCATGGCGGTTAGATTTTGAATGCGCATAGTGCAGTTTTCCTTGGAAAATTTTGTTTGGCTTCGACGACATTTCTTTTTAAATATGGATAAACTTACTTATTCATGATTTTTTTATTTTATTTGTAGAACGCAAGTTATACCGAAACTAATTTGTTTGTTAAAGATTTTAATAAGAAAACCAAAGGAATCTGCGCGGATAGATATACTATCGCGCGCCGGCCGCTACAATCCAAACGATCAAAGAAGATCCGAAACCAACATCTTCATCTACATCTGCATTGAAGGAAAAATAAGCAAACAATTTTATTCCAGCAGATAAAACTCATTTTTAAGCGAGGTGATGACTGAATTTTTTTGGAAACCTTATATTTGATATTTGATATTTTTTCAATGACGGAAACGGCTTCCCAAAATCTTCGAATCGGCTCCTCTTTGAAATTGAAAAACGAAAGCCTGGTTGTGAATTGATAGCATTCCCGCTTGGGTTTTCGCATTGGTTTCTTAAATGCCTTAAAAAGACAAATTTGCAAGCTGGCAAACATTTTTCCCGAAGTGGCGCATCGCTCAGCCAGTTCTCAGTTCTCTGAGCCAGAGCGTGTAAGATACATTAAGAAAATTTACAATAAAAGTAAGTAAGCAACGAGTTCCAACGAGCACTAAATTGAAATTATAAATAAACTATCCTATTCACTAAATCATAAGACAAACACATTTAAATCTGATCGAAGATTAAACATTTTTCCGGAAATATTATTATTATTATTTATTATTCTTAAATAAATGTAAAGAGTAATATCCTAAAATTAAAGCGCTATAATATGGAAATATTCTTTCTTTACATGTTGAGTTCAGTTCTTAAGCTACCAAATCCACACACTCACCACAGCTCAACACGTCAAAAATGACTTGGGCTGCTGCAAATTGAGAGCATGTAAGCAATTTGACAATCGCTGTTTTTGTAACAATTCCAGAACAAAAGAAAATACCAAAATTTTATTTTCAACTTCGGCGAAAACAGTTTAAGATTAATGTTGACTCTTTTGTCTATCTTATCTTTTGGCAAAAACGTAGCTCAATGTTGTTAATCAAACACACCTTTTGAAACATTTCACCATAACCTGCGACACATTGTCATCTACATAGATGTCAAAAATTTTTTTGTTTTCCACTATTATTTTTCTAGTTGTTATGGTTATTATTTGTTGTTTTCTATATTTTTGAAAAAAAAAATATTGATTAAATGAGAAATAAATACTTATAATAATATAACATCAAAATGGTACGACTAGTGTTAAAATGATTGAAACGTCAGTGTTCGTTGCGAATGCTTCAATGAGGTTTTTAAACTTAAAGGCGCGTAGCGTAAAGGTAGCCACAAAAAATTAAACCGAATAAAATGGAAAGAAAAAGATTTATTTTAAATTTTGCGACGTGAAGAAAAAAGAACTAATTTTGACATTACCTATCAAAGTGTTATCTGGTTCTCAACTGAGAGCCGCAATAACACGATGTTTAAAAAACGGACTGGAATTGTTTAAATTTTTGATGCTTTGATGTGTGGGGAGTTTGTGTAAAAGATATGTTCGAATTCACATCCTCGTACAAATGATAGGTACCTATTACCATTCTTCTCTTTCCACGTTTTTATTATTTCTTTAAGGTTCGTTTGCTGATACAACTCTTAACGAATTTAAGTTCCACACATACAATTACATTCTGCTTACTGCGTGACAGCATTTTAGTCATTTATTTACTGACATACCTTTTTCTTATGTTTCACCAAAGAAACAAGATTTAATTCAGATATTTTCTCTCAACTCGCTCTCTGGCTCTCGAATTTGTATTCAAAACTTTCAACAGCTTGGTGCCAAACTGGTTTCAGACTCTCAGTTTTCAGCAACCGTGCCGGGCAGGTGTTTTTCTTATTTTTGACTGATTAAGCTGTGACCTGTTTGTGTAAAGTGTATGAATACACCACCATTCTTTTTATTAACCTCACTTGAAAGTAGATTCCTATTACCATGAAGTGTAATTTTCAGATTGATTTTTATTATGCAGTTCAGAAGGTCACAATCTGTATGACTTATCTCGAGATCATAAGACCATTAAGGATAGTTTAATGTTAATCTAGGTTTAGTGTCGCTGGAATTGTAGCAGCAGTGTATACAAGTAAAAAAATGCCTTTTGATCTCAAAAAACTTAATTTTATAATTTTTCGCTTTAGTTCTTGAGTTCATTACATTTAAATTTGTATTTCATATTTCATATTTTTATATTTATTTATCAGTAACAACACTTTTAACAGACTTTCAAAATCGTTCAAGTTATAAATGCGAACTCAAAGAAGAAAAAAAAACCATGTCTATAGTAGCACTTTCTGCATTTAATAGATCAACGAATCGAACTATCCACAACAGTTTATACAATAGAGCAATTAGAAAGTGAAGTACAGTCCTTCACCCTAGCTATTTTAAAGGCTGCATGGGCTGTAACGCCTGATATCATTGCTGCCAATCCTGTCTAAGCTATTCGAAAAAGACACTGATCCCAAACCATCAGTTTGGATTCAGAAATAAATACTCAACCATAGATCAGGTCCACAGAATAACTGATATAATAGAAAAAGCTTTACAGCAAAAACAAATATGCTCTACCATCTTCCTTGATGTAACACAGGCTTTTGATAAAGTCTGGCACAAAGGAATGATCCGTAAGCTACAAAAATATCTTCCAAAAGAGTACCATGAAATACTAGAGTCGTATATAATGCAACGATTATTTAGAATTAAGCAAGATGATGAGTACTCCGTATCAAAGCTGGAGTACCGCAAGGTAGTGTTTTGGGACCCGTACTGTTCCTCCTATACACGAACGACCTACCACAGAATGACGAAACTGCTGTACTTGCAGTAGGAAAAACCGCACAGGAAGTTACAGAAAAACCGCAAAGGACAGTAAATGATGTATCTAATTGGACAAAAAAATGACAAATAAAATTAAATGAACTGAGGTCGGTTCATGTTAACTTTACGAATAAAAACGTACAACACATACCTGTGTACATAAATAATAAAGTAGTTCTGTATTCGAACTCAGCTAAGTATTTAAGTTGACTTTGGACGCAAAGTTCGCTTTGGAAAACACATGTAAAAAAAATCGAGATGAACTGAATATACGATACAATAAAATGTATTGGCTCATAGGGAGGTATTCATGCCTCTCAATCTACCACAAACTGCTTCTCTACAAGCAAATATTAAAACCAATTTGGCCATATGGCCTCCAGTTATGGGGGTACACAAGTAAGACAAATCTTCAAAGCATACAATGCTTTCAAATCAAAGTATTACGCAATATTGTTAATGCGCCGTGGTACATACGTAATGCTGATCTACATAGGAATCTAAAAATTGAAATTGTAGAGGACGAGGTTCGGAAGGTCGCAAGAAGACATGAAGTTAGGCTTCGCAACCATGCTAATTTAGAAGTAGTACTACTACTTGGGATACGAAATTTGAAAATCTATGTCTACCTGATATATATAACAACTTTATTTCTCTACTTAGGGCCGGCTTTTCCATGTTTGTTCCATGCTCTGTGAGGAAATGTAGATCCAACCACCCTTGGTATAACAGACAACTCTTGCACTTAAGAAACTTAAAAAACAAAGCCTATAAGCAATTTAAAAAATCGGGAAACAGTACGGATAAAGTGATTTTTAGCAAAATAAGGAAGGATTTTACTTGCTTAAATACATTTTTGCACAACATTTTCATTATTAATGTTGAAAACAATTTGAAACGAGATTCGAAGTCGTTTTGGTCTTTTATAAATCAAAAAAGGCGCTCGAAATATTTGCCTAAAGAAATGTTTTATAAAAGAAAAGTGTCCAATGACGCTAAGGATTCTGTCGAACTATTTGCACAATTTTTTAAATCGGTTTTTTCGAAATCTTTTATATCTAATTTGCCGGAATCATATTCATTTCCTAAAATTGATTTTGGCCAACTAGCACTAAAGATTCAGGATATTGAGTCTGCTGTCTGTAGTCTAAAACCTAATCCTAAATTCATTTTTGTTGCTTTTTGTCTCCAGTTGCGTTTTAATTTAGTAAAGTTTAAATAAAAGAAGAGGTTTAATATTTTTCTTTTTTATTCTTTAATTTTTCAAATTTTATCACAACTTGTTATTACATATTGTGTTTTTATATTAGAATTTATTTTTTCGCTACGCGTTTCGGAAAGCTTGTTTCCATCATCAGGCTTGTTTCCATCATAGAGTACAAAGCGCCTGATGATGGAAACAAGCTTTCCGAAACGCGTAGCGAAAAAATAAATTCTAATATAAAAACAAAATAATAACAAGTTGTGATAAAATTTGAAAAATTAAAGAATAAAAAAGAAAAATATTAAACCTATCTTTTATTTAAACTTTACTAATCCTAAAACTGGCGCTGATGGCATTCCTGCAATAGTTTTAATAAAATTTTGCAAGCTCTATTTGCAAACCCTTACTTATGATATTTAATCTATCACTAGCATCGGGTTTATTCCTGGATGACTGGAAGGTCTCATTTTTGGTGCCGATCTTTAAATCTGGCTCTAAAAATGACAAAGAAAACTATAAAGAGGTATTTGCAAACTTTCTGCTAGATTAGATAGATAGATTAGATTCTTTATTTCATGAAATATATGTACAATAGTTTGTGTTTGAGAACACGAGCATGGCCGAAATAGCCGTCTGCCGGAAATGACATTTCATAGATATTAAAGAAATTATTACATAGAAGTTAAATTGAAAAGGAAAATTGAAAAAGAAAGAAATACTTATTTACAACACAAGATTTTGGGTTTAAGCATTAAAGATTAATTCGTTATGTCTTTAACAATTAGTCGACAGAAAAGATGAAAAAAAAAAAATATATTTATATAAAATCAAACAAAAAATAAAAAAAAAATAAATGCAATTTGGACATCAGTATCTAAGTATAAAACTAGATTAAAGGAATGGAATGGATCAGCGAGGGGGTCTAAAACAATTTTGATGATTTGCAACACAAAGATTTACAATTTTGAAGTGATTTAGAACACCAAAAAAAAAAATAATTAGCAATTTTAAATGATTTGAAACATAAAAGAAAAATTTTGGATTATTAAAGCAATAACTTAAGAAGAACGGTAAAAGTGGCTTGTAGCTTGGACTTTTAAAAGCTATTACGATATAACAGAGCATGATTGCAGTATTTGTACAAAACAAGCCACCCCCTAGCTCCGTTTAGTATATCGTACAGACCATTTACGGACAGATTGCTTACTCGGAAGTATAGTCGACGAATCTCTTGTATAATAGGGCATTCCGCAATGAAGTGGTGAATTTTTTCAGGCACTATCATGTTGCATAGATTACACGATTCCTCAAGATCTGTTCTGTGTGGCATGGAATTCAAATTTATTAATTCTGCTCTCGCTCTAAAAGTGGTGCTTATAACTTTCGATGAAAAATTTATATTGAAATAACTTTCGTGAGATAGCAAATGATGGTTTAGGTTCCTATAGATTAACCTTGAAGCTGAGGAAGATGCTCTAATTAGGTGCTGATCGTATAATTTGTCATCCACTTTAGCAATGATCATTGCAAAAAGCCTCTGCCAGTCGTTAACATCAGTAAAGGAGACATTCAGTTCGAGAGATATCGCTAGCTGGTTCCAATCCTTAAATGGAGAAGCATTGGTTTGTAGCAATCTTATTAAGATAGTCTTGGAAAGATTATTCCCGCTTCTCATTACCACTCTGGTTAAATAATCAGAATGAGCTTTCAAGTTTCGCACGTAGATGGGAGGCAAACCTGACTCTACATGAATAGCGTAGGTCGGCGTCGCATTTGGTAGCCGGAATAGACGCTTCAAAAAGAATCTTTGAACTGCCTCAAATTCTTCGAGGGGGCTCACACCAAAGGCCTGCACACCATAGCACATACAAGTATTAACTGTGGCGTTAAAAACTTGATACTTCGAAGAAAGGTCAATGTTTTGATTGGCGAAGAACTTCGGCCACATCATGTTGAGTGAAAGTTTGGCTTCAATACTTTTTTCTCTGGCATGCTTGTTAAAGTTTAGATTATACGACAACAACACACCCAGGTACTTGAACTCACGAACTACCTCAATTTGTTCGTTGTTAAGGCGCCAAGTTCCTACTCCAGGACGTCTTCTCTGCCGGTTCTCAAATACCATGACCTTGGTTTTTGCGACGTTGATATGGAGATCCCAAGTTTTACAGTAGGTTTGCAATCTATTAATTTGCAGTTGCAAAGAAGAAGGATTTTCCGCCAGTAAAATTAACGCCACCCGGAAGAATATCAGATATTGCATCAATGTACAACGCGAATAAAATTGGGCTTAATATGCAGCCCTGAGGGACGCCTGCAGATGTCTCAAACCATTCGGACAGGTTCGACCCATCCCACACAGCTGCGCAAGATGACGAAAGAAATTTGGCATACAACATTAAGAACTTAAGGCTTGCCTGTTAACTGTATCAAACGATGCTTTAAAATCTACAAAGCACACAAAAAGTTTCTTATTATTTTCAATATATTTTCTAGCGATGCTAGTCAGCGCGAAAATACGAGGGCGGGTCAATAAGTCCGTGACTTTTTGAATTTCTGACCTCTTTACTGAAACAGCAACACTGCTCCTGTCAACAGGCATCTGTCAGTTGACTCCTGTCAAAATTTAAACTTGCTGCGTCAGTTAGTTTGTGTTTGACAGCTATTTTTATCAGACTACTCACTAATTTGAGGAGAAAATGGAAAAAAGTGAATTTCGTGTGCTTATTAAGCATTATTTCTTGCGAAAAAAAACCATTACCGAGACCAAGGCTAAGCTTGAAAAATACTATGGGGACTCTGCACCATCGATTTCAATGGTAAAAAAGTGGTTTACTGAATTTCGTTGTGGCCGTACAAGCACTGAAGATGCCGAACGTCCTGGACGCCCAGTTGAGGTCTCTACACCCGAAACAAGCGAAAAAATTCACGATATGGTGTTGGCCGACCGAAGATTGAAAGTGCGAGAGATTGTGGAAGCCGTAGGGATCTCGCATGGCTCAGTGGTTTCAATTTTGAATGATCACTTGGGCATGAGAAAGCTTTCCGCAAGATGGGTGCCGCGTTTGCTCACAGTCGACCACAAACGCAATCGTGTAACAACTTCATAGGAAGGTTTGGCGTTGTTTAATCGCAATATGGAGGAGTTTTTGCGCCGTTTTGTAACGGTGGACGAAACATGGATCCATCACAACACACCAGAGACCAAACAACAGTCAAAACAGTGGGTTTCTAAGGGTGAATCGGGGCCAAAGAAGGCCAAGGTGGGTTTGTCAGCCAATAAAGTTATGGCGACTGTTTTTTGGGATGCACGCGGGATAATCCACATTGACTACCTTCAATAGGGAAGAACAATCAATGGGGAATATTATGCCAACTTATTGGACCGATTCAATGACGATTTGAAAAAAAACCGACGTCATTTGGCCAAGAAAAAAGTTCTTTTCCACCAAGACAATGCAAGGGTGCACACATGTGCAGTTGCCATGGCAAAAATCCATGAATTGGGCTATAAATTGCTCCCTCATCCACCCTATTCTCCAGATTTGGCTCCGAGCGACTACTTCTTGTTCCCAAACCTGAAGAAATGGCTTGGTGGAAGAAGATTTGACTTCAATGATGAAGTCATCTCGCAAACAAAGGCCTATTTTGAAGACCTCGACAAATCATTTTTTTGGAAGGGATAACAAATTGGAGAAGCGTTGGACAAAGTGTATAGAGCTCAAGGGAGACTACTTTAAAAATAAAAAAAAAATTTTATCAAAAAATCTGTGTTTTATTCCAAAAGTCACGGACTTATTGACCCGCCCTCGTATGATCAACGGTGTAAAAACCAGCCCGAAAACCAGCTTGATACATGCTGAGGCGATTATTATCCTCTATCCACCTGGAAAGTCTTGTGTATAAGATCGAAGCAAAAATCTTTCTTAGAGAATTGAGAATAGAGATGCCTCTGTAGTTTTCTGGTCGACTCACATCACCTTTTTTGAAAATAGGAAAAATAAGCGCTTTGGTAAAGCACGTTGGTACACAAGCGCTGTAGTATATTAAATTGAAAAAATCCATAATATAAGTCTCGAGTTGGTCTGTTCCGTTTTTTAAAAATTCAATTGGAATACCATCGCACCCCGGAGCTTTGTTGTTTTTCATAGCCTGCAAGGAAGCTTTAAGTTCTCCTAAGGAAATCGGGCAGTCAAGTTCAGATACCATTGTGTTTGGTAATGCAAAGCTAAAACTGTGAAGACCCTCCTCCGCTGATAGCAGTGTTTTAAAATGAGCAGCTAACGTATCAGCTTCGACATAAATCTTCACAGTTCGAATGCGCCCTCCCAATTTCTGAACATTATTCCAGAATTCTTTTGAGTTTTTGGACTGTTGTAACCTAGTTGCAAGACTTTTGGACAACCAATCTCCCGAGATCGCACAAAGGTCTATGACCGATTGACCTTGGCCGCTAATAAACGTCAGTTCGCCGCTCACATCACCATTTGCTACCCCATTCAGCACATACAACCCGAAATCCATAAGTAATTCTTTCTGCTATACCAAAGCTTTTTGAATGTATAGTTAAAAACAAAATAAATTTTCATATTAAGGACAACATATCAGAGTTTCATCATGGTTTTGTTTCGGGTCGCTCGACAACATCTAATCTGGTCCACTTCACATCTTTTGTTATAAATACTGTTGAAAGCGGACGTCAAGTTGACGCTGTATATACGGATTTTAGTAAAGCATTCGACTCTGTAAACCATGTACTTCTGATAAGAAAGCTACAACAATTTGGATTTCACTCTGCTATGCTGAAGTGGTTTTCATCATTTTTGATTGGAAGGTTTCAGAAAGTCTGTCTTGATAACAATTATTCAAGATTAATATCTTGCACTTGTGGAGTTCCTCAAGGTAGTCATCTTGGGCCGCTCCTTTTTATAATATTTATTGATGATATTGTCCAACAGCTTCAATTTTGCCACTGTTTAATGTATGCTGACGACCTCAAAATATTCTTAAAAATTAATTGCTTAAATGACTGCTTAAAGGTCCAGACGGACCTGAACAATTTATCAAGATGGTGCGTCAACAATTGCTTAAAGTTAAACGTTCGAAAATGCTTTGCTATCTCGTTCAAAAGATCTCAAACGAAATATTCGCATACCTATTGTATTGATCTCATGCCATTAATAAAAGTTGACAAAATTAAAGATCTTGGTGTATTCCTTGATACGAAACTAACCTTTGTTTCTCATATCGAGTATATAGTCGCTAAGGCTAATTCTCTTGTTGGGTTCATCAAAAGAAACGCGAAAGATTGTCCGGCATTTTCAAGTAACTTAAAGTAACTTCAAGCATTTCCGGTTAACTTCAAGTAACCTCAATCATTTTCAAGTAACTTCAGGTATTTTCAATCATTTTCAAGTAACTTCAAGCATTTTCAAGTAACTTGCTTCACCGTTTTAATCGTGAATGTTATAGCCAAGTGCATACGTGCTATGAAAATTTCAAACATAAAAGTTTTTCGTTTTTGTTTTTAATTTTACTTCTTTTTATTACGATTTTTGCGGTCAATAAGGTGTAATAACTTTCAATTAATTTTCAAATAACTTCAAGCATTTTCCAGTAACTTCAAGCATTTTCAAGTAACTTCAAGCATGTCCAAGTAACTTCAAGTATGTTCAAGCATTATAAAATGCATAACATGCACAGCAATGTTGTTGTTGGTAACTTCGAGCTTTTTCAAGTAGCTTCAAGCATTTTCAAGTAACTTCAAGCATTTTCAAGTAACTTCATGATATAAAATTTTTCCGTTCCGATTGGCAGATTATTGCCTCACACAGCAATGTTGTTGTTGTTGTAATTTCATCCAATTCGCTTCATTTTACCTGCTGTAATTCATAATGTGTATTATATATGTGGATAATTTTTGTATTGTGCACTTCTATGTATTGCCCCTACCCAAATATATATAGTGTTGGCATATCTATGTGATGTATAATAGCAAAAAAGGGGGGAAACACGTTATAGGCAACTCCGTATTAATATATAGATAGGTACTGACATTTTTTTTATAAGGAAACCTGTAATATCGTTCCAATATATTACGTAAATATCAAATTTCCTAGGACTATTGACAATGTCTCAAAAAACGCACATTTGTGGCTTAACTAAAGTTCATATATCCAAACTACATTCCAATAAATATAAAACCTAGCCCAAGATATTCATTAATCATTATTCATTTTTTGCCCGGAAATTAGTGCATATTTATGAATCTTCTATCATACTTCTTATTAAAATCTCGAATTCAACGACACATACCTATGTAGGTATATCCTGCCTCGAACTCAGAAACAATTAATACTCAAATAACTATTGTTCTTTGTTCCATTTTTTTCCTTTTTTTAAAACTCACTTAACAGTGTTTCTAAGCATACAGGACATAAAAACAAGTCGGCAACCTACCAAAAAAAACTCGGTGAACATCGAAAATATATTGATTGATCGACGAAAAAATATCTTTCACATGAATCAAAACACAAGAACGCCGAAAGGATGAGTGGATAGTGGCGCAGCGGTTGATCCCTTTTTATGTTCAGTATCCTTTTGCTCAAGTTTTTTTTTTATAAAAAATTCCTGGTAGCTGTTCAATTCTGTACATTTTTTTTAAAAAGAGGCTCCGTAAAAAAAACTGACTCTTGGAAGATCAATGAGCTTGATTGGCGGTCGGTATTCGATTCAGTCTATATATGTACCTGCGCATCTACATATACATGTAGCTATGTACACATAGCAAAAGAACATGTGGGTGAAAGAAAAACAAAACCTAATAAAAAAAAACTATTTAATTTAAAAAAAAAAAAAAAAATGAATGAACAAACCGAAAAGTCGTTCGGACGTAGAAATATTTGTCTCTACCTCCGGGTTATGAAAGGCAAGGCGAGGGAAGGATGATCAAAGCTGACTCACAGGACACCGTATGGCATGAAGTTCACATAAAATGTCATGGTGAGGCCGGTTTCCCGCACAATATGAATTGTTAAGGTAGCAGTCACACACAAAACACTTTAGGTTTGTAGGTTAGAAAATGTACATGTATGAAAAAGAGCCGTAGATGGATTGTGAAGCATTTCAACTCGAGTTCGAGCTACACTATGTTTCACAAAATAAGTACAGTGTTGGGTATAACTAAAGCAATTTTAACAGAAACACAAGATTCTGTGGTAGAATAAGTTCCAATATGTTGCCTTTGTACATACAACAATTAATTATTTGTAAAATAAAATAAATACAATAAGTCCAATTCTAAATGCCAAATCCTACGAAATTAATCGCTTTTTTCTTCACTCCAATTCGAAATAATTAAATGATGAATTATTTGATTTTCCCTTTTCTGTTATTCTAAACATACTCCGAAAATGTCGAAAAATGAGAGAAACGCCAAGTGTCTCAACAAAACGATCCCCAGTCAATCTGCTTTGAAGAGTTACAACAAATCGGGATGTAATGAATTTATCCCAAAACAGTTTTGACTGGGGATGAAAGGTAAAGCAATTCAGATTGTTTCAAAATTCTGAAAGTTTGATCGAAGTCGCGCTGCAAAAAAATGTTGGTGACTTCGATCTTAGGACCTGACGATATGGCATCAAATCGTCGGCATACGTTATAGTGTGTGTGAGTGAACCCACCAGATGACTCCTGCAAATGTTAAACAGGATCGGAGAATTCACTGCCCACTGCTGTTTAAATCGTTTTTAATGTCAAAGACTCTACTCAATGACACTATGACAAATTTAACAACTAATTTATTTCCCAAAAGAATACTGTAAATTACATATAGCATGAGTTTGTCGACACCGGATTTTTCTATAAGTCACTCTCTTCATACGGTGTCGAAGGCCTTCTCAAAGTAACCAATAAACAATTACCCATGTATTTGGTTCTTGCATTTATTTCACTGGATATCGTAAAACAGTTTCGACGCGGCATAAATAGTGGTGTCCTGCCCCGCAGTCGACCCGGTTCTGTTTTCAAAGATCAGAGTGTGTTGGAATTCGAAAATTTTAATTTTCCGGCAAAAATTCAAATTCAAAGTGTCATACGAAGACATCCACTGACAAGTCGGTGTAACACACAGATTACAGCAACTATTTCTAACAATCATATTTTATTAATATCTGAACTTGTGATGATGGCATAAACCATCGCGTAAGCGTAGTGTGGCGGGAAAATGCAGCCATCTTCTGTGAGCGAAAAATTCCCCTTAGTTGAAAAGAAGGCTATGCAGTCAAATTAGTTAATCTGAACTACGCTTTACTGAAAAATTCGGTTAACTGAAACAAAAAACTTATCACGGAGCATTTTATTAAAATGTTCATATAAATAACTCCTTTTGATTGAAACCAGCTTTACTGAAAAAAACTGGTTAATTGAAAGACATTTCTACAAAAAAAATTGTATTCTTAAACAGCCCCCACCGCAATTGTTCACTATTTGGGCAGACACGCCGCCAGAATGGGAGTACTCTTTAACGACTTCTGCAGCGCTGCAGAGGCGTCGAGGAGGAGGAAACCATTACACACCTCATATGCAACTGCCCGAACTAGTCAACACAAGGAAAGGACATCAAGACTTTACTTTTGATAGGCAGCATCTTTTCCGCCCGAAAATTCCCTTTGCTCGTTAAGGGACCAAAACCACAGTAAAATAAGTCCCGTTACTTTTCCGACCTACGGTAAACAGAGTAAGAAACTACCTAAAATATACAAAAAACCGCGCACTTAAAACGAAACCACGAAAATAAAGATCTCTTATCTTTTCAAGTCCTCGAATTTGACGCGGTTATCTTTTGGAACACTTGAATTCGACTCGGTCATCTTCTCTATGATGATAGATACAAATATTGCGGTCATCTTTGCGAGATTCCATCTTTTCGAATAGGTAGTTCATCTTAGCGAGCTTTAATTGTATTTATATGAAGGGCTTCATTTACGAAACTTACAGAACAATTAATAAAATAGATAATAAACAAAACTTATTCGTAAAAAATCGTCTGATGTGTTTCATATCTTTCAATGCATACTGTACTCCAGACTGTTGTTAGCATGGAATACTCCTCTTTCCGCGCCCTGAGCATGTTACCGGTTAAGTGGCGGACATTATCAGCTTTAATGGGAGAGTTGAGCATCAATGGTAAAAAACAAGATTCAACATCAAGGATCTACACTCAGTCGATATAAAAATATGTATAGATATACTTGCAAACAACTATCTTCCTTAATTATGGGTATAACACAACCACGAAAGGGAAAAAAGAAAGACTCCAGCTCCAGGAACAGCCATCTATAATACCGGCAGTTATGCGCCTTTTTGTACCTGACCAACATTCTATTTATGCTAACTTGTATTTAAGAATTTCAGCGCCATGGGGATGAAAAATATAATATGTAGGTAGAGGAGAACACAATACACAATGATCGGAAACCAATTGGAATGTTTGTGGCTTTAGAGGAGACCGAAGTCGTTGTGCCCTTGTGGACAGCTTAAATTACCTCAATCTGGTGATGTTCCATTTCGATTTCGCAAGCAGGTTAGTCCCCGTTTTAGTGCATTTGTTCTGAATGAAGGGTATCGCATAATTTGTTGCTGTTAACATGTTTCGTAGAATAAGAGATTCGCATAATGACTACACTGTGCTTTGTGTTGGCTGCTGAGTCCGTCTCTGCGTGCGTACAGTAACTTAAGCGAGTAGAGTTGTTCTTTTGACCTTTTTCGTTTTGGTAAGACTGCTGGTAGGTATTTTAGATCGGTTTTTAATAACATGTCAAAATTAAAATGCGCAATTGTGAAGGAAATACGTTCTTAGGGGGCTAATTAGTGCAAATTCAAAAAAATACTTAACTACTGGCTTAGGAGAGTCCTCTCAATGCCTTTAAGTGGCTGATCGGACAGATTGCCATTAAAGAAGAGTTTCTTCTCTTTTGCCTCGAACGTGTATTTGTCACTATTAAATACGTAATGCATTAAATATCTGTTATATAAAAAAAGGACAGGCAAAGAGTAGTGCAATCAGTTTCTGTAATGTAATGCATTAGCCCGTATCTTATGAGGCTATAAGAGAATGGAAACCAGCGTCACCGCAAAAGGCGGTTGCTAGGTTGGTCAAGTCAAGTCTCCGTTTTGCGTGATATTTCAGCTTGCGAGTATGAGCTAAGTTTTCTCCGCGCAACTGGAAGAGGATGGTTCTGAATTCATATACTATACCTACCGTTGGCAGGGAAAGAGGCAAAGAGTCCACTAATTGATTTAGTTGGATGCATGAACATAATGCTCAGCGGGGTTTGTCTTCGAACGGGTTGTGGTTTCTTGTTCTCTTTTTTTTATGTTCTGTCATTAAATGAAGTTCCTTTTTTTTGATTTTCCTGTATTTCTTAGAAATCTTAAGATGGAGCGCCTAAAAAAACCATAGTAGGTATCTCTGTATTTCCGCATTTGTCGACTCGTTAAAGATACAGGGCGAAGGAAACGAATGAAAACAGGTAGTCGCACTTAAGATGCGCATTTTTGCGTTTCATTTTTTCTCTTTTTAACTCTTGTGATTTGTTTTGTTAGGTTTTTGTATTTAACATATTCCTAATTAAAAGAAGAACTGACGCCTTTTTAGTGAGGCATCGAATTGGTGGACTTATTGTGGGCACAAACATTAGGCTGGGTAATTATAATTTCATAGGAAACCACTTTTGTGGTAAAACACACATCTGTAGATGTGGAATTTCAATATGCATCATTATAATCAAAGTTAAGCGCAAGATGTAGGTACCGTAACATGGGGTTACTTTGCTTCGTTTTTGCACTATTTTTAGAAACCTCTTAATATGGTAGACAAAAAATGTTGACCTATTTTTTTTCCACCCCGTTTCATTAATAAGATGTGAGATAATGCATTTATGATATAAAAACTGTAAATAATAATTAAAATCCTTTTTTTTATTGTTGAAAAAAGGGGCACAGTTGTCCAAGGGACGGGGTTACTTTGCTCCATCTAAAAACTTTGAACTGCATATATCCTTTATCTAAAGAGCTGGAGCAAAGTTAGAATTGTATTTCAATACCACTGATTCAAAAGATCATATCTGAAAAAAAAGAAAAAAAAAAAAGAAAACCCAAACTGTTTTTTTACAAAAAACAAAACAGCCTTCTTTATACGAAATTGTCCCCTTAAAAAATTTAACACATTTACTACGTGTACTACACGTTTCAATTGCTGCTTACCAGCTGCCGGTAGACGGTCCGTTGCAACATGTACAGTTGTATATGTGTGTATGTGGACATTACGGTAGGTTCGGTTGATAGAATGTTACATGTCTGAACGTGAATCGACAAACCAACTCTTTTCGTCAGTGGCGCAATCGCAAATAAAACCAATAACAAACCTGAAAGGGGTAACAATAAAACCAATGAAGGACGAAAAAAGGCTAAAGAAATGGTCAAAACGCAACACCCAAGAGAAGGAAAATTGTTTAGAAAAAAGTCACCGAAAGCTGTTCCACAAACATACGCTGAAGCTGCGTTGCAAGGACGCGAACAAACAAATAAAACATCTGATCCAGTCTCCCAAGTTTTCTCTGCAATTCTTGCCAGGCTAGAAGAACAGAGCCAAATTAATAAACGTATGTTTGAAAAACTCGACAAGCTCGAAAATCAATTTCGAAGTACACGTGCAATAATATAAATATGACGGATTTAGTTAAATTAGTGACATGGAATGCGAACGGCCTTCTGCATAAGATGGACGAGCTCGAGATATTCATTCATAAATATGAAATTGATATTTGTTTGATTTCGGAAACTCATCTGACGAAAGAAACCAGCACAAACATTCGAGGATACATTGCCTATCACGCATATCACCCTTCGGAAAGGGCGAGAGGCGGGGCATCCTTGTTGATCAAAAATACCATTGAACACTCAGTCAGTGGAACAATCGAGCTTGAAAAACTGCAATTATGCACGGTGAGCGTAAAAATTAAACACATAAAATATGATTTTGCAGCTATCTATTGCCCCCCACGTGCAACGATGGAAAGAAGCGATTTTATAAGTATCTTTGACTCACTTGGACGAAATTTCGTCATCGGAGGTGACTTTAACGCAAAACATACCTTCTGGGGATCGAGATGCATTTCAGTAAAAGGTAGAGTTCTTTACGAAGCCGGTATGGAATTGGGGGTAGACTTTCATTCCTCAGGTAAACCGACATACTGGCCCTCGGATACGGCAAAAACACCAGACCTCATCGATTTCTTCATCACGAAAGGTTTGTCGGAAAACTCTATTGCAGTTGAGGAATGCTTCGATCTTTCTTCTGATCATTCACCGGTCATTTTGACAATTAACGGCTGTCTACGAAAAAAAGAAGGTCCGCCCAGACTAACTAACATGAAAACAAACTGGGAATCCTTTAAAAAATACTGTGAAAGTAAAATCGATCTCAAAGTGTCTCTTCGAACACCCCACGAACTTGAAGACGAAGTCGATCAATTTATTAACGTCATACAATGCTCAGCCTGGAAAAATACTCCCCATAAACGGAAAATAACCACAAATTGCGAAATAACATATCCCTTGGAAATCACGCAATTGTTAAAGAAGAAAAGGGGAGCGCGCAAAAGATGGCAACAATCTCGCGCTCCACAGGATAAAACCACTCTTAACTACCTTTGTAGTAAACTTAAGAGAGAAATTCGAGACTTTAAAAATCGTCAAATTTCTACATATCTTGGAAGCCTAACTGCGGATAAAAGTACAAATTACTCGCTCTGGAAAGCCATGAAAGGCATTAAAAAACCAAAAACGCAAGCGCCACCCATCAGGAAAATCAATGGAGAATGGGCGAAGAGTGACAAGGAAAAAGCCGAAATATTTGCAGAACATTTGGAAGAAACATTTAAACCATTTGATGGTCAAGCGTTGCTCGAATTTCCTGTCCTAAACGTGGCACCTGACAATTATAGAATAAAAAGTGTATCGCTAGCCGAACTACGCTTCGAAATAGAGAAACTAAAATTAAACAAAGCTCCTGGATATGACTTAATCACAGGACAGGTCCTTAAAGAGTTACCTAGGAAAGCTTTAATAAAGTTTGCATATCTTATAAATGCATCGTTCAGGTTATTGTACGTTCCACGACAATGGAAGGTAGCTGAAGTTATAATGGTTCCAAAGCCCGATAAACCACTGAATGACAAAAAATCATATAGGCCAATATCTCTCTTACCGATAATGTCGAAGGTATTCGAAAAACTTTTGTTAAAGCGCCTACATCCGATTATCGAAGAACGTCGATTAATACCTGACCACCAATTCGGATTCAGGATTAAGCACTCTACAATCGACCAGGTTTACAGAATAACCAATGTAATTGAAAAAGCCCTAGAGGAGAAAAAAATATGTTCTAGTGTTTTTCTCGACGTCTCTCAGGCCTTTGATAAAGTATGGCATACAGGGTTGAAACATAAGCTAAGACAAGCTTTTCCGAAACAGTTATCTGATATCCTTAGTTGTTACTTATCAGACAGACTCTTTCGTGTAAAACACGGAAATGATTACTCTGAATTTAAAGAAATCGCGGCAGGAGTTCCCCAAGGAAGCGTTCTTGGACCGATCCTATTTCTAATATACACTAGTGATATTCCTCAAGAAGAAGGCACAACAGTAGCCACATTTGCAGACGATACAGCTATATTAGCGGTCAGTAATACCGTTGAATCAGCAACTAATAAACTCCAACGTTCTATTGACAAAATTTTTTGATTGGACAAAGACTTGGCGTATTGCTCTCAACGAGGCCAAATCAACGCACGTGAATTTTACTTATAAAAAGGTAGACAACTTACCCATTTTCATTGATTCGGTACGAATTCCGTACGCAAACGAGGCAAAATATTTGGGTATGACACTCGATGCGAAATTAAAATGGAAACCGCACGTCAAGAAGAAACGCGAAGAGCTCGCCATTCGATGTAAACAAATGCACTGGCTGCTTGGTAGATTTTCCCAACTCAGCATGCAGAACAAGCTGCTTTTATACAAGCAAGTACTAAAACCGGTTTGGACATACGGTATACAACTTTGGGGTTGTACCAAATCCAGTAATATCAAAATTTTACAAACTTTTCAAAACAAAGTGCTAAGAAAAATAGTAAATGCACCATGGTTTATCAGAAACACTGATATCCACAGAGACCTAACTATGGCTACCGTCGAAGATGAAATAAAACATTTTGCCTGCAAACAACAGACACGCCTTCACGGTCATTGCAATATCACCATGCTACAAATTCGAGACGATATTAACCTAGTGCGCCGATTACAAAGGATAAAACCATTTGAATTAGCGCAATAAGATGTAACCGCGTGCTTATGGCGGTATTAGCAGGTGCCTCCACTGGGAAGCTGCCTGCCAAACGCGTAATTTACAGTTTAAATAAAACTACTAGATAGGAATAACCTAGTTGTAGTATGCAGGTTTCGAAGGGAGGTGGTTTTTGTTTTCTTATCTTAAGTGAGAAAGAGTCGCATGTACGATTTTCCACCTACCCCTATTATTCGTCCGAGCCTAGTTCTGGTTCCAAGTCTCGTGCTTTTAACCAGGATAGGTAACTCTCAGCTTGCTGAGAGTAACGATAATATTACTATGGCTTGGGAGTAATATTAGAAACTCTATAAAAAAAAAAGTGGCGCAAAGTAACCCCTGCTGGGGCAAAGTAATCCCATGTTACGGTACCTATTATACTTGCACTAGCACTAGCAAATACCTATACATACAGTTAAACCTCAGCTGTAAGCACATAACACACAAAACATCTGCCGTTTTTTGAGACTATATTTTAAAAGATATATTCAGGCATAACTTTTTTTTTTGTGCACACATCCACAAGTATAGCTCCCATGCCCACTTAAATACTCACGGTACATAGTATGTGTATTTACATACAACTAGATACATTATATTAAAAACAATTGTTTTTTTTTTTATTTTTTTTTATTTTTTTTTATAATTTGCGTGCGCTAAAGGGATTTCTTTTTTTTCTGTAGTGACACAGTACCCTTATAATGGTAAAACCACAGCGCAGGCATTTAGTTTGTTGCGCAAGTAGCTCCCAGCAATTCATTGCCTATTTTTGGGTGCTACTTACTGAAAGAATAGAAGGATAGGAAAGTAGTTTGGTGCGATGGGATTTTTTTTCTCGACAGGTGGCGCCTAAATTGCTTTAGGGAGATCAGTTTTTGTTGTGTGTATTCAATTTATAAAAATCATGGCCCTGGTCGGGATTCGAACGCACGACCTGCCAATCACTTAGTGAATACACTACCATCGCACCATTGCCACCTGTTATAGAAAACTGTTAAACTCATACCTCGTTTTCACTACTGTAATGGTTTGGGATGTAATTCTACTAAAACGATAAGGCTTGATTTGATTTTTTCGGAACAGAAACGCAAAACTTCTATAAAGTCTTACCGAAAGTTTCTGTAAAGTTTCCGTCAAATGCCGGTAAGGTTAAAGATTTGCGAAAAGAGCTATTGCCTGCAAGGTATACTTATACAAAGCTAAATGGAGGCTCCAGCTTTCATTGTATACCTCTGTTAGACATAACCATGAAGAAGAAATTATTGTGATAAGGAAGCACTTACTTCTTCATCAACCCACAAATTTAAGACCTCACCAAAGCAGTAAAGGACTCGTAAACCAGCTTCACCGAAACGTGTTAAGCAAACAAAAACAAGCAAACCATGTTTTATACATGTGTGCACTATACAAGTAGGTATGTACTATACATATTTCTATATTCCTAATACCAGTGGAGAGAAATATACAAACGTTTTTTTCGCTCAGTCAAGTATCCACTCTGCCAAGCGAATGATGAGTCTCATGAGGCTAAGTGTCAACATTTATTCAGTTCATTCTTCTGTCACTTTCAAATACATCCTATACCGTGTCCTTTCACTTCAAAATGTAATTTGTTCATATGTAGGTATTTGAAAGTGCAGAAAAACGAGGTTTCTTAGAATTTGGCACCCCTATCGTAGAAAACGCCTTGGGGAACGATTCACTTAAATTCATAGCTTGGCACCGTAGAATACTTTCGAAGTCAAAGATTCAAAGGGTGGGCCAGTGGAAAAAAAAACTCTAGATGTTACTTGGCCCCGGCGGGAATTAACCGTGGATCTTTCGATTTAACCCGTCACACTAACCACTGAGCCCAACATGTTATGTACACATTAAATTAATTTATAAGATATCAATCTTATTAAGGCAAGGTAGGAGCTTTTGATTCAAATTTATTAAGTTAATGATTTCCAATTAATTTCAATTTTTTTATCAAACATATGGCGAAGGATCATATGTCCACATGGAAAAGTTCACAATGAATATGACCCACCTGGCCCCTGGGTGTTAATTGTAAATAACACACATAATATATAAAAAAAAATATTAGGCATTAACGGCCCATAGAGGGCCTAAAACCTAGCTTCTCCAACCACTTTCCTAGCGAAATGGAAGGGACCTACAATTTTACGCCGAATCCGAACGTCAAATTTGAGAAGCTTCTCATGACAATTGATACCTACTCTTGGATGTTCGCAAGAGGTGGGGCAGTGGAAACAAACTCAAGATGTTACTTGGCCCCGGTAGGAATTGAACCCACTGCGCCCTACCACATAATAGGTATAGATATATAGACCAAGAGCTCACAGCAAATTTTGGGTGTTATGTGATAACCAAAATATGCGTATCTTAGTGTGAAGGTATGCACGATACGATATCAAATCCGGAAGTCTGGCAGCGATTCGTCGCAGCTGAGGTTAGTAATAGTAGGTTATATTTTTATGATAACCACTTGAATTTAGTATCAAATGAAAGAATAGACTGCCCTGTTCACAAATCACTGGGTCCCAGACGTTTTACACGCAGCCAGTTGAATACAACTTTTATTTCTCGTGATTACGCCCGAAAGGGCAAAATGAAATAAGGCCCAAAAGGTTGGGTCTTATTTCATAATAAAAAAGTGGTCTGGGTGCGACCCGCAAGGTCCACACGACTAACTTCCCAGTGGCATCAATATGATTTATGCGATTAGTGGTAAATTTTGAAATGTGGTTGTTGTGTATGCAGCTGTGCAGCCGGCCATCCACTTAGAAGTCAGTCAGTGCTGCAACGTCAAGACTAACGCATCGCTCGGTAAACAACAAGAACCAAAACCTCATAGTCATATGTACTCAGTATATACTAACCAATGAACGGTATTTAATAGTGGCTCACGCGTATTTATTAACTGACGACTAGGATGGGATTAAATTAGAGACCACAACGACAATACACAAGCGTACGCACGCCGTTAGAGTTCAACTTGAGTCATATACGGCAACAGTAAGCACATTAAAACGCCGTTTAATTTATTTCTTCAGAGAGCGCACGGGAACAGCAATAATAAAGACCGTTCGGATTACATTTTTGTACAACATTTCGGCTGCAATAAATATATGGAAACAGTTGCACACGTTAACTCACCGTTTGAGTTGCTCGTGTGTTGAGAGCGCATGGAAGACAAAAAAAGGCAGTCTAAACAGCTAGTAGAAGTACCGTGAAAACAGAAGTAGGTATTAGTAATACTCCACGAGTTATTATGGCTGGAGTTGGCAGCCTGGAACCCTTTGACTTGGGTTATCCGAACAAATGGAAATCATATATGGAGCGGTTAAAATTATTCCTACTGGCCAATGATGTCAGGGAGGAAGAGCGGGAAAAAGCGACCTTCCTCACGCTGGCTGCCGCTCCGCTTTATGATCTATTGACATCATTGGCATTCCCCGTACAGGTGAGTGAATTGACTTTGGTGGATATCAACAAAATTTTAACCGACCATTTATCTTCACGCCCCTCGGAAATCGCTGCGTATAACCATTTCCATAAACGCGATCAACATCGGGACGAGCCCGTCAGTCGTTATATGGCACAGCTACGCACACTGGCAGTGGACTGTAATTTTGGCACAGCACTAGACCGCATGCTGCGCGACCGATTTGTTTGCATCATGAAGGATGAAACCTTGCAGAAAAATTTCCTGGCGGAGAGTGAACTAACGGTGCAACGCGTGATGGAACGCGCCATGACAAATGAAGTTGCAGCTATCAATGCTATGGCTATGAGACACGGCAGACACTCCCACGATAACGATCTCCAACACAGCGAGTCAATCCATGATGTCAGAGCGAGCTTTTCCCGTCCGCAGTGACGGAACCCCACCAACAACCACCGGCCGTGTGCTGGGAGCGGTGGTCAGCATTTTCGTAAGCAGTGCCCAAATCGTGAAAGTGTGTACCATTCCTGCGGCCTAATAGGCCATCTACAGCGCGTATGTCGGAGCGCTAACGCATAGAACCAGTCAACACCGACACCGAGCTCCACATCAGCACGTAAAAGTGCAACACAGCGCAGGTCATCGCGTGGAGAATCTTCTGTCAACCAAATCTTACCCTTAGTCAACCAAAAGAAAGCGATCTCCATCGTCATCAACGGGCGTACATGCACGTTTGAAGTGGATTCTGGGTCGCCTGTAACGATTATGAAGGAGGCCACTTGCAAACATATTTGGCCTAATGGAATTCCCGATCTCGTTAAGTGTAACTTGGAACTAAATGACTATCAACGTAACTCGATCCCCGTGAAGGGGGTCATTGATGTGTCAATCCATTATAACCGTCGTAAAATTGACAATCTGCCACTAATCATCATCTCGGGCGGTGGGTCAAATTTGGTTGGCTGCAACTGGTTCGACGCGCTGGGCATACGCATCGAAGGCGTTTACACCGTCAACAGCGAAATAAGTATCGAATCAATATTGGATAACGTTAAGCACTTGTTCTCGCCCGAACTGGTTCGGTATACGGGACCGCCAGTGTCACTAAACATCGACTCTGCGATTCCACCAGTAAGACTACCACCACGGAGTATACCTTTTGCCATCAAGGGTCTATACGAGGAAGAAATCGATCGGCTATGCAGTCAAGGCATTCTAGAGCCCGTAGAATATTCCGAATGGGCTACCCCTACAGTCCCAGTTATTAAGAAGGATGGCTCTATTCGGATATGTGGGGACTACAAATCAACTTTGAATCGGTCAGACAAACCACACTGAAACCAAATCCCAGCAGTCACCACACTATTGGCGTCCATTGAAGGGGTCTCCATTTTTGCTAAAATCGATTTGGCTCAAGCGTATCAGCAGTTGGTGGTCGATGAACGTTCAGCGTTGCTTCAAACAATATCCACGCACAAAGGCGTTTTCAAGGTTACCAGGCTTCAATTCGGCATCTCCGCAGCGCCAGGCATATTTCAAAGCTGCATCGAAAACATTCTACAAAACATCTACAAAACATGAGTATTGTCATATTTTGACGACATCGTCATTATGGGTAAGTGAAAAGAGGAGCTCGCGGTAAGGCTTAAAGAGGTGTTGTCCCGATTCGATAAAGCTGGACTGCGACTACGCAAGGAAAAGTGTCAAATAGGAGTGCCATCCGTGGAATTCTTGGGATTTAAAATCGACGCCCTGGGGATACCGCCGTCAGCTGATAAGGTCAAGGCAATCCACAACGCACCAGCACCAAGAGACAAGAAGCAGTTGCAGGCATTTCTGGGCCTTATAAACTTTTATCATGCATTTTTGCCGCACAAGGCAACTGTAGCTGAACCATTACACCGGCTATTAGATAAACATGCAAACTGGTCGTGGAAACAACACCACGAAAATGTTTTTGTTGCACTGAAGAAGCTCATCGCATCAGATGACGTGTTAGTTCACTACGATGCGAAGCTGCCATTAGTACTAATATGCGACGCATCCCCTTATGGACTCGGAGCAGTTCTTAGTCACCAGTTAGCAGATGGGCATGAAAGAAAGAGGCCGAACGGAATTACGCGCAAATCGACAGAGAAGCAGTGGCTCTGGTTTCAGGGGTCAAACAATTTCACAACTACCTATATGGCCGTTCGTTTACGCTGGTCACATCATCGCCCACTATTGGGCATCTTCACGACAACGAAATCAATCCCAAATGTAATTTCGAACCAGATGCTTCGCCGCTCAATCTTTCTTAGTGCTTACGACTTTAGCCTGGTACATTGAGCTGGGACCAAAATAAGCAATGCAATGATTTCCTTGGTTGGTTGCAGAGCAGTTAGCATCACAAACTCGGAAGGATCCACAACTATCTAAAGTTTTGAACTGGGTGCAAAGGGGATGGCCAAGCACCAAAATCGAGCGCGTAAGCGAAGCATATCCATATTATTCCCGTCGAGATGAACTCTCTGCTAATAGAGGAGTTATAGTTTGGGGAAATCGTGCTGTCATTCCTCCTCCGGCTCGAGAAGCAATCCTGAACGCTCTTCATGCACCCCATCCGGTTATAGTTACAATGAAGGCATTGGCGCGCAGCTATGTATGGTGGCCCAACATCGATGCTGAAATCGAGCTCGTCGTGAAGAGGTGCATATCATGCCAGCAGAACAGGAATGAGCAACCACAAACTGCAACACACCAGTGGGAATCAGCTAAACGTCCTTGGTCCCGCCTGCATGTCGACTTCGCCGGGCCATTCCGATGTAAAACGTTCTTCTTGGTAGTCGATTCTTACTCAAAGTGGCTCGAGGTCGCTGTGGTCAGCTCAACATCAGCAGCTGCCGGCATTCAGTTTCTTCGTCAACTTTTCGCCACCCATGGACTTCCTGACGAGCTGGTATTGGATAACGGAACAGCGTTCACATCTGATGAATTCAAAGTCTTCATGGAAAATAATATAATCCGGCACATTCGCTCTGCTCCATTTCATCCGGCTACAAACGGCCAAGCAGAACGCATGGTGCAAAGCAAACCACCAAGAACTATTTGAAGAAGTTGGACAGCAATTCTAATGTCGATCTAAGTTTGGCCAGATTTTTGTTCAATCAGCATTACGCCACATGTAGCGACGAATCGCTCACCCGCGGAGCTGCTGCTGAACCGCGAGCTCAGGACATACTTCGATAAAATACAACCACAAGAGATAACTTTGGGTAAGGTCCACGACCCTATTAGTGCTAAATGTTTCATTACAGGTAGTCCAGTTTGGGTCCGTAATTATGCTGCGGGCCCGAAATGGATTGAGGGGCGGGTGTGAAATCAAACTGGCCCCATTTCCTACAGCGTCCGCCTAAACGACTCTCGGGTAGTTAAACGTCATCAAGATCAGCTACGGAGTCGTGTGCCCACATTACTACCCCACAATGCGGATGAAGAAGGCGCATCCGATAACGAGATAGAAGCCAGGATACTGCCATCACCTGTAGAAACTGAGCAGTGTGATTTAGGACAACACGCACGATCACCAGTAGTGGACCCGACAACCCAGGTCATCCCAGCGTCCCCGACACTGATGACACCCCGCAGATCGGGTCGCAATAGACAGGTCACACAGTTCTATAACGCTTCTGGGTGTTAAGGAGTGTTGTGTATGCAGCTGTGCAGCCGGCCATCCACTTAGAAGTCAGTCAGTGCTGCAACGTCAAGACTAACGCATCGCTCGGTGAACAACAAGACCCCAAACCTCATAGTCATATGTACTCAGTATATACTTACCAATAAACGGTATTTTAATAGTGGCTCACGCGTACTTATTAGTGGTTAACCATAAGATATGGTTAAGAATTATTTAGTATTAAAAAATGCTCTTTAATATTGTTCATGGAAATTAAATTCTGTTAATAACAGCGAAGTGTGATATATATTAATAAAACCATTCAACACGGAGACCTGTAAATTTACATGTATACGAAATAACGGAGCGGAATGTAATATTGATTTACTCAATGACAATAAATAGTACAAATAAAGGCAAATTATTTTAGTTATTTATTTACGAACAAAAACGGCCGAACCGATTTCGCTGGAAACTTAATCAGTTCTGAGTTACGTAATTACGCTTCGAATAAACTCGGTCCCATGTCAAAATCATCTTTGGTTCTCCAGATAATCGTGGCGAAAGATAATTCCGAACGCACATACGCACATACGTGCATACACACACCCATACATCTCTATAAAAACGTTGGATTTGGATTCTGGTGACCTTGAAACGTGAAGATATGTTAAAATCCGCGATTCACAAAATCGGCCCCATTACAAGAACTTCCACTGGGAAGTTAATAAAACATATTATTTTTTTTTATAAATTCTGGCTCGCCAAGGCGATTAAATATGGGGCACCTTCGACCTAAAAAGATCTTTTGTGCCGTGTGGGCCAGAAAAATTTAGACCAGTAGAGTTTCCACTTTCCGTGTAAAGCGGACAATTTTACTAGTAGAAGAATTCTTTATGTCCTCGGGCACATTTGTTCCCTGAAAAAGATCTTCTTTCTAATTCCGTTTAGGGCCGGACATTCACATAAAATGTGTTCAGCTGACTCGTCCTCTTCAAGACAGAGTCGGCACTCAGGAGAGTCTACTATTTTCATTTTGTGTAGATGATATCTTAAACCATGGTGGCCAGTAAGGTAACCTACTAAGTTTTTGATATCATGCCTGCTTAGGTTTAGGCATTTGCTGGCATTTTTATTGAAAGGCCGAATGGCTCGTTTGGTCTGTCTTAAACCTGGGATGTTTTCCCAAAGATGGATACATTTTCTGTGTTCCCAGCTTTTTATTGCTGCTGTTGCTGCTGATCTAGGAGTGCAGCAGAAGGGTTCGGGACCTATGACGGGTGTTTCCGAACCTTTTCTGGCCAGTTCGTCGGCCTTTTCGTTACCTTCCACCCCGACATGACCCGGAACCCACCATAGCTTACATTATGTATTTTCTTTATATTTCAAACAAATGAAACTTAAAACAACACATTCGTTGTATCTTTTACAACTTTCAGGTACCTATTTTAGTAATATACCCAACAAAGCACCTACCCAACCTCGCACCTACTCCAAATCCAACAGTGAGCGCAAGCGGAGGTTTTATGTGGGCGACAGCATGCCCCATAAGCATTGCACTGTTTATGGGAGCTACTAGTACAATGCGTATGGGGAGCATGCTGCCTCCTGCAACCCCCCGCTTGGGGTCACTGTTGGATTTGGAGTATGTGCGAGCTTAGGGTAATTGCTTAATTTAATGCAATTAGTTAAATAAGTCCCACAAAATATTCTTTGGGTCTAATTTCATTCTCAGAAATTAAAATGTTAAAATGAAATTACACCCAAAACATATCATATTTTTGTTGTTATTCCACTAAATTAAATTCTCGGGCCTTATTTCATTTTGCCCATTCGGGCGTAATTTCTTAGCGCCACAAAAAAGTGTGGAACAGTAGTCAAAATGTGGCAATATGATAGCTTGTAAATTCCAATTGAACTCTCATATTATGTAAGTTCTTTTCTTACTCTTTAAAAACTCGATTTTCCTTGCGATCTTTCCACAAATGTAGTTGACATGATCTTTGAAATTTAGTTTGAATTTTAATTTTTCATCGTATCACATAAAGATCTACAAGTATTGAATTATTATTTTGTGGGCCATAACTCCATTGTTTACTTTTGGCCTGTTGATTTATGACCCTGCGCCTCACAAATCACCTCAACCAATTCCACCCCTGAATATCTATCAAAACGTTCGATGTTTAAAAATATTTCCATTCAGTCCCACCTTTGTATTTATGGTTTGCTTCGAATTGGTAAATAGTGACTCACAAGACAGTATTTAAAATACGGATTTTCTACTGTTACTTAGGTAAGCATAGAAAAATTTAATGAATACAATTTCAATTGAAACGTGTACACTACAGTTGTGTCAACCAACAGTCCCCAAGGTACACATTCGCAGACATAACTCAAGAGAATGTCAAACGAATTATGACATAGTGATGTAATTATCACCATAAACTTATTAATATTAATTCACTTTTAAAAAAGAATCAAAATACGTATAAAAAGATTTATTTATTTTTCACACTCTGCTTGTTTCACTCGATTTACCTAATTGATTATGACTAACAGGCGCCAGTGCAAGGAATCTGGGCGAGTTCAGCCGTCCGACTCATTCCCAAACAATTGGTTCGGTTTATTCGAAAAGTATGTCTGCCGCCTAATTTAATATGACTTTTATATCATTTGTTTGCGACGTCGTCGAACACCTTCTACACCTACCAATGTGTGACAAAAAATTTACTAGCAAAAATAAAAAGGCGATAACATTCGTCTATGGAAAAAAACACAAAATCTAAATAAAATGTGAATTTTCGCAGGCCAAGTATTGTGATGGGGGCGGCGGCTACAAATCATGGTGGCAAACAAAAATAAATCAATATAGGTATTATACCTATACAAATATAGTAATATCTACTACATGAGTGACTGCAGTTTTTTTTTAGTCTAATTTATTTTCCTATGGGATTTCTAGATTAAGGAACTTGGCGCCAGGAAATAATCTCGGCTGCCGCCACCGCTTTACGCGCGTTGTGGTTCTCTATATGTACTGATTAAATCAAGAGATGAATAGCTTAATGAAATCACCACAACAACAATAAAAAATGCGCAAGTGTTGACGAAGAATTTGAAAACTTTAAATTAAATGTTCACCAAATGACAACCGCGACCAACGGCGCTGGCGGCGGAAGTGCTATCGGCGTCGTCGGCGGCTAAGTCTGTGTAATAATGATACGACTAGGACGTTTTTTCATCGTTTGTAGCGGTGCCAATGTTATTTTATGTATCATCACCCAACGCACAAACAATTATTTGGCGTGTTTAAAATACTTTAAATTAGTTAACGGCATATTTTTATAGACATGTGCGAACAAAGAAATTATTCAATTTATTTTAAATTATTTATATCATGTTAGTTTCAATAAAACCAAAAACTTAAATTATTTCTTGTTTACTAAATTCTATCTATTTTATGTCGCATTTTGAGTGCGCATACAACAAGCAATAAAGGACCATTCATATGAGGGCGACCAATTAGCCGCGTCCGAGCGATTATTCTTAAAGTTTGACACATCATTCACATGACCAAATTTTTTAGTCGCGGATGGCGGCAAATTTCATCTGTAAAACTATGTGTACAAGAAAATCCTAACGACATTTTGAATTTTAGGTTAAGTTCGAGCGATTTTTTAAATCGTCGGTATGTGGAACGCGACCAAATGTTGTGAATTGTGATTAATCTTCGAAAAATCGCGGCAAGGTTGTTCGCAGGAAAAAAAGTTGGTTAATGAAACAATGCTGAACCCTGTTTTTATACCCTATTCTAAAGGTATATTAATTTTGACGCGAAGTTTGTAACATATCTTAATATTGACCGTAGACCCCTAAAAATTACTATATTTATGATCAGTATCGATAGTAATGTCGATCTAGCCATGTCCGTCCGTCCGTCCGTCTGTCGGCAAAAATTAGGCCTTTAAACTGAACCTAGAAAGCTGAAATTTTAACCATATACTCTCTAGGGGCCCGAAATAATCAAGTTTAAGCATTTTTGAAATCCGCCCACAGACACGCCCAAAAACTCAACAAAACAAATTCATCGAAAAAAGCGAATTTTTAGCTAGAAAGCTGAAATTTTTTATAGATGATCTTTGACTCCTAAAACTGCTCGGGAGATAAAATTTCTAAAGTCCGCCCAGTGACACGCCCACAATTAAATAAAACAATTTTATTGAAAAGTGAAAGTTTGAGCTAGGAAACTGAAATATATAATATAGACTCTCTAGGTGCCCTTCATACTTATGTTTAAATATTTTTTAAATCCGCCTACTGACGCCCACACTTAAATAAAACAGTTTTATTGAAAAACCAGAGTTTGAGCTAGTTTTTTTTTTTTACAAAAAGCTTCTTTTTTACGATTAAATCCTTTGCATGTTATATAACAAAATATGTAGAGCTTTCTTAACAAATTAACCATACTGACGAATTTTGTCACGCCCACTTATTAGGGATAGGAATAAGAATAGGGTATCCAACAGTTCGCTCAAGCGGACTGTAGCCCGTTCCTATGTTTGAAATATACATTTTAATAAACTAGTAACATGTCCCTTTCTTGGAAAAAAATATATTGAATTTTCTGTTTGGCGCCGTTTATAGTCCGTTACGTAAAATGCAAGCGTAAATATTTTGATTTGTTGTTGGGGCAGTTAAAATAAATAGATCGACACAATCTTTCTCTAAAAATGTTGCTTATGATTAATGAAACAAATATGTCACAAATAACTGAGAAATTGAAAACAAAATTGGCTAAAAAACGAAATCGTTAATTTTTCGGTAGGGAAAGCTTTTTCTTTTCAACTGCTCAGTAAATTCACAGAACTGATACAAATCGTTCCTATGATGTGTTGTTTTCAAGTTGGTTACGGTTCCACTTTTTACGTATTGCTATAAGTGAGGCGTTTATAGATTCACTTCAAAAGTAGTCTTCACCGCAATTTGTCTAATCGTTCGTTCGCGCAAATCGTTCTCATATCAATGGTCCTTAATTCCCTGTATTCGTGTAATAGGCTTTTTTCATTTTTAACTCAGAGCAGAGCCCGTCTCTTTTAGCTCAAATACATCAGAGCTAGCAAACTGTAGTTCTTTTTCTGTTCAGAGATTGATTAGTAGGGCAGTTAACAGATTTCTTAATTTTAACCTAAATTAGTTCTTCTACTACGAAGTTTACAGCAAATTCTTATAGTTTTTCTGAAAGTGATAACATAATTTATAATTATGGTTTTAAAGAAAGTACGACTTGCTCTAGTATCCGGACAGTAGATTTTAGTGTCCTGACACCTTTACTTCAGTATCCCGGCAAAAAAATTTATCTGCAAAAATTAAGCCCTTTGGTGGTGGAAATAAAACATTTATACTTTTTATAAAATTCTATCTCCATGTCAATGCAAGATACTCAGGACCGGATTAGAGATTCTTCTACTGAATTTGTACCACTGAATACAAAATTTAGATGGACATAAAGAGAACCCTCCCATTTACGACTATAACTAAACCACCGATGTCCGGGACAAGGATGGTGCGCAGAGGCCATTGCTACCAAGCATGGCCCAATAACGTAAGATTGCCGCCATGGGTTAACATGGCGTCAATCTAGAAGAGACAAGGAACGGATATCGCTTTGGGAACTTCAGATATTAAAACCCCAACAATAAGCAATCTAGTATGTATTTTCATACATCAGGCAATTCCGATGGAGATATCCCAGCCCATTGTAATGACCGATGGACAAATAGGCCATTTAGGCCTGCGTAGCCTATGATCTTACACCTAAAAATATCCCCCTTAGTAGGATAGCAAGAGAAAACTCTGATGTGTGCACGAAAGGTTGGCTCATCCTGAGGTTGTTAAATAGAAGAGCGGGGGACACCGTCTCAATAGATGAGAAATATAAGCACCAGATCCTCTTTGTAGGAGGGAAAATCTGCTAAAATTTCTGACAAATAGTGGTTCTATGTATCCTCAAACATGCTTAACGACCATCCGGAACTTAGGACCCTTCTCGATGAACTTCCGGAACCTAATATGAATTGCGTGGTCACAGACCGCATTCAAAAAACACTATGCTTCAACAAACGATTCTCCACGGAGATCCCTAAGAGTGGGTTAGTAATAACCCACCGAACAGCCACTACGGCAGATGGTTCTTAAATGGAAACGGGGGTAGGAGCGGAATATACGGACCAAACAAATGCTTTACGATACCCATGGGAAAAAGTCCCAGCGTATTTCAAGCAGAGCTCCACGCTATTCAAGAATGCGCCAGCTACATTTATTCATCTGGCATAAAAAGTGCAATCATGGTGCAGAAACACCTTTCATAGGTCCCGAACCTTTCTGCTGCACTCCTAGATCAGCAGCAACTGCAGCAATAAAAAGCTGGGAACATAGAAAATGCATCTATCATTGGAAAAACATCACAGGTCTAAGACAGGCCAAACGAGCCATTCGGCCCTTCAATAATAATGCCAGCAAATGTCTTAATCTAAGCAGGCATGATATCAAAAACTTAGTAGGTCACCTTACTGGTCACTATGGTTTAAGATATCATCTAAACAAAATGAAAATAGCAGACACTCCAAAGTGCCGACTTTGTCTTGAAGAGGACGAGTCAGCTGAACACATATTATGGGAATGTCCATCCTTCAATGGAATTAGAAGCAAGATCTTTTTCAGGGAACATATGAGCCCCGAAGACATAAAGAAATCTTCTACTGTTAAAATTATTCGCTTTACACGGAAAGTAGAAATTCTACTAGCCTAAACTTTGTCTGCCCTATATGGTACAAAAGATCTTTTAGGTCGAAGTGCCCCTTTTAAATCGCCTTGGAGAGCCAGAAGTTTATAAAAAAAAAATCGTCAAACAGAACAAGAGCATGTATAGTGCTCAAGACAGATTATTTTATGCTCGCAATGCACCGAATCCGGTGCAAATAAGCGCTGCAGAAAGTAAGCCATCGATATAATCTATGTATAGAAAAATCGGTCAATTTAGAACTCATCGCACTCCCGAAGACTGATCCTTTACGTCTAAAACGCCAGTACTCATCTGCTTGATTGAACTTATACGGGACTGAGATACATCCTAATTAATCTGCAGCAAGCAAAATCCCTGTCGGTGGGGGCCTTTCCTTTACAAAGAATTGATAGAGAGCATGTATTCTTCTTCCTCTTCAGCTTTCTTAATGGCCACTTTACTGCATCCATATTGATCCCCTTGTGGGGTTCGCCGTTTTGACCTCAACGAATATTGGCAAGCCCCCCGATTTTGATTTACTTCCTCACTGAGGCCAATCAACTGCTTGTGTTGTTGCATTTGTGTGATCCAGGATTTTTTTTTTAAACACGTGCCATGGTCCCAATATGGATTATTGCTTGATCGACCTTTTTCGACACTGGTGATATCAGTAGTGTCAACAATTAGCATGTACTCTTGCGGGACAGTTGTAATATGTTTACCGCGTAGCTAGGCGCACTTGAATGGTAATACAGCCTAGATGTGATTTCTCACCTTAGTCGCGGCCTTCACTTTTGCTTACATTATTCGTTTAATATCCCCTTAGCCTTCGCTTAGTTCTCTGCGTCCATTCTTTGAGTTAAAGTTTATAATAATACAAAAACCTTTATTTTTACGTTAATTACATAAAAAAAACGAGTTATCCGGATACTGAACCTTATTTTTCAGTATCCGGACAGACGTTTTCTTGTTCAGTTAACCCTGTCCTAATGCTGAAAAGCGGCGAGAGAAAAACAATTTTCTTTAATTTAGTCATTGAAAACATAGAAGTAGCGCTTATGTCGTTTAAACTAGACTCTGAAATTTTGCCACTTTTTCAGTAGCTGGAAACTGAAAATATCATACATTTTAGTTTTGGTATCCGAACACAAAAAAATTCGCCAAAAATGTTTAATATATCTAACTTTAATATAACAATCATACGAGTAATATACATTTTTATTGAAAACGAATAATTTTTAGATGGTCTCACGCATTTTTTTTCGGGCAGAAAATAGCCTCAAGCGTTCTCTAAGACCTCATATACTTACTGGCGCGTAACTCTTACAGTAGATCGTTAATTTACTTCAAACTATGCATTTGTTTGCGCAATACATAAAGGATTGTTATTAAGTTGCTGTTTGAGAATATTCCAATGAAATTTTTTTTTAATAAAGTACAAAGCGTCCGGATTCTAGTGCCTTTACCCTACGCACTCTATGAACTCAGAATAAGACGACTGAGCAGTGTGATTAAAAAACTGAACAAAGTCGACCACAGACTGAGAGAAGGAAAGAAAAGGAAAAACAAAATGTTGTTTTTCGGTCGCAGAAAGTAATAAAATTTAATAAAATAATTTTTATGGAAAAAATATACATAATTGCTGTCAATTGACAGCTGAACGCTCAAGTGTGTTTCATAAACAAATCAGAACGCTCAGTTCAGAGCGCGTTCTATTTGCCCTGCCCACGCTCTGTTCAGTTCTCTGTTCTGAACTAAAAAAAGAAAATACCCCTATTGCATGGCGCCTAGCATATTTCTCTTTTTTTTCCCCTACAGTTTCGTTGATACATACAACCTTTCTCGCCTGGGTTGGTTGTTCTTTTGCTCTTGGTTTTCTTTTCAACTGTCATTCAATGAATTTCTAATTTTATGTGTTTTTAAAAAGTAAATTTTCATATTTTTAGAATGCAACACATTGAAATGATAGCAAGAGTGTGGAGGTAGGCGAGCCGTTGTGGGAAGAACTAGCTCACAGCAAGAGAAATGTGATTGTATCGAAAATAAAATAGTTCAGATCAACGAAATTGTGAATTGATTCTGAATACTTTACCATCAGTCCTCTGTCAGAAAATGACGAATGACGAGGGCAGCATGCACATGTGGTTATTTAACCCCTCTACAAAAATCCAGTTACAATTTTTTGCTGCCTAAGTTATGGTCCAAGTGCGGTTTCTTTAATGAGAAAATTGATATTTATTAACAAATGCCAAATGAGTATAACATTTTGTAGCTAACGTTGTTGTTAATGTTTATTTAAAAAATAGGTATTAGTTCCAGCAATTCATCAAAAAAAAAGATTCTATTAACTAATTAGATTCTAGAAAATTAAAAAGTTTATTACTAATTATAAATCACTACAACCAAAAAATAAAGCGATTCGAACATTACAATATGTACTATCAAATAGTACTCGTATTTCGTTTGCAAATAAATATTTCGTGTTCATGATTAGCAACATGAATGATAATCGTCAACTTTTATAAACATTCATAATAGAAACTGTAGCAAGATCTCGTATTGTCGTTATTATGTACAGTACACAAACCAATGATCTACCTATATGGATCATAAACGTTTTTGTTGTAGGTAGGTACATAAATATTTATATTTCGATTCAGCAAATGACCCTTATAGTACGTTTACACAGACCCGAAATTCAATATTTCGCGACAAAATTTGAAAATTTCATTTCACATTTTCAGTGGGTACAGTGGGACAACATTTTATATGATAGCTACGGTCAAAACTTGGTTACGAACATCTTTTTGCTTTTGAAATCAGACGGGGTTGCACCAAAATATTTAATTCTTCAATAAACTGAATATGCATTGAGTGATTTGATTTGAGTGCGTTTCTGTTCACTTTCTCCTTTCTTAAAAAATTTGTCAACCCATCTTTGTCTTTGTATGAATAAGTTTTTTTGGCAGCTGTTTTCTTTCCATTTGTTTTTTTAATCAGCGCGCTGAATGATGTGTGTGGCATGGGGATAATTAAAGTTTGTTTGATTTGACAAACTTCCAGATGCAGACACGCTAAAATTCAACATTTTGAAATGCGGGAAAATGTATGATGAATATTCCGGGAGCAGTGTTGAATTCAACTGAATGGCGTTAACGTACTATTACCCTACTAGGTACCCTTAATCAACACAGACATCTACACTTCCAAAATCTTACTGAAGGAAATTTTCGATGGACTTTGCGATATTTATTTAACAATTTTATCCGTGATGAGCTCAGTCCCAACCATTCCAGATAGTCGAGTTTGGACTGTAATAAAAAATTCAAAAATAAAAAAAGTGTACTAAAATAGTATCCGGTACTAAAGCAGTCTTCCCCTATCGGGTTGACCTCTTTAACTGAGTCAGCCTGCTTTTAGGTACGATTATTAATACTGTTGTTTATCTAACTTGAGATTAAATGTACTAAATATAGTAGCCGGTACTAAAACAGTTTTCCAATATCGGGTTGACCTCTTTAACTGAGTCAGCCTGTATTTTATGTACGATTATTAATACTGTTTATCTAACTTGAGAACAATATTATGGATCGTGCACTTATACCACACAAGTTTTAAACTTTTTTTTATAACTATTGCTTTTACGTCTATTCACGAACCCTCTTTAATGCCCTTTTAGATAATCAGTGATCAGATCAGTTGCAGATTGAATTTCGAACTTACACGAATTTGATTATTTTCAGTCTCAGTTTCAGTTAAACACTTCCAGTTCTGCATTTGTATATCAGCTTAACTGACAGCTCGACTGAGAAGTTCAAAATTGAACTGCCAACTGAAAAGATAACTGATCATCAAAAGGGCTTGTTTTTGTTCATTATAACAAATGTCATAATACATAACGTATTATCGATGACATTTTGTATGTAATTCCTCTAAATCAAATTTCGTCCTCGAATTAGAACTAAGGATTAGACTGTGATTGTCCATTGAAGAACGTACAAAAACGATAAAGCAAAGAAGAAAGTTTTTTTTAATTCATGGTAATTTTGCAAATGATTTAGCAGTATTACCTTATTATGTAAAAACGTTTTGTGTGCAATAAATTACTATCCTAAGATGTCAGTTTGACTACAGATTAAATTCGATTTTAACAACTTATCAAAAGTTGACAGATCCATTTGGATAGAGAATCAACCGCAATAGCTATTTCAGCTGACAAAAACGAGATATAATCTGTAATTTGACACTGACATTTGTAAGTACGTGGTTAATCCGAATTAATAATGTCTATGTAGGTATATAACAATTACAAAAAAAAAAAACTTTTTGTCTCACCTTCTATTAATATCCGATTCCAATGAGCTGGATTGCAGCAAACGTAAACCTTTTCCTTGCCATTCGGACACATGGGTATTCGTTTCAATTCGGTTGAGGTTTTTAAATCCGGCCATGACCATAAACGACACGCAATCACGTTTGGCTCTTCGCCTCCGATTGTTTCGCGCGGTACTAGAACACAATCCGACGATTGACGAGTGCGGTGATGGTTTTGACGTCGCCAACCGCCGCCATTGTTCGCGTCGGTCCCGCACCGATTTTCGACAACTTGACACAGAGTATCCATTTGGGTAACTTTTAGCTTTTTTACAAGGGCCTCGAACAGTTCTTTTATAGAGGAATCGTTCGTTGTTGGTTTTTGATTGTAGAAATTGAAATTGTTTTTGCTGCTGTTGTTGTTGTTGTTGTTGATGTTGTTGTTGTTGTTGATGCCCATGGCATAGCTGTTGTTGTTGAGAATATAATTCCGGTTGTTTTGGGGATAGAGAATGCTCCCTATGCTCGATTCGTTTGACTGGGAGCCACGGCAACAATTTAATACACTTGCCGCTGTCGCAGTTATCGCCGATGTTACCGTCGAGTGTGCTGGTATTGCTATGGCAATGTTGTTGAGAGAATAATTCTGATTTCGGTTCATTTGATGAGGGCACTTGCCAACAATTAGCTCGTTCGACACGGAATCCCCACCGGTACAACAACAATTCTGTAAAACATTTCCCACTGCCGTCACAGTTGGTCTGCTGTTGTTGTTGTTGGTCATTGATGTTTGATGAAATGACAGGAGTTGTGGCCAACTCGTTAATCGTTGTGCTATTAGCTCCTCCGTCTGCAGCGCTAAATAACTGGAAAATCGATGATCGTACTCGTCGCTTTCGTTGCAATCGGTTGAATTGTCGCCACAACTTTCGTAATAGGAGCCACCTGTCTTGATTTCGTAATCCTGTTCGATGCTCATTTCCTCCGAGCCGGACTCCATTTCCATTGGATACGATACTTCGTCGGCGACTCCTCCGAAACATCTGTTCGAACACACACATTGGAGTGTGTTTACTGGATCCGAGTCCAGAAGTGGTTGTTTGTTCTCCAGATTCGAACTCATACTGTAACAGTATTTTCCGGAGCATTTCATTGGAACATATTGCGGCGTTGGCGAATCCCGCTGATCCATCATCGAAGTTTGCTGCTGAAACAGGGTCTGATTCCGCCGCAGCTCCTGTTGAGGGCGGAGTAGACGTTGAGGGTGACGCCGCTGTGGTTGCACACTTGGCATTACATCGTTGCCTTGATTGTACTGCTGAAAGAGTGTTTCGCATGCAAACCATAGTTTGGTTTTTTTTTTCTGTTTGTTGCTTTGAAACATGAACATGGAGGGACATAAAATGCATTGGTAACATCGATCTATCGTGTTTGCATTATCGATTAAAACTGATGCAATTAAACTTAAATTGAATCACCCTATCGACAGACGATATTTGTTTTATTGTAAAATTTTTCCGATTAGATCGTTCTTTTCTCCTTTTTTTTAAATGTGCGTTCGTGGCTCTTCCTTATAGTAAATGGTTAACATTAACTAAATTGCTGTATGTTATATAAATCACTTTTAATATTTATATATAACTTAATTTTGTATATCTAAAGCATTATCACAATATATTTCAAATCGAAAAAAACGACAGTACGTGGATTACTTGGTTTGTTGAAGCGCGATTATATAATGGAGCACTTTTAAAAATACACTTTTCAGCTGTAAACACAGGCTTAGTGACAAAGACACGAGCACGTTATATTGGTATTCATCAATTTTTTGAAAACAACTTAATTAATTTTAGATATTTTCCTTTAAGGCATTTGTTAACCGTATTATCATTAAAATTGTATTTTAATAACAAACAATCAATCACACTTTGATTTTTTTATAAAGCACTTTTTGGTTGAAGCAGGCAGATAATTATTTAATTTTCTTTTGTATTTTTTGTTTGATATGTACGATTTTTATTTGAAAAAGGAATCAAGAAAATTGTGTTAAGATGCAAATTATTTCTGCGTTTTAGAGTTGAGGAGATGGGCTGATTTGGAAAAAATCCGCTGCTGAAACAAATGTTGAGATTTTGGTATTATTTCTCAGTAAAAAAAGTTAGGTATTGTATATTGTTAGAGATGCATTAACTAGTGTGTGCCAAATTGTGAAAAAATATTAAACTAATGATACCCTGCAGAATGGTAAAGCTATTTCTGAGACCTGACTTAATGGATACAAACTTTAAGCTACTTACTCTTGCTTAGTACAACCAACAAATACGAGCAATGAGATACCTAACTAAAATCATTAGGCCTGTTCTTTTTGGTTTAGCTAAGTATTATTTAGAACTTTCCAGTGGAAGGGAACTAAAACGTGTTCATCCTACTTAAGGAAATCCTAACCGCAATCTCCGTGGCCACATATAAGATACCTTACCTACTAAATAAAAGGAAACATACATATTTCAATCATTGATAAAGACAACCTTAACTATAACAGCCATATTAATAAAAAAAAACACTATCAACTCTTTAACACACGAGTTAGCAGGCACACGGATAGCGAACTTGTCCATAAGATAACTTTTCTGATTAATAAAAATATGTTTTCCCTGTGTTTGCTTTTGGCTCTTTATCACTTACAGCACGGCAGAACTTCACCAAATTATACTAAAAAATCGAGTGTATCTGTCATATTTCATCAGTTGACAGTTTGACACTGATTTCTGTGTATTCCGTTCCAATACTATGGTACAACTATGGAGTCAACGCATTATGATTTATGAAAGAGTAATATGCTCAAATGGGAAACGGTGTTCTCTCTCATCCTCACACATGCATGTGTATCCTCTCAATTTGTGAATGCATGAACTACAATCTGACATATCTGTATAGTTATCCGCTCCTTATATGCCAAATTCGCTGAGTTAAATTATCCGCTTGTTACCGCATGTCATTTAAAGCTAACACACATTTATTAATATGGAATATAAATAAATAGTTGTGTTAGTGCTATCTCGCTGCTATTTGGTGTTTATTAATATGTAAAAAAAATAATTGCTGTCGGTCATAAATTCGTGTAAATCAGTAGGTTTTCGTGACTGGATATCGCCGATGGCTTAAAAAAGAATGATACAACAATCAATAACAGGAGTATGCATGTTGCAAAATCGTAAAGAAATAAGCAGGCCTAACAACTCTGAATCTACAAGGCGATCCTTTGTCTTGCATGACCTATCAAGGCATATCCATCCCTGCTTAATGTCGCATATAAGATCCTATGCAACGTACTGTGTGAACGTCTCAAGCACGAACCAGTGCGGCTTCCGGCCCCGCAGATCGACACTAGACCAAATGTTCACACTGGGGAAAATCCTTGAAAAGGGTGTGTGACGTAAGGGCGTAAGCCAAGATCCTTAAGCAAAATTCGCCATAATGATGTCTGGGAGGGGCCCAATTCTTGAGAATGCCGTGAAATTGACTGATTGGGCTGGTTTAACGAATTTCAAGTCGAGAATTATCATCTTGTCATCGACTTTAAAGTGCAAGGAGGGCGAATGAAGGAGACGATACAACCGCGAAAACTATTAGCTGTACACAGATGAAGATGTTGTCCAAAAAGCTAAATCATGTCGACTACATTGGGTCGGCCACATTGAGCTAATGGGCAATAATGCTGCAGTCAAGAGGATCTTCACCTCCCAGCGCCCAGATTTGAGAAGGCAAGGAAGACCGAATTTCCGTTTTAAGGACCAACCCATTGCAGATGTCAGGCCGCTTATTCTGGACAATAGGAAGCAGGGTGCTAGGTATTGCAGAGCATGGAAGGCTCCTGTGTCTCAGGCAGAGTAATACGCAACAACTCTGAATTACACAAATGTAACAACAGCCGTGTTTCGGTGCTAAGTGTATACCCAGCTCAGCATAATTTTACACGTAAACAATAACAAAAAGGAGTGCTGAAGATAAAGAGGTCAGCAGTCGAGGACTGAGACGAAGTGAACATAGAGTGTTGGTGCCATGAAGCGACTAGATGGCGGTAAAATAAGTTGGGAGCAAATATATTCCGATTGTTATGCAGAGATAGTGGATGTGTTCGTCGATTAAACAAAAAAATCCTCATTTCAAAAAAAATTATGAGAAGAAAATTAAAAAAAAAAAAAAAAAAAATAAGCATCCGTTTTTTTCCTTGCTGTCAAACACAAAAGATTTTATGATGTTCAAAAATCTTTCAAAAAATACGTTTGAATTTGCATCCTTGCTTTAATAATAATCCAAATCGCACTCTTTTAAAGTGCAAATACTGCGAACACATCCTTAAAAATGAAAAGTGAAAATAGAATACGATATCGGCGTTTTAATTGTAAAATTATGCTGAGCTGGGTATACACTAGCACCGAAACACGGCTAATATCAGCATTTAATTGGTCTCATCGGCGAAGTGACCAAAGAAAATACCTCACGAACACTTCTTTGAACTTCTCCACACGGTGCTACTCAACAGAAACTATACTGATTTGCTATTAAAGTTACTACCTATTTAGTGGTTCATATCATAAGTGAAGCGGTTCCATACACGAAGCTATTCGAAAGAGATCGAAATCAGTAGTTTCTTTGAATACCTAATCATGGAGGGAGAAGCAGTACCACTGAAAAGTGACTCGACAGCTGAGTCACATTAAACCTGTTGCGCTGTGTAATGTGCCCCATTATCTTTGTGTTTAGAGGGGTTTAAAAGAAATAAATTATCCAGCTAAATTCTTCAGTAAAGTTGTGTTTTTTTTTCTGCAGGAATGGAGATGGGTCCCATTAAGTGAATAATGTTGTACATATGTGGATCTCTTCTCCTCATACCCCTTATAACCATTCTTCTCCATTCTTCTTTTTCCCTTATGGCAAGGTTACTATCAGGATTAAGGGGGTCATAAATAACCCTCCCACTTCACTGCACCCCCACTCTTGGGATTCGCCAGTTCGACCTCAATAAACATCGGCACGTTTCCTGGTTTCGGATCACATTCTCACTGATGCCAATGAAATGCCGGTGTTGTTGCATTTGTATGATGATCCAGAAGTTTTTAGGCCTAGCTTTTTACGATTTCGACACGTAAATATATGTTCCCATTTTTGATTATTGTTCAATCGTTCTTTTACGACACTGATGATCTCCAATCGTGCCAACTCATGGATTTGAACGCACACTCGGGACAGCTTTAAGATGTTAAACATATCGCTGGGCTCACCTGGATATTAAAAAGCTTAAATTCGATTTCTCCCAGTAGTCGGCTTGTCCGGTCACTCTTTTTCGGCATTTTCAAAATGTCTTCCTTTAAAATGCTTTGTCTCTTCGGCCAGTGGAAAAATGCTTCTATTGCTCCGATAGTTCCTAACGCATTTTTTATACCCGAAACTCCGCAAGCGGCATTGATGACCAAACTGAAGCCATGCGCGGCACAATGAGAGTAGATTGCAAGAGGAAAATGAGACCTGATATGGACTTGTACTCCGTTTACTACGCCACTCATAACTGGTGCATATATATATCTGTGTCTCAAAAAATTATCGACACTGTGTCGCGAAGTAGATGTTCCGAATTAAAATTGTTTGCATTGGTAACCGTGTGTCCACACAACCGGCACTATCGTAGTTTCATGCAAAATGTATCAAAAGAATGAGAAAATGAGGTTAAGTTAGATCATGACAGTATAAACTTTATGGACCCCCCCCCCCCCCCCCCACGGTAGTCGAGACCCTAGATCCGCCACTGCTCTACACCAAAACGAGGATTTCTGCCTGGTAGTACAATGGACCGTTACCGAGTCTGAGTGCTCTAGGATTTGGAATTCCTTTTTTTTAAATAAAAAATAAAAAAAGCCCATAGATACTAAATAGGTCCTGGTTCGTACCTAGAATTAACGGGTGAAAAAAGCCGACCTGGCTTAAAAGGGTAAGAGATGATTAATTTGTTGCCACTCAAATAGGAATATAGATACTAGGTATTTGACACATTTCAAATTTTGTATTAAGTTTATCGGCTTCGGTCAGAGGTTAGGACAATTCAACATTTTTAATGAAAAAAGTGATTTATAGACATTTTGTTATCTCCTTGTAGAAAATGTTCACCAACTTAAGTAATCAAAAGAGCTCTTCAAGTTCAAAATATTCCGTAAGCAAAAGATATACAAAATTGGTAGGTACTAAGCTCCAATCAATTTCATATGAACTTACATTACTTGTGTGTCACTAATAAAAACTATAAAATATTTCAAAAACTAATAAACATTTGAAGAGCTAATTTACTTTCCTTAAAAACGGAATCAGTAGTAGAGAATTATCTAATCTATGTAGGTATCTATGTAGGAAGGTTCATGCAAAAATAAATGCTTAATCTTTGATAAATACAGTAATGACTGCTCAAAGCAAACCCGATTAATAAAGGGAAAATTCGGTTGTAACAAATTATTAGTTTTAATCAAAATTCCAAAAGCAACCTGGACTTTATTCTTTCACTTAGAATGAACTAATATTGAAGATACCCTCGAGTTTGTTCAGGCGGGCACTTCTGTATGTTGTTAGGTAGGTATTTACCTAAATTAAAGTCATACAAATAACAACTAAAAGGTTAGGTTTGATACTCATACGTAGCTGATCGACTAAACATCTGCCTACCATTATAATTGTCATTCAATACATCACATCTGATGGGATGTTGTACCTATACACGTACATAGTATAAAAACTAATAACTTTTTAAAGAAAAAGCTGCTCGTTTCGATTTCATATAAGAAAATTACAATAATCTATCAAATTTCAATTAAAAACTTAATTATTAAACACATATACATACGTAAATACACACATGAACGTATGGATTGTTCTGCGGTGCTGTCAAAACATCAAAGGAAAAACAACAACAAAAAATACTGCACTCCGTGCATTTTCACAGGTATGTACAACCAAGAGATACAGAAGAAGTGACAAAATCCCCAATCCAATCCCCATGAACACACATTGCATGCATTCAAACTCTAGCTGAGTGTATGGGTAGATTCGTATATAAATTTAGCACGTTTTACATATATATATAGATATCCACATTGTATTATAGTATCCATGTGTGCACGGTATTTAAGGCGCCAGTGGGCGCCACTGACGTAATAAAAAAAAAAGGTAAACGTCGTCGCACTGGCGCCAGCCAGCCAACTAGACACACATATGCATACATATAGCGTGAAGCGAGAACAACACTGAAATAAGCAGTTCCTTGCCGGTGGCACACATTTTTTTTTAATTTTTTAGTATCTAGATATATGTATGTATTGTTAATTCTGGTCTGATGGCTTTGTCTCGCATTTCTATAGCCACACTAACATTTATCAATTTTCTTTCGCAGCCGAATAACATACACAAAATCAAAAATATAACTCACATCATGCGACACGAAATAAAAATAAATAAACCTCCAACAAACTGACAGCTAATAAATATTTAGTAAGAAATATTTGTGCCTTAATCTACTTAACTAAAATGCAATAAATACCTTAAAGCCTATACATAACTGCAAATTAAAATAATGCACATTTTTATTATTTTTTTGTCGAAAAACGCAAAGAAATTAACATAAAGGGATGTGAACAAAATGATCTGGCACTGGCACTGGCACACAAATCTATAGATGCAAAGATGTATGTGACGTATAAAATTATATCTCATAGAAAGATCAATTTAAAGGCACACACTAGTTTTAAACCTTATCGGCATGTTTCTCTTTTTCTGTAATTCGTATTTGCAATAAATTTATTATTTTCATTTTCAATTATAATTTGGCATACAGTAGAGAACATAAGAGATATGCCAAAAGATTTATCTTTTGTTTTTTTGGTTTAAGAAATTTGAACTCCACATGTCAAAACTCACTTAATTTTATAACGACAAAGAAAAATCGTCTGTTATGAACACGACACGAACTCTTTCCTATTCTTGTATTTTATATTTTGTAGATAATTTTTTTTCAATTTTTCTTTCACTCAATTTTCTTTCGTACGTTCCGCGATTAGAAACTTTTTTTTATTTTTTTTATTTGTGTATGATATGTACATATTACCGTTTCACGATATGCGATATATTTCTTTATATTTTATGTTATAAATTTTCACTTTGAATTTCTAAATATTGAGACACGACTACTTTTTTTTTATTTATTTTTCTCTTCTCATGCGAGAGAATTAAAAAGGTGTAGATTAGATATGTATAAAAAAAATCTTAGCAGAAAATGCAATCAACAAGAGAATATTTTTTATTAATTTCATTGACAACGAGCAAAATACATTTTTAAGATGGACAGTAAGAAACAAAAATGCGAAATTTAATCAATTTTATTTGCATGGAAAATGTATAATTTTCTAGTAGGTATGAAGAAAATATTTCTTTAACATAATAATAAAAAAAATAAGAAACCACACGAATACCGCGACGCTCAACCGACAAGTTGCAGCAATGGACTGAAAAGCGAGTTTTCTGTTCATGAAAAATTGTATGTGGATTGTGGTGTAAGTAAAAGTTGGTAATGTGGTGGTATTTCTTTTTACGTTTTTTCTTTGATTGAATTGAATTTATTCTCCACATGTTTCTCAATACATTCAAACAGAGAGGCGAACATTTTCAGTTTCAGTTATATACATTTTTCTTATTCTAGTCAGTGTTGCCGCGTTAACGAAATAGGTATTTTGTGTTTGAAAGGGTCATACATACTCCATGCTCCCATGGCACAACGAGGTCAAAATTGATGGAAAATATGTAGCAAACGTGTAACTCCCACCTGAACAATTTTTTTAAAGAATTTTTGAAATTTGCAAATAAAAAAAACAATGAAATTTAGTGTCCAGAGCGGCAAATTATAAGAGATGCACTGCAGCCGTCCATCCTCTGCGATCCCGGGCATGCTGCATTCAATTGTCCAGACCCAACGCTCTGGCGGTGAATCAGTCTTTATAACGGAGGCTCGCTCTCCCTTGACCTCTCGACCCTGGGGCTGCCACAGCTCATAGAGCTCATATTCACGGGTGTATCCTCTATAAGTAGTATTATTTTACTATTTGCCACTACAAATTTATAGATTAAAGTTAAAGTTAATAAGTAAGTGTTTACATTGAATTTTATAATTACACCTAATAAAAGCAATTAATAAAAAATGTAAAAATTTGACTCATTTTTTATTTCATTTGGTAAATTATTGAATAGTTTAATTCCTTATACCTACATACATGATCATATTTTGTGTTCTGCTATCTCTATACAGAGGTAATCTAAAATTGTTATTAGGTCTTAAGTTATGAGGTTGAACGTCATGAGTTAGGTTTAAATTAAGAGAAAGATAATCAGGAATTTTTAATTTTAAACACAAATATTTATAATTTGTTTGATATTGAGCCAGTTTAGGCATGAGAGCATAACATTGATCGGCGTGTAAAAACTGCATTTCAGGATGATCCTCATCGCTTTATTTTGGAGTTTTTGAAGTCTGTTTATTTCCGTTACGTTGCCCATGTACAAGATTGTTGGACAGAATTCAAAGTGTAGTTTTATTGCACACTTGTTCAATTTGATTGTTATTTATCCGTATATTTGTTGAATATTTAGCGATTATTACCATACAATTTGTTTTATGACATTAATTTTAGGTTTGTTCATATCTAACCATTAACATCGTCGATCAAATCATCATTTAAGTTTTCAGTTATCACTTCTAAATCTTTACCGGAAACAAATAAGAGTGAATCATCAGCTAACAGTTAAATTGTGCAGTATTTAATAATATTGCTTATATCATTGATGTATATAAGAAATATAAGTGGCCCAATATTGTTCCTTGTGGCACACCGAACGAAGTAATTTCACTAGTCGATAAGCATTCATTAATTTTGGTTCGTTGGGATCTATTATTCAAGTATGTTTGAAACCTGTTTGGTTCTTTATTTTTAATACCGTATTTGTTTAATTTAATTAGAAGTATCGATCTATCTATTGTTTCAAAAGCTCTTTGAAAGTCTATAAAAACGGAGATTATTTTATTTTGTTCAGAATCAACCAGTTAAGAGCTATTTCACAAGAGCGATCCGAACGAAACCCGGATTGATTTTGGATAAGATGTTATTATCCAATACATATATATATATATAATTGTTCATGAGCCACTTTTTCAAGGTAACATGTTAATAGGTCTAAATTTATCACAGTTTGCACTTTGTGTATGGGAGTTACTATAGATTCTTTAAAATTATCAAGAAAATGCCTTGTCCGAATGAGTCATTTATAATTTTCAACAATAAGGGTCCAATAACATCAAAGCAGTCTAATAGTATTTCAGTATTTAATTTTAAAGAGTCCTTTTTCTAGTTCATTTTTTGTATATATTATTAAGTTCAGCGCGGTTTATTGGTTTAAATAGAAATGAGGTATCCAAATCTGCTGAATAACTTAAATTACGATTACGTATAGAATTACTTATATCATTAAAACTGTTTATAAAATATTTATTTGGTTTATTTGCTATCACCAAATTATCAGTTTCTGTAATGTCTTTTTTAAATACTAATGTTTTAATAACTTTCCACATAGCTTCTTGATTTGCACAACGTTCAATTTGATTGCAGGTATAAGTTTTCTTTAGCTAATTGAAGCCTATGTTTGTATAAATTTCTTACCCTTCGGTATTCAACACAGTAAGAAGGAAGATTAAATACGATTGCTTTTTCTTGTTCAATTCTTCTGTGAACCATTCATTGCTACGCGGATGTAAATTTGTCAGGAGTTTTGAACCCATTTGGGCGGTTTCCTAAGGTAATTCCAAGTCGGATCACAACAAAGTCATCATTCGTGTGGAGTTGATGTTTATTTCTAGGTAAATTAATTCCTGGACTATGTTGAAGGCCTAGGCGGTGGACAAATGTTTATATATTTCATGTACTTGGTCCTGTCCTCATCGCCGTAAGAGCACTTACCACGGCACGCTGAAAACGGCCGACGAAGTCGATATCGTCCGCATACTCTAGTAGCTAGACGGATCTATTGAAGAAAGTGCCTTCCGTGTTGACGCCTGCACAATATTTTCTCCAGAAGAAGAATGAAGAAGTCACATCAAACAAAAACGTCCAACATCAAATCTCTTCTTTTGGGCAGTTCGCAGCTAATTTTCGTTTGACAGTCGAGTTCTAAATTTAAAGACGTTATCGGATGGAAGCCTATAACCTAAGCCGTTTTCCATCGACCAATCCACACCCTAATATAGGCAATCTTTTATAGCAACTGTAATTAATGTTGGAATTTTTCCTTTCATCGTACCTGATCCTATCCATCGTATCTCCTGGATCGCAGTTATATCTGCCTTGTACCGCTCGAAGACAGATTCAAGCTTTTGAGTAGAGTCTGGGGTGTACAACATCCGCACGTTCCAGGTGCATAATCCCAGATAGTAGCCCGCTGACATTCCGGTATGGTTGTCATTTGAGAGTATTTATTATCACATCTCTCTGCTAATTATTTTCTTTTTTTACGTAATAGAGATAGTTACCCGGATGGCAGAATCCCCAACATGGAGAACCTGGTACAGGCCTTGACCCTAGAACAGCGACCCGGATATTTCAGTGACATTAATCAACTTGGGGGTTGTGCCGTTGGCCAATAGAGGGTTAATCTTCAACCATCTTTCTTTCAACACCCTGCTCAGCTCCAAATAAGTCAAAATACCTCATGTAAGGTGTCTGTCGTCCTCACTGTCGACGACACCATTGATTCAATCTAGTGAATTCATCCGCCGACCAATCTTAGGCCAACTAGTCAACATTCAGCGCCATCTAGTCGAGACCTATGTAACGATATGTCATACTTGAAAGCGGACGGTTGCTCAGTTTGAATAGCTATGAAGCAATTATAGCATGTTTTATTCTCGAAACTTCTATAAACGAAACAATGTTCTGGAACCTTCGACAGGTGTCACTGGGATATATTAATAGATGTCATAGGAATATTGTAAGTAGTGCGATTTAAAGCTATGGATGGCAGTAGTTATAAGTATAAAGAAAAGGAGGAAATACTGAATAAGACAGATTTGATTGTTTATTGAAAGTGATTAATTGTGAATGTGAATTATTGTTGTTTTAAATAAGTGAATTACTAGAATAGTAATAAAGAACAAAGATATTGTTACAGTTTTATCTTTTCGAATCCTAGCCTGGATGTAACAGTATTGTTCATTTTATTGTTTTAACATCCAGCGTTGCCAACCTGAAGGAAAAAGGAGTACGAGAAGCGAGCGATAGAATCAATTGAGGGGCGCTACTGCAGAGGCAATGTTCGAATGATGTCGAAAAAGGTCTGAGACAATACGACGCGCTATCATACACTTTCTTTAACATCGTTCTTGAAGCAATTGTACGGAACTCACAAACCAACACCAGAGGTACAATTTTTCAAAAGTCCGTTCAACTACTTGCCTATGCTGATGATATTGACATTATTGGGAGAACGCGGCGAGCTGTCAGTGGCGCATTTGGAAGCATCGGAACGGAGGCGGCGAAGATGGGTCTGTGATGAGGACAAAACGAGGTACATATATGCTCTCATCAAGAAAGGACTCTCAATATCGGTGACTCGGACAAAACTCACGATGGACAGATACAACTTCGAAGTAGTTGAAGACTTTGTCTACCTGGGCTCCACTATCACTTCGCAAAATGACATCGGCGCAGAGATAAAGCGAAGAATCACTCTTGCCAATCGCTGTCTCTTCGGGCTAAGAAGGCATCTAAGAAGTAAAGCCCTCTCTCATAGAACCAAGGAGATATTATATAAGACCTCAATCATCCCGGTCCTGCTGTATGGTGCAGAAGCATGGACCCTTTCAAAAGCGGATGAAAACCTTCTGGGATGCTTTGAGAGAAAGATTCTTCGAGTGATATTCGGTTCAGTTTGTGATGATGGAGTGTGGAGAAGAAGATTCGTCGACGAACTATACGGGCTATACAGCGACACTGATCTGGTCAAAAAGCTAAAAATGCAACGGCTGAGATGGCTGGGACACGTGGAGCGTATGGACATCAACGCACCAGCCCGACTAGTCTTCGAATCCACCCCTGAGGGTCAACGCAGCAGAGGAAGACCCCACCTTAGGTGACGCGCACAATTGGAGAACAACCTCAACCAACTTGGTGTGCGTAACTGGAGGCAGCTAGCGAGGGACCGAGCTGGCTGGAGGGCCTTGTTGGTTATATCTTAACTCAGTCTTAAGATATCCAATTTTTAACCTGTTCCATTTTTCCTGCCCAAGCTAATTTTTTGACTTTCGGTTCAATTTTCTCCAGAAAATGCGTAATAAACATAACGTTTCAATATTTTTTTTGAATGAACGTAACAATAATAAAAATAAAAGCTTACGACAAGTTTGCAGAAAAACCATTGAAAGGAAAACATTGAGTACACCCAAGTAAGCCTTTTCTTAAATCCTCAATAAATGATATAAAAATTAGAGATGACCTTACTGTAGAACAATTTTTTCCTTGGAATATACCCATAAATCATGTCCTAAAATATTGTCAACGAATTAAGGGACACCCTGTATTTTTCTTTTAAATTGTGGGCGTGTCAGTTTGCGGATTTTTAAAACCTTAACACTTATGTATTTCGAGATCCTAGAGTGCACATATTTTGAATTTCTTCTAGTTCGAATTTCGATTTTTTCGATAAATCGGTTCTTTTCAGATTGTGGGCTTGAATATTTTGGGTCCCTAGGAAGTAGAGTCCCAAATGTAGTTGCCTAGCTTTTAAGTGCCTACAAATTCACATGACAAAATTTGTTGGTCGCGGACGCGAATTCCAACTGACACCAGTCGTCGGTCCCTTCCAACCGGTTTGACCTCTGATGAAACGTAAATATATGCCTAGATTGTAATTTCAATTTTCTAAAAATTGACATTAATCGTTTTATATTTTAGGAAGTAATACAAATTTTAACATAGGCCAAGCCGTTCGTGCGGCAGAGACCGAAGAATATTTTTACCAAAAAAAGTTGAAACACATTCTACGTCCTCTCCCAAACGGGTTGGCCTACAGCGATGATAAATGTTTATAAATCTTTGGATTCGAATTGTAATTCTCGCAAAAGTGCCAGTAAATTTTTTTGGTTTCCAGTGTCCATATTATTATGAAAAAAGGAAAAACTATGACACAAAAAACAAAACGAAAACTGCGTTTCCTTGTGACAGACAGAATGCAACTGTCGAACTATTTAACTGACAGTTATCTGCGTAATTGGATACTTCATCGCCCCTTAAGTTTTTTAGAATTTGAACATTAACCACTGGTTACTCTTATTCGGTGATTGTGCAACGTATACATATACTGCAAGTCATAAAATTAGAAGCAGGCATTTTTGAAAAATAAAATCGATATTTCTCCCGTTACATGATGGATTAAAAAAAACGACTATGATAAATTAGAGACTGTTTTGTTAACAACAAAATAAGAAATGTGTGTATAGGAGAGATTTAGCTAACGGTTCTTAGAAGACAAATTGTAAATTGAGTAAAGAATATGCGGAAATAAATCGGGTCATTAGATTAGAAGCTCTGAACAAATCAACGTTTTTTGTGAAGTGAATATATTTTTTGTCGGTTTAAACGGTAGGTATATATTATAAAGTACCTAATTGTTCTTGATTGAGTGTTAATAAAAATTAGAGGGAAAAAATGTTTAAGAGTGGAGGAAAGGTCAAGAATAGATGTTTATTGCTCTGAAGGTCTTTTATGCCATGCTATAGCCCGAAAAATAAAGCGAAGTAATCATTGTGTCAGCAATTATTTAAAAAAAACCCCGTCTTACACAAAAAATTATAAAGGAAACACTTCTGCTACCTTAACACTTCGCGAAATGCGAAGTAAATTGAGCTTCATCGGCAGCTAAAATTATAGAGAAAGCTAATGTTAAGGCCAGCTTATCCACTGTTACCGCACCATTCGCCGAGCTAAACACTTAAAGCGCCTGAAACTTAAGAAAAAACCACCACTTAATGACGCAAGAAAGAGACAACGCTTGTGTTTCGCGAATGAAATTGAAACCCAGACCATAACGCCTCCTTTTCTGCTATGGTGATGGTTCCTCAGGTCATGGAAATAATAATTATAACCATCCGGCCCATCTAGGTCAAACTTGTTTTCATCGGAAAAAAAAACCTTCAGCCAATCATTTGTGCTTGTTCCATTTTGCACATCCCAGCTCATGTGATCTTTCGCGAAACACAAGTGTTGTCTCTTTCTTGCGATTTACCTAATCAAAATTATCGAGTCCTTTTTAACTGGGCGTACTTTTAAAGTGTCAGTTAACAACTGGTTTTCAGAAAACTACTTTTGTTGCTGGCGTACATCAAGGCTCGGTGTTTGGTCCCATATTATTTATCATCTACACCGCAAACTTTCCACAACTTAGAAATTGCGATACCGCTATGTTTGCAGACGATAGCTGTATTCTGTCATCAGATGCAATCGGTTCCAACATTGAAACCAATTTGCAATCTGCCTTGAATGCAATTCAAATATATTTCAGTAATTGGAAAATAAAAATAAATGCTTTAAAGACTCTAGCTGTCTTTTTTACCAGAAAAAGGAAAACCTGCTTATTACCAAGCAACAGACTGCAAATAAGTGGTATTCAGACAGAATGGAAGCAGAGTGCAAAGTACCTAGGGGTACAACTCGATAAAACTTTGACCTTCGGGCCACATATACCGCAAATAAAAACGAAGGTAAACATAACAATAAAGACGATTTATCCGTTGATAAGTCGTAAGTCACAATTGAGCCTCGAAAACAAAATAATCATATTCAAGTCTGTCTCCCAGGCGATAATGTTTTATGGATCCCCTGTTTGGGGGAAGGGTGCAAAAAGCCATATTCATCGGTTGCAGATAACCCAAAACAAACTCTTAAAAATGTTTTTTGATCTTTCATGGCATTTTTCCACCGAAGAGCTGCATGCATTGGCAAATATTGAAAAAGTATCCGAAAGAATTTTAAAATTCCATGATCGATACAATGTTGCGTGCTTTTCTTCCGACAACATCCTGATTTCAAATCTAGCTAGATAATTTATTCACATATTTATTTATTTATTATTTATTTATTTATTTATTATTCATTCATTTATTTATTTATTATTTATTTATATATGTATTTATTTATTTATTCATTTATTTATTCAATTATTTTATTTATTTATTTATTTATATATTATTTATTTATTTGTTAACTTTTGTTTACATATTTATCTATTCATTTGTTAATTTAGTTGATTAGTTCATTTGTTTACTCTTTAGTCCTTAAATTTTGTTTAATTATTACTCAATTGTTACTTGAATTGTTGTCGCAAAGTTTGTAAACATTTTCTTATGAAATCAGGATGTCCTTGCGTTATTCCCCGCCTCTCCTTCTCTCCAGCCTACGTTCCTATGATCTTAAATTGATAAGAAGGTTTTTATAGTAGCTTTTCCTTCTTACATAGTTTAAATAAAAATTCTTTAAAAAATTTATAATAAATATTTCAGTAGGTAGAGTATACCAAATCTCTGTAAATTGTGCAATATAGTCTTAAGAACAATGTAATATTTCAGCTAAAATAAAAATACAATACAATACATCATTAGCTTTCTCTATAATTTTAGCTGCCTATAAAGCTGAATTTGACGCTATTCTAAGGATACTTCGCATTTCGCGAAGTGTTAAGGCAGCAGAAGTGTTTCCTTTATAATTTTTTGTGTAAGACGAAGGGTTTTTTTTTAAATAATTGTTGACACAATGATAAGTTCGCTTTATTTTTCGGGCTATAGCATGGCATAAAAGACCTTCAGAACAATAAACATCTATTCTTGCCCCTTCCTCCACTCTTAAACATTTTTTCCTTCTAATTTTTATTAACACTCAATCAAGAACAATTACTTTATAATATGTACCGTTTAAACCGACAAAAAATATATTCAATTCACAAAAAACGATGATTTGTTCAGTGCTTCTAATCTAATGACCCGATTTATTTCCGCATATTCTTTACTCATTCTACAATTTGTCTTCAAAGTTCCGTTAGCTAAATCTCACCTATACACACATTTCATATTTTGTTGTTAACAAAACAGTCTCTCATTTACCATAGTCGTTTTTTTCTAATCCATCATGTAACGGGAGAAATATCGATTTTACTTTTCAAAAATGCCTGCTTCTAATCTTATGACTTGCATTGTATGTGGATGTTAAATGTTGATTAGTTGCAAGTAGCTTAACAGTGACTTCAGTTTTTACATTGTGAGAGAGACCCTTAGAATAGAGTGTAAAACAATTCCGAAAGGAGCAGATGGGTAAATCCAAAAAAAACTTCCCCATGAGTGTGGCAATCGGAACAAATCAAAAATAATACAATTTTTGAGGCACCTGGAAAGAATAATTGTGGTTGTGTTCATTATGAGCTATTTAAGAGCTTGTAAATCGAATGCTGAACCCCTTGTTCTTTGTATTTATTGGGGTTTTGCAAAGAAATGAAATGGAAAGCTGACGCACGCGTTTTCGAACCGACGGCGAGGGGCGCAGCCATTTCTTTACTGTGAAGTTAGGAGCACACTTATTGTTTTATAGATAAAAACAAAGAAGCTAGAGTAATTACCTCATGTCAGTGCTAGAATCCATAGCAAACGTAATAAATGCATTTCAGAAATTGCTTCATCGCTTCTTCATCCTCTTATAGGTAATCACATTTCAGTGCCTTATACCTATTAATTATTATCGCCGACAGGGAATTTCGAGATGATAAGCCACAACCCATTTGTGGGTTTCAGGGGATGGGAAATGTGTAGGTCGCGCATTCCAACTGGAAAACTAACCTAATGATATTCGAATTTCTAGGTTAAGTTAATGACGAAATGATGTGGATGTTTACTAAACGCGGCAAGGGTGTTGTTGTTCGCAGCAAGCAGTTTGTCTAATCGTTCGTTCGCGAAAGTCGCACTCATGTGAAAAGTCCTTAAATATGTACATAATATTACTTAGTTAGGCCAAAGGGAACATGCCTAAAACAATCTTATACCAACAAAAAATTTGAAAGTCCATACTTTTCAATACCTTCGCGTTGACGCACTGTGCTTTACAGAAAACTTACGAAACATACCGTTCTTTTTTACGAGTTAGGTTTCATTGATATTCTATCGTTTAACTGGATGCGTTTGTGCACGCGAAGCTCTAAAACGTGATTTTATTTCAGCCATTATCAGCCGCTCAGGTATTGCAGCCGTCGATATAGAATAAAAGAAAATTGAACTTTATAAATATTATCAAATTCGTTCAAAATTCAAGATTTATGAGGATTTGAATAAAATATGTACTTATGTAGTGTTATTATGTAATCATAAGTATCATTTTATCTGCGATCACTCTCTTAGGTATATTCCCCACTCAGAGGTCATGCATTTTGTTTGGCATATATACATTCTTACTTTGTTCTCTTTAACTACATATAAGTCGTTTCCCACACAGATGTAAATATTGTACTAATTACTTTTAGTCATTATCTATACGTAGTCACTGATACATGTAAACGTATTTCCCCTACAATAATCCGTAGATATGTAATTTCTCTAGCTTTGAGTATTATGTAAAAGAATAACGAAATAAAGGACAGTTCATGGTTGAGGTTAGAACGAACCAGATGTGTGTTGATTTAAAAAAGAGACTAAAATTGTTATTTAAAAAGTTAAAATCTCCACAACATTTATTAGAAGTATAATGAAGTTGTATGAAGTATACTGAATTCAAAGTTCTGACAAAACAGTAAAAAATAGTTAAAAGTGTTGTACGCGGTTCGGTTAACAACCCATTTTTTTCTTGTTTTCTCTGTTTCTCGTTGTATCAAATGGAAGATTCGGTAAATGCCAACAAGTTTTCGATTGTCCAGTTGCAAGGATTGCTGCAGCGGCTTGGTATTGCAAGTAACGGCACTAAGGCAACTCTCGCGGTCCGTTTGAATTAAATATCAGCCGATCGATGAGCCGACGAACGAAAACAAAACCGAGTGAAAAAGAGGACAACGGTTTGTTGGGAAGAGAAGTTGAGTTACTTTGACGAGAAAAGGAGATAGTGATAAAGGAAAAAGATTTGCTGAAGAGAACGCTATCGTTTAATGAGGAGACAATGGCAAAAGGATAGAAACGAAGAAAAATGAGAGGCATCGAAAACGAGTGAGATGACCCAAGGATCCAAAGGTGAACAAAAATCGAAATTATGGAAGGAAATGCTGCTGATGGCGCTAGTCTAGATGTGTGGCTAGCTCGGTTAAGAAATGCGCAAGTAGTATACGCAGTGGAGGAACAACTGCTACGCACACTCTTCGTTGCAAACTCTTATAGTGACGCCGATGGAAAATGAGTGAAACATTTAGAATTAGACGAAGAAGAGCTGGTGGAATATGTCATAGAGCGGTTTACAGACGATACCCTAAGGTAGTATGCGCTAGTGCAAGGCTATAGCACCAACCAATTCACCTGGCCAATCTACTGCGCAGTTCTCTTGAATTTTCTCTACGCATCTCTTTAATTTTCAAATATGCACACAAAATACGAAAATTGCTGATAATAACTGATATGAACATAAGAAAGATGTACATCCAAGCGCTGTTTTCATCATCGGAGCTCCGATGTGACTGAGGGTGGGTTTTGTTTTTGTTTTCCATCAGAGTAAAATAGAAATACCAGGTATGGGCTTTTTTATGGGGTATGGTCACGGTTTAATATCCAGTTTTCAAAAAAGTATTGCATCCCTGGTGGGTGAAAAAAAGAAGATCTTCAGATGTCAACTTTACATCGAAAATATAAAATTCTGGGTTAAAGATTTTTTCATTAGGGTTGAGAAATTTCAGTGCACTTGTACTTAATAGAAAAATAAATCTTTTGCACAATGCAATGGGTTAAGCATATAAAGCTACATGTGACTTAGGACTTGTGTTTGACTCTATGTTTTTATAGTTTGTGGTGTAGCACCAGGTACCTGGGGCGACGTGTTATATTTATACATACGAGGGCGGGTCAATAAGTCCGTGACTTTTTGAATTTCTGACCTCTTTACTGAAACGGCAACACTGCTCCTGTCAACAGGTATCTGTCAGTTGACTCCTGTCAAAATTTAAACTTGCTGCGTCAGTTAGTTTGTGTTTGACAGCTATTTTTATCAGACTACTCACTAATTTGAGGAGAAAATGGAAAAAAGTGAATTTCGTGTGCTTATTAAGCATTATTTCTTGCGAAAAAAAAACCATTACCGAGACCAAGGCTAAGCTTGAAAAATACTGTGGGGACTCTGCACCATCGATTTCAATGGTAAAAAAGTGGTTTACTGAATTTCGTTGTGGCCGTACAAGCACTGAAGATGCCGAACGTCCTGGACGCCCAGTTGAGGTCTCTACACCCGAAACAAGCGAAAAAATTCACGATATGGTGTTGGCCGACCAAAGATTGAAAGTGCGAGAGATTGTGGAAGCCGTAGGGATCTCGCATGGCTCAGTGGTTTCAATTTTGAATGATCACTTGGGCATGAGAAAGCTTTCCGCAATATGGGTGCCGCGTTTGCTCACAGTCGACCACAAACGCAATCGTGTAACAACTTCACAGGAAGGTTTGGCGTTGTTTAATCGCAATATGGAGGAGGTTTTGCGCCGTTTTGTAACCGTGGACGAAACATGGATCCATCACAACACACCAGAGACCAAACAACAGTCAAAACAGTGGGTTTCTAAGGGTGAATCGGCGCCAAAGAAGGCCAAGGTGGGTTTGTCAGCCAATAAAGTTATGGCGACTGTTTTTTGGGATGCACGCGTTATAATCCACATTGACTACCTTCAAAAGGGAAGAACAATCAATGGGTAATATTATGCCAACTTATTGGACCGATTCAATGACGATTTGAAAAAAAACCGACCTCATTTGGCCAAGAAAAAAGTTCTTTTCCACCAAGACAATGCAAGGGTGCACACATGTGCAGTTGCCATGGCAAAAAACCATGAATTGGGCTATGAATTGCTCCCTCATCCACCCTATTCTCCAGATTTGGCTCCGAGCGACTACTTCTTGTTCCCAAACCTGAAGAAATGGCTTGGTGGAAAAAGATTTGACTCCAATGATGAAGTCATCTCGCAAATAAAGGCCTATTTTGAGGACCTCGACAAATCATTTTTTTTGGAAGGGATAAAAAAATTGGAGAAGCGTTGGACAAAGTTTATAGAGCTCAAGGGAGACTACGTTGAAAAATAAAATTATTTTTTTATCAAAAAATCTGTGTTTTATTCCAAAAGTCACGGACTTATTGACCCGCCCTCGTATATACCTCTTGGTTTTTGGAAAAATATTAATGGATGAGTTTTAACAGGTTTTAATAATTTTGTACCTAGGAGTTTTTAAGAATGAAATTTTTACATCAGCGAAATTATTTTATGAGCCATCCTACGTATTTAAATGATATTTGTTTTGGTTTGGAATTAAGTTTTAAAAAACAACAGCAGTGATAAAGGGAGCTTGAAAACAAACATAACACATTTTCATCATGGATTCATTATATACGCGGAAATCGGAGGAAGCCGAGAGTTTATGTCTGGATAATCCTGTGAGTTACGCAGACTCGTGGACAATCTGGAATTTTGGACCGATGGATAAGAAGGATAGCTCAATACATTATCATGATGATTCTTCAACCGATTATGAAACCGATAGTAGTTCTTAAAAATCTATGCAACAAAAATGTATAATTATTGTATGGCGTAGTAAAATAATATAATGTAAATTATTATTTTTTGTTTCAATTTTGCGATAGTATATACAGAAAAAATAGTTTGAATACGTTGGATTTTCATTCATAAAACTAGCAGTGAAAACATTCTGAAAACCTGTAAACACCTACAAGGTGGCGCAAAAGTCATCATCCTATCGGAAGAAGCTATAATTTTTGCAAATGGCGGCAAATGTAAATTCTACTTTGACATTTGTGAAGTTAACTATACAGAAAAAACTCAAGACACCAATAAACATAATCCAAAAGCAGAACCAAAGTTTTTCATTCATAAAAAAAATTACAGCGAAAGAACATCGGGTGACAACTTTTGTGCCACCTGACAACTTTTGCGCCAACTTGTATTAATGTTTTTCCAAAAACCCCAGGTAAAAAAAATATGTGCCAACACAAATTATAAAACCATAAAAACAGAAACAAACAATAGCACTCAACTCTTTATTAGTCACGTCCTAGGTCACAAGTAGCTTAATATATTTAATTGCATTGCAAGATCAATTTTTTTTATTATAAGTTGGCCGAAATTGCCCAACCCCGTAATAAAAATAAAACTCATACATGCAATAGCATTTTAATTCAAAAGAAAAGCAAAGGTATTGTAAAATTTAGGAGATAACCTTTACTCATTAAATCTCTTCCGCACCATATTTGTTCTCTTACATCCTCTCTCTGCGCAACCGACCGTTGGCCAAGTGATTTGGTTTGAGCTATACTACTCAAGCAGGCCTGTTACTAGGGGTGACCCGAAAAAGATCGTAAAAGAATATACTGCTTACGACGAATATAAAATTTAAAAAATGTATTTTAAAAAAAAAAAAACATATTTTGGTCCAAATAAATATAAACTAAATATGTAAAGTTAAAAAAAGTTCATTTATTAATAGTAGGTGATTAACCAAAGAGCTATGAGGCAATCCTAGGAAGAGATTTTCTTAGGAACGGAAAATTTATGTTAGAATCAGCTTTGAAAAATTATAGAAATGTAGAAGTAAAGAAAGAAAACGATTACGAACATTTTGAAAAATCAATGATTGTTGATTGATTGAAAATAGAGATTGATAAAGAAATCGATGTTTATAAAAATCGGAGATGTATGAGTTGTGGGCCGGTGATAAAAACGGAAATGAAATTGACGTTAAACGATGTGAAACAATTTCGTTTTCTGAAAAACACGAGTTCAATAAGTTGTTATACTAATATTTGGAAAAAGGATACGTTGGGGAAAGCGAATCAGAATTTGTTTCACCAATAGTGTTAATAAAAAAGAAAACGGGTGAGTTGAGGATGTGTATAGATTTTCGAACATTCAACAAAAGCTACCCAAGCACCATAATTTACGATTTACTCGATATAAAGGGTTTTTCAACAGGGACGCTACAAAAGTATAGCGACAGGGACAGCAAACGACGCCGAATTTCTTGCCGCTCTTTTGACATTTCTCTTCAGTAAGGTTTGCCATTTCATGATGGAAAGATATACGAGCCAACAACGAGTCGATATTATTAAAAAAAATTATTATTTAATTTTTTATTGGAAATCAAGTTTGGACCGTGTTATCTCACGAAATGGTCCAGTCGCTTGGCCGCCTCGGTCGTGCGATTTGACGCCGTTAGACTATTTCCTGTGGGGCTACGTCAAGTCTAAGGTCTATGCCAACAAGCCAGCGACGATTGATGAACTTCGTACGAATATCGAACGTGAAATTGTAGCAGTATCGGCCAATTTATGCTTGAAAACCGTCGAAAATTGGGTTCAGCGTCTGGACTTCTGCAAGCGTGCCCGGGGTGGCCATGCAAAAGAAATCGATTTCCATACATAATGACATCGAACGTACTTTCACAGGAATAAAGAATTTCATTGATATCCAAAACCGTTTTTCTTTTATTTAAAAAAAACTGTTGTAGCGCTCTTATTGAAAAACCCTTTACTTGCAAACAAAAAAATCTTCACAAAGCTAGATCTAAAGAATGGATTTTTCCATGTATACATCGTTTCAAACAATTTAAGCTGATGATAGACAAGTGTATGTTTTTACAAAAAAGTTTTAAAAAATAAATTTATATTGATATAAAATTTTAAGATACTACAAAAGACTCATTAAGTTTCCTCGGCTTATGTTCAAATTTTCGTTGGTTCGTTAAAGATTTTTCGATTTCAGCTAAACCGTCGTATGACTTAACAAGAAAAGACAGGGAATTTAAATTTGAACCGGCACAGCTGGACGCCTTTGAAGTGTTGAAGAAGAAGTTAACAGAAGGCCCTATATAAGCAATCTTCCCAAAAGATGAAACAGAGTTAAACTGCGATGCATGTGCTTTGGGGTTCGGATCGATTCTGTTGCAAAAGAAGCGAGATGGAAAGATGCATACAGTGTTTTATTATTCTAAGAGAACCACTAATTCTGAGGAAACATTTAACAGTTTGAAGTTAGAAATGCATTAAGCCAGTTTAGAGTGTACCTTTAGGGTAAACAATTTAAGTGCTGATTGCAGCTCGTAAAAGTTAACCTTAAATAAAGAAAGGAACTCAACCCAAGGATAGCGAGGTGGGCGCTGGATTTTCAAAATTATGATTATACCTTTGAACATCGAGCGGGCGCACGAATGCAATATTTTGACGCGTTGAGCGGGTCAACAAATATTTTAGCTACAAACACGTTCGAACAAATTTAATAATACGCCAAGGCATTGTATTTATTTCTTAGGTATATTCATTAAGTATATAGTCACTTATGCACGTAAATGTATTTCCGTACATATGTAATTTCTCCACACACATTACGGAAAAAAACTATGTAGGGAAATTACATTATGTACGGATTATTATTTATCCGTATATTTGAATAGTCACCGACTTTAAAGCTACATATGAAAGCATTCATCGTCAGGAGCTCTACATGGTGATGACGCATTCGAGATCCCGGCAAAACTGATCCAGCTGTATCGCGTGACACTTGAAAACACGCGCCGTATTGTGCAGTTTGGAAGCAGCTCTTCCGAATTATTCTAAACTTGTACCGGAATTCGGCAAAAAGAGGTTGGTCTTGAAGTAAATGAGGACAAGACCAGGTATATGCTATCAGCAACTAACATCTGTCCATCGCCTACGACAAAACGTCACTGTTGATAGCAGTAACCGGAAACCGCTGCTACTTCGGTTTAGCGAAATGAATGGGTTCAAAACTCCTCACTCGAAGGACAAAATGCACGCTCTATCGAACCTTAATCCTGCCAGTCCTGCTTGGTGCCGAGTGCTGAACGATAAGTAGGGAGCTTATATTAGGTTCTTTTGAAAGAAAAATACTCCGTTGGGTATTTGGCCCTGTGTGTGAGGAGGGCGAATGGAGGAGAGGATACAGCCGCAACCAAGATGTGGATGTAGTCCAAAAAGCTAAATCAGGTCGACTCCATTGGTTCGGCCATATTGAGCGATTGGACATAAATGCTCCAGCTAAGAGGATATTCGACTCCCAACCCACGTTCGAGAAGGGCAAATAAGACCGAACCTCGATTTAAAAGACCTAGCCATCGCAGATGCCAGAGCGCGTGGTCTGGCGAACTGGAACAGTGTCTGAGGCAGAAACTCTTCACGGGTGGGAGCTCGTTAAGCAAAGGAATTAATTTCCCTAGCATCACTTTCAACACTAAATAAAGGACAATGTAAATATGGATGTAGGTATGTAATTATTGACGGTAATATACGTTTATGAACGTTTTTCTTGGAAAATGTGTATTGAAAAATAGTACGCTTAAACTTCAACGGTAATACTCTTTGTCTTATTTGCATAGTGCCAGAGCCAGCCACAGCTTGACGTACAAAGGCAAACTCATATTTTAATTCAACAATTAGTACGTTCAACAATTAGAAAAGGGTCTTTCATTAGCGATTTGACAACTTCCAACTTTAACCGATTACCGAACTGTTAATGTCAAAATATTCAGTATGTTCACGAAGGGGATTATCACCGAATAGAGTCCTATGGATTTATACGGCTATGATATGAAAATTTCCAGCATACGAATCGGTTGTTACTGCTACTTTCGCCAAAGTCCAAAGGAAGGTATGTCCCGACTGTGGCTTTTGGTATAACTCGCACTAGAGTTTTGATGAACTTGCGCGACGGTTCTCCTTCGAGTCCTGTCTTATGGATATGCCGTCCGATGCAATGACACCGGAACTTCGGCTGAAGCGCAACCACGAAGTTGACTTTCCTCGTATTCAGGACTGGCTCTAGCCAGACTCTGAGCCTGGAAAGGAATCCAGTCGAATCTTCACAGATGGCTTCAAAACCAGTCAAGGATCTGGTGCTAGTGCGCTCGTCAACTTGTGGTGGTGCTTCCGGGCGGTGACTGGCGATTGTAAGGCTTCAGTCCACTTACGGAGGCGCGTGTGCATGTTGACGACTGCCAGGCGCTCGGAAAGTAATTGGGATTTGGACCAATTGCTGCGTAATGCAACAACAACTTACCTACCGTGTAAGGTGGGTAAAATGGCCACTCGAAATTTACAGTATTTTTCAAGAAAGTATACATAAATCTTAAATTCCTTATCTGATTACAATTTCTAATAAAATAGTTACTTTAATTTGTTAACACAGTCAATATTATGTTGATTGAACCAAAAAACTTTTTTACAAAAACAAGACTTATTTTAAAAGTTTTCATAGCTTTTTGAGTTTCTATTGGCGGTAGGGCGATGATTTATAGCTTAAATGAATCAGGGATGAGTAAACTAAAAACAAATCCAATACGCCGTTTCGGTGTTAGAACTATGTAATCAGTTTAAAATTTGATTTGAATTCTCTTTCCGTCACTTATTGCTCAGCTCCTATAAGTGTAAGATCAATGTTTAATACGCGTGACCCTTGCCTAGTAAATTTAGATCATATTAGTGTAAGCCGCATCCAAATCCGTTCATTGCTTGTCGATATTATCGAGGACAAACACATTTTGGCGACTTTGTTTTATATTATGTAGGTATAGAGAGATAGGTAAAAATTAATGATGGAAATTTTCGATTGCACTGACATTTTGAACAAAGAACTGCAAAATTCGGATCTATGTGTCAATGAATCTCATTGATTGATCAATTATTATCGTCACTGAAGATCAGACTTATAAATTACTGTGCGTGATTTTTCAAATTGTTGGAACGGATCGCAATAGGTCAGACAGCAGATATCGATGTTATTGTCATTTTTTACCAAGATGACTGGGGACGTGTTCTTAGAACTTTTGATACCATAAATTGAGCAGGCAGGGAACTTTAGGGAAGTTGTGACGCTTTTGCAAAAAAAGAATGGTGTAGACGGACAATTCCTGAGTGCGTACACTTCGTTCGGCTGCTGATCACGACTACATTGGTTGACTGAAAACTAAACAATGCCGAAGGGTCGGCTAAATAATATTGCTGTATTACATGTTTATTCCGAAATTACCAACACACAGTTATAGATAATGTCATTTAGCCAAGAGGTCATTGGAACAAAAGGGCATTTTTCCAAAATGTTTTTGGAAACCGTTCAGTATTACTGTTGTTCGGAGATTTCGAATTGACGAGTGTAGAGGGACAAATAAAAACGCCTTCCTTGTTTCTTTATTGAGGAGTTTTATTTCCTAAGAAAAAATTCGAAATTTACATATTGTTTTACACAGATTAAAATTGATTATTTTTTTTTGACTTACACTTTTGTGTGTCCTCTCCCTGCCAGTGTCAATCGAATACAATTTTACAAAAGGGAAATGGCCAAGCCAACAGTTCAGTGGTTTTATTACACTGAACTGTAATCTTACAAATGACGGGCAGAGGAGTGCGTTCACACAGCAATGTTTACATTTAACGACTTTACGATACAATATCTTTTTTAAGAATCCGCAACATCCCAGACCCCGTGAATCTCCGACACATCAGATTCACCAACATCTAGTCTGGCTAGCATACACGCCGGTCGCTTGATGACACCTGATTTGATTCGTACTTAAGCTGATCTCACCTGTGCATCCTTTCCTGGGAACGTGCGCACTATTCGGCCCATCGGCCACTTCGATCGGTGTACGGTACTATCGCACACGAGGACGACGTCATTAACGGAGAGTGGTTTAACTGGTTGGTACCACTTCGTCCTTCGACACAGGTCTGGAAGGTACTCTGCTATCCACTTCTTCCAGAGGTGTTGCTGCATCTGCTGAACCTTTCGCCACTGCTTCCTGGTCGCACGCAGTTTTTCTTGTTGTGGGTGCGGAGTCTGCTCGGAGTTTGCTGTACCTAAGAGAAAGTGATTGGGAGTTAAGGGCTCACTTGCGTGAGTATCTAGTGGAATGTGGGTTAGTGGGCGTGAATTAACAATATTTTCGGCTTCACATATAAGACTGTATAGGCTGTGTTCTTGTAGGCTTTCGTTGTGCACGGCATGTCCCATCGCTCTCTTCTTACTACGTACCAGACGTTCCCAGCAGCCTCCTGCATGTGGGTTAAGGGGGCAGTTAAAAACCCATTCGATGCTTCTGTTCGCGAGCACATCTGCAACTCTATTGTGCTCAAACTCGATCTTCTGTCGCTTCAGTTCACGTTCAGCACCGACAAAATTAGTGCCATTATCGGAGCGAATACGTACTGGAGTTCCTCTTCTATTAATGAAATTGCGAATACACATCAGGCATGTGTCAGTCGAGAGCTCTTGATATTTCCAAATGAACCGCGCTTGTCGTCAAACATGTAAAGAGAGCAATCCACCATCGTAATCAAAAATGGCCCCATATAGTGAATACCAACATAGGTAAATGGTCTCACATACGGGGTAAGCCTGTCCTCAGGTAACTGTCCCATTTGTGGAACAACCGGTATCGCTCTATCGTTTTTGCATTTCTGACATCTTTTAGCTGCAAGTTTCACCGTCGTCCTAATATGCGGGATCCAATACTTACGACGCAACTCAGCAATAATTGTTTCTTGGTTCTGGTGCTTCCAAGCGCAGTGATAAAGATCTATAATAAGCTCGGTGACATGGTGATCCTTCGGGAGTATTATGGGCCTCCTAGTACCAGGTGGGACCGCCATCGCTCTACTGATGCGGCCATCCAAACGTATCACGCCTGCATCGTCGATACAAGGAGTCAGCTTCCACAGACGACTGCCCTTCTGTAGTCGTTCATTCCTTTTCAGGCGATGGTACTCCTCGGCGTAAACCTCCATTTGAACACGACGCACAATCGTCAGCTCCGCTCTTTTGAGTTCCTTTATAGTTAGCCATCCATACTTTCTTCCGTGGCCATTAATAGTAAGACAATTATCGCGGAAACGCAATATTAGGGCCACGATCCTCCTTAGTCTGTTATAACTTGAAAATTCATTGAAGAAATCGATGCGTAGTTGAACGTGAAGGAACGATAATTTTGGCCGGAGCTCCTCGTTCGTATTACCAAGAAGCTCAGCTTTAGGTCAGCAAGCTTCATCTTCCATGAGAAATTTAGGGCCACTTATCTAAAATGACTCACGCCTCCTATCTTTTACACGCGTTCCGAAGTCAGCTGGATTTAGAGCGCTTGGCAACCATCGCCAATCTGAAATCATCGTACTTTCCAAAAGTTCATTGACGCGATGTGCAACGTACGGTTTATAACGCCTGTGATCAGATTTTATCCACGACAAAACCGTCTTCGAGTCGCTCCACATTATAACTCGTACTGGTGTCACATCGTGACTAAACAGTATCATCTTACGAATTCTTGCGCCCAATACAGCTGATTGAAGCTCAAGACGAGGTATCGGCGTTAATTTTAACGGAGCGCACTTGATTTTCCCAACCACGGACGCCAAACACATCCGTGATCCCGCCGATTCGGGGATTCTCCAGTACGCCACTGTAGCATACGCCATTTCGCTCGCATCGGTAAAGATATGCAACTCCACCGGCACCACTGAGGGTTATAGCATCGAGGTATGATTAAATTCTTAACTTCCTGAAGCATATCAAGCCATTTTGTCCATGTCCCTGTAGCTTCTTCTGGTATGGTCGCATCCCAACCAGTCTGCATCCGCCATCTAAGCTGCAGCAACAATTTCGCCATCAATGAATACTCCGCAGCTATCTCAAATGGGTCAAATACTGACATCATTATTCTCAGCACTTCTCGCTTTGTGGGCTTTCTGCCTCCTTCCAACAGAGCAGGATCAACCCTTCCGAAAGCCAACACGAACTTAAGTTCATCTCGCTCAGTATCCCAATACATGCCGAGCACCTTCTGGTTACATTCAATATCGCCTTTGTCCAAACTCAATATAGCCTGTTGCGTTTCACATTCGTTGAACTTCCGATTAAGCAAAGTCGAGTTGGAAACAAACTTCCTCAAGTCAAAGCCACCTTTCGCGTGGATCCAAACGACCTGCTCAGTTAATCGTACTGCCTCGTTTTCGTTGGAGAAACAGTCAACGAAGTCGTCGACGTAGTGGTTGTTCACTATTGCGGCCACAGCTTCCGGATACTTCGTTTGAAAGTCGGTCGCATTTCGATTCTTCACGTACTGCGCCGAGCATGGTGAGCATTTAGCTCGAAACGTCATCACCGTCATTACGTACTCTTCGATAGGCCCTCGAGAATCAGCTCTCCACAGGAATCGCTGTGACGTTTGGTCTTCTTTTCGAATCTTGACTTGATGAAACATCTGAACTATGTCGGCACAAATCGCTACTGGCTTCTGCCTAAACTTCATCAACACTGTTGTCAATGGTTCACATAAGTCTGGGCCACGAAGCAGTGCTGAGTTCAAGGAAGTACCACCTGCACCTACCTCCGCAGCAGCATCAAACACCAATCGCAGTTTCCCTGGCTTGTTTGGGTTATATACACCAAAGTGAGGCAGGTACCACGTTTTATCGCATTTAGCTACTCTTTCTTTTTCATTTAACCTCCTTGCGAAACCCTTGCGCTGGTAATCGTCCATCGTTCTTACATACTCTTGGAAAAAATGTTTGTCGCTTCGAAGCCTTTTCTCCAAACAAAGAAATCTTTTCATCGCCATTTCTTTACTCTCGGGCAGAACCACTTCTTCATGCTTCCATAGCAATCCTGTTTGGAAAGCAGTATCCATGCGCACTGTAGTTTGTTCCAGCAAATGTTTTGCTCTAGCCAGCTCTTCTGATTCTATTTGCTTCTCCACGATGCTTACCCCTAAGTTTTCATCAGCAATATAGTTTTTTACCAGTTCCTCCAAGCCAGCTTCTTCCTCATTGCCAACTTGAGCGAAGAAAGCATGATTACGCGTACCTGTGGTGCAACTATTGCCACCTCCGTAAACGACCCATCCAAGATTCGTCAAAATAACAGCTGGTCCTTTCCATCCATCTGCAACTGTCTTCTTAGCAACTCCCAAGTGCGCATTATCCAATCCAATCAAAAGTTCAGGTGTGGCGGCAGTATAACTCAGAGCGGCGAGCCTTTTCATGTGTCGGTATCTCATCTGAAGTTCTTATATATCCAGCGACTGAGTATGTAAACGAAGATCTCTCACAGTTCTAACATTCTTAAATAAAAACTTCCTTGAGTTTTGCCCAACCCCAGATATAAACATGTTAACGCGACTCGACTGTTCTGACACTGTTTTGTCCCCAAACCATTGCAATTTTAAATTCTCCTTTGGTCCCTTCAAACCAAGACGGTCTGCTAAGCTCTTGTTCATTAATGAAACTGCTGATCCTTCATCTAGAAGGGCGTAGCAAGTAACTTCCCTGCCGTTAGCAAATAACTTCACAGGTAATATTTTGAAGAGTAAACCTGTTGACTCTGGGTTGGCAACTGTATTGGTGAAAACGTGACGTGACCGCTGAAGCACATCTTGATTACCGTCGGGTTCGGTGTTATCTTCAACATAATGTAAAAGTCCATGGAGCTTCCTTGTACAATTCCTGTCATTGCAATTATGACGCTGTTCACAGCCTTCAACATTTTCGGAAACACTGGAACAAGCTTTATTCGACCACCCAAGGAATTGATCATTACAGGTGATACAGCAACAAACTGGAAGAACTGGATTCAGCAATATGAGTGGTTTGAAATAGCGACGCAACTGCAGACTAGGCCCCAGGGAGTACAAGTTGCAACATTGATGTCAACGATTGGGTCAGAAGCAAATTTAATAGCTATTTTATTCCAAAAACCAACGTAACCTACGAGAGATATTTATTCAACAAAATGCAACAAAGCGAAGGCGAGCCATTCGACGAATTCCTTACAAAAATAAAATCTCAAATTAAAAACTGTGCATTCGAAAGCCTGCAAGACAGTTTGCTTAAAGACAAGATTATAATAGGAATCTGCAATGATTTCCTCAGAGAAAAACTGCTCTCGGAAGAAGAATTGAGTTTAGAAAAAACTATTAACATCTGCAAGGCAAGCGAGATCACTTCGAAGCAATTGAAGGAGATACATAGAGAAGAGAAAATTGATGCAGTATACAAATCGAAAGCCAAGGTTAAATCATTCAGTAGGTATCAAAAAAATACACCCACAGAAAGCACATTTGACTGCAACAGATGCGGAAGTCATCATGGCAGAAAGTCATGCCCCGCATTTGGCAATAGGTGTGCGAAATGTCAAAAGAGAAACCACTTTCCGTCAAAGTGCAGAAGCAACAAAAGAGTAGATGCAATAGAAACAGAGGAAGCAAGTGACGAGGACTATGAAATAAATGAAATCTCAAAGACCAACAGAGATGATGATACAAATTGGTACGAAATTGTGGGCATTAATAATAGAAAAATAAAAATGAAACTCGATTCAGGCGGTCAATGTAATGTTCAACCAAACTATCTAGTTCAAGCAGCAAGAATAAAAACAATGCCTTGGAAGGGTAAAGTCAAAATAATAACGTTTAGCAAAAACGAAATGCCCGTAATTGCAGAAGCTACGACGCACGTCACCATAAGAAAGAAAATATTTCATATAAAATTTTTCGTGGTTGACGCGAAAGTCTCTCCAATTCTTTTCAAAAAAGCTTGCGAAGAGGCCAAGCTAATTATGCGAATAAATGCTATAAGTGAGAAAATGTATAACAGCCAAGATGGTGTCGGTTGTCTAAAAGATCTTGAATATGATATTGATTTGAAGGAAACAACAGACCTAAAAGTACACCCAGCTCGAAGAATACCATATACCATGAGGGATGCGGTAAAATCTGAGCTAGACGACATGGTAAAAAATGGGGTCATAAAACCTACTACGGAAGCAACGCCATGCGTCTCCCCAATGGTCGTTGTTAAGCGAAAGGGAAAGTTGCGAATATGCATTGATCCAACAGACTTGAATAAAAATATATTGCGACGACACTTCCCTTTAAACACGCTAGAAGAAATCTCAACACACATAAATAAGTCAAAATACTTCACACTGCTTGACTGTAAACGTGGTTTCTGGCAAATTAAGGTAACAAAACGAACAACAAGATATCTTACATTCGCCACACCGTGGGGTAGATATAGTTTTCTCGTACTACCATTTGGCCTAGCACCGGCACCAGAAATTTTTCAGCAGATTATGACGGATATACTAAAAAATATAGAAAATATCGAAGTTTCAATGGACGACATATTAATTCACGCCGAAACATTAAACGAACTAAAAAAAAGGCAAAAACAAGTGATCAAAGCGTTACACGAAAAAGGAATGAAATTAAACAAGGAAAAGCGCGTTTTTGAAAAAGAGAAAATTAAGTTTTTAGGCCATTACATAAGTGCTAAAGGCATAGATATTGATCCAGAAAAGGTCCGAGCCATAGAACAGCTCAAAACACCAGCAAATAAGAAACAGCTCCAACGACTGCTTGGAATGGTAACATATCTTTCAAAATTTATTAAAAACGCGTCCGAAGTAACACAACCATTACGTAAGCTGCTAGAAAAAAACGTACAATTTTATTGGGACACACAACAACAGACTGCATTAAATGAGGTCAAAAATATTTTAACGGCTGCCCCAGTGCTTAAGCCCTATGATGTAAACAGTGATGTCAAGATTCAAACAGACGAGAGCTCATACGCGATTGGAGCAACATTACTTCAAGACGGCCAACCAGTGGTGTATAGTAGCAGATCACTGACAAAAACTGAGGGTAACTAGCCTCAAATAGAAAAAGAGGCATTAGCTATTCGATTCGCCTGCAGAAAGTTTCACCCATACATATACGAAAAAAAACTAGTAATAGAGAGCGATCACAAACCTCTAGAATCCATTTTATGTTCTTAACATGAATATGACAGTCATGCCAAATACCTAATACCAGTCTTATACTAATGTCCATTAAGGTATTACTACAATATTACATATTAGTTACGTATTGTAATGTGTTACACTACTCTGATGCCTTCCATTCACACAGTTGAAGCATAACCTCTTCTGACGCACAAAACGCCACCGTTGCCCATGGTCCATACCTATGAACTTATCACACTGCGATATGTCATGTCTATTAGCGCATACAATACAACATTGACCCTGTCGATTAACTTTCTCCACGTCCGCATGGAAAAATCTTGATCGTCCTGCACCCCTGGTATCTACCTGCTTCGGTTGTTCGTTGAAGTTGGCACAAACTGTATTCACCACGCTAGCCATGCTTTCGCATGTCGTACCCAGTCGATTTGTCTTTGCGCCGGCAGTTTCCGCACTAACTCGTTCATAAGTGTTAGATTTGCTAAATGTTGCCTACAACCTGCTGCATCCAAGAATGAAGCCAAATTTTGCACCTTGGTGGCGAACGGAATAATCTGCTCAATTCGGTTCTCCGAAATAGGTGCAACACATCTTACTTTTGCAATTTGACTGATCACTAGCTGATCTGGACTTCCGAACTTCTCCTCACGAGACTCCATCACCTTTGTGACGTTGCTGCTATGCATTAACAAACAATCCACAGATTCATAAGCTCTGCCTTTCAAAGCCTTTTGAAGACGCAGCATGTTTTGTCGGTCGTCGTATTGGTACTCCCTGGTTGTCATTGAAAACGCTTCTTTAAACATCGGCCATACCTCTGGGGTCCCATCGAATTCGGGAAGTTCGTACAACTTCCTAGCATGTTCTACGCGAGGCATGCTGCTGCCAACGCTGCGTTCGTTTCGTTTGTATCTACGCTGGCTGATGATGTTGAAGGTTGTGCTGACAAGCGATTGCTTTTCGCAACCTCGGCCTGCAAATTCTGAATCTGTTGCATCATTTCACATAACCTTAGCTCAATAGCTGAGCCTTGAACACGTTGCTCTTGCCCTATCTCTACGTCGGGAATCGTTTCGTTCAGATTCCCATTCGTCGCTATCTATATCGTCGTCGCTTTATTCAACCGATCTAGTTTTTTGGTGGCATGGCGCGAAGATATATCAAAATGCAGATAGCCTAATACTTTGCCAATTCCTACCACACCAACACCACACCCAAATACCACGAGAACCAAGAAAAACCCAATCAAAATCTCTAAGACATTCACCCGTAATTCTTCTGAATGCCACACAACTGCCTCAGTGACGTAGTCCAGGTATAGGTTCTCTTGCAACACTGGAATCCCTTCAGTCCGATGCAATGCTCCTGCTGCCACAAGAAAAGTGAAATAAAAGTTTTGTTCGGTGATTTCGAATTGACGAGTGGAGAGGGACAAATAAAAACGCCTTCCTTGTTTCTTGATTGAGGAGTTTTATTTCCTAAGAAAAAATGCGAAATTTACATATTGTTTTACACAGATTAAAATGGATTATTTTTTTTTTTGACTTAGACTTTTGTGTGTCCTCTCCCTGCCAGTGTCAATCGAATACAATTTTACAAATGGGAAATGGCCAAGCCAACAGTTCAGTGGTTTTATTACACTGAACTGTAAACTGTAATCTTACAAATGACGGGCAGAGGAGTGCGTTCGCACAGCAATGTTTACATTTAACGACTTTGCGATACAATATCTTTTTTAAGAATCCGCAACAACTGTGTTCAAGATTATTTTTTAATTCAAATATAACCTTATATGAAATAAAACGACTAACAAACGAAATTCCCAGACACACTGCTTACCATTGCAAAGATTAGAGATATACTCCGAAATATTTACTGCACCCGAATTATCATTCATAAATCAGAACTCATCTTTTGTGACTGCACTGTGTACTGGGTGTTTAATTGAAATCAATACTCAACTCATTTTGTAAGCTATAAGGCTAATGAGTTGAGTACACTTAATAATATTGAAAGTCTCAAGCTACTTTTACGCCATTCATGCAGACCTCAAATGCTATGGAAACCACCGAATGACCGAAAAACTAAATCTCAAACAAAAAATCTAAAATTTTGAAAGATCGTGAAAGATAAAATTGAGAAAACCAAAATCGCGAAAAACTTTTCTCGATTAACAAATTCTATCTTTTTTGTATTTTTTATATTAAAATTAACGTTTGCAGAAATAACATGTCTCAAAGAAATAATTTGTTTTTCTTATAAGAACAATTTAGGGTCTATACCCAACCAACGTTAAAATTTCAAAATAATTTAGAAACATATTCCACTACTTGAACGCTTTCTCCGTTAATGTGTTTAATGATAATAATAATTACGAATTATTAATGTCCATGCAGCAAGTTCGTTTAGTTGACGAATTTCTCCGTGATTCTCATAAAAGCAAATGTACTAAATTAGTTCTGAAAGGCTGTTTTCTCTCAGCTTAGTTGTGAATAGTTATTTTCACAGTCTTGGACTCATAATCGGGAATGCGTTTCAAAATTTGTTTGTTCCTATAGAATTGCTTTCCAAATACATAATTTCATTGCCTTGCAATGGAAAAGTGAATGCTTACTTTTGTTGTTGTTTGTATTTAAAATAACTAAACGTTGCGTGATGCCGCGACGTCTTCCCGAGACCGAACAATAGCCATGTTTCTTTGCACGCGGATATAGGGATAATTTAAAATTTGCATGTAAAATACAACAACAACTTATCCTATATACGCTAACTTTAGCGGGGATAGCTATCGCCGCTAAGTCAGTTAGCGGGGATAAACAGTGCTTCCAAAACCCATTTTCTTCGTTTCTGATGAACTCATGCGATGAATTTTTCAGGAAATGTCAAAATTTGACATCCCTCCGACCACTAACACATCCCGCCGAATATTTTGTTCGTGATTTTATTATTATTTTTGTTTCAAACTTCGTTGAATTTAGCAAATCTGTTAATGTGAAATTGTTTTTCATAATTTTAGAATATGCTTGGCATCAATTCCAATTGGCGGAAGTAAATATTTTTTAATTTCAGGATTTTCAATACAAATTTCTTAACTACAACTTACAGCTGTGTCACGGTGCATGTGTGCTGCCAAGTTTTTTTTGATGAATTCTTAAGCGGCGATAGTCGTTTTCTGATGCCATCCCTATATCCGCGTGCAAAGAAACACGGCTAATATCCGACTTTTGAGCAATGATTCCATATTTCTTTTTTTTGTTCATTTCATTTCATTTCATTCCTAACCATTTCGTCAACAACGTAACAACTCTCCAAGCGATTCTTGCTTTTAAGTTATTCACTTAGAAAACATAGAAAATAAAAGAGGACGCCGATTGGGTTAATCCTCACCAGAACAATCAAAACAAATGAATTTGATTTTGAACAGCTGCTGTCAACCCTCAAATGTCTAATTTCACTCAGGGTAAATGTCCACAGAGAAATTCAGGAAATAACGTCGGACTGATATGTCCAGACTTTTTGTTTTCCATAGCTGTGTTCATTTGACTGGGATTTTTGTCGCCACCAACTAGGTACCTATACAAAAATCGTATTTAGTAGGAACTGTGAAACTCAATTCCATTTCAACTCTGTGAGAGGGAAACCTTTCTCGAATTTCATTTCAGATTCAATTTGATCTTTCGATTCGATTTCGATTTCAACGGAAAAAAAATCGATCTAGGTAGGTACCTACCCAATTGCAAACAAAGCATTAAAATGTGTATATCGATCGATATGCTTTCTGCGAAGGTACGATCAGGAAGACACAGAAGAGAACATAAGGAAAGGCTACAGTCCGCTGGGGCAAACTGTTGGATACCTTATTCCTTTTCCCCAAAAAGTGGACGTGGCAAACTTCTAAATATTGGTGAATAGTTATGGAGGATATTATCTACATATTTTATTATACATAACTGCTTTTTACCTTTTTTAAGGATTTTGTCGAAAAAGCAATGTCTGCTAAAAACTCCCCTAAAAAGTGGACATGGCTAAAAAACTTTGTATGAATAAATTGTTAAGAATGACTTATTCTATATACTTTGGGAAGATCAGGAATTTCATTTCCATTGATTTCTTCAATAAAATGTTTGTTTTTAAATAGTTTTTAAATACAGTTTTAGGGCCTTAAAATCGCCGACGGATGGACATAACTAGATCCACATAACTTTCGATGCAGGTCGCAAGTAAAGTATCATTTAGGAGGTCTACGAGCAATATTAAGATATGTAACAAACTAAAAGTCAAAATTAGTATACCCTTTAGAATAGGATATAACGGAAGTTTTCACTTAAACCTAAGTAAATTTTCTTAGTACGAAGGTTACAGCGAATTATTATAGCGTTTCTCAAAGTGTAGACACTTTTGATTATAAAACATAACACAAGACACAATAAAATAACTATGTGTAGTTTAAAATTATGTTTCGAAATTAGGTACGATTTGCAGCACAGTCGATTTTAGCACTTGACATCCGAGCGAAATTTCTAAATTTCTTTTATATCCACTTAAACTATCTATTTTGAGTTTTTCTAATAACATTAAACCATCTGAATTATTTCTACTTTGAAAAATACAAGGTGGCGCAAAAGTAATCCTCCTATCAGAAAATGCTATAAATTTTGCGATTGGCCCCTAATGTCAGTTCTGTTTTGACATTTGTGTAGTAAACACATGCGACATACACGTTAATAAACAATGTTACGCTACACTGCTCCAGAACGCGGAATATTTGTGACTATTTATTTGAGCAATAATCGGTCGGTGACTTTGGCACAACGTGAATTTCGTCGCAGATTTCCTACACGTCCAACGCCTACTGGTGAAACACTACGACGTTTAGCCGCTCGCCTCGAAGAGACTGGCACAACACGAGATGCTGCCAGGCGTGGCAGGCCCCGGAGTAGCCGTTCTGCAGAGAATATTGCTGCTGTAGCCGAAGATGTCATGGAAGCGCCGTCGACATCGACCAGACGACGTGCCACGCAAATGGGTATCAGTCGACGGTCTTTACAGCGAATTTTGGTACAAGATTTGAGGATGTTTCCGTACAAAGTCCAGACGGTGCATCAGCTGTTAGCTGCTGACCGCCAATCGCGTCTAACATACGCTCAAGCCATCCTTAATCACCACCAAGAGGAAGATGATTTTTCATCAAAAATAATCATGAGTGATGAGGCCCATTTCCATGTTAGCGGGTACGTAAATAAGCAAAATTTACGCTTCTGGGGCACTGAAAATCCGCGTGTAACCCACGAAGAGCCATTACACCCGCTCAAAGTCACTGTATGGTGTGCTGTTTTCGCTGGAGGAGTCATCGGACCATTTTTCTTCGAAGACGTCGCGGGCCAAACGGTTACTGTGAATGGTGAGCGCTACAGAGCAATGATCAACGAGTTCTTTTTGCCGCAACTTGATGAATTGGGATTGGAAAACATGTGGTTCCAAGAGGACGGTGCAACGGCACACACTGCACGTGCCACAACCGATATGCTGAAGGATGCATTTCCCGGGCGCCTAATCTAACGTTTTGGCGATTTGCACTGGCCAGCAAGATCGACTGATTTGACCGCTCCAGACTTCTTTTTGTGGGGCTTTTTGAGGAAGTTTTGCCAAAGTGATGGAAAATACCATAAAAAGGGCTCAAATGACAATCAACTGTGGCGGCGGCCATTTACATGACATCATATTCTCGAGTTGATGTAAAAAAAATTAAAAGACCAAATAAAAATAATCCACAAGAAGAATCAAAGTTTTTCATTTTTTTTAAATTACAGCCAAAAAACATCGGAAGGTTATTTTTGCGCCACCTTGTATTTCTTTACCACTGTCTTGGATTTTTTTTTTATTTTTAACTTCCCAGTGTAAGTTCTTGTAATGGGGCCGATTTTGTGAATCGCGGATTTTGACATATCTCCACGTTTCAAGGTCACCAGAATCCAAATTCAACGTTTTTAGAAAGATGTCTGTCTGTGTGTATGTACGTATGTACGTATGTGCGTCCGCAATTTTTTTTTGCCACGATTATCTGGAGAACCAGAGATGATATTGACATGGGACCGGGTTTATTCGAAGTGTAATTACGGAACTCAGAACTGATTAAGTTTTCAGCGAAATCGGTCCAGCCATTTTTTGTTAATAAATAAATAACTAAAAAAATAAAGGCAAACTAGCTGAATTTTGAAATTGATGATTTGTACTACATATTTTCAACTTCCCAGTGGAAGTTCTTGTAATGGGGCCGATTTTGTGAATCGCGGATTTTGACATATGTCCACGTTTCAAGGTCACCAGAATCCAAATCCAACGTTTTTATAGAGATGTCTCTGTGTGTGCATGTAGGTATGTGCGTATGTTCGGATGTGCGATCGGAATTATCTTTCGCCGCGAGTATCTCGAGAACCAAAGATGATATTGACATGGGACCGGGGTTATTCGAAGCGTAATTACTTAACTCAGAACTGATTAAGTTTCCAGCGAAATCGGGCCAGGCATTTTTTGTTAGTAAATAAATAACTAAAATAATTTACTTTTATTTGTAATATTTATTGTCATTTGTTATTGAGCAAATCATTATTACATTGTGCTTCGTTATTTCGTATACATGTAAATTTATAGGTCTCCGTGTTCATAACAATGGTTGCATTAATGTATGTATGTATATAACACTTTACTGTTATTAACAACATTTAATTTTTAATTTCCATGAACAATATTAAAGAGCTTTTTTTAATATTACCTTAATAATTCTGAACCATATCTTATGGTTAACCACATTTGAAAATTTCCCACTAATCGCATAAATCATATTGATCCCACTGGAAAGTTAGTCGTGTGAACCTTGCGGGTCGCACCCAGACCACTTTTTTTGTATATTTTTCTTAATGATAAAACACGAAGCTATCATTGGAACTTCTTTACAATCCATTTTCCAGCACAAAACTGAATACATAAAATGGGAAAAAAGGAAACATTTCAGAAGTGTTTCTCGAAGCGTCCACACCTAAAAAACATTTAAGAAACATTTCTTAAATGTTTCTGAAATCTTTCTGAAATGTTTTTTAAACAAATCTGAAACATTTCAGAAACGTTTTTTAAACAATGTTTCCTGAAATAAAGACTAAAGGTGTGAATTTAGTCTTTATTTTTAGTATTATAAGTTTAGCTTGTAAGTATTAATTTTAAGTCTAGCTTAGTTTTGTAGTTCAAAGACATATAGCTTGTATTAAACTGAATAAATGGGGGCGGACGCCCCCACCAAATTAAATCAAATTGGTGGCCAGGAACTGGTGAAATTTCACTTTTTTCAGAAAATCATTTTTTATTTCAAATGCATAAATCCACTTACATCCTTCTATTTTGAAAAAATGTAAACTTGGCAGTAATGTGCAAAAAAAATACACAAACGTTGTTTAAGTATTCAGGTGAATTAGTTATTACGAATCAAAGTAAGAAAAAAAATTAGGTGACCGGGTACTAGCTAGTACACCTTCCCTACTAAGATAAAGCGACCTTCGCGGTAGAGAGCGAAATGAAGGCTGAGTAAAACAATATTGTATTCTGTTATGCAATTGGCTGTCAATGTACCTATGCTATTTGCGGCAATACAGAGGTTTAGGGGACTTTATTATGACGATTTGATACCCGAAAGAGGGCTTTATTGCGACGATAAATGTCTTAAAACTAATTTTAACCTTATCACTTGTTTATATAATTTCAAAGTGTACTCTATCCGACTATAAATTTGCGTTTTCAAATTTGTTTATTTTCCGAACATCCTTTTACAAATCGCTACATCCTCATAACAGCCAAAGTTTCGCCACTTCAAACAGTTTTTCAATCGATTAAAGTATATATTAAATAACGCTTTGTAGACGTTTCTCATTCCCGTAATAGATCAGGAGCAACAATAGCAGACATCTGATTCCTCGAACGTACGCAAAAACAAACACAATTTGTGTAACACCCTCCTTTGAAAATCGATCCCCGCTTCCATCAGTATCCGCATCCGCCCAGTAAAGTACTTAATAACGTGTGTAATGTATACACAGAAAACATTCAAAGTTATTACTTGGAAACAAATTATCTAGATCGATTAAGAAAATTTACTCTGCACAACACACAGATAAATCCACACAGTGAGATTCAGAAGAAAAAGATACTTTTCCTTGTGTTGCTGTTGTTGTGACTTGTGAGCTGCCTCGTTGTTCTTGTTCTTGCCTTAAACTATAAGCGCAAGCAGTAATGATACGTTTCCGCAACTAGATGCTGCACTGCAAAAATGGTTCACGAAATCGGTAGAACCAGCTCCGAGTAAAAGGTCTCGGGAGTCGGGACTGAATAAAAATGTAATGTGCCTGTAATCAGGGTGCGCGCCGTTTGTTCCTTTTCTTCTTATTTTGTTGTTGTTTTCATCAAAAAATCATTTCTTGTCCTGATCGGGTCTTCTTTCCATTGAAAATGAAGCGGCCTGTCATTACGATAATCGGAGCCTATTTGCCCTTGCGCAGAGTAGATGGATGCTCAAATTGCACGCGCAATGAAGTGAAGGGGGAGATATCCGTAGCCGCACAACGTCGAGGGAATCTCATCTGCTCTTGGAGTACTGAAGAACCAAAAATTGGTATCATTTTAGTCTTCAAATTGAGAGTCATGTCGTGGGTACCTGCAAGGTAAACACAGAGCCTGCTCCTTCATTTGAATCAGAAGAAGGTTCAACGCGAACGACTCGGTATGTCGGGTTATTGATCATAAACTGGTAATTGGTTTAAAAACCGACACAATAACGACATCATAAGCTGTTCGAGTAATCGAATTCACGTGGAAGTTGAGTGAAACCGGAGGACAACTTAGCGGAACCCAATACCCAATTAAGATTTGTTAAAGTTGAGCCCTTAAGTTATTGCAATGAACAAAGCGTATGTTTATTCCTAGATGTTCGCTCACTCTAGTTAAGCTTGAAGTTATCAAAAATATATTCTCTCTTCGGTAAATGAGCACAGACGATGACTTGTTTGTTTAAAATAAAATTAAAATTAAATTAAGTTAAAATTAAAATTGGTCAATGGGTGTGATTTTATTACTTATTTACGTACACTTAATAAGGGTGGATCGTATTAATATTTTTCGAAATTTCGAAACCGAACTATTGCCGAAAGTTGACACAAACATAAGGATTGAAATAATTGAAGTGAGCGATATATTTCAGGAAATACTGCCTCGAACTCTCTGAAATTAAAAAAAAAATACTATTTCAGGCATTATTGTGATGTACGATTCGGGTTATTGGTTGGCTGTACCGGCCCTCGATGAGGATGCACTTAGACCAGAGGTAGATCCATTGTGCTGCCGATGTGTAGGGTGGGTGGGTCAGGGTGGGTGGGTCACCCTCTGCATGTGCATGAAGGAGCTAATCTTTGCTGTGCAGGCGTTGTTGATATCATTTAGATCATTGAAAAGGTATTCACCCAGTGTAGCCTTCCTAATGTTGGTGAGTGCAGGACACATGCAAAGGAAGTGACTGATAGTCTCCTCTTCCTCCTCCTCCCTACGGCTTCTGCAGAAGTCATTGCAGGGAATGCCCAGCCATTGAACATGTCTTCCCATAGCACAGTGCCCGGTTAGGGCGTTTACTAATTTTGAGAGGGTTCCTCTCTTGTGCCTCCAACGACGTTTGGCTTCGCTGACCGCATTGGTGTCTATGAGGTGTTTAACATAAGACATTGGCGCCTCGATGTCGGTGACGCTTATGCTGTTTAAGAGCCTCGTCGAACCAGTTCGTCAGCTTCACAATTCCCTGGTATGTCACAGTGACCCGGCACCCAGAAAAGGGTGAGGCTATACCGACCAGCTATCTCGTTAAGAGATGCGTGGCAGTCTTTCACTGCCTTGGATCTCGTAGTGCTGGGTGCAAGGGAGTTGATGGCTGCCTGACTGTCGATGTATATTAGAATATCTGATTTTGATATCGTATTAATCGACTGCCAGTCAGCGGCTTGGCGAACGGCGGTGACTTCGGCCTGAAAAATGCTGCAGCGTTCTGGAAGGTTAAAGGAGAGGTGAATGTCCAGGTCTTCAGAGAAGACTCCGGCACCGACTCCGTCCTCCGTTTTGGACCCATCCGTAAAAATTGACAGCGATTCGTGGGCAGGTGGTCGGTGACCTTAGGAAGATGTCGATACATCAAAGTATTTTGGCGTGTCCAGTGTGTTGCTCTTTCCATTGATTGGAGCTTCTCAGTCATATTGTTGAGCTGGTAGCCAACTGTTTGCAGACGATGTCAGTCGGGAGAAGGCGGAGCATAGCTTGGAGCGACGCAGTGGGAAAGGTTCTCAGTGCACCGGTGATGCTGAGGCATGCAAGTTTTGTCCAGCAAGGTAAGGTTGGACTTCTTCTCAAAGGCGTGCCACCAGACCACTACTCCATAGAGAAGAATCGGTTTAACTACCGCCATGTATAACCGGGTTAATAAAACAGCAGCATTTTATTAAAATCGATTTATATTTACTTCAAAAAGACCAGATTAACAATAACTAAGACGTACATAAGTCTTAGTATATTTGTATGGCTCTGATGTCTGAAATCTTTCTTTTTTTTTGAGTTAAATACAGCCATTATCTTTCGTGATTTCAGGCGCGTTCGTATAAGCCCATCTCTTCTAACAGGACCACAAAAGGCAGCAGAGGCCTCCGTCAAAATTTTCACACATCTTTCAGTGGCTTGTGTGTGACAAGGGAACCTTTCCAAAAGGGGTACAATCAATGAATCTCGAATATGACCGCAGTGCTCATTTTTCTCAAGAGTGGAGGCTCAGTAACTATCACATCCTTCCAAGTTATTATAAAACCTAGTCTTCAGCTCTGAAATTGAATTCAGGAACTCTAAATTCTCTCGTAGCTGAATCTCTCGATTGAGTTATCTTCAGCAAGGCTAAAATCTTAATATGTTTTCTGTCATCAGTTCACATTGACAATAAAATGTTCTCTGCATGTCCAAAGAAACTATTTCTCTGAATGACTAGATCTAATATAGCCTTAAGATGTACTGGAAGGTATCTTGGAAAAAGAAGTGTTTTATGTAAATGCTTTCCGCTATAATTGCAACTTTCTTTCGTTTTGATGGAAAACTCCATCGGTGCATAAACTTTTACAATACAGGTTACCAAATACATCACGTTTTCTGTGGGAGACGCTGTCCAAACATACAGTCTAAGTATTCGGTTTGCTATGGTAAGCCATCTTTCCGGGATTTTCCTTGGACAAGCTTTCACTACATTGACCCGAACCAATCGCTTTACAAATGTCTAAGAGATATAATTGAACCGTGCTTAAAGCCACTGTATTTGACATATCCCGCAGAGTGCAAGTGATCTATTCACACCGCACTAAGCGCAGATTTTCGCAATATTTTATAGATTTGCCTATTACTCCCATAAGGCTCCGTGGTCTCGTTGTGGGTCCATCAAGTTTTACGAATTCCAAATGGATGAATCGCTTTTTTTTATGTCGTGTCGGCTGCTAAGCCATCAGGATGAATTTCGATTTGTATATTCTTTTTTATACCCTATTTTAAGGGTATATTAATTTTGACACATAGTTTGTAACATATACCTTAATATTGCCCATAGACCCCTAAAAGTTACTATATTTATGATCAGCATCGATAGTAATATCGATCTAGCCATGTCCGTCCTTTAAACTGGACATAGAGAGCTGAACTTTTAACCATATACTCTCTAGGGGCCCCAAATAATCGAGTTTAGAATTTTTGAAATCCGCCCACAGACACGCCCACAAACTCTAAAAATAAATTTATCGAAAAAAATCGAATTTTAAGCTAGAAAGCTGAAATTTTTTATGTATGATCTTTGATTCCTTAAACTGCTTAGGAGACAATTTCTGAAATCCGCCCACTGACACGCCCACAATTAAATAAAACAATTTTATTGAGAAAAAAAAGTTTGAGCTAGGGAGCTGAAATATATAATATATACTCTCTAGGGGCCCTTTATGGCCATGTGTAAATATTTGCAAATCCGCCCACTGACACGCCCACAATTTAAATTTTTTTTTTTTTTGAAAAACCAAAGTTTGAGCTAAGGAGCTGAAATTTATAATATAGACTCTCTAGGTGTCTGATATGAATACGAATAGGGTATCCAACAGTTCGCCCACGCGGACTGTAGCCCGTCCCTATGTGTATACCCTATTCTAAGGGTATATTAATTTTGACGCATAGTTTGTAACATACCTTAATATTGCCCGCAGACCCCTAAAAGTTACTATATTTATGATCAGCATCGATAGTTATGTCGATCTAGCCATGTCCGTCCGTCCGTCTGTCGGCAAAAATTAGGCCTTTAAACTAGGCCTAGAAAGCTGAAATTTTAACCATATACTCTCTAGCGTCCCGAAATAATCAAGTTTACGAATTTTTGAAATCCGCCCACAAACTAAAAAAAAACAAAATTTTGGAAAAAAACGAATTTTGAGCTAGAAAGCTGAAATTTTTTATACATAATCTATGGCTCCTAAAACTGCTCGGGAGATAAAATTTTCAAAATCCGCCGACAATTAAATAAAACAATTTTATTGAAAAACCAAAATTTGAGCTAGGGAGCTGAAATTTATAATATATACTCTCTAGGTGCCTTTCAAGCCCATGTCTAAATATTTTCGATATCCGCCTACTGACACGCCCACAATTTAAAAAAACCTTTTTTTGAAAATCCAAAGTTTGAGTTAGGGAGCTGAAATTTATAATATATACTCTCTAGGGGGCCCATTATGCTCATGTGTAAATATTTTCAAAATTCGCCTACTGACACGCCCACAATTTAACATTTTTTTTTTTTTTGAAAATTCGAAGCTTGAGCTAGGGAGTTCAAATTTATAATATATACTCTCTGGAAGCCCTTTATGCTCATGTGTTTTTTTTTTTTAAATCCGCCTACTGACACGACCACAATTAAATAAAACAATTTTATTGAAAAACCAAAGTTTGAGCTAGGGAGGGTTTTTTTACAAAAGCTTCGTTTTTTTTTTGATAAAATCCTTTTAATGTTATATAAAAAAATATGCAGAGCGTTCTTATCAATTCAACTATACTTAGACTTTTGTCACGCCCACTTATGAGGGATAGGAATAAGAATAGGTATCCAACAGTTCGCCAAAGCGGACTGTAGCCTGCCCCTATGTTTTAATGAAATTTAACTTGATGTCTTGATATATAATAGTCTTATTTTACTCCGATCGATGACGTTACTCGTATTCTCATTTGTTCCTAAGCCCACGTCTCGAAATGCCGCCGATACTGTGGCTGCTGCAGCTCTATGAGCGACAGTAGTCATCGAAATATTGTTATTTGGCTGGACTTCAGTAAACACTAGCAACTGCGGTGCGAAGGGCAACTGATCCTCACTTGTTCTGCATCTGCTTTTGCTATCTGCCGGATATTTTTAGACGTGTGGCGCTGTCGCGGGGATGTCTTAGTGATGAATCAATGTAAAAATATGAAGGATCGCTGATAAGCAACACAATTTAGTGAAAATAACCAGGCTAACAAATTACTCGATTATTAAAAAAAAATTAAACTTCTAATCGTTTGGGGCAGTATTAAACTTGAAGTAATTTGGGGCTGTATTTTTAATAGTTTTGAAAAATTTAGATATACAGTGCGATTCACTTGATTAGACGCACCAATTTTGTTCTCATACATTTTTATTTTTCATTCGTGTTTGTATTAATTATGAAACCATTGCATTCATATGACGGATAATTTAGTTCTTAATGAAAAAACACAAATTCATGCTTGGCAAGAGACAGTTAAAGTTTTTTTTTCAGTTTTTCTTCTCAGGTATGTAAAAACAACAAAAGTTTTCTGGTTCATATGATTAGACGCACCTACAAAATGTTCGAAAAAATCAAACATAGATTTATTTTTAATTTTTTTTTAAATTTTATTTGTAAATTTACTTAAGTTTTTTTATATTTTCAGTACTTAGTACACCCTCCACAATTTAAAATTACATCAAAAATTGTACTTTTTGGGTAATCATACAAATTTTTAAGAGTTACCCCCGCTATTTCTCTGATTTTGCTCGTGGAGTGAGCTGAATTCGATGCAATTCGTATTATTTTTCTTTTTGCTTGGGCTGTTAATGCTGTCTTTGTTCTTCCTTTTAAATTTTTCCCATATGAGGCAGTATTTTTAAGATAATTCCGAACCGCATATCCACTTCGTCCTATTTTTTCGTTCCGAATGGTAAGCATCAATTTTCCCCCTTTCTTCTAACGATAACTGTTTTTTCGCACCCATTTTTTGCTTAAAATAAAAGCCAGACACTTGCTAGAGTTTGAAATGTAAAATTAAGTCGAGTCCGCGCAACAGATAATTACTAACCAACTAAATTTTCCTATCCGTCTAATCAGGTGAACCAACAAAATTCTCCTGTTTTTAAATGACTAAGAAATAAAAGAGAAAAGAAACCGTTATTATATCTCATTCAGCATGTATTTGTGTTTTTTGAATTGAGAATTAAACTACGAGTACCTTTCTCATAAATGCAATGGTTTGATAATTAATACAAATACTAAAGATAAAAATTAAATTAAATTAAAAAAAAATAGGTGCGTCTAATCAAGTGAATCGAACTGTAGATACCAATTTAGGTAATATGTAGTTCCATTTCGATTTTTTAATTTTTTTATTTTTTCATATGTACCAGACCGAACCACCCTCACTTTTTCGAAATAAATTTTTATATTTTTTCTCGTTTTTCATGCAAATTCGTCATTTTATTTGCTTCAAAAAGGCCCATTTAAATCAAAAGCCATTATGCAAAGTTAAAAATCGTTTATAGTTATGTGCAAGAAATTTCAGATCAGGTATATTTTGAAGTGATACAATTTGGACTAGTGTCGAGCACACATCTTTCTTAAAAACACTTTATATATAACACACATCATTATGTATGCTGTGCATACGCATACCCCATTAAATGTGAGTCAAATGATACTACAAATTTCAGGCCTTTACTGAAAGGATACAAATTAAATTGCAATACGTTTTTTTAATTTACGCATTCACAATTGTTTACTAATGATGAGAAAAACATAATTATATTATACCGTCACTCTATATTGTATATTACTGTAATAAACAAGCCCAACAAGAAGAAACACTACGCGGACCAAAAACAATTTACTATATTTTAAAATGTTTATAAATATCCTCAAAAAAAGAGCCACAAAATCATTCCAACACAGATATTCAACAGGTACATTTGATAGAAACGGGACAATAGTGATAGGATTATAGTAGGTAGGGTAGATTCCCCTATTGTCGAACAGTTCAGAGAATTCGAAAAATGAAAAGCCTGTAAAAATGTTTACATTTGGCCTACAAACATAGTTAGGATTTAATTTGAAAGAAAAACTCAAATATTTTTAAATCAACTATATAACTTATTATAACAATTTATTCAGAAATGAAAAAATATTTTCCCCTATTTTCGAACAGTTGTTTCCTAAAGCCGAACAAAAGGTTTAATAATTTCGAACACTTAAATCATACCCATAAGTTTGTCAAGAATGTTAATCTCAAGTAGATACAAGTAACACTGTAGTGCGTCCCTATGTTTTGTTAATAAGTCTAATTCTATGCTGGGCTTCGTAAAAAGGACACTGATTTTTTTTAATAATATTTTAATAAAATAAAAGTAACAGTTCATGGCAAAATCTTCGACTCGAAGTTTCGACCTTGGTTCGACTAGAATTCCATTGGTACGCCAAATCTGCTTACCCAATTGTGGACAATTTGCTCTACCACGATTTTAGCTTCTTGGTTAGGGGTAGCAAATACTTCAGGCCATAAGTGAAGTAATCGTAATCCATAACTACGAGGATATACGGATTTCCATTGGTGCTTGCTGGAAACGGCCCTGCAACGTCAACTTCAATCCTTTCAAAAGGCGCTCAAACGTTGTGTTTATGCATCTTGCCTTCCGTTTTTACTCTCGGGGTTTTGCGTGAACCCAGTAAAAGTGTTCTCGGACTTTCTCGAATGTCTTATTTACTCCCAAGTGGCCTGCGGACACTCCATCATGCAGTTACAAAAGCACTTCGTTGAATTTGGATCTGGGTACCACAAGCTGCACTACGACTGATGTTCTTTCGGAATTTTCCGGTTTTCTTCTTAAAATTCGTATTGAACATGAAATGAGCCCCAGTATGCCTTACGTTCCGGACTCATATTGTAGATCTGCTGGCAGTACGGCTTGCACTCTTGTTCCCTCCAGGCAAGAATCGGCTCGATCGGGATCGAGATCGGGATCGAGAATCGGAATCGGATCCCCCAACCGTTGGACTGATACCCTATCCTTTTCCTCTGGGCGTACGCAAGGTTTGCAACCAGTTTTGCAGGGCCGCGGGGAGAGAGCATCTGCATTGGAGTGAAGAGATTCCTTTAGATGCTGTATCTCGTAGTCATACATCTGCAGCCGTTCAATCCACCTTAAGACTTGTCCTTCAGTATTGTTATACTGCAGCAATCACTTTGGAGACGCACTATATGTGCGCAGGATGAATTTCTACCCATATATGTAGGTACTTATGGAAGTGCTCTGTTGCCAGGATTAAAGCTAGGAGTTCCCGCCTGGTAACGCAATACTTCTTCTCCGGCTTGGAAAGGCTTTTACTGAAGTATGAAATTATCCTCTCTTGGACATCATGGATCTGGGAACAAACGGCTTCGATCCGAACATTACAAGCTTGTGTATCTACAATAAATGTTTTTCCTTTAGTAGGGTACGCTAGAATGTAAGCATCAGACCATTTCAATTGTTTTCTCCTCTCTGTGAGTTGATGCAAGCTCTTTGCGATCCCTGCAAAGTCCTTCATAAACCGTCTTAAATAAGTTGCAAGTCCCAGGGAGCTCCGCATTTGTGTTTGGGTACCGGTTAATTTTTAACTGCATCAACCTTCTCTGGGTCAGTCCTCATTCCCTCGGACAAGATGATGTGCTCCAGATATTTGACCTCAGATCTGAAGCGATCACACTTTTTCGGATTATGCTTCAATGGTGCACTTCGTAGTCTCTTGAACGCCTCCTTCAAGTTATCCCTATGTTCTACCATACAAATATGATTTCCTATAAGTAAAGGTAGTAAAATGGTAAAAAACATTTGCTTCACAGTTGTTTTTTTGCGAACAGTTGTAATCGGGTTAGGAAAATCGGTAAAAGTTGGTTTCCTTTTCTCGAACAGTTCAAAAACACAAACTAAATAACCTTTCATTTGCAAAACTTCTTAAAATATAATAAACTAATACACTTATTTGATAAAAAGCCACAGTTACAAGTTCAAATGATCTGCTTTTAAAGCTTCTTTTCTCAGACGTTTTTTTTTATAAAAAGCGTAGGTTTCACTCACTTACAGAAACGAATTAGCAAACTGACAATTTTGTCCACCAAACATACATTTCTATTGTTGAGGTAGTTAACGGTTGTTTGAGACTATGCACATATATTTGTGCTGCAATAAAGGAGAAGATCCTAGAAATAACGTTAACATAACGACTTTTGTTGTTCGACAGTGCGGATGTTCAGGAATAGGCGACTCTACCCTACTTCCCTTTTTCGAGGTAGGTATTATTTTATTCTTTTTCAGTGGGAGGAATAATTAGATGTCCTGAGGATAGTGTGGAAAACATGTACAGGGTGGTGTACGAATCGTGCTTCAAAAATAAAACGTAATAACTTTTTTTCTGTGTAAGTAATCGTTATTTTTTTATTTGGCAAGTTACTATGTAGGTACCTACATATTTAGATTTATTAAAATGAATGCTTACCGAAAAGAGGACTTGGATAGTGCAGCGGTACCATGCTTTTCAGTCCCTCATTTCCGTCCAAAGGGAATTCAGGCGGGAGTTTGGCGGCACTCCCTTGAGTAGATGGACCATTATGAGGCTGGTTAACATGTTTGCCGATTCTGGAAGCATCTCAATAGGACCGTACCATCGATATCCCTATGTTCGGGTTCGAGACACAATCGCGGCTTTAGCAAGGCAAATCCAAGCCCTTCGAATCGAAACTTATCGGCATAAATTGGAGTGAGAAGACGGTTATTACAACGGATAATTCATGATGACTTAAACTTGTTTCCGTACAAAGTCCAAATTGCAATCAAGTAAAATCTTCTGGATTTGCCTATTCGCCTGGAATTTTGCCAAAAAATAATTGAAATGACCGAAGAAGACAACAGCTTGATAAATTGCTTGTTTATGTCTTATGAGGCCCATTTTGATCTAAACGGCTATGTAAATAAGCAAAATTGCCGTATATGGAGTGAATCTAATCCAGAAATACTCATGAGACGGTACTGCACCCAGAACGAGTCACTGTGTGGTGCGCATTTGGGGCCACATCTCTTTGAAGAAAACGGTGTAACAGTAACTGTCAATGGGGAACGTTATTTAAAGATGTTGAAGGAGTTTTTTTTACCCAGAACTGCGCCGAAGAAGTTTCCTTTCAAAAGCATTTGGTTTCAGCAAGATGGAGCAACTACTACACACATAGCCAGACCGGTTATGGCGGAGCTCCAACGAAAGTTCCCAAACAAATTAATATCCAGAAACTTCACTTTCCGCTGGCATTCAAGGTCACCTGACCTGACTGTACCAGATTTTGTTTTATGGGGTTATGCCAAGCAAGAGGTGTACAAAACGAGACCAAAGGAATTTGACTGAATTGAAGCAGTGCAATAAAAAAATAATTGAGGCGGTCCCGACTTCAACCCTTCAGGGCGCAATGAATAATTTTCTGATAAGCTGTCGCATACTCGTGGACGGATCATCTTCAAAAGCAATTAGGTAGTTATATAAAATAAAATTTAATTTTCTAAACAATGAAAAAAGGAAAAACATTGATTAAAAAAAAAGTTATTTGAATTTCTTATTGTACCACAATTGGTGCGCCACCATGTACATATTATGAGAAAGGTCTTTTTGAGAAATTGCGACAGATAAAACATTTTAAAATAACTGCTAGCTACATCCTAGCCACGCATTTTATACAAACAATGACTTCACGTGGATAAAAGCAGAATTTCTGTATGCCAATAAAAATCGTTCATAAATCGCCTCAGTGAAGGTACCTAACCAACTATCTGCATACCACTCAAATATCTACAGTTTTTTTTATTTTTTTAATTTCAAAGAATTTCAGTAATAGGTACTCTGCCCCCATGAAATATTCGCATTAACAACAAGTCAACTTGAGAGATACACTGCATGAGTAGATATTTCTGGTGAAGTACGCATGCATAATCATCGCAATGACTGGCAATGAACCCTCACTTCGGTCACTACACATGAAACCTCCGCTACCAATCATGCCAATGACGACAACGACAACAACGACGTCGACGATAGCGAAGAAGACAGCGATACAAAGCCAGACCAGACATCAAAAACCGTCATTTCGCATCAAAATGAGTTGGCGACTGCCTGCCGGCCTTTCTACGAGTCTACGACTACTTTTCATACTACCACCAGTCAGACTAAAATCGATCTAAATGGGGGTAAGTAAGAAGGTATACTCACTGAATGCAAGCCGCCGACAAAAATTAAAGCTCAAAACGGCCGGCTCCTTTGTGGCGACGGATTCGACGGGCAAGCGACGGCGGGTGCAATAGTCGCGTCATCGGCATCGGTAAGATAAGTGCTATAAAACTACACTACCATCATTTAGTATTGAAAAGCAAATGAAAGATGATAAAACACAGCCGCGTGGCGCCCATCTTCTGTTTCATGGGGGCTCTAGTGGTTATCGGGTGCATGATCTTATGCGTGACACTGGTAACATAACGCATTAGCACCACGACAATATATTATGTATATGTACATACGTACTTCAGCGATAAAGTGCAACTCATAAATGGCATTGAGACTGTCTTTAGTCGAAGACTGGAGTAGCTGTGTAATAAGGGCCCGTCAAAGCATAGTTCTATCTTCATAGACACGACATGTCCCGTCATCAATCGGATAGTCAATCGAAGTTACGAACATATCCGCTTTATGCGTGTTCAAGAACACGCATGGAAGAATCGCTTAGCAAATAAAGTATTGGTTTTTAAATGCAGCAGGGCCTTAAAATTGCGTAGGAATAATTAGATTAGTGAAGACTATTGTAAACTGTAAACTCTAAATAAGTGCCGTGACAAGTCTGTTACACGCTGCATGAAGGTGCTTATTAAATGGGCTCAAAGAAATTGAAGAATAAATTGTTAGCACGTACCTACATAACAATGTTTATCTAGGATATATTTAGCTTCATATAGTTACACACATTATGTTCGCAAGTGTGCATGGAAATCAGTGGGTAAACACGAACGAGTAGATACGGAGAAGCAATTCGCCGAATTAATATAGGAAGTTTGTAATTTGTTTTATATAAAATTTATAATATTGATGCCGAGTTTTTAATTTTACATAATTCTTAGGCCGGACGGCAATAATTAAAAGGTTGTTCGTTGTTGAGTCAGCATGGGGATCATTCATGTAGAATTGGTATCCTGTTAATTAATATCAAGTTAGGTTCAATAATTTTTGTTGATATAAGTTAATAAGGAATACAAATGAATTTAAAAATAAAAATAAAAACAAAACAATGAAGATCACTCGGTGTCTAAACCAAAATAAAGAGGCAGGTCTTGAAACTCTTGGATCAACAATGAAATATATAAACTTGTTGTAAAATCGGTTTGGATAATTTTGTTTGTAATATTTTCCAACGATATAAACATTAACAAATCGATAAATAACTATTAATAAAGGGTGTTCAAATTTGACGTATCATTTTAAATTGGCCGCCACTTTTTTTGTACAGCTATTAGATTAAGCTACGATTACACTGCCATTGTTTCGAATCATTTTAATGACGCTGTGACGTCAGGAAAAAAATGTCGCATTAGAGAGACAGTCGAGCTACGATTCGTCATTGGTCATTTGCGAAAAAATGGCGATCACACAAAATGACTATCATCGTCATTTTTGTCCCAAAATCAAATGACGGATACTTAGAAATTTCCGTTGGGATGCCATTAAATGACGAGCGAAAAAATGACGATCACATGGCAACGACTTGCCTCATCAAAATGACAAATGCCACCTTTCCTATTATTTCGATTTGTCTAAATAAAAAATGTTAAAAAGAACTTTTGCGATGATGGTGGAAATTGCGGAGACGGCGATTTGGCAGCGTGTGTGCTGGAAAGCAGTGAAGACGCTCTTGATTACGAGCCAATGCTACGAAAGCGGAGTATTTGGCAAATGTGGTTGGGCCGTAGCGAGAAGAGTGGATTTTGTGCTGGATTACTGCTCGAATTCCGCGAATTGGTCTTTCAGCCAATCAATTCGATTATTTGTTGGGGTTGGTGAAGCCACATATCGAAAAACAGAACACAAATATGCGAGAGAGCGTTTCAGCGGAAGCACGACTGGTAATCACGCTGCGCTACCTGACCACTGGTGAGAGTTTTTGATCGCTGCGATTCCTTTTCGTGTATCGCAGCCAACGATAACGTGCATCATTCCGGAAGTTCTCGACGCTATTTACAAGGCACTTGTCGGTGAGTTTATTAAGGTGTGTGCTTTGTGCTATTTGCTAGTGAAGATTGAAATGCGACCAATTATTTATGTTTTATTTTGTCGATAGATTCCGAAAAACAAAGCCGAATGGGAAGCTGTAGCGAAGCGGTTCAATGAAGTATGGCCATTTCCGAATTGCATCGGCGCAGTTGACGGTAAGCACGTAAGAATGGTCGCACAGCCCAATGCTGGCAGCATTTTTTACAACTATAAAGGTAAATATGATTCGACACTAATCTAGAGATACCTAATCATTTTTATTCGAATAAAATTGTATTATTTTCTTAAATTATAAATTAAAACAAAGATTTTACCAGTTGCATGGTTGCCACCGACTCGGTCGATTGCTCCACTTCGGTCAATTCAATGAACAGCAATTCTCAGAAATGTGAATATTTTACATCACCTGCATCGATTGCACCTTGACCAGACTTTGTCTTGCGCAGTTTCGTCACGAACGCCTTGAAGTTACTGCGCATGCTATTCCACTTCTTTCTGGCTTCGGTTAAATCAAATACGTCGATGGCCAGCTCTAGTACAACAATTGCCCAAGAATCGGTTTTGACATGTTGAAGTTTGTACTCTGGAACTGAGCTATCCCAAAGCGCCCGTTGGTTTTGCACAGCCGCAATCAAACGCGATTCTTCTTAGTCGATCCACGAATAGCCAATTTTCCTATCCCCATTTACCCCAGTTTTCTGCGTTTTGCCTAGTTTGCTCGACTTTGTTGTACCTACTTTGGGTATTCAAACTCACACGATAGTTGATAGAATAGTCCATATTGTCCTCACCTGACGGCAATGGTTCGTATTTCATTTCACTGATAGTAATTTGTATCGAAATAGCAGGCAGACAATTGCAACACGTCTTTTCCCCACGACAAAAACACCAAATGAAAGCACAGATATCATATTAAATCCTGCGTCATTTGTCATTTGCGTAGAAAAATGGCATGGCATGAATTTCGTGCGCTGTCATTTTTTGGAGGCCAACAGCCAAAAAGTTTAGTCATTTGTCCTAGACGTCATTAAAGACCGATGACACGGCCATTTTTTCCGTCATTTTAATGGCACACAATTCATGTCATTTTTTCCGCCATTTTCCTAGTCATTTAAATGACTCCTGAAATGTTATCCCAAAAATGGCGATCACACAGAACGACATTAAAATGACGGCTTTGTGAAGCGATTTTTACCTCAAAGCGTTATTTAAATGACGCGAAAAAATAGCCGTGTAATCGTAGCTTTACAATGAAATTTTTTCAGGTATGAAGTAAATACATTCCCGGCACACTATACAGCAACGTGTTTTTATTATTAAAACTTATTTGAAATATGGTGAAAGTTTTGCAGAAGTTAAAAGAAAATTTCGTTCAAAATACGGTAGAGAAAATGCTCCGTCAAACCGTGCTATTTAACTTATCGTACATAAATTTGAAGAAACTGGTTCGGCTCCAGATCAGAGAAGTAAAGCCTATCATCATAGTTGTCGTTCAAGTGGAAATATTACGGCTGTTAGCAGAAGTGTTGCTGAAGAGCCAACGACGTCAATTCGTCGTCGTTCACAGCAATTAAACCTCAAACCAACAACTTTGTTTAACATTTTGCACAAAGATCTTCATGTAAAAGCTTACAAAACACAGTTAACACAAGAGTCAAAGCCAACTGACCACGCATTGCGTCGGCAATTCGTTATTTGGGCCATAGAGAAGCAACGTGGCATAAGTGGTCCATTTTTCTTCGAAGATGAAAATGGCAATGCAGTTACTGTGGATAGAGTTCTATATCAAGCGATGATTATAAATTGTTTGTGAAGTCAATTGGAAGATATTGATGTGCAGAATATGTGGTTTCAACAGGATGGTGCAACATGCCACACAAACGATCTTTTCAAAGAGAAGTTTAACAATCGCATAATTTCCCGAAGAACAGACTTGAATTGGAAACCATTATCATGCTATTTAACACCACTAGATTTTTTCGTATGCGATTTCTTGAAGAGCAAAGTGTATGCCGATAATCCAAACTGTTCAACACCTCAAAGACAATATCATCGAGCAAATATTACTTATTGAACCATCATTATGCAAAAAAGTGACTCAAAATTTTGGTAAAAGGTTGACAGTCGAGCTAGCAGAGGAGGTCACTTGGACGACATTCTTTTTCATTTTTAAACGGAACCAATGTACATTAATTTCCAATAAAAAATAAATACAGACTTCAGACAATATATACGGGGCGTTCAATATATTCTCGGTATCGGGGTGAAGCTGTTGTTGTATATATAAATTGACTTATTTATCCAGTAATAATGTAAAATTTCATATAAATGTGATTATTAATTCGCGTTTTATCTCTAGTTAAACAGAATCATAATGGCAACTGAGACGATGATGGTGAAAATTGAGCATCGCGCTGTAATTAAATTTCTCACTAAGCAAGGAAAAAGTCAAAAAACTATTCATGAAGAGATGGTGGCTGTTTACCAGGGTTCCGCACCTTCATTATCAACTGTGCAAAAGTGGTCAAGTGAGTTCAAGAGAGGCAGATAGAGCATTGAAGACGACCCCCGCTCCGGCGCCTCGGCTACTGCTTGTACGGGAGAAAGCATCAAAGAAGTCGAAAAACTTGTTCTTGAGGATGCCCGAATAAAGGTGAAAATGATGGCAGAGATCACCAAGCTTTAAATTGGTACCATTCGCACCATTCTTCATGACCATCTTAACCTTTCAAAGGTCAGTGTAAGATGGGTGCCACGAATGCTCACAGCGCCTCAGAAAAAAGTGAGAATCGCATGCTGTAGAGAGCTTTTGGAGATGTGTAGTGAGAACGCGGACGGTGTTATGGATCGAATTGTTACTGGGGACGAAACATGGGTCCACTATGACCCTGAAAGCAAACAAGAGTCCATGCAGTGGCATAAAAAAGGAACAGACCACCCGAAGAAGCTCAAAGTCACTCCGTCTGCCGGGAAGCTCATGGCCACAGTTTTTTGAGACTCAAAGGGAATCTTGCTCATTGAGTACAAAAAAAAAGGTGAAACCATCAACGCCACATCCTACGCTTCCACTTTGCATAATTTGCGGGAGGAAATTAAAAAGAAAAGACGGGGTAAACTCGCAGCGGGTGCCTTGCTTCTTCATGACAACGCTTCTGTTCACACGGCGCGAGTTTCCAAGAAGAAGTCCAACACCCACCCTATAGTCCAGACCTTGCCCCTAGTGATTATTTCCTGTTTCCGGATTTGAAAAAATGTCTTCGTGGAAAAAGATTTTCGGATGATGAAGAACTCAAGTCGGCAATAAATGGGTATTTTGCAGAGAAAGAGGAAATTTATTTTTTTGAGGGTTTAAAAAAGCTTATCTCAAGATGTAACAAATGCATTGATGTTAGGGGAAATTACATTGAAAAATAAAGACAATTTAAATTGAATTCGCATTTTCCTTCATATCGATACCGAGAATATATTGAACGCCCCTCGTATGTCTTTCATTCTTTTTTATTTATTTAATACTAGCAGACCGATGCGGCTTTACTCGTAGTAATAGCTTACTCAGCTAGAGGAATACACTCTCCAAACTACATGACTCTACGATTAGCGGTATGGGGGCTTCTAAAAAGCCGGCCAGTCTAGACAAACTTTTTATATTTATGGATTTATGTGCCTACGACCAATTTTAAGGCATATTTCCAATCAATTTCCAAAGCAGGATAGAGTGGATATAAATATCCTAAATTGGTCTTAAAAATATAAATCTAAATAAAGCAGTACGATAAGTTCCTCGCTTTCATAAGAACTTGGTCGGGATTCTGTAAGAAGAAAACGTTTACCGTTTTCGTTTGCGCGAACGATTAAGTTCTTTTCATTTTTTGCAGAATCCCACCCCTGGTTTCGAATCACATTTATATTTATTTTCATTTCATTTATTGAGCATCATGTACAAGTAAGACTTAGTCTTTTATAGTACTTTAACAATAGAGGATAACATTTGACGGTAAGACCTACACTATAAAAATTAGTAAATAAGAAGTAATACAAAAAATAATAATGAAAACACTATTGCAGGAAGGTAGAAAGGGGAAAAGGAGTAGAAGGAAAAGAGTAAAAGAAATTTAAAAAAATTTGAGAGTTGTTGCTTTTTTAAGATAAGTAGGTACTCCAACGCAGACTTTTTGAATTATATACATACTCGTAAAATCAGAAAAAAAAGAAGCGTAACACTGTCTATTAAATGTACATAAATCGCAACATTTGATTTGTCCTCATTGCATTTGTGAATTGATAAGTTAAAAAACATCTTGAAATTTAATTGTATACCTTTCATAGAGGCCCGAAATGGGTAATAAAAGTACAGTCGCATTTTAAAAGGGTATGACTTATGAGTATGCACAACATGCATATCTAATGTTGTTTAATATATATGTAAATATTTTCATGAAAGAATGTGCACGAGACTGATCCAAACCTTGTGGACTGCAACCTAAAACAGATGGTACTGTTGTTTTAATTGTTTGCACGTTGAAGATGTCACACTTTAAATTTTAAATTGACTAGGCTTTAAACTGATTAGGCGGATTCGTAGACTTTATTTCCGGTTGAAGCACACATAACGGTAATTGACTTTGTGATTGTCATCTTATGAAGGGTTTTTGAATTTTCATTATAGCTAACGATCTTCATGTGTCTTTTTGAAGCATTTAAATTTAAATCACTTTACCCATTTTTGAGATATTGCCCTGTTTCTAAAGAATCGTTGCTTTAGTCTTTTGGTAAATAATGAGTACACTATTTTCTCACCTTTGCTCCAAGTATTTAAAACACGAACAGAGATCAATATCGTTAAAGATGTTTTTAAAAAATGTGAAATTTTAATAAAAATTAGAAACAGTTATATGAATTTATACTTTAGTATGCAATTTTTTTCTAAATTATAGAATGAGCTTGATTGTCAATTTCGTTTCAAAACCGGCCATAAATTTAAATCTCTTTCGGTTTTTGAGATATAGAAATTTTTCCAATGTACCGTTATTCGAGTCTTGCGAACATTTATATAAAAAATATAAAAAAATATTTTCAGAATCTGAGTAGGTAGGCAAAAAAGTGAGTAAGCCATCTTCTCAGACACATCCCAAGTATTCAAGATATTAAAACTGATCAAATTCGTTACAGACGTTTTTAAAAAAATTGAAATTCTGAAGAATTCAAAAAACTATTATATGAATAAAAAAGTCCTAAAAATGTTTCAAAATTTTGTATAAATATGCAAATGCATTCCAAATAGTAGTATAAGTCGGTGAGAAATTGTCTTTCAAATATGTAACTTAATTCGTTTTTTAGATATACATATAAGCATTTTTGTATAGTGGGTACCGTCATTTGACTATTTTTGCAAAAACTGAGTTAACCATTTTCTTACGCTTTCCTCAATTATTTTAGAGTTAGAGCCATTTTCGAGAAAATCGGAGTTGAAAAATACTATTTGTATGATAGGAACCCTTATTTAAAATTATAAATAACTAGCTGACCATGCTCGCCTTGCTTCGCCAGTCTGCCACTTCTCAAATTTAAAACAAAATACTTGCTGATAAGAACTGATAAAGACAACGTCGAGAGTGTCCCTTCTAATTATATGGATATACTTTCAGTGTGACTCAATCTCAATCTCAATTCTCAATCCCATGCGCCACAAAAAAACAACACAAACTACAAAAGGTGCATACAAAAAAGAAAGAAAAAGCACACAGCACAAAAGGTACAGAGAGAGAGAAACAGAATGTACTTTTGCTTTTTTTTAATTGTATAAAATTTATAGATTAATGCTTATTGTTCTACTTCAGTATAACATACAAAGATGATTTATATCTTAAAATCTTTGTAGATAATTGAACTTTATATTAAAAAAAATCCTATTTCATTTGGATGAGTCATTGGAAAGCTAGGAGCTAGAAAGCATTTGAGAGTTACAACTTTTCTTAGATATCAGCTTAGACCTCCGCTTCCGGACAGTATATGAAGCATTCTCCCGCCGTAAAAAGTAGCCTATGTTCATCAGGGATAATGTCGGCTTCTAATGGTAAAACAATTTTTCAAATTGGTCCAGTAGTTTCGGAGCCTATTCAAAACAAACAAACACTCAAATATTTCCTCTTTATAATATTAGTATAGAAAAAAAATGACCGCGAGATATAGGCCTACACAAATACGAATTTTGAAGTAAATCCGTCCGCCCATTGTGGCTGGAGCTTAGGTGACAGACATACACTTTTTTGTACTTTTCTGTAGTCGTAAGATCCTATCCAACGTACTCTGTGAACGACTCAAGCCGTTCTGCAATACACTAATCGGCACGTACCAGTGTGGCGTAAGGCCCAACGATCGACAATATTTTCAAACTGAGGCAAATCCTGGAAAAGACCAATTAAATTCAAGTAAAGATTCACCATCTTTTCATGACAAGAACCGTTTCGTAGATCTTGACGAAGATTTAAGTTACTTGATCGCAACTCTTCTGGATACGAGGTTTAAGGCAAACTTCCTGGGGTCGATTGAGGCTAAGAAAGCCCGCCAAAGAATCTAGTTGTAAAGAATAAAAATGAGCCGTGAAGAAGATAATGAATTCTTGAGCGGTAAGTAAGTAGCGAATTCTCCATTAAGCAAGAGAAACAAAATGAGTGAAGTTTCAACGAAGAGTACTACTGCCGGCGAGCTTGACTTGTATTTTAAAACAGTTCGGCTTGATCGAAATAGTGATCCTTGGTCAGTTAATACCCAACACTTCCCAATTTTGTCTAAATTTGCCAAGATTTATCTTTCAACTCTGTGTATCAGCGTATAAAACGAAAGACTCTTTCTGAAGCAGACAAAGTCCACAAAAAGAAACGTAATAGTTTATAATCTTTCAATGCAGAAAAACTTGTTTCCATTATCCGTAATTTGTCGTTAGCAAACTTTCCGTAGTTAGGTACCTACCTACAATATAGCCTAATTAATTTGTATTATTAAACTGCTTGTTTATTCAGGAAAACAAAACTTTTAAACAATATTTTTGGTTTCTTTTTTTCTTTTTCTCGACTATCCGGCAACTAGAAGGATACCAAGATACTATACGGTGATGTGCCGGATAGGGAATATCAACCGGATATTCGTTACACCTCTTCTAGAGTCGAGAGCCTCGAGAGACATATTTCCGAAAGAATACAATTATTAAACAATTCAAGAGTAGAGGCAATACTTATCTGAAAGCATATGGGGCGCCAGCTTATCATCGCAGCAGGCCATAGGATCGCCTTTCCTGGGAGAATAAATTAAAAGAGAAAAGAAAATCTACCATGCGATCCTATGCAAGAACTATCGAAGCATATCCCAGTTTAATGTCAAATTTGAAGATACAAAGTGCAATAAGGTTTCACAAAATGAAATAACTAAGTTTTCTAATATTAATAGTTCTTCCACTTGCACGGATGAGCACTTCGGTTCTTCCGATCTGATAAAGACAATAATTCACAATCTTAATTGTAAAATATCTGCCGGAGTCGATAAAATTTCCATATTCATACTGAAAAAATGCAAGGACTCTATACCTTCATTCTTAACACCATTAACCAATAATTGCATTAAATTTGGAAAAAAGGCAAGCTGATCCCCGTGAAAAAAGAAAATTCTAGTGATATAACTAATTTTAGACCTATTTCCCTTCTCTCAAACGTAGGTACAATTTTGGAAAGGGTTCTTTACATACAAATTGAAGATTTCATTCCAGAAAACGATATAATTCCAAATACGCAATACGGATTGAAAAGAAAACATTCAACTCAGCATGCTCTTTTACATCTGCAACTTGGTGAACCTCAGAAATAAAAGTTGAATAGTGGCCTGCTCGCTTGACCTAACCAAGGCTTTTGACCTTGTTTGGCATGATGGTTTACTCTCAAAAAATCTCATTGAACTTCAATAAATTTTTTGTCAAAATGATTTTTAACTTCCTAAAATACCGTTATTTGAATGTTTTCCTTGGAAATACACTCTCTTCTTATGTTCCAGTAAGATCCGGGGTTCCCCAAGGTTCAATCTGGGCGCCTCTTCTATTCAACATATTTTTGCATGATTTTCCCTCTAGATTTCAAACCTCTAAATCTATTTTATACACCGATGACACAATAATTTTCGATTCTGATGAAAGACCACACGAAGCCCTTCGTGGCATTCAAAAACACATTGAAATTGTAATCCCCTGTTACAAAATGTGGGGCATTAATCTAAATTTCTCCAAATGCGAAATCATTTGCTTTAGGAATGCGTCTACTAAAGGTCACCACCTAGCGGTTAGGGAGAGTAAGCAACTGACGCTTTCGATTGAGCGAAACAACATCACTATTAAAACGAAGTTAAAATATTTAAGAATCTCCCTACACAGAAGGTGGAAAATGAACATTCACACTAGACTAGCTTTAAATAGATAAAAGGCATCCAGCTCAAAACTCAAAGTGGCAAAAGAATTACAAATATTTGAAAGATCAGTTCTGAGAAAATGTACCAACAAATACCGCAGACCCTCCGATAAGTGGTTTAGGAACGGGGTCCTCTATGATGTCTCAAGACTTAATCCTTTAATCAGATATTGGCTAGACCTAGCAAAAATTAGACTTACAAACCCTAGGCACCATCCGAATCCCTTCGTGCAGCAAGTCTTTAATGGAAATATTAGATCTTCATTGCTCGATCGATATTATATCTCCCCAGTGAGCATCCTTGGGGGCGGGTTGGCTTATCAACTTATGATTGAAGATGATAATCATCTTTTGCCGAACTTTTCCAAGAGAGGCAGTCATCCTACCTATAGAGGCTAATATTACAATAACGAACAAAAAACGAAACATAAGAATAAAAGAAGGAATTAAATCTACATACATCCTATTACTTCTTAAACAAAAAACTTTATTGGAACCAATAGATTAAGGACAAACAACAATGTAAAATATTAAAAAAAAACCTTTATATATTCATTTAAGACAGCGTTAACTAAACAATAATTTAACTATAATAACAACGAACTAAAACCTAACTTACAAATTAATATTTACTCTAATAATATAAAATATGTTTGAATAATTCTTATTTATTTCTAATTTCTTGTACTTTTATAAACTTTCAATACTTTTGTAAACATTAACAATCCAACCATTTTTTTATACTGTTCGGTTTACAAAAAAATATCTATTTTGTATTAAATTGTTCCATTATTTATCAACTTGGCATGACTGGTGAATAATTATATCCTTTGTTTTATATCTCTCTCCTTTAATACCTATAGTTTTAAGTCCATTATCGAATGTCACGTTTATATTGAGCAAATGTGTTCCCACCAAAAATAATATGTATGTAATTGTAATTTGGGATTTTTATTTATTTGTTTATTTAAACATAGAAATAAGTATTATACCATTCTGCGACACCCAGACCAATTCTAAGTCGGCTTTTAAATAGACCATAGACTTGACGTAGTCCCACAGGAAATAGTCTAACGGCGTCAAATCGGAGGACATTGGAACCACATGTCGGCGCCACAAGCCACACAGCGAATGCCACAATCAATTTATTGGAAACCAAGTTTGGAAACCGTGTTATCTCACGAAATGGTCCAGTCACTTGGCCGCCCCGGTCGTGCGATTTGACGTCGTTAGACTATTTCCTGTGGGGCTGCGTCAAGTCTATGGTCTATGCCAACAAGCCAGCGACGATTGATGAACTTCGTACGAATATCGAACGTGAAATTGCAGCAGTATCGGCCGATTTATGCTTGAAAACCGTCGAAAATTGGGTTCAGCGTCTGGACTTCTGCAAGCGTGCCCGTGGTGGCCATGCACAAGAAATCGATTTCCATACATATTGGCATCGAACGTACTTTCACAGGAATAAAGAATTTCATTGGTATCCAAAACAGTTTTTGTTTTATTTAAAAAAACTTTTGTAGCGCTCTTATTGAAAAACCCTTTCCATACAAGTGCAATAATGCTCAACTATACCTACATATACTCTATCCAACAAAAATTGTCAGTACAGGGAAGATAGGATGTTTGCCTCTCAGTCTGGTTGCAATGACTTACATAAATCGGTCCCTCTTTAAACCTCTCACAGGGTTACCTTAGTATGTATGATAATTCGCCATAACTCAGAGAGCAATTCTATTAGGGTTACCATCTTCCAATTTAAAATAAAAATATTGCGGAACGAAATAAATTCCGTTTATCTTTTTCCTTTTCTGGTAAGATAATAATAGGCGCGTTTTTTAAGGGTATCTCCAGTAGACCAACAAAATATATAAATTTTGTAACACAAAAAAAAATCAAAATGAAAAATATATCACTCTAATCCAATTTATTCATTATAAATATTGTAAAACATAAAATACTAATTTCTAATATCACTACTCAACTAATCCGACGTTGGGCGCGGTTAGTACGTACATGGGGGACCGTTTAAAAACAACCGCGTGTCGTTGGCCAGGCCTATCTACAGAGTTGAAGTAGATAATACCTACGTGGTATCACAATGGATCTAAATTGGTCTAAGTGTGTCGGCTTCTGCCGGCAGCCACATAAAACCTAACCTAACTCAACTAATCCGACGAGTAATTACTGCTACTGCTCTCGTTATTTAGGTCTATTATTAATCTTTCAACTGCTTCCTCGGCGTCCATTTCGCACATATTAGGCTCAACAACCGCTGCCATTTTCCTTGTGAACCCTTGTAAGTGCTGTCGTTAGTAAGTTGCTTATTTCAGCCGTTTTAAATGACTTGTTTTTGCTTGCTACAAACCCTTTCACTTGAGCCCAAACCAATTCTATTGGATTAAGGTCACAGTGATAAGGCGGCAAGCGAAACTCAACCAGCAAGATTTTCTAAAAACATTTCCCAGCCCTTTCCGCTATATGTATGTATATCGTGAAAGGTAGACACAATCAGGCAATTAGAATACAAAATTATATAACCACGACCAATGTCATATACCTAAACAGATGGTAAAAAAAACTACACTTGTGCAGCTGTACAATACAAATACAACCAAATTAAAACCGAATGGCAACACCCCACGTAATAATTCGTTCTCAAAAGCACCAAAACCGAAAGTTCTTTGACAAAAACCATAGAAAAACCCTTAATGATATGCTTCATTGTAGAGATGGTAATAGTAATAATAGATAGGTGATGTGCTTCAGTCACACACACTGCTTATTTTGTGGGAGACTGGTTGTGGTGGGTTATATGCGAATTTTAGGAAAATTACAACAACAATTCCTTGGTATGACAGTGGTTTGGTTTTTATTTCAGTGGCAATTCCTGCGTTTGAGTGCCGTGAGAGTATCTACAGGCACCACTGGTAGAAAAAAAGCTCCTGCATAAGGCCTGTACTGACAATTTTTGTTGGAAAGAGTATAGTCTGTATTTGGTTCTATGACGTTTCTTCTCATTCTTCATAACACGTATCGCTTTGTTATTTCAAACGGAGTTCAACAACTAATTTGGGCATTTGGCATCAACAAGTGGCTGATATGATAATTGCCTCATCTTCTCCAAAATCCATTATTTACTTTGTATGCACTAACTGCAAGCACAGATGACAGCCTACCTAGTTAAACTGTTATTGACGAGTAAGTCGTAAGTGCGTGCTTCCTTCCTGTCGGTTTACGCTGTTCAGACGAGACAGACACCCTTTTAACTGATACACTGCGATTATAACACACCTATAAGTATAGCGTCACATATACCGTCGTACTTATTTATTACAATAACATTATTCCTGACGTTCACTTCCTTAAATGGGGGAGAGAATATCGTATTTCACCCATTTACTTTCAATTCACACATTCCCACGTGGAATGTATTTTGTACTTTGGTTGGGTCCTATCCAATATCCAACGCACCTGCCGTTCTCTTTGCTTTTTATCTTCCAGCAGCAAAGCAGCGTTTTCCTTTTTACCCACCACCTGTTGGCTGACTGAAAAGAAGATCTCGACTCTCAGATCACAAATTACTACTAAAAAGGTATACACGCCGCGACGGTTTTCTTATTAATTTCCTATGTGTTGTCGTTTTTGCTCCAACCTAACGTTTGGACAAACATAGAAATCTGACGGACCCCGCAGAGACCACCCCACTCGTTTAAAAAGCAGGTTTATGACATTCTTTAATGCAATTTTTGTCCATGGCGGAACAACAGTCCATTGGACCACCCTAAAGACGAGTAACATATTGAGCTCCTGAAAATTGAGTCATTCGCAAAAAAAAACAAAGAATTCTTATAACAAATCCCAACATTTCTATACGAAAGCATAGGGACGGGCTACAGTCCGCTTGGGCGAACTGTTGGATACCCTATTCTTATTCCTATCCCTCATAAGTGGGCGTGACAAAAGTCTAAGTATGGTTGAATTGTTAAGAACGCTCTACATATTTTGTTATATAACATTTTATCAAAAAAAAAAAACGCTCCCTAGCTCAAACTTGGGTGTTTCAATAAAATTGTTTTATTTAATTGTGGGCGTGTCAGTAGGCGGATTTAAAAAAGATCAACACATAAGCATAAAGGGCCCCTAGAGAGAATATATTATAAATTTCAGCTCCCTAGCTCAAACTTTGGATTTTCAAAAAAAATGTTTTATTTATTTGTGGGCGTGTCAGTGGGCGGATTTTGAAAAATTTTTATCCCGAGCAGTTTTAGCAGTCATAGATCATATATAAAAATTTCAGCTTTCTAGCTCAAATTTCGATTTTTTCCAAAATTTTGTTTTTTTTTTGAGTTTGTGGGCGTGTTCGTGGGCGGATTTCAAAAATTCGTAAACTTGATTATTTCGGGACCCTAGAGAGTATATGGTTAAAATTTCAGCTCTCTAGGTCCAGTTTAAAGGCCTAATTTTTGCCGACAGACGGACGGACGGACGGACGGACATGGCTAGATCGACATTACTATCGATGCTGATCATAAATATAGTAACTTTTAGGGGTCTACGGGCAATATTAAGGTATGTTACAAACTATGCGTCAAAATTAATATACCCTTAGAATAAGGTATAAAAATACACAAAATTTGAAGATTTCATCCGTACTAACCAATTATAAAGTTCCCAAGGGCTGAGAAACAAATTCTCAAGTCCACGGAAGATAACCGCGCGCTGCCTACTAAATGACATGGTAGCGGTAGGTCAGAAGTAAAAAAAAAATGAGTTGACCATTTACTGGATGGATGGATTCATTTGGAACAGAGTCGACCCTCTGGAAAATGTAGCACAACTACATCAGCCTTAGGTATAGTGGCTAAACTACACCTTGATATTGATTTCGTGGAAGCAAGTAGTAGTGGTAATGGCCATTGTCCTCCAAGCCGCAGAACGAAGGAGAATGATTAAATAAAGAAGACGATATCACGATGATGATGATGAAGTTGATCCTGGAAGGAAACCAGCATTCTGAATGCGGTACTATAATCTTACTAATGCCCTTACGGTCGAACGACTTGCAAGCGTACATACCTGCTTAGCTTGTGGTGTCTGGCTATATAATTTTGCCTTGGTTAAGTGTGCGTAAGTTTTCCTTTCGAACGAATGATGAGCCCACTCAATCATGAGTTGTTGGCGCCGGCCGCCGCCGCGCCGCTGGTCACTGCTCATGGTTGCACTTGCACTTAGTCAGACAATCGGCGGCCGACAACCGTCGACGTATGTTTTCATTTTGCTTTTATTTTATATTTGCTGACAAATGGGTTTTATAAATATATGTAGTTGTTTTGTTGTAGTTTTGAAATTCGTGAATTAATGTTGTTGGTAGGCTTGGTAGGTATACTTCTCGGATGATATCGGATTAAGGATTGATTTGATTAAAGATTTTCATAAAAGATAGGAATTTCGTAAAATGTTTCAACTTTTTAATCGTTTTGAAATACCTATTATGCGAAGCCTTTTTGGTTTTTGATAGATTGATATGCTGAAAGGTTGTACCTACCTACCAAATAATAACATGTCGCCGTCTCAAATACCGGCCATATATTACGTTCCCGCCGAGTACTAAAGCGGGACTAACATTAAAATGCCCTAAATCTTTCTTATATTACTATCAAACAAAATTGGAACTCCTTAACTGTAGATTCAAAGCAGGTAGGTATGTACCTAACTTATCTAGAAATTTATTTATGTTTGCAAGTATGAAGTAGATAGGTACCCCTTACTGGATTGAGAACATACTTTACATAAACTCACCACAGATCACTAAGTCAAAAATAATCTTCTAAATTCATAGAAACGGACTAACAATATCCCAGCAGTGCCCCCTAGAAACAGCGTCTGTTGTAAAATACGACTAATTGGTGAAATCAATTCAAATTAAGGTCTTATTTCGAAAACGAAATACAGTCAAAATCGCTTATAACGACATGGGTTATAACGACGTATCGGTTACAACGACCAAATTCTTAGGTCCCGAATCAGCGCCATTGTAATTCCATTGAAGGACAATTGCTTATAACAACATCGCTTATAACGACATATCGCTACCTACAACGACCGATTTTACCCTTTTTTTAAATTTAATATCGGTTATAACGACTAAAATCGAAGCAGCGGTTGGCGCAACTGATTTTTTTTCTAGAACGGTAAACTGATTCTCTGTAGATGTGATGTATCTAAGTTCTTAGAATCTGAGATATGTTACAGTTACCGTTTGTAGACGTTATTTTTTTGCTTTTGCGTTTATTGAGTTTGTTCTACGTTGGGGAAGTTTTACTCAGTGCAAATTTTTCAGTCTGACAAGTTGTTGTAGAAGTTTTATATAATTTTGTGAGGCGAAAATTTGTACCTTCTTATCGGAAAATGAGTCAAAAAAGAAAAATCTGTACTGAGCAGTTAGATATTTCCACTTTTTTTAATAAACAGATAACGTAATTCGTCAGTCCCTTGAAAGTCGTTATAACCAATTTTTACTGTATGTAACAAAATATTCCCAAAAATTTATGAAAATAGATCCAAATTTTGGCAGATCAATTTCTGGCGTTATTTTGGTTTTAAAATCAAAATAAAGCCAAAACAATTCGAATTTTCACTTAACTTTACTTCTCTAAAATGAAACACCCAACAGTTCAAGGTTGTATAAAGAATCGCTGGAAAGTTTTTGCAGGTTTAAAAAACGTAGAGTTGTGAAATCACAAGTAGATCCCATTAACAGTGCAAAGTGTTTGGGGCGCATGCTGCCTAACGCCAATTGGCCAAACTGCAAAGTCTGGTCTTATTTGATTTCTAAAATTGCAAAAACGCAATATTTTGAAAATTGGTTTTGAGTATCATTTTTAACAATAAACCGCTACTTGTTATTTTTGTATGATGTTCTAGTACACACGCTGGTTAGCTTTTTTACAATATTTCATATTTACCCAAATGTAGGTATACAAACATAAAAATTCTGTGTCGTTTAACCTAAGAACCGTGAGTCGGGTGCGGGACTCCCCAAACACTTTTCAATAAGGAAAATAAGCCACAATATCTTGTCATTAACGGCTGAATTGTACGAATTCTTCAATTGTTTGTGTCACCAATACTAAGTTTTCATTGAAAGTACTAAAAAAATATTGAACAACAATACTATTTAATATAATTTGACAATTTATTTAGTGCTATTCATGTTATTGCATTATTTTTATTAATGGTACATTTGATCTGGTTGCAGCTGATTTTTTCGAAGTGAAACATTGATAGCAGAGTCGTCTGTTTGACAAATATTCAGCGTGAGTTGACCGATTAAGAACAGCAGAAGCTTGCTGATTATTTCCACAGGAATATCGGCGATCATGTCGGTGAAGTAAACGAAGAGATTGGTAGACGAAATCCTCCTGTAGCCTCATTATCTCTCACTCTCACGACGTTAACGCTGCAATGATTCTTCTTCCGACGACGATCTATTAAATAAATTGGAAAGTGACGATTCTAATATATGTATATTGCCTTAGCCTCATCAAGATATCACTTTGGTAGATCTTGTTCATGGAAGAAGTGCAGCTGACAGTAGCAGAAATAGCAGCTGAAGCAAATCGGCTGAGATTTATGTGAGTATACAACCAAACGACCAAAGATCAATCTGGAATTTCATGCCTTGGTTCTTCGACTTGCCGAGCGCAATTTGAACATTGGGGCAAACATTACAAACATTGATAAAGGACTCGTATTCTCACAATACAACTCTAGTTGACACAGTTTGATCAAACAAACGCGAGCTGCCAAGGCTATTTGCATCAATCGAAGAAGGTAAAAAAAGGTCCGTGTGCTTCTCGGATGAAGTCTCTTTTGTGGACTATACACCCTACACGACTGACTCCAAAACGAATGTTCTGATTAGGTCGAATACGCATGGTACCGAGTGTTATGTATCTAAGTTAACGTTAACTTCACACCATGTCATTATGTACAATCTTCTTAACGTTACCATCGCACCATGGGAGTTACGTATTTACATATTACCATTATAAAGTGACAAGTGGTTGTTTTGCTCACTGCCGCGCACTCATGTTTCAGTCGTCCACAAGTAAGCTAGCATAAGCAATCATAACTATTGTATTTTTCTATCAATAAAGTTATAATAGTGATTTAATAAGTCCGCGTTCTTATTCGATTACCGAAAGACAGAACACCGAGCAGATACTCTACATGAAAATACAATGAAGCCAATCATTATTCATGATTATAATGAGCACAAAGGTGACTTCGATGCGCTATCTGCAAAAGAAAAAGTGATCCCACTTTGGTGCTTTTGTACAACATGGTTGTCGTAGCCGGATTTGCAGCTTTCTTATTCTTACTATTTGAGCTATGCCATCTGACTTGGAACATTGACAAATCTCAGAAACAAAAGAAAATGTTTCTCAAAGAGTGGGCACATGGGTTAGTTCAGCGATACCTCGACAACCGGTGCAGATTTCAACTAAAGCAATCCGTTGAAATTGCAATGGATTCGATGGGTTATAACAAAATAAGCGACTTCTCCTCAAAACATTTTCAGGAAGTACAGGTAAAAAATAAAATCTTTTTATATCATGCTCACTTACTTGTCGCTTTCCTACAGACTGAAAATGCATTGGATTGATGTGAGCCATGTAAGTCTCTGAAGTCCAAGAACAAAGGCAGTAAAAAAATGTGATATATGTTACAAGCCTACTTTCTCCTAAAATTTAAAAGCCCTTTTGACGAAGAATATTTGGACGAATATGACATTTCATTCAGGCTAGATCCATCTAAACCAGATCCGTTCATATCAGGTCCATATTCAGCCGCTGGACAATCACGACCTTCCTACTGAGCTCATACATAATATGTAATGTATATCAACGCACTTTGCTAATGCATAATAACATAATTATAATGTGTTTTAAAAATACGTTTAATCTTGTTTAATAAATGTATTTACATATACAAACTAATTAAAATAATATTGTTCAATCAATAATCAAATTGTCTTAAATTATTTCCTCATTGGTTAATTTTTAAACAAAAAGCAGTGGGGAGTACCTCCTTCCCTGCTTGAGCACACTGTTGGATTTGGAATAGGTACTAGGTTGGATATATTCAAAATTGTAGAGCGCCAACAATGGCCATTAACTTTATGGGACCTACTTGTGATACTGTACGATATTCACACGTTTGAGGTCTGAAAAAGCAATTATTGCATCAATCCACCAATTTATTTTCAAAAGCTCATAACTCCTAAATGGTTGGTGATAGATCCCCCAAGTGAATCTTCCTTCACTTTATTTCAAAAGCGGAATTTAGTTTTTCGAATCTAACCAACTATCGTTTGGCGTTATTACACGTCACCTGTCACCTACTCGCTTGACCATTGACTGCGTACAGAACAATGTTCATCTGGTTTCTTTTCAGAAAGCCGGTGTCTGCTTAGCACGAGCATCTCGTGGCTGGACAGTAGGCACCAGATTACCCATCCAACGGAAACCTTCTGTCATGTCAAAGGTGACGGGAAATAGCTCCGAACGTAAAAAGACTTTCTTCTGCCTTAAAAGGTGGTGAGGCTATAACAGGATTAAAGGGATCATAACCCTCCCACTTAACTGCATCCCTACTGGTCCGCCTGCGGGAAATGATTATTGTTCGATCTTCCTTTATCTTCAGTCGTGTTCACCCACGGACTTGCATGAGCACCTGCGGGATATATTCAAGATTTTAGACCAACATGAATGGTAAATTTACCTAGATGTGATTTCTCCGCTTAGTCGCCTTTTACGACAAGTGCTGTTTTTTGGGGGGCACTGCAGTGATTTTCTAATCCCCTTCCTGCAAGGGCTTTAAATACTTATTGATATAATGGAAATATATAAACCGAATAGCACTAATTAATTTGTAAGACCTTAGTTTCACAGGTATGAAAAACAAACAGGAATTCCATATGCCCACTTTCTTCTATTCTGCATAACCTAAACTGTTTGCACCAATCGAAAGTGTAGAAATACACACAACTCGATAAACTGCTTTTAAGCATCGTGAACCTCGGATTTGTGAGCAAGTTAACAAATAACTGTGAACCTGCAATTATAGGGATACAATATGAGCTCTGTGTCATTGAGTACTTAAAGCAAGCAACTATCACGAGCAGAAATTTGCCGGCACAAAAAGTGCTTTCGCAGGCTCATCATTTAGTGCGGGTGTTAGTAAGGACGTAAAATAGTAGTAGTAAAATATATAGAAAAACAAATATAATTATAATTATGTACCTATACAATACTATACTTTGCCCAAGAAATATTGTCAGTACAGAGAAGATAAGATGTTTGTCTCTCAGTCTAGTTGCAATGATTTACATAAATCGGTCCCTCTCTAAAGCTCTCACAGGGTTGCCGTAGTGTGTATGATAGTTCGCCATAACTCAGAGAGCAATTCTATTAGGGTTACCATCTTCCAATTTAAAATAAAAATATTGCGGAACGAAATAAACTCTGTTTATCTTTTTCCTTTTCTGGTAAGATAATAATAGGCGCGTTTTTTAAGGGTATCTCCAGTAGACCAACAAAATTATATAAATTTCGTAACACAAAAAAAATCAAAACGAAAAATATTCATTATAAATAAAACATAAAATACTAATTTCTAATATCACTACTCAACTAATCCGATGAGTAATTGAGTCTTTAGTAAATCTCTTATTTCAGCCATTTTAAATGACTTGTTTTGGCTTTCTACAACCCCTTTCACTTGAGCCCAAGCCAATTCTATTGGATTAAGGTCACAGTGATAAGGCGGCAAGCGAAGCACTTTATGTCCCGCATTTTGAGTCATTTCATCCACGACGTATGTTTCATACTTGGCTTTGTAACGTTTAACGATTTCAAGCAACTCTGCTTTAGACCTCAACCACTTTTTTATTTCATCTTTTCTCGTGGAAGTGGATGGTGCTTTCTGGAATGATAGGAAGCATCGTCCAAAACTATGACGGAGTCGGGTTCCAGGCGTATTAGAATATCTTTAAATCATTTCTCGTACACATCAGCGTTCATGTCCTCGTGGTAGTTTCCGGTTTTTCCCGAAATAAAGCATAAAAGTCCTCCATCGATGAAACCTGTAGAACTTCCTCGTAGAGCCGGGTCTCATCAGTAAAAGAAAATTTTTCTTTTCTTTTCTATAATTTTTTTTACTTCGCGTAAATATCTTCGTCTCCAAGAAATAATGTCACTTCTTTCCAACAACAGATTCTTTCGCTGACGTTTGAAGAATTTAAGTCCGAGATCTTTTTGTAATATTGTATGCAAAGTTGATCTGATTATTTTTGTTATATTTGCATATTTTTGTACCAATAAATACAATCTTGTCTAGCGTTGGAAGGTCATTATCCATAAAAAAAAACTGATGGACTATCCGCCTAATGACACATTTGTCAAAATCATCGACCTTGCTCTTGATACCGGATTTATTTTTCTTCTTTGATGGTGAATTGTGGCCTTTGATTGGTTTTTCCCTTAAAAGCCTGTACACAGTTCGTTCCGTAACAGAAAAAATATTAGCTGCATTTCCTACGGCTTCCGATTTACTTTTAAAATGGTCATAGAATTTTGCAGTAGCATCAACAGTTTCTTTTCTACACTTAGATAATTGAAAGACTTTGCAGCCATGTTTCTCTTTATTCATATAAACAATAAAGTGAACCAATTGCTTAGATGCACTATCAGCGATTTAGATAACAACCATTGTTTCCGCCTTATAAACACAATCAGGCGATTAGAATACAAAATTATATAATCACGACGCAATGTCATATACCTAAACAGATGGTAAAAAAAACTGCACTTGTGCAGCTGTACAATACAAATACAATCAAATTAAAACCGAATGGCAAAACCCCACATAATAATTTGTTCTCAAAAGCTCCAAAACCGAAAGTTCTTTGACAAAATCCATAGAAAAACCCTTAATGATATGCTTCATTGTAGAGATGGTAATACTCTTCTGATGTGCTTCAGTCACACACACACTGCTTATTTTGGTGGATGATAATAGCAAGCGAACACAAGACGATCATGCTCATTCCAATTCGGCTGTGTGGGAGACTGGTTGTGGTGGGTTATATGCGAATTTTAGGAAAATTACAACAACAATTCCTTGGTATGACAGTGGTTTGGTTTTTATTTCAGTGGCAATTCCTGCGTTTGAGTGCCGTTAGAGTATCTACAGGTACCACTCGTAGAAAAAAAGCTCCTTCATAAGGCCTGTACTGACAATTTTTGTTGGATGAGGTATAACACAAAATATTTTTAAGCTTTATTTTACTAACATGTAAGTCAATCACAATGATCATTTAGATTATAGATTCTATTCATGAGCTGCAGGCTCATGCCTCCCATAATTCATTCTATGATGAGGTCTAAACAATAAGTCAACACTACGTAAGTTATTAGCGCCACCACGGAAAATCATCATTCATCAATATATACCACAAAATATCTTTTACCACCTGGTGTCATGGTTTGCATCGGGCCGCATACATCGGTGTGAATCATTCCAGTGGAGCCGACGATTCGCTTGTAGTATGCTTTGCGAAAGGAATTCTAGTCATTTTTCCCTTCATGCATGTTTCACATTCACACACCGTTTTTAATCCACAATCGATGAGCTCGAAATCTTGAACCAGCTGTTCTGTATGCATTTGACGGATTGCTTTTGGATCTCGACGGCCCGTCTTCCTGTGCCATTGATGAAAGCATCTATCATCATGTTCTTGTACTGTGCATACTGAAAATAGTTGCAGAGGTTTGTACATTTCCTTGACGATATCAGCAACTCCAACTTGTTGCCCTTTCTGTATAATGTTGCAATTTTCAACACTGAGATGTACTTGAAAACTATTTTTAGCTAGTCGTCTGACAGAAATCATGTTACCAACTAAATTTAGAAAACAGATTTTTACATGCAACCACTGTCATTCAATTTCAGCGTTCATGTACTGATACCCTCAACAGAAACTGCTTCTTCGTTGCCAACTCTATCGTACTCTTGTAAGACTGGTCAATAAAAGTGAAGAAATCTTTATTAATCACAACATTATGAGTGGCTCCGGAATCAATTATTAAGCAAGAATTTTGTCTTTTAACTACTGCAAATAAAAATTCTTTATTGCAGATAGCTGTAGACATATTTTTGGAAGTGACTTGTTTCCCGACTGTATTGATTTTATTTGCTTCCTTTTTATCCTTTCTGCCTACATTGTTATATTGCTTTGATTTCCATTCTCTATACTTGCAACAATTCTTTTTAAAACGTCCTGACTTTTTGCAGAAGAAACTAACTAATAATTTGATTAAAATAGTTGCCAAAACAGGATCATTAGAAATGCTGACAGTATGTGTACACCGCCGCTCGTATACCCCAATAACACGCTGTTGTACCAAGCAAATAAGATGCTATCCAACGTACTGTGTGAACGTCTGAAGCCGTTCTGCAACACACTAATCGGAACGTACCGAGCTTCCGGCCCGACAGATCGACAATAGACAAAATCTTCACACTAAGGCAAATCCTGGGAAAGACCAATAAATTTCAAGTCAAGACCCACCACCTTTTCATCGACTTTAAAGCCGCATATATTAGCAGTCATTGCCAGGAGCTCTACATGGCGATGGCCGAATTCGGGACACTTAAAAACACGCGATGTAATGTGCAGTTTGAAAGCAGTTCTTCGGAATTATTCCAAACTTGTACCGGATTTCGGCAAGGAGATGAGCATTCATGTGACTTCATCAATCTTATTCTGGAGAAAATAGTGCGAATGGCAGGTGTCAACACGGAAGGCACTATCTTCAATAGATCCGTCCAGCTACTGGGGTATGCGGGCGATATCAACATCATCGATTGAAGAACAGGCGAAATTGGTTGGTCGTGAAGTAAATGAGGACAAGACAAAGTACATGCTATCAACAAACAAACAAACATCTGTCCACCTTTTAGGACAAAACGTTACTGTTGATAGCAATGACTTCGAGGTAGTTAAGGAGTTCATCTACTTAGGAGTAAATATCAACTTCACGAATGACACCTAAGTAGACATCTGGCGGAGAATTTCCTTAGGAAATCGCTGCTACTTCGGTTTAGCGAAACAAATGGGTTCAAAATTCCTCACTCGTAGGACGAAATACATGCTCCATCGAACTTTAATCCCGCCAGTCTTGGTTTATGGTGCCGAATGCATGACGATAAGTAGAAAAGGGGAGCTAATATTGCGTTCTTTTGAAAGAAAAATACTCCATCGGATATTTGGTCCTGTATGCGAGGAGGGCGAATGGAGGAGAAGATACAACCGCGAGCTCTATGAGCTGTACTAAGATGTAGATGTAGTCCAAAAAGCAAAATCACGTCGAGTACATTGACTCGGCTACATTGATAATAATATAATGCTCCAGCCAAGAGGATCTTCGACTACAAGCCCCCTGGTTCGGTAAGGCAAGGAAGACAGAACCTCCGTTTTAAAGACCAAGCCATCGCGGATGCCACAGCGCTTAGTCTGGAGAGCTGGAAGCAGCGTGCTCCGGATCGCAGAGGCTGGAAGGCTATGCAGTGTCTCAAGTAGAGACTCTTCTTCATGGGTGGGGAGCCCGTTAAGTAAAGTAAGTCAAAGTTAGATCTTCCTTTCAACGTGACTTTAAAGCAGTAATAAAAGTGCTTTAACTTTCAGGTAAACTGCTTAACAACATTCCAGAGCTCCAGTTATCGGTCAAACTTTCTTCTCCGATATCTTGCGTTTTAGTGAACAAATCCTGCTTTCAATTGATATGTGCTTTAGCGTGAACCTTTCTTCAAGCTTAAGAAAAAAATATTGATCGCATCAGATATACTTTATTCGTGAGGGTGTTTTTATATATTTCCATAAGGGATCCCAAGTTTCTTTTGCAGTTTTCATGATACGAATATGATTAAGTTGATCGTAGTACACCAACAGACCAATAGCACCGCGCGTTTCATCATCATTTTCGTCCAAAGCATCCCTTTCAGCTTGATTTTTCACGCTATCTCCAGCTACGATAGCAGCTGGTCGATCCTTGAGAATGACCTTCTTCCATAAGTTTTGCTTTCGCAGCAACAATTCCATCTTAAATTTCAAATTCGCATCATAAGCATTATTTATGTTGGCAAACTTTTGCTTTGCCTCCGCCATTTTGAACAAAATGAAATTTCGGAATTTACTTTATTAAATTTGTCTGGCTGTAGTTTATTTAAGGTGCCGCACTCTATTTAAACTGGGCATGGGTCCATAATAGAAATTACATTTCCAGTCAAATACAGACAACTCGATTTAAGTAGTTTTATTATAAAAGACAAAAATTAATAAAAAGTTATCGTTTGCAGGTGGACGCAATACAAAGATACAAGAAAACATAGGGACGGGCTACAGTCCGCTTGGGCGAACTGTTGGATACCCTATTTTTATTCCTATCCCTCATAAGTGGGCGTGACAAAAGTCTAAGTATGGTTGAATTGTTAAGAACGCTCTACATATTTTGTTATATAACATTTAAAGGATTTTATCAAAAAAAAAAACGCTCCCTAGCTCAAACTTAGGTGTTTCAATAAAATTGTTTTATTTAATTGTGGGCGTGTCAGTAGGCGCATTTAAGAAAAAAATAACACATGAGAATAAAGGGCTACTAGAGAGTATATATTATAAATTTCAGCTCCCTAGCTCAAACTTTGAATTTTCAAAAAAAAAAAAAAAATTAATTGTGGGCGTTTCAGTGGGCGGATTTTGAAAATATTTACACATGAGCATAAAGGGCCCATAGAGAGTGTATACTATAAATTTCAGCTCCCTAGCTGAAACTTTGGATTTTCAAAAATTAATATACCCTTAGAATAGGGTAAAAAAAAATTATTTTATTTATTTGTGGGCGTGTCAGTGGGCGGATTTTGAAATTTTTTTACCCCGAGCAGTTTTAGGAGTCATAGATCATATATAAAAAATTTCAGCTTTCTAACTCAAAATTCGATTTTTTCCAAAATTTGGTTTTTTTGAGTTTGTGGGCGTGTCTGTGGGCGGATTTCAAAAATTCGTAAACTTGATTATTTCGGGACCCTAGAGAGTATATGGTTAAAATTTCAGCTCTCTAGGTCCAGTTTAAAGGCCTAATTTTTGGCTACAGACGGACGGACGGACGGACGGACTTGGCTAGATCGACATTACTATCGATGCTGATCTTAAATATAGTAACTTTTAGGGGTCTACGGGCAATATTAAGGTATGTTACAAACTATGCGTCAAAATTAATATACCCTTAGAATAGGGTATAAAAAACAAGATAACAGGATATATGTAACTAAAAAATAGATATCCTACTGTGTACGGTGGCGGCAAATAGTTTTACTAAGTGTGAGCGCTAAGGTTAGTGCACATTCAACAGAAAGAGTATTCCAAAAATATAAGGGCCTAACTCAATTTGGCTAAAATTTCTACTTTCTCCGCCGAATTCAACAATTACTGTGAAAAAAAGAAAGAGCTATCGTTTTATTTCTTAGGTACATCATTCCATGTGCAAGCTGCAAAGTTTAGTTGAGCAGTGTAGCTCCACATTTGAGCTACACATGCATGTTAATGCTGTAGACAATTAAGGTACGGTTGATGGCTTGCTTACATTGTTGGTCGTCGCCGAAGAAGAGATCATATCTTATAACTATTGAGGATCGATTAAATGCCACCCATTAGGTTTGGCATTTGACTAGGAATTTAGGTACACATTTTCATTTGTTTATTTTGAAATAAAAAAAAGCCTACGTATAATGTAAGATATTATTTGAAAATGATTTAAGAAGAATGCGTTAGCGTTTAACAGCAAGATATTGGCATTTATAAAATAACCCCTATGTATGTTTATAGTTATAAGCCTGCGTTTTAATGAATATGACTTTTTGGGTATTACACTTTACTGTTTAGTCGTGACAAGAAGACACATTTAATGTTGGAGCTTAACCTAGTTGATAGTAGGTATCAAGTGATTGAATTGAAGTGATGTTTTCAAGACTACATTGTTTTAATTGCTTGTTAGCAACCATGTTACTTACTTTACTTAAGGTGGTCTGTTTTAATAGAGTTGCTAAATTGCAAAGCTTAACTTGACTTTTCATCCCGAAATAAATTTTTCTGAAGCTAGAATCCAATCCTAAGCAAGTGTACAATAAAAAGAATTCCTTGCCATCGCGAACGAATGGACTGGAATTTGGTCGGATATAGATTTGATGTGGCCAGGCCAATGTAGTTGACGTATTCCAGCATTTTAGATTTCATTCAGATTTTGTCAACTCATCTTCGCACATAGAACTAAATATCAGAGGTAAAACTGTATTGTTCTGATACTTTATTTGAATCTTTTTGAATTCGCTCACTGGTTTGTCGGTACAGCAACTATACTCGGTATACCGATTCATTACTTATTGTTCGTCCCGATACTGAGAATGTCTTCACTTTTCCATTCCATTTACCCATATACTGATCCAATTAAGAGAGACTATTTGAAATACATGTGTTTGCTATACAATCGGCACCAATTGCGTAGGTACCGGGAGAAACGATAACGCACCGATGGATGTTCCGCATTTTTTTATTTATTCGTAAATTTTCTTAACGACCTCCATTGAATCTCTCACCACAACATTTCGAGCGCTATGAAAACCAAAAAAGGTCTACTTCCGCCGCCGGATTCAACAAAGGCATACAAAAGAAAGATCAATTGCCTCATTTCTGACTTCATTCCATGTGAAAGCGTTTATACACTATCCAACAAAAATTGTCAGTACAGGGAAGGTAGGATGTTTGTCTCTTAGTCTGGTTGCAATGACTTACATAAATCGGTCCCTCTTTAAAGCTCTCACAGGGTTGACGTAGTGTGTATGATAATTTGCCATAACTCAGAGAGCAATTCTATTAGGGTTACCATCTTCCAATTTAAAATAAAAATATTGCGGAACGAAACAAATTCCGTTTATCTTTTTCCTTTTCTGGTAAGATAATAATAGGCGCGTTTTTTAAGGGTATCTCCAGTAGACCAACAAAATATAAAAATTTCGTGGCACAAAAAAAAATCAAAACGAAAAATATATCACTGTAATCCAATTTATTCATTATAAATATTGTAAAACATAAAATACTAATTTTTAATATCACTACTCAACTAATCCGATGAGTAATTACTGCTTCTGCTCTCGTTATTTAGGTCTATTATTAACCTTTCAACTGCTTCCTCGGCAAAAACGTCCATTTCCCACATATTTGGCTCAACAACGTGTTGGACACATTGATGCCATTTTTCCTTGTCAACTCTTGTAAGTGCTGTCGTTAGTAAGTCTCTTATTTCAGCAATTTTAAATAGCTTGTTTTGGCTTGCTACAAACCCTTTCACTTGAGCCCAAACCAATTCTATTGGATTAAGGTCACAGTGATAAGGCTACAAGCGAAGCACTTTATGTCCCGCATTTTGAGCCATTTCATCCACGACGTATGTTTCATACTTGGCTTTGTAACGTTTAACGACTTCAAGCAACCCATTGTATGATTGCATCCCTACCTAACTTGAGATCTTCCTTTTGGGAATTCCCGTATTCATTGGCAAAACAGGCGTCATTCATCGGAAAAACAACGACATCATACAAACAGGTACATAATGAGATGGAAGGATGTATTTATGTTTTTTTTTATTTAAACAGTTTGCGACATAAACTCAATCAGCAAGATTTTCTAAAAACATTTCCCAGTCCTTTCCGCTATACGTGTATTGTGGAACGTAGACACAATCAGGCAATTGAAATACAAAATTATATAACCACGACGCAATGTCATATACCTAAACAGATGGTAAAAAAAACTGCACTTGTGCAGCTGTACAATACAAATACAATCAAATTAAAACCGAATGGCAACACCCCACGTAATAATTCGTTCTCAAAAGCACCAAAACCGAAAGTTCTTTGACAAAATCCATAGAAATCCTCTTAATGATATGCTTCATTGTAGAGATGGTAATACTCTTCTGATGTGCTTCAGTCACACACACTGCTTATTTTGGTGGATGATAATAGCAAGCGAACACAAGACGATCATGCTCATTCCCATTCGGCTGTGTGGGAGACTGGTTGTGATGGGTTGTATGGAAATTTTAGGAAAATTACAACAACAATTCCTTGGTATGACTGTGGTTTGGTTTTTATTTCAGTGGCAATTCTTGCGTTTGAGTGTCGTGAGAGTATCTACAGGCACCACTGGTAGAAAAAAAGCTCCTTCATAAGGGCTGTACTGACAATTTTTGTTGGATAGAGTATAGTAGAGCATCTTTTCACTTCGTACAGTGCTACATGCTGTGCTTTTATTAAAATGGTTTATAGCTGGTTTTTCTGAATATTTTTTTACTGGTAACCTACACCTAATAACAACCTCAGTTCAGTCAAAAATATGAAAATAAAAGCTTCTTCTTTGCTTTGATTTCGCTAAAAATAAGGCAATCCGGTGTTCGGCCTAGTAACAATAGAAATGATTTGACTTTTTATTTGCTAGTTTTTATGGTGGTTGGCCACACTGGTTCTACAGTAAGGTTGGGTAGGCGGTGCTTACGTTTTTTCCTAAAGTATTTTCAAAGGCGTATTGACTTGAATTCTTGCCAGTCGTGCGAATCAAGTGAAGAAAACTTAATACAGGGTGTACGTGTACGTGTTTTTCAAAAGATAAAGTTCAACTGTTTTTTAATATAAAAACATTGTACGAAGAAATGGGAAAATATACTTTATAGTGGCCTGCGGTCGAGAGGAAAAACAAAAAGGGTGGAAAATAGCTTCGCAGTTTTACGCAACCGAGGAGGAAATAACAAGTTACTGACTCCATTTCAATTCATTTTTTCATTTAAAAGATCTTTTTTAGCAAGGAGGATATAACGCATGGAAACTGCGAACCAATTGTGAATTTGGAGCTCCCCGACGTTGAAATGCAGTTACAATCACCCAAAAAGAAGGACAATGTGAAAAAAAATTTCAAAACCGAATTTGACTATAAAACTGTTGATTTCGGTAGCGAAAATGCGTTTTATTATTTTGCAGGCTACATTTAAAAAAACGTCAAAAACACAAGTGTGGGCTGAAATTAGGTCAAGATGCTAGTGTTTCCTCCATATTCACAGATTTCGAAGAATATGAGGGTGCGCATTTAACACGCTCTTCTCTCGTTTTCCCAATTTGTAGTTTCGTAATAATTTTGAAATGAAAATATTAAAATATGTATTAAAGAATGAATTTGATTACTTTTGCTGTATGTAAAAATCAAAACAAAGAATTATTAGAAATTAGAATAAAATATATGACTGATATGAATATTATGTATATGTATATGAATTTTTGTTTTGTTTTGTTTTAGTTATGTTTTAAAGAAAAAATAAATGTTTATTTTATTATTTTAAATTATTTATGTGTATATATGTTATGTCTTGTTTATATTTTGAAAATATAAAAATTTACTGCGAAACAGTTGAATCTACTGTGTTTTTTTTCAAATCTGCTTCGGAAATTTTTTCATAAAGTCCCATCGCTGGCTTACCAGTGATGGTCGTCGACAATGAAGAGATGATACCTTATTAGATTATTGTAGTGTATTGAGGATCGAATAAATGCCACCCATTTAATTTGGCATTTGAGTAGCAATTTAGTTACACATTTTGATTTGTTTATTTTGAAATGAAAAAAAAACCACGTATAAAGTATGCTATTATCTGAAATGTTTTAAGAAAAATGCTTTAGCGTTTAACAGCAAGATATTGGTATTTATAAAATGTGTAAAGAGTTTTAACCCCCCCCCCCCCCCCCCCTCCCAAAGTTAAATTTAAAAAAATAAAACGTTTTATTGGAGAAATCAATAGCAATAAAAATCAAAGCATGTATTTTTGACAATTAATCTATACCAAAGAAGTTTTTCCACTAACACTTTTGGGGGCGTTGTTTTACAAAAACATTGTTTAAGTATATACAAAAAAATGCTTTAAGAAACGAAGCTTCGATAAAATGGTTGTTTTTAGTGGCCATGTCAATGGGTGAATTTAAGAAATCTTTCAACTTGATCATTTCGGCCCGTAGAGAGTATGTGTTCCCTATTCCAGTTTTCAAGCTCGATTGTAAGGGCCTCGAAATTCGTGATGAATGGACGGACGGACATGGCTAGATCGAAACAACTTTCCATGCTGATCACAGATATAGTAACATTAATGAGCAACATGAAGATATGGGTCAAATTTAAAATATAAAATGCTCACTATACACACGCCCACTATTAAAAAAACGTTTTATCGACAAAAGTTGATGGAAATAAATGTCGTCCTCTTCACAACTTATGTAGGCAGCATCTTTCTGAACAAATCATTCATAAAAAATGTTTACCACGCCCACTTTGTGTGGTTGTTTCTTAAAAAAACGTTGTTTAAAACGAACAAGAAAACAGCAACAGCAAAATATGTCGACAATGTCTATTTTAACAATTCCCCCAAGCAAAGTTGTGTCACGCCCACTTTTTGGGCGTTTCTGACAAAAGTGTTGTTTTTGGATTAATTCATTAAAAACAAAAAAACAGTGCGAGCAGAATAAATCTAGACAACGTCCTTCTTAACAATTCGCTCAAACAAATCTTATGCTACGCCCACTTTTGGTGGCGGTTTTGACCAAATTTTTAGTTTTTGGTTATTTTGTTAGAACACCAAAAAAATAAAACAAAATGGACCAAGACTCCAAGACTCTCAACTCAATGTCACGCCTACTTTGACGGATGTTCTTCAAAGCGGAAGTTAGCATTTCCATATGTTTTTTTTTTGAATTAACATTATGTACCTAAACCTAAGCAGTTGTGGCTAATGTCAAAGTGGCCAATTATGGAAACCACTAAGGAACCGTCGTAACACTTAAATTACAATTGTAGGGCTTGACTTGATAGAAACATGGATGACATTGCGCGGGACACTTGCGGGACAAAATTCCTTTAGCTGGACTTTCCCGCTCTTAGTAGGACGACCGAACTTTGTCATCCCTAGTCCTATCATGATTTGCTTGTTAAAGTATAAAAACAATATAAGTAAGTAAAATAGTTATAAATGAACGAAATAGCAGAATAGTTAATAACTTAGTGTTTCCTCTTAAAATATACAAAAGTCAATTATGATAGTTATTATATTATGATATACATTTTTAATCCTAATTTTACTATTCGAAACACAACTTTACTTACCAATTAGTTTTAACAGCTTCAATCCAATCGTATGCAAAACGTAAACTTTCTGTAAGTTGGCACTTTGTGATTTATAAGTTTGTTTCTATTTTATTATAAGGAAGTAGGTATATATAATAAATTTATTTTGTGTAATTTTTAAACGCATAAATAGCTTTGTTTTAATGTTTCATGAATAAGGCATATAAATTTTGTGTTTGTTTTTTTTTCGTTAATTGTGGTTTTGTAAATATATATAACACGCACAGTATTAAAAGCTTTATCACTATTACATAAATAAAATCACTTAATTTAAGAGCACTTCGTATGTAGTATTATAAATATTTTATAAATTTTAAATCATAGTTTGATTATTCGTTTATTCAAATATCTCGTACAGCACGTGCATGCCCGAAACTATTCGCATCCTCCGCAGGACTACACTCTAGCATGTCTGGTAACAAACTAAACAGATCTTTAAGCAAGCGAATCGTTTTATATATTGGGGACTTATGCGATACTCGTAGTCATAGCTCATCGTATATAGCAACGGGAAACATCCTTGTTGGCGGCGTCGAACATCGTCGCCGTTATTTCCCCCCAAAAAAATAGAAGTAGACAGTGACACACCACCCAACATCAACAGAATTATCAGAAAAAAATGGTGATACGATTACTACCATAATTATGGTAACTAGTATTGTCATATAGCGCACCAAATTTGCTGGCGACATTCGTTGTCTAGTCTTCGTGGTGGATTTTCAAAGAAAAAATTGGAAAACAACAAACAATCGACGAAACGTTGAAAACTTTACACACACCCGGGCGGGTATTCAGGGGAGAATACAGCATAAAGCAAGTATAGAATGGACAAACCAGCAACAACGATAACAATGAACAAACAGCGACGACAACAAACATAATCACGTTATAAATATATTAAATCGTATTTTTTCCCCGCATATATTAGCAATAGCAATACCTCTACGATTCTTGAAGAGGATAAAAAGGATATTTGGAGTATGACCACAGTACAACCAGAAATGGGTGGCAAACTAGAAGCTACAGTGATTACAAATTTCTTTATTGAAGATTTCAAATTCGAGTGATTTTTTGGATGAATGTACATACATATTTTTCGAAACCAGCTGTTCCTTTATATGTGGCTGCAAAGAGGCTATCACGTTAAAAGAGGTAAGCTTTCGTTCATCTATGAATATGATCTAAGATCTACCTATCTAGGCAAAACCCAAGAGAGCTTAAAAAAGCAAGAAAAGAGAAAACATTCATTTGATGATAGATAGATAGATAGATATAATATTTATTCATAGATTAAGGCTTTACAAAATTTGATAAATACGCAGCTAGCTCAGAGATTTGATATATTATATCTTACAACTGTAAAATTTTTAAATTTTTAATAAAAATAATTACCAATTGGGATAAAAAAGTTTGAAGGAAACTATGATTAAAATCTTCATTTAATAATATATATATTTTTTTAAACTTAAAACTAGGGAACTGCCAGAATTGCTGAACTAAATAAATTAAATAAATCAATAAATAATTACAACAAGAAATAAATAAATAATAAAATCAATATATAAATAAATAAACAAACATAAATAAAGAAAAAAACTACAATAAATAAATAAATAAATAATAAGAACAATAACTAAATAAATTAAATAAATAAATAATAACAACAATAAATAAATAAATAAATAATAACAACAATAAATAAATAAATTAATAATAACAACAATAAATAAATAAATAAATAATAACAACAATAAATAATTAAATAATATTTAAGTGCACATAAAATGTAAAAAAAAGCGCTTACTGCCTTATTAAATTGTTTATCAACATGTTACTAGAATTGCTACATCTTAAGCTGAATCTTTGGTTGAGAACTTCAATTATCTTTGACACTTGTAGTACCCGTGTTTCTTTATGTAGAAGTTGGGTTGAGAAAAGCCAGGGAAGGTTTACCATCATTTTTAATGTTTTGTTTTGTGCAATTTGAAGTTTTTTGATATGTGATTTCGCACACCTTCCCCGCACCGGACAAGCATACAGGATAATGGCTTGAAAGATGACTTTATAGATTGTAATCTTGTTGAATTTACTCAGGGGTGATTGCCTACATATAAAAGGGAACAGTATTTTAGTAGCTATACTTATTTTGTTAAGCGTATTTGTTATATGGCCCCGGAAGGTTAATGTCTTGTCTAGATATACACCGAGAATTCATTTGATGAGAGATCCAAAAGAAATTCTGCGAGGAGAATCGGTTAGATGTGGAATGTGGACACACTATAATAAGGATTTGGAAACACCGATGATGGAAATAAATGGAGGATATTTTTTTGCAGGCAACAGCTCGTATAAGTGGATTTAATAAGGAGGTGTTAACTTGGCTTGAAATAGAACTTAATGTTTTGAATTGTAGAGAAAATGTTAACGCTGCCAAGTTCGGGGATCGGATCCTTTCATTTAGTCTAAGAGCCCGAAGTAATTTTTCGGAGGTAACCGAAAGATATTTGCATTACTGTGTAGCCTGAATAGAGAGTGTATAGAAAATAACAGTCTGGCAGCAAATTGTGGCAGCCGAAGCGTGTGACAGTGCGTTGCATATTCAACGCCGATACCTAGTGTAGTGGGTTACGACAATATGACAGCGTCTGGCAAGGACTTCGCTGTGTGTAAACATCTTGGACTTACATATCTCTGTTCAGCAGAGTCTTTAATAGACTTAGAAAAAAATAGGGTGGTTACGTCAAATATTAAAAAATGGGTTTGATCCTGGACTTCGCTGGACTTTCGCTGCGTGCAAAACGTCTTGGACTCATGTTTTCATGTTCAAGAGAGCATGTTCTATGTTTATTGAAATTTGCATTTGGTTACGTCAAATATTAAAAAATGGGTTTGATCCTGGACTGGACTGGTCGCGTCTGGCAAGCACTTCGCTGCGTACAAAACTTCTTGGACCAATATTTTCATGTTAAAGCTGATCTACTCTGTTGCTTAGGGCCATAATCAAGTGGTTACACTTATTACTATACTATTGTGGAAAATGACGCATATTCATCGCACTGTCCCAAGCTTCGGCTGCCACGATTTGCTGCCAGATTGTTATTTTCGATACAGTCTCTACTCAGACTACACAGATATGCAAATAACTTTCGGTTACCTCTCAGACCGAAAAATTACTTCGGGCTCTTGGCCTAATTTCATCGTTAAGAAATGTCAGAAACAACAAGAAAATGTCAAAGCAAGTCACTGTCCACGAATTATGCGTTTATTAGATATTAGGTGTGTTTTTTACACGCATACACGCTTATTCACATTTGCGTGTTAAATACAACAAAAACTTAGCCTATATACGCTTACCTTAGCGGGAATAACTATCACCTCTAAGTCCTTAAGCGGATATTGATCAGTGCTTCCAATCAACGTTTTCTATGTATTCCGATAACTTTTGTTATCGAAAGTCAAAACTTTGACATTTCTTACATACTGAACTGACACATAGAAAATAAATAAATATTAGGCATTAACGGTTCATAGAGAGCCTAAGACCTAGCTTCTCCAACCATTTGCTTGTGCGAAGAGGAAGTAACCTACAATTTTAAGCCGAATCCGAACGGCCAGTTTGAGAAGCTTCGCATGGTAATTGATACTTTTGGATGGTTGTCAGACGTTCGGAAGAGGCGGGGCAGTGGAAAAAAATCTAGATGGTACTTGGCCCGGCGGGATTTGAACCGGAGACTTTGCGATTAGTAGTCCAAAATACTAACCATTGAGCCACTGACACATAGGTACCCCCAATTTTACTTGCTGCCATTTCCAAACCAGTTCTCCAATAGGGGTCATGTTATACTTTACTTTTTTTACTCCAAGCATTATTTAAAAATTTAACTGCCAGTTTCAATGTGCATGTTTGACTGCAAATACAAAAAATCGTGATTTGAATTCCGTGTCATTTCCGAACCACTTGTTCTATCGAGGTCAACTTTCTTTTTTTTTCAATTTTCTTGCCCTACACGGTAGTACGAGTATAATTACATTTTTAGCCTGATTAGTGATTAGTATTTTGAATACAAAATACTCAGTCGGATATTCGGTCCTGTGTGCAAGGAGGGCGAATAGGGAAGAAGATACAATCGCAAACTCTATGGGCTGTACCCAGATGTGGATGTAGTACAAAAAGCTAAAGTACGTCCACTACATTGGCTCGGTCACATTGAGCGAATGGACAATAACGCTCCAGCCAAGGGGATCTTCGACTCCCAGCCCCCTGGTTCGAGAAGGCAATGAAGACCGAACCTCCGTTTTAAAGACCAAGAGACCGCGGATGCGAGAGCGCTTGGTCTGGAGAAATGGAAGCAGCGTGCCCGGTATCGGAGAGGATGGAAGGCTCCAGTTTCTCAGGCAGATACTCTTCACGGGTCGGAAAACACGTTAAGTAAGTACATAAGTGGTATTTGTCAAAAAAAGATCTATGTTTCTTTTTAGATGTTCTGAGCGCTTGGGCTTTTTTTTGCTCAAAAAATTTTAAAATTTAATGACCGGGTAGTTGGAGTGAAAAGGTGAGAGCGTTCGCTTCATTCTGTCACTGGCTGTCAATGATTGTTTTTCTTGCGATAAGTGTAATACAATTCAATAAAATGATTTTTATTAAAAAAAAATTAGCATTATTGTTAATCGTATGACACTGAAAAGCTCAAGTGTTTGTCATTAATTAAATAAATCGTAGCGCTCTGAGCTCACTCTGCTAAGAACGCACTCGACCTGCTCAGGATCTGCTCAGTGCTCTGCTCAGAGCATAAAAAGAAAAAAGCCTCAACCGTACAAGTTAAAAGTAAGTCAACTTAAATCATACAGCTATGTATTGGTGTTCGCAACATTGAGTTCGTTTGTATTCTACATTTGACAGCTCGTGTGGTTGCACTTATGTATTACAAATGTGTCCAGTTACTGGGGTATGCGGACCATAGACGTGCCGTGGTAGACGCTTTTACGATGATTGAAGAACTGGCAAAATTGGTTGATCTTGAAGTTAATCAGGACAAGACCAAGTACATGCTATCTAAGTTCACCAAACAAACAAACATCTGTCCCCCGCCTACGACAAAATCTCACTGTTGATTGAAATAATTTTGAGGTAGTTAAGGAGTTCATCTAGTACCTTGGATTAACCTTCAACTCCATGATTACGTCAAGCCACCTTAGTTTAGATCCGATGGAGAATAACCAAGGAAAATCGCTGCTTCTTCAGTTTGGCAAAACAAATGGGTACAAAACTACTGACTCGAAGGACAAAATGCTTGGTCTAGCAAACCCTAATCCTGTCAGTTCTGCTTTATGCGCCGAGTGCTGCACGATTAGTAGGAAAGGGGAGCTAATAGTGGGTTCTTTCGAAAGAAAAATACTCCGTCGGATATTTTGTCCTGTGTGCGAGGAGGACGAATGGAGGAGATTGTACAACCGCGAACTCTATGAGAATGGACAATAGTGCTCCAGCCAAAAGGATATTCGAATCCCAGCACCCAGGTTGGAGAAAGCAAGGAAGACCGAAAATCCCTTTTTAAAGGATGCCTTGCGCATCGCACCTATACATTTTTAATGTGCTTGTAGGTTGTGAACAAATGAATAAACATCCCTGTGATCTCTTCACAACTAAAGGGAAATTGAAATGAACACACTAAATATTTAAAATTAATCCTTCTTGGCATTAGCCATTCAATCTTGTCCGCCAATTAATTTTGACTCTTAGTTTCTACCAAACATAATCATATTGCTCGTAGACCTTTACGTTTACATATTTGTGATTACCTACTGATCAGCCTCGAAATTTATGTCGATCTACAATTTTGAGGCTCTAAAATTCGATCTAGAAAAATGAAATTTGGAAATCACGCCCGAAGTGATGAACTGTGAACTTTTTAAAATCCACCCACTGGGCCACTACTTCAAATGAATCGTTAATAATAATAATAATAATATTTGTTAGGGTATATTACACTGCGACCTATTGGTCTATTGTGTCCCCTTGCTTGTGCCTCGGAGAGGTTCATGCCCTCTTTCAGAGCCCTCTCTAGATACCTTCTTGTGAAGCATGTCGAGGTATTGCTCTGATTTATCCTTGGCAGGTCACACTCCTTAGAGCACAGCGTCCAGTTCAGTTTCTTTGATGAATCTGAGAATGAGCTGTGGGTCCATGGTTTGTATGTCCTTGTCTGTTATTTGGTGCCTGCCCAAATATTTCATCCCTTTGTGGGCCAGTGCCCCACAGGATTCCAGTATGTGGTCTGGAGTTTCGGCGGTTTCACTGCAGAATCTGCAGAACCCGTCCTCCGATATGCCCATTTTCCTCAGGTGCTCCTTGAGTCTGCAGTGCCCCGTGAGGAGGCCTGTTGGGATTCTTAGGTTGTTTTTGTTAAGGCCTTGAATCTCTTTTGGTTGTAATTTCCTAAGAGTTTCTTTGCTTGCCTTAGACCTTGGAGGTTGAGAAAGGTCTTGGCCCTTGTTTCTTCCTCCAGTCTCCTGAACTCTTCGCGTATAGTGTGTTCTCCTATCCCGCAGAACTGTTCAGGTCCTATGAAGGGTTCCTCCGCCTCTTTTCTTGACAGAGTCCGCTGCCTCATTGCCTGTAATGCCAACATGGCCAGGTACCCAGCAGATGGAAATTCTGTTATTCTTGCCTATTCTATTCAGTCCGTGTAGGCATTCCCACACGAGTTTTGACTTGATAACGTAGGCGTCAAGAGCCTTTATGGCTGCTTGGCTGTCAAACATTATTGCTATGTTGCAATTCCTGTAGTTTTTCTCGAGTTTGATTCGAACGGACCTGTCTATGGCACATATTTCTGCCTGGAAGATGCTGGTACATTTGCCCATGGATTCGTAGTGCTTAGTTCCTGGCCCAAACACTCCTGCACCAGTTCCCTCCTCGGTCCTCGAGCCGTCCGTGTACCACTTAGTTGAGTGGTTGCTCCGTCCATAAGTTGTGGATTTATTGCTCCAGTTCTCCTTATTGCTGAGCTTTATCTGGAAATTCTTCTCGAAGTTAAATTCCCTGATGCTATCGTCCCTAGGTATGCCAAGAAGTGGGAGTTTTTTGAGTAAGTCACCGTGTTCTTTCGAACCGATGCATTTCCCTCTCCCAATTCCCTCCTTTGCCATCCTAAGGATTGTTTTGTCTGCCTCGTTCATCACCATGATGTGTAGAGGGGTCAATTCCAATAACTCCTCCATGGCTGCGGTTGGGCAGCTACGCATTGCTCCGGTAATGCACAGGCACGCCAGTCTTTGTCACAACGCGAGAGACACTCGGCAAAGTGAGTGTCTCTCGCGTTGTGACTAGACTGGTTCGTTTCGCCCATGCTACCGCTCCGTATGTGATCATTGGTCTCACGATTGCAGTGTACATCCATCGCAGGATGTTTGGGCTGCATCCACATGCCTTCCCCGCTAGGCTCCTACATATCATGAGAGCGCGGGTGGCCTTCTTAGATATCTCCTCTGTATGTTTTCGCCAGAGGAGTTTACTATCTACATGGAGTCCTAGATATTTTACTTCTTTGACTGGTATCAGTGTCGTGCCTGATAGGCTAATGTCCTTAAGTCTTTGAAGTTGTCTTTTCCTTGTGAATGGTACTATCGTTGTTTTCGCCGGATTGATGTTAAGACCGACAGTATGTCACCATTCCTTGGTTACTTTAAGCCCCCTTTGTATAATGTCCCCGAGGGTTTCTTCGAACTTGCCCCTGGCAATCAATACAATGTCATCGGGGTACGCCTGACAGTTGATGCCAAGGTTGGTTAATTTTTCCAGCAGTTCGTCTACAACTAGGCTCCACATTAAGGGTGATAGTACATCCTCTTGTTGTGTTCACTCTGATGGTTCCAGATGGTGTTTGAGTCTCTGCTGATCTAATGCTCAGCAGCTCACACATCCAGTTGGATACTGTACTGTTAACTCCTTTCCTATCCAGGGATCGTTTAGTCGTCTCATGTAAGGTGTTGTCAAATGCTCCCTCTATGCCTAGGAAAGCGCACAGTACTATTTCTTTTGCTTCCAAAGCACTTTGAATTATCTCCGTCAGCTGATATAGGGCGGTCTCTGTTGATCTGCCCGCTCTGTATGCATGCTGACGATGATGTAAGGGGGATGTGTTCAGTACATCTTCCCTTAAATAATTGTCCATAACCTTTTCTGTCATCTTCAGAAGAAATGACGTAAGGCTGATGGGTCTGTACGATTTTGGCTGTGTGGGGTCTTTTTTCCCTGCTTTTGGTATAAACACAACCCTTGCTCGTCTCCATTACATTGGTATGTGGCCCAAGGCAATACTGCTCCTTGTTATTTTTAGCAGGTGTGGTATTAGTATCCCTTGCCCTTCTTGTAGTAGGGCGGGTATAATGCCGTCCACTCCGGCAGATTTAAAAGGCTGAAGGGAATTTATTGCCCATTTCAGTCGTCCCTCAGAGCAGATGGTTGATGTTCTTTCCCAGTCTTCTCTCCGAGGTCTGATTGAAGTGGTACTGATTCCTAGCTCAGTACTAGGCGAGCTGCCAGGAAAGTGAGTTTCTAGTAGCAATAGTGCCCTTTGATCCTCATCTTCGGCACTCCTCCTGACTTCGCAAGAGCTTTGTGTAGCCTTGCCGCAGTAGGAGTACTGGTTATTGTCGCACAGAATTTCCTGAAGCTATTTCTTTTAGCTTTTCTGATTTCCTTATTATATGTCGTAAGGGCCATTTGGTAGCTTTGCCAGTCTCCGCTGCGCTTTGCTTTATTGAAAAGCTTCCGCACCTCGGATCTTAGTTTTGACAAGTTATTGCTCCACCATGGCGTCTGTTTCCTGTCCCGTTCTCTACTTAGAGGACAGTTTTCTTCGAACGCAGTGATGACGGCGTTTGTTATGCCTTCCACTGCGCTCTCTAGCTCTAGGGGGTGGCCCGGAGCCTTGCTCAAACTAAGGCGCCCCAGATTGCTCTCTAGATCAGTTCTATAGGTTTCCCAGTTGGTTTTCCTTAGGTTTCTTACTGGATTTCTCGTGATACTTGTGCTGTCCAGGTCGAATGCTATTATTCGAAGGTCAGACAATGACGGCTCACTAGATACTCTCCAGTTACTAATTAATTTACTTACGCTTGGGCTACCAAGCGTGAGGTCGAGTACTTCCTCCGCGACTCTAGTTACAAAAGTGGGGGTATTTCCCACGTTTATAATATCAAGTGACGAACTCATAATAAATGCTAGTAGGTATAGGTACTCACCGCTGATGTTGGTGTCGGTGCTCCCCCATATGATATTGTGGGCATTTGGGATGATACAACCGGCTCATCCCCTGCACAATACGCCGATGCGATGACAATGGTGCGGTGACATCCTTCAACATCCAGATGTACCTGAATTGGCACCAGATCTCGTGTCGCGTATTCTGAAAGTAAAATAAATTTATATATAGGAATCGTTATCGAAGATATCAATGGAAATGAAAGTCCAGTTCCTCCCAAAGTATGTAGACAAAAGCGTTCTTAACAATTCCTAATTACAGGGTGCGGCAACATAACTTCCTTTTAAATGCGCGCCGCCGCACCCTGTACAGAATGCATAGCATTGCCTATTAGCCACACGATGCAAAGAAGAATTTAATCGAAATTGCAGCCAAAAATGGAATCGAAATTAAGGACTAGTGAATTTGACTTTAAAATTTGTTCTTACTCACTGTACCGTTTAAGCGGCACCATAAAAAGAATAACCCTTACCTAAAGTGAGAAGGAAAATATATGTAGATAGACATACCTTCTCATCCTACGCGCTATACTTCACGCCATAAACTCACAGTCTTGGAAATGTACTACTAGGAAGACTCATCACAACAATACCTCCCCATCCCAGTGCCATGCCCCCGGCATCATAAAAAGAACTACGACTTATTGGCAGACCATTGGAGTACACAGCATCCACGTATTTTCAATTTCTAACAGGGAAGTCGCCACTTGTTACGTTTTTGGCGCCTTCTTTCATCACCAATAAATGTGCCTTGGTATGCGTGGACCAATATACCCACTGGGATGAGATAACGGTCCTTAAAGATATCCATCCAACGGATGAATTCCCATATAAATATGTTAAATAAAATACAAATTTCAAATGGCTAATTTGGTAATAATGACGCGCCATGGTTGTTGTGTATTTGCGGCAATTGTAATCCCCTTCGACCCGTTTTACTACGTTCACTGGGCATGGCTATAGTTCCTGGCGTACACAGACTAACGGCTTTGAATTTATGAATGGGACTTGAGTTGTTGTTGTTGGAGCTGTCGCCGGCACATGACGCCTCAGCGGCACACAAATAAACATTGTAGTAAATTTTTTTCCTCGTTTTTATTGGTTCTCTGTGCCATTCAGAATCCGGAAGAAGAACTCTTGTGTTGTTTATTTGTTGTGTCCTTGCCACTGCCGCTTTGCTCTCGGAAAGGGTAGCCGATGGTTTGATTAGGCGCCCTTAACTTTATGAATTGAAGGAGCGTTTTAATGTGACTGGAGCTTTGGCATATCGTCGCCCTGTATTTTTGAGAGAAAACTCATTTTTGCATGAAAATAGAAAAATAAAGATGAGGGTGTTTATCCTCCTCATGTGGAGGGGGATAATTTTTTATTTTCTATTGGAAAATGAGGACGACGCGACACGAAATGCGGGATATGAGCGGTTCGATTTTCAGTATTTTTGGCAGCGGCTCCTTGATTCTCTGTGCAATCCAGAGATGGTGACGATCTTTGTATAGCAACAGTAGTGGAAGCGTGGCCAAATGTGTAAACCTGAATGCGCGCCAGTGTGATGTGCCATGCCATGCTATGCCATTCCGACAGCCAATACTACTGGCGCAGAATGGGTGCCCGAGTTCCTGCCGCCGCTGCTGCCGTCGTCGGCGCTGTCGCCGCCACGCTATTCAGACGCTTCCAAACTAGAAAGAGGACGACAGTCATCCTCGCACATTTTCACTAGAAAGAGAGATGATTTTTCGAATGATGATGATGATGCTGATGGTGGTTGGCGCTGGTCGCTGATGGCTGCTGGTTGGTGGTGCCGTGGTGGTGATGAAGATGGTGTGTTTTGTTGTGTGCCATGCATATTCTATGGTTCTAACGCCGCTGTTTGATTTGTGGAAGGGGGTGGTATTGAACCGCCTGTCTGTCCGTCAGCATGGAACCCCAGCAGAGGTGACTCTTCGATGTTAGTTTACTCGATTTGTGGTACTTTTTTTTGTGAGCCGATAGAGTTGTTATAGTTATTATTTTTCTTTCGACTCCGAAAACTTACGGCGAGTATGAAATAATCAGTTTCGGATTTGGGATTGGAGGGTTAAAGTAATTTATTTGCTGTGGACTCGAGGACTAATGATGTTAAAAATGTGGAAGATGATAATGATGACTGCTTGTGATAGTGGTGATTCCCGAGGCAGTTGTGCTTCTTTCTAATATGAATGTCGCCATTAATATTGTCGCCGTTGATTCTGTTGTCTCCCTGCGACGTCTTGGTGATGGGTGGTTTGTTGTCGCCGTCAAAAACAACCGGCTAGTATAGTTGACGGCAGCTTTTAAGTCAACAGTATTTCATTATTTTCCCATTGAATTGGTTAGAAGGGAGCAGGAGTGGCGACTAGGAGGTAGATTCTCGTACAAAGATGCTTCCATGTAGATATATGACAGTGTTTGTTGGGCTGGAAATGTGTTTTATTTTACAATTAAGGGACTTTTATGTGCGTTGACTGGTTATGAGTTTCTTTGTTCTTTTTGATGTGTTGATGGTCGTTAACGTTGCTAAGCATTGAAAAGATGAGGAGTAATAAATGAAGCAGGCAATTAATAATTATGTATGTAGGTATGTAAACAACTAACTAGCACATTTTTGTTGGCGTTTCAAACAAAAATAATGTTGTAGGTATCTACTTGTTTCCAAAGTAGGTAAGTGCAAGTTATTAGGTTAAGCAAGTTAATAGCTAGGTAACTTCATCATAGGTGAGAGTTATGAATTGTCACCGCTTGGTACTGCATCACTGCATGCGCTCATTCTTGAGTTTCCCGGATTTATGTACGCACGTCATGACTGTGAGTGTTTTTTTTTAATTCGAGGAGGAATTAAATTGGCACAAATAAAAATGCCACCTCTGACTGCAATATTTTGACAGTTCTTTCTACTCATCTTGTCCATTTTTCCGTTTAAAGTTTCGTCATTGCACCTATACACTACGGCGAATTTCCTAACGATCATACTGATTTCATACCAGAAGGTCCTTGAAGTAGCAAAAAAGGAAAGTTTCCGGACTGGTCTTTGACAATTCAAAGTAGAGTTACTTTTACCTTCTTCTAACGTACGTTGCAGGTGGCAATGATGCGTCGGTAGTGTACTATTCACTAAGTGATTTGCAGGTCGTGTGTTCGAATCCCGACCAGGGCCATGATTTTTATAAATTGAATACACACAACAAAAACAGATCTCCCTAAAGTAATTTAGGCGCCGCCTGTGGAGAAAAAATCCTATCGCACCAACTTCTTTCCTATCCTTCTATTCTTTCATACAGTAAGTAGCACCCAAAAATAGGCAATGAATCATTTGCTGGGAGCTACTTACAGCAACAAACAAAATGCCTGTGCTGTGGTTTCCACTATAAGGGTACTGTGTGAACTGTGTCGCAGAAAAAAAGAAATCCCTTTAGCGCACGCAAATTATAAAAAAAAAGTCAAAGCGTTTGTTTTTCTTGCTTAAAATACCTCACGCGTGATTAGCCACATTGTCGAATTCCATAATCGCCTGTGGCACTGTGACTGTGATTAATCTTGGTCCAGATGCAACCAGCAATCGCTGTATACCTAGAAAAGGTAAATCTCTTGCTAGCAGTGGTAGGATTATGGCACAACATGGCCCTTCCGCTGCTAGTCATTCGAAAGGGAATACCACTATACCCGCAAATAACCCCCGTACGCCTCGAACCAGATGTCCGCGATAACGCACTCCCTCGAGGGCGTACTATTAAAGTCGGCGAAACGCTATAAGGACCCTGAAGGTCTTTGGAGGTCGTTGCAGATCACCAAACTAAAATGGGCCCAAGGACTCCTGGAAAAAGAAAGACGAACCAACAAGGACTTTTTTATAATTTGCTTTCGCTAAAGGGATTTTTTCTGTTGTTACAGTACCATTATAGTGCGTAGCACAGCGTAAGCATTTGTGTTTAACAGCAAGCAGCATCTGGCACTATCGTATTTCATTGCATGCTTTTCGGTGCTAGTTATTAGAAAGAATAGAGAGATAGGAAAGAAGTGTTTGGGTGCAGTTGTAGGGTTTTTCTCCACGGGTGGTGTCTAAGACGCTTAGGGAGATTACGATTTCATTTATTCGATATAAAGTAATGGACTTGGCCGGGATTCGAACGCACGACCTTCCATTCAGTAAGCGAATACACCACTACTGCACCTGTTGCCACCCGCAACTGCACATCTAAGCGCCACAGATCGGTGGAGGAAAACGATTCAGTTTTCAAGAAACCCTATTTGCATAACACCAGCACTTCTCTCCAAATTCCGATTGGACATCTCACAAATCCTTCAGCCAGAAAAAGACAAGATTGTGGTCGCGGTGAACGCCCGCAGTTGTCCAGACGGAAGAATTTCTCCCGAACGGTGGCTGAAGGTCAAACCTTCATGAATGATCATCCTGGATCACCTCCAGAAACGGAAGATGCCGGATTGCAGCAAGTACACGTTCGGCTCATCGCCTGTGACGCTATTAGATAACTTGATTTATATAAGATCACTGAAGGCGAACTTGGGGTAGGTTTAGCCTGATGTTTGTTGCGGGTGGAGGCATTCCAAGCAGTCCGAGGGATCGCACTTTGATTCCAGTTGAAAGCCGTTTTGAACAATTCCTTTGTATAAAGTTTTGTGTCATGCCCAATTTTAAGGGTCGTTTTTCTACAAAAACTTTGTTTTTTCAATAAAATCCTTTAAATGTTGTATAACAAAATATGAAGATCCTTCTTAACAATTCTCCCATACTTACATTTATGTTCTCATTTATTTTGGGCCAGCTTGCATTTTTGAATCAAATAGTGTTTAGTGGAACCCTTTGCAGCGCTATTTTCAAGTGTAACAGTGATATATTGATGCACTTAAATCGTGCCCCTGCAACCCTCGCACTTGGGGTAACTGTATGATTCGGAGTAGATGCGAGGTTAGTGGCTTGTGACCAGCTTGTGCAGGTTCAACCCCCGCAGGGAACAAAAACGTACGCCTTGTTTCTCCAACCTCTATATTAAAAAAAAAAGGATTACTGCCTGGTTATACAGTGGACCGTTACCGAGGACCGTTCGAGATTGGGTATATGCAAAGTTTCTTGAAATCCATACCATGTTTGGGTTGCGCGTCTTGCGGATAACAGAATTTAATCCATTATACTATACTTCGCGTTTATCGTAGTCATTTTTTTTTCCTACCAAAGTAAGAAAATGAAAAAGTTCCCCAAAAATATGTAAAATTACCCCAAATCAATGAAAATACGTCTCGATTTCATAATAATTTTTGTTGGTGTTTGCCATGCATTTTGTTCGGGTAGTTTTTCATTCTGATCAAATTTCGTGCTAACATTTTTGGGCCATATTGCATTGATTTGGGTAAATTTTTCATTTTGAAATATAGCCCAATTACTAATTTTATTCAGCCGCGCCGGTCATAGTGTAAACCTGCATTATAGATTTCGACAAATTGGTATTATTTTCACAACAAAAACTCTACTTGAAATTGGTTATATAAACAAATAGTTTATAGTTTAGTTTATTTCATCAAACATAGTTACAATAATACTTTAGTGATTACTTGCAAATAATATATTATAATACATAGTATGAATAATATAAAAAAAAAAAAAAATTTCACATTGCCCCCATTAAAGTTACTTAAGATTAATAGCAAATTATTTTTAAATGAAAATCTACTTAGACTAAAATCGATCATATCGCAAACGGTATTGGTTTCTCTTAAGTACCTAGTCAATGGTTCGTTTGCAGCATAATTTGTTCTGTGGTATGGAATGTTAAAAAACAATCGGTTTCTAAGCATTCTCGCAGGAACATTGAAGTTAATTAAGGCCAGAATATCGGAACAATCAATATGATTTGTCAATACGTCACGAATGAACATAACCTCCAAGAACTTTATTGAAATGTTAAGAGGCAGGATACCAAATAATTTGCATCTTGTTCCATAGGAAGGCATAATATGAATATTATCCATGTCTCAGTGAAGCCTTTTCACTAATACTCTTGTAAAACAGTTTTGTATTTTTTTCTATTCTTAAAGAGTGGACTTCATATAAAAGGCTCCAAATAGTATAACAATATTCAATAGTAGATCTAACAAATGCAAAAAAACAGACATTTCAACGTCTGTGGATCACAGAACTCCTTTGAATTGCGCAAGATAAATCCCAACATGGAATATCCTTTGGCAACTAAAAAGTCTAAATGTTTTACGAAATCAAGTTTTTGGTCAAGAATTACCCCAAGGTCTTTCTAAAATGTTACACTTGAAAGAAATATACTCTTAATTTTATAAGATTAGTTAATTGAAGAACGATTCCGACAAAACCTTAAACTTTGATATTTTGCAATATTAAGGTGTAAGGAGTTAACCAAACATCAATTCGATAATCTCTCAAGATCTCCTTGTAATAACATGCAATCATGTTCAGTTTTTATACACTGAAATACTTTCAAATCACCCGCATACATAAGACATTTAGAATTTAAAAACATAGGGACGGGCTACAGTCCGCTTGGGCGAACTGTTGGATACCCTATTCTTAAGTGGGCGTGACAAAAGCCTAAGTAAAGTTGAATTGTTAAGAACGAAAAAAAAACGAAGCTTTTGTAAAAAAAAAACGCTTGTTAGTTCAAACTTTGGTTTTTCAATAAAATTGTTTTATTTAATTGTGGGCGTGTCAGTAGGCGGATTTAAAAAATTAACACATGAGCATAAAGGGCTTCTAGAGAGTAGGTATATATTATAAATTTGAGCTTCCTAGCTCAAATTTTGGATTTTTTTAAATTGTGGGCGTGTCAGTAGGCGGATTTTGAAAATATTTAAACAAGAGCATAAAGGGCCCCCTAGAGAGTATATGTTATACATTTTAGCTCCTTAGCTCTAACTTTAGATTTTCAAAAAAAGGTTTTTTTTTAATTGTGGGCGTGTCAGTAGGCGGATTTTGAAAATATTTATACATGGGCTTGAAAGGCGCCTAGAGAGTATATATTATAAATTTCAGCTCCCTAGCTCAAATTTTGGTTTTTCAATAAAATTGTTTTATTTATTTCTGGGCGTGTCAGTGAGCGGATTTTGAAAATTTTATCTCCCGAGCAGTTTTAGGAGTCATAGATTATGTATACAAAATTTCAACTTTCTAGCTCAAAATTAGTTTTTTTTTCGAAAATTTGTTTTTTTTTTGAGTTTGTGGGCGTGTCTGTAGGCGGATTTCAAAAATTCGTAAACTTGATTATTTCGGGACCCTAGAGAGTATATGGTTAAAATTTCATCTCTCTAGGCCCAGTTTAAAGGCCTAATTTTTGCCGACAGACGGACGGACGGACGGACATGGCTAGATCGACATTACTATCGATGCTGATCATAAATATAGTAACTTTTAGGGGTCTACGGGCAATATTAAGGTATACTACAAACTATGCGTCAAAATTACTATACCATTAGAATAGGGTATAAATGCGTTTGGAATTTCATTGACAAATAACAAAAAAAGAGCGGGCTAAGATAGCTTCCTTGCGTCACACCCGAGGTAAAATTTATAGGTGACGACACGATAGAATGTTATTTATACGAACATACTGAAGACGACCCTTTAGGTATGCATTTATCCAGTTCAAGAATTTAGATTGGAATCCTATTTTGTTTAACTTCATAAGCATTGTATCATGACTAACCCGATTGAAAGCTTTGGAAAGTCTGTCCGTTTAATACGCATTTGGAAAAAAGTGTAAGGTTTGTGCTAGTAGATATATCTGCAACAAAACTATGTTGATATGGAGAAAAAGTACTTTTAAGAATTTAAATTAATCTTACAAAAATTTTGGAATTGTATTAATCTTACAAATGGGGCAATAGTTAGAAACTTCCTGCCTACTTCCTGATTTATAAATTTGTGTAGTTATAGAACGCTTCCACTTTTTCAAAAACTCTCCACTTTCAACGGAACGATTAAAAATTATTTTTAAAGGTACAGCAAATACTTTCGCACACCTCTGTAAAATAATAGGAGCAATTCCATCCATATCTAGGCGTGTATCCACCATTATCTTAGTTAAACCTTATTCAATTTCTGAAGTTGAAAAGTTTAAACTATCAATGCTCAAATGGCTATCAGAATTATTATTATATATTTACCAAGAGGTATAAAAGGAGAGCTATCTAAATAAACGGATCCATTTTCAATACGTTTAGCCAAAAAGTTGCATAAAACTAAAAGGTCAGAAGATGATATGCATTTACAAATCTCCAAAAACTTTTACTATTGGTTTTTAAATCACTTTCAACAGCTAATAAATACTGATAGTAAAGGAATTTATTTAGATTATCGAAATTCTTTCGCAATATTCGATATTATTTGTATAGATCTCGATCATTATCAGATCTGCGAAATTGCTTATAAACCTTGTTTTTTTTATTATTGAGATTGATTATTCTTTTATAAAACCACATTGGTTTTAAACCACTTTTTATTTTAACTCGCGGTGTGTATAAGGCAATTGTTTAATGCACAATTCTTAAAAATGAGCTTGCCAATCCTTTCCATTGAGATAATTATGAATTGAGTTAAAATTCGTCTTAGCGAAATTGTACATAAATTTAGATTCAGGAGTTGCAGGTGAAAAATACATATAAAATACTACGTGCAGACTGAATGCTATGATGAATGATGAATGCTATGATGAATTGTGTTAGAAAAAAGAGAAACCATAGTGTTCCTGATACCTACGCACAAATCCGAAACAACACAAACCAAATCAAGCACATTATTAAAGGAATTATTAAAATAATTAAATTGTCTAAGATCAAATTGTGCAAAGGTATCTACAACTTCACAGTAATGACTAAACATAACATTAAAAGGAACAAGTATTTTCTCATCAGAATCATAAATTCATTCAAAAAACGCGTAAGAGTAATATCGATTTGGCCAAAACTCGAAGCTCGATTCCTCTATAGAACAAGTCTTGGAGTAAAATTGCTTTTAAAGCACCCAATAACAAAGGCGTTTGATTTTTCGTGTACGATGTGGAAAATAACTCAATTCAATTCATTTTTATTGAGGCCAAAGACAAAGTACATTATTTTTTGAATACTTAAGTTTTAAAAATAGCCGACTTAAAATTATATCAGGCTAGCTAGAAGGGAATAATCTATTGTAACTATTATTAACTAACAGCTTCATGAAATATATTTTATTTAAAATTTTAGACAAATATTTGTTGTATATATGCTTGCTCCCGGCATATATGCACTTTTTTGGCTCTTGTAGGCCGACTTAAAACTAATGACTAGAGTAAAGGTAGAGAAAACAATAAAAACATTATATTTTTTTTTTTTTTTTTTTTTTTTTTTTTTTTTTTTTTTTAACAGAACCACTTTGGACTTTTGCATGCAACTACTTTTTCTATATAGCAATACGTATATAAGAACAAGTTACATGGTAATCTTAGGCGCTAAACGTTGATTATTATTTTCTTGACTAAGCTTTAAACTGAGTTCTATGAAACATGTGAGGTGAGTATTAATAGGGTTACTGTGACATTTAATATATTATCCTCTTAGATTAGGCAGTGAAGCTTTCTCGTAAAAAGGCAATGTTAATGAACTATGTGAGTTAAACTCTAAAACAGAGCTAGAGCGATCGTGCAATAGATTGAAGGGTGATATATAGTAATTGTCGTACACGCTATCATTTATGTTTGCATCCCAAAGCGCTTTAATGAGCGGATTATCGTGAGACGCAAAACCTTGCAGTCTTTTCTGCAAGCTAATTATCATGTAGGCCATTAGGGGTGTAATGTTAGTTGCATTATAAAGTCTCCTGTTTGGGTACCATTTTCGATCAGGTCTTCTAAACAGTCCACTGCAGCATCTTAAGACGTATCTCTCAAAAATTTCAAGCTCTTTTGCCACTGTGGGAGAAATGGCAAACCAAGTGCTAAAATTGTAAGTTAAAACTGGTCTTATAAGTGTCTTATAGATCAACAGTTTTGTTTCCATGCTCACATGGCTTGATGAGAGCATAGGCTTTAGGACAGAGGCAGCACCCTTTGCTCTGTTTAAGGCCTTCCTAGCATGAGCGTTGAAACGGAACCGATTATGAAACCAGACACCTAAATATTTTGTCTCGTTTTTGAGTGGCACGGGATTTCCTTGAATGTGTAAGGACAGTGTTTTGCTTTCCTTAACCGCTAACCTATGGCCTTTTCCAAAGGAATTCCTAAAACATGTAAGCCCACATTTCTGAGAATTAATGCTTAGGCCCCAGGATTTATAATACGATAACAACGTTGGAATCGAGTTTCTAATTTTGTTTAGAGCAGTATGCGGTCGTTTGTCGCTTGCAAGGATCGAAGTGTCGTCAGCGAAGAATATTGCTCCCGGCTCATTCGTCGGATCGCCTAAGGGAAAGTCTTGTAGGAACACGTTAAACAACTTCGGTCCTAGAATCGATCCTTGGGGAACACCAGAGAGAACTGGGAATTCGTTCGAGTTATCTGAACCGATGACCAAACATGCATTTCTGTCTTTTAGAAAACTAATCATCATACGAATGAATGACGTTGGAAAATTAAGTAAAATAAGCTTAAAAACGAGTCCCTTGTGCCAAATCGAATCGAAAGCTGCTTTTAAATCAATATCCAGTACTACCGTACATTTCTTGGATCTCAAATTTTGAATAATTTTGTTACCTAAAAGTAATGAAGCATGTTCAGTTGAATGGCCTTTCTTAAACCCGAATTGGTTGATCGGTATTAAGTTGAAGTCCTCGCAGAAAGTATCCATGGTTTCGGATAGCACTCTTTCAAACAATTTACCTACATTGGATAACATTGAAATAGGGCGAAAGTCTTTAATATTGCGGGTTCCTTTCTTCTTTGCAATGGGAATTAAAAATGACTTTTTCCATATTAATGGGAAGTAGCCATTATTAATGCAGTGATTAAAGACACAAGCAAGCGTTATATCCAAGGAATAAGGACATTTTCGAAGGATAAAATTTGAGATTTTATCTGGGCCCTGCGATTTCTTGTTGTTAAGACCAAGACGAGACTCGTTTAACTTAATTGGTGTTGTGAACGGTGCGCCCTGCGTGAGAACACTGTTTGCTTCAGAAAATGTTAGGAGGCAGCCATGGCATTGCTGATCCTTAAAATCGTTCACTGTTTGGTTGACTACCTCAGTCAAATTTGGATCAAAGTCTGGAGTTACTTCGGCGTAAGCATCGGCAAAAATGGCTTGGAATGAAGAAAGCTTTTCTGAGATGTTAGTCAGTTCTTGGTCATTGTAAATCAGGGTATCGGTGGCAACATCGGTTCCAAAGTATTTCCGGCCAGTTATTTTGTCAATCTCTTTAAAGGCCTGCGGAGACGGTTTTATTTTGCTTAAACGAGACCTAAGATCACTGTCCATATCTATTTTAACCTTTTCTTTTATGATTTTATTCAGGCATTGTATCTGTGAAAAAAGGTTCGTATATTCAGTAGTGGTCCTATTTAAGTGCCGGTGGTAAATTCTTTTAAGTTTTCTTTGCCAGATATTTCGTATTCTTAACAGATTTTTTGTAGCACTCGAAATGTTATTGTACTTCAAGTCCTTGGTGTTTTTAACAACTGAGTTGTTTTGAACACAGCGAATAATACAATCGTTAACTTTAACAATCAAGTCATCTATCTCCGCATTAGAAATATTGCTTTCTGTTGGTATATTGAGGTGACACAGCCTATTATGAAGTTGAGCTCTAAATACATCCCAGTTTGTGCTCTCAAAACTTCTGTAGCATGGAGGTGGGACAATAAGGGGTTTTACATTGAAAAATTCCAGTACAGCTTCGATTCCAAAGTGGTCAGAAAAGGTGGAAAAAGTTTTGCATAAAACACCATTTGCTGCAGCTTGAGCGCTTACCGACGTTGACTTTATAAAAAGGTCTAAGACAGACGAGGACCTAGGAAATGTCGGACTAGCGGGAGATACTACGTCGAGTTGGAGGAATGGTCCGTTCACGAACCAGGAGCTGACTAACCTGCCATTAGCGTTGCTTGTTGTATCGCCCCAACTTGGATGCCGCGCATTGAAGTCACCCCCAATAATGATTTCATCGAAAGTACTTGCAATACTATACAGTCGGTCAAGCTCCCTGTGAAGGGTTTGACCACTATTAGAAGGGATGTATATACTTCCCAGAAGAATACGCTTCTCAACACCAGCATTATTTTGACATATGAGAGCGCCTAAACAGACCGAAAACACATCAGATTTAAAAGGAACCTTGTTAACTTTAAATTTGTCTTGATAAGCAATAGCAGTACCTCTACCCTCATCGGTTCGAATTAGTTTATAGCCGTTAAATTTGGGCTTAAGTCTTTTTCTCAAACGTGTCTCAGAAAGGAAGCATACGTTTGGTTTCCGGCTTTTAAAAATATTTAACAGAGCTAATCGTCTTTCATGAGAAATTATAGAATTTACATTGATTGATGATATTTTAAGTGTAGTGACTTCCATCATATTGCAATTGAGGCAACGAATTCAAGATATGCAAACATCTTTTCTTCTTTGCTTTGAAGTTTCTGGTAATTTGGCCAGAATTGCCTTATCTTGCACAGAAGATCTGTAAAAGATAAGTTGAATAGATTTCTTGCTTCACTAAGAAACTCGTTGATGCTGTTCGAATCAGCGTTTATTGAGTTTATCGTATTACTCTTGGCTCGAGGAGGTGGTGGTGGAGGAATACGTTCTGTATTTATACCCCTTTTTGCCACATCGGCAAAAGAAACTTGGTTACTAAATGATTTCATTGAATTTAGTACTTGAAACTTTTGGTCACTTGCATGATTCTTAGCTTTTATGACTACCATGCTTTGTTTTTCTTTATATTTTTTGAAAGACGCACAACTAGAATCGCTAGCAGAGTGGCCTTCTAATTGACAGTTTGCACATTTAGGTATGGGAACCTGCTCATTTTTCTCCCTAAGTACTTTTACCGATTGAATACAAATATCTGAGTTATGGGATTCACTACAAAGAACGCAACGGCTTTCATAGGCACAACACTCACCCGTGTGTCCGAACCTTTGACATCTGTAACAACGAATGACAGACCTGCTATGTTTTTTTTCCCAATAAACGCGTTGCTGCAATAAGTACCTTATGTGAATCAGATCTTTTAAAGATTCCCCAACTTCTAGTTGAACCGTGAAAATGTTGAGTTTAAGACCTTGTTCTCTGGTCTTCTGTGTAATGAATGGGACTATTTTGCTAATTTTCACATTCGGTGCTGCCTCATTAAGAGCTCGTTTAATTGCGTCTACCGACGTGTCACCATCCACACCCTTCAACAAAATTGACGCGCGTTTAGTTTCTTTAGGAGAAAATGAGTACGCTCCAATGCCTGTTCCGCGGATTTTCTCAATTAACATTTTATGTACACTCGCATTGTTTACATAGACTTTAGTTTTCCTATAACCTAAATTAACAAATTTGTGGCTAAGATTTTGAATCTGACATTCAGAAGCTGCTAGTTTTACAACATCGCTGATCAAACTACAATTGGCCCCAAATATAAATATGGGTGGGCAAAAGGATTTATTATTCATCATGGCATTAGCATTGAGTTGCAAAGGTTCTTGAACTACTTCCGCATGCTGGTCATTATCGTGTTTGTCAGCTGTATTTTTTGCTCTCGTACCTTGTTTTTGTTTTTTACTCTCCTGAATTTCTGATGACGATGCATCGAGACCCGCTAGCACAGCGAATGGGTTGTTGGCTAGGCCAGAGTGCGCTGCTGCAGATGGTTCGATCTCTTCCACCTCTCTTCTTACTCGCTTTCTCCTCACACTCACAGTGGCCGCATGCTTAGTGGCCGCGTGTTTCAGATTGGATAGTACCGTCGTCCAATCACTATTGTTGTTGTTATTAATGCTTTCATTCGACGAATGTGACATGGTGCTATCGATTAAATCTGTGATTTTATTCGAATTTACACTTTTTATTGGCGTAGTGACTTGGTGTTTTTTGTAAAGGGATGAGATATTATGTGAACGAATATCTCTTTCTTCGGTGAATTCACTTGCACTTGTACACAATGGGCTAGTTGATTTTTGTATCGGACGCTCCAGAACACATTCTGGAGCGTTGAAATTTAGTGGTTCACTTGTATCCACTTTTATTTTAGAGTCACTGTCTCTTTAATCAAGAATAATGGGCAAACTAAGGCCCTTATAACACTTTCAGGGGTGGGTAGTATCTCAATAGTTTTCGTTAAGGTTTTCTGCGCTTACTGCATTCACCGACGATTGCGTGTGTTCACCGTGACGGTTAAGCTCGCACTCCCGTGGAAAATAACTGTGTATCTACAATATACATTACTTACCCACTTTACGGCAACTTTATTGTTTATTCGCTCGATGTGAGCGAGTCAATAGGCGTTTTTCTTTTTTAGCTCCGAGCGGGGCACTGAGCTGTCAAAAAAAGAACTGTGTTACTTTTTTAGCTCGGAGCGCTCTGAGCACAAATTTTGTGTTTCTTTTTTATCTCTGAGCTAGCTCAGGGCTCGCTCGATGAGCTCGATTAAAAATGACCGAGCACATTGAGCGAAAAGCTGAGCGCGGCTGACTTCATTCATTATTTGTGCTTTTTCCATAGTTTATTTACTAGAAATTATAATTTAAATGGAACAATCCTTGACAAACACCAATTTCAGAAGCAAACCTGACTATTGAAAATTAATAAAACAAAAAATGCTCAATTCTGTTTCTTAATTAGCTCGGAGTGCTCAGGTTACGTTCAGTTCGGAGCGAGCTCTGATCGCTCGGGCCCCGCTCTGTTCCCCGCTCGAGGCTAAAAAAGAAAAACGCCTAATGTATTTGACGTGTCTTAGCTTTTCGGAGCTTTTTTTAAAAAGCTACCTCACAGTGGACCAATAAGAATATTGGCCACTCCATTATTCTGGACTCATTTAAGTCTCTACCCAGAAACATAGACTACATCATACCCCATTTGCAGTTCGGAAAAAGCTTCCAAATCACCATTCCTTCCAGATCATTCTGGGATGATGATGCATTTGCGGAGGATGAATCGATCCATGTCTACACCGACGGATCAAAAACCAGTGATGGGGTAGGTGGCGGCGTTTTCTCAGAAAAGCAAAATCTAAGCCTCTCTTTCCGTCTCCCTGATTATTGTAGCGTGTTCCAGGCGAAAATTTTAGCGATAAAAGAAGCCCTGACGTGGCTAAAGAGGAATGAGATATCCTCAAAGGATATCCGTATCTTCTCAGATAGTCAGGCCGCGATCAAGTCCCTGGACTCAGTCTCTTTAAATTCCATCGTAGTCCTAGATTGCCGCTCATCTCTTTCGGAGATGGCAGAGCAATTCAACATTAACCTCTGTTGGGTGCCGGGACATAGAGACATTCCAGGTAACTGTAGGGCAGACGAACTCGCCAAAAAAGGAACCACATTACCTCTTTTACCTGATAAAGGTTCTTTAGGAATAACAATCGCTACATGCAATCTCTTGTTCAAGCTATCCGCAATCGAGAGAACAAACCTTAGGTGGACAAGTAGCAATACATGTCTAGCGACTAAGCGAATCTGGCCAAAGCTGGATCTGCGACGCTCTAAGTGTCTAATCTTATTAAACCGACTGCATATTAGCTCCACTATAGGTGTTATCACAGGACACTTCTTAATAGGCAGGCACGCATCCAGACTTGGCGTGCGCTCAAACGACTTCTGCAGAAGCTGCTTTTGCGAGGAGGAGGAGGAGACTATACCTCACATTCTCTGCACATGTCCTGCGCTCTCCAATTAAAGGAATCTCCATCTAGGGGACTTTATGTTCAATGACACAAGCGACTTAGCCAACACTGGCGTTAGAAGTCTTTCGAGCTTCATAAGAAGCTCCTACTGGTTCAACGAGCAGTGAGGGAAATCCCCAGATCTCTGTGGTACCACAATGGACCTAACATTGGTCTAAGTGTGTTGGCTTTAGCTGACAGCCACGTCAACCTAACCTTACCTAACCCTAGCTTTTCGGAATACGCAACATTTTCGTGCAGCTCATAGAGTTCGATGTTCTTTTTTCTCCTAAATTCGCTCTCTTCGCACACATTACTAAATATTCAACAAAGTTTTTTTTCCATAGGACCCAGTATAACCCCCCTTTTCCCCTAACCACCCAGCAACGGGCCATAAAGCAGAACTGGAAGAATCAGAATTTTATAGAACTAAAATTTGGTCTGCCGGGTCAAATACTCAAGTTTTGGGCCAGATTATAAGAGACACCGGAGATGGCTCGGGGTTCTCCTCTCCATACCTATCAAAGTCGAATTAGTTGTCATTTGTACAAAAGAAAGGGCGTTACAGGAAAATGTGATAGTTACCGTTAAGCATATGTCGCACACCATGACGACTGTTGAGCGGGTATTCGACTTCCGATTCCGGACAATAATACGGCTTTCTGAAGACCAGCCATAGATGCATCCAAGCTGAAAAGCGTTGTGGTTCCTTCATTAAGTAACTACCTTAAATAAGTAAATATTAGGCATTAACTGCCCATACTGTATACCGAAACATTCCTGTATGTAGGTACCTACTTGATTGTCTTGAGCAATTATACGATAAAAAAATAAAATGTATTATGCGCTAATGGGCCTGAAACTAGCTTCTCCAACCATTTGTATGTGCAAAGCTTCTCTCTCAGTTTACAGTCTTGAATCTTTATCAATCTTTTTAAGAAGTGGGATAGTTGAAACAAATTGTTTGTACCTAGAGCTATGCTTTAATAGGTAATTTCAAATGAAGAAATTAACTAAGCAATGCGACTAGGTTATATATAGAACAGAGGTATTGGTTTATAAACATCCAATCAAAGCCGTTAAACTTGAAGAAAGATTTCCAAATACTAAACTAACATAGTCAGTCGTTAAGTAATCGAAGCCCCAATTTTAACACATGATAAAAAGGCGATTGATTCATTGGCAAACGTGTGGAAATGGCGTGGCGACGTAATATTCAATTGTGCGATAGTTGTTGCCGCATTGACTATCGCCACCGCCAACCATTCCGGCAACAACACTTTTTTCGTGGTCTATCATAGTTTTTTCTTAGTTTTGTATTTAATTCCTGGCTATGGACGTGTGTATACAGTCAGCATGAAGAGACAAGGGGCGCCAATCTGTGCTTGTTTGTTACATACACTACAATAACGATACGTTCACATTTTCGGGCAAATATCAACGGCGACAGAGAAATGGCTGCTATGGTACGCGACGACGACTAAGATATGAGACCACGACTACTGTTTCAAATATTCTATGATGAATAAAATTCAGGAGCACTATGGAGCCACATCGCCGCACTTAGTAATTTGTTCCCACATCCTTTACTCCATCGTTCAGCGCCCCCATGCTTGTTCTTCTTGTTTACTCTTGCTGTGCTGCCTGCATCCGATTGTCTCCCCATAGCGGCACCCGTTTTAGCACACTCCCTGGACAACCTGGAACCAGATTGGTACCATTTACTGAATGATAACACATACTACCATTTCTGGAAATGTAAATAGACTTCGATTGAGTTATTCTAATTTATTGATATTAATCTTTGATCAGTGGCGTCAAAGAGAAGGTCAACTAGTTTATACCTAATTGGCTTATTGTGTCCGTGAACAATTTGCCCAAACATTTTTTAAGGGTATAACGATGATGTAGACGTGTTTGTACTTTTACATTTTTTTACTTGAGTTATCACAGAGTGAATTTTGTTTTTTTACCACCTGTACCTGATGTGTTTTAGACCCGGGCAGTGACATAGGAAGTGGGTTGTATTCTCCAGAGCTTCTTCGTCGCCACAGCCTCTACAGAGTTCTTCTTCCGCCAAGCGCAATTTCTTCATGTGGTACCGTAGAGAATTGTGCCCGGTTAATATACCTACGAGGGTGGATAGTGATTTCCTATCCTTTTTCATGAGACTCTCGGTTCTGGCTGCATTGAATTTTGGCCACAGCATTCTTGTGGTGTGGCAAGTATCTAGTGCCGTCCATCTTAGATTCGTCTCTCTTATTGCCTTTCTCCCTGCTTCAAGCCTGAGTGTGCAAGGCGGGATGACTACAGAGGGATCAGCTTGTTCTGACACAGCTGCCGAACCTTGTCTTGCTAATTCATCCGCTTTCTCGTTGCCTAGTATGCCTTTATGTCCCGGAACCCAGCAGAGCGATACTTTATGCTGAGTACCAAGAACCTTGAGTTCTGCGCGACAGCATTTCACTACCTTGGATTTTATTACTGCTGCAGTTAAGCCTTTTATTGCTGCTGCTTGACTGTCGATAAAGAAGGTAATACCATCGGGTGGTATTGCCCTTACCACAGGCTCACGTGCTGCTGTTGTCACTGCCAGGACCTCTGCCGGAAAAGACACCTGATCCTGGTTACGGCTAGCGTGCTGGGGATGAGTTCTTTTCTCCATTCTTCCCTGCTGGGATAGGCACTCGAGAACGGTCTTGTGAAATCTAAGTATGGCGTGATGTAGTCCGTAGTTGGTACATGGCCAAAGTATTTCTGCAGGATCGTCGAATGACCCATTTCGGTTGGTTTCCAGTTAACTGTTTGGCAAAATATCATGGGACTAATGGCGGCTGTTGATTGAACAAAGATGTCTAGCGGAAGTAGGTTGAGGTTGATCGCACTGGTTGTGCCAATGCACGCTAGTCTCTGAACTTTCGTAAGAGCCTTTAGGTAGGTTAGGTTAGGTTAAAGTGGCTGTGAGCGTAAGGCCGACACACTAAGACCAAAGTTAGGTCCATTGTGATGCCACACGGATCGAGGGGTTTCTCCCGCTACTAGTTAAACCATTTAGAGCTTCTTATGAAGCGCGATAGACTTCTAACGTCAGCGGTAGCCAAGTCATTAAGATCATTAAGCCAGAAATCTCCCAGATGATTATTTCTTTTATGGGAGAGAGCAGGACATGTGCAGAGAATGTGAAGTATAGTCTCCTATTCCTCCTCGTCCAAGCAACTTCTGCAGAAATCGTTTGCGTAAACGCCAAGCCTCGATGCGTGCTTGCCTATCAGACAGTACCCTGTAATGGCACCTAGTGGAGCTAATATGCAGTCGGTTTAGTGAGATCAGACTCTTAGAGCGTCCCAGGTCCAGCTTTGGCCAGATGTGCTTAGTCGCTAAACACGTATTACTACTTGTCCACCTAAGGTTTGTTCTCTCGATTGCAGATAGCTTGAACAAAAGTTTGCAGGATACCCAGAGAACCCTTTTCAGGTAAAAGAGGTAGTTTGGTTCCCTTTTTGGCGAGTTCATCAGTCCTGCAGTTTCCCGGAATATCTCTATGCCCCGGCACCCAACAGAGGTGAATGTTAAACTGCTCCGCCATCTCCTTAAGAGATGAGCGGCAGTCGAGGGCTGCGATGGAATTTAAAGATACTGAATCCACGGACTTGATCGCGGCTTGACTGTCCGAGAAGATACGGATGTCCTTTGTGCATATCACATTTCTCTTCAGCCACGTCAGGGATTCTTTTATCGCCATAATCTCCGCCTTGAATACGCTATAGTGATTAGGAGGACGGAAAGTGAGACTCAGATTTAGCCTTTCGGAGAAAACGCCGCCACCAACCCCGGCACTATTTTTTAGCCTTTAGGTAGGTGGCTTTACTTGTTGCCTGCCACCACACGAGACTGCCGTCAGTCAGTATAGGTCTTACTATAGCCGTGTACATCCACAGTTCAATTTTGGGAGATGGTCCCCAGGTTTTTCCAAAAAAAATTCTGCAGGAGTAAAAGCCTATGGTGGCTTTTTTGATTTTCTCATTGGCATGTATTCGAAAATTTATCTTTTTTTTGTTAGTATGGTGTTTAAGAAAGCTTGGGGTTAAAGCCGACCTGCGGACAAAATGACCAAAGGCCAATTTCGTTTTATAAGTCAATATAACCAACTCGGAGTTAAAAGCTAAATTTAATGAATCACTAAAACGTGTCATAACTTTGCTCAACCAAAATTGCAAAGAATGAAAACGCAATAAAAGCATTTGAAAAGCTTAGAACTTCCTATTTGCAATGCTATTCTTGGTTCTCACCAACAGTCACGAAAGAATTACAATCCATTTGCTCTAAATCTTAGAACTGTCTGTGTAAAAATAACTCTTGAGAATAAACATGCGTAGGCATATATTGTTAATACAGGGACGGGCCGTGCAGGGACGGGCTAAGAATATCACATCGCCCAGAAAAAACAGCAGTCGGAAAAGGCGATCACACAAATGCAGCACCATCCGCATTTGATTGGTCTCAGTTATAAAGTGATCCGAAATCGGAACTCCAGCAAATATTCTTTGGGGTCGACCCGGCGACCCCCACATGCGGACCAGATTTCAACCAGTTCCGTTTCGTTCTAGTATCGTCTGTTTTCTTTGTCGCTGAGTTTTCTTTGGTACTAGACCATATTTTTGACACATATTGTTCTGACAGCACTGTTTTACTTTTAGTATATTGCCACCAGCGCCGTAGCTTGCCATAGGGCTCTGCGAATTCTGCAATTTCCCAATAGATGTGAATCATTGGTCTTTGTGAAACAAGATTCATTGGACGACAGGACAGCAAACTGCCTATCCTTCGTCGAACTTTTCAACATCATCCACATGGGAGTAGAATAATATTGTGGGAAATCTTGGAACAATCGAGTCCGACAGAAGCCCTTAATGTACTTTTTAACCTCCCCCCTCTTGACCATCACATCAGATTTCTTTATTTTATAAATTTTAATTACATTTCTCTTAAAAAAATTTAAGTTAAAAATTTAATTTAAAATTAAAGGTATAAGCAAAGATGCAATATTATATATAAAGGCTTTACCCAATGAACCACCGGGTATCGATTTTTACCGACGCGCCGCCGGTTCGAAAAGGGAATGCGAGCTCGACGAGGGTATCTTCTTAGGGCAACTGAATATATCAAGTTGAGAGTAGAGTGTAGTGGGGTGTACACGCTTTTTAGCCTTCTTCTACATTTTTGTTTATCTCTTGTGTTTTTGGACAGAAACAAATAATAAAAAAAAAAAAAAAAAAACATATACAGATCATTTATTTTATCATTCTCTTTACTGGAAAGGAAGAAAAAGACAAAAACTTAAATCTAGTGGTTTTTTTAATATTGCTAATTATGCCTTGCAAATGTGGATTAAAAGTTGATAGAATTGGCGCAAAAGTTCAGTGTGCTGTGTGCAAAGTGTACTACCACTTACATTGTGTAAATTTGCAACAAAGTGATAGTGTATATATGAAAAAGAACAGCATTCTTTATCGTTGTGTATCTTGTGATCAAGACAGACGCAAATCGTTGCGCTCACCACCGTCCTCTCTTCATATAGAGAAACAAGTGCAGGAAGAAGCAAAATCAGCTGACGATGAGGTGCCTCTGTCTTCGTCAAACACTTTATTAACTCAATCTGCTGATATAAACATCGACTATCCAGCTGCTATCACACTTGAGGTACTCTACAATGAAATCATCGCACTGAAAAACGTGAATTCAAATGCATTGTTGCAAATTAGTCAACTTCAAGAAGAAAGCAAATTATTATCTGCAAAGGTAAACAATCTTCAACATACATTGAATTTCCTGCAGCAAAAATCTTTAGAAAAGTGTATTGATGTTATTGGAGTTCCTAATGTTGACAACAACAATGCTTTGGACTCAGCTGTCAAACTTATGTCAGAAGGATTAGGTCAAAGCATAAATCCAGATGACATTAAGTCTTGTTATGTCAAGACCATGTCAACAAAGTCGCAGCCTAACTCAACATCTACATCAGCCAAATCATTAAGTGTGTTACGCATAAAATTTAGAACGTTGGACTTAAAGCAGAGTGTCTTAAACAAAAAAAAGAAAACAAAATTAACTACGGGTCTTTATGGTCAACATCTTGCAATTAAACCAATTTATATTAATGAAAGTCTTACTAACTATAACAGAGCTGTATATAATAGAGCAAAACAAATTAAAATAGAGAAACAATTTTCTTATTTGTGGATTAGCAAGGGAGTTATTTTAATGAAAAAAAGAGAGGGTGATAAATCATTGAAAATTTGTTCTTTTGCTGATTTAGAGAATATATCTTAATATCCTTATCAATTAGTAATTGTTATGTTTAATTTAATTCATGATCAGCAAAATAATTTTGATCTTGCTACTCCTTTTTGTAAGTTTGATGAAGAATTATTTAAAAGTGTTTTTCATTCTGTCAATTTGAAAAAACAATTCTCTATCATTCACCAAAACATTCGAAGCATTCGCAAAAATTTTGATATATTCCTAGCCCATTTAGAGTCATTTGTTAACAAGCCAGATTTTATATTTCTCTCTGAAATTTGGATTTTTGATCATGAAATAGCTCTTTATAGTATACCCGGGTTTAATTTTCATGCTAAATGTAATGAATCTTATGCGTCAGGTGGAGTAGCTGTTTACGTAAATGATAAATTAAACTATGAGGTCAGTAATCATAATATGGAAACTGCTGATATGCTTAAGATATCATGCACTATTGATTCACGGAAATTCATTTTTATGTGTTTTTATCGACTGCATGAAAAGAGTAAGACAGTTTTTGTTGAGGAGTTGAGCTCACTTTTGAGTTGCGAAAAGACGAAGAATCTATTCATCCTAGGTGATATGAATTTAGATATTTTAAGCGATTCCTCTGTTGTGTCTAACTATATCTCCGTATTGTCGGCAAATGGGCTGGAAACTTGTTTCCTTGAACCTACTAGGCTAACTCAGTTTACGCGTACCTGCATTGATCATATTTTTGGAAGACTCGATCGCAGTTCTAAACTATCCCTTATTAGTTCCATATCTGACTATAAGATCTCTGATCATTGCATGATAGGTTTATTTTTCTTTTGTGATAATACCATACAAACAAATAATTATACACCTTTTGCGAGAGTTGAATCCATTAATTTTGTATCTCTTAACGCCTCTTTATTGCAAGAAAACTGGAAATACATTGAAAATAACCCCTCTACTGCGTTTAATATTTTTTCAAAAATTTTGAAAGATCATGTCTCTGCATGTATTACTGTATCAAACAAATGTAGTAAACTAAAGAGACTTAAACCATGGATGTCAAAAACCTTGCTTATGAAAATACAAAAAAAGAATAAACTTCGAATAAAATGTAAAAAACATCCTAATAACGTTCACCTTCGTAATTTTTATATTAAAATGTGTAAAGAAGTTGCTGCTGATGTACCGGTCTTTAAGGAAAACTTTTACATCAATAAATTTCAACTAGCCAAAGACAACTTAAAAAAAGAATGGGCAATTGTGAATGAACTTCTTAATAAACGAGTTCCTCTAAGTCTACCATCTAATATAATTTATAAAGATAGAGTTATCCAAAATTCTGGAAAGATGGCGAATGCTTTTAACGAATATTTTACTAATGTTGCCGCCAAAACACTTTCAGAAGCGGGTTACGGCAATACTTTCAATCCTTGTGGGGAGGATTGTTTCAGCAGAGAAAGGAGTGAAGTATGTAGTTTCTTCTTCGAACCAATCTCTTCTTTTGAATTGTTTAAAACAATAAAGCTGCTGAGCAGTTCTAACTCGGCGACAAGAGATAGTTGGTCTAACAATTTTATTAAAAAAGTTTCATATAATATTGCTGATGTTTTAGCTCATATTTTTAATAAAAGTATTTATTGCGGTATATTTCCCGATTCCTTAAAAATTGCTGAGGTTATACCTGTTTTGAAAAAAGGTGATAGCAAAAATTTGAACAATTACAGGCCTATATCCCTCCTTCCTGTGTTCTCAAAAATTTTTGAGAAAGTAGTTAAAACCAGGGTTGTAGCTTTCTTAGAAAAAAAACACTTTTTTAGTTCAAACCAGTACGGTTTTAGAGCAGGTAAATCGACTGAGGATGCCCTTTTACAGTTTTGTAACTTTAATTACGACAGTCTAAATAAAAGAAAATATACCGCTGCGCTTTATATTGATATAACTAAAGCGTTTGATACAGTGGACCATGACTTGTTACTAATGAAATTAAATAAAGCTGGTTTCAGAGGTTTCATGCTTCGCTGGTTCTTCTCATATCTCAACAACCGCAAACAAGTGATTAAACTTGTAGATAAATTCAGTGAAAGCTTAGATATCCGTATTGGAGTACCACAAGGTTCAGTACTTGGCCCCATTCTTTTCTTGGTATATATTAATTCTATCTTCAGTCTAAACTTGAAAGGAATTCAGACAGGGTTTGCGGATGACATTGCTTGTTCATATTCTAATTATTCTGTTCTAGACCTAATTGCTAATATCTGCTACGACTTAGAACAGCTCAGACATTGGTTCAGTATGCATAAACTAGTCATAAGTGATAAGACTAAAATTATGTTTTTTAATCTTTCGAATAACGTGGTTGAATTTCCTAATGTAACCTACCATAGCAATAATTGCCAACACATGCTACTTAGTGCTGACACTTGCTGCAAGAGAAGTTGTTCTAATACGTATAACTCTAATGTAAGCTGCTCCCCCAAATGTTTTATTATCGAAAGAACTACGGTTTTTAAGTATTTAGGACTTGTGTTTGATAGCGGACTGAATTGGGGTGAGCATACCGCTTTACTTCGAAAATACTTGATTAAAACTTCATGCATAATGTATCATCTAAGACTTTTTTGTTCACGTAAACTATTAAAAACAGTTTATTATGGCTTGGTACAATCTAAGTTACAATATGGTTTAGTTTGCTGGGGCGGTACTCACGGTAATAAAATTCAACCTCTGATTGTTGTCCAGAAACATATAATTCGAATTATTTGGAGAAAGGGACGTATGGAGAATAGCTTTTCGCTTTTTTTAACTCAAAGATACTTCCGCTCAAGCACCTTTACTTCTATAAAGTTCTGAGAATATTTTTTTTAAGAAGTGGTTACTTGCCTCATCGTAATCCTACCGCCCATGGACTTCGTAGCTACGAACGTTATTTGGCTGTTATTCCACCGCATAATACAACGCATCTTTTGAATTTTTTTACTTCTGTAGCTCCAAGACTTTATAATAAATTACCACTTGCATTAAGAACCACTAGTAATTTTCTTTTTTTCAGTCGAGAGATTAAAAAATGGCTTTTTAATTTTAATTTAATTGAAATAAATAACTTACTCAACGTTTTACGCTAAGAATTGAATTGAAAAATGTTGATAAATATTATATAGATTTTGTTTTTTCAATAACCATAATCACCCCACTACCACCATTTCATAGTACATGTAATAATACATTTTTTTGATAAGATACATTCGACACTAGTTCTTGAACTAAAGAGTGTATCTATAATATTCTTCAATAAATAATAATAATAATATCCACATCATTCCAATTTTAATTTTTTTCAATTCAATTTTATTTATATTTAGTAAAGAATTTAAATTTGTCCAGATTGTACCATTTGATTCTCGCACAAAGAGAAAGGCGGAGCATTTATTGCAAATGTGGACTTATTTTTGTTCTTTAATAGTCATAACGTAAATTTCTTAGAATATTATCTAATTAGTAAGACAATAGTTCCAAAAATAACTATTTTTTTCTCTGAGTGTGCTTCATGTGGATGACGAAAAAATAACACAGGTGCCAGCAGTATTGTGAATGACTTCTAAATGAACAATTTCCTCGGATATACTTTCCGAGAACCGTTCCTAACAATGAAGAAGTACACGACATTACTGTCTAAGAAGTTAGGAAGTTCTGAAGGACTTCTAAATAAACAATTTCTTCGGATATATTTTCCGAGAGCCGTTCCTAACAATGAAGAAGTACACGACATTTCTCTCGAAGAAGTTAGGAAGGCGGTCAAAGACTCCAAAAAGCGAAAAGCAGTTGGGCCGGACGAGATACCCCCTGGGTTTTGGGAAACATCGGGTCCAAATGGCTCATGATTCTCATCTCCAAACCGATGAGAGAGGAGATCCAATGCCTAACCAATGGAGGGAAAATTTTCTTCTTCCTTTGTAAAAAAGGAAAAGGCGATACGCGAGACTTACCGTTCAATCAAGCTGATGTCCACACCATAATGATCTTTGAGCGGGTATTAGATAGCCGAATGCGGAAAACATTATCTGAAGACCAGTGCGGGTTTGTCGCGGGGACAAGGCCTTTGATATACACCAAGTGATCTGTTATGGGTGCCGCTAAGGCAGTAATCCTGTAGACATAGTGTGGATGAAGTGGCGGCAAAACTGAGCCATCTTCTGTGATCCAAAAATGTTCTTAGCTAAAATCAGAGCTGTATACCACAGTTGTGAACCCGCCGCTCTCATACGGTTCACAATGTTGGACTGCGTACATAAAATATGAGGGCAAATTAACAGCAGCTGAGTGAAATGCTTTGCATGACAGCAGGAATAACAAAAATTGATCGAATAAGAAGTTCCAAGATCGCACGAAGCCTTTACGTCAAAGAACCTATCGCGACGAAAGTTGAGAGCGATCGGCTCAGTTGATACAGAGATCGTACGAACAATGTCAAAAAGGCAATATTAATCACCGTTCCAATACAAACGCGAAAGAGAGGCAGACTTAAAAACACCTTGATCACAGTCACACTAATGCAGCAACACAAACATTTGATTGGCATCAGCGACGAAGTGATTCAAAATCGGGAGGCCTGCCGATATTTTCTGAGGTCGAACCGGTGAACCCTACAGGCGGGCCAGTAGGGATGCAGTTAAGTGGGAGGGTTATGACCCCCATTAAGAAAGAATTCAAATTTGATAACATTGGCTTATCTGCAAGCCGGAAGGGCTTGTCTGCAGAAGACTGATTATATTATTTAATATCTTTTGAATAAGATTTCAGGAAAGCAACAAGCTCAACTTCCTGCTTATACTATGCTTCTTGCTTGGAAGTTATACAGGAGCCTCACTATAAGCTGGCCTCATATTTCAACAAAGTATATAACGAGACCAAGTCAATGCATGTCAATTTCACGTACAAAGAGATAAACAACTTACCTGTTTTCATTAACTCGGTACAAATACCATACGCAAACGAGACAAAATATATAGGAATGACCCTAGACGCAAGACTTAAGTGGAAGCCACACGTTAAGAAAAAGCGTGACGAGCTCGCAATCAGACTTAGAGAAATGTATTGGCTACTCGGAAGATATTCGAAGCTAAGCGTATACAACAAACTGCTCCTGTATAAGCATGTGCTAAAACCTTCTTGGACATACGGTATACAACTTTGGGGTTGTACCAAACCAACCAATATCACTATAATACAAACATTCCAAAACAAAACGCTAAGAGCAATCGTGAATGCTCCATGGCAATCGTGAATCCTCCATCTGTGAATTGCTATCGTGAGTAACGAAGTAACAAACTTCGTACTCGTATTCATGGTCATCGCAATAATGAAATAATCCGTACTCTAAACGTGACAAACCTTGAGCGCCGACTAGAAAGAACAAGACCGTTCGACCTAGCGCCATAAGGAAAAACATATAATGCCGGTATTAGTAGGTGCGTTCGCTGGAAAGCTACCTACCAAACGCGATTAACACTACAGAAGCGTAAACTACTTGTTAAGATAACTTAGTCGTAATCATGAAAAAAAAAGTGAAAAAATGAGAGGAACGAATTTTATACTACTATGAGCGCTCGCGGCCGGTCCAAATAGTGCCTCTCTGAGCGGTGAGGTTTAGCCCGCAGGCATACTAGATAATATATGAATGTTGCGGGCGATTGGTATCTTAAGAAGATTCCTCACCTCTAGAAGCAACCAAAAAAAATATATTTGAATTTGGCCTCTAAACCGCCCATCCATAAAGTCATCGCGCAAATATGGTGCATTTGTACGATTTGTAACACGCATGAAGATGACACTATTGAGCACTTCCTCCTAAGATGCCCAATTTTTAATGCAGTGAGAAACCATTTCCTGTTATCTAATGGATTGACTGACCTAAGAAGCATAATGGCTGTCGAAGACGAAAACATTGCAACTAATATTTACAAATATGTCATCAACTCGCTGAAATTAAGAGCTTTCATACTAAATGAATGATCCAGGTTTCTTATTAAGTCTCTTAATAAGTACTGAACATATATTGTTAATGTTTCTAGAAACTAATTACTAATCTTTTGTGTAAAATATTATGCCTTATATTAACTCTATTTTATATGAAAAAAAAAATATTGTCAATCAATTTGTAAAAGCAAAGCTTATAGGAAATACATATATCTATCTATCTATCTATCTATCTATCTATCTATCTATCTACTTTTCAACATCCATTGGTTGAAAAAAAAAAATCTATCTACTTTTAAACTTTGAGTTCTTCATTTCTAACAAGGTAAATTTGGATAACATTTAAGTACATATCGTCGGCTGAATATTGGTTTGACGTATACGCCAAATTTCCCTTTTTGGTCTATGAATGCAGACTTATGTTTTCGAGTATGCTCTTTCTAAGTAATGTTATCTTTTGGTCCTATCTCTAGCCAATCCTGAGATATCTAGTATTGTTTTGACGTATATCCACCCAAATTAATAAGTTAGAAAAAACGCCATTTTTTTGGATTTACGTCAAATTTTCTATGCAATTTCGATTTTTTTTTTAGTATTATTTTTTGCTTAGTATTGTTTTGCCGTATGTCCACAGACTTCGATCATACGACAAGAAAACTAAAAAGTATATTCAGAATTGTTTTGACGTACGTGCATGTTATTAAGTAAAAACTTGTATTTAATTGTATACACGTACGCGTCGACAAAAACAAAAAGTTCAATTTTGGTTTGACGTATGTGATTACATGAATTTAATGGAACAGTAAAATGGTATAAATAGATTGCAACGAAAAACTGGCTCATTCGTCGGCTGAATTCGGTTATGCGCGGTTGTTCGAGCGTCTATTAAAAATGGAATCACCAGAGCCAAATCTTGCGGAGGGACTACTTTCGTAAGTATTTTATTTGTTATACATTTTAAACAATAAAAATAAAATGTCAAAGAAAGTTTAGATAACATTAGTTTTATAATTTTGAGTTTACTTGATGAAATTATACCCAATCAAACGGAATTTGCCGAAAACATTAATCCCGAACTTGATTCCTCTACTTCGTCTGAAACCGGTTTCGGTATTTATGAGCTTAAATAATCAAAAGATATTAGATCGAATATTTAAATTTTAAGACAGCGACGACAGCATTAAAGACCCTGATTTTAAAGTGGAAAGAAGCGAAGCAAGACCTAGCTTATTGGGCGAATCCCTACTAAATATTCCAGAGGTTGACGAAAATTTAAGAAGTATTCCTTCTGAATACAATACTTCTGGTAAAATTTCCTATTGCAGAAACTCATAAGATTGTACCTAACTAATTTTAATTTAAACAGACAGCGATAGTACGCCAAAGGTATCTTCCAGAAAAAGGACGAAGAATCCAAAACTGTGGACGCAACACATAAGAAAAAAACTTAGGGAGTCTGGACAAGAATATACCAACAAAAAGGAAAAACAATGGCATCGAGAATTATAAAAGAACCCTGTAGGCACACGTGTTTTTATTTATGCACCAAACATTTTACTAACGAGAATAGAAAGGATATTTATCAGTCGTTTTGGGGATTATCGGATGCAGATAAATCCAATTTCTATTCGAAGTTTGTTAGACAGGAAACTGTAAAAAGAAGACGAGTAGTTGACTCAATTACAAAACAAAAGTCATATAATTTTTTTTTGCATAACGTTGGCGTAACAACCCAAGTTTGTAAAAAGTTTTTTATCAACACTTTATCTATAAACGAGAAAAGGATATACTACTTCTTCAACAATTTAAATGATCCCTCAAATGGTGTACCTAAACCTTTAACAAAAGGACGAAACACAAAAAAAAATCACACCGCCCGATAAAATTAAGGCTATTCATGACCACATAAATAGTTTTCCAACAATAGAATCTCACTATTGTAGAGCCAGCTCTGGTAAAAAATACTTAGAGAGTCATTTAATTTTAGCCAAAATATACCAACTTTATAAAGAAAAAAACACCTGATCCCGTAAAACAAAACATATACAGAAAAATCTTTAACACTGAATTCAATCTTTCGTTTTACAAACCGAAGAAAGACCTGTGCGATCGGTGTTTGATTTTTAAAGCGAAAAAGAATCCAACAACGGAAGAAATTAACGATTTTAATATCCATAAGGAGGAAAAAGTATCAATGAAAGCTGAACGGGATCTTGACCGACAGAATTCAGATTACATGCATGCAGTTGTGTGTTTTGATCTTCAAAGCGTTTTCTCATTGCCAAAAGGTAATGCGTCGTCATTTTATTACAAGAGAAAGCTTAACGTTTTTAATATGACTGCTACAGTTTGCTTTGCTTTAAAGCCAAAAATTACGTATTGTGCATTTTGGAATGAGATTCATAGTGGACGCACGGGTGACAATATCGCGAGCGCGGTCATAAGAAATTTAAAGCAAATCCTAATTGATAACCCTGAGATCGAATTTCTCACGCTTTGGAGTGACTCTTGCGTCCCACAAAACAGAAATAAGGTAATAACCACTGCACTACAATTTTTTCTCAATGCTGAATCAAAATTAAAGGGCATAATTCAGAAATTTTCTCAAACAGGTCATTCTCTTATACAAGAGGTTGACTGTGTCCACAGTACAATTGACAAATATCTTCGAAATCTTGAGATATTTAGTCCATTGTCACTTCTAAGATTTCTTAAAAACATGTCATACGAAAGGGTTCAGCTTAAGGTTATTCAGATGCAGCCGGTGGATTTTAAAGCATATTCTGTAAAAGCAGGATATTTAAACTTTTCAAAAATACCATTTACAAAAATTAAGTACATAAAATATGATAAATCCGATCTACAAACGCTGCATATAAAAACAATTGGGAGAGATTTGGACTATCAAATAATTCCAATATTTAAATTTGCTTCAAAGAATACCCTACAAACACCAAAGAATTTATTTAACCAAACACTTAATATAATAACAAGTAGAAAAAAATGTATCCCAAAAGAAAAAATTGATGACATAAAAAGCTTATTTGTTTTTATGCCACAAGAGGACAAAGCATATTATAAGGCTCTATTTAATAATGTTACTTAGTGAATTAGTGACCTAGAAGGTACATTTGCAGGTGGCAATGGTGCGATGGTAGTGTATTCACTAAGTGATTGGCACGTCGTGCGTTCGAATCCCGACCAGGGCCATGATTTTTATAAATTGAATACACACATTAAAAACTGATCTCCCTAAAGCAATTTAGGCGCCACCTGTTAAGAAAAAAAATCCCATCGCACCAAACTTCTTTCCTATCCTTCTATTCTTTCCGTAAGTAGCACCCAAAAATAGGCAATGAATTGCTGGGAGCTACTTGCGCAACAAACTAAATGCCTGCGCTGTGGTTTTACAATTATAAGGGTACTGTGTCACAACAGAAAAAATAAATCCCTTTAGCGCATTTTAGTTTACTCTTTTGTATTAAGATGGTTTGTGTTCCTTAAAGATGTGATGAATTAATTTTTATTTTTTGTTTTGTGTATCTTATTTTACATTTATTTATGTAATTTGATGTTATTTTTTTAGTGGACTAAGGATCAAGAAGATATTATTTTTGTTTACTTTTTTGTACGAGTATTAAGTTTGTTTTTTTTTCATATGAATTATTTTATATTGTATAACACAAAAAAAAATGCATTCATTAATAAACAAAAATAACAAATTCCATAAAAGTCTGTTATTATGTTTGAATGAAGGTAGTGTTCTCTTCAGCACCATCATTTGTGCTTACTATTGGAATGACGTACGTGCAGTTCTTTTGACGTACGTGTATGAATAGGAAAAATAAGTATCTTGTGTGGCGTATACGTCAAAACCATTCTGAGGAAATCTTTTAATAAATAATAAACTACAAGAGACTGAGCTTTTAGGTTATTATGATTGGAAAATAGATATTCTAAATAGTACTTGATAAAAAAATGAGAAACTTCTATCGACCCGTTTAATTTTAATTGAACCGTAAACTTTCAATTGAGATTTCCCAAAAAAGTAGAAATACGTATACGTCAAACCAATTCTCAGCCGACGATATACAGAACTGATTACAATAATACAATAATTTAACAAAACAAAAAAACAAAAAATTTTACAAATCATAAGTGAAGGTAGATTTGACTTCAACCCTTCAGGCCGCAATGAATAATTTTCTGATTAGGTGTCGCATATGAGTGGATGAGCATGGAGGACATTAACAGTCAAAAGCTATTAGTTATATAAAATAAAATTTAATTTTCTATACAATAAAAAAAAATAAAATACATTGATTAAAAAAAGTTATTTGAATTTCTTATTGTAACACAATTGGTGCGCCACCCAGTATATTCACAAGTTTAAGGTCTGAAAAGAAAAACAAATATTGCATCAATCCACCTATTTTATCCTTAAATAATTGTTATTTTCAAAAGCTTGTAACTCTTAAACTTTTTTTTTTCTTAAAAGGTAGGTGCAAGTCTTGAAAGACACTAGTGAAGCTGGTAGTGTGGGACCCTCCACCAACTGAAACCACCTAACTTTTTACTTGCGACTGAGTTAAAACTCATTTCGCAAATTCTACTTTAATGTATTTGAGAACGGTTGGTGGGATATAGCTCAATGGCGAGTCCTAAAGTTATTTAAAATCACTTTACTTTTTTTATTTCGCGTCTATTGGCGTTAAACTATCCCGATTTAGTTAATAATAAAAATAAAAAGGTAAGGAAAAGGGTTCGTTATTCGTATTCTATCTATAGCTATTACGTAACCAAATAAACTTTATGACCAAATTTTCACTCATGCTTGTTTTAGTCCTTTTTAACGAAATGTTTGAATTGGTGCCCGGAAAGTAAAATCTTGCCGCACTACAAACGGCATTGTCTGAAATCAAAAAGAACCAAATTGTTAATGATAATAGAACAGGAAATTATCTGGTCTCTAGGGCGAGCTTCACGCATCACAATATCTGCCTCCGATCGACAAATAAACAATCAACAATGGTCTTCGGATCGAGTGAAAGACTGTTCTGAAGTATTTAGGTGTTCATATACAGTTGCAAACGGCTAGGGCGGCATTTATGCCTCTCAAGAACCTTTTCTACCCCAAATATCTGAGACCTGATCTGAAGATCATTTGTCACCAAGCGTTCGTTTGTCCATTTCTGGCTCATGCAAGTCCAGTTTGGTGGAACATCAATCAAGCGTTTACGTAAAAATTTCTGGCTCATGCAAGTCCAGTTTGGTAGAACATCAATCAAGCGTTTACGTAAAAATTAAGAATGTTTGAGAGGAAATGCCTTAGAGCAATGCAAATGTACAGAAGCGCAAATTCCGAGTTTTCGCTTTTTGTCGCAAATTAGAAGCTTTTAGATGCTTCCGGTGTGTCCAGAATTGACATGTAATTCTAGACCTCGTGAGGAATCATTTTGCCCGGTTAGCAAGTGTTACGGAGAATGAACTGATATCAGGTCTATTCTATCCCAACCCTGGGTTTTTCTGATGTACATCGGAGAGTGCATATGTACCACCTGAATCATTTTTTTTTCTAGATGCACAGGGATATCTATCAGACTTCACGAACGTATCAATTATATACCATGTTGAAAAACGGGCAACTGATAAGAAAATTAGATATGTGCCTACACGCTTGGGGATTGGTGATGATATATTATGATACTGCGAGAGCATACCTGATAAGAATAATGTTGAAACACTCAATCGAAAGAAATATTGGTAACTTGATTGGGCTGAAGCTCGCATATAAGCAGGACAAAATAGGCCCTCCGCACTGTGATGTTTGATCCATCGAGTATTGGTTTACTTTGTATAGGTGGTGGTGTAGAAGAGAGAAGAGGGAGGTCGAATTGTCTCAAGGTTAGGCTAGGTTAGGTTAGGTTGTAGTGGCAGTCGGCTGAGGCCGACACACTTAGGCCAGTGACAGGCCCATTGTGATACCACACGGATGTATCATCCTCCTACTCGTTGAACCAGTTGGAGCTTCTAATGAAGCTTGACAGACTTTTTATGTCGGTGTTAATGAGATCGTTAAGATCATTGTAAAAGAAGGATCCTAAATGGAGTTTACGCCTTTGAGAAAGGGTAGGGCGCGTGCAGAGAAGGTGGAGAACTGTCTCCTCCTCCTCCTCGTCCAGCTGCAGAAGTCATTTGCGTGGACGCCAAGCCTTCTTGCATGTCTGCCTATGAGGCAGTGTCCGGTGATCACACCAATTATAGCACCAATGTGAAGTCTGTTTAGAGATATCAAACACTTAGAACGTTTCAGATCCAGCTTTGGCCAAATCTGCTTTGTCGCTAGACAAGTGTTGCCACTTGTCCACCTAAGGTTACAGTTCTCAATGGTCTGTCTCATAAACATGAGTTTGCATGTAGCGATTGGGATGCCTAGTGAACCTTTATCAGGTAAAAGGGGCAGTGTGGTTCCTATCCTGGCGAGTTCATCCGCCCTACAGTTCCCTGGAATGTCTGTATGTCCTGGCACCCAGCATAGGTGGATGTTAAAATACTTCGCCATCTCCACTAGAGATGATCGACAGTCACGGACTACGATAGAGTTTGTGGACCCAGAATCCAGGGATTTTAACGCAGCTTGACTATCTGAGAAAATCCAGATGTCCAACGTTCTTCTTCACCCACGACATGACTTCTTTAATAGCCAAGATTTCCGCCTGGAACACGCTGCAGTGATCAGGGAGTCGAAAATAGAGGCTGAGGTTCAGCCTGTCAGAGAACACACCACCTCCTACCCCCTCGTCAGTTTTGGATCCATCGGTATAAAAATGGATCGAGTTATTCTCGACAGGGGGGGCTCTGGGACCTTGACGTTTTTGTCAAAAAGGGTCTGAAGGGTGGTGTAGTTTATGTTACTAGGGAGGATTCTAATTTTTTTCAGAATAGATGCGTGGCCGATTTCATTCTCGGACCATTGGAACGTTGTTTTGAGGCGGATAGCCGCACTAGCAGCCACTTGCTTGCTAAAGATGTCCAGGGGTGTCAGGTGAAACAGAATGTCCATTGCAGCAGACGGGGTAGTGCGCAGTGCACCACTCATGCAGAGACAAGCTGTTCGTTGGACTTTGCCTAGCTTATCGCGATTTATCGCTTTATCTAGGGCAGTCCACCAAACAACCACCCCGTACATAAGTATCGGTCTTATTACCGAGATGTATAGCCAGTTGGTAATGCGGGGCTGGAGCCCCCTTTTATTACCAATGGCTTTTTTGCAGGAGAAGAGTGCTGCTGTAGCTTTACGAACTCTTTCCTGAATGTTAGATTTCCAGCTAAGCTTTCTATCCAGAATGAGACCCAAGTATTTTGCCTCGTCCGAAAAGACTAGACTTGTTCCCCTGATAGAGGGTGGATCAATGTAAGGAATTTTGTGTTTCCTAGTGAATAGAACAAGTTCGGTTTTGTGGGGGTTAACACGCAACCCACAACGATCTGCCCATGTAGTTAGCTTATTAAGAGCGTTTTGGAGAAGTTCTTTCAGGGTGTTTAGGTGCTTCCCTGAGGCGGCAATTGCAACGTCATCTGCATAGGCAATCACCCTGCAGCCCTCCTTTTCTAGGCACATCAGCAGCTTGTTCACCACTAAGTTCCAAAGGAGGGGAGATAGGACTCCACCTTGTGGCGTACCTCTACTGACAGATCTTCTGGCCGATGTCATACCCAGTTTCGAGTTTATAATCCGACTTGTGAGAAGTAGATTAATAAGCTCACCAAGTGAGTCATCTACCTTTAGATCTGACAGTGCATTTGCAATCGCGGATGTATTGACGTTGTTAAAATCAACTTCAATATCCAGGAATGCAACCATAGTGTACTCCTTATGGTGAAGGGAGTATTCGATTGAACGTAATAACGTATGTAAGGCTGTTTCAACAGATTTGCCTTTGCAATATGCATGTTGAGCCGTAGACAGAAGTCTTGTATCAATGTTAGTACGTAGGTGGATATCAATCAGCCTTTCTAATGTTTTTAGAAGGAATGACGATAGGCGTATGGGTCTGAGATCCTTATGATTTACATGGAAACATTTACCGGCTTTGGGTATGAAAACTACCTTTACTTCTCTCCATGACAGCGGAATGTATGCCATTTTTACGCAGCTATTCAGGATTATCTCAAGCAAAGGCGAGATGATATCCGAGGTGTTTTAAATTTCAGGTGGTATTATGCCATCTGGCCCCACGGATTTGTATGGTTTGAAGCTGTGTATCGCCCAGAGCAGTTTGTCCCTAGCAATCAGACCTTTAAAGTTAGTGGTACGTGCAATTGACCTAGACAGGTTTATATTGCTAGTAACGTGGGAGCTACCTGGGAAATGTGTATCCAGTAGTAGATTGAGCGATTCTTCGCTGGAAGTGGTCCAGGAGCCGACGCCTTTTTTAAAAAGCTAGGCATACCTGGGTTGGTTGAGAGGTTAGCATAGATGCCTCCGATGATTCCTCTATTTTTCCACAGAAGAGTCTCCAAGACGAGCGTTTGGCTTTCCTCAGTTCCTTTTTGTAAGCATTGAGAGATGCTTTGCATGAAGCCCAGTCGGTTTCAGCTTTTGTGAACTTGGCTTGGTTGAACAGTTTTCTACAACTGCTTCTTAGAGGTCCTAGTGCTGGGGTCCACCAAACCGGCTTCTTTTTGCCTCTAGGCCGTGTGACCGGGCAGGCAGAAGTCAGAGCCTTATTGAGGGCTAAGGTGAGTACCCTGACCTTCTTATCTAGCTCCATGGTGTTCCGAGGAGGACTAAGGAGTTCAGATTTCATTGAACTTTTCAGCACTTCTCTATACTTGAGCCAGTCAGTTTTCCTATAATTTCTAAAAACTGGCTGGCGGGGAGGGTCATCGGCTAAACTGAATTGAATGTAACGGTGGTCACTAAGAGAGTGTTCCGCCGAGACTTTCCAGTCTATAATTTCCTGATGGATTGAGTCGGAGACCAGAGTTATATCTAGAACCTCCTGTCTATCTTTTGTAATGAAGATAGGTTCACTACCAGTGTTACACACAATGAGATTAGTATTAAGAATATAATCAAAAAGAGACTCACCTCTGTCGTTGATGTCAGAACTGCCCCATACTGAATGGTGCGCATTGGCATCACATCCAATAATGAGACCAGTTTTTTGATGTTCAGCTGCCGCGATCAGTCCCTCTAGGTTGACACCAGGCAAGGACCCTACGTGGTCATGGGCCAGATAAGCCGAGGCTATCCAATGGGTGCCGCGAGCAGTCTCTAGACTCACCACGGTTGCATCACGGTCGCTGAAATTAGGGAGTAAAAATACATTTAAGCTACTTTTTGCCAGTATGCAAGTTCTAGGTTTACCTTTGTCTGTTGCATACAACAATTTGTATCCATGAGTCCGGAGTCCTCGAACCAGGTTGTTAACAATCCATGGCTCTTGGATCAGGACCATATCTTCTCCATCTTTAGAAAGACAGATAAGAAGGGAGGCCGAAGCCTTTTTGGAGTGGTGGAGGTTGATCTGTACTAATCGCAACATTGATCGTCGCAATCAGGCAGAGGAGTCTCCACCACGGTGTTATTTGAATCTGAGTCTGAGTCAGAGGACGAGCCTAAGAGCTATTATATATTATAAATTTCAGCTCCCTAGCTCAAATTTTGGTTTTTCAATAAAATTGTTTTGTTTATTTGTGGGTGTGTCAGTGGGCGGATTTTGAAAATTTTATCTCCCGAGCAGGTTTAGGAGTCATAGATTATGTATAAAAAATTCAGCTTTCTAGCTCAAAATTCGTTTTTTTCCAAAATTTTGTTTTTTTGCGTTTGTGGGCGTGTCTGTGGGCGGATTTCAAAAATTCGAAAACTATATTATTTCGGGACCCTAGAGAGTATATTGTTAAATTTTCAGCTCTCTAGGCCCAGTTTAAAGGCCTAATTTTTGCCGACAGACGGACGGACGTACGGACAGACGGACATGGCTAGATCGACATTACTATCGATGCTGATCGTAAATATAGTAACTTTTAGGGGTCTACGGGCAATATTAAGGTATGTTACAAACTATGCGTCAAAATTAATATACCCTTAGAATAGGGTATAAAAAAGATTTGCTAGGCAGCCGTTACAACTTAAACGTCAGATCTATGGAATAAGGATCACATAGCACGGCCTTACCCTTCGTTAACTTCCCAGTTACTGTGTAAGTTAATGTAATTGGTCCAAAAATGAAAGTCATGATTTACAACACATTTTAAAATTTGAAGGTTCACATTATGTTTATCAAATATTTTTAATAGTTTTTTTTTTATTCTTGGCTCTGCCAATGGATGTGGTAATCATCAAAAGATGGCATGTACGATTCGCAAACCCGAATAATCGATGCCAGGAATGCGCCTACTACGTACTAATCCACACCCAGCAGACTTCAACTACTCTCCAAGCGGGACTGCCTTTAGGTGTTACTTCGCGTGGCTGGTAAGCAATTCATGTTATGCGTCTTGCCTTGTGTCAGTTGCTTTTGACGCTTACGCTGATCTCCTAAGCTTTTATACTCTCCGCAGCTCATGATGGACAGTTGTTACTAGGTTACAAATGGCTATTCAATTGTCCTCCGAATGCAACATGTGTTATATCAGGAACGGGCAGATTCGTTCTCCATTCTACGAATCGCCTGCAATGAAAAAGTGCGTGCTTTACCTCCTCGTTTTCTCGCGTATCAAAAATGACATCGACTTCGTTCGTTCAGTCCAAATCCTTGTCTTTTTCCATGGGGATTGAACCTGCCATCTAGTCGAGAGTTATATAACGATATTTGAAAGCAGACGGTTGCTCAGGTAGGTACAGCTCAGAATAGCTATAAACAATTATAAAATTCCCTATTCTCGAACCGTAGGGAATATTCTAGCACTTTCGAAGACCAGTCACTCGGATTTATAAATAGGTGTCGCAGAGGTATAGCACCAAAGAGAGATGGCGCATCCAAGACATTAGGAACGTTTTAATTGTAAGATGTAAGTGTATACTCATTATCCAGTTCAGCAAAATTTTACAACGTTAATAACAACACATCAAAAGTGAAGTTAAATTGGGCAGCACAAGAGTGAACATATAAAGTGAAGATCCGCATAAGCGGATTTTCGACCCTCAACTAAGATTTTGCATGTCTAAGCTAAGTTTCCGAAATGACACATAATGATGTCCGAACCCTAAATACACCAATCAGTGTGTACCTTTCTAAATGGTGTAGTAGATGTAATAAATAAAATTAATGCAGCCCATTTTAGCCGAAAATCGACCAAACACGATTTTTAATTGGGATTATGGTGCTATACTATATATAAGGCACTTTATGGATTGGTGCACAAAAAAAATTGAGATAACAATTAAACATGACATTACGATGATAGGGAAGTAGGGAAAAATGTGTTGGAAAATTCTGTTCGTCCGTCTGCCTGTTTGGCTTTTATGATTAAATTCATATATAAGCTTTTTGGTTTTTTGAATATGCTGGAAACGGGTATATTGAATTTTTACCGATTTTTTTTCCAAATGAAAACTACAGAATTCCTTGTATTGAAATATTTACTCAAGAAATTGCAAAACATTTTTCAAAAATTAAAAGAAAACCGGTCTAAAAAAACGGCTTTAACGATTTTCAATATTTTTTTTTCTAGGTAGACTATTGCTAATAAAATATTGCATAGGTACTTAGTTTTCCCAAGAAAACTCTCAAACAAATTTGAAAAACTAAAAGACTTTTCCAATATTTTTTTAATAATTTTAAGTTATTATTTATTAGGTACATATCATAATTCTTTAAGATTTTATTACTACAAAAAGTATTACATAACATGTAGGAAGGAATCATTTTTACAAAATTAAATTTAATCTTCTGGCCTTCTGCGCTGCAAATAAACTATCTAAAACTTCCTCAGTGTCAATCTCCATTTGTCGATGAATTCACATTGCCGCCAATCCTGTTAATCTTTTTTCACCGGTAGAATTTCTTAGATAAGTTTTTAGACGTTTCATTGTCGAAAATGTTCTTTCCGGTGTACATGTTGAAACCGGTAGTGTCGCCAAAATTTTAAGAAGCTTGTGGATGTCAGGAAACAGATCCTTATTGCATTCCCCAAGAGCTGTTATTGCACTCTTTGAACGCTCTATATCTTTTTGTGTATGGCATTTTGTCTTCCATAGCGTAAATTCAGCTTTTAAAGTATCCCAATCCAAAAAACATTTATAAAATTTGAAGTTTTCTTCGTTATAATTTTGGTCGTTTTTGCCAAGGATCGATTGAACCAAAATGCACAAAGAGGAAAGTATGGACTTATGGTTTTCAAATCTCATTTTAAGCTGACTTAAAAAGTCATCTAAAAGAGGAATCATTATACTTATCCTAAAATAGGTTTCAGGATCTGTTGTGGTCATGTTTTGTCTGTGCTGTTGCCTTGACCCAATTCGTGAAATTTTAAGTTTTTCATTTACAACATTTGCTAAGTTTTGTGCAGTCTCAAAAATTGTTTTGAATTCCGGAATGATATTCCTTGGAATTGTGTTTGTTATTAATTCCAAATGTTCCAATCCAGACACTAAGTCGCATGAAGGGGATTGTAAGATCTTACACAGTGGCAATGTATATGTAAACAAAACACTCATACAACACAAACTTACTGCAAAATCACTAGCTGAAATAGATCTTAAAAATCAACTCGCCTTCGATGGTGTATCAGAGTCCTTATCACTACACAACTCTTCCAAAGCATCAATTATCGCTTCAAAAATGTCCTCATCAACCCATTATGGTTTTCCACCCAGCGTGTTTCACACATTGCTGTTAAATGTTTCCATTTATTTTGAGGATAATTTTGTTTAATCATTTCCTGCAACAAATGTGTGCGCTTTGCCCGTAATTTAAAAAAAATTCAAACGGATTTTTTGGTACCAATACAGGTTGAACTCCGTTAAAACTGCCTTTCATAGCTTAATACTAAAATCAGAAGTTTTTACCATAATCTATAATTATTTGAGTACAAATTTCATACTGATGCGGAAAAGTATGATTTACAAATGCATTTTTAAAAAAATTCCCTGTGATCCCCCCCCCCCCCCCCCTTGCTACGGCCTTGTCAGATACTCATATTTACTGCTAGAGGCGGTGGTGGATGAAGAATGTAGGTCGGAAAGGTGGGGAAGATGTGGTCGGGTAGATAGATATTATTATGTTATTTATTGGCTTTGATGGAAGTTTGGGGTAGTAACTGGGTGGGACGCGTCGCGGGTAAAAGGATTTAAAACTCTTATAGTAAGGAAGTTTTTTAGTGATCCAAATATAAGAAAAAATAAATATCAGTGTCAGTAATTGGATAGCTGACCGCTAGCGCCTAATATAAACGAGGCAACTACTAGTCCCTACTATTTTAACTTTCCTCATTGATCAAATAACTCACGTGACCACCGTTTGGCAAGTGATTGATTGATTGATTGATTTATATTTATTTAGCTAGTTTATCGCTATTTTTATCATTATTTTTAAATTAAATTACAAGTTAAATAGAAACTACCATTCAAAAATTATTTTTTACATACTCTATTACTAGTGACTTAAATTTATATAGATTATTTTCATACTTAATGTTTTTGGGTAGATCATTGAACATTTTTAATCCCTTGTAAAATAACATATTTTTAGTTTTGTTGTTTCTATAAAATTGTAAATTGAAATTACTGTTAGTTCTAAGGCCGTACGGCTAGATATCTGCTCTAATTGGTAATTTATTTTTTAGATATTTAGGCAATAGATTATTTTTAATTTTAAAAATATAAACAAGGACTAACATTACATTTCTTTGGTTAACACTTAGCCATTTTAAAGTTTCTAGCATGTAGTTAATATGTGTATATTTATCACATTTTAAAATGCACCTCATTGCCTTATTCTGTAACTTTTGTAATTTGTCTTTGACACCTTTATTACATAACATTAAAATGGTTGGACAATATCCAAAATATGGACGTATTATAACATTGTATATTTGTATAGCTGTTAATACAGAAACATTTTTTCTGATTCTTCTTAAAAATCCTAATTTGTTTGCAATTTTGCTTATTACGTAGTCGAAGTGGGACTTAAAGCTAAGTTTATTGTCAATTTTTGCTCCTAAATTTTTTATTTCCTCAACTACTTCAAAGTTTTCAAACTGTTCAGTGTTAGTAATAAAGTTTAAAAACATAACTTTGGTTTTCTTTTCGTTTAATTTTAATTTGTTCATCTCAAGAAATGCTTTAATATTTCTAACGTCTTTAGCTAATTTTAGTTTACATATATCAACATCTAAGCCCTCAACAAATAACAATCCATCGTCAGCAAATAATATAAGGTCACCATTTTTTACGCATTTTTGCATGTCATTTATGTATAGTAGGAACAGTAAAGGTCCTACAATAGTCCCTTGTGGCACTCCCAGGTCAACGTCTATTGGCTCCGATACTTCATTGTTAAATTTTACTTGTTGCTTTCGTCCAGTAAGATATGAGCTGAACCATTTATATTCCACGTCCCGTACGCCATAGGTCTCCAACTTCTGCAGTAAGATACTTCGATCAACCGTTTCAAAAGCTCTTTGAAGATCTACGAACACTGCAGCGATGTTGTGTTTGTCATGCATTGTTTCTTTCCATTTGGCAATTACGAGATTTAATGCAGATTCACATGAGTGTTTTTTTCTGAAGCCAGATTGGTTTTCAGCAAAAATATTATTTTCTTCAAGAAAATTTTCAAATTGAATGTGTACCACTTTTTCTATTATTTTTTCAAATATTGAAAGCATATTAATTGGTTTATTGTCTTCACATTTAATGGAGTTTTTAATTTTTTGCACCGGGACAATTAAAGAAGTTATCCATGTATTCGGAAATTCACCGCTACTAAGGGAGAAGTTAACTATTTTTAAAAGTATAGGGCCTACTATCGTAAACCAGTCTTTTATAATGTTTTTATTAACATAGTTAAAATCACTTTTATTAGGGAGCAGATTTATCACTTTCCATAGTTCACTTAAATTGTTTAAAAGCTTAAATTTAAAATTAACATGTATCCGGTCACATTCATTCACAAAAGGGATTATAGGTATTGCACTGTTTATATCTCTGACGCTATTTATAAAAAAGCTATTAAACTGATTAGCTATATATTTGTCATTTACGATAACTTTTTGATTAAATTCAACCATTCTTGTTTTCGTACTGACTTCCCTCAGGACAAGGGATTTTAACACTTTCCACATTGATTTCTGATTATCTGCACTGTCAATTTTGTTTTTAATATAATCAGATTTTGCTTTATTTAATGCACCCTTGTACTCATTTCTAATTGCAATAGTAATAGCAATTCTATTAGTAGGGATCTTGCAGTTGCCTTGCAAATTGAGCGAGCCTAATGGCAACAGGCATTAGTCTATGATGCTATCAATTTATAGCACATGTAGACCGCGTGTTAGATTTAACATAAAAATGGACATAGCATTTTATTGGGATTTCCATTGCTGAGCTTGAAATAAGTTCCCAATACTATTGTACCTGTGAACAGTGCCTATTGTACTTGTGAACACTTAGAGATGGGCTAGGTCGTGATTTTGCAATCACGGGTATAACTGTGATCGTGATTTTTGAATCACGGTGATTTAAACCTCTGATTGTGATTTTAAAAGAATATAATATGGTAGGCTACCATTGGTAGCGTACTTATTTTTTGTTAAATTCAATTTCATACATACTAAGTTCAAGTTCTTGAGGTACTTACTGCATGTTGGATGTAACGTATTTGTGTTTCAAAAACTATGTTGTAACTTTTAAATAGTTTTGTAGTAATAATTCGCCCAATGTAACAGTAAAGAAACAAAATTCAAATGAGCGCTTTATTTTACTTTAAAAAACAAAATCTAAAAAAAAAAATTCATTTTAACAAAAATTAAAAATTGAGAGCTATCTATATTAAAGGTCGGTTAAAACACTTCAAAATTTTAGACTTTCAAAAACAAAATAAAACAGGGATACACATACAGTCCGCTTCGACAAACTGTTTGATACCATATTCTTATTCCTATCCTTCATGGGCGTCTCGCCCTACATACATATTTTGTTATATAACATTTAAAGAATTTAATCGAAAAACGAAGCTTTTGTAAAAAAAAAAACGCTTCCTTTGGTTTTAAAAAAAAATTGTTTTATTTAATTGTGGGCGTATCAATGGGCGGATTTTGAAAATATTTACACATGAGCATAACTTTCCCCTAGAGAGTATATATTATAGATTTTAGCTCCCTAGCTCAAACTTTGGTTTATCAATAAAATTGTTTTATTTAATTGTGGGCGTGTCAGTGGGCGGATTTTAAAAATGTTATCTCCCGAGCAGTTTTATGAGTCAAAGATCATACACAAAACATGTCAGCTTTCTAGCTGAAAATTCGATTTTTCCAACAAATTAATTTTTTTTTTAGTTTGTGGGCGTGTCTGCGAGCGGATTTGAAAAATTCTTAAACTATATTTCGGGTCCCTAGAGAGTACCTATATGGTTAAAATTTTAGCTCCCTAGGTCCAGTTTAAGGGCCTAATTTTTGCCGGCAGACGGACGGACGGACGGACATGGCTAGATCGACATTACTATCGATGCTGATCATAAATATAGTAACTTTTAGGGGTCTACGGGCAATATTAAGGTATGTTACAAGCTTCGAGTCAAAATTAATATACCCTTAGAATAGGGTATAAAAAAATAAAAAAATCATTCGAACAAAAATTAAAAATTAAGTACATACTTATAAACATTAAAGGTCCGTTAACGCCGACTGGGCAGATTAAAATACACCTTTTCACTTTATTTTGTAGTCTCTATCTAGTAAGTTTTTCTGTTTTGTTTCACTTCACTTTGCAATCTCTTCTCTTCTCTATCTGCATCTTATTTATCTAGTAAGTCTAAGTTAGGTTTGTCTGGTCTGATCGTCATTTTATTGTCACATTACAGTTGCACTGAAAAAAGTGAGAAAAGAAAACTTAACTTCCCAGAAACAAGAACCCAGATGACCATCAGAAATTCAAATACAGAATTAGGAACAGAACCACGACTCAACTCATATCATACCTGACCTGCCCATTTACATTTTTTTATGTAATCAATTACTTCTCTTTCCCAATCCTCATTCCAAATATCTCATGTTGGAGAGAACGAGATAGAACGCAAATAAAAATAAATAATGAATGAAAAAACAAACCCAAACACTAATATCACATCCCACAAGATAAGGCGAAGGCACACACTTACACACTTTCGTGATTTTCAACCTGAGGTGACGGCGAGTGTGAAACGAGTAAAGATAAGGAGTATGAGAGAAACACAGTTGTTTATGTTTCGTGATTTTCAACCGGCTTGTGATTTGCAAACGGTGAACACGAAATGAGTTAAGAGAACTTAAAATCACGAACCAGAGCCCTACCCGTGATTCGTGATTTTTAGTTTGGTCTTTGTGTGACATTGAGTTGAGAGTAAGAGAGAGCTACAGTGTAACTATGATTATGAGTAAGGATTATGAAAAGTCACAGTCACAGGTAATTTGCAATTTGTTCACGGGTCGTGATTGTGAATTTTAAATCACAGGTCGTAATTCACAGGTAGTGATTTTTTACTCAACTGAACAGCGAAGTAGTGCGATTTATAGCGTAAGATGAGATTAGTAGCAAACGAAAAGAGTTACGAAGGAAATACTAAATAAGATTTGATTCATTATATCGAAACCGGAGCCGGATTAGAGGTGCAATTTAAGCCGGGGGTTCCGACATATCTGATTCTAAGTCGAAGCTTCGTAACATCCCTAATGTCAATTTAGCCAAGTCCGTCCGTCGGCAATTTTTAGGCCCTACAACTTGAGCTAGAAAGCTAAAATTTGGAACATATCCTCTCTAGGGGCCCAAAATAATCAAGTGTAAGAATGACAACTGACACGCACAAATATCACAATAAATCTATTTTTTTTTATGTTTTGAGAGATTCGTGTTAGGAATCCCAGTCGTCTTCCCTCGAGCATTTGAAAAAAACAGGCATAAACGGCTCATGCAGGGCCTAAAAGTAAGTAACATGAAGCAAATTCTCGCTTCCGCGTGGCTGCACTTTGATTGACATTCAGGAGAATGGCTTCCGTCGAAATTTATTCGCGATAGCAACGATAGAAGCAATTATGTAGTCTGATGATGAGAGAATACTGAGTTGGCATCGTCTTTACGTTTACTGAGTAAAGCTGAATTCAAAAGATTAAAAAACAAGCAACTTGTTTAACGCTATTTACATAAAATTTATTTAAAAAAAAACAAGGAGCACTAAAATGTTTAGTATCCCTGAAAAAAATTCAAACTATTCTTTTATAACGTAATCTGTGTCGAAGTCATATTTATCATCACCCGTATTAAGTGTGAAGTTCTCCAGCACATCAGCCACCTTCGAAACCTTCTGCTCATCCCTTATGCCTTGCTTCTTCTTTTTCTTTTGCAATTCTTTAAGGTTTTTGTTATGCGTTTGGTTACCTAAGGCAAGATAGCAAGAATAAAAAGGTTCAACATATGTAAAAAAAATGTTCTTCATACCTTCCAACTCCATCGTCGGATCAACTTTGCGCTTCCGATCTTCTGCACCTAGCTTTCGCTTCTTACCTCTTGGTTCGCTTTCATCGATCACAGCAGACGTTCCTGCTTCGTCTTCGTCCTTTGGTGCCTGGTATTCAACGGGACCGGTCGATGTTATTTCCATTACGTCCTCCTTTTTTACATCGAACTTATCGAGGATGTCCGACTCCATAGCCTCGAAATTCTCGATTTCAAATTCTTTAGCTTCTTTATGGACAATGGTCGCACTAATGTGCACCGAATCACTTTCTTGGATTTCGGGTGGTTGCGTGCAGTACTTGATCTTACCGGTATTCCAATCATTTAGAACACTCCGAGCTGCAGCCACGACATCTGGTACGCCCTTCTTGAGAAATTTACCCATTCGGGCGGCTTTCTTCGCGAAGAACTCCTCAAATGTATCGTATTCGGTTATATCGTACAGTTTGCAGAAGTACCCCTTACTAGCACGTTTCAGAACGCTCTCTGCGATAGTGAAGGGATCCTTGACATCACCGACACGTTGAGCATTTTTTAGGACAGCAGGTACGTGGTTGCTGGCAGACTGACTGCCACTGGAGAATACAATTCCTGGACAGTCAATCAGCTTGATCTTTGAGTCCAATTCTACTTCCTGCATAGCCCTATTGGCGAGAGAAGTGTTTGTAGAGAAGAGGCGTTTTATTCGCAAAAATATCAACTTACTTTGTAACACCAGGAGTGCATCCAACTGAACAAGCTTTGCCTCTAGTCAGAGAATTTATGATTGAACTTTTACCCACATTTGGAATGCCAACAACACCGACACGTATGGACGTCTTGATACCCTTATTCCGGCAGTAGTTGGCCAACATGGACATCAGAAGCTCAGCTCCTACACACACGGACCCTTGCATCGCCTTCTCAGTGCTCATTTGATGAAATTTTCTACGGCCAAGCTTCGCCGACTGATCTTGTGTGGATGCCTTAAATGCTGTGACTGGGCCCAGCTTACGGAAATACTTAATCCAGTTGTTAAGATTTTCTTTTGGCACCAAGTCGGCTTTGTTGAGAATGAGGACTAAGCGCTTGTTTCCAGGCGCCGCCTTCACAGCACGTTCCACCTCTGTGCAACGTGTTCCAAGGGGATCTCTGTAAATGGCTAGTTATTTGTCAATTCCCAATTGTAGCACGAAGGGTTTACCTGGCATCTACAACTTCCAAAATGACATCAGCATTCTCCATTACTTTCCTAAATTCCTTAAAATAAGCCTTCAACGAGTTTTCCTTGGTCACAGCGCTCTTGTACTGCTTCTACGTAGAAAGTAAAAACACTACTCAATTTGAGGACAAATATCCCAAACTTACCCCATCGGCTGGAACGTCATTTTCATGCATAATCGTGTGAACTGTACCGCGTACGTCGGCATCATCGACCATGGATTCCAAAGTTGCAAATCGATTTTGACTTTTTTGAGTGCGCACCAGCTTCTGTTCATCGCGACGACGGATCTTCTCCTCCTCTTGGCGTTTCTTTGCCTCTTCGACTTCTTTAAGGATGTCTTCTTTAAACGGACATATGTTTGGGATTTGGATAAGTTTTTGCTTCTTGCTGCCAGTTTTAGCTTTTTTCTTTGATTCCCTGCGAAGTTTTCTTGTGTGTTCCCGGACTTTTTTTTCGATTTTATATTTTTGTTTGCCTGTCATGCGCTTGGATTTTTTAGCTAAGAAACGGATTTATTAATATGGATGTGGAAAAGTGATTTAAGCAGGTTAAATTTACTTTTTAATCGTTTTAAAGCCATTTTTGCGAGTAATCGGTTAAAAAAATATACGACCCAGTGGCGAACACGTGAAAAAATGACAGCTAAAACGTCAAATGTTTGATTTTTTTGTATGATTCTATCTCTGTTTTTCGTCCATAAGGTATAGTATATCCACTATAAAAGTGACAGCTGGATAAAAAGCAAAATTAATTTGTACTAGAACTTTTGCTCGGTAAATGTACTGTGTAATGGTAGATACACATCCGCACTTCAGCTTGGACAACCAAACCACACGTTGGTTTTTAATGGGATGGAACATGGAACACATTAGCACTTCCACCTCAACTTCGACTTCAACGTTGGACCTAAATCCTAAATTCAAAGTTGAAGTGCAAATCCCACCACTCTTGAGGCGATGTTTTCAGTTTTCCCAATATGCCGCAAGGTTGGTGGGTTTGGTTTTAAAAAGTGTGGTGTGGTTCTCAAAGTTAAAGTCAGAGTTAATTTGTTGTTCTGTTTCTACAATTAGTCTGTTTGCTCATTCAGTGATATTTTGGTCAGGCAAAAAAAAATACTGAATGATAACAAATTCTTACTCCAAATGTAGTGGTGTCTGCGGTTTTGAGGTTAGTGTATTGGCTTGTGACCTGTGCGGTTCCCCCATGGGGAACAACAACATACGCCAATTATTAAAGGAGAGAAACGAACAACACATTGTTTCTCAAACTTCTACACCAAGAAGAGGATTTCTGCCTGGTAGTACAATGGACCGTTACCTAATCTGAGAGCTCTAGGATTTGGATTTTTTTTTTAAATAAAAATAACAAAAAAAATGCTGCACATGTGTTTTATGTGCGTAATTGCATTACTGCGTCGATACTGCAAATCTGTTTCAGGCATAAGGGATACGAACTTTTATTTAATTCCTTGATTTTTTAATTACAAAAAAAACGAACTTTTTACTCTTAAAAAAAATATATAGAAATAAATTCACACTTTGGCATGGCATAGTAAATAAATTCAAAGATAATAAATAACTATTCCTAGTACCTGAGTTATATAAAATAAAATCACTCTTTTACTCACAGATTTTTGTAAAAATTAAAATTAAATTATATATAATTTTATTTATTATTGTACAAGTAAAATGAATTGCTAAATTTTTCAAGTTGATTAAGTTTAGGTACAAGTTGGGAGAAATTGTATCTTCTTCGTTTTCGAGATAAAGGATCGCTCTTCAAATAGTTTTTCTTATTTAAATCAATATATTTAGCTGGAGCTTAGCGTAGGTCTTCCTCCCATACGTTTAATATTATTTGCTTTGGCAAACGTCCCATACTTTGTCTTGTCACATCAAAACAAATATAGCACAGATCCTTGAAGATGTTTTTGATCCTACTTTATCTATATCAATTTTAATAAAAATGAGGAATTCGATTTTCAAATACCGAATCTGTATGAAAACAAGTTTTTCAAATTTCAAAGCATAATTTTGCTGGTTCATCTGCAACAGTTTTAAAGTAACCGTTGAGAAATGATTTCTTCTTCTTTATAAAAAGTTCGCAATGTTGAGCTTTCTTTTTCGGCAACATTTCTTTTATAATTTTTTTTTTAACAATCGCGGAAAATCAATGTCACTGGAAATTTAGCTCGCATATTGGTTTAACATAAATGGATCAACTCTCATTATTTCTCTTTGTCTGCTTAGTGGAGACTGATCTGAGTCTGCAGGGAAATTGGGTGTTTCTCGAGGGAAAGTGTCTAATGCCATGTTCCCACCAAACGAAACCGCGAGGTTTCGCCATACATTTTTGAGTTATCGAAACCGCGCGGTTTCAGCGAAACCTCTTTGAAAACCCTCTGAGTTCATCCGTCCGTAAGAGGTTATCAAACCGAACAAGCCTACAGCGTGAATTTCGGTTTATTTTGTGTTCATTTGTGGATGTCACAATATTAAACGTCAAAACAACTGTGACAAACAAAAAAATAATAAAAGAAGAAAACAAAGAAAAAAAAACAGGTAAATACTCGTAATATTTTCAAGAGAAATATTTATAAATTTGATAAAATATAATTCGGTTTTATTAAAGATCATGGCAAAGCAGTACAAGAGAAGGAAATTATGGACGCTCGCGGAGGAAGAGGCTCTCATCGAACTCTGGGAGGAGAAAATTCTAGAGCTCCGTGGAAACAGGAGGAATGGCCACATTTATGCCGAAATGGTGAAAAAACTGCAGAGTATGAATGCATTATTCACGCCAGAGAAAGTGAAAATGAAGATTCACAACCTCACAAACCGGTACAGGTATGATTGTCTAGCTTATTATTTTTAACTAAACTTTGGCCAGCTCTAATCCAATTCTATGCACTTTGTTTTACAGAACTGAAAAGAAATTGGTTGGTCCATCTGGGGGTTCTCCATCTCAATGGTCCCTATATAATAAAATGTACCAGTTGCTAGGCGGAATCAAAATATTCAACGTGGAGCTGTTGGTCGAGGACAGCATCTCGGAAAGTAAGCAACATTTTAACATTCTTTTATTTGAAACCACTTAGTTACATAATGTATCTATTTATTTTATTCTATAGGTGATGGTTTTATGAACTCCGAAACGAGCATCATTGAAAGTAAGATAAATTATAGCATTCTTTTATTTTAAACAATAAAGTGATTTACATATGTAATGTGCCAGTTTTGTGTATTCCGCATAGAGAAATGAAACGCACCACGATCAGCTTAAGACTAAATTTATTTCTTATTACTTATTACTATGATGAGCTTTCTTCCAAAAATCTACAGTATGTGTTGGAAAGTTACATTCATATCACTCCCCCAAACTTAAGTCAAGTTTCATCAATTTTAAAGTAATTTTATAATGAATGTTACAGTTAAGATTGCATAAACATTATTTATAACTTTATTTATTAATTATTAATAACTTAAGCCTATGAATAACTATGAAGTACCGAAAAACATATGGTTAACAAATTTCAATTGGATCCTTTTATCCAATAATACTTTCGTAATTCATTTCAAATAACTTAAATTAAGTAGCTAATAACTAAGTTACAATTCATTATATTTTTGCTTTAATCTTTCGGATCTACGGGGCATATTTGATAATGAAGTTGACCCTCTTTTCTTATATGGAACTTTAAATGTTATATGTGGTTTATTATCCCTGTCTATTATGTTTGAAGGTGCAAAGGATACCACCTTAAAATTAGCCTTTTTCAATTGCGATATATGGGCTGATTTGCGTACACCATCAACATTTATGACATAAATAACATTTCCTAATTGTTTTTCTACCATTCCTGGAATCCAATTGTAAACAATACCGTTTTTACTTTTATATAAAACTTTATCACCTACCTTCAACAATCTGTTCTTATTACTTTGGCTGACGCTCAAGGATCGTTCTGTTACCTTTGACTGGGTGATTATTTTTGTACCCGCTTCTTCTCTTTTATTTACAATACTAATTTTTCGAGTCTTAGGATTTGCATCGTCTAAAAGAGTGCGTGGTTTGATCCTAAATATAGTTTCATTTGGGCAACAATTTGTTGTTGTTGTTGGGGTTGACCTATATTTCAATAAGAAGTTATCAATTAAAAATTCAATTGGAAGTGTATTATAGTTGGGATCCATCAGCATTTTTTTCAAACCCATTTTAACTGTTTGCACCGCTCTCTCCGCAGCTCCGCTTGACTGTGGGTGGTATGGAGGGCTTTTAATACACTTTATATTGTTAGTTTGACAAAATTTTCTAAAAATCTCCGAATTAAAAGGAGGTCCGTTATCTGAAACTAAGGTGTAAGGTGATCCAAAATATGCGAAAAGTGGTCTTAGAGTCGAAATCAGACTTTCAACATTTGTCTTTCTCATTAATTTGACATCAATCCATTTGGTACAACTATCAACAATTATCAAGTAGTTACACACCTTCACATAAAAAAAATCTATGTGTATGCGTTCGAAAAACACTTTGGATTCTGGCCATGATTCATGATGGTTTGACATTGGTTTATTGTGAGAAAAAACACACGCCCTACATCCGGAGACAAATGTCTCAATGTCACAATCAATGCCAGGCCACCAGAAATATTGCCTCGCCAATTGTTTCATACGAACGATACCCACATGCGACTCATGAAGAAGAACTAAAATTGATTGATGCAATGCCTCTCGTATTACTAAACGGTCGCCATAAAATAAACAACCTTCCTCTTCCGAAAGCAAAAACCGCTTATAAAAAAAATTCTTTAAATTTTCTGGCACGCTACCTGTTTGTATCATGTTCAAAATGTTTTTTTAATTCCAATCTTTCCCCGTTTCCACAGAAATATCTTCAAAGTTAACGTTAAGGTAATTATTGCATCTTATCGATTTAACACTATCCTCTTCTATATCAGTAGGGTTTGCTAGTGGAAGTCGTGAGAGCCCGTCCGCATTGGTCATGTGCGTGCCTTTCTTATATTCAATCCTATACTGATACATACTCAGTATCACTGCCCAACGATGAATTCTGGCCGCCGCCACTGCCGGAGTAGACTTTTTGGGATTAAATATTTCCCGTAACGGTGGGTGATCTGAGTAGATCGTAAACGGTTTTCCATAAATATACTTGTGGAATTTCTTCACACTGAAAATAATGGCCAATGCCTCTCGATGTAGCTGAGAATACTTTTGTTCCGCGGCGCTTAAAGTGCTTGAAGCAAATAATACCGGCCTTTCGACTCCGTCTATGATATGGGAAAGAATTCCCCCAACTCCATACGGGCTGGCATCGCAGTGCAAAACTATTTCCTTATTAGGATCGTAATGAACCAATATATTTTTATTCAAAATCAAATCTTTACTTTTCGTAAAAGCCGCCTCACATTCAGCCGACCATAAAAAAACTACATCCTTTTTCAATAGATTATACAGTTCTTTAAGTTCAGTTGAAAGGTTAGGAATGAACCGGGAATAGTAATTTAAAAGCCCCAAGTATGATTTTAATTGTGTTACGTTTTCCGGGTGGGGAGCCTGTCGGATTGCTTCCAATTTTTTGTTACTAGGTTTAATGCCTTCACCATTTATCACATGACCTAAATAGTCAATTTCGGGTTGGAAAAATTTACATTTTTCATACCTAACCCTAACTTTAAAACTGTTTAATCTTTCCAGAACTTTTATCAAATTACTCTTACACTCCTCGAAATCCGAACCTCCAACAACAATGTCATCCAGATAGCACTGAACTTTAACGAGGCCTTTAAGAATTTCGTCCATAATTGACTGAAAAATGGCAGGAGCACACTTTACTCCAAAAATCAACCGTCGAAATCTAAAAAGCCCCTTGTGGGTATTTATGGTAAGTAATTCCTGACAGTTTTCTTCCACTTCTACCTGTTGGTATGCCCCTTCCAAATCCAGCACACAAAAAACCGAGCAATTGCCTAAACCAGCAAAAATATCGTCACACCGAGGCAATGGGTAATGGTCGGTTCGCACATATGGAATGATTGTTACCTTACAATCCACACAAAGGCGTATATCCCCATTGGGTTTTGCTAGCACCACAATTGGTGAAGCCCATTCGCTGTACCGCACTGGATATATAATGTCTTCGGACAACAATCGTTCAATCTCTTTTTCTACCTTATCCCTAACACCAAAAGGAACTGTATATGGCTTAAAAAATACTGGAACACTGTCTTCTTTCATCAAAATCTTCGCTTTGAATTTTGTATGGAGTCGGTCTTTTTACCATAAAAAACATTTTTATATTTGTCCATGATTTCACTAATATAATTATTTTCCAAATTAGCACATAAATTACCATCTAACAAAACGCTCCTCCAGTTGAAAAACAATTTATCCAGCCATGACCTACCAAGTAAGGGCACAAAAACTTTTGGTCCATCAACTATAACCAATTCCAATTCACACGCCTCATTCTTTGGCGATAAACACACAAAAGCCTTAATAGCCCCAACAACATCAACTTTATCCCCTGAAATTACATTTAAAATTCGATTGCAATTCGAAATCTCGGTATTTGGATATATATCATGGAATGTCTTTATGTGTATCACTAAGGTACATGCGCCTGAGTCTACTTCCATCCTTAAGCGTTTGCCATTACAAACCAGATCAATGAATAATGGATTATTCCCAGATTGCAAATTGTGGATATAACCTAGCTCAATTGTCTCGCTTTGATTCATTTTTAATAGCACTTATTCTATTACCTCTGTTTCCGTTATACCGACTTTTATTCCTGCTCCTAGAGTTGTTTCTACTGTTATTCTTAATGAAACAGTTGCGTTGTACATGGCCCCACTTATTGCAGAAATGACATTGTATACTTGCGAAATTTTCCCTCGATGACCTTGATGACTGTCGAATATCCTGACCTTCTGACTTTCGTCTGTCTATCGAACTCCTGCTGCACTTCGAACGCCCCCTTGTTCCCCTTGTATACCTGTCCTTCATTACATGGACTACACCCGCTGATGATACCGTATTCATGTTCACCATCTCCAATTCGATCATCTCCATATTTAAGGCCGTTTCGCATGCCCTTTCAAATGTTAAGTCTCCAATATCTATGAGCTTTGACTGGATTTTCTTGTTTTTCAGGCCCATAAGCAACCTGTCTTTGAGAGCTTCTTCCAGAAAATCCCCGTACTTACAGTTATCTGCCAACTGCTTGATCGCAACAATGAAATCGGATATGCTTTCATCAAGCTCCTGATTTCTATTCAAAAATTTGAACCGTTCTGCTGTCGTATTCTTTTTTGGTTGAAAATGTGACTTTAATTTAATAACCAACTCTTCATAACTAAGTTCATCCGGATTTTTTGGTGCCACTAGAGTCTTACAAATATTATAAAATTCTCCTCCACCCACTCCGATTAAAAAAGAACCTTTGTCCTCATCCTTGGTGATTTTATTAAGTTTCAATAGGTGGCTTAATCGCTCAATATAACTATTGAAATTATCCCCTGCATTGTAATATTCAATACGTCCAATGAAACTGGACATTTTTCCGTTCGAATCACTGTTTTCTTCGAAACTTAAAACTTTTTTTTCCTCTGTGCACATTTACAAAAAAAAATCGTGGTGGCAATGGTGCAGTAGTAGTGTATTCGCTTACGGAATGGAAGGTCGTGCGTTCGAATCCCGGCCAAGTCCATTACTTTATACCGAATACATGAAATCGTAATCGTAATCGTAACTTAGACACCACCCGTGGAGAAAAACCCTACAACTGCACCCAAACACTTCTTTCCTATCTCTCTATTCTTTCTAATACCAAGTAGCTTACACTGTGTTCTCAGCATTATAAGGGTACTGTTGGTTGGTTGGTTGGTTGAAAACGGCCCTCGGTGAGGATGCACTTAGACCAGAAGTAGGTCCATTGTGCTGCCGATGTGTAAGGTGGGTGGGTCACCCTCTTACTCAGGGAACCATTTGCTCCTCTGAATGAAGGAGCTAATCCTTGCTGTGCAGGCGTTGTTAAGATCGTTTAGATCATTGAAAAGGTATTCACCCAATGTAGCCTTCCTAATGTTGGCGAGTGCAGGACACGTGCAAAGGAAGTGACTGATGGTCTCCTCTTCTTCCTCGTCCCTACAGCTTCTACAGAAGTCATTGTAGGGGATGCCCAGCCTTTGGGCATGTCTTCCTATAGCACAGTGCCCGGTGAGGGCATTTACTAATTTCGAAAGGGTTCCTCTCTTATGCCTCAGAAGTCCGATGGACCTGGATTTGTTAAATGTCGGCCAGAGTAGCCTTGCGGTGTTGCACTGGTCGAGTTGGTGCCAACGACGGTTGGCTTCGTTCACCGCATTGGTGTCTATGAGGTTTTTAGCATAAGACGTTGGCGCCTCGATGTCGGTGACGCTTATGCTATTTAAACCAGAAGAGCCTCGTCGGGCCAGTTCGTCAGCTTCACAATTCCCTGGTATGTCACAGTGACCCGGCACCCAGCAAAGGGTGAGGCTATACTGACCGGCTATCTCGTTAAGAGATGCACGGCAGTCTTTCACTGCCTTGGATCTTGTAGTGCTGGATGCAAGGGATTTGATGGCCGCCTGACTGTCGATGTATATTACAATATCTGATTTCGATATCGTATTAACCGACAGCCAGGCAGCGGCTTGGCGGACGGCGGTGACTTCGGCCTGAAAAACGCTGCAGTGTTCTGGAAGGTTAAAGGAGAGGTGAATGTCCAGGTCTTCAGAGAAGACTCCGGCACCGACTCCGTCCTCCGTTTTGGACCCATCCGTAAAAATTGACAGCGATTCGTGGTGTAGGACATGACGTTGTGTCCACTCGGTTCTGTCTGGGATTAGATGTTTGTAGCCCAGGTTGAAGTTGTATTCAGTGTGCAGGTGGTCGGTGACCTTAGGGAGATGTCGATACATCGATAGTACATTGGCATGTCCAGTGTGTTGCTCTTTCCATTGTTTGGAGCTTCTCAGTCTTATTGCTGAGCTGGCAGCCAATTGTTTGCCGACGATGTCGGTCGGAAGAAGGTGGAGCATGGCTTGGAGCGCCGCAGTGGGAGAGGTTCTCAGCGCACCGGTGATGCTGAGGCATGCAACTCGTTGAGTTTTGTCCAGCAAGGTTAGGTTGGACTTCTTCTCCAAGGCGGGCCACCAGACCAGTACTCCATAGAAGAGAATCGGTTTAACTACCGACATGTATAACCAGTGCATAATTTTTGGTTGTAGGCCCCACGTGGAACCTACCGCCTTTTTGCAAATGTAAAGAGCAGCTAGGGATTTCCTGGCACGTTCGACTACATTTTCCCTCCAAAGTAGCTTGCGATCAAGCTTCAGGCCTAAATAGCTAGCGCTATTTGAGAGTGCCAGAGGAGTGCCTCTAATCTTCGGGGTGGTGAACTCAGGGAGTTTATGTCTTCGTGTGAACAGGACCAGCTCAGTCTTTGTTGGATTGACGGACAGGCCGCATCTTTCGGTCCAACCTGTCAGTATGTTGATAGCAGATTGCATGACATCGGCCAGCGTCTGCGGGTATTTGCCTGTTACAAGTATTGCGACATCGTCTGCATAGGCGATAACTTTACATCCAGTGTGTTCAATGTTCAGAAGGGCTTCGTTGAGCACTAGGTTCCACAGTAGCGGAGACAATACTCCCCCTTGGGGAGTGCCCCTGTGTGCACGTCGTTTGACAGTGCTACTTCCGAAGGATGCGGTTATTACCCTGCTTTTGAGCATGTATTCCACAAAGCAGCAGATTGAGTCGTCGATGTTGAGCCCGCGTAGGGCGTTGGTAATCGAATAGGTTTCAACGTTGTTGAAAGCTCCCTCTATGTCGAGAAATGTCACTAAGGCAAGTTCTTTGATAGATAGGGATTTTTCGACGTGGTAGACGATGGAGTGCAGGGCCGTTTCAACAGATTTACCTTTTTGGTAAGCGTGTTGTGATGTGGATAGCAAGTTGCTATCAATGGTGGCCTTGATGTGAAGATCTAGAATTCTTTCTAGAATCTTGAGGAGGAAGGATGTTAGGCTTATGGGTCTAAGGTCCTTCGGGGAAGTGTGCGATGTTTTTCCTGCCTTGGCTATGAATACCACTCTTACTTCAGTCCAGGCGGCCGGCATTGTTCCTAGCATTAAGCAGCCCCTCATAGTACGGGACAGGTGCTGCCCCGTTATGCTGAGGCCCGCTTGAATTTGCGCCGGAAAAATGCCGTCTGGCCGCGGGGACTTGAATGGCTCAAAGCTGTTCACTGCCCATTTCAGTTTTTCCTCGCTTATGAGGTCCGGAGGTGATGGTAGGCGTGCAGCGTTTACCAGGGCAGGGTTTTCGCTAGGTATAGGCGTGCAGCCGGGGAAGTGGGTGTCCATAAGCAGACCAAGCGATGCTTCATCTGATTCTGTCCATGATCCGTTGGGATTCATGAGGACACTTGGTGTGGTTGGGTTTTTGGAAAGGACTTTGCGTAGCCTAGAGGATTGAGACGTATTGTCAATACTCTGACAGAAACTGCGCCAGGATCTACGCCTGGCCTTACGAACTTCCGCTTTGAAGCTCTTAAGGCTTGCTTTGTAGATATCCCAGTCCAGAGGTAGCCTCGTTGTTTTGGCTTTGTTGAATTGCTTCCTGCTTGTGTGGCGAAGCTTGTTAAGTGCTGCATTCCACCACGGTGGACGATTGTCTGCCTTCCTCGTAGTAATTGGACAGGATTCGTCGAATGCTACGTTTAAGGCGGAAGTTAGAACAGCGTTAAGCTCATCTAGTTCCAATTGTGTTTCTGGAGTCTTAGGCACACGATTGGACAGTTCAGCAGAGAGGATTTCATTGTGTTTACACCAGTCAGTTCTTCGACGATTGCGTAAAATTGCTGGTGAGGTGTTATGGCGTATTTCTAGTTCATATTCCAGATAGCGGTAATCGGAAAAGGAGTGGCTGTCAGATACAGTCCACTTAGAAATCGCAGGGTACAAGTTAATAGAGGCGAAGGTAACATCTAGTACCTCTTGTCGGGTTTTGGTTATAAAGGTGGGACTATGTCCCCTATTGCACACTATTAGGTCGGTGCCTACTAAGAATTCAAATAGGGACTCACCTCGGGGGTTAGTGTCGGTACTACCCCATAATTCGTGATGCGCATTTGTGTCGCATCCCAGCAAAATTTCTTCTCCTCTCTTCCTGGCTTCTTCTACCACTACTCTCACTCCCTCTGATGGAGCTGAGTTGGGGTCATCGTAGGGTAGGTATCCTGAAGCTAGCCAGATGTGGGCTTCTGCAGATTTTAGCAGTGTTACTGCCAGGTCATTCGTGCTGCGGTGAGGAAGAAAGGTTAAGTTTAGTGTAGATCTAGCGAGAATGCAAGCTCGAATGTTACCTGCGTTCTTGGTGTGGTATAGCGTGTAGTGTGGGTCCCTCAGTCCCATGACGATGTCATTTCTAATCCAAGGTTCTTGGATGAGGGCGATGTCGAAGCCTCCTTCATTGAGGCGGAGTAGTAGGTTAGCGGATGCTAAGGTGGAGTGATGGAGGTTAATCTGTATCAGTTTCAGCATCATTGCTAACTGATACAGACCTCTCCACAACGGTAGCGTCCAGGTTCTCTGGCGATGATGGATCATCATCGGGGATCTGGTCGCGGGGGGAGGCGGGTGTCGCGGGTGTCGCCGATTCAGAGGGGCCAGCAACGGTGTTGCGGTCCGAAGCAAGGGTACTGTAACAACAGAAAAAAAAAATCCCTTTAGCGTAAGCAAATTATATAAAAAAAAAAAAAAAAAAAAAAAAAATTTATTTATATTATTTATAGGTGATGAATTCATGAGCTCCGGACCAAGCACATCGGCTGCAAGCACATCGGCTGCAAGCGGATCGACTGGAAGCAGATCGACCTCGACCCCGCGAGCTGCAAAGAAGAGAAAAGCGAGTGTGAATGATCTCGATGAGGACATACAAAAAACATTAAAAGTTATGCAGAAAACTAGCGAACAATTAATAGAAATAGAAAGAGAAAGAAACAAGCACTTAAAGTCTCTAATAAATATTTTAAAAGAATAAAAAAGGAATAAATAGTGTTTTCTTACCTGATACGTAGTTGCTGATAGCTTTTCTAATATTTTCAGCGGAAGGGTTGCTGTCAGTTATACGTGAAACATATTCCGGTTGCTCGGGAATTGAAGCTCCCTCTTCTTGTAGCAGCCAATGATTATTTATTTGGTCATTGTGCACATTTAAAAAGTTGTGCAAGACGCAGGAAGACTAACCCTTTGCCAATTCTTCTGAATCGGACTTTTAAATGCCCGAACGCGTTCTCAACAACCCTTCGGCATTTTGATAATGAGTAGTTGAAATCTTTTTGTTCGGCGGTTGCCGTTAGGCTAAATGGGTACGGTTTCATAACCGTTTCCGAAAAGCGGAATGCGGAATCCCCAATCAGAACCACGGGAACTTCAACACCACAAATATTCTTTGAGCTCTCCTTCAAAATGGGGTTTTGGTGTTGTACTTTTAAGTTGGAACGCTCATATATTTGCGAGTCATTGCAACGGCCTGGGCTACCAACATTGACGTAAAGGAATCTATATCTACATATGAAAGATTTATATTAGAATCTTAAGAAACATATAACTACATAAACAATTCAAACCGATAGTCCAGTGCAGCGAGAAGAACTGTTGAGTACCATCCTTTATAATTGTAGTAATCTGTGGCATCTTCGGCAGACGGTTTAACCTCAATATGACAATCATCTAAAGAATAAAAGTGGTATAATCTTTCCTCTGCGTATAACATTTATCTTACCAATAGCGGCGAAGCATTGTGGAAATCCTAATTTTTCGAAGCCACGGACATTTTCGTCTATTGTTTTCCTAGTAACTGGATACAAATTTAAATACTTCGGCTGTAGGACATTCCACACCTCTTCACAAAATGATTTTACAATTTTGCAAACTGATGATTTTCCAACTCCAAACAGATTTGCGATACTTCGATATTCCGCGGATGATCCCAGAGCATACAAGGCAACAGCCACTCTCTTTGGCAATGGAATACATTTTCTGTAATTTGTTTCTCGCTTGCCGAAACCTTCGAGCTCATTGCATAGCAAGTTAAGTTTCCGTTTTCTTAATAGATGTACGAGTTTAAGAACTTGTACATTTAGCATTGTAATTCCCTATAAATGCTGCAATTATTTCCTTATTTTTTGCAGAACTCATTTTTGGTAGGTAATTCCTATTTCCAGCACTATACATACATTTACATTTAGCATTGTAATAAGTTGATTTCTTTGTACTGTGAATTCCCCTATAAATGCTGCAATTATTTCCTTATTTTTTGCAGAACTCATTTTTGGTAGGTAATTCCTCTTTCCAGCACTATTATTTTGCGTCAACAAACAGCTGTTTTACCAGCCACTTCAAAATTGACAGCTTATGACTTTTGAAATCACTTCAACTCGGTGGGAACGACTTACGAGGTTTCGGTAAAAGTTCATCGAATCCTCGCGATTTCAGTTTGGTGGGAACATAGCATTAGTGTGCATGGTCCTTTTTTCCCGTTGAAAACCTGTATTTTAGGGTGATAAGGGTATTTGGTTCGGCCGGTTCACACGTAAGAAAACGTAGGTGTATTTAGTTTTAATACGAGAAAAATTTATTCAGATTGACTTCAATTCATTTTGTGTTTTTCGTATTTTACCAAAGAAGAAAGGCGATTGAATATGAACCAACCGATCGATTGAAACGGCTGGGATGAATCATTTGATGGTGAAAATTCTATGCGTGCATTTGGAAATGACAACTGGAGAAATTTATCGTTGTTTGGAATACCAAACTCGACTTTCTCAAAATCACAGATGAGCAATTTATCTGTGTTTACAGTGCGATCAAGAAAAGTGTATCGTCCTGTAACCACATGTTTTCTACTTATACATTATTATCAAATAAATCACAAAAAAAAAAACAAAGCCATTTAACGCTCTGAAACGAATTGAAGACACAGGTACGCAACCTGATTGCTAATCATATGACAGTGCAGTTCTCAAGTGTGTTTCATAAATAAATCTGAACGCTCTGAGCGTAATCAGTTCAGAGCATTCTCTACGTACTCAGGCCCGCTCAGTGCTCTGCTCAGAGCTTAAAAAGAAAAACGCACAATAAAGAGCACATTTGATGTACAAGCGAACGTAACTACGTATCGCAATCGCAGCTGTAAAAATAAACATATGATATGACGTAACTGACGTCTTGCATATTTTGCTCAAAAAACAGTGAATTTATTCAATTTTTAAAGTGAATTTTGTTTTAATATTGCATTAGAATGGCATTGCGGCAGTTATTTTCATCAATTCTTAAAACTTCACAACGATTTGTTGGTATTCAGAATGTCAAAATCCATTCAAGTGCATTGTTGTGGAAAGTAGAAGATCGTAAGGAAATGCTGGCTTCAATGCCCGCTAAAGATGAGGGTACTGCCGGTGAACGATCAGTTGATATTGATAATCTGTTAAATAAGTAGGAACTTTGTTAAATAAATAAATAAAAAAAACTGCTGTAATCAACTCATTATTCTCTTTCTAGAAAAGATAAATTCTTTCCTGATGCATCTACGGCGAATCAACTGTTCAGTGGAATACCATTTATCGAGCTGCCAGTTTGCAATGTACGAGTGTCCAAGAATAATACAATCATTTCCGTTACAGATTGTAAAGGTGAGTTTATTTAATACCGAGGTACCAAATAACAAGCATCTTGAACTTTTATTTCAGGAACAACTAGACTTATTCGGTCATGCGGCATTGAAGGCTTTAAAAATACAAGAAAAGGCACCAACATTGCTGCGCAAGCTACTGCTATTACTATTGGATCGGTAAGCGAATTATTTGAAATAAGTCTCCATTTGATTGCTGGGAACTCGATAGCAATAGTCTACAGTAACGAAAAGTTGTGATCAATCAATGATGCTGCAGTCAATAAACCAGCATTCTTCTTGGGTCTGGCTTAGTAGATAGTCTCTGTTCCATTAAATCTTGGACATTTTACTACTGTTTTATGTTTCCATTGACGACTCCGAGACACATTAAGTCAGCGAGTAAGTGGGTAACAATAATAAATCTGCTTCCAGATAATCACCCCCATCATTAAATCCGACGGGGGAATCTCAGATCCGTAACGATTTACCTGCGCGTATGAAATGTCACAGATTGTATGGAGAGATTTCATCCGTACGTTTTTTATTGATCGAATTTCGGGAATGTATTCCAGCGGCGGAATGATAGGGCAAAATATATACGTCAAGAATCTGCTGCATAAATGCATTTCTTTAAACCAAAGGATGAGACTTGGAAGAGCAATCTGACGGTAGATAGAATGCGCAAAACTATACAAGTTTTTTTAAGGCAATCGCCATAGTCGAAATAGCATAACACGATAATCAATGAGATAATAATAACACTCGCACTTAACCTCATCCCTGCTGCTCCGACCGTGGGGTTCGACATCAGAAAATAAAGGCAGGCCTCCCGATTTTGAATCACTTCGTGGCTGAAGCCAATCAAATGCTGGTGTTGCATGCATTAGTGTAATCCGGGTGTTTTTAGGTCCGCTTCTCTTTCGCGTTTGTATTGGAACGTTAATTGATATTGCCTCTTTGACAGGGTTCGTACGATCTCTCCTTTGAAAATGACAGTACCGACTGAGTCAGTCGCTCTCCATTTCCTTCACGATAGGTTCTTTGACGTGAAGGCTTCCTCGGATCTGGGAACTTCATATTCGGTCAATCTTTGTTATTCCTGCGGTCATACAAAGCATTTCATCTCAGCTGCCGTTAATTTGCCCTCCTATTTTTTGTACGCTTACCAACATTGCAAGCCGTATATGAGCGGCGGGCGCACAACTGCGGTATAGAGCCCTCCTTTTAGCTTATGGGGCATTTTTCGGTCACAGAAGATGGCTGAGCTTCACTTCATCCACCCTACCCCTACGCGATGCTTAATGTCGTCATCATAGCTTGCTTCGCTATTGATCATAGATCCCAGTTATTTGAATTTTCGCACTTGGGAATCACTCTTCTATTCATATATATGTCTGGAAAAGGTCGGAGTGGATCTGGGAAAGGGCAGCATATTTATTCTGTTTTTTCGGACTAATACAATACACATGGCCTTCCTAACTTCCACCCATACATCGACTACTCGTTGCAGGGACGTTTGATCCTCGCTTATGATGGCTCCATCGTCAGCAAAGAATAATTGAATCACTTTGGGGTCTGTCACTTTTCCTCCAAGCTGATATTCAAGGTCTGTACACCGATTTTAATTGCGAACTCCTTGGTGACGCCAACGGGGCATCTCCCTCTTGTCTTTACTTCCTTATACTTGTCAATGATCATCTGTACGTTGGTTTCTGGATCTCCTCCTTTTCTTAGCGCCACCCATAATAGATCCCTTGGTTGTCTATCAAAGGCCTTTTCAAAATCAACCAACACCAAATCATTTAAAGAATCATGATGATTATCACCATGATCCTTATACTTTGGAGTAAATCTGTGGTTGATTTACCTGCGACTAACCGCACTGGTCTTCAGATAGTATTATCCTCCGCATTCGGCTATCTAATACCCGCTCAACGGATTTCCTAGGCATTTCTCCTTCTCTGACGGCTATTTTGAAAATGGTTGTGCCCTGTTCAAGCTGGTTTGTCGGAGTTCGTGGATAGCCTGATTTCTATCAGCAGCCGACAAAAAAAATTGTTCTAACACCCGATACAGGCCCTCCACACACTTTGTTTGAATTTGAGCACACCCTCTCTTCGCGAACCTCTTGCAAAGTCTGTATTCCACCATAAAAATGTCTGTCAGGAGGAGGCGGCTTCATAAAAGTGTTATCAAATGGTAATCAAAATGGGTTTCATTTCCGCCACTGCTGTAAGTGACCAGGTGCCGTCTTTGTTTGACGAACATGGTATTTAGAACGATAACATCATCACCCCTATTCTGCTATTCATCAGGGGCGACTTTTCTTCAATTTTCACTGAACACTATTCTACTATTCATTCAAATTGAATCTGGATTCACCTCGTTAATGTCGGTAGCATCGATAATACTGCGCGGTATTCTCTTATTCACGTGAACGCATTCGTTCTATACAATTCAAATCCGCATATAAAATGTTGCGGGTTTTTCATTTAATGGATCGTCTGTATGGTTGGCGGTCAATAAAATATAAGTTTATTGCTTGATTATTTGTATAAATAAAGATTATTAACATTTTTAGAAGCAGAACAATAAACCGAGACCAATTTAAAACAATAATTTTTTATTTTTTGATAAGAGATAGATACTTGAAAATGTCTACATATATTGTGTAGAGCACAGCACACGTTTATAATTTGTGCCGCTTTTTGAGGTGAATACTGTAATACTGTGGACAAATCCAAACATAGCAATGCACCAATAGTTCGCTCTATAATATTTCGTCCTTTGCAGTGTTGTGTATTGAATTTGGATTGTTGGGAACCTGCTACTACATTTCGAAAAGGAGTCAGTAACCACGGTCGTGACTACTTCCGGGATAAATTGCGTCAACGTAGGTAATCAACTGCTTATGGTTGCATATCTGAAAGGAAATTTTTTCAAAGTAAAATTTAAAACACATTTTATTGCACTTACCAGCGTTGTGTTTAGGCTGTGGTAGCCTTTTCTGTTGTAGAACAGATGTGGATTTTGATAAGGTGTCTTAAGAGGAATGTACGTACCGTCAACACACATAGCACTCCCAGGCACACCACATTTTGGTTCTGCGAAGTTTTCTATTTGATGATTCTCTATTCCACTGTTTGGAAGTGGAAAAAAAAGTCCAATACTATTCATACCTGTTTGTTTATATTTTTAATTTTATTGAAAATAATTAATCAAAACAGCATATCCAACTTTCCAAAGATTTTCGTAAACAGAGATCAAATCGATTACATTAATTTCAATTTGCAAACAACGAACCTCGTATTATTTTCACATCAAAAGCTGTTAACTTGAATGTCAAATTGGATAATGATTTAGATTAGATTAGATTAGATTCTTTATTTCTTTCATTCATAAAATGATACATAATACAAAATAAACAAATAAGAAAGTATACGAAAGGTTAATGACATTCAGTATTTATATACAAAGATAAAATAGTGTAGAATGTCACTTCAATTGGATAAATTATACAAACTAAAATTTGGGTGGGGTGACCCAGTAATAAAAACCAAAAAACTAAAAAAGTAAAGAAAAAAAAAACATGTTTAAACAGAAAAAATTATAAACAAAAAAGGAAATTGTAATAACAAAAAATTTGAAAAGAAAAAAATGTAAACCAAAGTTAAACCATTATATTAGAAGTAACAGATTCTAAAGCTGCATAGTCAAGACTGAAGAGCCACATTTTAACGCATTTTAAGAACATTCCTGGAATTGCTATTGTTCTGATGGACAGAGGAAGTTCATTAAATAACCGGTAAGACAAAACAGAGAAAAAATTACGATAAGCAGTAGTGCGAAAATTGGGTACAGATAACGTGTTCGAAAGGTTTCCACGAAGATTATAACGAGAAATTAAACGAAAATTAAGATTACCAGACTTCATAAAGAATATTTTTAACACCTTAAAACAATACAAATGACGGACAGGAAGAATTTTCAGGGCACAGAACAAAGGAAAGCTAGAATGCCTACGAGGTTTTTAGAGTTATAGCGGCGTTTTATACACCGTCAAAGCTCTATCGCGAACCAAACCAAAAACAAGTATGCACGAACAACTAAAAGATATAACTACTCCAGGTGGTACTCGCATGGGCGAAAATCCACCCGTGGTCTTTTCGACCACGGTCGGGGCACGGATTCTGGAGGCCCCAACCGACATACTTATGTGAGAATTAAAACAAAACGAATTTAATAGATTAGGTGGTATTTATTTAAAGTTAAGAAATATTGCTCATAGGCAAGTAACAAATAAAAAAAAGAAGGTATGTGGTACTTCACTGGTTCTGCACGTCCTTCCGTGCCTACTATTATAATGCAACTGACAATAACTAAATTAAAACTCGGAAGAGATGGAGACAGCGAACTCGAGTATGTGTGTCGGTGTGCGTGCGCACGACGAAGAGTACTTTAGGTATCTCGTGATCGCGTTAGCGGACCACGATATCCCACATTCGGCCCTCCTGAATGGTCAATCGTCCCGATTGGCCTACCCCAAGGCTTCATGCTGTCTGCGGCTGATGATGTTGCGCGCGGCCCCTCATGATCGCCTACCTTTTCTACCTCATACCGATCGTGCTTGCAGACTCTCGAAATCTTGTACGGACCCAGATACTTTGGCTTCAATTTCAGCCCTGGCCCGAACTGTGTCCGGCGTACTGCAACCAGCTCTCCGATCTTATAGGTCTTCGCCTCCTTGGAAGCTGGTATGACGACCAACTCCTTGGTTTCGTCCTTGAAGATGATGTCATTCTTCACGAAGAAATCCTCATACGAAGTGTACTCTAGTACCTTCCGCACTGCCTTCAATTGTGGATCTTGCAGTTGAGCCTCTCGAATTCGGTGACTCAGGGTGTCGACTACTAACATGGCAACACGACTTAACGCATCCACATGCTTCATCTGTGCGTCTGGGCGGTGCACCACTTTATAGTCAAAATCCTGAAGAAACATGGCCCAACGCGATACTCGTAGCGGAACTTCCTTTTTATTCATCGTCATGCTGAATGCCTTGCAGTCAGTGACGATTGTGATTGCCCTCCCCAGAAGATAAATTCTCCACTTCTCCAACGCTCTAACCACTGCCAGTACCTCTAGCTCGTACGAGTGGTACTTCTCCTCCTGCGGTGATGTCTTTCTGCTCATGTACTGCACCGGATGAAAATGCTGATCGTCGTTATCCTTCTGCAATAGCACAGCTCCATAAGCTATATCTGCTGCTGATAACAGGGACAAATCTACCCCGTCCATTACCTTCGCTTCGCTTCCGTCCTCTAAGGCTAAACACAGCCTCTCAAACCCTTGGTGCAATTCGCGAATTTGGTCCGCCTCTTCCCCAGAAACAGCTGCTTGTATTTCGCCATCCGTCTCACAAATCTCCTTGATGGGTGAAATGCTCGATGTCGCTGGCCGCTCGACCTCCTCATCACTACTACTTGCTGAGCTCTGCTCCTTCGGAACTTCCATCTCTGCTTCGGTCTTCTTCCTTCGGAACCGAACGTTGTCATCCTCGATGATAACGACCGCTTCCCTCAAGAGTTCATTGCCTAGAACCAAGGTGAAAGGTGATTCTGTTTCCTTCACCACATGCAGCTTGGCTTCAAACTCAATTGCATCTATGACGACTCTTGCTTTGAGACAACCCTGAGTGCGAACTCTATGGTTCCCCAGCCTCGACAACATAGTAAATTCTGGCTCCACATTTGCCCTTTTCAACTGCATTAGCAAATCTTGTCTAACTAGACAGATATCGCACCCCGTATCCACCAATGCTGTTACTTCTAAGTTATCTACATTGACGTCCTTCATCAAGTGTGGTGCCCGCACTCCGAACTTGGCATTAACGACTGACTCCTTTTTCGCTTCCTGTCGCGTGTCCTTCACGCCGCCTGCTCCGCTGCACTCAAACGACCTGTGTCCGAAACCCTGGCACTTGTAGCATTTTATCTGCTTGGTGCAAGCTTTCGCTAGATGGGTGGACTCTCCGCAATTGAAACATGATCGCGATCTCATTTTCTCGTTCGGTGCTCTGGATGTTGAGTGTCTATCTGATGACGTTGATGGTGAAGACGATGGTTGACTTCTTATCTTCTCATAGACCCGCAGCCTAGCTTTCAACTCTTCGATTGTAGCCGCTTCATAGAGGACGATTTTGTTCACTTTGTCGTCTCTCAGTGCATCGACGAAGTACTCGATGATGGACTCTTCATCTATGGAAATGGGTTTTGCCACTTCTATGATCCTGTAAAGGAATTCCCGCAACGTTTCCCCAGGCTGCTTACGAGCATTCCTCAGTCGCCTATGGATTTCTGCTGCACTGAGCTTATCGCCGAACTCCTTCAGTAGCGCCTCTCTCAGCGAAAACCAATCCCTTATGCCGGTCTCGCTCTGAACGAACAGCTTCGCAGCACCCGACAGTAGACGCTTGCCGTAAATATATTTTTGAAGTGAATTCCACTGGATCATCTGACTGACGTCTTCGAATTCAGCAATCCAGTCACGGACGCTCTGTGATGCTTCGCCTCTAAATACCGCAACACTTTCCTCAATATCTCGGAACGAAAAGTTTGTTCGCTGCTCTTCCCATTGTCCGCCTCCAGGTGGTGATGCATGCTCCTTTGCAGTCTTCCTTTTGGTCGACCCCTCTACATACACCTCTTCCTCGTCGCTACCTAGACCTCCCTCGACATCGTTAGTGCGATGCAAGTTCAGATGGCGACGCAATCGTTCCTGCAGCTCCGATTTTTCGCCTGACGTCGACAAACCTTCTGCCCTCAACCTCGCACGCAACTCATCCCTAGTCACACACGCTAACTCTCTCTCCATCTCCCCCTCACAATTCGAATAATTTTTTTTTTTAATCAAAAAAAAAAGAAATTTACTGCCAATACTTTGGCCTTAGAAATTTTTTTAAAATTTGTACGGTGCCAACAACTTCGGCTTTATTGAAATTAGAAAATTTAGGCAAACAAAACAAGAACCAGTTAAGTACTCACCCTTTTACTAAACAATTCTTTTGTTTTGTTGTTTTTTTTTTTGTTTCTCCGTCTCCGCTTCCAGCTTCGCCGCTACTCCGGTTTCGCTTTCTCACACACTCTGCTGTGCGTTTTTTCACGATTGTCCGCTACTCCTACTTGAGTATACACACTTTCGTAATGTTTTTTTTTCGGTGCTCCTACTTGTGCACACACTCTTTGTTTTTTTTTTTTTTGTTTTGTTTCGCTTCGTTGGGATAGACAACCACGACACGGTTGAATTCCCCTCCGTTACCCAGTGTAGTAACAAACGGATTTGATGATCGCGTATGATACACACAGACCACTTTCTTTTAGTTTTTTTTTTTCACTTGCTATGCACTTCTTAGCAGTTTTTTTTTCGTTTTCTAGAATCCCGGTTGAGCCCCCAATTTGTGGGAATTAAAACAAAACGAATTTAATAGATTAGGTGGTATTTATTTAAAGTTAAGAAATATTGCTCATAGGCAAGTAACAAATAAAAAAAAGAAGGTATGTGGTACTTCACTGGTTCTGCACGTCCTTCCGTGCCTACTATTATAATGCAACTGACAATAACTAAATTAAAACTCGGAAGAGATGGAGACAGCGAACTCGAGTATGTGTGTCGGTGTGCGTGCGCACGACGAAGAGTACTTTAGGTATCTCGTGATCGCGTTAGCGGACCACGATATCCCACACTTATACCCCCCGCCTGTACAGGCGTTGACCTTCAAGTTGTGAAAAGGTTTGCTTCCGAAGATTCCTGCAGCTCTATCTCCGACACGTTCGGTAGACTGGGCTGGAAAAATGGAGAAAGTGTCGGAGAGGTTCAACCTGATACGCTTAATCTTCAGACCAATAGACAGACAGCCGATAGGTGCGATGCTGCCGACGAGGCCTGTGAAACCGAACAGGTGAAACGGACCACAGAGGCGGCGTCCACTGGTCAGCGTCCATCTAAGAGCCAGCGAAAGAGGAAAAGGAGAAAGGCGGCTATCGTGCGGCGCAAAGAAACTGCACTGCCAGTTGAAGGCGCAAGCGCTGAGAACGGCACTTCCCCGGCGGCGACGGCAAAGAGATGCAGGTCGGCAGAGGTAACCCCAACCGAAACCAGCCAGCTGACTGAAACCAACGCTGCCTCCCCTTCCAATAGCTCGAACAGGAAAAAACGGAGGAAGAAGACCTCAAGCACTCCTGTCGGTGGAACTGCCCGCGCACCTTCTGCGTGCCCTTCCACTAGAACACTTCCAGCTGATGTATTTCCAATGATTGGATTTACTCAGATTAACCTTCAATACTCCAAGGCTGATACTGCACTCATCAGTAAGAAGCTTTCTGTGTTGAATACAAAAGCCCACATAACATCCATACAGGAGCCATGGGTGTGGAAAAATCGCATCTGTGGCCTTGAAGGGGTCCGTGGCACTACGATACTCTGTGACGAGCGGTCCGAGAGACCAAGGGCTTGTCTTGCTGTGTCGAACCTTCTCTCAGCGACTAAGCCTGGACAATTTTGTGGCCAAGATTTGGTTGCTGCAGCCATTAGCTACGAAACGAATGGAAATTGGAAGACCTTCGTCGTGGCGTCAGCTTATCTCCCCTATGATTCGGTAGTGCCTCCACCACCGAGGGCAATTGCTGAACTCATTGACTATTGCGACACCAGGAAGATGGGCCTAGTTATATGCTGTGATGCCAATGCTCAAAACATTGTTTGGGGCAGCAGCAAATGCAACATGCGAGGAAACCACCTCCTGGATTTCATTCTTTCATCTGATCTTACTATCAACAATGTTGGCTCGCAACCAACTTTTGTGACGTCAAGAAGACAGGAAGTGATCGACCTAACTTTATCAAATAGATACTTTAAGGCGGTTACTAACTGGAGGGTCTCTTCGGAGGTGTCCCTCTCAGACCATAGATATATCGAATTCCTTATCGGATGCGAAGCCATAACTTTGCAGGAGAGGAGGAATCCGAGAAAAACCAACTGGATACGCTTCTGTGAGGAATTAGGGAAAACTCTCAAAACTCCAACCAAACTCAGGACGAGACAAAAGGTAGAGGAAGCTGTTCAAGACCTGAATAGTGCTATTACTAGCTGTTTTGAACTGACGTGCCCAGTAAGCAAACCCCCTGGCAGAACACCGGTTCCCTGGTGGAGCTCGGAACTGCAAAAAATTCGTAGAGAAGCTAGAAAGCTTCTAAATAGGTCACTCAAGACTGATTTGGAGACAGACTGGAATCTCTACCGATCGAAGCAGAAGGAATATAAGAGGCTAATTCGGGTATCGAAAAGTGCTTCTTATAAGAATTTCTGCGAAAAGATTGAAACGCTTTGTGAAACTAGTAGGTTGGTTAAAGATCTGAAAAAGGGCAAACCAGCCAAACTGGACTCACTTAGAAAACTTGATGGCACCTTTACTGAGACGAAAGCGGAAACTCTTAGTTATCTGCTGGAGTCTCACTTTCCGGGTAACCAGATTACAATTGGTTCACAACCAGCCCCGATTACCGAGACTATGAGTGAGCCAAGACAAATAACTCGGCGTAGCTGGTATATTGCGAAGGCCGTGGTGACGGACGAGGCCATTAAATATGCTTTTGCGTCTTTTGACGGCTTCAAGTCACCTGGTACGGACGGAATATACCCAGCCATGCTGCAGCAATGTACAAACCAGTTGCTACCGACTATGAAGAAAATCTTCATCGCTGTCCTAGCACTGGCATACATTCCAACACCCTGGCGTACAGTTAGAGTGGCATTTATACCTAAAATTGGCAGAAGTGACTACTCACTCGCCAAGAGCTTCAGACCAATAAGTCTGACTTCCTTCTTGCTGAAAAGCATGGAAAGGCTGGTCGAGCTTCACGTGCGCAAAACTGCTTTGCGATTGCACCCACTATCTCAGATGCAACATGCCTATCAACGCGGAAAATCCTGCGAGACTGCGCTCCAAAATCTAGTTGGTAGAACTGAGGGCGCGCTTGACAGAAAAGAATACGCGATGGGCATTTTCATCGATATTGAGGGTGCTTTTGACAATGCGACTTTTGATAGCATGTGCAGCTCCGCCAGACGACACGGAGTAGACGAACCATTGGTGTTGTGGATTAAAGCAATGCTAATGAATAGAACGTTGGTTGCGGATGCGGATTGTGGCCGCTATGTTATGGCGGGGGTAAACAGAGGCTGCCCGCAAGGCGGCGTCCTGTCTCCACTGCTGTGGTGTATGCTGGTCGCTCAGGCGTACGCGGATGATGTTGCCGTGCTTTCTGTTGGATCATGCCTAGCGACTGTATGCGCCAAGGCGCAGGCGGCCCTTGACGTGATCGACGAATGGTGCACTAGGAATGGGCTCTCGGTCAATCCTCTTAAGACTGAGGTTGTTCTCTTTACGAGAAGGAGGAAGCTGGTCGAGTTGACTCAGCCAGTGCTAAAAGGCGTCACAATCCAACTCTCCAATGAAGCAAAGTATCTGGGAGTCATCCTGGATAGCAAACTTCTTTGGTCCAAACATGTTGAGCTGAAGACTGCCAAGGCGCTGTCTGTTTTCTGGCAGTGCAAAGGCATTTTCGGCAAGACATGGGGCTTATCACCGAAAAGAGTCCTATGGATTTATACGGCTATGATAAGACCATTTATAGCATACGCATCGGTTGTTTGGTGGAATAAGCTTTCACGTAAATACGTCACTGCTGCTTTTGCCAAACTCCAAAGGCAGGTATGTCTCGGCTGCACGGGGGCCTTCCCCAGCACGCCTGGCTCCGGCCTAGATGCACTATTGAACCTTCCGCCCCTTGATGTTTACATCATGTGCTGTACAATCAAGGCTATCTCACGTCTTACAAGAGGTGGCTTTTGGTATAACTCGCACTGGAGTTTTGATGAACTTGCGCAACGGTTGTCCTTCGACTCCTGTCTTATGGATATGCCGTCTGATGCGATGACACCGGAACTTCGGCTAAAGCGCAAATACGAGGTCGACTTTCCTCGCGTCCAGGACTGGCACTGGCCGGACTCTGAACCTGGAAGGGAATGCAGTCGAATCTTCACGGATGGCTCCAAAACCGATCAAGGATCTGCTGCTGGTGTCTTCGTGGAGAGCGATAACGTTAGACTTTTCTTTCCGTTAGGCAAATATGCGCCAGTCTTCCAAACAGAGACTTATGCTATCCTAATGGCCATGGACTATGTTACGAGGAACAGGTGGAGGGGGCGAAGTATCTGCGTCTGTAGCGACAGTCAGGCTGCGCTTAAGGCCTTACTCAAACCCTTAACTACCTCCAAAATAGTACGTGAATGCAAGATATCTCTGAATTCGGTCGGAAGGCTGAATTCACTTAGACTTGTCTGGGTCCCGGGTCATAACGGGATCACGGGAAATGAGATCTCCGATGAACTTGCTAGACAAGGCTCAGAGGGGGACCTCTCAGGACCTGAACCAGCGATCTGTCTGCCTGCGTCCTCGGTCAGGGCTTCCATTGACGGTTGCGTTTCCTATGAACGCAATCGCCGTTGGCATGACTCTCCAGGGTGCAGACAGACTAAGCAAATGCTCCGCGACGTCTGTGGGAAATCCGCGGCATTCTTGTCTCTCAACAGAAAAGACTGCAGACAGACTACTGGCGTTCTTACGGGACACTACGCTTTTGCCAAACACCTTAAGGTGGTAGGACTAAGCGACACCACCAACTGCGAAGCCTGTGGAGAAAGCGACGACACTGCGGAACATTTCCTCTGTGATTGTCCTGCTTTTGCTCGTATCAGGTGGCAGGTATTTGGTGCGGATATGGTGAGTGCTGTACACCTAAGCTCCTTATCATTGAAGCGCCTTTTCGTTTTTCTTAGAAAAACGAGTAAATTCCCACAGTAAAATGTGGTGTGTCTGCCTGGTAGTACACTGGACCAGTATTGAGTCTGAGTGCTCCAGTGCAGAAAGTCTCACACACCCCGAAAAAAAAAAATGCCTACGAGGTTTTCGACAAATGTTCCTTAGAACGTATTTTTGAAGAACCAACAGAGGATGTATTTTATTTCGATATACAGCACCCCAACAAGCAATTCCATATTGTAACTTGGAATGAAAGATACCATAATAGATTGTCAGTAAAAGCTTGGTAGAGCAGAGATTACGCAAATAAAAAAAATGTCGGAGAGTGCACCGGAAATAATTTTTCAATGTGTTAGTGTGATTAACAAAATTCATTCTAGAGTCAAGAGTAAGCCCCAAATATTTAAATTCATTCACTCTTTCAATTAGGAAACATTTATCACTACAGGAAACTGTTACGGAGCCGTTCATTGACCCTCATTGCCTTCCTAGTCCCATCTCCTGCCTCCCACCATACAAACTCCTGAAAACAAAATACATTGAATGACAAATGAAAGTAAACAAATAGTTTCACTCGAGACACAAAGCGAAAAATATGTATTCCGGCAGCCAAACCTCAGTAAAGCATAAATGAAACTCACATGTCCAATTCCTAGATCCTTTCCCTACAAATAATCATAATATTAATTCTACAATCATAGACAAAACTAACAATAAACGATATAAATGTACTTACAATCCTCTCCAATCGTCCGACAACCACGATGTTTTGACAGTTTGTGTTTTTTTTTTTGTTACAAGTTTGTCTGCGCTTTCTCCTTTCTTCCAATCTCTTCCTTTCCTTTCATATTAAAATGTTTTCCTTTAAAATTTCCCCAATTGGAAACTGATGGCCCGATTCCAACCCATTCCCGGTTTTGTGTTGTGTAATGACTGATCGTGTAGGTATACGTTTTTATTTTATATTATTTTATTTTTTTTAGTGATTAGGATTAGATTATGTATTTTATAACTAGGAGTATTTATTTTTGTTGACCAAAACGAAACAACGAATCTTGACGACTGGAAGGTGAACTATTTCTTTCTCCTTCCAGGATTAGCAGAATAGAAAGGGAAATTAGAAAGGGATTGATAGAAAAAAAAGGAAGGAATAGGGTATAGAAGGAGGATAAAGAAAGAAAACAAATAGACCGACAAGTGACTCAGAAAACAAAGAGGGGGATAACAAAAAAAAAAATATATCGTGTACATACAGACTTTCACGGTCAACTAGTCACAGCTGTGCACTTTGATAATTTCTGAGCGGTCGATGCCCTCGTAGCTAAGTGGATTTTTGTGCAAGGTTTCGTTGTGCATATACAAAAATACACTGCAAGAAAAAGTTTGAAGATAAATCTTGGATATAAAGCCGAACTGTTATCTGGTCTGTTCTGAAGGGCGTAAAGGTCATTTCATACCGGATAAGTCGCTGCAGAGGTTTGGGTCTAGTTTGGGCCACCACTTTTAGGTTGGTTGGTGCTCAGACCTCTGCCCTTTTGACCTTGGGCCTTAACCTCTTGTTGCCGTGCTGGGACAGTCTCCCGTGGAGGCCAGCGAAACCGCTTAAACGGATCTAGGTTGTACGGACATAGAGCCGCAACCATCCGATACATAAAACAACAACGACAATAATCACCACAGTGAACAAAGACAATTTTAACACAATAACAAGAATCCCAAAGTGACAACATTAAACAGTGAAACATATAATAACAAAAGGACAATAATATACAAAAATACTATACAATAAACATAAAGTGCAGTGCTCCGCCCCCGTTTGTGGCAACAACTACAACACGCACCAAGAAGTGCTAACACTCCGTAAAACGCAGTGGCGTAAAGTTTTAACTTAGGATTTTAGTTTAATTTTCATTTTTAATTTTTCTGGAAGCCTTATTTTTTTTTTTGTTTTAGTTTTCATTGAATTCCTTTTTTTTTGCTTCTTGTTTTTTTTTTTCAATCTTAGTTTTAGTTTAATTTTAATTAGTTTTTTTGAATTCGAGTTAAGTAAGGCTAGGGTACATTTTGTTTGTGAGTTCTGCCCTTGAATTTGTTATAGTGCGCGTCTCAGAGGCAATATTGGCTTCATACAATCACCGTCTCTTCTTGTGCTGGTACCAGGACAACGGGGGACCGTACATGAAACAGGTAGTATATGGTGAGGGGACAAGAACTACCCCGTCCGACGAGCTGAGCCGAGCAACCACAAGCATGCCGCGTCCTCCTCACCTGTATCGAAGTTGCCCCTGTGGCTCGACCCTGGTTCCCAACATAACAAAACATTATAACAAAAAGAGGAAAACGAAGAGCCGGAATCACAATAGCAACAAGACAGTTTATATCTAAGGCATTCAGGTGCATGAAAGTACACATTAACATCCAAAGGGTGTATAGAAGATAAGCAGAAGAACATTATCTTTGTTTTTGAGCTTATCACTAATTGATGTTCAGCAAACCAATGTCTCAACAAACTAAGATCCCAATTAATATCAGAAACTAGGTCCAAAGGACTGTTTAAGCCGTAAGTGATACCAATGTCATCAGCAAAGGCAGTTGGTTTACCCTTGAAACTAAGAGCAAAGAGTGAGTTAATGTAGATCAAAAACAGAATTGGACCTAAAACGGAGCCTTGAGGAACACCCAGGTTAAGTAACAATAATTCGCTCTTTATATCATCCAACTTTACTCTCTGCGATCTATTTGCAAGATATGACGAAAACCAGTGGAGCATGAAACCACGAAATCCAGCTTTCTCCAGTTTTCCCAACAGAAGATTGTGGTTAACCATGTCGAAAGCTTTGGTTATATCGATAAACAAACCAGCCGTACATTTTTTCCTATCAAGGTGTGACATTACAAGGGAACAAAACTATTTTTGTTTAAAAAAGTTCATTATTCTATTTTTCATTAGTTTTTCAAATATTTTGCTAAAGACAGAAAGAAGTGAAATGGGCCTATAGTTACCGATCTCAGTAGCGGAACCCTTTTTGAATAAAGGAATTACATCAGCACATTTAAGACATTCGGGAAAGACACCTTCAAACACACAACGATTTAAGACATATGCCAAGACATCAACTATAAAATACATAATTTTTTTAAGTACACAGTTTGACATACCATCAGCTCCGCACGAAGTCGAATTTGGTAGAGTACCAATAACTTTTAATATATCAATCGAAGTTATGGGCTCAAAAACAAAACTACTACTATTAAACAGTTCAGAACATCCACCAAAGGAAGGACAAGTACAACAATTCGATTTGATAGGACTCGGTTGTAGACTGCAGCCAACATTGGTAAAATAATAATTGAAAGCATTAGCAATAGTAATTTTGTCATTAACTTCAGAGTTACCAACACGCAACACAGTAGGTTTTTTAGAAGCAGTGGATTTATTAAGTAAGCTATTTACTACTCGCCATTCATTTTTTAAATTTCCCTGTGCTGAGCTAAATTGAGCACGGTAATAATTATCTCGGCAGATAGGAATTTCTTTTTTTTATTTCAATACACAATTTTGTATACCTTCTTTTTAGACTCAAGTTCTTAGGATTCTTTTTACACTTTATTCTGAGTTTATTTTTGCCAATGACTTTTAATAGACTCGAAATCCAAGGTTTAAGTCTTTTAACCATTTTTTTAGAAGACATAGAAGAAGAGCGAGATAAAATATGCTTGTTAAGACAATCAATAAAGACTGTAAAAGCAGTAGAAGAATCACTACAGGCATAAACATCATCCCACGACTCATAGCATAAATCATTTTTTAGTCTACTAAAATCAATTTTCGCTTTTCTTTGAAAGGAATTGGAAGATACACCACATCTGGTTTTGGAGATTTTTACAATAAGTCCCGTCATACAGTGGTCAGTAATTTTCAAATCCATAACACACTGTTCACATTCATTGAGCGCAACATTACTGAGAATGTAGTTCACCCGATGGATAGCAGAATGGAAAGCCAGAGTGAAAGGGAATCGAATGGGTGAATCGAATCTACGATTCACGTGAATAGCAGAATAGGCCTGCATATGACTTGCACATGCTTAGGATATCTTCACCCCGAGATTTCCTGGTGCCTTATCCCAGTCCTCCATGGCAGTCTTCATAGCCTTCGTTTGACTTCCCGACATGTCCGTTCAAATCTTCGCCAACAAACAAAAGTTCTTCTTTTGGGATGTTCTTGACGAGGTTGGTAAAATCTAGCAGAATGCATCTTTTTCGCTCTGCTCACATCCAACTTGGGGAGCATGTGCACTGACAATATTTCACACCTCACCTTGCATCACCAGTTTGAGAGACATCAAACGATCACTGGACTTTGAAATGGTCAAGACGCTACCAAGAAGCTCTTCTGCGGGGATGTTACCAACTGACTCCGTTCCTACCCAGTTCCGTCCCGTAGTAGAACATCTTGAAAGCTTTTGACCTAACGTCCAAGAAACACGCCCGATTTCCGGTGTTTCGCCATTTCGTTTCTTGAATACATAAGATGTCAACTCGCCTTCTTACCATCATCTATTTAAGCTCGTAGCTACGACCACTCATATTTCCAACGTTCCAACTCGCGACCGTTAGGTTTCGCCTAGCTCTATGGCTTTCACAAATTTATAGACATTCGAATTTCTGACACAACTTCTGTAATACACTAACACTACACCTGTCGAATAGTTACGTTTAATTCATTTTGTATTTTTTTCACACGAGTTTCAGGTAATACTTTTCTTCAACTATGATCAGGATTAAATGGATCATAATCTTCCCACTTTACGGCATTTCTACTGCGAGAGTTTCGAATAATGCCAAAGCTTCAAAATCATTTGTTTCGATTAAATTTATAAGTCTGCAAGGCTGTTAAAAAAAAAACACTCAATTCGCACGGATTTTGATTGCTAATAGGATGTTCTTTTTTTCCATTTTCTTTTTCTACACCTCATACAATTGAGATCTGTTGTTATGTTTACTTGTTTTGAGTTTTACTCATTTCTTTTTTTTTTTGCCTTTACAGAAAGCTGTTGAACTTGGTTGGAAGACGCTTCGTGTCAAGGTACGCGGCATTGGACCTGGTCGTATGGTAAGACTTTTTTCTTTTGTAATTAAATTCTAAAAATATTTTTTTTTAATTACAGTCTGCCATTAAAGGCCTCCAAATGAGTGGACTTAATATAGTATCAATCACTGACAATACGCCAGTATCGTGGAGACCGCCTCGTCCTCGCAAACAAAGAAAATTGTAAACAACCTACAAAAAAATAAAAAAATCTTTAAATATAAAATTAATTTTATTTTAAACATATAGTTGGTTTGTTTTACTTAACTATAACTGAGGTACACATATATATTTATTTAATTAAAATACGGACATTTCGAAATAAAAATAACTTAGGTAAAAAAATACATTAACATCGACAGTGTCAAGATAAAATATCGACTCTCCTTCCACCTCCTACTCCCTCACATTCATTGTTTTACCGCAGCAAGCCGGGATCTAGTTTTTACTCTCTTCTATTTCGCAATACATTATAGGAAAGGTACACAAAATAACGCGGAATAAAGATAATAATAGATAAGCATGCTTTCAATGGCTGTTATGGATTCTGGAATGATACAACGAAACGAGGAACAGTTTTCATCACGCAGCTGACGCCTTACAGACGCGATAATGCCGGCATATTGACTTGAGTAGCTTCTGGACATTAGCAGGCATGTATTTCTTTATTATCTCGAACGGGCAACATGTATAATTGCGATTCCGATTGCACAATTGGTTGAACAGCCAAGTAAGCAGCTCCATATTGATGATTAGTTGATTTATGCCTCGCAAGTCTGTACTAACGGTGGGCATGTCAACCTTAAGTCTTATGTTGAGTCCATTATCCGGACGTATACTCTGCGTTATGCAGCTGTTGAGGAACTCTTGTGCTGCAACTGCTATACTTCGACCATCAGCTTTGTCATCACTCTCACAGTTGTCATACTTTCCACGGTTGTTGCCCCCACTTTGGAATTGTAGGGCACTGCCTAAAGACGAACAGTCACCGCAAGGCAAATTCGAAAAAAAAGAATGACTGTTACAGCCGCTGCCACCAGGGCCATCACTTTCATTGTCTGGCAATGGACCGCCCTTAAATAAAGATTCAGTTAAGTCGCAGTCCATTGACGATGAGACACACGACGGCTGGAAGACTATTGTGGAGGCATGTCCCGAACGACCAGAGTTGAGTGGAGTGCCTTCTTCCCAAAGATTCGTTACGGGATCGTATACCTCGACAATGCGTAAGAAGTTTGAACCATCGAATCCACCCATTGCGTACAGTTTGCCCTCAAACGGAGTGAGCGACAGAGCACTTCGGGCAATTTTAACTGGTGCCATCGTCTGCCACACTTGGTTTTCGGTATCGTAACGTTCAACTGAAGCCAGTTGACGGGTGCCATCGAATCCACCGACCACGTAAATATATTGATTAATTGCAGCAACACCTATTTGGAAAGGAAACTTTAAAGGACAAGAAAATGTAATCGTTGTTTGTGTTTTGCTTTACCTGAACCACTGCGACCGATCTGCATTGGTGGAATGAAGTTCCATTCGTTGTTCTCCGGATGGTAGCATTCCACAGTTGCGAGGCGATTTGTCCCATCGAAGCCACCAATAGCGTAGAGTAAACGGTTGATGACGGCAACGCCGACGCCAAGTCTTTTAGAATGCATTGGTTGAACGAGTGTCCATCGATCCTGTTCTGGGTCGTAGCTGTTGCAAACAAAGAATGAGAAAATCTAAGTTGATAGTGGAAGACATGGGCAAAAGGCAAATAGTGGTTGCATTGAAAATGGACAATTAATCACCCTTTTGTATTTTCGATCATTTTTAAAAAGATAAATTGAATTTGACATTCGTGTTGGCTATTAAAGCAAAGTTCGAAGACCAAAACAAATTCAATTCGTTCGCGAGCAAATCGAAATTAAATTTCAGCATTTTGATTCGATGGCTAATTTAATTTTTTAGATCCTGTAAAATACAATTTGTGTTCGCGAACGATTGAAATATGCTGGGAAAGGCAAAATTTGAATCGCTCGCGATACGATCGCGAGAAATTTACTTGAGAACCGATTACGAATTAAATAATAAGAGAAAAATATGATAATCTACAAAGAAAGTTTATTAAAATATCTTTATTTTTTGAGATTCAATGTTGGATGCCTTTTTTTTTTTTTTTTTTTTTTTTTTTGTCGGGATGTGTGAAACTTTCTGCACTGGAGCACTCAGACTCAATACTGGTCCATTGTACTGCCAGGCAGACACACCACATTTTACTGTGGGAATTTACTCGTTTTTCTAAGAAAAACGAGAAGGCGCTTCAATGATAAGGAGCTTAGGTTTACAGCACTCACCATATCCGCACCAAATACCTGCCACCTGATACGAGCAAAAGCAGGACAATCACAGACGAAATGTTCCGCAGTGTCGTCGCTTTCTCCACAGGCTTCGCAGTTGGTGGTGTCGCTTAGGCCTAGCACCTTAAGGTGTTTGGCAAAAGCGTAGTGTCCCGTAAGAACGCCAGTAGTCTGTCTGCAGTCTTTTCTGTTCAGAGACAACAAGAATGCCGCGGATTTCCCACAGACGTCGGGGAGCATTTGCTTAGTCTGTCTGCACCCTGGAGAGTCATGCCAACGGCGATTGTGTTCATAGGAAACCCAACCGTCAATGGAAGCCCTGACCGAGGACGATGGCAGACAGATCGCTGGTTCAGGTCCTGAGAGGTCCCCCTCTGAGCCTTGTCTAGCAAGTTCATCGGAGATCTCATTTCCCGTGATCCCGTTATGACCCGGGACCCAGACAAGTTTAAGTGAATTCAGCCTTCCGACCGAATTCAGAGATATCTTGCATTCACGTACTATTTTGGAGGTAGTTAAGGGTTTGAGTAAGGCCTTAAGCGCAGCCTGACTGTCGCTACAGACGCAGATACTTCGCCCCCTCCACCTGTTCCTCGTAACATAGTCCATGGCCATTAGGATAGCATAAGTCTCTGTTTGGAAGACTGACGCATGTTTGCCTAACGGAAAGAAAAGTCTAACGCTATCGCTCTCCACGAAGACACCAGCACCAGATCCTTGATCGGTTTTGGAGCCATCCGTAAAGATTCGACTGCATTCCCTTCCAGGTTCAGAGTCCGGCCAGAGCCAGTCCTGGACGCGAGGAAAGTCGACCTCGTATTTGCGCTTTAGCCGAAGTTCCGGTGTCATCGCATCAGACGGCATATCCATAAGACAGGAGTCGAAGGACAACCGTTGCGCAAGTTCATCAAAACTCCAGTGCGAGTTATACCAAAAGCCACCTCTTGTAAGACGTGAGATAGCCTTGATTGCACAGCCCATGATGTAAACATCAAGGGGCGGAAGGTTCAATAGTGCATCTAGGCCGGAGCCAGGCGTGCTGGGGAAGGCCCCCGTGCAGCCAAGACATACCTGCCTTTGGAGTTTGGCAAAAGCAGCAGTGACGTATTTACGTGAAAGCTTATTCCACCAAACAACCGATGCGTATGCTATAAATGGTCTTATCATAGCCGTATAAATCCATAGGACTCTTTTCGGTGATAAGCCCCATGTCTTGCCGAAAATGCCTTTGCACTGCCAGAAAATAGACAGCGCCTTGGCAGTCTTCAGCTCAACATGTTTGGACCAAAGAAGTTTGCTATCCAGGATGACTCCCAGATACTTTGCTTCATTGGAGAGTTGGATTGTGACGCCTTTTAGCACTGGCTGAGTCAACCCGACCAGCTTCCTCCTTCTCGTAAAGAGAACAACCTCAGTTTTAAGAGGATTGACCGAGAGCCCATTCCTAGTGCACCATTCGTCGATCACGTCAAGGGCCGCCTGCGCCTTGGCGCATACAGTCGCTAGGCATGATCCAACAGAAAGCACGGCAACATCATCCGCGTACGCCTGAGCGTAAATATTAGAACTGTTGAGTGCGTTCAACAGAGAGTCGACCAGCATACACCACAGCAGTGGAGACATGACGCCGCCTTGCGGGCGGTTGGATGCCTTACTACGACTGTAGTAGCCAGAGTGTATAGAGAGCACCTGAGCGAGAGATTTTCCGCTTAAGGCTTTCACCTTCCACAGACGCCAAAAATATATGAAACCGGTAGCGCGACATCATCAAAGAGGTAGCCGAGAGTACTGTAGCTTAGCAGCCAACCCCGCTAAAGGGCCCTTGGTATGATGAAAAGTGCGACCAAAAGAAAATGGTGACAAATGTGCACATCTGCAAACGCTGCAACGCAAAACTAGGGTAGCAGGGGAAGAGTATGAGAAAAGCCATGAGAAAAAGATTCTGCGTAGATGGAAGAGGGCATACGCAGTCTCCCAGCTCAATGAAACCGAAGTTTCGCAATCGAAACAACATCCGGGGTCTTATAAAAAGGCCAGCAGCCAGGCATTAAGACTGGAGACCAGTCTTCGCAATAGAGAAATAACATTTTTCACCGAAGCACAGGGAATAGAACATGTATTTAGCAGCCTTTTCAGTAGCTCTAAATAGGCATTATGCTAGAGAGAGAGAGATAGGCAAGAAGAAAACCCACATCTAGTCAATGGGATAGTATTGAAAAGGTTGACTGTGAAAAACTTAACGAGCAAAAAGGCCACGGACTCTAGAAGTTTACCAGAGGAGCTTTTTAAATACATACAAGATGTGTCAATGCGCATGCACCGAATCATTATCCAGTTATGGGTGAAAGAAAGCATGCCCTCAAGAGTGAATTATTAGCTCCATATGTTGTGGCTTTCGACCCGGCAGATCGACAATAGGTCAAGTCTTGGAAAATACCAACGAATTTCAAGTCGAGACGCACCATATTCAAAGCCGCATATGATAGCATTCATCGTCAGGAGCTCTACGTAGCGATGGCCGAATTCGGAATTCCGCCAAAAGTGATCCAGTTAACGCTGGAAAATACGCGGTGCAATATGCAGTATGGAAACAGCTCTTGTTCTGGAGCAGATAGTACGCAGGGCAGGCTAACTCACTGCTTTTCTCTTATTATTCATCTGCCAGTTTCATCGATTATCTAGTAGATATATTTCCTGTAGAATGCAAGTGGATCGTATGCGGATTCTGGACGTTTCGTGTCTTAGATGTTTAGGCCCATACATACGAGAGCGACCAATTACCCGCGTCCAAACGATAATTTTAAGTTTGACACTTCATTCATATGACGTCGCGGACGGCCGAATTCGAATTAGAAAACTACAAGCTAATTTTTATGATTTTTGGATTTCTAGGGTAGGGTAGTCTAGGGTCACCGAACACTGTTTCATAGGCAGACATGCAACAAGGCTTGGCGTCCACACAAATGACTTCTGCAGAAGCTGTATGGACGAGGAGGAGACAATTCGCCACCTTCTCTGCACATGCCCTGCTATCTCTCAAAGACGTAAACTCCATTTAGGATCTTTCTTTTACAATGATCTTAACGATCTCATTTACACCGACATCAAAAGTCTGTCTAGCTTCATTAAAAGCTCCAACTGGTTCAACGAGTAGGAGGATGATACATCCGTGTGGTATCACAATGGACCTGTCATTGGTCTAAGTGTGTCGGCCTCTGCCGACTGCCACTACAACCTAACCTAACCATGACCACAGTGACAAAGTGTTCTCAAGCCGAGTGGGCCTGCCGATATGTATTGTAACCAGCAGTGCGCTATGTTACGTGGGGTATTTCTTTTATCAACTCGCATAAAGTTATATTATCCATAAATATATAACAAAGTAAAAATAGTTTATTATATATAATTCTTGAAAATGGATAGCCCTCTCTACTGGTCTGCCTGTGGGCTTCACGGATCATTAATCGTTCGCGTTATAATATGCAAACGTAAATTTATTTAGTGTCTAGGCTTCCTTAAGCCGTGCAAGAAATATTTTACCCCATCTGATCTGGCAACAATTTATAAGGCGTCATCACATCAAACTTGAGTATAACGGGCCGGTGCCCCAATCACATATTTTTAGCTACTCAATAGAATACACAAACGCGTGATAAAACTTATTCAGGGCTATCGGCAATTCAGTGTGTGGGCGTCACTCAAAAAAACAAAACTTTGGAAAAAATCGAATTTTGAGCTAGAAAGCTGAAATTTTGTATATATGATCTATGACTCCTAAATCTGCTCGGGATAAAAAATTTTCAAAATCCGCCCACTGACACGCCCACAAATAAATAAAACAATTTTTTTATACCCTATTCTAAGGGTATATTAATTTTTGAAAATCCAAAGTTTGAGCTAGGGAGCTGAAATTTATAATATATACTCTCTATGGGCCCTTTATGCTCATGTGTAAATATTTTTTAAAATCCGCCCACAGACACGCCCACAATTTTTTTTTTTGAAAATTCTAAGTTTGAGCTAGGGAGCTGAAATTTATAATATATACTCTCTAGGGGCCCTTTATTCTCATGTGTTATTTTTTTTTTTAAATCCGCCTACTGACACGCCCACAATTAAATAAAACAATTTTATTGAAACACCTAAGTTTGAGCTAGGGAGCGTTTTTTTTTTGATAAAATCCTTTAAATGTTATATAACAAAATATGTAGAGCGTTCTTAACAATTCAACCATACTTAGACTTTTGTCACGCCCACTTATGAGGGATAGGAATAAGAATAGGGTATCCAACAGTTCGCCCAAGCGGACTGTAGCCCGTCCCTATGTTTTTTATATAAAATTATCGAAATAAAACTTGAAGAAACATAAAGACAAAATTCTTCTTCTTTTCTAAAGCTAAAAAAATCGTCTTTTTATTTGAGCCACAACAAACCAATGCAACTCTTATTTCACTTTTTTGATTTAAAATACAAACTTAAAAGCAACCGACTGCTTATCCACATACAAAATGCTTAGATTTTTGAATTTCCACCAGCATACTTGCGAAGGAAATATTCCGGAGGGAATTTCGCGAAGCTCCGGGGGCAATTTTTGTCTACGATACCAATTTATTCCGGAGGGAATTTTTTTCCTTTTTTCGAAATTCAAGCCGATACCTATTTTTGAAAAATGGGAAATATTCCGGAGGGAATTTTGTTCACGATAGCCCTGATTGATGAACGGGATATTGCGGAAACGTTTCCTGTCTATCGCTGTTTTTTCGATAATTCACCATAAGAGCTCAAACGAAATGGCCAGCTGCATTCCACACTTAGGACATTTAAACCGCAATACTCGCCATGCCAGGAATGCGCATCAGTTTACCCTTATGCCTGTATTCGGCCGTAGAGTGTAATACAGAGAATCTTTTCTTAGCCGTACAACCCTAATGTGGAATGCTCCTCCTGCTCCATTTTTCACAAAAGCGTTCGCGTACTTTTCTTTGAAATGAGAGGATACTCTCTCGACTTTCGCGGTTTGACAGTTTTCATTTTTCTACACATAAAAGTACGAGAACGTACCTAAAGATTGATAACACAGGTTATAATAAAAACTCCATGAAGGAGCAGATTGGGCTAAATAGCTTTGATGGTTTTCGTAAGATGTCTTATTTCTGCGGGAAAAAATATGCTACGCTGAACACGATCATCTTTTATAGAAGTTTTTGACTTGTTGGTACCAAAAAAGCACGCGTGGGGAAAATGTTGTGTACTTTATCATTTCGGGCTCCTAAAGATATTCCGAATTTCAGCTTTTTTGGTTGAATTTTAAATTGTGACGGACGGACATAGCTACAAGATAACTTTCGAAGCTGATCACAAAAATAGCAACTTTTAGGGGTATGTTACAAACTATGAGTCAATATTTACATATATATGTAATTAATACAGGGTGTTAAAATAGTAAAATATGTTTACGCCTAAAGTAAGGATTGTATCGAGCGCTAAACCTATTTGGTTCAACAATAGAATCGTGCATTTAAATAATAGAAAAAATAAGATCTTAAGCAGTTCCGAAAAAGAACTTCTGTTAGTTTATCGGAGAATTTGATGTTTTAAATAAACTTCTTTATAGACAGTTGTATGCTCTTTCTGTAGAATCTAATTTAAAGACTAACAGTAATCGTTTTTGGAGCTTTATCAATAGCAAAACGCAATCTAATGGTATTCCTAACTGTATGCGTCATAATGATGTATCATCTTGCGGCCTTTTAACCATCTGTAATATGTTTGCTTACCACTTTCAGTCTGTATATTCAAGCGGTATTATTCCGCCTATAAACTCAAGTAATAGCTTAGTGTCAAGTAATTATTTAAATGTTGGTAACCTAGAGTGTTCAATCCACGAAGTTCAAATTGTTCTTTCTCTATTAAAACTAGATACAAATCCTAGTTCCGAGGGCATCCAGCCAATTTTATTTCAAAAGTGTTCCGTGACTCTATGTTTAGTGTTTAACTTGTCTCTGCAGACTGGGCATTTTTTGAAGGTTTGGAAGAACTTATTTGTAACACCAATTTATAAATCTGGATCAAGGCAGGATATTACTAATGATCGTCCAATATGCAAAATTTCGACCATACCCAAGATATTTGAAAAACTTATTAATGAGAAACTTACACCTCTCTAAAGGGATTTATCTCTCCGTTTCAACACGGATTTGTGCCTGGTAGATCTACCACTACAAATTTCTCAATCTTTTGTCACACTGTCTTGAACGACCTTGAGAAAGGGTTACAGTGTGATGTAATTTATACTGACTTTGCTAAGGCGTTTGACATCGTTAATCTTTATACATCAATTTCCAAACTTTGGTTTGGATTTCACTCCAATTTTGATTCGCTCCTATCTTACGGATCGTATTCAGTATGTTCGCATTAAGGACGTACTTTCATCACCAGTGTATGTAACGTCTGGAGTCCCCCCAGGAAAGTTATCTGGGCCCTTTGCTTTTCCTTCTATTTATTAACGAAATTTCTGATTTGTTTTTGAATTCCCAGTGTTTAATGTTTGCCGATGATTTTAAGGTGTTCCGATCTATTAAGTCTGAGCATGATTGCATTCTTTTGCAGGAAGATCTTGAGAGACTGTCTATGTGGTGTCATAATAATGATCTTCGACTCAATGTCTCCAAATGTCAAAGCTTATCTTTTTGTCGTAACCTCTCCCCAGTTTCATTTACGTACGTGATCGATAACTCCCCATTGTCCATTATCTCATCTTAGAAAGACCTAGGAGTCATATTTGACAAAAAACAAAATTTCTGTAAGCATATTGACTTCTTGGTTGCTAAATGCAATGTTGGGTTTTATATTGCGGAATTCTAAATATTTTCACTTATGTTTATTCGAGATTTAATAAACAATCATATCGATTGCCCTTTTCTTTTATCAATAATTGGATTTTATGCTCCATCAAGAGTACTTAGAAATCGTTCATTGTTTTATGTTCCATATCATAGAGTTAATTACGGTTGTAATGAACCAATTACCGATGCCTTAAAGAATGTAATAAGCATAACAGCACAGATAATAAAGTACATACTCGTAGATATCGCATGCAGAGTAAAACATATGTCGCTTTTTCAGGCGAATTGGATTTACTCCTGCATCCCCGTTTGATCGAACTCGTTCGAATCGTGCATAAGACGTGTTGTTCTTAGAACCACAATTGCTTGTTGCTTTTGCTTATTTCTCTTTGTGTTTTGTTTGTCATTATTTCGGTTTTTGTTTTCATGTATGCACTAGGTACATGTTATGATTTTCAGATTCTGATTGTGATTCAATTGAAGGAATTTCTTGTTCAAGGTTATTTCCTTTTTTTTAAACAGTGAGAGGGGATTAGCAGGAAAGTATCACCCATATTGCGAGTGCCAATCGACAATTGATAATTGACTATTTTCAATGTGTGCTATTGTGAACGAACGATTTCAAAGGATTGCATTAATTGAATGCGATTGATAAGAATATCAATGAATGCCATTTGTTCACAATAGCACACATTGAAAACAGTCAATTATCAATTGTCGATTGACACTAGCAATAGGGGTGTATATCTTGCAATAGCAACTTGGGATACCTACTACTTTTAGGTCTTGGGGTGTTGGTTTATAGTGAGGTCCCGATGCATCTCACTTTTGGGGTGCTGGTTTATGGTGAAGTCCCCGTGCCTCTCACTCTTGTTGTGCTGGTTTATAGTGAGGTACCGGTGCCTCTCACTCTGGGAGTGCTAGTTCATAGTGAGTTTCCCGTGCCTCTCACTCTGGCGGAGTTGGTTCAATTTCGTGAATTTCTTGCATTTGTTTTCCTGACAAAATTTGAATTTTTTGATTTTTACTGGTAATTCTTTTTTTGGATTTTCCAAGCACAATGTTTTCGCAAGAGAGTAAGAATTGCAAAGTAAACAATTTCTTTGCGATGCTCAAAACATTGGTTTTGCTTATCAAACCAGTTCAAATCTCTAAGGTTTGTTATTCCATGCTATGCTCTCCCTTATATATATTTCTAATATGCGGACGATCTCTTAAAATTGTATAATTTACTTTGAAATGGAGCTTACAATTACAAATATTAAAAATAACCATCAGTTGGTGCTAAGAGACTTCCAAAATCACTATTTTTGGAAAAATTCTTAGCAAAAATGAAAAATTCTGAGGGACATGTTTTTTGTTCATCACCTTTCAAAAATAATTTCAAACATTTTGCACACTTGTTTTTTAAAAGAATTTTAAATGCCAGATATCCTGTAAAATAACGCATGGCAGTCGTTTCCTATGAAATTCCATTTGTAATTTTGATTTCATTTATCACTTTTTGGAACAAAGTACATATTATCAAACACAGTTTTCTTGCGTGCTTTAGGTAACAAAAAAGTTCTTGATGTTTGCGGTTGAGTCTGGGAGGTATCTAAATTTTAGTATTCTACATTGTCATTATCACAATTATGTACTATGAGGAGAGAAAGCAATTAGATTTGATTACAGATTTTTTGACATTAAGACATTAAATTCGTACACAGAGGGATTTTTGTTATTTCCACCTTTACTGCGAATAATAGAAAATAAATTTTCCAAAATATCTTGATCTTGATCTTTGTAAGTTAATACTCAACTTTCCCGAATAAACCATCACTTATATCTTCACTAAGTAATAAAACCCCGTTTATTGTCTGTACCATTTCTTTTACACAAAAGTTCATTGGAAGATTAGTTGACTCTTGCATTCATCTTAAGTAAGACAATAATTGTTTAAGCTCATTATAAGCTGGATTTCCAACCTGCACTCCACGCTTTAAAATATATTTATCGTAATGAGACCCACTGTCCATACAGTCGAAATCATTATTCATTTTTAATGTAAACGCTTGTGTTGCTAGAGCTTGATTTGAGCTATTTTTTAGGCAATTAAGGTCATGAGCAGTTTGTATTGATGCTGCCGTTGTCCTACTAAAGTTTTCCGTTGCCAAGCGAACACTCATTTTTTCAAATGCATTTGGGGCTATGTGTATACTTGTAAATTTCAAGCATGTTTTAGCCACATTATCTCTTTCTAAATTGAATATTTCTCTGAAAACATCAAAGGAAACACTACCATCTGGAGTTAGCATATCAGATTTGAGTAAAACATTACGCATGGGTTTTAATAGATAGGAAAATCATAAAAACAAAATATTTTTTCATTATTGAGAATTGTAAAAGGATTTTCTTCTGTAACACCTAATAATTGGTAAGCTTTCCTGTTGTTAGGTCCTTGCTCACAAACTATAGCGCACACTTTCAGACCATGTTCTTGGCAAATTGTCAAATTATTTTCTAAAAAAAGATTCCAGGTTAACCCCTTTGACAGAGTTTGCTGAAACAAAATAATTTAAAATACTTCTCCAGCTATCCATGTTTACCAATCTTTTTCGAGGAGCCTAACGATAAAATGTGGATAGGTGGGGAAGTCTAAAACCCAATTTATCTCGAAGAAAATTATAAACGTTCTAAGATCTTCAAAAAAAAAATGTTTTCGGAAAGTTTTCTTGCGGCAACATTATATTTTTTGGACTTGGACAGCCCCAACGATATACCACAAAACATGTTTCAATGCTCTGAAATATCAAGTATGTACTTGAATTTGCGATGATAAACTAGTTGATATTTTGCTAGTTCGTAGAGCGTTATGCGTTTTAGTACTAGAGCGCAGTCCACTTCGACTAGCTGTGCCACGGGGCCAAAAACCTTTGTACAACTTATCGGAAATGTGTCTGAAGGTAGTACAACAATGCAGTCCACTTCGACAGGACCAGCTCCTACTAGCAGCCGAGGCAGCGGTCAGACGACAGTGATGTCAGTTCCGGAGGACCCTCCCCAAACAACCAGCAAAGGTAGTAAAAATGCCATTGGGCATGCTACCCCGAGCGGTTCTGGGAGGAGCACTAAGGCAACGGCCACCGCGTCGTCCAATCGTCCCTTCCTGCAAGAAAAGATTACTTTCCCTAGGAGAACCGGCAATTCCGCTGAGAACACCTCCAACCCGGCCAACGCCGCAACTGGGCGGTCAAACCAGGGATGGAAAAAAGATGAGTCAGCCAGGCAGTTAACAACAGGTCGCCCTGGACTGGCTGCTTGCCGAAAAGGTAAGGGCCCAAAAAAAGCCCAATTACTCAGGCAAGCCAGATCCTTAAAGGAGGATCTATGAACACCATCAAGGTGCTTCAGGCGAACCTCCATCACGCTAAGGGTGCGTCCGCCACTTTTAGTATGCGGTTTGCCGAGGAAAAGATAACCCCAGGCCTCATCCAGGACCCTTGGGTTATCAGCGGACACATTAAAGGTCTTGGGAATAGGGCAGGTAAGTTAATTTACAAGTGCGGTGAGCAAGTGCCGAGGGCGGCCTGCTTAATCGATATAAATAGCAACTTTCTTCCCATTCCAGAATTCATCAGCAGAGACCTATGTATATGTGCCTCTGCGTATTTCCCCGGAGACGAAGACAACATCCCCCCACTAGAGGTACAGGCACTCATCCGCTACTGCCTACGAAACAACTTACACTACGTCATTGGGTGCGATACCAACGCGCACAATATGATATGGGGTAGTAGCGACAACAATAAGAGGTGAGTGAGACATTATAAACAAGGGTTCCAAACCAACCTTCATAAATTCGATTCGCGAAGAGGTACTTGACCTCACGCTCGCTAGTCCATTTATGGCAAATTTCATTGAAAGTTGGCATGTGTCAGATGAGCCCTCGCTGTCGGATCACCAACACATTAGGTTCGACCTGCCCGGTCAACTGTCACAGGCCACAATTAGATACGATCCTAAGTCGACGGACTGGAATACGTATCGAGGACTTGTCCTCTCAAAAACGGATATGCTAATTTCGTCAATCGAGTCCACGTGCACCTTGACGAAGCAGCACACCAGCTCAACAAAGTGTTACTAACCTCCTACCAGAGTAGTTGCGTCGCATAAAGCGACGTAAGGTCCCCTGGTGGAATGACAAACTTGCTGAATATAGGAAGAAGGTTAGGAAACTCTTTAATCGAGCCAAACAAACTAAAAGGTGGGACGATTATAGGATCGCTCTCACAGAATACAACTCAGAACTGAGAAGATCAAAGCGTGCTACATGGAGGAAGTGCTACGAAGACATAGTAGATATGCCGGTAGCAGCTCGCATCCACAAAGCGCTAGGCAGAGATCATAATAACGGTGTAGGTTTACTAAGGAAACCAAATGGCACCTACACGACGGACCGAGAAGATTCAATCAGAACACTTCTTCAGGTTCACTTCCCAGGTTCTTCTATTCGCGACATAAGCGGTAACTCTAACGATGTGGACCCCAAGGTACATATAGATAGCAGAGTAAACAGCTTATCTGGAAAAATGTTTAGCCCAAATAAGGTTAGATGGGCAATTGGCTCATTCAAACCATTTAAAGCCCCAGGTAGTGACGGCATACTTCCGGCCCTTATCCAGAGGTTTTTTTTTTTTTTTTTTTTTATTAAATTCTGGCTCGCCAAGGCGATTAAATATGGGGCACTTTGACCTAAAAAGATCTTTTGTGCCGTGTGGGCCAGAAAAATTTAGACTAGTAGAGTTTCCACTTTCCGTGTAAAGCGGACAATTCTACTAGTAGAAGAATTCTTTATGTCCTCAGGGCACATTTGTTCCCTGAAAAAGATCTTCTTTCTAATTCCGTTTAGGGCCGGACATTCACATAAAATGTGTTCAGCTGACTCGTCCTCTTCAAGACAGAGTCGGCACTCAGGAGAGTCTGCTATTTTCATTTTGTGTAGATGATATCTTAAACCATGGTGGCCAGTAAGGTAACCTACTAAGTTCTTGATATCATGCCTGCTTAGGTTTAGGCATTTGCTGGAATTTTTATTGAAAGGCCGAACGGCTTATTTGGTCTGTCTTAAACCTGGGATGCTTTCCCAAAGATGGATACATTTTCTGTATTCCCAGCTTTTTATTGCTGCCGTTGCTGCTGATCTAGGAGTGCAGCAGAAGGGTTCAGGACCTATGAAGGGTGTTTCCGAACCTTTTCTGGCCAGTTCGTCGGCCTTTTCGTTACCTTCCACCCCGACATGACCCGGAACCCACCATAGCTTGGTCTTGTTACTTGTTCCGAGTGCCTGTAGGGTGTTGAAGCAGTACATGACTGATTTGGAGTCAATCGTATGCGAGCTAAGGGCGTTTATAGCTGCTTGACTATCCGTGAATATATGGATGGTTGCACCTTTTATACCAGATAGATTTATGTGGCTAGCGCATTCTTGAATGGCGTGGAGCTCTGCTTGAAATACGCTGGGACTTTTCCCCATGGGTATCGTAAAGCATTTGTTTGGTCCGTATATTCCCGCTCCTACCCCTGCTTCCATTTTATAACCATCAGTATACCACTTTATGCCGTTGTGGCTGTTAGGTGGGTTATTACTAACCCATGCTTCTCTCTTGGGGATCTCCGTGGAGAACCGCTTGTTGAAGCATAGTGTTTTATGAATGCGGTCTGTGACCGCGCAGTTCATGTTGAGTTCTGGCAGTTCATCAAGAAGTGTCTTAAGTTCCGGATGATCGTTAAGACTTATCTCGTTTAACTGTATTTGACTTATTGCACTGCGGATCGCCACTTTTTGAATGTATATGTGGAGAGGTGTAATAACTGTTATTGCCTCTATGGCAGCCGTTGGACAGGTTCGCATGGCTCCGGAGATACCAAGGCACGCAAGCCGGGGTTAGTGATGTCATACTGCCGATGGCTATTGCTTTATTTAGAGCTAGTTATAACTGGGGATACATTCCACTTTCCTGGAGACAGGTCAACGTGATTTTTCTCCACAAAAATGGCAATAGGCCAAGTGAACTGCCTAAATCATACAGACCCATCAGTCTAACATCCTTCTTTCTCAAAACCATGGAAAGACTTATAGATGTTCATATTAGGGAGCAGATAGTAACATCAAGCCCCCTGCACTCAAGTCAATTTGCGTACAGAAAGGGCAAATCCACTGAAGGTGCTCTTCACTGCCTTGTCAAAAAGGTAGAGGAGACTTTCAAGTCAAAGGAAATTGCACTTCGTGCCTTCTTGGACGTTGAGGGTGCTTTCGAGGATGCGGATTGTGGCCGCTATGTTATGGCGGGGGTAAACAGAGGCTGCCCGCAAGGCGGCGTCCTGTCTCCACTGCTGTGGTGTATGCTGGTCGACTCTCTGTTGAACTCACTCAACAGTTCTAATATTTACGCTCAGGCGTACGCGGATGATGTTGCCGTACTTTCTGTTGGATCATGCCTAGCGACTGTATGCGCCAAGGCGCAGGCGGCCCTTGACGTGATCGACGAATGGTGCACTAGGAATGGGCTCTCGGTCAATCCTCTTAAAACTGAGGTTGTTCTCTTTACGAGAAGGAGGAAGCTGGTCGGGTTGACTCAGCCAGTGCTAAAAGGCGTCACAATCAAACTCTCCAATGAAGCAAAGTATCTGGGAGTCATCCTGGATAGCAAACTTCTTTGGTCCAAACATGTTGAGCTGAAGACTGCCAAGGCGCTGTCTGTTTTCTGGCAGTGCAAAGGCATTTTCGGCAAGACATGGGGCTTATCACCGAAAAGAGTCCTATGGATTTATACGGCTATGATAAGACCATTTATAGCATACGCATCGGTTGTTTGGTGGAATAAGCTTTCACGTAAATACGTCACTGCTGCTTTTGCCAAACTCCAAAGGCAGGTATGTCTCGGCTGCACGGGGGCCTTCCCCAGCACGCCTGGCTCCGGCCTAGATGCACTATTGAACCTTCCGCCCCTTGATGTTTACATCATGGGCTGTACAATCAAGGCTATCTCACGTCTTACAAGAGGTGGCTTTTGGTATAACTCGCACTGGAGTTTTGATGAACTTGTGCAACGGTTGTCCTTCGACTCCTGTCTTATGGATATGCCGTCTGATGCGATGACACCGGAACTTCGGCTAAAGCGCAAATACGAGGTCGACTTTCCTCGCGTCCAGGACTGGCTCTGGCCGGACTCTGAACCTGGAAGGGAATGCAGTCGAATCTTCACGGATGGCTCCAAAACCGATCAAGGATCTGGTGCTGGTGTCTTCGTGGAGAGCGATAACGTTAGACTTGTCTTTCCGTTAGGCAAATATGCGTCAGTCTTCCAAACAGAGACTTATGCTATCCTAATGGCCATGGACTATGTTACGAGGAACAGGTGGAGGGGGCGAAGTATCTGCGTCTGTAGCGACAGTCAGGCTGCGCTTAAGGCCTTACCAAACCCTTAACTACCTCCAAAATAGTACGTGAATGCAAGATATCTCTGAATTCGGTCGGAAGGCTGAATTCACTTAAACTTGTCTGGGTCCCGGGTCATAACGGGATCACGGGAAATGAGATCTCCGATGAACTTGCTAGACAAGGCTCAGAGGGGGACCTCTCAGGACCTGAACCAGCGATCTGTCTGCCTGCATCCTCGGTCAGGGCTTCCATTGACGGTTGGGTTTCCTATGAACACAATCGCCGTTGGCATGACTCTCCAGGGTGCAGACAGACTAAGCAAATGCTCCCCGACGTCTGTGGGAAATCCGCGGCATTCTTGATGTCTCTCAACAGAAAAGACTGCAGACAGACTACTGGCGTTCTTACGGCACACTACGCTTTTGCCAAACACCTTAAGGTGCCAGGCCTAAGCGACACCACCAACTGCGAAGCCTGTGGAGAAAGCGACGACACTGCGGAACATTTCGTCTGTGATTGTCCTGCTTTTGCTCGTATCAGGTGGCAGGTATTTGGTGCGGATATGGTGAGTGCTGTAAACCTAAGCTCCTTATCATTGAAGCGCCTACTCGTTTTTCGTAGAAAAACGAGTAAATTCCCACAGTAAAATGTGGTGTGTCTGCCTGGTAGTACAATGGACCAGTATTGAGTCTGCGTGCTCCAGTGCAGAAAGTCTCACACACCCCGACAAAAAAAAAAAAAAAAAAAAAGTGCTTTCGATAATACCGGATACGACTCGATTGCCAGGGCGATCAGTAATAAAGGTATCGAAGTATCGACGAACCAATGGATCAGAGCCATGTTGAAAGTCGTATTATTACCTCCTCCTCTGGAGGTAAATCGGTGTCTGTGACGGCAGCCAAAGGCTGTCCCCAAGGAGGAGTACTCTCTCCCCTCTTATGGTCACTTGTCATCGACAACCTACTGGTCAGTCTACATAGATTAGGCTTTAACGCCATTGGTTATGCTGATGACCTATCTATTATTATTAATGGTAAGCGTAGCGCAACCATTACTGATAGCATGCAAAAAGCGTTGCTACATGTCTCAGAATGGTGTATTAAGGAAGGACTTTGAATCAACCCTCTTAAAACCATCCTGGTACCTTTTACGCGAAAAAGATTGGTTAACTTTGAACCTATCACCGTAAGTGGTACACCCTTGAGTTACTCCAAAGAGGTTAAATATCTGGGAGGGAGGCACTTTAGCAGTAGAGTCACAGCCTTTGCTGATGATCTGTATTTCACATACGACAACAATTCGTTGTTTGAATCAGTAATAAAACTGCAAAAAGACTTACAAATTATAAGGCAGTGGTTTGCAAAACATCAGCTCTTAATAAGTGAAAAAACTAAGCTTATGATCTTTAGTTTAAAGGATTCAGACCTAGTCGACTCTTTAATTTAATTTATAAAAGACTTATGCAGTAAGATACAATATCTTATAAATTAGCATTAACTCTTTAATTTAATTTATAAAAGACTTATGCAGTAAGATACAATATCTTATAAATTAGCATAAGCTTCAGTAAAACAATACTTTTGCTTTAATAGAGAGAGTACTAAGTCAAAAACAGAAAAAGAAAAGAAAAGAAAAGTTACTTAATAAATAAAAAATAATACAAAAAAACAATCAATGTAAACTAATAAGTATTGAGCTGACGCATTTTAAAGTTAGGAGTTAATGAACATACTTGCTTTATCGAAGCGTCTCAAAATATTGTCTAAGTCTTGCTTTAAACCGAGTGGTGCAGCCTATCAACCTAATATTGCGCGGAAGGGAATTCCATAACCGAATAGCATGTACATAAAAATGGCGGCTAGAAATAAGGTAAGAGTAGCGTAGTGGCACCAGGTCACAACTTCTAGCTGAGCGTGAAAATAAGAATCTGTTGTAAAGATAAGGTGGTTGTCGTGTTTGGATGATACTGTGAAGCATTTGCAAGGTCCTAAATGCAAAAAGTCTTTCAAGAGAGAAACCATATATTAGTCTGGAGTAAGAGGAAATGTGACAATATCGCCGCAGTCCGAATATGTACCTTGCCACACTATTGTAAACAACATTTAACTTCCTTTTATTTTCAACGTCGCAATTGCTGAAAAGTTCACACCCGAATAATAGTAGAGGAATGAGCAGTGTCTTAGCCAGTATCATCCTTGTTTTAATTGGAGTAATCCGCTGTGTAGCCCATAACATACGTAAACCTCCGTAGACTCTACCTATGGTCATTTGTATGTGATTTGTCCAGGTAAGGGTCTTATTAAAAACTACTCCTAAGTTTCTCACTGTGTCAACAAACTCAATCGGGGTAGTATTGAGTCGTATTTGGGGGAAGTACGTTGTGTCAATAGAGCATCTGGAGATTATTAAGCATTTAGATTTGGCTGGATTTAGGCATAGTCCATTAGTTCATATGACTGTAATGTATATTTTCATTCTACATCATGTGAGCAGTTATTTTTATCTTCTCACACTTGTGAGAAAGTTAACTATACAAACAAATCTAGATGCATTGAAAAATGCTTTAAGATAGAATCAGTTGAAAGTTATAAGTATCTTAGTGTCTTAATAGACAAAATCTATCTTGGAAAGCACATGTAGCCGATTTAAAATGTTATATGATGTCAGCCACCCGAAGTATGTTTATGCTTAAACCATACTGTTCGACAAAGCTTTTGTTGCCGTTTTATTATGGACTTGTGAATTCCAAGCTGCAATATGGTTTATCAAGTTGGGGTGGAACATACTACAGTACTCTTGAACCTCTTATTATATCGCAAAAGCATATTATAAGGATTATTTGTAAAAAAAATAGACTAACCAATAGTTGGCCACTATTTCATTGCCTTCGTGTTTTGCCTTTATGACATCTATATGTTTTCAAAGTTTTGAAAGTATTCTTTTTACGAAGCGGTTATAAAATCAGAAGCTCAGTTGCATATAGTCTAAGAGGTAATACCAGAAATCTTGTTGATGTACCACCCTCAAATAAAACTCACTATACGAATTTTTCCAGTGTGTCAGCACCAAAACTTTTTAATCAATTACCGTACAATATTCGAGTTTTCAAAATGCGTAACCTCTTTCTCAATAAAGTAAAGCAATGGCTTTTTTCAATGGATAGCTTGGAGGTTTGTATTACTGTTCATAAAATCATGTACTTAGATCTCATTGCTTATATTTTTCTTATATTTTATTTCTTTTCTTCTTTCAAATTATGTACATATGCCCCACAAATATTATTTATTGTGATTTTAAGGGCCTTTCGCCACTAGTCATTTACAAGACTATAGAATGGCTTCCTATTTATTTTTATTTTTGAATATGTTTTATTAGATCTATTATGAATTATTTTTTGTAACCCTCTCAAAAATGAAAATAAGAAATTAATAATAATAAAAAAACGCCATTGAGCGTGCGATAAGAGCCATGTGGGCCTATAGACGCCTATACGGCAGAACTTGGGGTCTTAACCCCAGAATGATACACTCGCTGTACACCATGATGGTAAGACCCATCATCACGTACGCCTCCATCGTGTGGTGGCTAAAAGTACTTGAACGTACTACGGCTAACAGACTCCAAAAGCTACAACGTGTTGCCTGTCTGGGAATAACTGGTGCCATGCGCACATGTCCTACGGTAGCACTTGAAGCCATTATTGGACTGTATTCATTCAGAAGACGGCTGCTAGATGCGCTATCAAGCTTCAGCTTGAATACAAGTACAACTCAAATGACAATGTGGGTCACCTGAAAATACTCAACTCAATACACACCTTCTACACCTTCTAGTTTTAATAAGCTGAAGTGGTCGGAGAACAATGCCACCCTCTATAGAAGGCTCCTTTCTCGGCACTTACTATCTCTGCCCCAACAATCCGCAGTCTCGTCTGAAGTGGTATGTGAAAGTATAGAACGGGTTATAAAGACCGCAGCCCCTTTTGCGTTGAAGAGTACACACACTTTTGTAGCTAAAAATGTATGGTTTGATAAGGATTGCAGAAATCTCCGTAAACTTTCGTTCGTTTACTTAAAACTGTTTAGAACGACCAATTCTCAATTTTTCAAAAACATCTATCTTCGCGTTAATAATGATTTAAAAAAAATGTGCTCAGTTAAGAAAATCACCTATTTAAAAAACGTGGCTAAGAAATTGGAAAACTGCACAAACTCAAAGATATTTTGGGAGACAGTGCGCAATCTTGGTGGGCGCAATCAGGGTATGAAGTTCTCTTTAGAAGCTGAGACGTTAGCAGCTCATTTTAAAACTCTACTCTCAGCTGATGAAGACCTTCATACCTTTGATTACGCGCTACCTGATACTAGAGTCAACGAGCTGGATTTAGAATTCTCATTGCCCGAATTGGAAGTAACGCTCCAAAGATTGAAAAACAGCAAGGCTCCTGGCCTAGACGGCATACCAGTCGAGTTTTATAAAAACAGCACTATTGATTTTAAAAACTACCTCTTGTCTTTCTATAACAAAGTGTACAATGATGGATGTGTCCCTAACAGTTTCAACGAATCTGTAATTTTTGCCATTTTTAAAAAAGGTGATGCTAACGCTGCGGAAAATTATAGAGGTATTTCAATTTTAAATTCAATAAGAAAAACTTTCACTGCAATCCTATATGAAAGGCTCTCAAAATGGATTGAGGATAACAGTCTTTTGAGCATCTTTCAAGCCGGTTTCCGCCCAGGTTTTTCAACCATGGATCATATCTTGGCCATTTCAAGCATTGCTCAACAATTTATAGATAGAAAAAGAAACTATACACTTGCTTTGTTGATTTTAAAGCTGCATTCGATAAAGTCAATAGACAAGCTTTAATATACAAACTTTCTTGCATTGGTTTGTCAAGAAATTTTCTCGAAGTGTATGCAAGTCTTATTTCGTCAACAAATGCAAGGGTATGGGACGGTTTCACATTTTCAAATCGATTTGATACAATTACAGGTGTTCCTCAGGGTTGTATCCTCAGCCCATTATTATTTGCTCTGTTCATAGATGATGTCTGCGAGATGAAGTCCTGTTGTACGCGGACGATCTAGTTATGCTTGCTGATAATCCTTTCACGCTTCAATTGCAAATAAACCGTCTAAGTTCATTTTGCGAGTCTTGGGGCTTGCAAATTAATACCCAAAAAACTAAGATTGTTATATTTGAAAAGAGACAATCAAGAAGGCGAGCGGAAGAAAAATGGTCTCTAAACAATACACACATTGAGGTTTTACAAGAGTTTAAATATTTGGGTGTCCTCTTGACCTACAATTTAAGCTATCTAAAGCACTCCAAAGAAATAAGCAACGAAGCTAAATTGGCTCTTAATATAATGTGGCCAAAGTTTTTTTCGAACCAAAATGTTGATTTAACGTCCAAGTACAAAGTTTTCAACGCGACAGTAAATGCATGCATGGCATATGGCGTCCAACCCGTCGGATACACACACTTCGAAGCTTTTGAAACTGTACAAAGGAACTTTTTTAAGAGGATATTTCGTTTGCCTAACTCAACACCCAACTACGCCATATATGTAGAGTCAGGAATAGTCCCTATATATATACAAAATTTGAAGGCAAATGCGAACTTCATTACTAGAGTGATGAAAAGAAGTGAAACTTGTCTTCACAAAATCATCTAAAGAAAATTACTTCGAGTGAATGCTTCCCCTTTTAAAAACTGGAACGAACTAGCTTTATCTTACGAAACAAGTTTAAACTTAACAGAAAATAATGTGACCGATTGGCAGGCTCAGTTTTCTGATGTGATTGCTAAGGTGGATCACAAAATGTTTCTGGATAACCTTTCCAGAGCATCTTCATCTACTTCAAGAGCTATTTATAGTCATTTAAACCATGAACTGCCCTCGGAAGTCTCTTACTTTAGTAATGAATTTTCAGCCTCGGTTATAAGTATTATTTTTAGAGTAAGAGTTGAAATTTTAAATTTGAACTTTATACCTCATCGATCAGACTTGCCCCAGCTATGTGATCTATGTAACGGAAGAGTGAATGAAGATATATACCATTTCGTTGCTGCTTGTCCTATTCTACAAGAAATTCGCCGGTTGCATTTTCGGGAAAGTTTTATATCTTTGGACAAACTTTTTGAAATTTTAAATGGAGCAATGGGCTGGCTCAGCCTCTTTAAATATTGCCAACATGCTCTTTCTTACCGTAAGAGTTTCACATATTAAACTTAGTCGATTACCCACTTATTGCAGTTTTGACCAAATTTTATACCTAACTATTTATTGTTTTGTTGCTGATCATACTAAATTTGATAATATCTCTTTTGTGTTTCAAATCACGTTAAAATTAATAATATTGTATAAACAGCTATTTCTAACCAAATTGTGTATTATCTTGGGTTTCAAATCATGTTAAAATTGATAAAATTTTGTATAAACAGCTAATCAAATTAACCAAATTGTATAATATTTTGTGTTTCAAATCACGTTAAAATTGATAGCATTGTTTTATATAATAATATTTCTTCATATCTTTTGTTAAACATTTTTATTTTTTTTTATTTTTTCCTTTTCTTTATATTTTAAAATTTTTGCTTTTTATTATTTCTTTTATTTTTAAATCATATTATGAAATGTCATCTCAGGCAGACGGCAGTATTGCCATGTCCTTATTCTTAAGTATACCAATTTGTAAACTTTATGATGAAAAAATAAAGAATCTATCTATCTCTATCTATCTATCTACTCAACTCAATTAAAAATTTGGACATGTTTTACACCATCCTTGACTTAATGGTAAGGGAATATAGTTTTGATAAACTATTTGAGGTAGAAATACTAGACCGTTCTAAATGGGTCTCGGGAGTTCCAGCTGTGGACCCAAAAAGTCTGGTATGGTACACCGACGGATCGAAAATGGAGTCTGGAGTTGGTGCTGGTGTCTTTGGACCCAACACCAGGGTCTCGATACCTATGGGGATGTGCCCCACGGTGTTCCAGGCGGAAATCCATGCCATTGAGATCTGCGCTATCTTAAACTACAACAAAGGAATTAAGGGCGCAAAGATACATATCTTTTCAGACAGTCAGGCGGCACTTCAGGCACTGTCGTCCAACACAATAGACTCTCTGACTGTAAGAAACTGCTGCTGCGCCTTACAAAAGCTAGCTAAAAACAACAAAGTTAAACTCGGATGGTGCCTGGCCACCGAGGTTTTGTAGGGAATGAATCTGCAGATGAGCTCGCCAGAGCTGGTTCTAAAGCCGCTTTCGTCGGTCCCGAACCGTACTGCAGTGTCAACTGGACTACTGCTCTAGGGCTTATCAACGATTGGGAGCAACAGACTCGCCTTAAAGATTGGGAAAGCGCCCTTGGTCTGAGACAGTCTAAACGCTTGATTAAGCCCTACTCCTATAAGGAAATCCTTACACTAAATAAGGAAAACATTAGATTGCTGGTTGACTTTCTCACTGGCCACTGCGGTCTGAGATATCATATCAACAAAATAAATCTTAGTCCAACGTCAGAATGTAGATTCTGCATGGAGGACGAGGAATCCTCAGAACACATACTCTGTGAATGCCCGGCTCTGGATTGGTTGAGACGACGCCTTCTCCACAGAGAGCTGTTATCACTGGTGGAGCTTCGCAACTCTACCACCAAAGACGTGCTGAGTTTCATGAGGGAAGTCAGTCGCATTTTGGTGTAAGTCAACCTTGTGACACAAAAGATCTTTTAGGTCGCAGTGTCGGCCCTTGGGCAAGGGTTAAATTAAAAAAAAAAGAAAGTTGTAGAGCGAAGTTTTCTTCTCAAGCTTTGAATTTTAAATCTGCAGCTTAATATATTTTTTTTTAATTCAGAATTTGTTTTCTTCTCTTGTGCGCATTTATCTTATAATTTATTGCAAGAACTATTTGATTTTTGAACTACTGGAGGTCCTTCTCCGTTTTGGTAGCAAAGATGAAAGATTTGCTAAACTTAAGTCTAAATTTAAATTACAGATTAGATTTAAGAAGGGAACAGCGTCTCTTTTAAGCATTTTTCTGCCAATAAATTCCGAATAAAAATGATTTCACAAACGAAATATTTCCCTTCGCTCTTAAAATCGCATGCCTGCCTCCACAAATTATTCAATATTTTATTTGTTTCATTTGAAGGACTTTTTACAAATCGATCAAGAAACGCCAGACTTCCTTTTACGTGCATCACACATTCCTAAATATTTAAAAAGTATACCGCTGAAAAAAATCGCTCAACCATAAACCAAAACCAGCCAAACCCCTCGAAAGTTGACGGCAACGGCGAATGAAAATGAAATTAAAAAATAAAATCGAACAAAGACATTGGTGTCATTCTTAAAATACATATACGAGTATGTATACATATAGGGTGGCGACATAATTGGATTTTCGAAATATTATTTAATAATTTTTTCTTATAACATTTTAAAAAATATTCTTCAAAAGCTTGTATTTTTTAAAAAAACGGCTTTAACGATTTTTGTTTGTGTTTCAAATACTTGAAGCGAAGGTAAGTAAATGACACTCTGTTTTTACTAAAAGACGTAAACAGCGGTAATAATAATTAATATTAATATTTTTTTTTTTTTTTTTAAAGGAATTCGAAATCCTAGAGCACTCAGACTCGGTAACGGTCCATTGTACTACCAGGCAGAAATCCTCCTTTTGGTGTAGAGGCATGTGAATGGGTGGCGTATGTTGTTGTTCCCCATGGGGATTGAACCTGCACCGCACGGGTAACAAGCCAACACACTAACCTCTACACCGTCGCCACCCATCGTAAACAGCGGTACTTTCGAAACGCGTCAATATGTCAAAAACGGGAAAAGTGATTTCAAAGAAGTTTAGAATTTTAGCTGACACTAAGACTAAGAACAATTTGCATACTAAGAGTTTCAAAACAAATTTTCACATCTTTTCATCCTGATCTTACAATTGCCCGATCATCTCTGGCGGAGATGGCGAGGCAGTTCAACATTTACCTGTGTTGGGTGCCCGGGACATAGATATATTTCAGGGAATTGTAGGGCTGATGAAATCGTTAAAAAAACTATCCATACTTCCACCTGATAAAGGTCCACTTGCTACATGTAAACTCATATTTATGCGGGAGGCCATCGAGAGATTTAACCCTAAACAGATTTGTCCAAAGCTGGATCTGAAATGCTCTAGGGGTTTGATCTCTATATACAGACTGCTTTTAATCTTAAAAAGGCCTGACCTTAGATGGCAAAATTAAGAGGGGAATAGGGTGTCTAAAGCGCTAAGGGAAATTCTCAAATTGAGTAGGGAACCACTACAACCAAAGGAAATTTGATTCGAAACCAATTCTTAAAAAAACGCGAGTTTTCATACGATCCAGTCGTTCACTTTATTTTATTTGTGTTTTTGTTTCGATAGAACTGTCATTCGCTTTCCTCGAGCTGCGGTATCCAGTAAACCAAACAGCCTTATTGTCAATCAGAAAACAACAATGGCATGTAAAAGTTAAAATTGACATTTTACGATTAATGTATGTGTTGCCGACGATTGTTTACGCAATGTGAGGTATTTTCTTTATCAATTGATCATTAGTTGAATGACTTATTGCCCTCAATCAGAAAACAACAATGACAAGCAAAAGTAAAATTGAAATTTCACGAATAATATTAGGTCCGTTCGCGAACTAACATGCAAACGTAAATTTATATAAACTTTCGTGCAAAACTACACAAACGCGTTCGCGTACTGAGAAAATGGTAAAAAGATGAACGAAAGAAAAATGTACTTTCGTTCATTTTTCTTCACACAGAATTTCAGCTGGCAAGAAAATGAAAACTGTCAAATGATGATATCCTATGAGTTTGCCAGCAAAAAAAAAACAGCTGTTGCTTCTTTTCAAGCCAAACTACGATGTTTTTTCAACTTTTTACACAAAAGCGTTCGCGTACTTTTCTTAGAAATGAGAGGATTCTCTCTCGATTTTGGAGATTTGACACTTTTCATTTTCCTACACATAAAGTACGCGAACGGACCTATTATTCGTTGCCGACGAGTACCTACGCAACGTGGGATATTTTATTTATGCCTTATTGCCCACTGAGATACTTCAGATTGTAACATATAAAGGCTCCAAGAGGTTTTGGTCGCAGGCTTGACAAAAACTGCCGATGTTTATCCTGGGATATCCCATTCCGGTTTAGGAAAAAACATGCGAAACGTGAAAATGTTGATCACCTGACGAAGTCAATGAATTGTTTGTTATCGCAGAAGTCTTACAAGAATCTTATATGTGACATTAGCCAGTTTTTGTGTGACAACAACAATTACTCGCAAAGGCAAAGTAAACCACTGACGTGCGTAACCTGAAGATACAGTTGATAAGTAAGTTCGCACAAAAAGTTATCTGCAAACCAATCGATAAACGATAGTCAAAGTATTCGCTTAATTGCATAATTATCTCTGATGAAGTCATTGACTTATTTTCTATCTGAGCAAACAACATTTACTCGAAAAGTAAAAGTAAACCAATGACGTGTTGTGAAATCAGTTATCTGCAAGCTAGTTGAAAAACGATAGTCAAAATATCCGTTGAACTGCATGATTATCTCTTATGAAGTCATTGACTTGTTTGCAATCGAAGTACAGGTAAGTAATCTCATAACTTTGCTTCATTTTTTAAAAGTTGTTTTTTTTGTGTCGATGAAAAAGCTTTGCACTATCCGAATCATCCAATGTACCAAAAACACATGGCAAAAACAAGACTGACATGCATACGTTAAATTTGGAATTACACCAATAATGTTATATGTTGGCGACTAGTACCAACGCAAGGTGGGGTATTTCATTTATTATTCGCTAATCGTCATTGAATGCCTATTGTCATTGAGATACTACCGATTTTTATGAAGGGTTCTTCAGGCCTTGGGCACAGGCCAAACAAAAGTACGATGTTTTTTCTGATTGCAATAGAAGAAAAACATGCAAACCTTGGTAACATCATGGTCTTGGTATTTAATAACAACGAACAAGACAACCTGAATTTAATTGAAATTCAAGAAGTCCACTGGCTAGACATGCACATTAAATGGTTCCGCTATAAACTGTATACTCAGGAAGAGAAACTTATGAGGCTTAACTTATAAATACAAATGGAAAGAATGCCAATTAAAACAGTTCTGTCCTGAATTTAAATATTTTGGTGGGAGCGAGAGCCCCTTAAGTTTTACTTAATTTGCTGTTAAATTTTGAGTTGGATGTGAGCAGACTAACTAATTACTTAATCGCTGTCTCTCAGTCCCAGGACGGAGCACAGCTTGTCGGGTAACATCCAATTGTTATGAGAAGTTTCTCAAATTAGCAGCTCGGAGTCGGCGTAAAACTGTAGGACCCTTCCATTGTTACCAAAAATATAGCTTCGCACATACAAATGGTTGGAAAGCCAGGCTTTAGTGGGCCGTTGATGCCCAATGTTGATTGTTTTTATTATATACACATACTCAGCTTTAACTAGAATCGGTTGTGATACTCGTAAAAAAAATCGACGAGTCATAAAACAAAATTGAGCTTTTCCTTTTTCTACCTTCTACCAGCATAATCTGCAATAAAATCTAATCTAAAATCGATGAGAAGATATCAAGTATCTACTTATGGAAGGACTGATCTGAATGAGCTCCGAGATTTCGACGCATCAATCTGACTCAGTCCTAAAGAATGTTTCTCGTTGTTCGATGCTTGTATGTCAACTATCAACAACTGTGACGGTCTCCAAAGAAAAGACATTAACAAATTGCATACAAAAACATATTTCCCCTTCTGTGCTATGTTAAACGCGGCCGAAATCCTCTTTTACTAAAACCACAGGCAAATACTTACTATTCAACGGAATTATGATATTCTGATCCGGCCGAACCGCCCACCGCATACATCAATTCATCCATAACGGCCACTCCAACTCTATGCCTTGGAACGGACATCGGTGCACACGGTCGCCATAGCTCAGTAACAGCATTATATCTGTCCACCCAATCTGAATCGTAGGAAGAGCCGATTGAGTTATTTCTTCCGCCAACCGCGTAGAAGGTGCCCTTTAAAAATGCCGCACCCAATCCAGATCGTGGAATACGCAGGTTTGGCAGGGTTATCCATGTCTTATCATCGACATTGTAACCCTCCAGTATGTCCAGGGATTGCCTAAAGAATCCGCCTGCAACGAAAATCATTCTTGTTGTGTTTGGCTTCCGTTCACGTACAACCGGACGTTTGTGTAGCGTCAAATCTTTGATGATTCTAGCTAGATACTCTTTGCACGCAGGCACTTTGCGTAAAATATCACAGTTTTTCACTTGGTCCTCCAAAAAGGTGGGTGTAAGCAGCTGACACCGTACCGAGTGCAAAATACTTGCCATCTTGGGATACCGATTCCCTTCGTCGTACTTCACCCACTTGAGAACGGCATTGTAGACTTCGCGTTCCTCCTGAACGTTGAGCTCATCTCGTCGAATCAACGATATCAGTTGCATTGCGGATAACTGTAGGAATTCTTCTTCTAAGCAGACCTGCAATAGTTATACTGTAACGAGTTTCGAAAAAAAATCAACAAATAGCTCCATACCTGCGTAAAATTACGTTCAATAAACATATTTGCTTTCTGTTGCAGATCCGTGCATCCATGTTGTTCGGCGAAACTTGCAATACCTATGGCATTCGAAGGCTCCAACTGACGTTCGAGAAACACACAGCAGGCGTTAATAACATTTGGCACTTGGAACATTGTGGCCGCTGGTAAGAGTTGACAAACCGTCACTTCCGTCACTCGGATGTGGCCTGTGTACATGAAGTATATTAGCCGCGCCATTGCCGTTGGGCAAACCTGCAAAATAAAATCAAAATTATAGTAGTCTCTGACAAATTATACTGGGCAAAGTCGTCTTACCCCCTGCAACTGTACTCTCTTCATTTCAGATTCCTTCAGTCCGCCAGTGAACATGGCCTTAAAGTATGGACTAGCTGCACAGAGCACAACTTTGTGTGCTGGGAAGAGCTCCTGTTGCACTTCTAATATCACATCGGTTAGCATTTGATGGGAGCGCATCATGAACATCATTTTTAGAGCTTCTTTCGCATAGTTCGCCATGCAGAATGTCATGTCATCGTCATCTTTTGAACCCAAATCATCTGTTTCATTGTCGAGATATGTTGCTGGATTTGTAAATGAGTGTAAGGAGTCTTTGGATGTGTTCCGATCTCTGCCCACTGTGATATCCATAACGGATTCTGTAACATGATAAGATAACTTTTAGAAATGTTTATATCATAATCAATGGTATCGGCAGGTAAATAGGGTGTATAGGGTGTTAACCATGAAGGCACGGCTAAAAATATAACTATCTAGCGCTCCGATATGTTTATTTTTTTTCTAATCATTTTACTTTGTGCTGATAAAATAGGAAAGTCACATGAATGGGCAATGTGTGCAGGTTTACAGAATGAAATGCGTTAATCAAAACAATACGCTTCCGAATGACAGGAAATTATTGTCGGTGACACTTGAAACTTAGCTGCATTTGAAACAGCGTAAATATTTTCCTCAACAATTCTTTATCGTAAGTGTTCGTGTTGAAAAAGCTGAGTAATTGTTGTCAAATAGCATGATCGATCCTAATAGATCGATGGTGTTTTCTTATCAATCTGATGTTTTTAATCTAGACATTTTAAGTTCTTATTGAATTCATTATCGCTCACGCACATTATGTTCAAGTTAAACTTCGATGTAATCTATCATGGGTGCAGTGGCTCAGCGGTTAGTGCGTTGAATTACTGAACGGAGGATGCCAGTTTCTAATTATCTCGCATTTTCACTGGTGCACCTCTTGCGAAAGTCTGACAAACATCCGAGTGTATTAAATTTGAAGAGAAGTTCCTCAAATTAGCATATCGTAGTCGGCGTAAACGAATGTCCCTTACAATCGTACCAAAAATAAAGCTTCGCACACACAAATAGTAGCAGAAGTTAGATTTCAGACCATGTATTTGACGTTGATGCCGAATATTTAATTATTTACTTTTAAATATTTCTAATAAATTATGGTAAGAAAGGACAATCGTTACAACAACTTTATATCACTTATCGAATATTGCAAAGTCTACTTCCTCAAAATAGAGTAACCTTTTCAGAGCAATGGACAGATCCTTCTCCCTCATAAGCACGAGTAAGACCAAGGATGAGTATTGCCTCACGCCTGGAGTTCGGATTCCAAACACTCTCTAAAAATACTCGACAGTATTGGTTTAGTTTTTTTTTTATAATAAACACGCACTAAAGGGGTTGGGACCCTTATAATGTATTAGCTACACAGCGCAAGTGTTAAGGAAATTAGGGTGAGAAGAAAAGGAGAGATGCCGATGCACGTTGGTTTTGAATGTTTGTAGGTTATAATGTGTGTGAAAAACAATGCGTGGAAGAGTGTTCCACATTCGTGTTGTACGGCTGAGGAAAGATTCTTTGAACTTCACTGTACATCCGAACACAGGCTTGAGGGCGAACTGATGAGCATTCCTTGCATGACGGGTATTGCGGTTGAAATGTTCAAGGGGAGCAATCGCAACTGGCTATTTCGTTTGAGCACTTATGATGGAAATAATGAAAAGCAGGAGACATTACGACGATGACTAAGAGAGTCAATAGATCTCGCGATATCTCGGTCGCCAATGAGATTTATCGCGCGTTGTTGGATCCTGTCAAGTAGCTCCAAATAAGGTGCACCGGACCAGATATGAGCGTTGTACTCGAGTTTCCGGCTAATAAACGCCTTATAAATTGTAGCCAGATCAGAAGGGGTGAAATATTTCTTACAACGCTTAAGGAAGCCTAGACATTTCGCGGCATTCTTGGCGACACCCAATATGTGGTCATTCCAACGAAGGTTGTCATTCACACACATACCGAGAATGGAAAGCCTTTCGGTTTCAGCGATGCAAGTGCCATTCATAGATAATGGCAGTGTGTGTGGGTTTTGCTTTAATGACAGGAGACAGCATTGTGTTTTGGAAGCATTAAATTCCACTCTGTAGGTTTTACCCCACTGAGTTATGCTGTTAAGATCGGAATTTAATTAGCTTTACATACGTTGCCGTTCCAGTTCCACACCCGAACATGAGGGGCGTGACCCAAGAAACGAATATGAGAAGCTGAGGGTACTGTCATCAGCAAATGAATGAATTGGATTAGAAGTAACAGACAGGAGATCATTTATAAAAATGAGAAAGAACGGGGACAGGGACAGAACAGAGCCTTGGGGGACACCAGCATTTATTTAGTGAGTTGCAGACTTGAAACCGTCCAAAACAACTTGAATTGAACGGTTCGAAAGGTAATTTCTAATCCATTAAAGATGAGTATCATCGATTCCAAATGCACGCATTTTCGACAAGAGAGCTTGATGCCAAACTCTGTCAAATGCCTTTGAAATACCAAGCACAACAATCGTACTTTCACCACCTTGATGAAGAGATTAGTCCCACTTTTCGGTTAGATATGTCATCAAATAACCAGTGCTGTTGCTGCGAAAACCATACTGCCGGTCATTAAGAAGTTTTCGCGATTCAAGATATTTCATTAGCTGACGGTTTATCAGCGTTTCCATGACCTTAGAAAGAAGGGAAGTAAGTGCAATTGGTCGGTAGGAGGAGGGAGAAGAAGATTCGCCTTTTTTTGGTACAGGTGGGACAAATGCTGTTTTCCATCTTCTCGGGAAGAGTCCTAAAGACTAGGACAGATGGAAAAGCTTACGCAGTGGTTTTGCCAGCGAGGAAGAACACCTCCTCAGAACGATAGGGGAAATTCCGTCTGGACCAGCGGATTTGTGAACGTCAAGATCTTGAAGTACTCTAGCCACTGTACGAGTGCGGAAGTGGATTGGTCCCATGGAGTATTCTACGCGCTCGAGTACAGGGGGAGACAAAGCACAATCTGGGAGCGTTGAGCTGACTGCAAAGTGAGCAGCAAGCAGATTTCCCTTATCTATAGAGCTGACAACTGACAGGATAGATGATGAGGCCGAATTCTTGATGTTTTTAACAAATGACCAAAAGTTTTTACTACCAGTGGGACTTTGTAGTATTTTTTGCCTCAACTTTTGGTCATAGGAGAATTTGACACGATTAATGTAGGCATTGCAGTCATTTCTGGCTCATTTAAACTTTTTACGGCTTTCCTCAGATGGTTTTTCTTTGAATAGCCGAAAGCTTACCTCTTTTAACCTTATAGCCTCTTTGCAGCTCAAGTCACACCACGCGTTAACATTGGGTTTGATACTTTTAATCCTTTTAAGGATAAAAGACTTCATGCCCAGGTGAATTATGTTTGTAACCATATCAGCAGCAGCATCCACGTCGCTGTCGAGGAAGCACACCGACCAGTTAAAACTCTTAAAGAAACCGTTTAGTTTTTCCCAATTGGCTTTCTCGTATTGCCATACGGTTTTTTTAGGAGTTTGTTCTTTAACTATGTGGTTGGAGTACAAGAAATTTGCTGATATGATACAATGGTCTGACGAACTTAGGGGCAATAATACGTTCAAAGCGTATTTTACGGGGTGAGAGGAAAGAAACAAGTCCAATGTGTTGGCAATTTGGCTGCTAATGTCCGCTATTCGTGTCGTCTCATTAACAAGCTGAATCAGGTTATTTACCTCAGCAAAGATCTCGACGTACCTTCCTTCGGGTGTTGTCAGACCAGAATGTCGAAGCCAGCTTGAATTTTGGAATCAGACAGGGCATCAAACTCATTATAAGTTGAATGTCTGTCCAAGTTGGGGCTTCTGTAAATAAAACAGTAGTGGATTAATTGCCTACGTGCAGGGAATTTTAGTCAAATGAAATTAAATTCTGGATTGGCACATTGGCCATATTGAGGCAAAAGTTGGTAGGCTACGTCACTACGTATATAAACGGCGATACCGCGATGGGGAAAGAATAATGACACTAAGTTGTACCCAGGTTTCCCCAACCCACGAATGTTACTGACATCCACTACGAAATTCCTACACATCACAAAATACAAACATAAAAGAAAACACAACTCCGACGCTAACTAAGCAAAAGTCCTGAATTGAAGATATACGTTAGATTTCCAAAACAATTTATCGCAGGTGTTATGCCCGTACGGTAATTTGTTTTGGTCCACCAACAAAATCAACAACTCACGGCCCCCTATCCGTCCGATGCTGCCTTTACCCAAGCATTGCAAGTGCACAAGCGATAATTTTTCAGCACTGCCACCTTCCACCGGCCACCGACAACTACGTGATTTTGTATTTTTTTCTCTTTTCGCGAACCGTATTGGCGAGCCGGAAAATGCTTGTCGGTTTAGTGGCACCGAAATTGCAAGCAAAAATCATCGCGTCCGCACAGCAACTCAATCTGTAAATCTATAGCTCAGCTTGTAGGCAGGCAGCTTATGTTCACCATCTGATGGTTCGATTTTCACATGCCAGGACGTTTGTACAAACAATAACTTTTTATGTAAAACAGACTTTGGAATTCGCTTCCGAGAGACATTGTTCGGGAAGAATACAATTAACAACAATACAAGAGTTGAAGCTATATTTACGCCAAAGAATCTCAGAGTGCTATTTAAGTGTCACTGATTCGCCTTTTCTGAGAGAAGACATCAAAAAAAGTTTCTTTTCTGCGGATTCTTCAAGCTTTCAGAGAAACCGTCCTAGTTGAGCCGGGTATAAACTGAGCTTTATTAATTAAAAATAACATTGATGACTGGCGCATTCATTGCTGAACGGCTTGTGCGGCATGTAGCGCGATCCTGCTAAAACCAGAGTTCGCTCAAGTCCAATTCAACAATTTTTGACAAACAAATTGTTTCACTCCTCTGTATCCCTATGGCTTTAGGCCAAGTGATGCCATTGTTAATACCGATGGGTCCTTCATGGACGGGGTCTCCGGACTCGGGGTCTACTGTAGAGACTGTCCGATAAGACCATCTGCAGCCTGGGGTGGACAACAACTGTTTTTCAAGCAAAAATCTATGCGATTTCCACTGCGCATATACGCCAAGCAGCTTTCAAAGCCTGTTCGGCTTCTATGATCACCTGCAAAATTGTTGTGGAGGCCATGGCTTAGCTGAACAGTTTGGGATGGCTTAACTCTTTACTAATACTTTTTTCATGAAGATGAGTTAAATAGGCCCAAGCTCGCTAGTCTCCTTCGCTTTGCTAAGCCTAATAGAAGGTTATCTGGTACTGACTCTATTTCTAATCGACCGGGCATCTGTGCTGATGGATAGTGAGGGCCAAGTGCTTGTTGTATTCGGATGACCCCCATTTAAATACAAACCAATACAAGTACTTTTCCGTTCGAAATTAGCTGCTTATACTTTTAGCGCACCAATTGTCTGGGCTAAGCGTTGGACGAGAACATGGACAATTTGTATTATCAATAACCATGATATGACATGAACTATTATCGATCCAAGAAAGCATTCACGTCAAAGAACTTATCTCAAAGAAAATGAGGCGCGACCGGCTCAAGTGGTACTCTCATGTTCCTACTAACCCCGCAAAAGGCAATATCAAACAACTTTCTTGTTTGTAGGTGGCGGCTGTGTTGAGGTTAGTGTGTTGGATTGTGACCCGTGTCGTTTAAGCCCAATAGCAGTTACTGACAGATCTTTTATATAATCATTAACTTATTATTTCTTGTAAATAATAGATTATTCTTTGTTGTGGTAGATTTTAAAATTCTAGGTACTTGTACATGATGCATGTGAATTCTCAAAATCTATATCAAGGGGTTTTTGTTATTTTGTTCGAAATCGTTTTGCTAATAAAATTGACTTCAATCCCAAGAATGTATTCATATGGTCTGCGGTTTTGATTGTGTAAGGGAAGAGTAGTGACTTTTTAATGTGAATGGAAAATTCCAGAATTAAGTAATTAATGAATCAATCCAAGGTAGAAAGGTACCTATCAGCAGACTTTTAATATCAAACTCACCCATGTCGCGTACACTTAGTTACAAAAGTATTCACACGAATCGTTCTTCTAACAGAATAAAAAATACATTTTGTTGCAAGTCAAAGTTTGTTCAAAGAATACAAAAAAAAACAGAGTACTTTCGCGCCTGAGTGTACTAGGTGCGAATATAAATTGAATAGACATGCTGACTCTTACCTGGGAGGTAAGTCAGTTGGCAAATATGGGAAATGATTTAATTACCTTTTATGAAGAATAAGTTAACGGGCCTTTTATATATATATAACATAAATAAATGATATAATAATGTCTCAGAATTGACCATGAGCTATTAGTTTCAGCGCATGTGCGGAGTATAGGACACCTTACTCGACTATGATCATGTCACCTAAAGATGATTAATGGAAATATTCAATGCAATTGGATGTGGCTAATCCAAACTTGGGTGGAGCAAATGGTTTACCAATTCAGACCTATGAGATGTCAAATATATAACTCCTGTTGCCGCCCCTACATGGGTTCAAGCGCTATATGCATGGTAGAAGCATTGCTTATTAGATTAACCATGTCATTTCTGGTACCCGAGCTATCACCTTTATTTATTTATTAACGTTTGAGTAAATCAGTTAAATCGCTAAAAAGAACAGTACAAACGCCAACAAATTAATTTTGGACTGAAAAAGCCAAATGCTCTACGTCCAGTTGCGAGTAAAATAAAAAGAGGGAGTAACATTTTTTTTTACACAATCAGAACTTAGATATTTGTCTGACTTTTACTGTAAAACGTTCCTGGATCATATTGTAATGGATTCCTGCAGTATGTGAGGTGTCTACGCAATTCAGAATACAATCATATCTCACTACGGATGGTTTGGGGATGCTTTTCTTACAATTGTGTTGGTGTAATTTATTTGGATTACAACTATTTTTGAACCAGCACTCATATGTAGACGTATTTTTTTTTATTTATTTTATTTATTTATTTTGTTTCCCTATGCCGAACACGAAATGCCACTAAAATGGGTCTTCCAGCAGGACAACGATCCCAAACAATCTAGAAGAGTAGCTAAGCAGGTAGTTTCGGGGCACCAGGATTGAGATCATGGAGTGGCCAAGGTATTATGATTTTTTTTTTTTTTTTTTTTTTTGTTATTTTCGGTAATTTCTATTTTCTTAGGTATTACTATTTTTTTACTAGCAGCTGTTCATATCTAAACCTTACAATTAGCATACTAATGTCCAGTTTCACAGTGAAGGTTAAAACTTGAGTTCAACTGAACCTTAAACTGAGTTCAAATGGTTTAACTCGTTAACTTGATTTTATGAATGGAAGCTGGCAGCATTTTCCGTTGTTCTTACGTAATGTGGCATTATGTATCGTAAGTAACTTTCATGAAGCAAAGAACCGATGAATAAGAAGTACACGAATAACGCTTTTTAATTCTCGTTTTCACATTACTGCTTGTAAAATTGTTGGACAAATTTTTTCAAAGTACCTTTTTCATTCTGATTCTGACCAGTGAACAAAAAAACATTAAAAATGGAACCAAATTCAGTGGCTGTGCAAAGAAAAAGGACAAGTAACTTTTCAACAGGAGATGTTGATTTGCTAATGGAATTAGTATTAAAAAACAAAATATCATCGAAAATAAAAAAACTGATAAAGTTCAATGGAAGCAAAAAGTCGCGGTATGGGGTCTATTGCAAATGGTTTCAATGAAAAGAGTGGATCCCATTTCCGAAAAACAGATGTATTGAAAACCAACGAACTAATATTTCACGACGTTGTAAATACAACTTCTTCACAAACACAATTCTATGGAATGCCAGCTGTCAAATTGAAATGTCACCCTGGGAAGTGTTTCCAAATTTAAACGGTTTAAACGGCAGAACTTTAGAACTCGTTTAACTTAAACTGCAAATTGAACTTAGTTTAAGGTTTAAACGAATCTGTGAAACCGAATAAATTGCCAAATTGAAGTTTAAACCAAAAGTGGAGTTTAAACTTCTACTGTGAAACTGGGGGTAACATTACATTACACAGCCTTATTTGTACGAAAATAGATTTTCCTATTGAGTAAACTTTAAATAAAAAGAGAAAAGAGATTTAATTTTTTCTTTTTTTTATTCTTTAATTATCAAATTGTATCACAACTTATTATTACTTTGTTTTGTTTGTTTTGTTGTATGTTAGATTTATTTTTGCGCTTTTTTGTACCTAATTATATCATATTGTCTCGCTTCTTTTGTCAGTATGTTTCGGGTTTGCTGGTGTCTATTGCTGTTTGCTCCTTTCCTGTTGTTGTTTATGTTATTTTTTATATATATATTTCATATTATATTGGACAAACAGGAAAAAGCTTCTACGAAAGATTCGTAGAACACAAACCAAAAATAAACACAAAATCTAACTACGCTCTACATTTAATCAACAACAATCACAACCTATCTGACTTCGAAACAAACCTGACACCCATCCACATATGCAAGAAGAGCCGACTACTTGACGCCCTTGAAGAATACTAAATATATAAAGCCAACAAAACAGAAGAGGACAGAATACTAAACGACAAATTATTATTCAAAACAAACGAGCTATATGACACAGCAATAAAGCACAGCACATAAACAACAACAAGAAAGAAGCAAACAACAATAGACACCAGCAAACCCGAAACATACTGACAAAAGAAGCGAGACAACATGATATGATTAGGTACAAAAAAGCGCAAAAATAAAACTTTAATTTTTGCGTTAAGCAGCTTTGAAAACAGGGTGGCTTACACGGTGAGTTGTAAAAAGTATGCTCAGTGCTTTTTAAGTTTCAAAATAGTGTGTCATTAAGTAGTGACCTACATACGGTCGTGCAAATTTTACATAAATTAATGTTGAAAAAAATTTAACACTTTGTCAGTCTTTATTAACAACTTTGAAGCTACGTGTAGACATATATAAGGCGTTTTTCTTTTTTAGCTCCGAGCGGGGCACTGAGCTGTCAAAAAAAGAACTGTGTTACTTTTTTAACTCGGAGCGCTCTGAGCACAAAATTTGTATTTCTTTTTTATCTCTGAGCTAGCTCAGGGCTCGCTCGATGAGCTCGATTGAAAATGACCGAGCACATCGAGCGAAAAGCTGAGCGCGGCTGACTTCATTCATTATTTGTTCTTTTTCCATAGTTTATTTACTAGAAATTATAATTTAAATGGAACAATCCTTGACAAACGCCAATTTCAGAAGCAAACCTGACTATTTTGCAAATTAATAAAAAAAAATTATCTAATGACAGTTCAGCTCGGAGCGAGCTCTGATCGCTCGGGCCCGCTCTGTTCCCCGATCTTGGCTAAAAAAGAAAAACGCCTATAGGGTGTTTTTTATAGAGGTATACAATATCTGATAGGGATAACTGTCAAACTAGCTGTCATACTAATAAAGTGTGTTTGACTTTTTTTCAGTATACTTTGGCAAATCACCATGGAAAGACTTACAACAGAACAACGTTTACTAATCGTGGAAATTTATTTCCAAAATTCGCGCTCTGTTCGCCAAACTTAACAAACAGCGCGTGCAACCATGACTTTGGTGAGCCAAATGTTTGGTGACCGAATCATCTCAAGAAATGGAGCAGTGAGTTAGCCACCTCATTCGTGTGATTTGACACGTTTGGACTACTTTTTGTGGGGGTACGTCAAATCTCTGGTCTATGCTGATAAAACAGCAACGATTGATCAGTTAGAAGCCAACATTCGACACACTATTGATGAAATAAGACCTGGTATGCTCGAAAAAGTGGTGCAAAATTGGACCGACAGGATGGCATTCATAAGGTGCAGTCGCGGAGGCCATATGCCAGAATTTGTATTTAAACATTAAATGCCATGAAATTTGTTAGCTAATAAAGTCAAAATTTGGTCATTCCATTAAATTTGTTGTTTTATTTAAAAAAAAAAGTTTTATGCCTCTATAAAAAAAACACCCTGTACATTCCCGACAAGAATGTAATAAAATTGCGCAATGAAATGCCAAGTCAATCAACATAATGTTGGGTAATGTTAGATATTACGACATTTACTGCAATTAGGAATGCTACTTTTAGAGTATGTTTGCATAAAGGTATTGCGAACAACTGTACAAATATGTATTTCACTTCTATTCTAACCTTTCTGTATTGCGCAGTGATAATCTTTAATTACATTCTTTGTGTCACTTAAATTTTGCAATTTATTTTAATATGTTTCACTGAACGCAGTCGCTTTCGTTAAACAATGACCTAGGATAAGGTTCAATCACCCGCAGCAATTGTAGGCAAACAATTGTTATTGTGTTTCAAGGAAGAAAATAAATTAAATATCACTGTTGTACGTATACCTTGAATTAAGAATTCACACTTCACTTGACAGCCAACACCCATCCACTCGAATAGAACACTCTGTTACACTGTTTACACCTTAAAGTCAAGATGCTTTACATGTCTCAAAGCCTAAAGTTTCTTAAAATAGACACATACATCAACCGGTTTTCACAGTCCCTAGCTGTGAATCCAAATAATACATCTTTTTTTTAACATAGATTTAAATTTAGAACTACTGTAGAGTCTTGCAGCTGCACTACTTCCGATCACTTAAATGATATATGATATAAACGCGACCACATAGCCGTGAATCGTGGATTTAATGGGCTTTTTATTCATATTTTTTTTTAATTTAATATGTCAACAACGCCAACAATGATAATAATCAACAACGCTGTGGCCTATGGACTGCTACATTCAATTTTCAAATTTCCAAAGGAAAATTAATTATCTCATTTGGATATGTATATGTAGCTTAGTACAGGCACCAAGGGAGAACCAGCCAGCCAGCAACATAGCCCTATTGATAGAGAACTACGGTACGTATATTTACTCATTAGTCGTTACTCGTATCTGTGTAGGAGTTGAGGTGTATTTGCCGCGTGCTAGAGACTATTACTCAAGATGTGGACAAAAATATAAACAAAAAATATTACACAATGCACTCGCGTCGACAATGCCACACTCACACACAAACAAGTCGGATAGGTGTGCACCCAGGCCGGGTAGTCTGATTTTGAATTTTTGCCGATTCACTCACCTTTCATGGGTTCTTGCAGTTGAATTGCATACATTTATATACATATGTTGCTCTAAGTAAAAAGCAGTATTCTCTATATTGCTTATCTAATTGTTCATAATTGAACTAATAAAAAAATCGAATTAGACGACCTTCACCTTGATAACGACCACGACGAAGACACAACAGTAAGAATACTAAATTTCCTTCTTGTTTTGTATAAAGTGTTATTCTCCTATCAACCGGCGCGATATGAAGGCATGCAAACGAATGAGAAGCGCGGACGCTCTTCTATGCCAAGTAAAGAAGGTCAGCCGGCGCTCAATGAGACTGCAGTTTTGGAAAGACGCCAACGATTAGCAATGTGTTAGTGGTTAATAAATGTCACAAGCCAACTACATTAAAATCGTACCATACAGTCAGTACGAAATTGGATTGTGACAATCAAGCGTTTAATCTTTAGCAAAGCCATATCGCACTTTGTGATAGTGTGTGCAACATTTGAGCGAAAAATTGATTCCGTCAAGTCATCGTATTTAACAATAGTTTTAGTTCAGAGCTGAGTATTGAACAGCGCGTGAGCATGCTCTGAACCGAGCGTGGTCAGAGCGTTGATTTTTTATGAAATACACTTTAGCACCCAGCTATCATTTGATTAGAAATCTTGTTTGTTTTTAAATAAAAATTATTTAAGTAAATTGTTTTTTTTCTTTCTACGCCAGAAAAACAACCCTCGACTGTAATTTTGATTTCGTTTTCATTTATTTTCCTTCCTAGTGGCACAAGAAATGAACAGTGGTAGTGGACATTTTGTTGACATTGCTTAATGCCTGGAAGACAGTCACGTTTTGGAGCTTCGCGTTGAGAAACGCATCCAGTTGAACCATAGGAAATCCATGTTACCTTTCACAAAGCTGCGTTTCCGTTTCAACTTATAAATCAGACTCGTTAATGTTTCGTAACGTTGCTGTTAAGAGACAGAAGAAGAAGTTGCAGCCGCATTGCATAGTGTTTTTTTTTAACCCAGTAGGTTAGGGTGGGACGATTCGACACTTTTTCTGAAGATTCAGAATGATTTTTTGCAAAAGCATAATTGAAGAGAATTTTTCATCTAAACTTGAGGCTTTGATATTTGTACAGTACTCTAACAGTTTCAAAAAAGTCATTTGAAAACCTGCCTTAAAAGACGGCTGTGGTTAATGGTGGGGCACTTTCGACGTGAGTTAAAGTGATACAAAAAATAGAAAATGTAGAAAGAATAGCATTTAATTGATTATCGCAAACTGCTGAACACATGCTCTATTTATTTGAATAAATTAATCTTTGTTCGAATTTTAAGTCGAGACTCGCCATTTTGTCATCGTCTTAAATCCGACATCCCGGATTAAACTAATCCAGCTGCTTCGCGTGACCATTGGAATTTGGAAGGAACTCCGTTCACTTTTTGAAAATCGAAACGGAGTAATGATGCGGAAGGTATGCAGCGGTCGATACATTGAACCCAATTTTCGATGACTCGCCCGCACATTTCGACCGATACGGCCGCCATTTATCGTTCAATATTGGCTCTGAGCTCCTCTAACGTCCCCGGCTTGTTGGCATAGAGCAATGATTTAATGTAGCCCCATAAAAAAAGTCTAGAGGCGTTAAATCACACGATCTCGGTGGCCAATAGATGGGTCCGTTTCTCGAGATAACACGTTCACCGAACTGAGACTTCAATAACTCGATTGTTGCACACGCTGTGTAGCTTGTGGCACCGTCTTGTTGGAACTCACTGATGTCCAATTCATGCAATTGCTCAAAGAAATAACGTTCCAACATGCCTCTGTAGCGAATATCATTCACCGTAACGTGACGATCATTTTCATCGACGAAAACATGATTTTGCGATGTATCCAGATCCCAATTCGAGAACGTACGTAGCTCCATATGATCAAGTGGCTCTATTTCTTGAGTCACCTTGATCTTGTAAGGGTGTAGGCGAAGATCCTTACGTGAAATTCGCCATAATGTGGTCTGGGAGAGGCCCACTTCTTGGAACGCCGTGAAGTTGACTGATTTGGCTGGTTTGTGACGGACGCCTCTATGGCAGCAATATTCTTCACACTTCGGGCAAAACGTAGTCTCACTGGCACGGTAACATCAAGCAAGTGCAATAGATTTACGTCAATAGGGTTAATATTAAATACGTTAAAGTACCCTAGTATTAAACAAGGAATTATATTGAATGTTTTGTGTTTTATATTGAAAATTAAATTCGATCCGTTGCCTAGTTATCTAAGGAAATGCCTAAGATATGTCGGCGACACACAGCTATACGAACTACGAAATAGAAATAACTTCAGATTGCCAAACTAACTTGTAAATTTAAATCAAAATATGTAGTATTGTTTATAAAGGTTGTCAGCTATTTGATACCGCATGAAATTAAACTTGAAAACAACTTAATTAGATTTAAAAGAAAAATTTTGAATTTTATAAAAAACAGATTTCCTTACAATAGTTAACCACTATAACTCCAAATTTATATTATATACTGTGATTTTTTTTTGTAAACCAAGGTTCGCAGAACGATAAAATATGATTCGTTCTCTCATGAAAAGTTCGCAAAGGAATTTGATTTCTGATTCGATCGCGAAACTTATTTTCCGGTTCGTTTAAAAATAAAATTCGTATCGAATCAAATCTGTTGCGATCTGTAAAATATACTTCGTTCGCGAATTTATCATGTGCGAACTATTGGAGATCCGTTTGCAAATGGTTCTCATAAGAAAAAAAAATTTACATGAAAATTATATTACATATTATGTATTTTAAATATTGAAAGAACATAAGTGAAAAATATTTTTATTACATATTAAGATTTTAGAATAAATTTTCATTCAGTTTAAGTAACAAAATATTATTTGTTTCTTTTTATAATTTGTTTGTTTTTTGTCAAAAAAAAAACTGGTAGAGCGCTAAAAGCCCGTTCAACAGAGACTTAAGTTGATGGCACTGCCAGCACTACTTCTGCAAGTTTTCCTAAAAGAACCTCTTTGCTGCTCAATGTTTTCCAATGCTCAATTTTCTCCATGAAGTAAGCAAGTTGATTCGTCAGCTTCTTCATTATAAGAAACATATTAATTTAATTAAAATGTCTTTAATTTTCCCATTTCAACCAAAATAATAACTATTAAAAATATAAATCGCGAATCGAGAATGATTTGTTTTATGGATCTTTACAGATCCTTATCGCGAGCGAACCATATTCTACCTGAATTTCTTTTTTCCGATCTCTAACGAATGAGAGATACAGAAAAAAAATGATACAGTTCGTTCGCGAGAGAACTATACATTTTTAAAGATCGAAAATGTTATCGGTCGTGAACTTTATTTTTTATGGTTCGTGAGAAGATCGATAAAGAACGATAAAGATTCTTATTTTATCGTTCGCAAGCGATATTTTACGAGCCTGTTGCAAACGAATTATGAATAGCAGAATCTGCTAAATAAATAAATAAATAAAATAAAAAAATAAATAATTGTTATTGATATTGATTTCCCTTTCTGCTCGGTGTTTGTGTTTTCTTTGTTTGTGTTGTCTATTATTAGTTTTATACGCGCTGTGTTTTTAGCTTATAAATTTTATTCGTCAACATGTCCTCAAAAAAAGAAAAAGTTTTTGTTACTCAAAGAAAAATGAGCGTTCAACGATTCCGCAGTGGTTCTAGCGTATCAAGTTTGGCTAAAAAGTACTTCATTGCGTTGTGAGCTTGTTAACCAAAAAGACAATAGTGTCTTAAGACGCCTTAGGGAAAAGGCAGCAGAAAGAAAAACAAAACAACAGATGATAGACTTCTTTCACTAAATTCAATGTTCCTTCCTGGTTGATGATTCATGATTGAATCATATTTTATATTGGTAAAGTCGAAGAATATGACACTCATTTTTTTATTTTTCTCCAAAGTAAAACAGATTCTAACTTCAAATACAGACATATAACTTCTTTGTTAAATTTCAAAACATAAAATGGGAACACACATTATCTAATTGAAGGTTAGTGGGAAAAATTTAAAGGACGCCGTATCACCGACTTTATATTTGATATTTTTATTCATGCATTAACTTTGTTATAAAAATGGAAAAAAGACAGTTAGTATTAGTACAAACTTTATAAAGGGTCTTGCATTAGCGATTTGGCAACTTCAAACGTTCAGTATAAACGCCCCCTTAAACCGATTACCGAACTGTCAATGTCAAAATATTCAGTAAAATCATCATTTTCATAATGATGAAGTACACAAAGGAACAACGTTTACTCATAATTAAAATTTACTACGGAAATTCCGAGTCGGTGACCGCAACTTTAAGAGCGTTAACGCGATTTTTCGGCCGTGATTCTCGTCCCAGTAGACAGTCTAGTGAAAGAATTTGAGTCAGAATATTCGCTGCTTGATGTTGCCGTGCCAGTGAGACTACGTTTTGCCCAAAGTGTGAAGAATATTGCTGCCGTAGAGGCGTTCGTCGCAACCCAGCCAGAATCAGTCGTTCTCAAGAATTGGGCCTCTCCCAGACCACATTATGGCGAATTTTGCGAAAGGATCTTGGCCTACACCCTTACAAGATCAAGCTGACTCAAGAAGTAAAACCACTTGATCATATGAAGCGACGTACGTTCTCGAATTGGGCTCTGGGCAGGATGGAGGAAAATCAAGAATTTCGTCGCAAAATCAGCTTCAGCGATGAAGCGCATTTTTGGTTAAACGGCTTCGTCAATAAGCAAAATATGTGTTACTGGACAGATGAGAACCCTCTTGTGCTTCATGATACAGCACTTCATCCGCAAAAAGTCACTGTTTGGTGCCGTTTTCAGGTGGCGTCATTGGGCCGTTTTTTTTCATCGATGTAAATGATCTTCACGTTACGGTAAATGGTATTCGCTACAGAGACATGGTTGGAACGTTATTTCTTTGAGCAATTGCATTAATTAGACATCAGACGACGGTGAAACAAGCTACACAGCGGGTGCAACAATCGAGTTATTGAAGTCTCAGTTCGGCGAACGTGTTATCTCGAGAAACGGACCCCTCTATTGGCGGCCGAGAGATCGTGTGATTTGACGACTCTAGACTTCTTTTATTGGGCTACATGAAATCATTGGTCTATGCCAACAAGCCGGCGACGTTAGATGAGCTCAAAGTCAATATTGAACGAGAAATAGCGGGCGTATTGGTCGGTCGGGTCGGGTTCAACGTATCGACCGCTGCATACGTTCCCGTGGTGGACATATGAACGAAGTCGAATTCCATTTATAAATGTTTTAATAGTAATTCAAGTACATAGTTTGCATTTTATTTAAAAAAGAAGTTGTCAAGTCCTTAATGAAAGACCCTTTATTTGTAATTTCTTAAGGACAAAATGTTTAAGTGAATATCTAACTGTTGTTGATTGTTCTATTCTCGCAAACGTGAGCTTCTTGGTTTTTTATTGTTCACGTTATCGCGAGTCTACTGTTCAAGTATTACAGAACTAATAAATCGAAAATAAATTGTAGTATTCAATTGTAAACTAGTAAATTCGTTCATCCAATTTGTGCTTAACACTGTCCAATAAAGCCATGATAAGTAATGATGGGTTTTTAAAATTATTTACCCAAACCGCACAAGATGTGCAACGGCAAGCAAACAGAGCACAGAAGACACCTAATCCAATAGAGGCAATGTCATGTTTTATTTCCTTACTTTTTTAGTCGTTAAGACGCCAACTTGAGATATTTTCGAGTTTACAATCTTTTTTATTCGGTTTACATACAGGCTTTCCTAAATAAGAGGTATAATCATAACACCGCGTCTCTACGAGCAATATTTTATAGCTCACCATCTGTCACTTTTAATAGATAGAAAGAAATATAAAATGCAATGAAATGTACGGTGGGCATTTCATAGCTTAATATTTCAATGGTGAAAGTGTCGCAGAGTGAAGCACTTCATAAAAATGACAGCCCATAGAATGCTATCCATAGAATGCTATGAACTGAGCAATATATAGAATGCAATTTTTCATTCATAGAATATTACATATTTGGTTGTCATAGAATGCTATAACCATTCTTTAAAATGTTGCTCGTGGAGACGCTGTTGTAAGTTATAGCAGATCGAAGTGGATCACCTGCGATTTGAATGTATAACCACTTAAAATTGTATAACTTCTGAGCATTATAGCTAAAAAAAAGACAATTGTACATTTTAGAGAGACCATTTAGTAGCGCACAAAAATGGAGAAAACTTCCTGTGATTTTATGCAGCCACAAGTTATGGCTTCTTAAACTCAAAATTCTGCTAATCTGTTCTAATTTTTTCACTTAAAATGTGTTTTTTCAAAACGTTTGCAAAATTAACACATTTTTTTTAATATCTCTGACGATTTTTCTAAAAAAATTTGCAAAACAACTTTTTTACGTACGATGATGTTGTAAAAGGCATTTTTAGCCAGACAACAATCTTCAAATTCAAAAATTAAGTGTACTGAGTTAGGTATCAAAATAATATATTCTAAGTCATATTTAACATAGGCACCCGCAGAATTTTTTCAAGGGGGAACAGACAAACAAATAAAAATAAATAGTTTTTAAATTTATGGTTTTATTCTAAAAAAAATGAATTCTTTGTTCTATATGCAGTCCATTTGAAGGTACAGTCAAAATCCGTTATAACGACTTTCAAGGGACTGACGAATTTGGTCGTTATAAGCGATAGGTCGCTACAACCGATATCATGCTTTATATAATATCAATTATAAAGATTTTTCTTTTTTGACTTATTTTCCGATAAGAAGGTACATACAACTTCTCGCCTCACAAAATTAAATTAAACTTCTACAACCACTTGTCACACTGGAAAATTTGCACTGAGTAAAACTTCCCCAACGTAGAACAAGCTCAATAAACGCAAAAGCAAAAAAATAACGTCTACAAACGTTAACTGTAAGGTACATCGCATCTACAGAGAATCAGTTTACTGTTCTAGAAAAAAAAATCAGTTGCGCCAACAGCTGCGTCGATTTTAGTCGTTATAACCGATATTAAATTTAAAAAAGGGTAAAATCGGTCGTTGTAAGCGATATCGTCGCTTTCACGGCAAAGTGACATAAGTCGAAATTTGTCATTTTTGAGTTAAGTATACAGAAATGACCGCAAAAAAATATTTGTTTTTTCTGCCTAATTGGCTTAATTGTACTTCTTCTACTTTCCACGTTGTGAAAAGTGTCGTTTGGATTTCCTACTAACAATCCTGCAATTTTTTGTGCGTTAATGCTATTTTTTTAGTTGTGCGTTTACCTTTGTCGCGAGTGGTTGTGTTTGTTTTATCAAAACGGCGTATTTCCAAAAATGTCAAGATACACAAAAAAAAAACAGGTAAGATTCTTGTGCCATTTCGACATTTTTCTATATGCATTATTTATCCACACAAAAATATGCAAAGTTTCACATTAAAAAAATCAGTAGAACTGACGCTTTTTGAATAATGACATTTTGCTTCTAAATTTTGGATTTTTTTTTTATGGCAAAACGACACTTTTGAGTTCTGTCGTTTTGCTACTCAATACCAGCAATGCTTGTTATTAAATTTTTAACCAGCATACTGACATTTCTTGTTTATGTCGAAGTTTTATCAACTTCGTGGAAAAATCGGAGTCTTTTTTTCATTTGCGGCGATTTTCCTGAAAAATAATGCCTCTGTTTTTTACTGTTTTTATTGGCTCAAAAGCGCAAAAGCGTCAGTTTTGTTTGTTGAAAGTCATCATACCTACCAAACTTAACTAATGAGGATTATTATTATTATAGATATTATCTAAATCTCTCATATCGCTTCATATTTTATAGAGCTACTCTTATTAGTCGATCCGAATTACTTGTCAATTTGGCAAGAAATTCCAAAGGCAACGTTTCCCATGATCTTCAAGAAGATCCTCTAAATATCAGGCTGCCTCAAAAGTCAAAAGTAAGTAATGAACATTCATGTAGCTTTAAGAAAATAGTTCTACTGAGAATAATTTTTCATAGAATGATACTACTGTGGAAAGCGAAAAGCAAAACATCAACATCGAATATTTTAATAACATTCACCGAGTTGAATCCGCATCTAGTCAGCTAATCAATACAGAACCTGGACCCAGTGGTTTGACTTATCACGAGCTTCGACCTTATGATAGAAAAGAAGGTTTTCCCTCCAAAAAGGTTATTGATTCTTCTGAATCTTCCTCGGATGAGTCATCGTCTTCACATGGAGAATCTCCAGTGCGATTTGAGAACGACTTTGGCGAAAGGAAAAACACGTACAAAGATTCTTCTGCAAGTACTCATATCCTACCGAAACCTGCATCTACTCGGCCAAGTGTTCTTGAAGCTGGATCCAGTGCTTTAACAAATCTCGGACTTCAACCTTGTGGTACAAAGGATATTGAGCCATCCAATAAGGTCTTTGAAAATCCTGAATCTTCCATAGATGAGGTGTCATCTTCAGGTGAAGATTTTTCTTCCGATGATGTCGACAAAGACCCGACTTTTCTTTTACCTTGCAACCTCGAAGATATACCAACTTCTGAAAAGGATGAAGAAGAAATTGGTCATCGTAAGAAAAAAAGGGCTGAATGGAAAAGAACTAAAGCTAAAACCTTGCGAAGTTTAGGACTGTCCTACGTATCTTCTTCCAAAAATAAGAAGATCATACCTGACCGACAAATTGGCCCAGTTTGCAATTGTCAACTGCAATGTTCTTCCAAGGTGAGTCAAGAAAACAGAATTAATGTTTTTAAAAGATACTGGGCTTTGGGATGTACCAATAAGCAAAGAAATTTTCTTGCTGGGTCTATCAACGAAATCAGGCCTAAATATAGGTATATCCGAGATTTCGAACAGTCGTCTAAGAGGAAACCACGAGGTTATAACAATGCATTTTATTTTACTATCGAAAACACTCGCATAAGGGTATGCAAAGTCTTTTTCATGTCAACTCTAGGAATAAATGAAAGACCTATTAGGACGGTACTCGCAAAGAAAGACTTAAATATTACAAACATGGTTGACATCGATAAAAGAGGCAAGCACACGCCATATAATAAGCTTGATATTGAGAGCGAAAAAAGAGTGAAGCAGCACATCGACTTAATTCCACGCATGCCAAGCCATTTTTGCAGATCGAGCTCAACACGAGAGTATATCGAAGGAGGTAACACAGTTTCCGGACTATACAGTAACTATGTTGATCAATGCAAAGAGATGGGCGTTTCATATGCGAGTTATTCGTCATACTATCGAATATTCAAGAATGATTACAACATATCTTTCCATACCCCAAAGAAGGACCAGTGCGAAGATTGCGTTGCATATGAGAACGCTGAAGACAAAACAAGTTTACAAGAGAAATATGACAAGCACTTGGAAGAAAAAGCATTATCGAGACAAGAAAAAAACCGTGACAAACAGTCTATAAGAGATTCATTATTTGTTGCAGTGTATGATCTTCAGGCTGTACTCCAGTGTCCCAGAGGTGATTCCGGAACTTTTTATTACCTATCTAAACTCAACGTTTTCAATTTCACTTTGTGTGAACTTAAAAATAAAGAGGTTGATTGTTTTGTTTGGCACGAGGGAGAATCAGGCAGGGGAGCCAATGAAATCTGCACCTGTGTATTCAAGTACCTTCAAAAACTGAATGACAAGGCAAAAATGGAATTCGATGTTATATTTTATAGCGATAATTGTTGTGGACAGCAGAAAAATAAGTTTATGATTTCCCTATATGCGTATGCTGTTCAAGTCCTGCCTAACCTTAGGAGTGTTGCTCATAAATTCCTCATTAAGGGTCACTCACAAAATGAGGGTGATGCTGCTCATTCGGTTATAGAGCGTACTGTAAAAAGATCACTAAAATCAGCACCAATATATACTCCAGACCAATACGTAACCCTTATTAGAACAGCAAAGAAGACGGGATGTCCATACAATGTTCATGAGCTGGATCATACATCGTTTTATGACATCAAGAACTTGTCTGAAAATATGGGATCCAACTTTTCAATTGATGATAGGAAACAAAAATTAAAATTAGGAGATATAAAAATTATGACATTTCAGAAAAATTCACCTGGCGAATTTTTTGTTAAAACGTCATATTCTGATAAGGTTTTCCAAAAAATTCAAATCAGAAAAAATACAAAATCACTGGAGCCAATTTGTAATCTAGTATTGATACCGTTGCCGAATACTGCTGGCGGAATTTCATCCAAGAAGAAGGAAGGTCTTCTAAAGCTTTTTCAAAAATACCAAATCCCACATTTCTATAAAGATTTTTATGAAGGACTTAAAAGTTACTAAAAGTTAAATGTGCTGTCACTTTTTTCTAAATATCTAACATTAACGGGTTAGCTAGTCTATCTATGTATATCAATGGATTTTTTTAAGTTCCTTTTTAACTTTTCATCAAACTGAAGTGCCAATGTTTATTTATATTAATAGTTTTAATTATTTTTTATTTATTTTTTGTCACCTATTCTCAGAAGAGGTATTTTTATGTTCCACGTAAATAATATGAATCAATAAATATGCTGTTTAGTAATATTGTTTGAATTTTAATTTAAATAATTTTATTTCAGTGCAAAACGACACTTTTGCAACATTTAATAAGAAAACAAACACTTAAAAAAATATAAGATTTTTCGCAAAACGTCGTAAGTCCGAAGGATTTTTTTTAAATATTGTCTTTTTTTTAAAACTTTATATGCTACCTGGAAGAGGAAGAAAAATACTTCAATTGCATGTAAACGAATTTTGTATATTGTTTTTATTTAACAAGAAAACAATTTTTTAGTGTGACGTAAAACTTTACACGTCTCTTCTGAAAATCATACATTTTCGACTTATGTCACTTTGCCGTGAAAGCGACGATATGTCGTTATAAGCGATGTCGTTATAAGCGATTGTCGTTCAATGGAATTACAATGGGACTGATTTGGGACCTAAGAATTTGGTCGTTGTAACCGATACGTCGTTATAAGCGATGTCGCTATAAGCGATTTTGACTGTAATTTAATATTAAAAAATTAAATAATGCAACTTTCCGAACGTGTAGAGTATTTTTTTTTTATAACTTCTGGCTCGCCAAGGCGATTTAAAGGGGGGCACTTCGACCTATCTTTTGTGCCATATGGGCCAGAAAAAGTTTAAACTAGTAGAATTTCTACTTTCCCTGTAAAGCGGATAATTTTACCAGTAGAAGATTTCTTTATGTCCTCGGGACTCATATATTCCCTGAAAAAGATTTTCTTTCTAATTACATTAAGGGCTGGACATTTGAATAAAATGTGTTCAGCTGACTCGTCCTCTTCAAGACAAAGTCGGCACTCAGGAGAGTCTGCTATTTTCATTTTGTTTAGGTGATATCTTAAACCAGTAACGTGACCAGTAAGGTAACCTACTAAGTTTTTGATATCATGCCTGCTTAGATTTAGGCATTTGCTGGCATTATTATTGAAGGGCCGAATGGCTCGTTTGGCCTGTCTTAGACCTGGGATGCTTTCCCAATAATAGATACATTTTCTATGTTCGCAGCTTTTTATTGCTGCCGTTGCTGCTGATCTAGGAGTTCAGCAGAAGAGTTCGGGACCTATGAAAGGTGTTCCTGAAACTTTTCTGGCCAGTTCGTCGGCCTTTTCGTTACCTTCTCCCCGACATGACCCGGAACTCACCATAATTTGGTCTTGTTTCTTAATCCGAGTGTTTGAAGGGTATTGAAACATTATTGCATGACTGATTTGGAGTCAATGGTGTGCGAGCTGAGGGCGTATGATTGTGGCTTTTATGCCAGATGAGTGAATATGGCTGGCGCATTCTTGAATCACGTGGAGCTCTGCTTGAAATACGCTGGGACTTTTTCCCGTGGGTATCGTAAAGCGTTTATTAGGCTCGTATATTCCCGCTCCTACCCCTGTTTTCATTTAAGAACCATCCGTATCCCACTTTATGCCGTTGTGGCTGTTTGATGGGTTATTACTAACCCATGCTTCTCTCTTAGGGATGTCCGTGGAGAATCGTTTGTTGAAGGATAGTGTTTTTTGAATGTGGTCTGTGACCGCGCAGTTCATGTTAAGTTGCGGAGCGTGTAGAGTAACTTCGGGTATTGTGATATGGTCTGGAAATGTTTATGACGGTGATGACGGTTTAAAAACATGTTTTTATTCCGCAGATCATGAAAGTAATCGTTGTAGCCATCAGGACCATCCAAGTTGAACGTTTTTACATCCGAAAAGATAACTTTGCTCCAATTACTTGAGCCCTCCTCAACGTCCACATCCCATGTCATATGATCCCTCTCAAACTTAAGGCGCTTGTTTCATGCGTGTGCCAGTAAAGCGGGTTTTTGTTAGTTTTGAAAGCTTTAAGTGTGGAGCACTCACAATAATACGACGCACAGTGGATTTGCTACAAGAAAGCTTTATTTTGTCTGTGGATTGAGCGGAATTAAAGCTAGTCCTAAAGTTTCCGCGTTAAAACTTTTGCAATGCTTCCTTTGTAGTTTTTCCAAAAGATGAACGATTTTTCACAAAATTTCTTATTAGGTGTTCACTTTGAAGTTTGGAGTTTGTTTCTTACAAACTCAACCTTTTTTTCTGCCCATTTTAACGAAATTCAATAAAAAAATACTTGTCACACTTCCAAATTAAATTTTTACTGACCTTTGTCGGAACACTTGTTGCTAACTTAACAATTTGACAGTGCAATGATTCAAATGAACCGGAAAACTACCGTTATGTGCCTCTTATCAAATTGCTTGCTTTTTTCAAAATAAATGTACTTGCCTGCTGAATGCGTTTTCTTTTCCCATCGGTGCAAATAATACAACAAAAAAGTGAGGTCTAACAAATAACTCAGGTGAACCGCACTGTAAGGCTGAAAACACACCGGATAAAGCAAAACGTGTTTTTTTGTTTCGTGAAACAAGAGAACATTGTTTATTATGAGACTACATACACCAAAGAAAACGAAACAAAACACACGTTTTTGTTTTGAAGTGTTTCGGTGGTGGTTGCGAAAATACATGCCATTGTATACGAATCAGCGTCGTTGACGATAATTGCCTACTTTCTTATGGCGCAACACACACCAAATGAAACGAAACATAAAAACCAAAGCAAAACAGAAAATCAGGTTTCGTTGCCGATAGCTGACCTGTTGTTTTTTGCAAAACAACATTTTGACTCCGTTGTTTTTATTTTCTTCTTTTGTTGCACTTTACAGGTTTATTTGCTTGTTTACTCTGTTATTTGTTTTTACTTACCGTAGAGTTATAAATAATCTTTCAGACGGAGTTATGCTTTTACGATAGTTCGTTCCTTGTTTTCTGATAGCATTTTCGATTAATCCCAGCAAATAATCAAAAGTTTCAATCCGCATTCTGGTGAAATTATTTATATTTTTCAGGATAAGTTATAACGCTGCTATTGAGTTTATTATCACATCCTCAGCATTACGTTTTAGAATATATGGATGCACCCACCACTCTCTGCTATTTGCGTCCTTTTCCTCAATTGCTTCAAAAATAGTTGACGTCATGCATCGTGTATGTGTGGATTGACGCTACCCATTAAACAGTTCAATCGATTGACGTGAAATTTTTAGTTTTTGTGAGTTTTCGTGAAGTACGGATGTGCGATGAGTGAAACGGACATTGTTTTGCATATATTGCTCTTGCACATTGCATAAAGAGGAAAAAGAAAAAAATGTCGAGAAAAAAATAATTTGGATGAAAAGGGAATCAGTTCACACATGAAAATTATGAGAATGGATAACTCCACTTACGAGGAATTGCTTAAAATAATTTCTCCTTTGATTATGAAGAAAGATACATACATGCATGAAGCGATTTCCGTAAACCAGAGGCTTTCTACAACATTGCGATATCTTGCTACAGGGAATTAATTTGAGGATTCAAAATGTACAGCTGCAATATCTGCATTTTTTTGTTGCGGTCGCTATAATCTTTCCCTTTGACATCTCATAAACTCGGTAATGACTGATACATTTCAATTAATTCCGATACAAATGCTCGGTCTTTATCGTTCTTCAATTTTCCGCTGGCGCCAGACATGTTTTCGCTTCCGTGACACAAAACACAATGAAGTAATTACGTCAATCCAACCACACATATCAATCAGCATGACGTTCATCATGCAAAATCAAACTTGCTTTGATTTTCGTCAATCAGACTTTATCAAATACATTTTCACAAACACATGCTAGTGGTTGATGTCATTCGATTGACCGTGTAAGGGCCGCTTAAGATTGGCACAACATCGTCTGAGTCCGGCCATATGTTGAACAACACTAAAAGCAAGTCACAAACTCAATTTTGTTTTATTTCAACGCACACCAAACAAAACAAGAAAACAAAGTTTTGCTTCATTCTGTTTCACTTGGTGTGTGTTCAAATAAAAAACGGTTTTTTGACTTTCGAATCAAAAACGTTTTGTTTGATCCGGTGTGTTTTCAGCGTAAGTGATTTCTGTTTTTTAATTTGAATGGAGCTTAAATTGAACTACGAGAACAGCTCATGCGACCTGAAAAGAAAATTACTAGATTCTCTCAATGAACATGAATGTTTGCTTCCGGAGAACGCCCTAATTTTGAGTGCAATTTAAAGAAAATTGCGAAGAATATATTGTAATCTGCCAAACCCGATACTAGTTGTAATCCGCCAGACAAAAAAAAAGAAGCAAGACACCAAACCGAAAAAGAAACAACACGTCATTCGGATAGATAATCTTCTACATCGCTTTATTTCAGTTTTTCTTATTCTTAATAATCCGCTCGTACGTAACTGCCCCGTTTTTGCTAAATATCCCCCCTTTTATACCATCGCAACAGTCGCTCTCACATGACAGTCAGATGGTGCTTTGTTACATATGTACATAGTCCGCTAATACGATGGCCCGCTACTTCTGCTGTGCACATTTCAAGGGCATCGTCATGGGCGGCCTCAAACACGAGTGTGCGTAAGGCGCCTACGAAGTACTATTGGAGGTCATCGTGGGTTGATTCGGTGAAATGGGGTTACAATATTAAACACTGAAGAGGGAAAAACAGAATCGTTTCTTCCATATTATGTTCGTTTATGTATTGCAATTTCTGTTTGTTTCGTTCTTAAAGATATCAACAAATTTAAATTTCATTTAAAGCTCATAATATTTTCCAAGTAGAGCTTTCCTCAGTTCTTCAAGAAACAAATCTAATACTCCGCGATGATATTCCAACTACTTCAACTATCCAAGTAAACGAGACATCGACAAAAGACTCTCAAATCAGTGACTTTAATAAGTAGCGAAGTTTTATCAAACATATACGCAGATGTTGAATTCAAAACTCCTGACTTGGAAGACAAAATGCATGCTCTATCGAACTCTTATTCTGCTAGTTCAAAGTGCTTTAAGTAATTACGAAGAATTGGAAATTATGTCTTTTAATAACCAATTTGATTTTATTCTCTGAAACTTGTGTTAGAAATGAAACCGATAACATATATGAAAGAAATATGGCAAACAGAAATAGTTCAGAACTACAAAATAAATAAAGATATGTGGATGCTATCGGTCAAGGCAAGTTGTAGTAAGTACTCATTTGTGGTAGGTGTTGTGTATAGATCGTCCCGATACTCGGTACCATACTTTTGTAGCATGTTTAATATATGGATGGACAAAATAACTGATCTCTCTGATATGATTTATTAGTGTGTAGTGATTTTAATATTAACTTTTTTTTTTATAAAAAGAACTTGGAAGAAATAATACAAAATAATAGCTGTAAACAAATATTGGTACAACCAACAAAAATAACCGCTAGTTCCTCAACATTAATAGATTTGGTTATTACTAGCAACAAAAACAAAATACAAGCCCAAACAAATTCTGCTTTTTATTAAACATTAAAATTAAAGAAAATTCCGAGGATAAAAGTAAATTTGTCAAATACTTAAAGTACAGAAGAAACCAATTTGTTTCAAAATTAGCACATAGTGAAATTGCCTCCGCTTTAAATTTAAACAATGTAAATGAGATGGCTCAACTTTGCCAAAGTGAGCTTAGCCGTATAGTGAATTTATTTGTTAGCAAAAAATCTGTGTTAGAAAGACAGAATGAATGGTTTACTATCAAACAATATTTGAAATTGCATGTAAAATACAACAACAACTTATCCTATATACGCTAACTTTAGCGGGGATAGCTATCGCAACTAAAGCCGTGTTTCTTTGCACGCGGATATAGGGATAATTTTCAATTTGCATGTAAAATACAACAACAACTTATCCTATATACGCTAACTTTAGCGGGGATAGCTATCGCCGCTACGTCATTTAGCGGGGATAAACAGTGCTTCCAAAACCCATTTTCTTCGTTTTTGATGAATCGAAGCGATGAATTTTTCAGGAAATGTCAAAGTTTGACATCCGCCGACCACTAACACATCCCGCCGAATATTTTGTTCGGGATTTTATTATTATTTTTTTTCAAAATTTAGTAAATCTGTGAATGCAAAACTGTTTTTTATAATTTTAGAATATGTTTGACATTAATTTCAACTGTGGGAAAGTAATATTTTTGAATTTCACGATTTTCAATACAAATTTCTGAATTCAACTTACAGCTGTTTCACCAATAAACGTCATAGGTGCATGTGTGCTGCCAAATTTTTTTTGATGAATTCTTAAGCGGCGATGGCCGTTTTCTGATGCCATGCCTATATCCGCGTGCAAAGAAACACGGCTTAAGTCCTTTAGCGGGGATAAACAGTGCTTCCAAAATCCATTTTCTTCGTTTCTGATGAATTGTTGCCATGAATTTTTTCAGGAAATGTCAAAGTTTGACATCCCGCCGACCACCGACACATCCCGCCGAATATTTTATTCTTGATTTTATTATTATTATTATTCAAACTTTATTATAAGGGTAATTGAATTTAGCAAATCTGTTAATGTGAAATTGTTTTTTATATTTTTCTAATATGTTTTCATCAATTTCAATTGGCGGAAGTAAATATTTTTCAATTTCACGATTTTCAATACAAAATTCTTAACTACAACTTACAGCTGTGTCACGGTGCATGCGTGTTGTCAAGTTTTTTTTGATGAATTTTTAAGCGGCGATGGTCGTTTTTTTGTGCTAATCCTATATCTGCGTGCAAAAAAAAACACGGCTATTCTAATGAATTAAAAGAAATAAGAACTAAATCCTACTGCTTTACGTCTCCCACCCTAGGACTTGTGCATTTAAAAAAAAAAAAAAAAATCCAGAAATAAGTTGGCACGCGCAACTCCAATACCCTACAAGGTTGCTTATGATTTACTCATTTAGTGAAAAAAGATTACTAAAATCGTCCTTACCCTGGACAGTTCATAAATAAAGTGGATTTATGCAAATATGAAGATTCATTATTTTTCATTATGTTAACGACTTCAACAAATGGAAACATACAAATTTACAGATCAGCAGTATTCGATTACTATGAAGACAAGGAGCTTGCGGCTCCCTCAAGGTTGATAGACAGCTACACACTGCCAAGCTACTACTCCAAGAAAATTTACACGCCGACGCAATCCACTCGCCTACGCCCGCCAAATAATCGGAATCACTTAGTCGTTAGTAATAAGTGGCGAAGGCGCTAGCGATATCATTTGATTTTGGACTGATATCCATCGTCCAATTGATAAGCCACATAAACCCAAGCCAAAGCCCTTCTCCTTTGAGCAAATTCCAATGACCAATTGTCATGGTTGCCGGCATTAACTTGGCCTTATCTAGGTTAACCTTATATGTATTATCATCAAACAGATATTGTAATTTATTTAAAAAAAATTACGACGAGTTCTTCGTATCGACGTCATTATGGAAATGAGGTACTCTCGGGCTCCAATGGTAACAGCTTCCGCCTAAATTTATGTTATTAACATTATGTAATTCTGTTTTTTTAAATTCACTTTCGTTTTTGTAGTATTATCGCCATAAAAATTTCCATGACTGGTTTAGTCAGCCAGTGTCAGTTACTTTTTAAATTAAGAACGTGTTCTACAAATTAGAACCTGATTGTATTTCATTCATTTATAGAAAACTGAGGGAGACAGGCCCGATTGGCCCACTATCAAGCAACGCGAATCAGAAGCAAAATGATATTTTTTTCAAACAACAAACATTATCGATTAGGTTTCTTGTCGGTCGACAAGTACCTATATCTATAACATATCGAACAGGCACACACATACAGACATATCCATCATATGGGACTATCATAATACAAAAAAAAATATTTCTGCTTCATCATTGCCTACGTTTTGCATATGAGTACGAGGAGATAAAGTTCATAAATCGTGTTTTCATTTTGATGGGGTTCCGATTCCTACGACGATGACAGTGTATAATCGGGCATACATGCACGCGGTATCTACGATGGAGAGCGGATGGAAACACTCAAGAAATAGTTCGTCGAGCTGTAGAATAGCTTGAATGCGCTTGATAAATTCAATTGGCGTTCTTAAGACGTTCATATATCAGAGCAGACGCTGCATTAAACAAATTGCAAAGTACCTATTGCGAATTGTGGACTTCGTTTGGGTAATAGTTTTTCGGGAAATATATGAATTTGATTCAAATTATATGTAGACGATATTCTAATTTATGGCTTACCTTAATTTATTGCAAAAATTAGCCAATAAGCGAATTTGCACGGCCAGAACTTTTATTTAGGTGAAAACCACGGAAAACGCACAACCACAAATCATACAAATATAGTTGACACTTATGACTGAGCTGAAGTTGTTTGAAGTTCAAATTATTTTAGCCAGAAATGGCTTAAATTCCATTTTTGGGAGCAACTACATCAGGTCCGTTCCTTTCAGAATCGCTTAGTACTTTTAGTACTTATCCGGAGAAGTGAAATGGAACGCATTTTTTCGGCTGAGATTTTATTTGGGGGAACCTAAATCTGGGAAAACTATAGATGAGTAAATGATTGTTATAATATTGAAAAATACGTTTGATACCTATTTTTATTTGAAAAGCCCAATACGTACGAATTTCAGGTTTTCCATAGAAATCCACTTAAGGGTAGAAATAGATCAACACTTCAACTCCGACTTCGACTTTGACAGGAGCGAGAACTTCAGCATTTGAAGTCGAGTCAAACAAATTGAAAATGCAACTTCGAGAGCGAAACAAAGAATGGCTGTAAGCAATAGAGAAAATTGTGTCCAAATATAAGCAAGAGAGAAAATTTGCTCAAAATATAAGCATTTGCATGTTGGGAAAACTTGCAACATCGCTGCAAGGCTGGTGGAATTTGAACTTCAATCTTCAACTTTGAATTGAGGATTTAGGTCTAACGTTGAAATCAAAGTTGATGTTGAGTTGCCGGAACGTAATAATAGGCGCGTTTTATTGGGAACTTATTTCCAATTATGCAATGGAATTCCCAATAAAACAATATTTTCATATTTAAGTTCACCCTTAGTTCAAATGTGAAATATGGAATAATACGGAAGTTGGAGCTATTTATATTCTTTTAAAATAGAAAATTAGCTTATTTGCTAATTTTTACTTTCCAAATCAATTTTCCTTTCTACTGGGCAAATGAGTGGTGGATTGTTGCGGGTCAGTAAATTAATTTAATTTCCGCAACTTAGCTTAGACATTGAAAATATTAGTTAAGGTTAGGACACCAGCTTATGTGTCGTTCCATTCCAGAGCTTCCAAAATCGTTATATGTTCACTCTTGTGCTGACCAATTTATTTTCATTTATAAAGATGTAAAATTTTGCTGAACTGGGTATACACTAACCAATAAAACGCACCTATATTAGGCCAGTTATACTTACGGACCCCTTCGAGGCCTCCGAGGTATCCATTAGTGGAGCACAATTCCCTACATAAGGAACCAGAGATTTTTGGTTGATGTGAGGCAGAGCAAATGAGGAAGTTCTCATTTATTTGATGTGGAGGAAGAAAAATAAAATATGTTAACTTGTTGACAGTTACATTCCTCCTCCGGAAAAAAATCGCCTCTGAGGGAGCGGAGGAAAATCTCTGAGGCTTTGTAAGTCGAACTGGCCTATTGTAACATGGACACGAAAACGGTTAAATTAGGTCCATCTGATGGAAATCGGAAAATCTTGAACTATACAGATTTAGGCTGGTATTCATCTATCACTCATAAATCGATTTTAAGACTGAGGTGCTCTTAGATTTATATTGCCGCTATGTATTTACTATGAAACAACTAAACAGATAACGTTTTCGCGTTTTTATGTTTGTCTCGTTCTGCGCATCTTTGTCATCGACACGGGACACTGCTGTCTCCTAAGGAAGCATGCTAGGCGGCTTAGACTAGTAGATGTGGATACATGCAGTATCTGTGGGAACATGCAATCCGAGGAAGACATAACGCACATACTGTGTGAGTGCGAGGGTATAACACGGAATCGTATGAGGTTTCTGGAAGACTACTTCTTCGAGGAATTAGGGGAGTTAAGCGGCACAGATCACAGGAGGCTGGTAAAATTCTGCAGGGAGATTGGATGTTTTTTTAGGGAAAGGGTTTAGGTTTTTCTCCCTTTAGAGTTTCGGATTCAATCGGTTTCCTAGGGATCGCGACGCGCCCTTCTGGTACCTAGTGCTGTATGCGAACTGCATACTCCTGTTTTACCTAACCTAACCAATGTCATCGTCACTCTATTGGTTTGACATTTGCGTTCAGTGTAATCTGAAGTCCGAGGAAAAACATAAACAAAACGAGTGTTGTATTTATTAAATTGAATTCTATTTTCAATAATTAATAGTTCGTGATAAATTTTTATTGAATTATAATAATTCAACATATAATAACGGTTATAATTTAGTTTTCATTCGGTATACTTCTGTATCTTACTGTATATTGCTTTCATGATTCTTATTGCATTTTTGTTTTCTATTATGTCTGTTTAATTTTCTAATGCGAAAATACATGCGGCATCCAAAGAAATATTTTTTTTTATTTTATTGTCGCAATCAATTTTGGCCACAGATATAATATTCTTCCGACGAATCTGCCCCACCTATCAGATCATCCATATTAAAGTCTGCAAGCGCAGATTGAAGGATTCACGCAATCCGAGTACAAAATTTGCTGTGATTGGATTGAAAATCAGCATGCAAACGCGAATTGAAAGTTGGAGATAGACAAGTTAGAGAGTGTGTGAACCCTCTTTGTTTTCCTTTGTTGTGTTCATTTGACTGGGATTTTTGTCGCCACTAACACAAGACTATACAAAACACGTACATAGTGGGATGCGTAAAACTGAATAGACCACTTCGCTAAGCTATCTCTGTCTTAAACGTGAAAAGAAAATTGAAGGAAACAATTTCAGTAATTGGTATAATTCTTATTTATATTTAAATGAAAACAAAAGCTACTGCACAGTAAAAACTACCAAATTATAGAGAACACCCCTGAGAAAGTATGTTAAAGCAAAAAAAAAACAGTGAACATGTTGGCTAAAAAGGCTTGTGCATCACTTGATGCAGCAGTTTACACGCATTTTGACATTTTAAATTTTGTTATTAATTAACTCCTTTTGTTCGTTTGTATTTAGCAGTATAAAATGTATGCATAGAAAATTGCTAAAAAGGGGTATGCAATTGCATACAGCATAAAAAGGGATATGCAATTGCATACAGCAATAGGGAGCAGAAGGGCCCATCGCGATTCCTAAATAACCAATTGAAAACCAAGACTTCAATTGGAGAAAAACCTAAAAAAAACTAAAAAAACTTTTCCTAGTCATAGCCCAATCTTCCTGCAGAATTTAACCAGCTTCCTGTGGTCTGCTCCGCTCAGCTCCCCTAATTCCTCGAAGAAGTATTCTCCTAGAAACCTCCTACGATTCCGTGCTATACCCTCGCACTCACACAGTATGTGCGTTATGTCTTCCTCGGCTTGTAGATCACCACAGAACCTGCACGTGTCCACATCCCACAAACCAACCCGCCTAGCATGCTTACTTAGAAGACAGTGCCCCGACATTATCACAACTACTGTTCTAAGCTGTTCCCTGCTCAATTTTAGAATTTCCTTAGATCTTTACTTTTCCAAATGAGGCCAAAGCGCTCCTCTAAATTCTGCCATTTTTAGATCTTCCCATTGATTATTCCCTTAATAACGCCAAGGGATAGTTTAATGTTCACACCTCCGCTTTTTTCCAGCTCCGCTCCCTTTCTTGCTAGTTCATGGGCTTGCTCATTTCCCTCTTTACAGCTGTGTCCCGGTACCTAGCACAGTCTTACTCGATTCCGTCTGCATACTGCTTTTAGCATTGTGCGACAGTTTCTGACTATCTCAGAATTAATGTTAGCAGATTCTAGTGCCTTAAGTATCGCCTGACTGTCAATGCTGATAACGATATCTCTTCCCGACATTGATCCCGTCTGCACTATCTCTGCCGCCCTTAAAACAGCCAGAACTTCCGATTGGAAGATACTGCTTGTGTCCGGGAGTCGTATAGACTCTCTCAGGTCTGGATCAGTAGAAAAAATGCCAGAACCCGTTCCCTCCCCCGTCTTGGAGCCGTCAGTGTAGATAGCAACCTCATTTGAAATTCTGACTGCATCTCGTTGCTACACCTCCCTTCGCGGATATGACACCTCATAGGCGATGTTAAAGTCGAGCAAGCGGCAAATCTCATCAGTCCGTATAGGATTTCCGGGTAGCAGATCGTGCGGTGCCCAAAACTACATTCCCTAAACTGGCCAAAAATTCTGAGGCGCAAAGCGCTATTGCCAGCGAGTTGTTTTATTTTTAAGTCTAGCGGGATAAGGTGCAGGTAGGTGTCCAGTGCTGCCGTGGGAGTAGTACGGATTGCACCAGTGATGGCTAAGTTTGCTGTTCTCTGCACCGTTGCAAGTTTTTCAATTATGGTTCTTTTGTTTGTTGCCCTCCACAAATTTTACTTAATTTACTTCCAAAGAAAATTTTTGTTTGATTCTCACAGTTTCACTTTTCATTTTTATGCACAATTTTACTATAGCCGTGTTTCTTTGCACGCGGATATAGGGATAATTTGAAATTTGCATGTAAAATACAGCAACAACTTATCCTATATACGCTAACTTTAGCGGGGGTAATTATCGCCGCTATATCCTTTAGCGGGGATAAATAGTGCTTCCAAAACCCATTTCTTCGTTTCTGATGAATTTTTGCGATGAATTTTTCAGGAAAAGTCAAAGTTTGACATCCCGCCGACCACTGACTCATCCCGCCGAATATTTTACTCCTGAATTTTATTACTATTATTTTTCAATATTTTAGAATATGCTTGGCATCAATTTCAATTGGCGGAAGTAAATATTTTTCAATTTCAGGATTTTCAATACAAATTTCTTAACTACAACTTACAGCTGTGTCACGGTGCATGTGTGCTGCCAAGTCTTTTTTGATGAATTTTTAAGCGGCGATGGTCGTTTTTTTTGTGCTAATCATATATCCGCGTGCAAAGAAACACGGCTTTTATTGTATATTTCTGGTATTGAAAAAAACCGTTTTTATACTCCGTCAAAATTCTGGATATTTTTTTTCTTAAAACTCGTTTCATTATAATCTTTTCACGTAATGTTCGCGCAAAACTCGTTACCTTCCATACGAATTCGCCAATGTTTTTTTTCCTGTGGGTTTTTTTTTTTCATTTGGGAGTGTAACTGACTTTATCGCGAAGTGCTATATTCAATCTCTCAGTTCTGTGAGAGCGAAAACCCGCCTCGAAAACCAATTCAGTTTCAATCACAGATTATTGTATGAATTGAATGCGGTCATGCAACTGTACTTATAGTTATTAATAACGAAAAGTTAATATAACAAAGTATACTAAAGCGATTGAATTTCAACATTGAAATATTTCAGATTTACTAAATCGATATTTCAAACAACGATACATTTAAGACAATAGCCGTGTTTCTTTGCACGCGGATTTGGGGATAATTTGAAATTTTCATGTAAAATACAACAACAACTTATCCTATATATACGCTTACTTTAGCGGGGATAGTTATCGCCGCTAAGTCCTTTAGCGGGGATAAATAGTGCTTCCAAAACCCATTTTCTTCGTTTCTGATGAATTGTTGCTATGAATTTTTCAGGAAATGTCAAAGTTTGTCATCCCGCCGACCACTGACACATCCCGCCGAATATTTTGTTTGTGATTTTATTACATATTATTTTTTTTTCTAAATTTAGTAAATCTGTCAATGTGAAACCGTTTTTTATAATTTTAGAATATGTTTGGCATTAATTTCAACTGTCGGAAATTAATATTTTTGAATTTCAAGATTTTCAATACAAATTTCTTAATTGAACTTACAGAATTGAATTGAATTGAATTTATTGAGACTTTAGATAGATTACAAAGTAGAGTACATGGCGATAACTTATTTCTAAAACTGCGACTATAAAGTATTGCCTGCTCTTTTCGGTTGTAAAATTACATTAATTTTTTATTGCCACACGGCTATCTTTTGATATGATGTTTGACTGCTCTTGCTCATGAGCGATATATATATTTTTGAGTTGCGTATATATTTTTGTCGCGTTGTTGGTAGAATTGAGGGCGCGCTTGGCAGAAAAGAATACGCGATGGGCATTTTCATCGATATTGAGGGTGCTTTTGACAATGCGACTTTTGATAGCATGTGCAGCTCCGCCAGACAACACGGCGTAGACGAACCATTGGTGTTGTGGATTAAAGCAATGCTAATGAATAGAACGTTGGTTGCGGATGCGGATAGTGGCCGCTATGTTATGGCGGGGGTAAACAGAGACTGCCCGCAAGGCCGCGTCCTGTCTCCACTGCTGTGGTGTATGCTGGTCGACTATCTGATGAACGCACTCAACAGTTCTAATATTTACGCTCAGGCGTACGCGGATGATGTTGCCGTGCTTTCTGTTGGATCATGCCTAGCGACTGTATGCGCCAAGGCGCAGGCGGCCCTTGACGTGATCGACGAATGGTGCACTAGGAATGGGCTCTCGGTCAATCCTCTTAAAACTGAGGTTGTTCTCTTTACGAGAAGGAGGAAGCTGGTCGGGTTGACTCAGCTAGTGCTAAAAGGCGTCACAATCCAACTCTCCAATGAAGCAAAGTATCTGGGAGTCATCCTGGATAGCAAACTTCTTTGGTCCAAACATGTTGAGCTGAAGACTGCCAAGGCGCTGTCTGTTTTCTGGCAGTGCAAAGGCATTTTCGGCAAGACATGAGGCTTATCCCGAAAAGAGTCCTATGGATTTATACGGCTATGATAAGACCATTTATAGCATACGCATCGGTTGTTTGGTGGAATAAGCTTTCACGTAAATACGTCATTGCTGCTTTTGCCAAAATCCAAAGGCAGGTATGTCTCGGCTGCACGGGGGCCTTCCCCAGCACGCCTGGCTCCGGCCTAGATGCACTATTGAACCTTCCGCCCCTTGATGTTTACATCATGGGCTGTACAATCAAGGCTATCTCACGTCTTACAAGAGGTGGCTTTTGGTATAACTCGCACTGGAGTTTTGATGAACTTGCGCAACGGTTGTCCTTCGACTCCTGTCTTATGGATATGCCGTCTGATGCGATGACACCGGAACTTCGGCTAAAGCGCAAATACGAGGTCGACTTTCCTCGCGTCCAGGACTGGCTCTGGCCGGACTCTGAACCTGGAAGGGAATGCAGTCGAATCTTCACGGATGGCTCCAAAACCGATCAAGGATCTGGTGCTGGTGTCTTCGTGGAGAGCGATAACGTTAGACTTGTCTTTCCGTTAGGCAAATATGCGTCAGTTTTCCAAACAGAGACTTATGCTATCCTAATGGCCATGGACTATGTTACGAGGAACAGGTGGAGGGGGCGAAGTATCTGCGTCTGTAGCGACAGTCAGGCTGCGCTTAAGGCCTTACTCAAACCCTTAACTACCTCCAAAATAGTACGTGAATGCAAGATATCTCTGAATTCGATCGGAAGGCTGAATTCACTTAAACTTGTCTGGGTCCCGGGTCATAACGGGATCACGGGAAATGAGATCTCCGATGAACTTGCTAGACAAGGCTCAGAGGGGGACCTCTCAGGACCTGAACCAGCGATCTGTCTGCCTGCGTCCTCGGTCAGGGCTTCCATTGACGGTTGGGTTTCCTATGAACACAATCGCCGTTGGCATGACTCTCCAGGGTGCAGACAGACTAAGCAAATGCTCCCCGACGTCTGTGGGAAATCCGCGGCATTCTTGTTGTCTCTGAACAGAAAAGACTGCAGACAGACTACTGGCGTTCTTACGGGACACTACGCTTTTGCCAAACACCTTAAGGTGCTAGGCCTAAGCGACACCACCAATTGCGAAGCCTGTGGAGAAAGCGACGACACTGCGGAACATTTCCTCTGTAATTGTCCTGCTTTTGCTCGTATCAGGTGGCAGGTATTTGGTGCGGATATGGTGAGTGCTGTAAACCTAAGCTCCTTATCATTGAAGCGCGAGTAAATTCCCACAGTAAAATGTGGTGTGTCTGCCTGGTAGTACAATGGACCAGTATTGAGTCTGAGTGCTCCAGTGCAGAAAGTCTCACACACCCCGACAAAAAAAAAAAAAAAAAAAGCTGTCGCGTGCTATAAAATACAACTATTCCTTAACCTAACTTAAAACTAAAAGGAGATGAAGAGAAACGAGTATATACACAGTATACAAAAACGCTTATCTTCGCCTATAGAACGAAACGATGGTATACACAAGTTCTTTTTATAGCTACACATGTGTTTAATGTTTATACAGTTTGAGTTATATGTTTGAAATTTTTAGAGCGAGAGCGCTCTATTCAATTGTATGTTGAATAATAATCTTATATATATGTATTTATTATATAGTGAGAAAGAAAAACAGAAACAAGATTCGAGTTAATATACAGTTTGCAAATATGTGTGTCATCAAGTACCGTGACAGTTATCTATCTGTTACAAATTAGATGGAAATAATTATTGAGATAAGGAGATAATTAATTACATAATTGAAATTGAATGTGTTGGGTAGTTATGAATTTATTTGAATTTCATGAATTTTCAGAAGTATACGAATTGATATTTGTGACCGAAATTATTTCATTATTTATATGATTAAATATAAAACTTATTTTATCTATAAATATAGTTATGATAATAATTAATAGTATATACATAGTTATAAAATTTATTTGTATTGATAAAGAAAATATTTCATTTGAAGCTAAAGATTGGTGGCAACAGGTGCAGTAGTAGTGTATTCGCTTACTGAATGGAAGGTCGTGCGTTCGAATCCCGGCCAAGTCCATTACTTTATATCGAATACATGAAATCGTAATCTCCCTAAGCATCTTAGACACTACCCGTGGATAAAAACCCTACAACTGCACCCAAACACTTCTTTCCTATCTCTCTATTCTTTCTAATAGTAAGTAGCACCCAAAAAGCATGCAATGAAATGCGATAGTGCTGCTTGCTGTTAAACACAAATGCATACGCTGTGTTAGGCACTATAAGGGTACTGTAACAACAGAAAAAATCCCTTTAGCGTAAGCAAATTATATATAAAAAAAAAAGATAATTTTTTTTATTATTTATTTTTTAATATAAAGAGAATAATCTACTAGAGAAAGAAAAGAAGAATTCAATGGGGTGAGTACTGTCTTTCCAACGTAACTACTCTGTCGAGGTAATTAATATTTACAATTCGAGGCATTCTCAGGGTAAAGAGGTGAATCATTTCCCAGATCCCCCGAAAGGAGAGATGTGAGTGAGAGGGTATTTAAGCGAATACTACGATTATCCGCGGTTCTGACCTTGAGTGGCTTTCAAGTAGAACGTCGGGGGAATCCCATCAGGAGAAGCATCAAGATCCAGCATAGCGGCACCACCTGGGGAAAGATATGTATCGTTGTCCAACGTGGAGCTGACTTGTGAGGAGTAGATCTCACCTAACAGTGCGTTATCGGAGAAGTTGAGGCTTGAGATAACTCAACTTACAGCTGTGTCACTAATAAACGTCATAGGTGCATGTGTGCTGCTAAGTTTTTTTTGATGAATTCTTAAGCGGCGATGTTCGTTTTTTAATACCATGCCTATGTCCGCGTGCAAAGAAACACGGCTAATAAAATAAAGATCAATTAATTTCTTGTTACTTGTGCATGATTGTTTTCGGCGCCATCTGGTAACTTTCCAAAATGTTTGCAATAGAAAATGGCATTAGTAAACCACTGCAAATTAAAGACATGGCATCACATAAAAACGGCCATGTCCTAACTTAGACTCGGCCGCTGATTTTTTGAAATGTCTGGATATTACGTGCGATTTTTGACAAATGTCAAAAACATCCGTCATATCCTTTATCCGAGTTTGGTTTGTTGTTTTTTTTTTTTTTTTTTAAAGTATAAAATTCACAATAAAATACGAAAACTACGAATTTGAAGCGATTAAGACTTTTGAAGTATACAACAAGCCAAAAATAAATTAAATTAAAAAAAAACATGTATTAAACAAGGAAATGAATTCTTGAGTCAAAGCTTACTTACTTAAAATTTCATCTCCAAAATCTTCCATCAACATTAATTGATCTTATCTTTGTATATATAAAAAAGATTTTATTCTTCAGAGTAATACAAATCTCGTCGGCATCCAATGTAAAAACAGAAGTGAAGAAATTTGTTTGATATGTGTTAACTCGCCCGACGTTTCCTAAGAATTAAGGGTGTTTGGCCGTTCAGTTGGACAGATTAGGTTATGTTAGGCAAAAGATATACGAATGCACCCAATAAGAAATCATTTTTTTTGTCAAAATTGACATCGCCTACGCCGCTACCGCTTGAAAAAAATACGTGCGGGGTTGTTAATTTTGCTTTAATTTTTTAAAAAACATGTTTTTTATTATGCAAGCAAAATAACTTATCATAAACCATTTAATCACTAAAAAGAAATTGCTTTGGAAATCTCGTCAAAATGATGTACGACAACGAGGAAGGTAAGTGCGAGGCATTCATCGCTACGGAGCCCATCAGCTACATCAAAAATGGCCGCTTTTTGCTGAATTTTCTAGATCTTGAAATAGGTTAATATCGTATAGATACGTATTTGTAGAAATCTATGAAGGAGAAAATGCCGAAGAAATTTCCCACGAATTGTGGCAGGAAGCCTGTTGGATTGTCATCAATGCATACTTTGATGAGAAAGGTCTGGTGCGTCAGCAGCTGGACAGTTTCGATGAATTCATCCAAATGTCTGTACAGCGTATCGTTGAAGACTCGCCCGCTATTGATCTGCAAGCAGAAGCTCAGCACACTTCTGGGGAAATTGAAACGCCGGTAAATTAGATACACAGTTTTGCGAGCCACCAACTCACTAAACTTATTTCTTGCAGCCGCGTTTCCTTCTCAAATTCGACCAAATTTATCTTTCTAAGCCGACACATTGGGAAAAGGATGGTTCGCCATCACCCATGATGCCGAACGAGGCTCGTCTTCGCAATCTGACTTACTCGGCGCCACTGTACGTCGATATAACAAAGACTAAGATTATCGACGGTCAGGAACCGGTTGAAACGCAGCATCAGAAGACTTTTATTGGCAAAATCCCGATCATGTTGCGGTCCACATACTGCCTCCTGAGTCAGCTGTCCGATCGTGATTTGACAGAGTTGAACGAGTGCCCGCTGGATCCCGGCGGCTACTTCATCATCAACGGTTCGGAAAAGGTGCTCATTGCACAAGAGAAGATGGCCACAAACACCGTCTACGTTTTCAGCATGAAGGACGGCAAGTATGCCTTCAAATCTGAGATCCGGTCTTGTCTTGAGCACAGTTCGCGTCCCACGTCGACGCTGTGGGTCAACATGATGGCACGTGGGTCACAAAACATAAAGAAGTCTGCAATCGGTCAACGAATTATCGCCATTCTGCCGTACATCAAGCAGGAGATCCCTATCATGATTGTGTTTCGCGCACTGGGATTCGTAGCCGACAGAGATATCCTCGAGCACATCATCTACGACTTTGACGATCCGGAAATGATGGAGATGGTGAAGCCGTCGCTGGATGAGGCATTCGTGGTGCAGGAGCAAAATGTGGCGTTGAATTTCATAGGTGCAAGGGGAGCGCGGCCAGGTGTAACCAAGGACAAGCGTATCAAGTACGCTAAGGAAATTCTGCAAAAGGAAATGCTGCCTCACGTAGGAGTGTCTGACTTTTGCGAGACGAAGAAGGCATATTTCTTGGGCTACATGGTTCACCGTCTGCTGCTGGCCTCACTGGGTCGGCGCGAGCTCGACGATCGCGATCACTACGGAAATAAGCGTTTGGATTTGGCGGGTCCCCTGTTGGGCTTTCTGTTTCGAGGACTCTTCAAGAACCTGATGAAGGAGGTGCGAATGTACACCCAGAAGTTCATTGACCGTGGAAAAGATTTCAACTTGGAGTTAGCTATTAAGACAAATATAATCACTGACGGACTCAGGTACTCTCTCGCTACGGGCAACTGGGGCGACCAGAAGAAGGCCCATCAGGCTCGTGCCGGAGTTTCTCAGGTATTGAACCGTCTGACGTTCGCCTCGACTTTGTCCCATTTGAGGCGAGTCAACTCGCCCATTGGTCGTGATGGAAAACTGGCCAAGCCACGTCAGCTGCATAACACCCTGTGGGGAATGCTGTGTCCTGCCGAGACTCCGGAGGGAGCTGCTGTCGGATTGGTCAAAAATCTCGCCCTCATGGCGTACATTTCTGTGGGTTCGCAGCCGTCACCGATCTTGGAGTTCTTGGAGGAGTGGTCGATGGAAAATTTGGAGGAGATTGCCCCTTCTGCTATAGCCGATGCCACGAAGATCTTCGTCAACGGCTGTTGGGTGGGTATCCACCGCGATCCAGAACAGTTAATGGCGACCCTACGCAAGTTGCGGCGGCAGATGGACATCATTGTGTCTGAGGTGTCGATGATTCGAGATATTCGTGACCGCGAGATACGAATCTACACCGATGCGGGCCGCATCTGCCGACCACTGTTAATTGTCGAGAACGGCAGCCTGCTGCTGAAGAGAAACCACATCGAGATGTTGAAGGAGAGGGACTACTACAACTACAGTTGGCAGGTATTGGTGGCATCAGGAGTCGTCGAGTACATCGACACCCTGGAGGAGGAGACCATTATGATCGCAATGTCGCCCTATGATCTGAAGCAGGACAAAGACTACGCCTATTGTACGACCTACACGCACTGCGAGATCCATCCCGCGATGATCCTGGGCGTGTGCGCATCCATTATCCCTTTTCCCGATCACAACCAGAGCCCCCGTAATACCTATCAAAGTGCTATGGGCAAGCAAGCTATGGGCGTTTACATTACCAACTTCCACGTTCGGATGGACACGCTAGCTCATGTGCTCTACTATCCAATGAAACCACTCGTGACAACACGTTCCATGGAGTATTTGCGTTTCAGAGAGTTGCCTGCGGGGATCAACACCATAGTCGCCATTCTGTGCTACACCGGATACAACCAGGAGGACAGTGTTATTCTGAACGCGTCCGCTGTGGAGCGAGGATTCTTCCGATCGGTGTTTTACCGCTCATACAAAGATTCCGAGAACAAGCGCATAGGAGACCAGGAGGAACAGTTCGAAAAACCAAACCGGGCCACGTGCCAGGGCATGCGAAACGCTCACTACGATAAGCTGGATGATGATGGTATCATTGCGCCTGGCATCCGGGTGTCGGGTGAGGACGTGGTCATTGGAAAGACTATTACTCTGCCAGAGAATGACGATGAAGTGAGTATGCTGGCAGTATGATCGTTAAATCTCATTTTTAATTTCAATTTTTCGTTCACAGTTGGAAGGCACCACCAAACGTTTTACGAAACGAGATGCGTCGACCTTCCTGCGAAACTCTGAAACTGGTATCGTCGATCAAGTCATGTTGACACTGAACAGCGAAGGCTACAAGTTTTGCAAGATTCGTGTGCGCTCTGTGCGCATTCCACAGATCGGCGATAAGTTTGCCTCGCGTCACGGACAGAAGGGTACCTGCGGTATTCAGTATCGCCAGGAAGACATGCCATTCACAGCGGAAGGTCTGACACCGGACATTATAATCAATCCGCACGCTATTCCGTCGCGTATGACAATTGGGCATTTAATCGAGTGCTTGCAAGGTAAGATTTTTAATGCCTCTGGCAATGGTCCTTATCTGCTGCCACTTTTATTGCATTTGGATGTCGCTAAATGCCTTTTTATTGCGATTTCCGAGGTCATATCCAAATTTGTTGTGATCGCTTTACATGACTTGCTCTTCAAGCAGCAGTTGCTGTACAAGCTATTAAAGCAGAATTGTTCTTAGTGTAACATTTTCCATTGAGCTATTTAAACAGTATGACCAACACAAAATAAACTCAATTTAAATTCACAGGCAAGCTGGGTTCGAACAAGGGCGAGATCGGGGACGCTACTCCATTCAACGATGCCGTCAACGTGCAGAAAATCTCCACTTTCCTACAGGAGTACGGCTATCATCTGCGTGGTAATGAAGTCATGTACAACGGACACACTGGCCGCAAGATCAATGCTCAGGTATGCATGTCGCCAACCGACCATATTTGCAACTCATTTGGTGTTTTCATTTTTAAGGTATTTTTGGGACCAACCTACTACCAACGTCTCAAGCATATGGTGGACGACAAAATCCATTCAAGAGCTCGTGGTCCAGTTCAGATCCTGGTGCGACAACCCATGGAGGGTAGGGCACGTGATGGTGGTCTGCGTTTCGGTGAGATGGAGCGTGATTGTCAAATTTCCCACGGTGCTGCGCAATTTTTGCGCGAAAGACTGTTCGAGGTCTCCGATCCCTATCGCATTCACATCTGCAATTTTTGCGGCCTAATTGCAATCGCTAACCTGCGCAACAACACCTTCGAATGCAAGGGCTGCAAGAATAAAACACAAATCTCACAAGTCCGGCTGCCGTACGCTGCTAAGCTGCTGTTCCAAGAGCTTATGTCGATGAATATCGCTCCTCGTTTGATGGTAATTTAAGAACCGACATCTATACTGTCTTTCTACTTTAATGTACTTCTTATTTAAATAAATAACACAGACGTTACACCTTATCTGAAGCAAGCGACTTTTTTTTGTGATCGTTGACAAGGTCAGCTGACACGCGAAGTAGAAACCACGGCAAATTGAAATGTTTATACACGAAACGCCGTATTGAATTTGCTTTGATTGGAAAAGTTTATTGGTCATGTATGCCCGTCTAGCGACACGCAGGAATGAAACGTGGTTGTCTGTCTCTACTGCTGCAGTTTCTTTTCTTGCACGATTTCACTTAATAACTTGATCGAAGCTTGCGTTAAGGAAAATGTTTCGCCACGGCTGGTAGTGGTAGGTGTTGATTAGCGGTTTTTGTTGAAGCAATTTTTAAGACATTCGTACTTTGTTAGCTGACATTTTACTGATTTACGACGTGTTTTTTTCTAGGTCAAACCTTAAATGGAAGGTTGCTATGAATTTGTTTCAAATGTTTCAGTTTTGATCGTGAATTAGACAACTTTTAAACTCAGGTTTCCCTAGGCAAACATGTGAATGATTCATTTAATGTTGAGCGCGTACATAAATTAAATTATGCCCCGTCGTGTTTGACTTTACCTCATCCCAAAATACTGAATTCTAAGTTAACTGCCCTTTGTCATATTTGCAAAAATATTAATATAATTTTGTGTTGAAGAGCTCCAAACTGTGTGGACTCTTTAATTGTACATCAAAACTGCAGCTATCAATAGTGGGGTTTCGTCCTAGGTTGTGGATTGTTTGAAAGAATGAACTTGGTTTTGCCCTCATTGACTTCAAGGATAACCGATTTCGCCGTAAAAGCCTCTACCACGGCACGCTGAGATTGGCTGATAATGTCGATAACTTCCTTGGGCCCGAGTAGTTGCACGGATCTATTGAAGATAGTTCGGCACTAGCTGCTCCAGAACAAGATTGGAGAAGTCACATGATAGCGCATCTCCTTTTTTTTTTTTTTTTTTTTTATAATTTGCGTGCGCTAAAGGGATTTCTTTTTTCTGTAGTGACACAGTACCCTTATAATGGTAAAACCACAGCGCAGGCATTTAGTTTGTTGCGCAAGTAGCTCCCAGCAATTCATTGCCTATTTTTGGCTGCTACTTACTGAAAGAATAGAAAGATAGGAAAGAAGTTTGGAGCGATGGGATTTTTTTTCTCAACAGGTGGCGCCTAAATTGCTTTCCTTGCCGTAATCCGGTGCAAGTGAGAATGACTTCTGAAATATAGGAGCTTCAATAAGATTTTAAAGATCTTATAAAATTTGTAGGTATACAAGCAATATGTCCTTTCAGTGGAATCAGACCTTAAAGTCAATAGTAAACGATTTTGGATATTCATTAATTGCAAAAAACAATCGATTGGAATTCCTAATAGTATGCAGTATAATGCAGCGTTGTCTTCAGACCTTTCCGTTATTTGCATCATGTTTGCTAGCCATTTCAAATCTGTCTATTCAAATAATGCGCCTATCTTACGAGCAGGTACGGTATCTGAGTACTCATCGAATTCGATAAACGTTGGTAGCCTATATTTATCGATTTCTGAAGTAGTAGTTTCGCTGTCCGATTTAGTATCCGACATGAGAGGAGACGTTGATGGTATTCCTCCCATTTCGGTCTATTAAATCACTTCAGGACTGTTTATTATTGCAGGAAGACCTCAATAGACTATCATATTTATAACCCAGAAAATAGTTGTTTATTTAAATCCAACAATACACTGCGCGAACTCGCCAAGCGCCCTTTCAATTCAGATACCGAAAGAGAACTTAACTTTATACGTCTGACTCACTTGACGAGCTGCATTGTGCAGCCTAATCTAAACTATTATACCTTTGAGCAAGAGGGGTTTCCTTGCTCAATATATTTTATTTATGGTAGAGTTACACTTAGGTTAACAACTCGGCTATCCTGCAATGCACTGTCCTCAGTGCAGTTTACTCAACTTTTTATTATTATTACTTTTTGTAATTTGACTCAACTCTAACTTTATTCTGTTCAATTAGGTAATCTAACTTGGAACACTCAGTTCACTAACTCATTGCAATCAATATTGTTATAGTCACTCAGCATGTACATCAGTGGCGTGGCGTGGATAATTTTAAAAGGGAAGACGTTGAAAAATTTAGTCACCTATAAAAATAAAAATCTTTAAAACCTGAAATAAAATAATTTTTAATGGGGATATTGTATCTACATAATATGCATTCCACATTGACTTAGCAAAAATATTCTAGCCACATTTTTTATACTTCAAGACATTAATATTTCAATCAACAATGAGCTTAAAGCATAACAAAAGTGGCTTCAAAAGAAGCCGGTCTTGACAGACGCATGATACAATAACTTAAAAAAATTCAGCATAATGTGGATAGTAATTTTAAAATAAGAAAATTCAGAAGAATTATATGGATAATTCTTTATATTTGTTAAAATATAAAAACGATACAAATAATAATGTCAGCAATAAAAATAAATCAAAATTAAAAAAAACAGCTAAAATTCACACACTTAAAAAAAAAAAAGTGAAAAGTTTTGTTAAAATATTAATTCTTTATAATTATTTGTATTCTATTGCTATTCGACGATCTTTTTTGATAAACTCTGCCAATACCCTTTCATAGAAGTTTGGTCTATTTTTAATTTTAAGAAGAAGTCTTCTTTCTATCGATATGAGGGCTAAATCAGAGAGCCTATCCTCGCCCTGTGAGTTTCTTAAATAAGTATGAATTCTTTTTAAAGCAGAAAAAGACCTCTCAACGGAGGCGACGGAAATGGGAAGTGTTAAAAGTAAACTACTTAAGTTTAAGACTTGAGGGAACACTTCTTTCAATGCTTCACTATTCAAATGGTTGTGAAGGTCGAGAACCTCAAACTGCCGAAGTGACGACGAAGAATATAAAACATTAAGTTCATTTTTTAATGCCGTGAAGTCAAAAATTCTAGAAAAAAACTTAATTAGGGAAGATATTTTTTCATCTGGACTGGAACGAGAAAAAGTGTCATACTTCAAATTATTTAGTAAATCCAAAAATGTAAGATTACTAAATGATTTATATCTGGCATTTATTTGGCTAACTATATTGTCTTTAATTTCAACAAAAAGGCGCTTATAATTCGTCTTCAAATCGAAGTCAAGCAACCTGCGTTTACGTGGAGGTTGGATGCAATCATTTACGCTGTCATAAATAACTTCAAACATATTTAAAAAGTCAGAGCTTATCCATGACTCAAAACGTTCGATTTCTTGCTTGGCATAACTAACGTCTGTTTGTTTTTTTTGAATTAAATTAAATAATACATCGGTCTTTGCAAATATTTCAGAAAGGGTATGAAGCAAAAAACAGAATTCCTTGCTCTCTAATTTATTTAATAAACTTTCTGCCATCGAAAGTGTGTCAGTATCCCATTCCCTAGAGTCATTAATTATTTTACTAAAAGTTTCAATTATATCTATTCTACAGTTAAAGATTACGTTTATTATTCTTGAATGATAATGCCATCGAGTTTCCGATACTCCTGGCATGCGTCGATTGGAAATTTGTTTTAAAAGATTGGACCGCTTTGTGGATTTATTAAAAAATCGAACGATGCTATTAGTATAGCCAAAAAATAGTTTAAGTTCTGCTATGTTTTCTAGAGATCGGGATAGTACTAAATTTAAAACATGTGCATAACAAGGAATAAAATTTGCCATCGGGCATTCATCAAGGACCTTCTTTTGAACACCACCCCCCTCGCCGGACATAACTGTGGCACCATCGTAGGATTGTCCTATTAACTTTTTCTTGCAGTCGTATGTTTCAAGAATTTTAAATATATGATTGGATAACTCATTTGCATTACGACTTGCCTAACGTCAAAAAATCCAAGAAATCTTTCTTGTATACCATCCTCTGACAAGTACCGAAATATGGCACTCAGTTGTTCCCTATGACTCAAATCTGGTGTTTCGTCGATCATAATCGACACGAACCGATCATCCTTGATTTCCGTTTTAATTTCGGATTTAATAACCGCCGCGATACTATGTATCAAATCGTTTTGAATATCGTTGGATAAACCTGAAAAAATTGGATTGTGTGTACTTGAACACTGCTCTAAATGGGATTCCAATAAAGTGTCATATTTAGATAAAAAATAAACCGCTTCGACATAATTGCCACGATTATCTGAACTAGACCTTTCATCATGACCGCGAAATGCTAACTCCTGTCTGCCTAATAAAATGACCGTGTCAATAAAACGTTCCATTAGTTTCCGATTTTTATCTACTTTTTTATTATGAACAACGAAAGAATTTCCTAAAGAAGTTTCAATGCGATTCGTGCCGAATTCGTGTAGGGATAAACAACAACGAATATGTTTTTCTGTCTTAATATGTTTTTTCGAAGAATTAACTAAATTATTTATATCAGTGAAACCCGTTCGGCTCCAAACACTGGCGGAGTTTGAAAAAAGAAGACAAGGAAAACAAAACATTTTATTAAGCTTGCAACTCCCAGTTAGCCACTTATATTTTTGGTATAAGGAAACATTAAAATGTGTCACAAAACCATCTCTCCTTTGGTAATTAATATTTATAAAAGGCATAGAGCGCCCTACGTCTATAACTTTTTTTTTTATCAAGAAAAGATAGCTTACTAAAACTATTTGAATCCTCCAGGTGGAAATCAGTTAAACAGCAATCTACACTAATCAAAGACATTTCCAAAAAAAAATCTAAAACTGCACTAAAATTAAGAAGCTAAAATGTTTTTATCAGTAAGTTGGTAATAAAAGAAACTAAAAAATTACACATTAACCTTCACTTTCCCTTTCACATCTAAATTTTCACTATTTTAATTTAAGATTTTATCAAATTGGCTTTACAAAACACTAGATTTTTTCAAGTTATTGCACTTGTGCAACGCAGTCTGTCAATAAATTCCAACTGATTCTAAATTAAAATTTGAATTCCTGCTTAAAAAAAAACAAGTGTCGGTATTTTATTTGACATGAACTTCTCTTAAGCGATATGCTGAATTTACTCTGCTGACAAATTGCCATAATATTCTACCATATTTTATTTCATAAGACAAAAGTATAACAATAAATTTGTAAAAACATCGAAGCATTAACTATCACAAGAGAGAAAAATGAAAGCTCAACTTCTTACATCAACACGCATATCAATATCAACATCAAATTCAAAATCAAGAATCAACCCACATAACACATTCAGATATTATGTCATAAGAAAAAAGAAATAAGTCAAAGAACACCGTGTTATTAGACACAATGTTGCAAAAAAAACGAGTCAAACGTAGCACCTGCATTCCTGCAACATGTTGATATCTTCCGATTGAAATGCAATGCTAATCGCAAAAGGGAGAATGAAATGAAACAATTCCAAGTATTCAGCGTGAGATTTGGTTTATAAGACGAAATGTAGCGTCTTTTTCTTTGAATATAAAAGCGGGTGTTGAACAAAGAGGATCGGAACCGCAATGCTTGTAGAAGAAAGGGATATAAAACAAGTAAATAAGACGGAAAAATATTTTTTATTCTATTATAGAGAGCAGCGGTAGTTGAAAACTTTTTACTAAGAGTATTTTTCTGACTCTTCGTTGGTTTGTTGTTTGTGATTTGTGGATTGTGGAATGTGGTTGAATCTTGATTCTTGAATGAAGTATGAAGATACAGACGAGAGGTAGAATGAAAATATTAAACTTATTCGATAGCTTATGTGTGAGTGTGGGTGTAGATTTTATTTTATAATTAAAATACGGGACGGGTTTAATTTTTCATATATTTATTTGGCAGATAGTGCTTACTTTTGGTGGATTTTTAAAAGGGAAGACGGTAGGAATCGTGTTATATGGACGCCACGCCACTGATGTACATATTGTTGCATGTTTGCTTGAACTGTGTCATTCAGCATTAATTAGTCAACTACGCCATCTAGTAGAAAGTGGCCATATTACCGATTTTGGCAGCATTGGAATAGCAGTTGGAGTAGCTGTGGTATAACTTGGTATGTTGTTCTCGAACCTTCTGAAATTAACGAACCTTCTCAACGAATCTGGAAATTTCGAGAGGTGTCACTAGGAGATATAAATAGATGTCGCAGGAGCACCCAAGACATTCTAGTTGTGAACCGTGATAAAGAAGTGCGGTAGATGACAGTAGTGAAAAGTAGAGAGAAAAAGTATAAGTATTGAGTAAGAGAAAAGTGATTGTGTATTTAAAGTGATTAATTGTGAAAGTGAATTGTTGAATTAAATAAGTGAATTATTAGAATAATAATCAAGAATTATATTGAAAGAGAACTAATAAAGATTAATTAAATAGAATTACGTTTTATCTTTTCGAATCCTAGCCTGGATGTAACATCGGTGTCAGAAGTGGGATAAAACGTATTCAGTGTGAAATTAAAGTGAAGTGAATTAGTTAAAAAAAAAAAAAAATGGGCCGCACATTGAAATTACTACAGCTCAGTATACCGCAGTTAAAAGCTGAACTGGAAAAGCGGAATCTCTCCACAGCTGGAGGAAAAAGTGATCTGGTGCTCCGGCTGCAGGAAGCTGCTGAAAACGAAGGAAAAAAACCCAAGTCCGTTTTGTTCGACGTAGCAGAAGAACAAGTAAGTACAGGCGTTGATATGACTGCTATGATGGAATTACTTCTGGCCAAGTTCGATCAGAAATTCGACTCTATGGACTCTAAGTTTGATGAACAGAAGAATTCTATGGACTCTCAGTTCAATGAAGAAAAGAATTCTCTAGAACAACAGACAAATTCTCTAGATTCCAAATTAGAATCAATGGACTCTAAATTTGATGAACAGAAGAATTCTCTAGATTCCAAATTGCAAGGAATGGACTCTAAATTCGAAGAACAAAAGAATTCCATAGTTGCCGCCCAAAAGAGCGCTGTGGAAGATTTTAAAAATGTTCTCGAAGGAAAACTCGAAGAAATTGACCACAAGTTCGAGAAGGTTGAAACCAAATTCGACGAAATCCATCAGACGTTTTGCAAGCATGAAACAAACTTCGAGAACTTGGCTAAAGAGCTCGAGAAAATGAAGAAGCAGAAGGCTCGAGAAAATTCTGCGGACTGCCCGAGAAGGGAAGAGATGCAGCCTCTTGTTTTCGATGGTCAAACATCATGGCCAATTTATAAGAAACAGTTTGAAGCAGCTGCAATGGCGAACAGCTGGGACAACGAGGAAAAGTCGATTGCGCTAACGCTCGCACTAAGAGGTACAGCTGCGGAGTTACTCCAAACTGTCTCAGAAGAGAAGCAACACAACTACGACACAGCAAGTGTACAGGGTCCAGCTACGCAGTAGAGTCCAGAAGCGGGGAGAAACACTTCAACAGCTGCAAGCAGATATCGAACGTCTGGCACATTTGTCATATCCTAATGCTGGTGAGGTTCTCATCAATGAAATGACTGTGGAGGCGTTTATCCAAGCCATTGAAGATAGACAACTGCAAATGGCCGTAAGAATGGCTGGAAAGAGAACTCTCTCTGAGGCCCTAGCATTTGCCTTGACAATGCAAGCTGCTGATCAGGCATCGCATGTGTTCCACCGCGTAAGGGAAATGACAGCCGTTGAATGCTCATGTCAAAGAGCAGACATCGTAGACCGGAGCAGAGATAACAGAGGTCAAATGCGCTGCTGGAACTGCAACAAAATAGGGCACCTACAGAGACAGTGCAGAGCGCCACCCAGACGAGGCAGTTGTCCGCATTGCGGGCCTAGGAGGGGTAACGAAGAAGCATCTGGTAGGGATAACAACCATCCTGCAGATATAGCTTCGCAGAACCAGCAGTCGGGAAACGTGTAAGGACCAGCTTCGAGGGGCAGAAGTTGGTTTCCGGAATCGACGACCCCAGGACCACAATTCAAGTCTCCCAAACCAAACGAGGAAACCAGAGTCTAACAGTGGAAGCCTATATCTGACAAAATAAGTGCGTAGCAACCATCGACACCGGTGCCACCGCTTCCATTATAAGGAGGGACATCGTCCGTCAGTCTTGACTGCACAACACCAGCAATTACTGTCTGAAAACAGCACCAGGAGCTACAGCGAAAGTGTATGGAGAGGTCATACTAACAATAAATTTGGCAGGATTAGCATTCTCCCACGCTTTCCTAGTAGCTGATATATGTGACGAATGCATCGTTGGAATTGATTTCAAGAAGGCGCATGATGTTGTATTGGACATTGGTATGCAAGTACTCAAGTATCGAAACGTAGAGATTCCGATGGTGTACGGGAACGAGAACGCCGCATCCCTGAGGACAGTCATTAGTAATGACGAGGTCCTACCACCTTCTTCAGAGACACTGATTTGGATAAAGCTGGAAGGTGATTCTGGGGCCCACCGATTCTTTCTAGTTGAGCCAGAAGACAACCACTGCCGAAGTTGCGTGGTTGGAAAAATGCTTGTAGAGCCGAAGAACAATATGGTTCCCGTACGAGTTCTTAATGCGGAACACAAAAGCGTCAAATTGAGGCAAGGTGAGGTGGTTGGAAAGTGTGTACCGGTTACTGCCATCACGAAACTATCATAGGAAGGTATTGCGAAGGCTCGTTCACCAATGGGAATGACTGAGGTGAAAAGAACTTTATTCCAGCACTGCGATCTGAATCAGGAGCAGCAAGCCATGGCAGGGAACCTCATCAACTAGTTTGCTGATATATTCGCTTCGCGGGACTGCGAGTATGGCCGAACACACCTTGTACAACACCGGATAGACACTGGAGACGCGAGACCGATTCGTCAGCCTCCCAGACGATTACCATTGGCTAAGCAGACGGAGGTTGCAGAGATGGTGTCGACGATGGAGAAGGAAGGTTCTGTGTAGACTATAGCCAACTGAATAATGTCACCAAAAAGGATAGCTACCCTCTACCAAGGATTGACGATACGCTGGATACACTGTCCGGAGCCCGATGGTTTTCCACCCTAGATCTGAAGAGTGGCTACTGGCAAGTGCAGATCCATCCGGAAGACCGCGAGAAAACGGCTATCACAGCAGGAAACGGGCTCTGGCAACTCACAGTAGTGCCATTTGGATTGTGTAACGCGCCGGCAACCTTTGAGCGTCTAATGGAGCGTGTTTTGTTGGGGCTAACATGGAAAACGTGTTTGGTCTTCTTGGACGATGTCATCGTGGTTGGAAAAACGTTTGAAGAACATCGAGATAACTTGAAGGAAGTGTTCTAGAGACTACGAAGTGCACAATTAAAGCCTAACCCGAAAAAGTGTGATGTCTTTAGATCTGAGGTGAAATATCTGGGGCACATCATCTCGTCCGAGGGAGTAAGGACTGACCCAGAGAAGGTCGATGCGGTGAAAAATTGGCCCGTTCCCAAAGACAAACACCAACTGAGGAGCTTCCTGGGACTTGCAACGTACTACAGACGGTTTGTGAAGGACTTTGCAAGGATCGCAAAGAGCTTGCACCAACTGACGGAAAAGGGAAAACCATTCAAATGGTCAGGTGAATGCGAAGCGAGTTTTAAGAGTCTCAAACACAAACTGTGTGATGCTTCAATTCTAGCGTACCTTACTCCAGGAAAAACATTTATTGTAGATGCCGACGCTAGTAATGTTGGGATCGGAGCCGTTCTTTCGCAGATCCATGATGGCCAAGAGAGAGTAGTCTCCTACTTCAGTAAAGTGCTATCCAAGCCGGAGAGGAACTATTGCGTAACCAGGCGGGAACTCCTGGCTTTGATCCTGGCAACAAAGCACTTCCACGAGTACTTATATGGGCAGAAATTCATCGTGCGTACAGATCATGCCTCTCTAAAGTGGCTACTGCAGTTTAAGAACCCTGAAGGACAAGTCGCGAGGTGGATTGAACGGCTGCAGATGTATGACTACGAGATACAGCACGGAAAGGGAACTCTTCACTCCAACGCAGATGCCCTCTCCCGGCAGCCCTGCAAGGCTGATTGTAAACATTGCGTACGCCAGGAGGAAAAAGATAAAGTATCAGTCCAACGGTTGAGAGCTGAGCCCATTAGCGGCTGGAGTGCACGGGAGATCCGGAATGCTCAACAGGAAGATCCGGATATCGAGCCGATTCTCGCCTGGAAGGAACATGAAGGCAAGCCGGACTGGCAGCAGATCTCCAATAAGAGTCCGGAACTGAAGGCTTACTTGGCACAATGGGACTCACTTCATGTTCAGAATGGCATTTTGAAAAGAAAATGGGAAATTTCGGATGGAACATCAGCCGTGATGCAACTTGTGGTACCCAGATCGAAAGTCAACGAAGTGCTTAGGGAACTGCATGATGGAGTGTCCGGAGGTCACTTGGGAGTAAATAAGACACTCGAAAAAGTACGAGAACACTTTTACTGGATCCACGCAAGAAACGATGTCGAAAACTGGTGCCGAAAATGCGTCACTTGCGCAGCCAGTAAAGGCCCGAGAGTAAACATGCAAGGCAAGATGCATCAATACAACGTTGGAGCGCCCTTTGAAAGGATTGCAGTTGACATCGCAGGACCGTTTCCAGAAACCAACAGTGGAAACCGCTATATCCTCGTAGTGATGGACTACTTCACTAAATGGCCTGAAGCATTTGCTATACCTAACCAAGAAGCTAAAACCGTGGTAGAGCAGATTGTCCACAACTGGGTAAGCAGATTTGGCGTACCAATGGAATTGCACTCGGACCAAGGTCGCAACTTCGAGTCGAAGATCTTTCAAGGAGTATGCCAGCTACTAGGGATTAATAAGACAAGAACAACCCCGCTTCATCCACAATCGGACGGAATGGTGGAACGCTTCAATAGAACCTTAAACGACCACCTTTCTAAGGTTGTTGGCGACTGCTAGCGGGACTGGGACAAGCAGATCGCCATGTTCCTATTAGCCTATCGAAGCGCAGTTCATAACACAACAGGACATTCTCCATCCGAAAACCTTTTTGGTCGAACCATCCGGTTACCTAGTGAATTGATGTTTGGATCTCCGACTGATGAAGCAACGAATGAAGATGATTATGTTGCGGATCTCAGAGAAATCGTCAGAAACATTCATCGGAAAACTAGATATAAGATTCGGATATCCAGCGACCGCATGAAGACGAGGTACGATACAAAAGCAACCACCACAGGATTCCAGGAAGGAGATCTGGTATGGCTATACAACCCTCATCGCCGAAAAGGCATGTCACCTAAACTACAGCAGGATTGGGAAGGACCCTATAAGATAGTAAAGCGCATCAACGATGTTGTCTACCGGATCCAGCGAGGAAGAGGCAAGCTGAAAGTTGTCCATGTGGATCGTCTCCATCGCTACCATGGGGAAAATATTGACGTGCTTGTTCGGGACGAACAAGTTTAAGAGGGCGATATTGTTGCATGTTTGCTCAAACTGTGTCATTGGGCATCAATTAGTCAAGTTGCAGCGCCATCTAGTAGCAAGTAGCCATATTACCGATTTTGGCAGCATTTGAATAGCAGTTTGAGTAGCTGTGGAATAACTAGTACATACATAGTTATGTTGTTCTCGAACCTTCTAAACTCAACGAATCTGGAAATTTCGAGAGGTGTCACTAGGAGATATAAATAGATGTCGCAGGAGCACCCAAGACATTCTAGTTGTGAACCGCGATAAAGAAGTGCGATAGATGACAGTAGTGAAAAGTAGAGAGAAAAAGTATAAGTATTGAGTAAGAGAAAAGTGATTGTGTATTTAAAGTGATTAATTGTGAAAGTAAATTGTTGAATTAAATAAGTGAATTATTAGAATAATAATCAAGAATTACATTGAAAGAGAACTAATAAAGATTAATTAAATAGAATTACGTTTTATCTTTTCGAATCCTAGCCTGGATGCAACGATATGTTAGGTCATCCTTAGATTACTGCTCTATTATTTGGAATCCATATTATATGGTTCACTCTACAAGGATTGAGAAGATTCAAAAATGGTTTACCAGAGCTGCGATAAAAAAGCTTAATTGGAATATCGACTTACCACCGTATAATATTAGATGCCAACTAATTGGAATCTTGCCTGTATGTATTCGGCGGAGCTATTTTTCGATCATATTTGTGATAGACCTAATAACTAACCATATAAATTGTAATTACCTGCTTACACATATATCGAAGACCCGTGATACCATTCAGAAATCAAAATATTTTTGTTTAGCCTATTCATAGAGTACAATATGGATATAATGAAACAATAACTAGATGCTTAAGAGAAGCTAATTCAGTTGGGAGTCTCATTGATCTTCACTCTAATATAAGTAGAAATACGTTCAAAAATCAATTGCTTATGCTTTTAACAAACTCTGGTGAGGTTAATTAAGTATGTTAATAATTTGTCAAATTAAGTATGTAATCCATTAGAGGACCAAGCGGAGGTACACGCTTGATGAAATAAATAAATAAATAAAAGTTTAGAATAATTCGGAAGATCTATTTCTAAATTCGCGTTTTCCTCAAAATTTCCATATTTTCCGAACATTACTCTACGCCTTAGATTTTCCACTTCAGGATCGAAAGAGTTACTGACACATACAAAAATAAATTGGTGGTGAGATCAACACGTCGAGCAAAAATAAAACTATTAATTCAAAAAAAAAATAATAATAATGAAAACAAAACACGACAAAATCCACGACATTACAAAAATGCTGAATGAATACTCGTATTAAAGAAATAAGAAACATAATTTCATTACGGCGTAACTTGGCGCAAAATTTCAAAGCCAACGGATATGTATTCACTCCCATAAATGAGGGGAAAAACAATTGCCGACATAAGGTCCCTCGTAAGGTATGCAACGGAGAAGATCATATTCTTTTTTCTTATTTATTTAATCTGCTTCTGATCCGTTAAATGAACTACCTGTTTCACGGCAGTCGAAAATTTAAAAAGTGAAAGGCAGAAATATAAATTACTAGCTGACCCGGCGAACTTCGCACCGCTTCAGAATCAATTAATAAAAAAGCTGAATGATAATTGCAGAATGTTTCAACTTCAGCAAAAAATGTGATCAAAACTTAACCGAAAAAAAAAGAATTCGTCATCAAAAAAAAGCTCAATATGAATTAGGTTTTATTATTATTTTTAATTCCACATGATGTTGCTTGAAAAATTGTTATATCACAAAGGTTAGGAGCTTACAAAATAAAGTTGGTAGTGTACGTTTCTAATTTGAAACTTGCTTAGAATACAAATTAATATAATATCTTTATTTACATTAAATACAATTTAGATTTAATATAGTTAATCAAGTTTTATTATTATTATATATACACTTGATGTTACTTCAAAATAGTCACGTCACAACGTTTAGGTACTAACAAAATAAAGTTTGCCAATATTACTGGCTATTTGTTCGGTTTCAATTTGATATTGACAGACACACACAGTTACAATACATTTAATCAATTTAAAGCTTTTTGGTAAACTATATTTTTTGTCTTATTTCGCGGAGCGTAAATAAACAAAGATGACGGTTTGTGATTTATTTATGGTCATCGCAAAGGCCAGACGCATGGGAAATTGAAGACGTTTAAAATCGAATGGTAAATCAGTTGGAGTCATCGGTATACGCGGGATCAAGACATCCTCTCATTTGTATTTTTCCTTTATGATCGTTGCCTCTATGACGTTATTCATTAGCTTTTTCACAGCCAGTCTCGTTCCATTGCACAGTGGAGGTTGATTAATGTTACGCAGCATGATGGCAACTGATCCTGCTTTTAATTTCAAATTGTGAGGTGGTTGTCCAGTGAATTCAAAAACTCCGTGGGATAGTCGACTATGTCATCCTGGTTTATAACTGTGTCAACTGATTTGAAGGAAAACACCTCTCCCGGAAGAAAATTCTGAATGGTCGCATTGAGATCATCGATATCTTTATTTTTCGCCGCCAATATTGCTCGTCCATCCAGCCAATTATGTTTATTGAACTGTTGCGCTATGTCCGATATGCAGTCAGGTCGTCTTCTCCTTGGCATTGTAAATTGTAGATAGTCAAAGCAAGGAAAAGTCTCGCGCACTTAGCGGTAAATAGTGTCACTATCACAAAGGATCAACAAAGTATAGTTGTCTGACTTAACTTCCATTTTGGGAGCAATCTGAACTTAAGACAGTGGTGTTCCCACTTGAATTCTTGAATTGCTGCACACGAACACACTGATTTACTGCACGATACACTATTACATCATACATTAAACCGCATTATGCACATACAAATAAAATTCAACTGAGACAACCCGACCCTTACGCCTATTCTTTTAAAATTTAATTTGATTTCTGAACGACTTTTAAATTTAATTAATTTCTAAACGACGGGACGAACATCAAATATTTGGCAGGTAGAAATAGTTTCTAAGGGAAAGCGAAATTGTTTTTTTTTACTATTTTCCAAGCATTTTTTTCATAAATTTACTGACCTTTTAAACCTTCTCTGGACTTCCACAAATAATTCAAAACCAAAATTAGCCAAATCAGTCAGCCGTTCTCGAGTTTTAGCGAGACTAACGAACAGCAATTGATTTTTATATATATAGAAAACTAGCTGTACCCGCCCGGCGGCGTTGCCCGTGCTCCAGAGTCTAAATACTCGGCGTTCTCTGCGCCTAACAAAAAGAAATACTTGTCTTTTTTTGATGAGAAACAAAATTGCAAGTCAAACTTGGTGGACCGATTTTGACCAAACTTCACAGAAACATATTCAAGTCAATACCAAAGCTTGCCTGATTTGAGCTCAATCGGTTCCGTGGTTAAAGGGACTGCACATTTTTCTGCGCTTTGCTTAGCCCGATTACGCTACTTCGTTGCTCCGCTAGGGGTGGGTGCTAGTTGCCTATGTCACCTGACTTTTTTGAATCGAACAACAACACAAAAGAAAGAAACTTCGATTTTTATTTTCTTTCAATCAATTTGTTATGCGCACGGTTTAACAAATGCAGCAATTCTAATTTAATGTCAACAACGTACTTGACAAACAAAAATGAAGGATTCAAAGACCATCCAACAAATCAAAGTATCGACTCCGTTTCAAAAAGTTACTTTGTGTAACATAATAAACATAAACAAACTTATTAGGTATATTTATAAAAAAAAAATCAAAATTGTTGACAACAATTTGCTTGACAAATAATTAAAATAATTGACAACAACAATTGCTTTTAAAATTTTAAATATTTTGTTTTGTTTTTGAAGTGTCACTACTCGATTTCTACCCAGTTTTTTTTCCCCAAAGTGCATTTCCCCATACAAACTTTTTGGTAGACCACCATTATCACTTAGTGGTATAAAAATTAGTTATGAACCTATTCTCATACCTACGGAATATACATATAAAATTTCATCAAAATTGGTCAAGCCGTTTCGGAGGAGTATAAACACTAAAACTGTGACACTGGATTTTTATATATATAGAGATAGAAAATGTAATATTGTACGAAGATCAATAAATAGTCAACTGTCCTGTGCGATGATACCGTAAGAAGATAGTCTTCTCTTTATTATTTGAACATTTATTACAGCGTTGCTAGACAACACATTTTTTATATATTTAATACAACATTGCCTAGATACTAGCTACATATTCTCTTCTTTAAACAAAATCAAATGAAAACTATTTATTTTAAAATAAAGTTAAATTCCAAGTTGTGGCTCCGAGAAGAATTCCCAGACTCCACTTAATAATACTGGTGCTTATTTTTGTGGATGTCTTCGGATTGAAGTCTTGCCCGTGCCTAAGATGAAAAAAGTCAAAATGGCACTTTTTGGCTTGAATTCTATGCGCAAATTTACGCTTACCTTTGAAAAATTCACTCCCAAATATTTTTATTTTTGAACCAATTACTTCGATTTAATTATCCAGGTTTAATAATTCAGGACGTACAATTTGATTGAATTCACCGTGACTGACGCACGCTCTGCGGTTATTGTCGAAAAGAGAGTGGTAGTAAAATGCCGGATGAGCAAGACAGAGCAATTGAAAATTGAAAAATCCAGTGGAGACACGATTGTTTCTCAGGGAAACGGTGGCGCTTAAGGGACGTGACGTAAGCTTAAACTTGCTTACGTTATTATTTTTTTAAAAAAATGGACATGCATTTTCATAATAACATTATTTTTTTATTTACAAGGGATTGCTACAAAGTATACAACTAATGTTCCATCGACAAATCGTACCCTTTGAGATGTTCTGGCATATTTCTCTTTCGTGCAATTCTAGGTGTTGTCTGTACTTCCGAGCGGTCTTCCTTTGGTGATGATAAGATTGTTGTTGTTGTCGTTATTGGCTGAGTTGATGCGGTCGGTGGAATCTTTTTTAACATGTGCGACATTTCTCCAATACCGAGTTCCGGTGCCTGTATTTTCGATCCTTTCTGTTCCATGAACCATGACTTTGTAAAAATGTGGGCTCGAACCTGGTAGCTAATTTATTTGTTATTACATATCTGCCTCTTAACCACCACTTCATCTAGTTTCTAAGGGAAAGCGAAATTGTTTTTTTTACCATATTCCAAGCATTTTTTTCATATTTACCTATTAAACCTTCCCTGGACTTCCACAAATAATTCAAAACCAAAATTACCTAAATCAGTCCAGCCGTTCTCGAGTTTTAGCGAGACTAACGAACAGCAATTGATTTTTATATATAAGATTAGTGTGCACGTGCATGAACTTAAACTATGTAATTTTAAACGGAAATGAAAGCTAGAAATATATATTACCAGTGTACCCATGCTAGAATCTTTTTGAATATCTGCTCGCTGCTTTTTATTTGCAAAAACGAGTCTAAACTATCTTTGCATTTTAATAATAAACGGTTCAATGTCAAGTAACTGCCAGCTGATATCGATTTTCCGAATTTTTTTAGATCAACTTCAAGTGGGTAGGGACCGCTCGTAAGTCTTATGAGCACTCGTTAATCTGCACTAATAATGCTTGGTGAATAGGCTTACGAAGCTCATAGTTTTAAGATGTAGTGAATAAGAGTAGTGATTCAATAAATAAAGATCGCTTCAAATGTCAAAAATATAGCGAGTAGGATTTTTGATACTGTTACATCCAGGCTAGGATTCGAAAAGATAAAACGTAATTCTATTTAATTAATCTTTATTAGTTCTCTTTCAATGTAATTCTTGATTATTATTCTAATAATTCCCTTATTAAATCCAACAATTCACTTTCACAATTAATCACTTTAAATACACAATCACTTTTCTCTTACTCAATACTTATACTTTTTCTCTCTACTTTTCACTACTGTCATCTATCGCACTTCTCCAACCACCTCACCTATCGCGGTTCACAACTCGAATCTCTTGGGTGCTCCTGCGACATCTATTTATATCTCCTAGTGACACCTCTCGAAATTTCCAGATTCGTTGAGAAGGTTCGTTTAGAAGGTTCGAGAACAACATCATTATGTATGTACTAGTTATTCCACAGCTACTCAAACTGCTATTCAAATTCTGCCAAAATCGGTAATATGGCCACTTTCTACTAGATGGCGCTTGCTGAATGACACAGTTTGAGCAAACATGCAACAATATCCCCCTCTTAAACTTGTTCGTCCCGAACAAGCACGTCAATATTTTCGCCATGGTAGCGATGGAGACGATCCACATGGACAATTTTCAGCTTGCCTCTTCCTCGTTGGATCCGGTAGACAACATCGTTTGTGCACTTCACTATCTTATAGGGTCCTTCCCAATCCTGCTGTAGTTTAGGTGACATGCCTTTTCGGCGATGAGGGTTGTATAGCCATACCGGATCACCTTCCTGGAATCCTGTGGTGGTTGCTTTTGTGTCATACCTCGTCTTCATGCGGTCGCTGGATATCGGATGAATATTTCGGTGGATTTCAGTACCCGGTACACACTTTCCAACCACCTCACCTTGCTTCAATTTGACGCTTTTGTGTTCCGCATTAAGAACTCGTACGGGAACAATATTGTTCTTCGGCTCGACAAGCACTTTTCCAACCTCACAGTTTCGGTAGTGGTTGTCTTTTGGCTCAACAAGAGAGAATCGGTGGCTCATAGGATCACCTTCCAGCTTTGTCCGAATCATTGTCTCTGAAGAAGGTGGCAGGACCTCGTCCTCACTATTGACTGTCCTCAGGGATGCGGCGTTCTCTTTCCCGTACACCATCGGAATCTCTACGTTTCGATACTTGAGTACTTGCATACCAAAGTCCAATACGACATCATGCGCCTTCATGAAATCGATTCCAATGATGCATTCGTCACATATATCAGCTACTAAGAAAGCGTGGGAGAATGCTAATCCTGCCAAATTTATTGTTAGCATGATATCTCCGTACACTTCCACTGTTAAACTCTGGTTTCCTCGTTTGGTTTTGGGCGTTCCAGTTCCAGTTCCAACAGCGCATTTGACCTCTGTTATCTCTGTTCCGGTCTACGATGTCTGTTCTTTGACATGAGCATTCAACGGCTGTCATTTCCCTTACGCGGTGTAACACAAGCGATGCCTGATCAGCAGCTTGCATTGCCAAGGCAAATGCTAGGGCCTCGGCGAGAGTTCTCTTTCCAGCCATTCTTACGGCCATATGCAGTTGTCTATCTTCAATGGCTTGGATAAACGCCTCCACAGCCATTTCATTGATGAGAACTTCACCAGCATTAGGATATGACAAATGTGCCAGACGTTCGATATCTGCTTGCAGCTGTTAATGTGTTTCTCCCCGCTTCTGGACTCTACTGCGTAGCTGGACCCTGTACACTTGCTGCATATGCTCATCACCGAAGCGCATCTCTATAGCCTTGACCAGGGCGTCGTAGTTGTGTTGCTTCTCTTCTGAGACGGTTTGGAGTAACTCCTCTTAGTGCGAGCGTTAATGCAATCGACTTTTCCTCGTTGTCCCACCTGTTCGTCATTGCAGCTGCTTCAAACTGTTTCTTATAAATTGGCCATGATGTTTGACCATCGAAAACAGGAGGCTGCATCTCTTTCCTTCTCGGGCAGTCCGCAGAATATTCTCGAGCCTTCTGCTTCTTCACTTTCTCGAGCTCTTTAGCCAAATTTTGGAAGTTTGTCTCATGCCTGCAAAACGTCTGATGGATTTCGTCGAATTTGGTTTCAACCTTCTCGAACTTGTGGTCAATTTCTTCGAGTTTTCCTTCGAGAACATTTTTAAAATCTTCCACAGCGCTCTTTTGGGCGGCAACTATGGAATTCTTCTGTTCTTCGAATTTAGAGTCCATTGATTGCAATTTGGAATCTAGAGAATTCTTCTGTTCATCCAATTTGGAATCTAGTGTTATGTTCGCAAGATTCCAAGTCATATTATGGGGCGCTATGCTATGCTATATATCTTACTACTTTTGCCCTGCTTTTTGAGTATTATGCTAAGCTCTCCAGCTGCTTGAATCCGAGCACCGTAAGTGCACGATTATACGTATTTATCTGAGCTCTTCAGCCGATAATAAAAACTTCAGTGTTTTGTTTAAGAAATCGCGATACCTCTGAACTTCTGATAATTATTTTTATTAACTAAATCTTCCTCTTATATATACAAAATCAAATTGATTCAATCTGATTCAATTCTTTCATTTATTATTTAAAATTCTCTTACTCATCATGACCTACAAATGATGGCCCGTGTAACAACACACAAGAATCAAATTGCAACTTGAACTGAGTTAACCTTTAGTTCACTCCACCCAAGTGCAATCCGATTCTATGTTTACCGTAGCACATTCACCTGTGGTCATGATCAAAACAAAAATTAATTACTCATTGTTGTATGAATCACTGTGTGCATAGCAATCCACAATGACTATGTGTAACATGATCAGTTAAAGCAAATCGCGGAAGTTAATGTGCATTTATTAATGCTTACTGATCATGTTCAACTCAAAGTGGGTCACTGTGCACACGTGAATTGGTTTAATGTGTGCACACACAACACTAGTGAATTTGCTTGTTGTTCTAGGGAATTCTTCTGTTCCTCAAACTTAGCCAGAAGTAATTCCATCATAGCAGTCATATCAACGCCTGTACTTACTTGTTCTTCTGCTACGTCAAACAAAACGGACTTGGGATTTTCTCCTTCGTTTTCAACAGCTTCCTGCAGTCGAAGCACCAGATCACTTTTTCCTCCAGCTGTGGAGAGACTCCGCTTTTCTAGTTCAGCTTTTAACTGCGGTTTACTGAGCTGTAGTAGTTTCAATGTGCGGCCCATTTTTCCTTTTTAAACTAATTCACTTCACTTTAATTTCACACTGAATACGTTTTATCCCACTTCTGACACCAATGTTACATCCAGGCTAGGATTCGAAAAGATAAAACGTAATTCTATTTAATTAATCTTTATTAGTTCTCTTTCAATGTAATTCTTGATTATTATTCTAATAATTCACTTATTTAATCCAACAATTCACTTTCACAATTAATCACTTTAAATACACAATCACTTTTCTCTTACTCAATACTGTTACATCCAGGCTAGGATTCGAAAAGATAAAACATAATTCTATTTAATTAATCTTTATTAGTTCTCTTTCAATTTAATTCTTGATTATTATTCAACAATTCACTTTCACAATTAATCACTTTAAATAAACAATCACTTTTCTCTTATTCAATATTCTCTATACTTTTCACTACTGTCATCTATCGCCCTTCTTTATCGCGGTTCACAACTCGAATGTCTTAGGTGCTCCTGCGACATCTATTTATATCCTAGTGACACCTCTCGAAATTTTCAGATTCGTTGAGTATAGAAGGTTCGAGAACAACATAACATCTATTTATATCTCCTAGTGACACATCTCGAAATTTCCAGATTCGTTGAGTGTATTAGTTATTCCACAGCTACTCAAACTGCTTTCAAATGCTGCCAAAATCGGTAATATGGCTACTTTCTACTAGATGGCGCAGCTTGACTAATTGATGCTCAATGACACAGTTTGAGCAAACATGCAACAATACTTATACTTTTTCTCTATACTTTTCACTACTGTCATCTATCGCAACTTCTCCAACCACCTCACCTATCGCGGTTTACAACTCGAATGTCTTGCGTGGTCCTGCGACATCTATTTATATCTCCTAGTGACACCTCTCGAAATTTCCAGATTCGTTGAGAAGGTTCGTTTAGAAGGTTCGAGAACAACATCATTATGTATGTACTAGTTATTCCACAGCTACTCAAACTGCTATTCAAATGCTGCCAAAACCGGTAATATGGCCACTTTCTACTAGATGGCGCTTGCTGAATGACACAGTTTGAGCAAACATGCAACAATAAATTACAGAAGCGACAGATCGCTTAACAATTAACAATTTCCAAGATTAACAAGTTCCACGAATGCACACGTGGAAAGGATTTTCAGCCAGTTAAATGTAATTAAAACAAAGCAGAGGAATAGAATGAAAATAAAATTGACTAACAGCATTCTTTTTACGCAATAGTCTTCGTGGGGACATGTGCTGCCACAATATCTTCTGCAGTAATAAATAAAATTGGTTCAAAGTCAATTTATGGAGACTACCACAACGAGACTGACGGAGACGACGACTATTACAGTGACGATTTCGACATATAATTATTTTTATATAAACTTATTTTGTATTATTTATTCAATGTGATTTTGGTTATGTTCCTTTATTTATTTACTAAATGTTTTCTTTTACTGTGATTTTGTTATGTTGTGTTATTTATTTTTGAATATTTTATGTGATTTAGTTTACTTATGAACAAATATTTTGTAATAAAATGTTACTAGTTAAAATTCTTTCTATTTGTCTTTTTTTGCTAATAAATACATATAATAACCAAATTTAATACATTTATAAGAGGATAAAAGTATTGGCTAATGGCATTCGGTCAAATGTCAGATTTTGACCGAAAATCGATTTTTCTAATGGCAACACTGATTATAGGTACAAAAATAAATTTGCATATTTTGGAAAGACACTCTAGTAGCGCATGCAAGGCTTAAACTCTAAAGCTACAAAAAAGGTATGGATCCTTAAACTCAAAATTATGAAAATTTGTTGTTCCATTTTTTTACTTAAAATTAATTTTTTTTTTCAAAATTTTTGCTTGAACTTAAAATTCATTCCAGAATTCCCTCCCCCCCCCATCCAAACAATTTTATGTTCGGTGGAACTAACGGAATCTCGTACGTGAAGAAGAAATGACGTCTGTAACTGTGCTGCAGGCAAACCTGCACCGCGCTATGGGAGCATCGGACACCTATAACCAAAGATGTGCCGAAAGGAACGTCGCTCTTGGTTTAATCCAGGAACCATGGGCAACTACAGGTAAGATCTTTGGTCTTAACAACAGAAATAGAGAGCTAATTTTTGCCAAAGGTAATTTCAGACCTAGGGCGGCTCTTTCCATTGCGAAAGATATAAAATTCTCTCTCATTCCAGGTTTCAATACTAGGGACCTGGTGGCCGTTTTAATTGAACGCCACAATGGCCATGTGATACACAAGTTCGTATGCGCATCGGCGTATTTTGCTGGGGACATAGAGGAGGTACCACCTAAACCAGTACAGGAACTTGTCCAGTACTGCCAAACTCAGCAAGTACATCTTGTTATCGGCTGCGACGCGAATGCACATCACCAGATTTGGGGCAGCCGAGACACAAACAAAAGAGTTGAGTTACTTTTAGATTACCTATATAGTAAAGACCTAGTTATTCTAATTAAGGGAAATAAGCCCACTTTTAGGAACAGTATACGAGAAGAAATTTTAGACCTTACTCTCTCGTCTCCTTTTATACAAAACATTGTAGAGGACTGGCAGACTGGCACGTGTCTGGATGATATGCATATTATGCTCATGCTGCGATGCAACACCGAGTGCGCGCCGGTCAAATACAATAATAAATTAACTAACTGGAGAACCTATAGTGAAAATATGGCAATCAGAACTGATCTGCTACCAGATTCACCACTAACACCGAGTGATGCGGACGCTGCACAATGTCAGCTTAACGACATCATTATCTCATCCTTTAGGAGTAGTTGTAAGGTAAAGCGCACCGTGGTAAAAAGAAGCGTACCATGGTGGAATGAAAACCTGGAAACTATCCGCAAGAAGGTGAGAAAACAATTCAATAAATCCAAACGTACCGGCGTATGGGATCAATATCGATCCCTGTTAACCAAATACAACCTGCGGGTTGATTACCTACCAGGCGCGTCCCCGGGTGGTGGATAGGGGAACCTCGGTACGATACGTTTGTGATCCGAGGTTTTAGAGTTATAGCGGCGTTTTATACACCGTCAAAGCTCTATCGCGAACCAAACCAAAAAACAAGTATGCAGGAACAACTTTACGATATAAATACTCCAGGTGGTACTCGCATGGGCGAAAATCCACCCGTGGTCTTTTCGACCACGGTCGGGGCACGGATTCTGGAGGCCCCAACCGACATACATATACCCCCGCCTGTACAGGCGTTGACCTTCGAGTTGCGAAAAGGTTTGCTTCCGAAGATTCCTGCAGCTCTATCTCCGACACGTTCGGTAGACTGGGCTGGAAACATGGAGAAAGTGGCGGAGACGTTCAACCTGATACGCTTAATCTTCAGACCAATAGACAGACAGCCGATAGGTGCGATACTGCCGGCGAGGCCTGTGAAACCGAACAGGTGAAACGGGCCACAGAGGCGGCGTCCACTGGTCAGCGTCCATCTAAGAGCCAGCGAAAGAGGAAAAGGAGAAAGGCGGCTATCGTGCGGCGCAAAGAAACTGCACCGCCAGTTGAAGGCGCAAGCGCTGAGAACTGCTCTTCCCCGGCGGCGACGGCAAAGAGATGCAGGTCGGCAGAGGTTACCCCAACCGAAACCAGCCAGCTTACTGAAACAAACGCTGCCTCCCCTTCCGATAGCTCGAACAGGAAAAAACGGAGGAAGAAGGCCTCAAGCACTCCTGTCGGTGGAACTGCGCGCGCACCTTCTGCGTGCCCTTCCACCAGAACACTTCAAGCTGATGTATTTCCAATGATTGGATTTACTCAGATCAACCTTCAACACTCCAAGGCTGCTACTGCACTAATCAGTAAGAAGCTTTCTGTGTTGAATACAAAAGCCCACATAACATCCATACAGGAGCCATGGGTGTGGAAAAATCGCATCTGTGGCCTTGGAGGTGTCCGTGGCACTACGATACTCTGTGACGAGCGGTCCGAGAGACCAAGGGCTTGTCTTGCTGTGTCGAACATTCTCTCAACGACTAACCTTGGACAATTTTGTGGCCAAGACTTAGTTGCTGCAGCCATTAGCTACGAAACGAATGGAGATTGGAAGACCTTCGTCGTGGCGTCAGCTTATCTCCCCTATGACTCGGTAGTGCCTGCACCACCGAGGGCAATTGCTGAACTCATTGACTATTGCGACACCAGGAAGATGGGCCTAGTTATATGCTGTGATGCCAATGCTCAAAACACTGTTTGGGGCAGCAGCAAATGGAACATGCGAGGAAACCATCTCCTGGATTTCATTCATCATCTGATCTTACTATCAACAATGTTGGCTCGCAACCAACTTTTGTGACGTCAAGAAGACAGGAAGTGATCGAACTAACTTTATCAAATAGATACTTTAAGGCGGTTACTAACTGGAGGGTCTCTTCGGAGGTGTCCCTCTCCGACCATAGATATATCGAATTCCTTATCGGATGAGAAGCCATAACTTTGCAGGAGAGGAGGAATCCGAGAAAAACCAACTGGATACGCTTCAGGGAGGAATTAGGGAAAACTCTCAAAACTCCAACCAAACTCAGGACGAGACAAAAGGTAGAGGAAGCTGTTCAAGACCTGAATAGTGCCATTACTAGCTGTTTTGAACTGACGTGCCCAGTAATCAAACCCCCTGGCAGAACGCCGGTTCCCTGGTGGAGCTCGGAACTGCAAATGCAAAGAATTCGTAGAGAAGCTAGAAAGCTTCTAAATAGGTCACTCAAGACTGATTTGGAGAAAGACTGGAATCTCTACCGATCGAAGCAGAAGGAATATAAGAGGCTAATTCGGGTATCGAAAAGTTCTTCTTATAGGAATTTCTGCGAAAAGATTGAAACACTGGGTGAAACTAGTAGGTTGGTTAAAGTCCTGAAAAAGGGCAAACCAGCCAAACTGGACTCACTTAGAAAACTTGATGGTACCTTCACTGAGACGAAAGCGGCAACTCTTAGTTATCTGCTGGAGTCTCACTTTCCGGGTAACCAGATTACAATTGGTTCACAACCAGCCCCGATTACCGAGACTATGAGTGAGCCAAGACAAACAACTCGGCGTAGCTGGTATATTGCGAAGGCCGTGGTGACGGACGAGGCCATTAAATACGCCTTTGCGTCTTTTGACGGCTTCAAGTCGCCTGGTACGGACGGAATATACCCAGCCATGCTGCAACAGTGTACAAACCAGTTGCTACCGACTATGAAAAATCTTCACCGCTGTCCTAGCACTGGCATACATTCCAAAACCCTGGCATACAGTTAGAGTGGCATTTATACCAAAAATTGCCAGAAGTGACTACTCGCTCGCCAAGAGCTTCAGACCAATCAGTCTGACTTCCTTCTTGCTGAAAAGCTTGGAAAGGCTGGTCGAGCTTCACGTGCGCAAAAGTGCTTTGCGATTGCACCCACTATCTCAGATGCAACATGCCTATCAACGCAAGAAAAGAATACGCGATGGGCATTTTCATCGATATTGAGGGTGCTTTTGACAATGCGACTTTTGATAGCATGTGCAGCTCCGCCAGACAACACAGAGTAGACGAACCATTGGTGTTGTGGATCAAAGCAATGCTAATGAATAGAACGTTGGTTGCGGATGCGGATTGTGGCCGCTATGTTATGGCGGGGGTAAACAGAGACTGCCCGCAAGGCGGCGTCCTGTCTCCACTGCTGTGGTGTATGCTGGTCGACTCTCTGTTGAACGCACTCAACAGTTCTAATATTTACGCTCAGGCGTACGCGGATGATGTTGCCGTGCTTTCTGTTGGATTATGCCTAGCGACTGTATGCGCCAAGGCGCAGGCGGCCCTTGGCGTGATCGACGAATGGTGCACTAGGAATGGGCTCTCGGTCAATCCTCTTAAAACTGAGGTTGTTCTCTTTACGAGAAGGAGGAAGCTGGTCGGGTTGACTCAGCCAGTGCTAAAAGGCGTCACAATCCAACTCTCCAATGAAGCAAAGTATCTGGGAGTCATCCTGGATAGCAAACTTCTTTGGTCCAAGCATGTTGAGCTGAAGACTGCCAAGGCGTCTGTTTTCTGGCAGTGCAAATGCATTTTCGGCAAGACATGGGGCTTATCACCGAAAAGAGTCCTATGGATTTATACGGCTATGATAAGACCATTTATAGCATACGCATCGGTTGTTTGGTGGAATAAACTTTCACGTAAATACGTCACTGCTGCTTTTGCCAAACTCCAAAGGCAGGTATGTCTCGGCTGCACGGGGGCCTTCCCCAGCACGCCTGGCTCCGGCCTAGATGCACTATTGAACCTTCCGCCCCTTGATGTTTACATCATGTGCTGTACAATCAAGGCTATCTCACGTCTTACAAGAGGTGGCTTTTGGTATAACTCGCACTGGAGTTTTGATGAACTTGCGCAACGGTTGTCCTTCGACTCCTGTCTTATGGATATGCCGTCTGATGCGATGACACCGGAACTTCGGCTAAAGCGCAACTACGAGGTCGACTTTCCTCGCGTCCAGGACTGGCTCTGGCCGGACTCTGAACCTGGAAGGGAATGCAGTCGAATCTTCACGGATGGCTCCAAAACCGATCAAGGATCTGGTGCTGGTGTCTTCGTGGAGAGCGATAACGTTAGACTTTTCTTTCCGTTAGGCAAATATGCGTCAGTCTTCCAAACAGAGACTTATGCTATCCTAATGGCCATGGACTATGTTACGAGGAACAGGTGGAGGGGGCGAAGTATCTGCGTCTGTAGCGACAGTCAGGCTGCGCTTAAGGCCTTGCATTCACGTACTATTTTGGAGGTAGTTAAGGGTTTGCTACCTCCAAAATAGTACGTGAATGCAAGATATCTCTGAATTCGGTCGGAAGGCTGAATTCACTTAGACTTGTCTGGGTCCCGGGTCATAACGGGATCACGTGAAATGAGATCTCCGATGAACTTGCTAGACAAGGCTCAGAGGGGGACCTCTCAGGACCTGAACCAGCGATCTGTCTGCCTGCGTCCTCGCTCAGGGCTTCCATTGACGGTTGGGTTTCCTATGAACACAATCGCAGTTGGCATGACTCTCCAGGGTGCAGACAGACTAAGCAAATACTCCCCGACGTCTGTGGGAAATCCGCGGCATTCTTGTTGTCTCTCAACAGAAAAGACTGCAGACAGACTACTGGCGTTCTTACGGGACACTACGCTTTTGCCAAACACCTTAAGGTGCTAGGCCTAAGCGACACCACCAACTGCGAAGCCTGTGGAGAAAGCGATGACACTGCGGAACGTTTCCTCTGTGATTGTCCTGCTTTTGCTCGTATCAGGTGGCAGGTATTTGGTGCGGATATGGTGAGTGCTGTAAACCTAAGCTCCTTATCATTGAAGCGCCTTCCCACAGTAAAATGTGGTGTGCCTGCCTGGTAGTACAATGGACCAGTATTGAGTCTGAGTGCTCCAGTGCAGAAAGTCTCACACACCCCGACAAAAAAAAAAAAAAACCAAATACAACCAAGAGTTGCGAAGATCTAAAAGAGCCTCATGGCGCGCAAACTGCGAAAAGCTGGAAAAACTCCCAGCAGTGGCGCGGCTCCAGAGAGCAATTTCAATAGATCCTTCAAACTGCATGGGATTGCTCATCAAACCTGATGGAACAATCATAAGCGACCGGGAAGAAACTCTCACAACCTTGCTGCAAGTTCACTTCCCTGGTTCCCTAATTGTCGATCACACAACTGATCACACTACTGAGGTTTCATATCCAACTAACCTCAGCAGAAATAATAGTTTATCTGGTAAATTATTTAGTCCAGATAAGGTAAAATGGGCCATAAACTCATTTAAACCATTAAGGCACCAGGAAATGACGGAATTTTTCCAGCCCTCATTCAAAAGGGTATGGAATTCTTCCTACCTAACATGATTGCCTTATTTAGGTTCAGCTTCAACTGGGGCTACATACCACGCACTTGGCGGGAGGTCAATGTAGTATTTATCCCCAAACCAGGTAACAAACCTAGTGAACTACCTAAATCCTATCGTCCCATAAGCTTGACATCGTTTTTCCTGAAAACAATAGAAAGAATAATTGACGTTCATATCAGAGAATGCGTAACTATTAGCATGCCTCTACCCCCCGTCAATATGCGTATCCAAAAGGCAAATCAACGGAAGGCGCCCTGTTAAAACTAACGAATCACATAAACAACGCCTACCGTTGCAAAGAAATTGCACTATGCGCTTTTCTTGACATAGAGGGTGCTTCTGTAACCAGTGTTGGTTATGATTCAATATCAAATGCTTTAATTCACCGGAAGGTAGACCTTCCCACCATAAACTGGGTAAAAGCGATGCTCGAAAGTCGGAAAATTATTGCTTCGTCAGGACAGACTTCAGTATCAGTATCAGCTATAAAAGGCTGTCCACAAGGAGGAGTTCTATCACCCCTCCTGTGGTCTTTGGTCATAGATGACCTACTTCAAAAACTAAGTAATTTATGCTACGACAGAATAGGGTACGCCGATGACTTGGTCATCATCATTAGGGGCAAAGAATCAAACGTAGTTACTTCACGTATGCAAAACGCCCTTAAGATAGATATAGACTGGTGCGTCAAGGAAAACTCTCCATAAACCCCAGTAAAACTATCATAGTTCCTTTCAAAAAAGAAGAAATCTCAGCTTAGCCCAAATTTCACTAAATGGCACGACCATTGAGTATTCCGACGATGTCAAATATCTTGGGGTTTTCCTAGACAAAAGACTAAACTGGAATTCTCACATCAACAACAAAATCACTAAAGCTAACAGAGCTTTATGGGCCTGTCGGCGCACATATGGCAGAACCTGGGGAATCTCTCCAAAGATTGCCCACTGGATCTACACAGTGATGATAAGACCCATTATAACATACGCCTCCATTGTATGGTGGACAAAATCCACACAAAAGGTCGCAATAGAGAAGCTCAAAAAGGTACAACGGCTTGCGTGCCTTGGTATCTCCGGAGCCATGCGAACCTGTCCAACGGCTGCCATAGAGGCAATAACAGGAATTACACCTCTCCACATATACATTCAAAAAGTGGCGATCCGCAGTGCAATAAGTCAAATACAGTTAAACGAGATAAGTCTTAACGATCATCCGGAACTTGAGACCCTTCTCGATGAACTGCCAGAACTCAACATGAACTGCGCGGTCACAGACCGCATCCATAAAACACTATGTTTCAATAAGCGATTCTCCACGGAGATCCCCAAGAGAGAGGCATGGGTTAGTCATAACCCACGTAACAGCCACAACGGCATAAAGTGGTATACGGATGGTTCTCAAATGGAAGCGGGGGTAGGAGCGGGAATATACGGACCAAACAAACGCTTTACGATACCCATGGGAAAAAGTCCCATTGTATTTCAAGCAGAGCTCCACGCCATTCAAGAATGCGCTAGCCACATAAATTTATCTGGTATAAAAGGTGCAACCATCCATATATTCACGGATAGTCAAGCAGCTATAAACGCCCTAAGCTCGCATACGATTGACTCCAAATCAGTCATGTACTGCTTCAACACCCTACAGGCACTCGGAACAAGTAACAAGACCAAGCTATGGTGGGTTCCGGGTCATGTCGGGGTGGAAGGTAACGTAAAGGCCGACGAACTAGCCAGAAAGGGTTCGGAAACACCCTTCATAGGTCCCGAACCCTTCTGCTGCACTCCTAGATCAGCAGCAACGGCAGCAATAAAAAGCTGGAAATACAGAAAATGTATCCATCTTTGGGAAAGCATCCCAGGTTTAAGACAGACTAAACAAGCCATTCGGGCTTTCAATAAAAATGCCAGCAAATGCCTAAACCTAAGCAGGTATGATATCAAAAACTTAGTAGGTTACCTTACTGGCCACCATGGTTTAAGATATCATCTACACAAAATGAAAATAGTAGACCCTCCTGAGTGCCAACTCTGTCTTGAAGAGGACGAGTCAGCTGAACACATTTTATGTGAATGTCCGGCACTAAACGGAATTAGAAAGAAGATCTTTTTCAGGGAACAAATGTGCCCCGAGGACATAAAGAATTCTTCGACTAGTAGAATTGTCCGCTTTACACGGAAAGTGGAAACTCTACTAGCCTAAACTTTTCTGGCCCATACGGCACAAAAGATCCCCTATTTTATCGCCTTGGCGAGCCAGAATTAAAAAAAAAAAAAAACGGATTCTCGTTTTAGAGGATTATACTGCTTAACTGGGACACCCTCGCGAACGCAGTTACGCACGATGGTTTATATAAATTTATGTTTGCATATTAGTACGCGAACGGACCTTATATAACTAATGGTAGGTACAGATGAACATTTCAACTCCGACTTCAACTTTGAGAACCACGCCGCACGTTTTAGATCCAATGCTTTTAAATGAGAATCGTCACTCTAAGGCAAATCCAGGAAAAGACCAATGAATTTCAAGTCGAGACCCACCGCCTTGTCATCGACTTTAAAGCCGCATATTATAACATTCATCGTCAGGAGCTCTACGTACCGATGGCGGAATCCGGCATCCCGGAAAAACTGATCCAGTTGCGTCGCGTGACACTTGAAAACACGCGGTGTAATCTGCAGATTGGAAGCAGCTCTTCCGGATTATTCCAAACTTGTACCGGATTTCGGCAAGGAGATTCGCAATCATGTGACTTCTTCAATCCTGTTCTAGAGAAAACAGTGCGAAGGGCAGGTGTCAATACGGAAGGCACTATCTTCAATAGATCCGTCTAGCTAGTGGGGTATGCGGACGATATCAACATCATCGGCCATTTCCAGCCTGCCGTGTTAGATGCTTTCAGGGCGATTGTAGAGCAGGCGAAATTGGTTGGTCTTGAAGTAAATGGGGACAAGACCAAGTATATGCTATCAACAAACAAACCTAGGAGTAAACATCAACTCCAGGAATGACATCTTGGTGGAGATTCGGCGGATAATTACCTTGGGAAACCGCTGCTACTACGGTTTAGCGAAACAAATGGGTTCAAAACTCCTCACTCGTAGGACTTCCTCTATACCCGCTGCGCAGGACACTCGACCTAGTGCCCAAAAGCGCGCGGTAAATACCCACAAATCAGCTAGCAATCTCAGAAAGAGTGCGTACCAGAGGGCCATCTTAATTCCGGGGTAAGATTACCAAGAAGAGGCCGGCACGGCTTCTCCGCAGGACCTAGCTGAAAAACCCAAGCAGCAGCAGATTATTGATGAGTTCATCAAGAATCGCAGGGAGCCACCACCACCCAAGACGGAAGCAACTAAACGCAACCGCTCACAAGAGGAGGTCAAGTCTGACCCTCAAAGAAGCAAAGTTGCTAAGTTGGCTACCGCCAAGCATCACAACCCAATATCAACACCCCAGATGACACGAACAGTCAGTGAGGTTGTCAGAGACGACCTAAAAGTCGCTGGATGAACTCTCTACCAGCGGCAAGACAGTGGCTGACGTTTGGGGTGCCATTGAAAAAAAAAAAAACTTTCCGAGATGGTGATGGACCATCTCTTAAATAACCAAGGCGGACCCCTCCCATGCTTTGACTCAGCTGAAGTCGTAAGAGGTTACAGGGTGTGAAGACGCTTTCTCCAATGAATTCCTAAGCGGCTGCGTTCACAAGATCCGTGACGAATGGACCGGCTTAAAGCTTAAGCTGATTCTGGCCAGAGAGATTCCGAGGAAACCGAGAATTCGCATTTGGCTGCCAAATATGACCATCGTCAATGATAATCTTGTCAACTGTCTCAAGCTCCACAACCCTGCGGTTCCCATGGATGACTGGAAAGTCATCAAGGCTGAGGAACCACACAACAACACCCTATTTTTCCTAATAATGGTGACGGAAGAGAGCGCAGATCACATGGAAAAGATTGGCTGCAAGCTCCGCTTTGGAATAAGGCATGCCAAAGTAAAAATATTCAGGTCCCCGTGTCAAGTCGACGACTTAGATGAAGTCGATGACGCCAACAAGCTGTTGGAAGACATGAGGATCGAGGCGAACCGTACTACCACTCTAACCGAACAAACCCGAAACCAATCAATGCTGAAAGTCGTACAGATTAATCTGAAGCACTCAGATAACCTGATGGTTTTCCTCAAAGAGGAAAACATCGACATCGGCATTGTCCAAGAACCTTGAGTGAACGGGCCCAATATAAGAGGCCTAAACGACACCGGATATATCCTTTACTACAACCGCAACAATAATAATCATGGTAAGCCAAGAACCTGCATTCTAGCTAAAAAGCATATTAAAGTTTTTCTATGCCAACATTTTAGCTCAGCCGATCTAACAGTTGTTTAGATGGAGAACGCAGGAGGCGACCTACTAATCGCATCCGCCTACATGGCACACGATCGGCAAATACCGCCGGAAGAAGTCCAGGCAATGATAACCGCCATAGCAACAACAAAGACCAACCTGCTGCTTGGCTGCGATGCAAACTCCAGGCATGTGCTATGGGGCTGCTCGGAGTCAAACGAACGCGGTGAGTCTCTTTTTGAATATATTATTGAAAATATCCTACGAATATGTAACAAAGGTAACACCCCGACCTTTAGCTTTCCGAGTATGGACAGTTTTCTGTGAAGACGTTATAGATGTTACTCTCTGTAATAATAACAATATTATGAAGGTTGAAAATTTTAGGGTATCCAATAAAAAATCTTTCTCAGACCACAACTGGATACTCTTCGACATAGATCTCGCTGAAGAGATCCCGAAACCTTTCCGAAACCCCAAAAGAACCGATTGGGCAAAGTTTAACCAAGTTATTAAGACTAAGTTACACAAGACCCCCAATCCAAAATTTACTTCCACCTTAGAACTCGACACAAAGGTTGAGACTTTTGAAAAAGCTTTCAACGTAGCGTACAAAGTCTCGTGTCCGATCAAATATAGCAAAAAATCATTCGTCCCTTGGTGAAACAAGGAACTCTCTGCTCTCCGAAAATTGACTAGAGAAACCTTTAACATCTGCCATAAATCAATACTGGCAACCCTACCGTGATTGCCTTAAAATCTACAAGAACTCTATTAGAACGGCTAAGACACAGTCGTGGATAGAGTACTGCCAATCCATCGAAACCCCCAAGGACTCCGCAAGACTCAGCAAATATTGTCCAAAGAACACTCCAACCCATCTCTTCTGAGAAAGGAGGACGGAGAATGGGCTGAGTCAACAGCAGAATCCCTAGAACTATTAATAAACACCCATTTTCCCGGATGCAATGATTACGGTGCAGAGCCATCCAGCTCATAACGCACACTACCCGACGCCTGGGAAAATATAACATCCATTATTACCAAGGAAACAATTTCCTGGCCAATAAACAGGTTCGCTCCCTTTAAATCGAGTGACCTGGACGGCATTCTGCCCATCATGCTCCAAAAATCTCTGGATCTGGCAATTCCATGGGTCACATCGATTTACAGGAACTGTATACTCTACAATCATGTACCCTGTTCATGGAGACGAGTGCGAGTTGTTTTCATTCCAAAGGCGAGTAGATGCGGTCATGAAACTGCGAAAGATTTCAGACCAATTAGTTTGACCTCCTTCGTACTGAGGACGCACGAACGTCTCCTAGACAACCAGCTGAGAGGGGCAATATAAGCTTCACTCCTCTCCAAATCTCAACACGCATACCTCAAGGGAAGATCTACAGAAACAGCTCTTCATGAGGTAGTGCGTACGATAGAAAAATCCTTACATTACAAAGAATACACCTTGGCTACCTTCCTAGATATAGAAGGAGCCTTCAACAATGTACACACTGAAGTAATTCTAGAGTCCCTGAGGGAGCTGGGAATAGAAAACCATCTAAGTCAATGGATTGTTTCCATGCTCAGCACTAGAATCATTCAAGCAGCTTTAGGAAATAGTAATATAACCAAATATGCCAGGAGGGGAACACCTCAAGGAGGAGTCATCTCACCCCTACTCTAGTTAATAGTAATAAACAAAATCCTCATAAGTTTAGACTGAGAAGGAATCAAGGTAGTCGGGTATGCGGACGATATGGCGATATTGGTGTGAGGAAAGTTAACTCCCGTGATTAACGAAATCACGGAGAGTGCTCTAAGCAAAGTTAGCACTTGGGCAAAAAAGTGCGGTCTGGGAGTCAACCCGGAGAAAACTGTGCTGATGCTCTTCACCACCAAAACCAAATTACCTGACTTTACGCTTCTCGCCTAAACGGCACACCCATACCCCTTTCAACCAGTGCCAGGTATTTAGGAGTTATCCTAGATCCTAAACTTAACTGTAAATAAACATAGAATAACGGGTAAAGAAGGCATGTATAGCCTTCTATGCCTGCAGCAGAACCTTCGGCAAAAAGTGGGGCCTGCAACCAAAATTGACCCTGTGGATGTATAGAGCCGTGGTACGACCAATCCTCACGTATGGGTCAATAGTATGGTGGCCGGCTCTAAAGAAAAAGTACAATATAACCAAACTTAATAAGGTACAAGGAACGGCATGTATCGGAACAACAGGCGCTCTACGGTCAATACCGTCAGACGGACTCACAGTCTTACTGCATCTTTTACCTCTTGATCTACATATAACAAGCATCACAGCACACAGCGCGATTAGACTCAGAGAGTCTGGATGCTGGACTACGAAACCCTACGGCCACAGTAGTATTCTAGATTATTTACCGAGAAAACTAGTTCCGCCTTCAACAGACTACATCATTCCCGAATGTCTTTCACAAAACATTTCGTCGTTAAAATCCCTACTAATACCCAGAATGGCAAAATGGACAAGTGACAAGGAATTTCGATTAAACAATCTACACCGACGGTTCAAAAATGAACTGCATCGCAAAATCGTACAGACTTGCGGATACTGCAAGCGTCTTCCAGTCGGAGCTACTGGCTATCCGTGAAGCCTGTCGCCAGATCAAACTTCACTCAAACATAATACCGAGGCAAAGGATCGCCATACTTATTGACAGCCAGGCTGCCATTAAAGTGATCGCTTCGGTCACTATATCCTCTAAGTTAGTACTAGAATGCCGTAATGAGCTGGCCCTGCTTGATAAGTTCAAGGTTACCCTGATCTGGGTTCCAGGGCACAGTAACGTTTATGGAAACGAACATGCCGACGAACTGGCCAGGCAAGGCTCAGCTCTCAACTTCTCTCTGGCGGAAATAGTCCACATTCCGCTCGGAGCAGTTAAGGCAAATATCACCGCAGGATATCTCAAGAAAACAAACCTCAGATGGAGCAGGCTGACTGCATGCGTCATATCCAGAAAAACGTGGCCAAACTACAACAAGGCAAAAACAACCGACCTCCTAGGCAGAACCCGAAAAGACATCGCAAGAATAACAGCGATCATCACAGGACACTGGCCTATAGGTGACCATGCGGCCAAGCTGTGCATCCCATACAATACACACTGCCGCAGTTGCAAAGTGACGACTGAAAAAGAAACCCTAATTCACTTTTTATGCACCTGTCCGGCTTTAGCTAGGACCAGACTACGAATATTGGGAAGCCCTTTCTTCAATACACTTGAGGAAGTCTCCGAGAAAAGTATCAAGGAATTGATAACTTTCCTGAACTCCGCAGGTTGGATTTAGCCTCCCCCACCAATCGATAATACCCAGGTTTACGTGAGTTTGTGGTAACAAAACGGCACTCGGTGCTAATTGGGTTTGTCTTATCAAACCGCCACACCTACCTACCTACCTAAGACAAAATGCATGCTCTATCGAACACTAATCCTACCAGTCCTGCTTTATGGTGCCGAGTGCTGGACGATAAGTAGAAAAGTGGAGCTAATATTAGGTTCTTTTGAAAGAAAAATACTCTGTCGGATATTTGGTCCCGTGTGCGAGGAGGGCGAATGGAGGAGAAGATATAACAGCGAACTCTATGAGCTGTACCAAGATGTGGATATAGTCCAAAAAACTAAATCACGTCGACTACATTGGCTCAGCTACATTGAGCGAATGGGACATAATGCTACAGCCAAGAAGATCTTCTACTCCCAGCCCCCTGGTTCGAGAAGGAAGACCGAACCTCCGTTTTAAAGACCAAGCCATCGCGGATGCCAGAGCGCTTGGTCTGAAGCAGCGTGCACGGGATCACAGAGGATGGAAGGCTGCAGTGTCTCAGGCAGAGACCCTTCACGCGTCGGGAGCCCGTTAAGTAAGTAAGTAAGTGCAAGAGATCATAGATGATGGAAGCCAGCAGTTTCTCAGGCACCGGTCGGGAGACCGTTAAGTAAAGTAAGTAAAGTTTTAAATGGGATTTAATACATTAGCACCTCATCCTCAACTTCGACTTCGTTAGACCTAAATCCTAAATTCAAAGCTGAAGTGCAAATCCCACCAACCTTGCGGCGATGTATTCAGTTTTCCAAACATTCAAATGCTAATGTTTTGCCGTTTTTCTTTATTGTTTGCTTGCTACGCTGAAGTTCTCGCTCCTGTCAAAATCGAAGTCGAAGTCGATGTTGAAGTGTTGATCTTTTTCTGCGATTAAGCGAAATCCGTTTAAATATTCGAATCCAGTCGAACATTCGATTCGCTACTTATAATATGGGGGTTATTACAGCTTTTACATGATCTTGTTATTGATTATAGTATGATCGTCCTTTTACTATAGGGATAATCTCCACTTAAGTCGTGTCTACGCACGGATTTGAATGCACAGCTGTGTGGAGTTTCAAAATCTTAAATGTGTCGCTAGGCTTTAGTGATGAAGTGATCCATAACCGGAGCCTGTTGATATTTATTGAATTCAAACTCAACATGCACACCAGTAGGGGTGAGCTAAAGTAAGATAGTTATCAATTTATTTATTTATTTATTTATTTATTCAAATAATTTACAAAAAATTAATTTATAAACTATTTATAAAAAAGGCATCGGGGCAGCCAGGCCATATGATGCCGTCTTTTAATTGACGATTGTTTTAAAAAACTAAAGAAAACAGAACATATTAACATGTTTGTACATACATTTTTTTTTTTTTTATGGATTTGAACTACGTGTTTATAATAACGAAAGAAAAAAAATTATATTTCATTAAACTTATGGTGGGCGGATGTGGCGTCTTTTATTCGTTGGATGGATTTTGTGTCTGATGGGCTTAGGATGTCGGCTAGTTTCTTCGGGATATCGCCTGAAGAATCATCAATTTGTCGAGAAAGAGGGCATTCAACAAAGATATGCCAGACGGAAAGAATTGTTTGACAATTTGTGCATACCTCCGGAGGTCCATCGTTATAATAATGTTGGGAATTAAAGATGGCTTTTCCAACTCTAATTTAGTTATCAATTTATTATACCTTTAAGTCTGATCATAGCGGAGAATATTTTTTCTGATATCCTGTATTCAAGGCAGTAGCCAGACAATTATTTCGGGGGGGTTATATTTTTTCCATACACCAATCAGTGTGTACCTTTCTGAATGGTAGCTATATGTTATAAATAAAATTAATACAGCCCATTTTAGCCGAAAATCGACCAAACACGATTTTTAATTGGGATTATGGTACTATACTTATAAGGCACTTTATGGATTGGTGCAAAAAAAAAATTGAGATAACAATTAAACATGACATTACGATGATAGGGAAGTAGAAAAAAATGTGTTGGAAAATTCTGTTCGTCCGTCTGCCTGTTTGCAGATCTGTAGCCTAAGCGGATGGGCCGATTTGCAAACTTGGTTCGTAGTGTCTATTTAGTAGTCTCACACTAGGCGTTGTTGAAATTAGAATTTTAGCTCTAAGACAATGGTATATGTCATATAACGGTTTGTTAAAACTTAATTTTTCTAAAAACGGCCTTAACGATTTATATAAAACAGTCTATCTTTTGGTAAGAATGGATTTTGCGAGATTTATCTTAAAACGGTACCTCCTATAGAATCGATTTTTTAACATCAGAATTTCTCGCTAACAACAAAACAGATTTCAATTAAATTTAAAATTTAGGAAGGCGTTTATGATCAAATTCATATATAATTTGTTTGGTTTTTTGAATATGCTGGAAACGGGTATATTGAATTTTTACAAATTTTTTTCTAGGTGAAAACTACAGATTTCCTTGTATTGAAATATGTACTCAAAAAATTGCAAAATATTTTTCAAAAATTAAAAAAAACCGGTCTAAAAAAACTGTTTTAACGATTTTCAATATTTTCTTTCCTAGGTAGACTATTGCTAATAAAATACTATTGCATACTTAGTTTTTCCAAGAAAACACTCAAACAAATTTGAAAAACTGAAAGATTTTTCCAATATTTTTTTAAATAATTTTAAGTTATTATTTATTAGGTACATATCATCATTCTTTAAGATTTTATTATTACAAAAAGTATTACATAACATGTATAGGTAGGAATCATTTTTATAAAATTAAATTTAATCTTCTGGCCTTCTGCGCTGCAAATATATATAAAACTTCCTCAGTGTCAATCTCAATTTGTTGATGAATTCACATTACCGCCAATCCTGTTAATCTTTTTTCACCGGTAGAATTTCTTAGATAAGTTTTTAGACGTTTCATTGTCGAAAATGTTCTTTCCGGTGTACATGTTGAAACCGGTAGTGTCGTTAAAATTTTAAGAAGCTTGTCAGGAAACAGATCCTTATTGCATTCCCCAAGAGCTGTTATTGCACTCTTTGAACGCTCTATATCTTTTAGTGTATGGCATTTTGACTTCCATAGCGTAAATTCAGCTTTTAAAGTATCACAATCCAAAAAACATTTATCAAATTTGAAGTTTTCTTCGTTATAATTTTGTTCGTTTTTGCCAACAAAATGCACAAAGAGGAAAGTATGGACTTATGGTTTTCAGACCCCCCCCCCCTGGCTACGGCCTTGCCTGTATTAGCTCTCATTTGCTTCTTATTATCCAGCAATCACTGCCAGCGCGATTTAAAAAAACGTCATGCGTCAGCTTTCAGTTTTTTGTTGTATCTTTCATTTTTGATTAGTGCGTGCCATTTTATAATGTCTCTGTCGTCGAAAAATAAGCGACGCATAAATCCACGAAAAATAAATAAAGATTTCCGAAAATAAATATCCGTTTCCATATAAAAACATATTTTATCATTTTTTATGGAGGTAATGAACTAATGGCGATACTAGCTTAAATGTACGGAAGCATCTAATTCCATTATTTTGATATTAACATTTATGTTGTAGGATTAGGGTTAGCGGTGTTCGGCAAAAACCTGGCGATGCACAATGCCGTAACTGAGACTACGTCAATTAAACTTATTTATTTTTATATTTTAAAATGTAAGCGCACTAAAGGGATTTTTTAGTACCCTTAGGCCCGGTTGCCGTAGTCGGTTTTCAGCACAAACCACATTCTCTGTGGTTTTGGTTTGTGGTTTTCACAAGAAATCTTTAAAGATTTGAATAATGAATTTGAAATGATGGATGAAAAACTGAAAAATGAAATGGTAAGCTTCTTTCTTTTATTATTTATTCTTTTTTATGGATAAAACCATATTATATAGGTATTCTTTTGGTTGTATGTACCTATGTAGTAGTTTAAGAAGTAGGTTTGGAAAAAAATGTAAAGCAAAACAACTACATACATATTTATTTAGGTTTTGGTTTAATAATAGGTATCTTATAAAATACAATAATTAATCAAAATCATTAAATTTTAAATAACTGCCATTTAACTGATCCCACAGGGGCTAACAAATAATCGGTCATAATTTCCCTTAAGTTGTTGGCTGAAATTCCCCCTCGTACGTCAGGCGCTGAAACTATATTTTCAAGCCCAGTAATTGTCATCATATCTTCAACCTCATATCCATCTCTGATACGTACAAAATTATGTAGAACAACACAGGCTTGGTCTATATCTGTAGCAAAATCAGTATTGAGGTTTATTGGTCGGTGAAAAATCCTGGACAGGCGATAATTGGAACGAAATTCACATTTCATAACTTGCTGTCTACCGGGTGCCGGATGTGTGTGAAAACAATTGTTTTTTTTGAAAAAAACCGGCTAACCGGCTGCCGGCTATGTGTGAAATTATCCTTTCACCCCTTCATCTTCAGATACAGAAGGAAGCCATGACAAACGCCTTTATGCTCATATCTGAAAATGGGGACAATTCCAAGCTAATCCACCCAGACATTGCAATGGAACAGAAGCAAAGATGAAATACTTGGAATTACTATGACGGACAACTGTCTTTCTAAATTCAACTTCAATCAAAACTTCAAGGTTACATTCCCAAGCCGTCAGAACTGGGAACAGAACAAACTCAAATTTGTCAGCGATTCTCATGTATGGTACAAAGATGGACAGAAAACAGATGAAGGAGTTGGGGCAGGAGTATACGGTGTTAACACAAAAACTTTTACCTAAACAAGCATGGAACTTGTTCCGTATTTCAAGCGGACATCTTCGCAATAGAACTCTGTATCAGAGAAAACATAAACAGATCTATAACAAATAAGAACATTTATATTCTCTCTGACAGCCATAAAAGCCTATGAAATAAAGTCAAAACTAGTATGGGACTGCTTGCAACTACTCAGATCGCTAGCCAACACAAACAGAGTACAATTGGGTTCCAGGACATAGCGGAAACATAGGCAACGAAATAGTAGAAATACTAGCCAGAAAAGGATCAACATCAACCTTTATGATACCAAGACCATTCTGTGGACTACACCCCAGTACTACAAAATATTGCATTAAAAATTGGCTGAGCAATAAAGCTAACCATTACTGGGAAAAAATCGAAGGTAACAGACAAGCCAAAATATTCATGCCAAACATATCCCACAAAAGAACGAAACAACTCCCAAACCTTACTAGGAGTCAGATATGAATAGTCACAGGATTCCTAACTGGCGCTGTCAAATTAAAAAATTACTCAAGACAACACGTGCAGAATATGCAACGAGGACGAAGAAACAGCAGAACCCATCCTGTGTCACTGTAACTGCCTAATCAGACTACGTCAACACATCCCAGGTAAATTCTACCTTGAGGCAGAGGACGTAACTGACAGCCCGCTTGAAGATTTACTAGGATTCATCATCAAGTCCGGTATCATAAGCGAGCCTTAATTGGAGGACATAACAATAGGCCCACTTGTGGCCGCAGTGATATGGTAACTTGCTTCCACCTCCCCTACCAAATCTAATCTAATCTAGCATAAGTTAAGAAAAATAATTTAATAAGGTAGAGTAGGTAGTTTGCATTTTCTCGGTGAGTTCATATATTAGATAAGTTCGTAAAATAGTTTAGGCCAAAATGCAATTATTATAAGGTAATAGTTAAGTCAGGAGCGTCCACATAAGGACCAACAACGTAGAATAGGTATCCTTAAAATTTAAGTTTGATTTAATCATTTTTGGCTAGTATGTAAAATGAATTTAAAAATTAAAAATAAAGCGCTTGGTCCAAACAAAGCAATGTGTCGGGACAGCAGAGGATGGGAGGCTGGTTTTTCTCAGACAGAAACTATTCACAAAAGGGGATATGGTAACTTGCTTCCACCACCGCTACCAAATCTAATCTAATCTAGCATAAGTTAACAAACTTAATTTAATAAGGTAGAGTAGGTAGTTTGCATTTTCTCGGTGAGTTCATATATTAGATAAGTTCGTAAAATAGTTTAGCCCAAAATGCAATTATTATAAGGTAATAGTTAAGTCAGGAGCGTCCACATAAGGACCAACAACGTAGAATAGGTATCCTTAAAATTTAAGTTTGATTTAATCATTTTTGGCTAGTATGTAAAATGAATTTAAAAATTAAAAATAAAGCGCTTGGTCCAAACAAAGCAATGTGTCGGGACAGCAGAGGATGGGAGGCTGGTTTTTCTCAGACAGAAACTATTCACAAAAGGGGAAGCTATTGAGTAAGTAGTTGTTCAGAACAAATTTTTAAATATAAAGTAAATAGCATTGTGTGTGTTGAACTGACAAGGCTAGATAAACAACCTTCGTGGATGGGCTCCCAAAGAGGAGGTTACAGTCGGCCTACTTCTTAAGCCATATTGAAAGTGACTCAAAGTAAACGTTTATAAATTTCAAAAATTCGAATTTTCAGAATTGGCTGTACTTATCCATCCATACACTGGTAAATTGTGTTCAAAAAGCCTCTAAGGCCTTTGAATTAGTGAGATACAAGTTGTTGTGCAGAGATTTTGGAATTTTCTTAAGAATTTTTAGGATATTATTTTAATTATCAAAAAACGTATTTGTTTTGTTTTGCAAATTTGCCTGTGTCTTAAGTATTTGTTCGAATTATTAAAATTCTTATTTTTAGCAAAAACATTTTTGTGAATGCTTTACTGTTGTTGTTTTTCAAAATCTGTCTGCAGTTAATATTATAGATTGACTGAAAACAACAATGCTTGCGCTATTCTAGAACATTTTTACGAAAACTACGTCAGCAATAATTTAATTGAAAGTTGGCAGAATACATATCGTCAAAAAATAAAAGAATGAAACATTACGCATTACCGAAAATCGTCATGTCTAACATCACAGTGACGTGTGTAGATAATGTTTTTTTTTTAAATTATTACGTTCCAGCGTTCTTATAGAGCAGTGATTCCATTTGGTATTGAAAATCGATCCAAACGGTGACATTAAAGGAATGAATGTCATATTACAGGAAGAACTGATCGGAGCAAGCACTCACAAAGAACTTAAGGTACAGTTTTTTTTTTTATAATTAGCGTGCGCTAAAGGGATTTCTTTTTCTGTAATTGATACAGTTCCCTTATAATGTAACCACAGCGCAGGCATTTTATTTGTTACTGCAAGCAGCACCCAGCAAATGGTTCATTGTTTGTTTTGAGGTGCTGCTTACTACTTTTCCTATTCTTTCAATAGGAGGATAGGAAGGAAGTTTGGTGCGATAGGGTTTTTTCTCCACACGGAAAAAAGCCACAGCGTTGGGTATTTCATCATACTATTGCAGGTGCCACACGATTTTCGTGTGCTTAGTTGTAATGGTTGAAGGTTGAGTGGAGACAGCATCTTGCGAATAGTAGTGGGTCGTGAGGTATTGGTTATGTGGGTGGACCTAAAGAAGTTACCGTACGGGCATAACAACTTTTTTTTTTTTTTTTTTTTTTTTTTTTTTAAAGTTCTGGCTCGCTAAAGCGATTTAATATGGGGCACTTCGACCTAAAAAGATCTTTTGTGCCGTGTGGGCCAGAAAAATTTAGACTAGTAGGGTTTCCACTTTCCGTGTAAAGCGGACAATTCTACTAGTAGAAGAATTCTTTATGTCCTCAGGGCACATCTGTTCCCTGAAAAAGATCTTCTTTCTAATTCCGTTTAGGGCCGGACATTCACATAAAATGTGTTCAGCTGACTCGTCCTCTTCAAGACAGAGTCGGCACTCAGGAGAGTCTACTATTTTCATTTTGTGTAGGTGATATCTTAAACCATGGTGACCAGTAAGGTAACCTACTGGGGCATAACAACTGCATTAAAATGTTTTGAAGATCTAACGCAGATCTTCAGTTCACGGCTTTTGCTTAGGTAGCGTCGGAGTTTGTGTTTTTGTTTATGTAAGTCTCTTATAATGTGTAGAAATTGCGTAGTGGATGTCAGTAACATTCGTGTGTTGAGGACATTTTTTTTTTCATTATATGCTCATGCTATCTACAACAATACAGCTGTTATGGCACTAAGTGAAACCCAGGTTATGGCTGGCTCTGATAAAACAAAGTTTAGTCTACCTGGTCACAACTTAGTGCCTTTATTCTTATTCATCTCGGTCTCGCCGTTTATATACGTAGTGACGTAGCCTACCAACTTCAATCCGGAATTTGATTCCGGCTAATGTCCGTAGGCAATTAATCCACTACTGTTTTATTTACAGAATAACAAGAGAACTTGATGACAAACTCTGTCAAATGCCTTTGAACTCTCGAGCGCAACGATCTTACTTTCATCACTATGGTGAAGAGATTGGTTCCACTTTTCGGTTAGATAAGCCATCAAATCACCAGTGGATCTGTTGCCGCGAAACCTTACTATCAGTCGTTAAGGAGTTTTCGAAATTCAAGATATTTCTTAATCTGACGGCTTATCAGAGTTTTCATGAAGAAGATGCGCTTTTTTTGGGACAGACTGAACAATTGCTATTTTTCATTTTCTCGGAAAGTGCTCTGAAGAACAGGACAGTTAGAAAAGCTTACGCAGTGGTTTTGCCAGCATAAAAGAACAGCTCTTCAGAAGGATAGGGGAAATATCATCTGGACAAGCGGATTGTGTATGTCAAGATCTCGAAGTACTCTTGGCACTGTATGAGTACGAAAGTGGATTTGTCCCATGGAGTATTCTACACGCTGGAGTACAGTGGGAGATAAAGCACAATCTGGGAGCGTTGAGCTAGCTGGAAGGTGAGTAGCAAGCAGATTGGCTTTTTCGAAAGATCTGACAGCTGGAATGCCATTGTAAATGAGTGTCGAGGTAGATGACGATGCCGGATTCTTGATGTTTTTAACAAACGACCAACAGTTTTTAGTAGCCGGTGGACTTTTTACTATTTGTTACTATAACTTTTCAGCCATTTCTGGCTCGTTTGAACTATATTCGGTTTTCCTCAGACGGGTTGCCTTATATGACCGAAGGCTTACCTCTTTTAATGCGATTGCCTCTTTGCAGCCTGAGTCACACCACGCGTTTGCCTTGGTTTTCACGCTCAGGTGAACTATGTTTGTTGTCATATCAGCAGCAGCATCCACATCGCTGTCGATAGGAAACACAGCGATCAGTTAAGACTCCTAAAGAAACCGTTTAGTTTTTCCCAATTGGCTTTCTCGTATCGCCATACGGTTCTTTTAGGAGTTTGCTCTTTAACTATATGGTAGGAGTACGAAAAATTCGTTGTTATGACACAATGGTCTGACGAAAACCTTGAGGCGGCAATACGTTTATAGCGTATTTTTCGTATTCCTGTTAAATGTAGATTGTTTACCTCAGCAAAGATCTCAACATACCATCCTACGGGTGTTGTCTGTCCAGAATGGGGAAGCCAATATGAATTGTGTATATTGAAATCACCCGGAATGAACATTTCAGTACGAGGATGAAGACAGCGCCGCATCAAAATCTTTATAAGTCAAATGTCTTTCCAAATTTGGGCTTCTGTAAATAAAACAGTAGTGGATTAATTGCCTACGGACATTAGTCGGAATCATATTCCGGATTGAAGTTACTGACATCCACTACGCAATTTCTACACATTATAAGAGACTTACATAAACAAAAACACAAACTCCGACGCTACCTAAGCAAAAGCCGTGAATTGAAGATCTTCGTTAATGCAGTTGTTATGCCCGTACGGTAACTTCTTTAGGTCCACCCACATAACCAATACCTCACGACCCACTACTATTCGCAAGATGCTGTCTCCACTCAACCTTCAACCATTACAACTAAGCACACGAAAACCGTGTGGTACCTGCAATAGTATGATGAAACACCCAACGCTGTGGCTTTTTTCCGTGTGGAGAAAAAATCCTATCGCACCAAACTTCCTTCCTATCCTCCTATTCTTTCAAGTAGTAAGCAGCACATCAAAACAAACAATGAACCATTTGCTGGGTGCTGCTTGCAGCAACAAATAAAATGCCTGCGCTGTGGTTGAATTATAAAGGAACTGTATCAATTACAGAAAAAGAAATACCTTTAGCGGACGCTAATTATAAAAAAAAACTGTACCTTAAGTTCTTTGTGAGTGCTTGCTCCGACCAGTTCTTCTTGTAATATGACACCCATTCCTTTCATGTCACCGTATGGATCGATTTTCAATACCAAATGGACCACTGCTCTATAAGAACGCTGGAACGTAATCAATTAAAAAAAAGCATTATCTACACATGTCACTGTGATCTTTGTATATAGACTTTATAGTATTATCTCTGTGATGTAAAGGTGTGTCCACACCAAAGAAACATTTCAGGAAACATTGTTTAAAAAACGTTTCTGAAATGTTTCCCATTTGTTTAAAAAACATTTCATAAACATTTCAGAAATGTTTCGCGAATCGTCAGACCAAAATAATCATTTTTTAAATATTTCAAGCTTTGAATGTCTTTTGGTTGTAATTTCCTAAGAGTTTCTTTGCTTGGCTCAGACCTTGGAGGTTGAGGAAGGTTTTGGCCCTTGTTTCTTCCTCCAGTCTCCTGAACTCTTCGCGTATAGTGTGTTCTCCTATCCGCAGAACGGTTCAGGTCCTATGAAGGGTTCCTCTGCCCCTTTTCTTGCCAGAGAGTCCGCTGCCTCATTGACTGTCATGCCAACATGGCCAGGTACCCAGCAAATGGAAATTCTGTTAGGGTCCAATTCTATTTCGCATCTGCATTAATTCACTCTTTGCACTTGACTTTAAAGGCTCACTAACTGCTTTCGCGGATGACATAGGCTTTTCTTATGGTCAAAACAGTCCTTTGGAACTCGTTGCTGACATAAATTGTGATTTGAATTTGTTGAAAACCTGGTTTGAGAATCACAAGCTATTAATTAGCTCTAAAACAAAAATAATGTATTTCACCTTGTCATCTGTACACAGTTTAGGAGCAAATGTCCACTTTCATGCTCCTGAGTGTCAAAAATTTAGATTTACCAATTGCAATTGTACGCATAAACCTTCTACCCCCACTTTTTGTAGTACTCTTAGTTGTAGTGCTAACTGTTTTCTTATCGAGGAAGTAGATGAGTATAAATACCTAGGGCTTATTATCGATTCCAATATAAGCTTTTCGAATCACACGGAATCTTTGAGGAAGTATTTACGTTCCACTTTGAGTGTCATACTAAAGGGTTTTTCAATAAGAGCGCCACAAAAGTTTTTTTAAATAAAACAAAAACTGTTTTGGATATCAATGAAATTCGTTATTTTTGTGAAAGTACGTTCGATCATCACGGGCACGCTTGCAGAAGTCCAGACGCTGAACCCAATTTTCGACGGTTTTCAAGCATAAATCGGCCGATACTGCTGCAATTTCACGTTCGATATTCGTACGAAGTTCATTAATCGTCGCTGGCTTGCTGGCATAGACCATAGACTTGACGTAGCCCCACAGGAAATAGTCTAAAGGCGTCAAATCGCACGACCGAGGCGGCCAAGCGACTGGACCATTTCGTAAGATAACACGGTTTCCAAACTTGGTTTCCGATAAATTGATTGTAGCATTCGCTGTGTGGCTTATGGCGCCGTCCTGTTGGAACCACATGTCCTCCAAGTCCATATCATCCAATTGGGGCCAAAAATATTCGGTTGCGATTCCCATTCACAGTAACGTGCCGGTCTTGATCATCATCGGAAATGAGCCTCATCGCTGAAGATGATTTTTCGATGAAAATCCGAATCATTTTCAAGTTGTTGCTCAGCCCAATTCACGAACATACGACGCTTCTGGTGGTCAAGCGGCTTCAGTTCTTGCGCCAATTTAATCTTGTAAGGATGTTGGCCAAGATCTTTTCGCAAAATTCGCCACAACGACAACGTCACAGAGATGCCCAACGCTTGAGAACGACGTGTGAGAGACACATTTGGGCTTTCTTCAACTGAAGCCTCAGCGGCAGGAATATTCTCGACACTACGAGCACTTCTTTGTCTCACTGGCACCGGAAAATTTTGTACTGTGCTTGTGGATTAAAATTTTTCCACTAGACGCTCAATTGTTGATCTGCTAGGACGATTATGACGACCATAAATTGGACGTACCGCTCTTAACGTTGAGGCCACTGACTCCGAATTTCGGTAGTAAATTTTAATAATTTCGACTCGTTGTTGGCTCGTATATCTTTCCATTATGAAATGGCAAACCTTACTGAAGAGAAATGTCAAAAGAGCGGTAAGAAATTCGTCGTCGTTTGCTGTCCCTGTCGCTCTACTTTTCTAGCGTCCCTGTTGAAAAACCCTTTATTTACGGAATGTCTGCTGTACAATGCTTCTTAAGAAAATCTACTACGGTATTTTTCACTCAAAGTTGCAATATGGAATTTCTTGTTGGGGTGATGCTTTTCTTAACAAAATACAACCTCTATTAGTTATACAGTTTTCCTTTGTTCTGTGACCTGAAAATTCTTCCTGTTCGTCATCTGTATGTTTTAAATTATTGAAGTCATTCTTTATGAAATCTGGTAATCGTAATTTTCGATTAATTTCTAATTACAATTTGCGTGAAAACTTTTCTTACTTGATATGTGTTCCATTTGCTCGTACTACTGCATGCCGTAATTATACCCTATTCTAGGGGTATATTAATTTTGACGCATAGTTTGTAACATACCTTAATATTGCCCGTAGACCCCTAAAAGTTACTATATTTATGATCAGCATCGATAGTAATGTCGATCTAGCCATGTCCGTCCGTTCGTCCGTCCGTCCGTCCGTCCGTCGGCAAAAATTAGGCCTTTAAACTTTACCTAGAGAGCTGAAATTTTAACCATATACTCTCTAGGGTCCCGAAATAATCAAGTTTACGAAGTTTTGAAATCCGCCCACAGACACGCCCACAAACTCAAAAAAACAAAATTTTGGAAAAAATCGAATTTTGAGCTAGAAAGCTGAAATTTTTTTATATATGATCTATGACTCCTAAAACTGCTAGGGATAAAAATTTTTCAAAATCCGCCCACTGACACGCCCACAAATAAATAAAACAATTTTTTTGAAAATCCAAAGTTTGAGCTAGGGAGCTGAAATTTATAATATATACTCTCTATGGGCCCTTTAAGCTCATGTGTAAATATTTTCAAAATCCGCCCACTGGCACGCCCACAATTATTATTATTTTTTTTTTTTTTTGAAAATTCAAAGTGAGCTAGGGAGCTGAAATTTATAATATATACTCTCTAGGGGCCCTTTATACTCATGTGTTAATTTTTTTTTAAATCCGAATACTGACACGCCCACAATTAAATAAAACACCGTTTTTTTTTATAAAATCCTTTAAATGTTATATAACAAAATATGTAGAGCGTTCTTAACAATTCAACCATACTTAGACTTTTGTCACGCCCACTTATGAGGGATAGGAATAAGAATAGATTATCCAACAGTTCGCCCAAGCGGACTGTAGCCCGTCCCTATGTTTTTTATTCTGTTTTATCAGATCGCCTATTTAATAAACTTCCACATTATGTCAGGGCAATAACAACACCTGGATTGTTTTTAAAATGTGTGAAAATTTGGCTTTTCAACCTCAACTACGCTAGTTTAGAATCGGTTACTTTCAATGGACCAGTATTGAGTCTAAGTGCTACAGTGTGGAAAGTCTCGCACCCCGACAAAAAAAAAAATAATAAAAAATAAAATTTAGATTATAACATCAAACAAGATTTAGGGTATGGGTAATAATAAGTACAGGGTGTTCAAATTTGAGGTATCATTTTAAATTTTGAATGAAAAACATAGATTGTGTAAAATCTATATTTATTTGTATTGGGAATTAATGTATATTGGTTCCGGTTAATAATGAAAAAGAATGTCGTCCAAGTGACCTCCTCTGCTAGCTCGACTGACTGTCAACCTTTTACCAACATTTTGAATAACTTTTTCGCATAATGATGGTTCAATAAGTGATATTTGCTCGATGATGTTGTCTCTGAGGTGTTGAACAGTTTGTGGATTATCGGCATAAACTTTACTCTTCAAGAAACCCCATAAGAAAAAATCCATTGGTGTTAAATCGCATGATCTTGGTGGCCAATACAAGTCCGTTCTTCGGCAAATTATGCGATTGTTAAACTTCTCTTTCAAAAGATCGATTGAGTTCGTTGCTGTATGGCATGTTGCACCATCCTGTTGAAACCACATATTCTGCACGTCAATATCTTCCAATTGACTCCACAAAAAGTTTCTAATCATCGCTTGATATCGAGCTCCATCCATGCAGTAACTTTTTTTGGTTTCATTGGCCTTTCAAACAATCCTCTTGGATTTTCTTCAGCCCAGATGCGACAGTTTTGTTTATTGACATAACCGCCAATTTCGCTGTAGTCCAGTCAAATTAGACTTTGAAGGTTACATTAATTCGCATAGAGCTAAAAATTGGAATGAATGTTCAGAATACTACGAGTATTATAAATGAATTGTGAAAAGTCCGCATCAATCCCCCTTCGGCAAAAAATGTTATTAACGGTAAAAGTTTGCAAAAATAGGTTTTTCGCGTTTTTCAGCTAAACGGTGAGCTTTACAGCAAAATAGTACAGACAAAAATTATAGATCAGCCGATTCTCTACAAAAAATGTATTTACACTTTTTTCATAAGTATTGCCATTTCCGTGATATAGCGGTTGAAAGAATTGAAAAAAATAATTTATTCGTTATATGCACAAGTTTCCAAACCACCTATGAGGTAGTGTGCTTGGCGCTTTTTTTTAACGTGGTTTCCCCGGTAGGGTTATTCCACGATCCATTGTGATCCTATTGAATTCAAATTGAGTATTGAAAATGATGAAAGCTGTGTAAATTATGTAATATATAAATGAAGAAATAATTTGGAAAAATTATTCGTCGGATTCATAATAATCCAATAGAACTTCTCGTGTACTGTCTTCGTTTTCTTCTTCTTCTTTTTCTTCATTTTCCTGCTGGATACAAATATGTTCTAAAAGTGATGCATCATATGTCTCATCACTGAGATCGTAATTATTCTCATCAATACTAGATTCAACATTGGAGCACGACTGTCCTTGACAATTGGTACATGCTAAAGAACAAAACAGTCCAACCTTTTTACAGCCGCATTTAGCATTGCAACCTTTTTTGCAATTGCAAAAGATGGTGTTAAGGAGTTTTTCTGGTGCAGGTGGAAATAACGTATGAATTGGTTCCAATGCATTGTCAATTAACTTCCAACCCCAGTCTTCTGGATCCATTTTATTACCAAGCCACACTTGAACTTGATAATATACCCGGAATATTTGTTGTTGAGGTGAATGTGGGCAAAACCAAGTATATGCTGTCAACAAGAAGGGACACACAATATCGACGAATCGGACAGAACGACAGAACGTCACGATAGACAGCTACAACTTTGAGGTAGTTAGGGACTTTGTCTACCTTGGCTCCGCTATAAATTCTGAAAACGACATCACATCAGAAATCAAACGAAGAATTACACTTGCCAACCGCTGTTTCTTTGGCCTAAGAAGCAATTGACTAGTAAGGCCTTGTCCAGAAACACTAAGGAGACTTTGTATAAGACCCTCATCATCCCAGTCCTGCTCTACGGCGCAGAAGCGTGTACATTAGCAAAAGCGGATGAAAATTTCCTTGGTTGTTTCGAACCCAAAATTTTTCGAGTAGTTTCCAGTCCCGTTTGCGTTGACGGGCTTTGGTGGAGGTGATTTAACACCGAACTCTACGAGCTGTACAGCGACATCGACCTGGTCAAAAAAGTGCGAATTAGTCGACTAAGATGGCTAGGACATGTAGAGCGAACGACACCAACGCTCCGGCCCAAAGAGTCTTCGATTCCAACCCGGAGGGACAACGCAGTAGAGGAAGACCTCGCCTTAGGTGGCGCGCGCAAGTGGAAGGGGATCTCAACCGACTTGGAGTGCGCAACTGGAGGCAGTTAGCCAAAGATGGTGCTAACTGGAGAGGCGTATTGGTTGAGGCCCAGGTCCACCCCGGACTGTAGCGCCGCCTAAGTAAGTAAGTAAGATGTTGTTAAGCAGCAGCAGAGGTTGGGGGAAGACAAGCTAATTGCACTTGTTTTTTATTATAAGTTTTTTTTGCAAAAGATAAGTATCGGAGTTTATCCAAGCAGATAACGTTTTTTGGAGCTCCGTACATAGAAAGAAGAAAGCGAATTCCATTAGTGATTTTAACTTCATGAGTAGAGTTACTATCTTTAAAAACTTCAGCACAATTAATTAAATTTTGTTTCTCGAACAATTTAAAAACCGTTGTTTTGCCCCTCTTGAAAAATGCTGATGTTGTATCGCAGCCAGTTATTGCGTGTAGAAAAAGTATATGATTTTGGCATTTTGATGAATAAATATTTTTTTCTCGAGCAGTAAGTAATACTAATATATATATGTATAGCCACAGTTGTCACTACGAAGGAATGCTTACGACTAACAGTAAACAATTTTGATTTTTGCTCAAATCCATTTGCGCAGTTATTTTGTGGCCTAAGACCGGCCATTCACTGTACAAAATAACTGCTCCAAGTTGGCGTTTCTATTTCTGTTTGCGCAGTTATTTTGTGTAGTGAATGGCGGTCCTAAATGGAAATAGGGGCGGAGTTTTTGACGTTCATTTATATTCTAAGAATTTTATAATTTGTATTTATAAGACATACGGACTCATATGTTTACTCGTATAACGGTTCAAAAATGTATATAAAAGTTCATTAACGTGCATATTACGAATAAATTTTTTTGTTTCAATTCTTTCAACCGCTATATCACGGAAATGGCAATACTTATGAAAAAAAGTGTAAATAAATTTTTTGTAGAGAATCGGATGATCTACAATTTTGGTCTGTACTATTTTGCTGTAAAGCTCACCGTTTAGCTGAAAAACGCGAAAAACCTATTTTTGAAAACTTTTACCGTTAATAACATTTTTTGCCGAAGGGGGATTGATGGGGACTTTTCACAATTCATTTATAATAGTGTTCTGAACATTCATTCCAGTTTTTAGCTCTATGGGAATTAATGTAACCTTACCTCTATTTTAAGGGCTAATTTGACGGGACTACTAAAGATAATTTGCTTGAAAAAATTGTCATTTTGTTGTTGCTTCTCTATGGCCCAATTAACAAATTGCCGACGCAATGCGTGGTCAATTAACTTTAAATCTTGTGTTAAGTATATTTTGTAAGCCTTTAGATACAGATCTTTGTGCAAAATGTTAAACAAAGTTGTTGGTTTGGGGTTTAATTGCTGTGAACGAGGACGAATTGACGTCCTTGGCTCTTCAGCAACACCTCTGCTAACAGCTGCAATATTTCCACTCGAACGACCACTACGATGATAGACTTTACTTCTCTGATCTTGAACCGAACCAGTTTCTTCTAATTTATCAACGATAAGTTTAATAGCACGGTTTGACGGAGCATTTTCTCTACCATATTTTCTTTTTAATTTTCTTTCAACTTATGCAAAACTTTCACCATATTTAAAACAAGTTTTAAACATCAAATTTGGGGTTTCCGGACATGTGCTCTTTGTTTGCCTATGCGAATAACGTCCGGAATAGTTTTTCTAAACTGTCCGGGTTTTCCATCATGTCTCTTTTGAATGCCCTAAGAGCCCCAACGGATTTTTCTTATTTTTCATATTTATTAGTGAATTATTAATGTTATCTTTAAGTTATAAATGAGGATGCAATTTGGAGAAATTAAGATACAAGAAAAAACTGAAAGAAATTGGTCATTATTGGACAAAATTGGCAGCTATTGGCGGTTTGAAGCGTAGTTAGATATCTGGGTATTTGGTTCGAACAATATCTTATGGTTGTCCATTGTGGTTCAATTATTAGTTTTATTACCGGAATAGCATATAGGGATAAAGTTGATACGGAGAAGTGATTTGCCGAATTTCGTAGCTTGTTGAGAGGCAGGAGGTCAACACGTCGTCTCAGGACAGCGCGTTACTGTAGGTAACATCGTCTTAGTTTTTAAGCTAGTTTAATTTAGCTAAGGCGTTTCTGGGAGAGTCCGGGGTCGCCCGCTTTTGGTGATGCTTCCGTGAGGTGACGGACGCTTAAAGGTTTTACTCGGCACCCGGCGGAGCGTGTTCTATCTGACGACTCTAGGCGCTCTTAAAGCAATTGGGATTTTAACCACTTGTTGTATTAGAGAACGAGTGCTCAGAACCCTAATTATAGTTAGAATACGCTAAGTGGTTTAAGTAGAGTATGCAGTTTGTAATTTGTTTTCATATAAAAATATAAAATTTGATAAAGATGCCGAGTTTTGAAAATATTTAACGATAACATATGTAAATGTAAGATTACTTCGTTAAATAGTTTTTAAGCCGAAAGCCCTAAATTATAATGTTAAGTTAAGTTTAGAACTTCCGCATAAGAAGTACTAATTTAGAATAAGTATCCTGTTCATTTTAAGTCAGATTTAATCATTTGTGTCTAGTATGTAAGTTGATATAATAACCAATAAAAAATGAATTTAAAAGTCAATAGTTAGTTAGCGTAAGTTAACAAGCTTAACTTAATAAGGTAGAGTAGGTAGTTTGAATTTTCTCAACTCAAAGTAAACGTTTATAAATTTCAAAAATTCGAATTTGCAGAATTGGCTGCACTTATACATACACTCGTAAATTGAATTCAAAAAGCCTCTAAAGCCTTTGAATTAGTGAGATACAAGTTGTTGTGCAGAAATTTTGGAATTTTCTAAAGAATTTTTATCTTGATTATCAAAAACGTTTTTGTTTTGTTTTGCAAATTTGTCTGTGTCTTAAGTATTTGTACGAATTATCAAAATTTGTTTTTTTAGCAAAAACATTTTTTGTGAATGCTTTGCTGTTGTTGTTTTTCAAAATCTGTCTGCAGTTAATCTCATAGATTGACTGAAAACAACACCGCTTCCGCTATTCTAGAACATTTTTACGAAAACTACGTCAGCAATAATTTAATTGTAAGTTGGCAGAATACCTACATATCGTCAAAAAATAAAAGAATGAAACATTACGCATTACCGAAAATCGTCATGTCTAAAGGTGTGTCCACATCAAAGAAACATTTTTTAAACAAAGAAACATTTCTGAAATGTTTCCGAAATATTTAAAAAAGGATTATTTTGGTTTAGACGATTCGCGAAACATTTCTGAAATGTTTATGAAATGTTTTTTAAACATGTCCTGAGACGACGTGTTGACCTCCTGCCTCTCAACAAGCTACGAAATTCGGCAAATCACTTCTCCGTATCAACTTTATCCCTATATGCTATTCCGGTAATAAAACTAATAATTGAACCACAATGGACAACCATAAGATATTGTTCGAACCAAATACCCAGATAAACCAACGACCATACCACGTCGAGTTAATCGGTTCTCGTTAGATCACCGAAATTAAACGACGTTGGGCGCGGTTAGTACGTAGATGGGGGACCGTTTGAGAACAACCGCGTGTCGTTGGCCAGTCCCATCTACAGAGTTGAGGTAGATAATATACGTGGTATCACAATGGACCTAAATTGGTCTAAGTGTGTCGGCTTCTGCCGACAGCCACATAAACCTAACCTAACCTAACCTAAATACCCAGATATCTAACTACGCTTCAAATCGCCAATAGCTGCCAATTTTGTCCAATAATGACCAATTTCTTTCAGTTTTTTCTTGTATCTTAATTTCTCCAAATTGCATCCTCATTTATAACTTAAAGATAACATTAATAATTCACTAATAAATATGAAAAATAAGAAAAATCCGTTGGGGCTCTTAGGGCATTCAAAAAGACAGCAACATTTTGATTGTGACGTCGTCGAATCGACGAAAATAAGCTTTCTAGAGTTAATGGAAAACCTGGACAGTTTAGAAAAACTATTCCGGACGTTATTCGCATAGGCAAACAAAGAGCACATGTCCGGAAACCCCAAATTTGATGTTTAAAACTTGTTTTAAATATGGTGAAAGTTCTGCATAAGTTGAAAGAAAATTAAAAAGAAAATATGGTAGAGAAAATGCTCCGTCAAACCGTGCTATTAAACTTATCGTTGATAAATTAGAAGAAACTGGTTCGGTTCAAGATCAGAGAAGTAAAGTCTATCATCGTAGTGGTCGTTCGAGTGGAAATATTGCAGCTGTTAGCAGAGGTGTTGCTGAAGAGCCAAGGACGTCAATTCGTCCTCGTTCACAGCAATTAAACCCCAAACCAACAACTTTGTTTAACATTTTGCACAAAGATCTGCATCTAAAGGCTTACAAAATATACTTAACACAAGATTTAAAGTTAATTGACCACGCATTGCGTCGGCAATTTGTTAATTGGGCCATAGAGAAGCAACAACAAAATGACAATTTTTTCAAGCAAATTATCTTTAGCGAAATTGGCGGTTATGTCAATAAACAAAACTGTCGCATCTGGGCTGAAGAAAATCCAAGAGGATTGTTTGAAAGGCCAATGAAACCAAAAAAAGTTACTGCATGGATGGAGCTCGATATCAAGCGATGATTAGAAACTTTTTGTGGAGTCAATTGGAAGATATTGACGTGCAGAATATGTGGTTTCAACAGGATGGTGCAACATGCCATACAGCAACGAACTCAATCGATCTTTTGAAAGAGAAGTTTAACAATCGCATAATTTGCCGAAGAACGGACTTGTATTGGCCACCAAGATCATGCGATTTAACACCAATGAATTTTTTCTTATGGGGTTTCTTGAAGAGTAAAGTTTATGCCGATAATCCACAAACTGTTCAACACCTCAGAGACAACATCATCGAGCAAATATCACTTATTGAACCATCATTATGTGAAAAAGTTATTCAAAATGTTGGTAAAAGGTTGACAGTCAGTCGAGCTAGCAGAGGAGGTCACTTGGACGACATTCTTTTTCATTATTAACCGGAACCAATATACATTAATTCCCAATACAAATAAATATAGATTTTACACAATCTATGTTTTTCATTCAAAATTTAAAATGATACCTCAAATTTGAACACCCTGTATTTATTATTACCCAAACTCTAAATCTTGTTTGATGTTATAATCTAAATTTTTTTTTTTATTTTTTTTTTTTTATCGGGGTGCGAGACTTTCCACACTGTAGCACTTAGACTCAATACTGGTCCATTGAAAGTAACCGATTCTAAACTAGCGTAGTTGAGGTTGAAAAGCCAAATTTTCACACATTTTAAAAACAATCCAGGTGTTGTTATTGCCCTGACATAATGTGGAAGTTTATTAAATAGGCGATCTGATAAAACAGAATAAAAAACATAGGGACGGGCTACAGTCCGCTTGGGCGAACTGTTGGATAATCTATTCTTATTCCTATCCCTCATAAGTGGGCGTGACAAAAGTCTAAGTATGGTTGAATTGTTAAGAACGCTCTACATATTTTGTTATATAACATTTAAAGGATTTTATAAAAAAAAACGCTGTTTTATTTAATTGTGGGCGTGTCAGTAGGCGGATTTAAAAAAAAATTAACACATGAGTATAAAGGGCCCCTAGAGAGTATATATTATAAATGTCAGCTCCCTAGCTCACTTTGAATTTTCAAAAAAAAAAAAATAATAATTGTGGGCGTGCCAGTGGGCGGATTTTGAAAATATTTACACATGAGCTTAAAGGGCCCATAGAGAGTATATATTATAAATTTCAGCTCCCTAGCTCAAACTTTGGATTTTCAAAAAAATTGTTTTATTTATTTGTGGGCGTGTCAGTGGGCGGATTTTGAAAATTTTTTATCCCGAGCAGTTTTAGCAGTCATATATCATATATAAAAAATTTCAGCTTTCTAGCTCAAAATTCGATTTTTTCCAAAATTTTGTTTTTTTTGAGTTTGTGGGCGTGTCTGTGGGCGGATTTCAAAACTTCGTAAACTTGATTATTTCGGGACCCTAGAGAGTATATCGTTAAAATTTCAGCTCTCTAGGTCCAGTTTAAAGGCCTAATTTTTGCCGACGGACGGACGGACGGACGGACATGGCTAGATCGACATTACTATCGATGCTGATCATAAATATAGTAACTTTTAGGGGTCTACGGGCAATATTAAGGTATGTTACAAACTATGCGTCAAAATTAATATACCCCTAGAATAGGGTATAATTAGAATTACGGCATGCAGTAGTACGAGCAAATGGAACACATATCAAGTAAGAAAAGTTTTCACGCAAATTGTAATTAGAAATTAAGCGAAAATTACGATTACCAGATTTCATAAAGAATGACTTCAATAATTTAAAACATACAGATGACGAACAGGAAGAATTTTCAGGTCACAGAACAAAGGAAAACTGTATAACTAATAGAGGTTGTATTTTGTTAAGAAAAGCACCACCCCAACAAGAAATTCCATATTGCAACTTTGAGTGAAAAATACCGTAGTAGATTTTCTTAAGAAGCATTGTACAGCAGACATTCCGTAAATAAAGGGTTTTTCAACAGGGACGCTAGAAAAGTAGAGCCGCTCTTTTGACATTTCTCTTCAGTAAGGTTTGCCATTTCATGATGGAAAGATATACGAGCCAACAACGAGTCGAAATTATTAAAATTTACTACCGAAATTTGGAGTCAGTGGCCTCAACGTTAAGAGCGGTACTTCCAATTTATGGTCGTCATAATCGTCCTAGCAGATCAACAATTGAGCGTCTAGTGGAAAAATTTGAATCCACAAGCACAGTACAAAATGTTCCCGTGCCAGTGAGACAAAGAAGTGCCCGTAGTGTCGAGAATATTCCTGCCGCTGAGGCTTCAGTTGAAGAAAGCCCAAATGTGTCTCTCACACGTCGTTCTCAAGCGTTGGGCATCTCTGTGACGTCGTTGTGGCGAATTTTGCGAAAAGATCTTGGCCAACATCCTTACAAGATTAAATTGGCGCAAGAACTGAAGCCGCTTGACCACCAGAAGCGTCGTATGTTCGTGAATTGGGCTGAGCATCAACTTGAAAATGATTCGGATTTTCATCGAAAAATCATCTTCAGCGATGGGGCTCATATCTGGCTGAATGGCTTCGTCAATAAACACAATATGCGGTATTGGTCAGGCAGCAATCCACACGTACTCCATGAGTCATCATTGCATCCCGACAAAATTACGGTTTGGTGTGGTTTATGGGTCGGCGGCGTCATTGGGCCGTACTTCTTCCGTGATGATCAAGACCGGCACGTTACTGTGAATGGGAATCGCAACCGAATATTTTTGGCCCCAATTGGATGATATGGACTTGGAGGACATGTGGTTCCAACAGGACGGCGCCACAAGCTACACAGCGAATGCTACAATCAATTTATTGGAAACCAAGTTTGGAAACCGTGTTATCTCACGGAATGGTCCAGTCGCTTGGCCGCCTCGGTCGTGCGATTTGACGCCGTTAGACTATTTCCTGTGGGGCTACGTCAAGTCTATGGTCTATGCCAGCAAGCCAGCGACGATTAATGAACTTCGTACGAATATCGAACGTGAAATTGCAGCAGTATCGGCCGATTTATGCTTGAAAACCGTCGAAAATTGGGTTCAGCGTCTGGACTTCTGCAAGCATGTCCGTGGTAGCCATGCAAAAGAAATCGAGTTCCATACATAATGGCATCGAACGTACTTTCACAGAAATAACGAATTTCATTGATATCCATAACAGTTTTTGTTTTATTTAAAAAAACTTTTGTAGCGCTCTTATTGAAAAACCCTTTAGTATGACACTCAAAGTGGAACGTAAATACTTCCTCAAAGATTCCGTGTGATTCGAAATGCTCATATTGGAATCGATAATAAGCCCTAGGTATTTATACTCATCTACTTCCTCGATAAGAAAACAGTTAGCACTACAACTAAGAGTACTACAAAAAGTGGGGGTAGAAGGTTTATGCGTACAATTGCAATTGGTAAATCTAAATTTTTGACACTCAGGAGCATGAAAGTGGACATTTTTTTTTGACTTTGAAATTCATTTTTTTATTCATTGATAAATATCTACTTACATACTAGACAAAAATGATTAAACCTAACTTAAAATTAACAGGATACTTATTCTTATTTATTGGTCCTTATGCGAACGCTCTAAACTTAACTATATCTTAGAATTATTGCCTTTCGGCCTACGAACTATTTTACGAACTAATCTTACATATATATTCCTCGAGAAAATTTACTAAAACTCGGTATCATTATTGAGATTTTATATAAAACAAATTACAAACTACCTATTCTACTTACTTAAACTACTTAACGTATTCTAACTATAATTAGGATTCTGAGCACTCGTTGCCTGGCGCAATAAGTGGTCAAAATCCCAATTGCTTTCCGAGCGCCTGGCAGTCGTCAACGTGCACACGCGCCGCCGTGAGCCGACTGAAGCCTTACAGCGTCAGTCAACTCCCGGAAGCACCACCACACGTTGGCGAGCCCGGCCTCTCCCAAAAACGCCCTAGCTGACTTAATCTAACTTATAAGCTAAGAGGATGTTACCTAGAGTAACGCACCGTCCTGGGAGGGCATGTTGACCCCTCCCCCCTCAACAAGCCACCAAAATTCGGCGAATTGCTTTTCCGTGTCGAATCTATCCCTCTCCGATATTGCGGTACTAAAACGGAGGAGCTCATGAGCATTGGCGACGTCCCCGTCATGGAGGAGCCGCTTATCTCTCGCGCTGCGGTAGCGATGGTATAAGATCGGGATACCATCCCTCGTCTGTACCAGCCCTTTTGAATCAATATGGATAAATGCCTCTGGCGGGATAAAGCCAGACCGGAGCGTACTCTCTATGTACATTTCATTGGGGTAGTAAGCCCCAAATATCAGACTATTGTCGCTGGCCATCGCCCTTGCAACGTGCCTTCGAGTGACCTTAATGAGGAAATTGTCAATCCTATTCAACTGAGCCCCATCGTATAGGACCTTGTTGGGATAGTATTTTATATAGTTGGATTCAGGCGTTCGGAACAACCGGAGACAGGTCCTAAGACATTGTCTCTCCAAAACCCGAATCTTTTCCATATAGCTAGGCGCTATATTAAACCATAATGGACAACCATAAGCGATGATCGGCCTTATAAGGGCCACGTAGCAAATGACCTTCACTCTGGAGTCAAGTTGACTGCTATGAAACAGTCTCCTTGTTAGAGCATAAGCCTTCTTGGCCCCAGCAAGACAAGCAACTATATGTCTATCGAAATACAGATACTGGTCAAGCCAGATACCTAGATATCTAACTGCGCTTCTCACCGCCAATGGCTGCCCATTTTGTCCAATAATGGCCAATTTTTTCCAGTTTTTTCTGGTATCCCTAGAGGCCCCAGCCAATGGAGTTCTGAACAAGATTGTTTCCGTCTTCTGAAAGTTGATTTTCAACTTCCAGTCGTCGCAATATCGCTTAATTTGATCAAAGTCACGCTGCAAAAGGATATTAATGACCTCGATTTTAGGACCTGATCTGTATGCCACCAAATCGTCGGCATACGCTATAGCATGGCTGAGTGAACCCACCAGATCACTCGTGTAAATGTTAAACAGGATCGGAGAATTGACCGCCCCCTGCTGTAAACCGTTTTTAATTTCAAAGACTCTGCTCGAAGTCACGTTGCCACATTTGACAACGAACTTCTTTCCCATAAGCATATTATAAATTACATATAGCAAAGGTTTGTGCATCCCCCGCCTGGTCAACTTGTAGAAAAGTCCCTCTAACCATACGGTGTCGAAAGCCTTCTCAAAATCAACCAGACAAGCACCCGTGCATTGGTTCTTGCATTTATTCCACTGAATGTCGGAAACCAGTTTCGACGCGGCATGAATAGTGTCATGCCTCGCCCTAAAACCAAACTGGTTGTCCGGAATTATGTTATTGTCCTCGACCCACTTTAACAGGGCTCTATTGACAACCTTTTCAAAGACCTTGCTAATATTTGGAAGCAAGCTAATTGACCGGAGATTGGCAGGGTTCGTCCTATCTTTACATTTTTTCGGGATAGGGTGTACCACAGCTACCTTCCAATGCGCCGGATAATATGCATTATTCAGCGCATTGTTAAACAGCGTGGTGAAAATATCTACAGCCTCCAGAGGCAGGTGTCTCAATACGACGTTTGGGACACCATCCATCCCCGCCGACTTTTTATTCTTTAGTGTCTCGAAGATGCACAGAAGATCATCCTTCGACACGAACAAGTGCGATGCATCTCGGCCATTGGCGACAACTGCATTAGCATGGTTTTCATCAGTGAACACGGTGAATCCGTTATTCTCAGATCGCCAATTCTCAAGTTCGGTGCGCAGATCGAAGTGGCTCACCAGAGCCCTATTCTCAATGTCGTGGTTACGGCGAACAGGATTGTTCACCGTATACACGGCCTCGAAACAAGCGCCCAGCAAATCCACCTTCTCCTGTGGGTCCTCGACCACGAAAAAATCGTCGTTTGAAGCGACACTTTCTGGACTTATTCCAGCAGTCAGTACCGTCTGTCTGTTCTCTGCTGTCTGGGAGATTCGAACACAAGGAATATCATTGTGATCTTTCCTCCTGAACAACTTATTTATCTGTGAAAGTGGACATTTGCTCCTAAACTGTGTACAGATGACAAGGTTAAATACATTGTTTTAGAGCTAATTAATAGCTTGTGATTCTCAAACCAGGTTCTCAACAAATTCAAATCACAATTTATGTCAGCAACGAGTTTCAAAGGACTGTTCTGACCATAAGAAAAGCCTATGTCATCCGCGAAAGCAGTTAGTGAGCCTTTAAAGTCAAGTGCAAAGATGAAGCATAAGCGGTTTGTATACCCATCATAAGGTTTGGGTACAATATAGGAGATGGTAAGATGACCTTGGTTGTGAAGCAGCGGGTGGCACGCTTGCGGTTGCACAGCATCAGCTCGTCGGTGGGGTGGGATCTTGCTGCTTATAATCTACCTATGCTTACAAAAAAATTATCGTGCCAGAAGAGAGAATTGATAGAAGACTAAAATGAATAAATAGAAAGGTTATATGAACCAATACACATCAGTGGTTTATGACGTCGTCGATGTAATGACGTCTTTGCGAACCCTCCCCTTGCATATAGTCATTGCCAAATGCACCGTGGCTAATCCGTTGCCTTCCATGATGTGGATAAGCCCCTACAGTAATCTTTTCTATATCACCGATCACATCACTCAACGACTAAACAAAACAATTTACCAAGCCATTATCATGGCATGTACCTCAACTTCAATAATTTCTATATTGGAAAAATAACTCGCGCAGTACAATACTTGATTCTTTATAGTTAAACTTTTATTTAAAAAAAGTCAGTATGATCTTAAAAATTAGCAATTAGAAACGTAATATGCGATGAACGTGATTAGAGGGGAAATTATAATTCTCTTGTGATTCATTCGATTATTTATGAAACTTACATAGATGAATTTGAAAATGAATGTAAAGCCAAATAATTATGTTTCATGTACTCGTATATGTGTAAGCGTGATTGTTGTAAGACTTCAAATTATAGATAACAATAAATATTCTTAGGACTTTCAATCAACTTGATAGTTTTAGTTTTAGATATTTACTTACAGATTGATATTGTAATAGGTAGAACAAGTTAAGCCAAAGACATTTTATTAATACTCACAGTTAAATGTTGCGTATGTTGCTCCGAAGTTTGTGCACAAATTTCAGTAGTCGCCGCATGTACCTTTCAAATTCTTTAGGTTATGTTTTAGGTTATCACTTTTATATAAAATGTTATATGGCTTTTGACATAATATAAAACTAAGTTAAGTAGGCAAATTGATATTAATTTTAAGTATTACGTTAGGATAAATGAATTAAAATAATAGCAAGGTAATTAGGTATGTAAGTTTTAAGCAGGTAAGCAATCACAGAATCACACGTTATAATTATGATCAAATATGATAGTTGTAGTTGTTTGATTATTTAACTTTTAGGGAATGTATGAATCACTATATATGTTTGCATGTTTTATATGAAAATTTAGGTTATTAGGTAAGTATTTTAGTATGGGTTTCACTGAAGGGATTGTGATTGATCAATGCAGGTAAGTTGTTGTGTACTGCAGGTGTAATTGAATGACTGATGGGTTTGGTAATTGGCGATGAATTTAGCTTCTTTTTGTCTCTGATTGTAGGCGGTTGGTGTGTTTGTAGGTTATGTTGGGTTTTGTGCGGATTTGCTTCTGGTTAAGCGGAATGAGTAGATTGTTGTAATTTTATGTGTTCCAGCAAGTTCTTGTACTTGGGGTGGATGAATTCACGATGAATTTATGGGGGGAACTTAAATGGACAGAGCACGCGGCGCTCTCGAGACCAAACGCATCGATGCTTGTGGCGGTTTTGTTCGTCGTGCTGCGAAGGCAAATTTGTTTTGCTTTTCGCAGTTTTCACACGAGAAACCTTTTAAGGGGCATCGGTGTTTGCTAGAGATAAAGAAAATAAATGTCTAGAGAATGCTGTTAGGTGCCTGATGACAACTCTTTACCTCGAGATGTGGTAGCGTACCGCGTGGGTTATTCGGATAATCCGCGTCTATCATCGGCACATTTCAGCATCCACCAAATTCTGAGGGCTGGCGTTACCAGAAACATACGTTCATCTTATCTCAATAAGTATAGCTGTGATACTTGGTTTAAAATGCAATTTATTAAAACAAATACTGACTTATCAGTGAAAATTGTAGTACTTACAGCAGCCAGAGTGAACGACCAGTCCAGTTGAAAGTCGGCAAGCAAAAAAAAGAGATCTTGTCTCCCGCTTGCAAGTATAAGTACTTGACGTTTGACAAAGCTGGGAATATCGTAATGGTCGGTACTTCTAGTTGCACTGGAAAGTAAGTCGAGTTTGCACTAATCTCTTCCGGTTTATGTCTAGGGTAATTTAAGCGACAGTTGGTTTTAAAACTTAACATTTTAATGAGATACGCCACAAAATCATGAGTTTAGAGTGCATTCCATGTTCGTTAAAGTCATGAAAATGTATCTCAGGCAAATCTTTGTCTATGTGCATGTCCTTTCGACCCATGACCCTGCATGTGTTGCATAAGAGTATGTATCTGGCTTGTCACTTTCGCAGATCCTTGGCATGGTAAACACCAATTTGTTTCCCAGCTGGATTTTCTACCAAATACATAGAATTGCCAACAGATTTTACAATACGACATGGCACAAACTTAGCACACAACTTTGCATTCAAACTTTTGGATGCATCACTCAGAACAAAATTTCTCCTATATGCTAGTTCGCCAGGACAGAAGGTGTTTTTAGAACTCCGAAGATTGTATGACTTTTCACACTTCAGATGCGATGTCTTTAAGTTCTCTTTGATCTTTTGTCTTATCAACTCCAGTCTATTATTGGGAGGTAGACATTGAAGCTCACTATCATCTAGTGATTTTAATTTTCGCAATAGGGCATACATACTTGCGTGCGTGCTCATCTGTTGACCGAACAAAGAGAAAAAGGGTGTTGTACCTGTGGACTGGTGTATGGTTGTACACACTGCTTGTTGGATTTCAGGCAGGTGTTTGTCCCATTCCCGTTGGTCAGTTTTTAGATAGCTCCGTATCGCAGACAAAATCGTTTGATTCACCCTTTCAGATGCATTCGCCTGTGGTGAATAAACAGCATTTTTAATGTGCGTGCAGCCATACCTTGACATGAACTGTTCAAATTCTTTTGAACAGTTTTGGTATTTGCTTTACGCATTGCTTTGAAAAAAACATATTTGGAAAAACTGTCTAATACGACAAAAATGAACACATTTCCATTTTTACTCCTGGGATAAGGTCCCATGAAATCGATGTAAATTTTCTGGAATGGTCGATCAATCTGATGAAAGGATCCCATTGCTGGTCGCAAAGTCACATTAGGTGGCTTGTTCTCTTTGCAGATAACACAGCTACGTACGAAGTCATGTACCTGTTTGGTCATATTAGGCCAGTAAAACAATTCCTTTATTTTGTTCAATGTTTTGAACATTCCGCCGTGTGAACAATTTGGAGGATTATGCGAATTTTCGATAACAGACAGTGTTAGTTCTGATGGTATCCACAATTTCCATTGAAATTCACCATCAATTTGTTTGCCTTCTTTGGGAACTGAACGCTTATATATCACATTATCTATTATTCGAATATCTGGAAACTTTTCTGGATTCAAAGCAAATGTGGAAATTAATTCTAAATACTCAGATGATTTAAATCCGGGAGATGTGAGATCAATGAATGCATAAGCTTTTGGATTCGGAGTGAGCTCTTCGTTGAAAGCACGAGACAGTACATCTGGCACAATGTTTTGTGAACCTTTTTTATGCTGTATGTCGAAGTCGTATGCCTGAAGTTTTAGCGACCATCGTGCCAATCTGCCGCTTAGGTCTTTCAGGCTCATCAACCATTTTAAGCTGGCGTGATCAGTCACGATGGTGAAAGCTGATCCTTCGACATACGGCCGAAACTTTTTCACTGCCTGTACCGCCGCATAGCATTCTTGCTCCGTAACACTATAATTACGTTGGCAAGAGTTTAGTTTCTCGGAAAAGAATGCTATGGGTTTTTCATGATCTTCGTCGTCGAGCTGATATAAAACTCCTCCTATTCCAAAACTTGATGCATCGCATTGGATCGTGAAAGGTTTTGTGAAGTCAGGATTAGATAGCAAGGGTGCAGATATTAACGCAGTTTTCAGAGCATCGAAGGACATCAGGGCTTCAGGAGACATCGCAAATGGCTTATTCTTTTTCAATGTGTCGGTAAGGGGACTAGCAATTGAAGCAAAGTTTCGTATAAATCTCCTATACCAGCCACATAAGCCTAAGAATCTCCTGACCTGTTTTTGAGACGCAGGAATAGGAAAGTCCTTTATAGCCGATACCTTGTCAGGATTCGGTTTGAGGTGACCCTGTCCGACGATATATCCTAAATATTTAAGCTCATTAAAACAAAAATTTGATTTTTCAATATTGATGGTCAAATTGGAATTTCGTAAGCATTCCGCTACTTTGTCTAGGATGGTGAGATGACTTTCGAAATCCGAGGAAATGATCAACAAATCGTCCAGGTAGACGAAAACTTGTTCCCTAAGTGCACTGGGGATCACCTTATCCATTAGCCGACACATCCTTTGCGCTGCATTACACAACCCAAAAGGCATGACGGTAAATTGATAAAGTGGTCGCCCTGGCACAGTGAATGCCGTTTTCTCCCTGGACGTCCGCTCTAGGGGGATCTGCCAAAATGCATCCTTTAGATCCACGCTACTAATGTAGTGTGTTTCCTGGAGGCGGCTTAATAGACCCTCCACATGCGGAAGTGGATACGCGTCCCTCTTTGTGAGCGAGTTCAGTCTCCGAGAATCAAGACACAGTCGGTTCTTACCAGGTTTCCGAATAAGAACGACCGGTGAGCTCCAAGAACTGACACTTTCTTCGATCACTCCCAAAGAGATCATGCGATCCAACTCTTTGTAGATCATTTGCTGAATTGCTGGTGATACCGGGTAATGCCTCTGCTTAACAGCTTCAGAATTGCCCGTATCAATTACGTGCATCTCTAATGATGTTTTTCCTAAACCAAGTTCAGCGAAGGATGGGAATTTGCTAATTACTTCTTCAAGCCTTTTGCTTTGAGAATCCTCTAACTTTATCTTCTGTGGAACATCTTTTAGTTGTTTTGCATCTGGTTTAGCTACGCTGATAGTTTCATCAAGTTCACTCAGAATGTGTGGCGCAATGTTGAACTTTTGCCAAAAATCTATCCCGAGATAGAGAGTTTGAGACAGGGAAGGAATAAGATACAGATTAATATTTTCAGAGCGGTTATTGTAAACAATATTCACATTAATACGGCCAATAATAGGTTGTTTATTGCCATCAGCTGTTCTAATGAAAGAATCGAAATCTAAAATAGGTATATTTAGTTCCTTCACAAGATCAATGCAATCTTTACCAAGGCAAGATAAAGATGCACCACTATCGAGAAGTCCTGAAATTGCTTTCCCACTAATGTCCACAGTAGCATAAGGTCTGGAATCTATGTTGCTGTTCAGCGTGCTATGAGAGATGTTCTGCTTATATAGTCTTCGCTTTTTATAACGCAGACGAATCTTTTTGTATTTGTTAGATTGATTTGAAATTTTAAGCTCTTCTATTTTAAAAATTCTTTCACGAAGTTCGTTATAATATCTAACCCTTTCTTCATAAGATTTAGATCGAAATTCGTTTCTCTTAGATTGACTGGTGATTGCAATGGATTGTTGGTTCGAATGGTTTACTTCAAGGTTAGTAGGATGCTGCTGTTCATTATTAAGATCTGTGTTGGTACTTGCATCTACTTTAATTACTGTTCCGGGTGAGTCTGAGTTGAACTCGAACGAGACATCCCGGAGTTCGTCGCGTTCGATTTCCGGTTTCCCATGTTCGGATTACATCTTCCACAGTTTAACACAGTGACCCCATCAGAACCACATCTATAGCAAAAGAGCTTGTTTATGGGTGAGGGACAATTTATAAACAAATGCCCCGGATTCTTGCAGTTGAAGCATATGGATGGTTTCTGATGAACTTGTTTGTTGTTAGGGAATGAACAATTGTTATGAACTCCTGATAAGTCATAAACTTCAAGATTGAAATCCGATGAATCGTTCATGCCATCTAATTCATGGACTGCTCTGTAAGGTGGATTACGGTTTAAACTTGAGAACCTCGACTGAATTAATCTTTCCACTTGCCTGCACTCATCCTTGAAGTGTTCTAAAGAGTAGATCTTCATGGGATAAATGTAGTGCATTAGCTTCGGACTGATATTGGTTTTAAGAATTTTGATCAAATCTTGATCTGGAATTGGTTGTCTTAGTTGGTTTTTCAATTGCTGAATTGCAATGAAGAAGTCTTCGAAGGGTTCTTGTGGAAATTGCTTTCTTTCCATGAGATGTTTAATTATTTCGAAGTCATTTTCATGAATCTTAAATTGTTTAATTAAGGCTTTACGCAAGTCTGGCCAATTTCCGCGAGGATTATTTCGCAAAAATTGCCAGTACCAATCTTGGGCTACACCTTGTAAAAGATGGTGAAAGTTGTTCAAGACCTCGGGCCATGCACAATTGTAATTTGTCTTTAACATTTCAACTCTGAAGACGAAATCTTCAACTGGAATGCCTTTTGAAGAACCCTCAAACTTAAGTCCCCAACGATCAAGTTGTAAATACCTATCTTCAGATTGCATAGTGTTTCTGGTCCTGTCATTTTGATTTTCATTCGCAAATTCCAGATGTTGATTAGAATTTGGATGAACATTTGATTGCCTATTTTCTAATATTGTACTGTGATTATTCTCATTATTTTTCCAAGGTGGAATAGAGGCATTATCATCCACGAGTACCTGTTGGTTCACGAATGGTTGTATGACTTTCTCAATATTTTCTTTGATGAGAGCTGGGAGCATATTACTGACCGACCCATCAATCAGCTGACGAATGTGAGCGTCAAGTTTTTTCATTTGCGGAGATTTGCTTGATACGAATTGCGGAATATCTGGTATATGATCAGCTGTTGGAATAGTGGAATTTCGAATGCGTGCAGTAGCACCACAAACAAAATTGTCAACATCATTGCTTGCTGTCGCGAAATTTGTTACCGTTTCTTATGCATTTTGTCTTCCTTCTATCGCTGACGTAACAATTGGGTTAGCAATACTTGTTGTTATCGTTGTAGTGCATTCGCTGACTGCACTAGTTGTCGTCACAATGCAGAGAGAAGGTTGACTTTGGACTAAATAATTTGATTGTGTGACATCCAAGTGGGGGTGTGACACGTCTAGAGAATAGCTATTATTGGCATTTGGAGAATGTCTTACGGGTTGAGGGGCACTTCCGAAATGTAAACTCTGTCTTGGTGTTGTTTGTCTTGTGCTGTGCGAACGAGTAGTGGTACTGCGCAAAGAATCAAGCACAATGGTTCTTTGCTGCTTCGGAACAGCTCCGTTACCTGATTTACTCATTTCGAAATGTTTGTTTTGTTTACGAAAGATGGAAATGTAGAGAGAGAGTATAACTTAAAATTAAATTACTTTCAAGAGAGGATTTACTACGGTTCCAATAATGGTAAATACTAATAGACTAACTAATATAGCTAGGATATTCATAAAAATAATCGTTGAGCGAGTGATTTGGTTACATATAGAAAAGAGAAATAACTGATCTGTGGTTCATGTATGAAGAAAAAGAGAGAAAGAAAATGGTATGCTAAGTGTTATATTGTGCTATTATGGTTTTCAGTTTGCTTCTCTGGACTGTTACGCGTTTTATCAGCAACATCCGAAATGTCAATAACGACTCAGAGAAAGCAGGATGGGAGTGATCAAGCAACTGTCACGGTCAACCTAAACAATTTTGTTTATAAAAAACTTTGTAACTAGGGACTCGTAGACGTTAATCTTGATCAAAGTGCACAACTATAGCTTTATCTTCATGTAACAATTATTATTCAGTGCAACGAAGCTCTTTAGTGATCTAATCACATGACTTCAGACTCCTGAATGAATTTCTTTACTAAAGATAAAATTTTGAATGAAATAACTATTGCAAGTTAAATGATAAAAAAAAGAATGAAAATGGTACAAGCTTCCGCAAGAAAGCTTGTCATGGCAAGGTATGTATATTCTGTGTACTTAGGTGATAGTTGTACTATTGAAGACTAGTTGCCATGTGTTTGGGACCCAATATCAATTGAACACTTATTGTGTCGACTTTGATATAATCCTGGGCCCCACGTTGGGCGCCATTGAAGCATAAGCGGTTTGTATACCCATCATAAGGTTTGGGTACAATATAGGAGATGGTAAGATGACCTTGGTTGTGAAGCAGCGGGTGGCACGCTTGCGGTTGCACAGCATCAGCTCGTCGGTGGGGTGGGATCTTGCTGCTTATAATCTACCTATGCTTACAAAAAAATTATCGTGCCAGAAGAGAGAATTGATAGAAGACTAAAATGAATAAATAGAAAGGTTATATGAACCAATACACATCAGTGGTTTATGACGTCGTCGATGTAATGACGTCTTTGCGAACCCTCCCCTTGCATATAGTCATTGCCGAATGCACCGTGGCTAATCCGTTGCCTTCCATGATGTGGATAAGCCCCTACAGTAATCTTTTCTATATCACCGATCACATCACTCAACGACTAAACAAAACAATTTACCAAGCCATTATCATGGCATGTACCTCAACTTCAATAATTTCTATATTGGAAAAATAACTCGCGCAGTACAATACTTGATTCTTTATAGTTAAACTTTTATTTAAAAAAAGTCAGTATGATCTTAAAAATTAGCAATTAGAAACGTAATATGCGATGAACGTGATTAGAGGGGAAATTATAATTCTCTTGTGATTCATTCGATTATTTATGAAACTTACATAGATGAATTTGAAAATGAATGTAAAGCCAAATAATTATGTTTCATGTACTCGTATATGTGTAAGCGTGATTGTTGTAAGACTTCAAATTATAGATAACAATAAATATTCTTAGGACTTTCAATCAACTTGATAGTTTTAGTTTTAGATATTTACTTACAGATTGATATTGTAATAGGTAGAACAAGTTAAGCCAAAGACATTTTATTAATACTCACAGTTAAATGTTGCGTATGTTGCTCCGAAGTTTGTGCACAAATTTCAGTAGTCGCCGCATGTACCTTTCAAATTCTTTAGGTTATGTTTTAGGTTATCACTTTTATATAAAATGTTATATGGCTTTTGACATAATATAAAACTAAGTTAAGTAGGCAAATTGATATTAATTTTAAGTATTACGTTAGGATAAATGAATTAAAATAATAGCAAGGTAATTAGGTATGTAAGTTTTAAGCAGGTAAGCAATCACAGAATCACACGTTATAATTATGATCAAATATGATAGTTGTAGTTGTTTGATTATTTAACTTTTAGGGAATGTATGAATCACTATATTTGTTTGCATGTTTTATATGAAAATTTAGGTTATTAGGTAAGTATTTTAGTATGGGTTTCACTGAAGGGATTGTGATTGATCAATGCAGGTAAGTTGTTGTGTACTGCAGGTGTAATTGAATGACTGATGGGTTTGGTAATTGGCGATGAATTTAGCTTCTTTTTGTCTCTGATTGTAGGCGGTTGGTGTGTTTGTAGGTTATGTTGGGTTTTGTGCGGATTTGCTTCTGGTTAAGCGGAATGAGTAGATTGTTGTAATTTTATGTGTTCCAGCAAGTTCTTGTACTTGGGGTGGATGAATTCACGATGAATTTATGGGGGGAACTTAAATGGACAGAGCACGCGGCGCTCTCGAGACCAAACCCATCGATGCTTGTGGCGGTTTTGTTCGTCGTGCTGCGAAGGCAAATTTGTTTTGCTTTTCGCAGTTTTCACACGAGAAACCTTTTAAGGGGCATCGGTGTTTGCTAGAGATAAAGAAAATAAATGTCTAGAGAATGCTGTTAGGTACCTGATGACAACTCTTTACCTCGAGATGTGGTAGCGTACCGCGTGGGTTATTCGGATAATCCGCGTCTATCATCGGCACATTTCAGCATCCACCAAATTCTGAGGGCTGGCGTTACCAGAAACATACGTTCATCTTATCTCAATAAGTATAGCTGTGATACTTGGTTTAAAATGCAATTTATTAAAACAAATACTGACTTATCAGTGAAAATTGTAGTACTTACAGCAGCCAGAGTGAACGACCAGTCCAGTTGAAAGTCGGCAAGCAAAAAAAAGAGATCTTGTCTCCCGCTTGCAAGTATAAGTACTTGACGTTTGACAAAGCTGGGAATATCGTAATGGTCGGTACTTCTAGTTGCACTGGAAAGTAAGTCGAGTTTGCACTAATCTCTTCCGGTTTATGTCTAGGGTAATTTAAGCGACAGTTGGTTTTAAAACTTAACATTTTAATGAGATACGCCACAAAGAGTGAATTAATGCAGATGCGAAATAGAATTGGACCCTAACAGAATTTCCATCTGCTGGGTACCTGGCCATGTTGGCATGACAGGCAATGAGGCAGCGGACTCTCTGGCAAGAAAAGGGGCAGAGGAACCCTTCATAGGACCTGAACCGTTCTGCGGATAGGAGAACGCACTATACGCGAAGAGTTCAGGAGATTGGAGGAAGAAACAAGGGCCAAAACCTTTCTCAACCTCCAAGGTCTGAGGCAAGCAAAGAAACTCTTAGGAAATTACAACGAAAAGCCATTCAAAGCTTGTATCGGCCTGAACAAAAACAACCTAAGAATCCTAACAGGCCTCCTCACACTGCAGACTCAAGGAACACCTGAGGAAAATGGACATATCAGAGGACGGGCTCTGCAGATTCTGCAGTGAAACCGCCGAAACTCCAGGCAACATACTGGAATTCTGTGGGGCACTGACCCACAAAAGGATGAAATATTTGGGCAGGCACTAAATAACAGACAAATACATACAAACCATGGACCCACAGCTCATTCTCAGATTCATCAAAGAAACTGGAATGGACGCTGTGCTCTACGAAGTGTGACCTGCCAAGGATAAATCAGAGCAATACCTCGAAACGCTTCACAAAGAAGTATCTAGAGAGGGCTCTGAAAGAGGGGATGAACCTCCCTGAGTCACAAGCAAGGGGACACAATAGACCAATAGGTCGCAGTGTAATATACCCTAACTAAGTATTATTATTATTATTATTATTATTGTTTTGGATTAGACATCATAATAATTTATCCGTTTATTTTATCCACTATTGTTTTTATTTAAAATTATATTCTCACTGCTAATCACCCTGTATTTAGGAATAGTTATCGCCTTCTGCACTTATTTTGTCTCTTTCTTTTGTTGTTACTCTTCTGTTCTTTTTTTTGATACATGTCAGTTGCCAGAATAAAACGTGATTGCAGAGGTTAACATTGAATGGTGGTGTGCTCTTAATTTGGCTGCTGTTGAATTTTATTGCTACAAATCCTAAACATAAATTTGGTCCTTCTCGAGCCGGATTTGATTCAATTAATTCAACGATGAAAATATTAAGAGCAAAGCGCGCAGTGATAAAAGGCTCCATAACTCGAATTTCAAATTTTGTAAATTCAATCACGGAAAATGTTAGCAGTGCCGAATGTCAATTGAGGTTGGAGAGACTAGAGACTGCATGGCTTCAATACCAGGATATCCACGAATTAATGATGGAGAAAACGGATGATCTAGAAAGCTTAGTGGAGGACAATGACTTGGCGGATTGTGAAAGCAAATACTTCGATTAAAGGCAATACTAATGGGTAAGATCAAAATTCCAGCGATGGAGACAGATGACTTAAATAGAAGTCTCAAGCAACTGGCGGATCAGCACACAGAACTCATGGGAAAGATGTCACTAAACTCAGCAAGTGCGGAGCAGAAGCTGCCAAAGATTGTTATTAAGACATTTACAGGTGACCTGAGTGATTGGATCACATTTCACGATCTTTTTGTAAGCAGTGTTCATAATAATCCTAATTTGACGCCATCGCAAAAATTTCATTATTTAAAAAGTTTTCTCGATGGGGAGGCTGCAGGGCTTCTAAAGCACACACTGATATCGGACAGTACGTATGTAATAGCATGGGATAAATTGAAGACCAGGTATGACAAAAAAGGGCTTATTGCCTCCTCTTTAGTTAAAAAATTGCTGTCGTTACCCTCAGCTTCTACTGCGGCCAATCTAAGGAAATTGACAGATCAGGCGGATGAATTGATACGTGGGTTAAAATCATTAGGACCAGAAACAGAAAGTCGGGATGTGATCTTAATTCATATAATCACCAATAAATTAGACAGTGATACTCTGCAAAAGTGGGCAGATTCTACTCATGATGTGGACTTTCCAGAGTTAAGTGATTTCATTAGTTTTTTTTGAGCATCGTTGTGATTCCCTGGAAGTTTGTCAAGACTCAACAAAAGTGAAATCAACTCCTAAGCCTCATCTATTGAAAAGTTTCCATGTTAGTGCTGGAAAGTCTGGCTGCATCAAATGCAAACAGCCACATGAGCTAACTTCTTGCCCTCAATTTCTTGCGCTTGGTTTCGAACAACGTCGATCGTTTGTTAGGGACAGTGCTGTCTGCTTTAATTGTCTTCGATCTGGACATAAGTCAGGAAAATGCAACTCAAGGTTTCGATGCAGACAATGCAACGGAAGGCATCACACATTTGTTCACCCGCCACTACCGTCAGACTCGTCGTCCTCTGATACTCAAGCCAATTCACCATCTACTAGCAGCGGAACGTCTTCACATCACAGTCGTATCTCGTTTCCTTCCTCTACCAATTTGTTGCCAACTGCGCTTGTATTCGTTCCTGACTCTCTCGGACATTTGCAAGCCTGTCGAATTCTTCTGGACAGCGGGTCTCAGGCTTCATTTATTTCTGAATCGTGTGTTCGCAGGTTAGGACTGACTCGTCACCATGCTCGTTTTTCTCTCAATGGAGTATCTGGCTCAAATGCTGGGTGCACTCGTGGACGAGTATCTACTCAACTCTATTCCCGCTTCGATCAAAATTCTATTTATATCGACGCATACATTCTATCGAAATTAACCGAACCATTGCCTGCACAGTCATTTAGTTATAGCTTTAATAGCGACGTTCGTCATATGGCTGACAAACTAGCCGATCCCGGATTTAATGTAAGGGCCCCCGTCGATGTTATTCTAGGAGTTGATTCTGTTTTCCACGTAATTGAGTCAGCACCTATCCGATGCAAACGTGGTTTACCAGACGCGGTATTAACGATAGTTGGTTGGGTCTTTGGAGGAAACATAACCAAATTTTGCAGCGAAATGGATTCTGCCACATCAAACGTTGTTCTCCATCACGTAGGTTTGGATATGGATTTACGAAAATTTTGGGAAGTCGAGGAAAATTTAAGCAGTTCATTGGTGCCTACGTCATCTTACTCGCAGATAGAAGAACATTTTAATACTACCCACTCTAGTTCGTCGGATGGAAGGTTTGTTGTTGAATTACCATTTCGATCGAATCAGTTGGTTCATTATGGCAATTCGTTCTCAGGAGCTCTCCGTCGTTTACTTAGTAATGAACGACGGTTTGAGAAAAACCCTGACCTGCAGAAAATCTACTGCTCCTTTATGTCTGAATACATTGAACTAGGGCATATGAAGGAAATACCAGATACAGATATCGTCAGACCAAATACCGAACTTTACTATCTTCCACATCACCCGGTGTTTAAAGAAGATAGTACAACTACAAAGGTGAGAGTCGTTTTTGACGGTTCGTATAAAGCTGGTGCAAAACCTTCTTTAAATGAAACACTTGAGATTGGCCCTCCTATACAGCGGGATTTGTTCGCAGTTCTTCTTCGTTTTCGGCGATATACGTATGCAATCTCTGGGGATATTGAGAAAATGTTTCGGCAAGTTTGGGTAGCCAAGAAACATGTCGATTACCAAAGGATTTTGTGGAGAGCCACGTCTGCTGAACCAATTCGTCATTATCGTCTTCTTACTGTGACTTACGGAACATCCTGTGCTCCATATTTATCGGTCCGTATATTGCGCCAACTCGCCCTAAATTCATCGAAAAAGTATCCAATCGCGTCGAATATAGTTTTAAACGACTTTTATGTGGATGACCTGTTGACCGGGGCGGACACCACCGAGGAACTTTTTGGATTGCATAGCGACTTAACCGAATTGTTGGGTAGCGCCGGTTTTAACTTGCGCAAATGGAGTTCCAACTGTCAGTCATTCTTGAAATCCCTTCCTAACAATCTTCGTGAACATTCAACATTCGAATACGAATTTTTCGATTCCATAAAATTATTGGGTTTGCTTTGGAGCCCTTTCAGAGATTCATTTCTATTCAAGGTGTCATTACCAGAACGGGTCACCTGCACTAAACGTCAAATTCTATCAGACACGTCTCGAGTATTCGACCCTCTTGGATTTGTGACGCCAAGTATCATCGCGTTAAAAATAATATTTCAGCGGCTATGGCGGCTGAAGCTGGCTTGGGATGATCTTGTGCCTGCTGATATTTCAGAAGAGTGGCTAAGCATTCGATCTGAACTTCCATTGCTTCATGGTTTGGAAATACGTCGTCGAATCTGGTACAGTAATTCCGTGGAATACCATTGGTTTTGCGACGCATCATTTAAAGCTTATTCTGCGGTTATCTAATCTAGAAGTAAGGCATTAGATGGATCTTTCGTTATATCTTTGGTTGCTGCAAAAAGCAGGGTAGCCCCGATAAAAGAGTTGACTATTCCTCGACTGGAATTATGTGGTGCTGTCCTCCTCTCTCGACTATTTTCCAAATTGAAAACATCATTGCAAGATGAATCGTTGCACCTACACGCATGGACCGATTCTCAAATAGTTCTTCATTGGTTGCATGGTCCTCCCAGCCGTTGGGCAAATTTTATCTCCAACAGAGTTACAGAAATAGCCGGCCAAATCCCCATTAACTGTTGGAACTATATTACTTCGAAGTCGAATCCAGCTGATTGTGCCTCTCGAGGAATTCGCCCCTCAAAATTAAAGGAATTTGCGCTGTGGTGGGAGGGACCCTCTTGGCTAGCCGAGTCAGATGATCAATGGCCCAATCAAAAGGAAATATCTTTGGACACCGAGTTTCCAGCGCCAGTCTTAGAACTACGTAAAAGCACTCCGATTTGTGTTCTACATGCAGCTAATCGCTTGGATAATGATGTCATAGACAGTCTCGTGTCTCGCTCGTCGTCATACATGAGAGTCATACGTATACTCTCTTTCTGTTTTCGTTTTGTATCTAACTGGCGCATTCCATCGTCTCAACGTACTTCTGTTTTATTAACTACATTTGAAATACAACATGCTAAAACATTTCTGTTCTCAAGGATTCAACGATCGTTCTTCTCGAGAGAAATAGATAATATCAACAAGCATCAGCCTATTCATCAGAAGTCAAGGATTATAAAGTTGAGCCCATTCATTGACAGCTTTGGATTATTGCGTGTAAGGGGCAGAATTGAGCATTCTTCATTAACAACTAACGCAAAGCATCCTATCATTTTACCCAAAAACCATTTATTTGTGTTTCTTCTGGTGCGCTACTATCATGAAATGTATCTTCATGTAGGAGTTGCGGAATTATTTAGCATCCTGCGACGTCAGTACTGGATTCTAGGGTGATGTAACCTAGTGCGTAAGGTTGTTTATGGATGTGTCATTTGTGCTAAGCAAAGAAAAACTACATGTTCTCAATTAATGGGAAGCCTTCCGGAAGAGCGTGTGAATTTCGCCATGCCATTTGATCGTGTTGGAGTTGACTTTGCTGGTCCAATCATTTTGCGGTTAGCTCGTGGTCGTCGTCCTACATTCATCAAAGCGTACATTTCGCTTTTTGTTTGTTTTGTCACCAAAGCTATTCATCTGGAGCTCGTTGGCGCCCTGTCCACAGATGCATTCTTGGCCGCATTAAGTCGGTTCGTTGCTCGAAGAGGAAAACCTACAATCATCTTTTCGGACAATGGAACAAATTTTAGAGGAGCCTATCGTAAACTAACCGAAATGCATACATTTTTGCTTTCAGAACACAAAGGAGGCGTCATTGCTGATCATTTATCCAAGGATGGGATCTCGTGGCAATTTATTCCACCATCCTCACCGCACTTTGGAGGGTTGTGGGAGGCAGGCGTTAGGTCGGTTAAACTTCATCTAAAGCGCGTTATTGGTTACCACGTCCTTACCTACGAGGAGTTCTACACCCTTTTAACACGCATCGAAGCTTTACTAAACTCTCGACCTCTATGCGCACGTTCAGATGATGATTTTGACGCACTTACACCAGCTCATTTTTTAATTGGCCGACCTTTTACCTCTATTTCAGAACCCAACTTGACTGAAATCAATCCTAATTTGCTTTCTAATTGGCAGACTCTTCAACATATGGCTCAGGGATTTTGGAAGCGGTGGCATTCTGAGTATCTTACTTCCCTCCAAAATCGCCCTTAGTGGAACCAACTTAAACGCAACATCGAAGTCGGAGATGTAGTCATTCTAAAGGAGCAACATTTGCCTCAATCTAAATGGATTATGGGGATCGTGAAACAATTAATCCAAGGCAAGGATCGCTGCACTAGAGTGGCTTCAGTAAAAACAGCTCATGGAGTGTTTCTACGTCCGATAACAAAACTGGTTCTACTTCCAGTTCTAAAAGACTAGGATCTTTCAGCCGGCGCCAGGATGCTTTGGATTAGACATCATAATAATTTATCCGTTTATTTTATCCACTATTGTTTTTATTTAAATTTATATTTTCACTGTTAATCACCCTGTATTTAAGAATAGTTATCGCCTTCTGCACTTATTTTGTCTCTTTCTTTTGTTGTTACTCTTCTGTTCTTTCTTTTGATACATGTCAGTTACCAGAATGAAACGTGATTGCAGAGGTTAACATTGAATGGTGGTGTGCTCTTAATTTGGCTGCTGTTGAATTTTATTGCTACAAATCCTAAACAATTATTATTAAGGCAGAGCCTTGGGGTACACCCAGGTTAGACATTTTTTAATCTTTTTTTTTTTTTTTTTTTTTTTATAATAATAATAGAGTTTTCAATATTTCTCAACCTCTATGAAGTTGGAAAATACCTATCCCAGGCTTTGCCAAGGGATTAGGCTCTGTTGTGATCTGTATATTATTCAAATTTAAATCTGCAAAGCCGCATGGGCTTGTCTGCAGAAGGTTATTTCTGGAAGGATATTATTGTTTTTGAGTTCTTATAGCATTTGTAATTCACTTTTTTTTTTTTTTTTTTTTTTTTGTATTTTTTAGTATTTTTGCTTTAAAACTGTTCACTATTTTGATAAAATTGTTTAACTTTTTTCAAAAAAATTGGTTTTTCGAAGTTGCGAAAATTCACGGGTAATTCATTAAATATTGTGGGAATCGCTACGTCATATTTTCGTCGTCCGTACTCGTTACAGTATCTCGGAATAACATATCTGTCCTGGTACCTTCTTCTTGTGCTGACAGTTTGCTGTGTTGGTATCTTGAAGGTGGTGTCATCTTCGAACTGTGATACTACCTCCAGCTTATGTAGTCTTTCTATATTAAGTAGTCTCGTCCTGCTATCGATTTGATGCCAATCAATATCATGCATACGTAGCCTTGATCGATACACCATTTTTTGTATCCTTATAACCGTTGCTTTTAGATTTTGTTGTTGTGGTGCATTTCCCCATGCCAAAATGCCGTATCTCAGGTGCGATTCAACCAGCCCAAAGTAGCATTGTCGGAGAACATCTGGTGTGCATAAGTAACTGAGATGAAATAGTGCATATGCTGATTGCCGAAGTTTGATTGTGAGAGCATGCAAGTGTTGGCTCCATTTCAGGTTATAGTCGACGATTACACCAAGGTATTTGTATGTTGATACATTCTCGATTGCTGTTGAGCAGTTATCCTCATTTTGTAATTTTGATTGATTTCCTGCTATGTGTAGACATTCATCGGCGTGCATTTTAATGGTGATTTTATATTTTAATACATGTGGTGGTCGTATGTGCATAACTTTTGTTTTTTGTGCATTCATGACCAGTCCATGGTCATGACACCATGCTAGGATTGCGTTAAAGTCATTTTGCATCATTTTTTCCGCTGCTTCCACGTTTTTATGGCTAACTACAATGGCTGTGTCATCTGCATACGCATAGCCGGTGCTATGTTTCAGAATTGATAGCAAGTCATTCACATATATTATGAAAATGAGAGGGCCTAACTTGGATCCTTGTGGTACTCCGTATTTCGCATTCTCATCTTCACTGAAGTATTCTCCGATTCGAACTTTGTACTTCCTTTCTTTTAAATAGTTTTCAAACCATGTTAGGATAGGTCCCCTTACTCCAACCTTTTCTAATTGCTTCAAAATATTTTTGTGGCATAATGTATCAAACGCTTTCTTAAAATCAATGAAGAGTGCGATTACATTGTGGTTTTTTTCAAGGCTGTAATTGATTCTGTTTGTGAAATCTCCGAGTAGTCGATTGATGCTTTTCTTTTTCCTGAAACCAAATTGATTTTTTTCTAGGATCTTATATTTTTCAACGTACTCATATAACCTTTTGGCAACAACTTCTTCTAGAATCTTATCTACGGTTGAAAGGATGCATATAGGCCTATAATTCGAAATTTCATTTTTCTTTCCACTCTTATAGATTGGTCGAGCGATTGATGTTTTCAGCATTGTTGGCACAGTAGATTGCTCTAAGCTCTTCTTTACTATTCTCGTTATTATTGGAGCCATAACCATCGAGCATTTTTTAAGATCTTTAGGTCTTATCCCATCTATACCCGCCGACTTATTTTCATCTAATGAGTTTATAATGTTCTGTATTTCTCTGTCAGTGACTTCCTCGAAATACATTGACCGCTGAACACTATTTGATGGACCATTATAACATTTATATTCGCATTTGTGAATCGTATTGTCTATTTCTAGTGATATTTGTTTTGCAAATTTGTTTGCCAAGTTACCAAAGTTTTTCTCGCTTGCAAAGTTTTTTGATAAAGTGTCATCTAAATTGGCGGATTTTCTACCTAATACTGCGTTGACGATTTTCCAGGTTTCTTTAGGATTATTGCTCGCTCGGTGAAATTGTTCTTTAAAAAAGTTAGACTTTGTCGTAGTAATTTTTTTATTTAAATCGTTTCGAAATTTCTTAAATTCTCTTTCATACAATATATTTCTTCTATTGTTTCTGTACCTCCTGTACAATCGATCTCTTTCCAAACATGCGTTTCTAATTTCATATGTCATCCATTTATGCTCATTCTTTCTTATTTTGATTTTATTTGTAATGACTTTTGAAGATATCATTATATTTATGAAAGTATTTCTAAAATGTTCATAGAGTTCGTTGGCTTCAGTGATTGGATTCAACTGTTCCCAATTGTATTCGTTTAATTTTCTTGTGAGATCACTTCTAACGACATAGTCTTGTTTTTCAGTTTTCGTATTTTCATCCGTATTATTGCATAAAAGCGCACAGTACAGGCCATAATGATCCGATACATTTATTTCAGCAACTCCAGACTTAATTTTATTTCTTGCTCGTACCATACAATGATCAATTAGAGTTTTACTATTTCTGGCCACTTCCACTCTCGTTACTGAGTGTATTGTATTTAAAAGACCTCTCGATGATATCATAGAAAGATAGTTGCTTACAACAGGATCATGCAAGTTGTTTATATTTATATTTACATCTCCTATTAACAGTAATGCATTTTTCTTGTCGATCTCATCTATGTGGTCACTTAATTCAGCAATGAAGTGATTTGCGTTCAGTATTGGTGGTCGATACACTGTGAGTAATGTAGCTTCGATATTTCCTCTACGCACGTTCAAAACTACGGATTCAAAGGATATTGATTCTCTTTCCATTCTCTCATATAAAATATCATCTCTCAAAAATACTGAAATACCTCCTCCTCTTCTATTGGATCTATTATACGATTCGTTGTTAAATCCATTAATTTTGTAGAATTCATTTTCTTCTTTTCTTATGTTTATTTCTGACAGAATGATTACATCAATTGCTTGTAAGAATTCATATATATTTATCATAAAGTCATTCCAATTCGTTTTAATAGACTGTATATTTAAAAAAAAGACAGCCAATCCATTTACTTTTTTAATATAATTTTTCATATCGTCATAAGTTTCCAATTTTGCAAAGCTTATGTTTGATCCTTTATTTATTTCGTTTTCCATTATGTGTATGTTAAATCTTTGTCGCATTGTGTACATTTTCCAATAAATTGGTTATGCTACTTTATCGAGATCCGCTGTGGACTCTATCTCCACCACTTTGTCTCCCTCGTTCTTTCTCGCGAGCACTTTGTTGTTTCTAAACCACACATACTTCCAGTTTACTTCTCTTGCTTTTGATTTCGTTTGCCATAGTAGTTTCTTGAAGTGTGGGGTCAGCTGACTGTTTATATAGATCATTTGATTTGAGTGCATTGAGTCTTTCTCTCTGTTTACCTTTAGACGAATCTCTCCATATGTTAATTTTGTTTTATTTTTTGCTTTTTCGAGAAATGTCATTTTTGTTTGTTTGCGTGCGAAGCTTATTGTGAGATTTCGCAATTGTTTGTTAGCCCTGTCTGTGTATGCGTACATTTCTTCAATATCGCTCTCATTTATTTTTATTTCTAGGGCTTCACCAATTGCACTAACAATTTCAAATGCGTTATCAGTTGCTTTCATGGGAATGTTCTTTATCTCTATATTTTTTTCGATTTGTTTTTGTTCCATTGTATTTATTTTTGTTTGAAGACTTGCTATTTGCGAGTCTTTCATTTCGTTTTGTTTTTTGTATTCGCACAATTCTTTCATTAAATTTTGGATCAGTTGATTATTTTTGGAAAGTGCATTATTTAATTCATCATACTTTGTACTGGTGAACTCTACAGTTTTTGAGTATTCTTTGAGCATTTCTTTTATTTCCTTCAGCTCGTTTTTTATGCATTGTTGATTTGGGTCGTTGATGGTGTGCGGTGCTGGGGAAGAGGCATTTTTGCCACTTTTGTCAGCTGTTTGTTCTCTCGGAGAATCAGCTGATCTTGATCTTTTTGATTGTTGCATCTCTTCTTGTTGTACCTGCCGTACTTTCTCCTTTCCCCTGCAGAATGTACACTCCCAAGTTTTTCTCGCTGCAGCTGACCATTTTCTCCACGTACTCAGTGCAACAGAAGAGCATTCAGCATGGTAACACCCTTTACACTTTGCGCACGTTATGTACTCCCCATCCATAGGCAATGGGTCTTCACAACGCGTACAATTGTCCATGATTGTGACAGAAATAAAAATAAAATGAAAAAGAATTCTTACCAGAAACTTTTATTGTTATTATGTAGTGTTACACTTTTTATGTGATTAAAGAGCTAGTGCTCTGCTTAATTTGTTTGTTTAGTCAAATAAACCAAATATGCCTAAAAGAATTAACAAATTGGACCTCGCTTGGATACTAATAAAAACACTTCCGCACAGTTGAGAACTCAAATTGTAATCGCTCCTTATCTCCTCAATTTTTACTCTTTGTGACCTATTTTTTAGGTAAGACTTGAACCAATCAAGCATAAAACCACGAAATCCAGCTTTTTCCAGTTTTCCAACGAAAATATTGTGATTGACCATGTCAAAGGCTTTGGTGATATCAATGAATAAGCCAGCTGAACACTTTTTACCATCAAGATAACACATTATTTGGCCACAGAACTGCAGTAGAGCATCTTCAGTACATTTGCCTTTCCGAATGCCAAACTGTTTAGGGCTAAAGTAATTGTTGATGTGTAAAAAATTTACTATTCTATCGTTTGTAAGCTTTTGAAATCTTACTTAGGACAGGGAGGTGAGAAATAGGCCTGTAGTTACACAGTTCTACAGCAGAACCTTTTTTGTACAAACGTATAACATCAGCACACTTGAGTTCTTCAGGAAAAATCCCTGCAAAGACGAAGCCATTGAATATATCCGTTAAGAGTAAGACATCCACTGTGTAATAAGCAATTTTTTTTAGAATAAGACTTGAAATACCATCTGCGCCACTAGAATTAGTATTTTTCAAGCTGCGCTTTCCACATTTCAAGAGACGTTATAGGTTTATAAACAAAGCTATTGCTTTGAAAAGGTTCAGCACATAGACAGAGAGCACAGGATAAATTGACTACTGGCAATATTTGTGAAATAATCATTAAATGCTTTAGCGATTTCATATTTATCCAGTGACTAAATTGTTACTGATACGCAAAGAAGAAGGTTTTTTTTACGAAGAAGATTTATTAAGTAACAAGTTCATCGGAGATCTCATTTTCCGTGATCCCGTTATGACCCGGGACCCAGGACCCAGGACCCAGAGTAGTCTAAGTAAGTTCAGCCTTCCGACCGAATTCAGAGAGATCTTGCATTCACGAACTATTTTGGAGGTGGTTAAGGGGTTGAGGGCAGCCTGACTGCCGCTACAGACGCAGATACTTCGCCCCCTCCACCTGTTTCTCGCAACATTGTCTATGGCCATTAGGATAGTCTCTGTTTGAAAGACTGACGCATGTTTGCCTAACGAAAAGAAAAGTCTAATGTTGTTGCTCTCCAAGACGACACCAGCACCAGATCCTTGACCGGTTTTGGAGCCATCCGTGAAGATTCGACTGCATTCCTTTCCAGGCTCAGAGTCTGGTCAGAGCCAGTCCTGAACACGAGGAAAGTCGACTTCGTAGTGGCGCTTCAGACGAAGTTCCGGTGCCATTGTATATACGGTATATCCATAAGGCAGAGGTCGAAGGACAACCGTCGCACAAGTTCATCCGAACTCCAGTGCGAGTTATACCAAAAGCCACACCTTCTTAAACATAAGATAGCTTTGATTGTGCAACCCATGATGTACATTGATACACATTAGGAGCTCGGGCCTATGTGAGTGCTGCCTGGAGGCGGATGAAACGGTATCTCACTTCATCTGTGAATGTCCGGCTTTCGCCAGAACCAGGCTCACCACCATAGGCAAACAATTCGTTAACGAAGATGAGATGGGGGAAACTTGCTAATATTCTTAGCTTTGCCAAGGCTACTGGTAGGTTCTCCCTCACTGTATCTTACTAATCGTCAATAACCAGCGAGCGGGCAGCTATGCTGAAGTACAATGGACCAATAGATCTAAGTGCTTGTCATCTACTGATGACCCCACTGCACATACAATTCAATACAATACAACCCATGATGTAAATATCAAGGGGCGGGAGGTTCAATAATGCATCTAGGCCGGAGCCAGGCGGGGGAAGTCCACCGTGCAGCCGAGATATACCTTCCTTTGGATTTTGGCGAAAGCAGCAGTAACGTATTTACTTGAAAGCTTATTCCACCAAACAACCGATGCGTATGCTATAAATGGTCTTATCATAGTCCTATAAATCCATAGGACTCTTTTCGGTGATAAGCCCCATGTCTTGCCGAAAAAACCCCTGCACTGCCAGAAAACCGACAGCGCCTTGGCAGTCTTCAGCTCAAATTGGACCAAAGAAGTTTGCTATCCAGGATGACTCATACATTCTTTGCTTCATTGGAAAGTTGGATTGTGACGCCTTTTAGCACGGGCTGAGTCAATCCGATCAGCTTCCTCCTTCTCGTAAAGAGAACAACCTCAGTTTTAAGAGGATTGACCGAGAGCCCATTCCTGGTGTAGCCTTCGTCGATCACGTCAAGGGCCACCTGCGCCTTGGCGCAGACAGTCGTTAGGCATGATCCAACAGAAAGCAGGGCAACATCATCCGCGTATGCCTGAGCGTATACGTTAGAACTGTTGAGTGCGTTCAACAGAGAGTCGACCAGCATGCACCACAGCAGTGGAGACAGAGCGCCGCCTTACGGGAAGCCTCTGTTTACCCCGCCATAACATAACGGTCACAATCCGCATCCGCAACCAACGTTCTAGCATAATTAGCTGTTGTGTTTCCCCAGCTAAAAATGCCCTTTCTCCAATAAAAGAAAATATACTCCAATCCTTTTCCTAACTAGGGATTTATTTATTCTTTAGTGGAAGCTTACAATGGTTACCAGTTGTGTCGGAAGTCGAGATGAAAAAAAAGACAAACCTCGTTGGCTATTTGACATAAAGTAGGGATGTTAGTTTCTCTTCGATATCTCCGTCATGTTGGCAGCTACTTTCGTTCAATACCACGGCAGCGTTTGGAAATACGTAACAGTCCTCACCACTAATATTAAGTATACCCTAAGCGATCCACGGGATTCTTGTTTCGGGTACTCCGTCTTACTGTCGGCTGACTATCTACATTCGGCTTGCTATCAGTGTGTGGTTCTTGAACAGCTTGAACTGTAGACTCAGGTGTCTCTACATTTGACTCACTCTTTACTGGTTCCCTTATCGTTGCTTCAAGGTCTTGATCTGAAAGAATAGATGGTATTTTGCAACGCGTAATCAAAGGTGTTACCTCAAAATCAGAATCCTTCGATATTTTTGATGGATCGATTTTACACTTCATTTTTTGATCTACGTGTCTTCGCCAAAGTTCCATTCACATTTATAAAGTAGTGTAGTAATCCATCTCTGCGTACTATCTTACCAAATTCCCACTTCTTATCCTTGATTGTGTAATTTCTCACCTGCACCGTATCCCCCGAATAATACTGGGTTCCATTTGGGTACAACGCCCCCTGCATTTTCTGTTGAACGGACTCGGTATATCCCGAACGAACCAAATCCAACCGTACTCGAATATCTCGCTGCAGGAACAAAACGCATGGAGCAACTCCCGTTGTAGAATTTGGTGTTTTCCTGTATTGCATAAGATAATTTGAGAGCTTCAAGTTTAAGTCTCCTGAGTCCTTCGCCATTTTACGAAGGGCCACCTTCATATTCTGCACGAATCTTTTTGCCTGGCCGTTAGTCGCTGGGTGATAGGGGGCGGAGCACTTGTGAAGTATTCCATTTGCTCTCGTAAAATCCTTGAACTCCCCCGACGTAAAAGTAGAACCGTTGTCGCTGACTAATGTTACTGGTAGTCCAAAACGAGCAAAAATTTCCCGCAAGACGGCTATAGTCTTCGAGGCTGTCATACATGTCATTGGAACGATTTCTGGCCACTTTGAATGCGCGTCAACCACGATCAGAAAATATTTGTCCATAAACGTTCCCGCGAAGTCTATATGGACTCTCTGCCATGCACTAGTGAGGTACTCCCACGGGTGTTGAACCTTCCTTGTAGTTTGCTTCATAACACTCCTGCATGCAAAACATTCCCGAGCCATGTTTTCTATATCTGAATCTATGCGCGGCCACCAAACGTAACTCCTAGCAAGTGCCTTCATCTTTACTATTCCAACGTGTGCCACATGCAATTCAGATAGGATGAGCTTCCTCAAACTTGCAGGTATTACCACTCGATTATTTCTGAGGATTATTCCATTACACAAAGAAAATTGTTCATCTTTACCTTCAAAATCCGGTTGCTGGAGTTTTTTTCCCGTCAATAAATAAAAATGCACCTGCTTCAACACCTCATCTTTTGCTTTCTCCTTCACAATTTGCTTTTGCGTAACCGGAACCGTGTCAAATTGCTGCATTTGGTAGTAGGTTATGTCATCGTCTTCAATGGAACTTTTCGATTGCAGTGGCAGACGCGACAGTGCATCTGCATTGGAATGCGCCTCCGTCAACCTGTACATGATGTCATAGTTGAATCCTTGAAGAAATTGGGCATAATGCAGTAAGCGAGTTGCCACCATGCATGGCAGATTTTTATCTGGGCTGAAAATAGCAACCAAAGGTTTATGGTCAGTGATCAAAATAAACTTACGTCCATAGCAATATTGAAAAAATCTCTTTAGGGCCTAGAATATCGCGGTAGCTTCTTTGTCTATTTGACTATAATTTCTCTCCGATGCTGACAAAGATCTAGAGGCGTACGCTATGGGATGTTCCTGTTCGTTTGGAAATGTGTGTGACAGCACTGCTCCAAGTCCGTATGAACTTGCGTCTGTGGCCAAAGACAAAGGTAGAGTAGGATCATACGCCACAAGCACCACATCTGAAGTAACCTCGTCTTTAATGAGATTAAATGCCTCCTCGCATTTCTTGTTCCAGCTGAAAACAACGTAGTTTTGCAGAAGATGCTAGAGTGGCTGCAGTTTGGCCGATAGATTTTTTAGAAACCTACCGTAATAATTTACCAACCCTAGCCAGCTTCGCACCTCTGTGATGTTCCTTGGTGCAGGCGCATCCATTATTGCTTGAGTCTTATCTTTTGTTTTCTCCAGTCCTCTTGCCGAAATCACGTGACCTAGGTAAGTGATGGATTTTTTAAAAAACTTACATTTGTTAAAGTTAACCCGCAGTCCCACAGCGTTAAGTCGGCCCAGCACTTCCTCTAAGCGAGCTATATGTTCTTGAATATTTTTACCTTGAACCTTGATGTCATCAAGAAAAACACACACTCCTTTAATGCCTTTCAACTTCTGTTGGATATATCTCTGCCAAATCGCCGGGGCCACCTTGGTACCATACATCAACCTATTAACCTGGTAGTCGCCTTGCATGGTCGAAATCGCTCGCAACTGTGCGCTTCGCTGATCCATCGGCATGTGTAGGTAAGCCTCACTAATGTCCAATGTTGTGAAAATCTTGCCACCTTCCATGGACGTGGCAAAGATGTCTTCTATTGGGGGAATCGGAAAATTGTCACTTTTCAGTACCTTGTTGAGGGTGATTTTGTAATCTGCGCACAGTCTGATTTACCCATCCTTTTTCAGAATTGGCACTACTGGTGTGCCCCATTCACTGAACTGCATTTTCGTAATTATATCAGCCTTCTCCAAACGGTCGATCTCTTGTTCCATTTTACCTTGCATAGCATATGGAACCCTACGTGCTGCAATGTAAACAGGTTGAGTGTTATCTTGAAGATATAACTTGGCTTCGTAGTCGTTAATTTTCCCAACCCCAGGTTAAAAAACCTCACTGAACTTTGCTTTTAAATCACGCATCGCTTCTTCCTTTAATCTAGGTGACATTTCCTCCTTCATTTGATGTATTTCTGGCAATTTGACTTCGAAAAGTTTGAGCCACTCCCTTCCAAAAATTGCGTCAACTTTGCCCGGCATTACGTAGATGTTTGCCTTGGATACTTTTGCTCCATATTCTACCTGCATGGTAGCATATCCCAGTCGATTTATCATCTCGCCTGTATAGGTCTGAAAAGGAATAGAGGATTCATTAATATGTTTTTTTGGCCATGCTCTTACGAATTCCTCATGTGAGATGGATGAGACCGCTGCTCCTGTGTCCAATTCCAAATTTTTCGAAACACCATCTAACCTAAGCTGCAACATAATTTTATGGGGTTTGTTTTTCTCTTCTGGGAGAAAAACTTCGCTCAGATGATTTATATAAAATAGATCATGATGCTCTTGATCTTCTGCCTGTAGATCTATTGACTGAAGTTGTTTTTGACCAGCCGTGCCACTCATGCACACGCGTGCCAGATGTCCAATTTTTTTACATTTTGAACAAATTGTGTGAATGTGACGACATACATTACCAAGGTGCTGCTTATCCCCGCAACGAAAACAACTTGTTTGTACCGTGTGCAACTGTTTACCCAATGTTTGCTGCCGTTGCTTAACAAATCTTTGTTTGTTATGGGGATTATATTTCGTCATTTGATTTTGATGATTTATTGCAGTGGTGGCTTGTAGATTTTGGATTTCTTATTTATTTCTTATTTATTTCTTATTTATTTATTTATTTCAATCTTTGTTTCAAAAAAATCTTAAAGCTAACATCTATTACAATGCAAAAATAGAAATAAAAGATATTTAATAAGAAGCTTTTTGAATCCTTTTGTGCCGATTCCATTGCAAGCGTGGCCGTGACGCAATCAATGAATTTGTTGTTAGATTCCTTAAGTTGAATCAGTTTCTCTAGCCAGTGAGAATTTCGTAAACCAATAATAAACTGTTGTCTCAAATGTGCATCGGCTGTTGATGCTTGGCACGACGCACATTTAAAAATGCAATTTTTGCATATTTTCTTTAAATCTGCCACAAAATTTGCTATGCTTTCTGTTAAGGCATGCTAGTTCTGCTATGTCAGCGCTGCAGCAAACAACACTGAGGCAACGACCTCACTTCAGACACAGTTTTTATTTTTTGTACTGTTTTTTTTTTTTTTTTTTTTTTTTTTATAATTTGCGTGCGCTAAAGGGATTTCTTTTTTCTGTAGTGACACAGTACCCTTATAATGGTAAAACCACAGCGCAGGCATTTAGTTTGTTGCGCAAGTAGCTCATTGCCTATTTTTGGGTGCTACTCACTGAAGGAATAGAAGGATAGGAAAGAAGTTTGGTGCGATGGGATTTTTTTTTCTCAACAGGTGGCGCCTAAATTGCTTTAGGGAGATCAGTTTTTGTTGTGTGTATTCAATTTATAAAAATCATGGCCCTGGTCGGGATTCGAACGCACGACCTGCCAATCACTTTAGTGAATACACTACCATCGCACCATTGCCACCTGCTAAGACTGTGGCCTTTAATATCCATGATATTTTTATTGTTATTATTATTATTCACTTTCGCACTGTAATATCCATTTACCTATGTCAGCACTTATTGCATTATTCACAATTTACCTATGTCCGCACTTATTGCATTATTCACAAATTCATGATGTCAGCACTTGTTGACTTATTCTGTTTCATGCACACGTTACCGATGTCAGCACTTTGTTGACTTTTTTATCAATTGTATTATTGCTAGTCTAAGCTAATTTTAAGTATATATTGACTTTCAATAAATTATATTTTTCACTTGTTATACAGTCATCAAAGAGTTTCATTCTCTCTAGCTGCATTACTTGTCATTGATATTCTGGTTTATGTACCAGCAATATACATCCAAGATAGACACGGTACAAGAACCGTGAGCTATCCAGCATAAAACAAATTACAGTAAAAGCACTGTAACATTTTGGTGACCCCGACGTGATTGCTTCCCCCCACCAGTGGTAAGGGGCAAATCACAAACATATAATACAAGTATCGTCAGGGCAAAAAACTGCCGAAATACAGTATTCGCTTCTCACAGTACGAGAGGCGATTTACAACAAATTAAATAGCGTTCGACAGGGCTAAACATTGGCAAGCCGTCGACAGAGCCATATATAGATCGCAACAATTTGAATTTATTGGCGCTGAGTAATGGACGAATTAGAGACATTCGCACTAGTAGCGCGACAGAAGCTTCTGGCGGAGCAGCTAGCGAAGCTACTCGTTAACACAAAAAAGGATGGTCCTTCAAGAAGGACGAGGCAATACATATCGAACAAGCTGCAAACACTTGAAACGATATGGCAGGAATTTGTCCAAAACCATGATCGCCTCAAGAGCCATATTAAACAAGATACTCCTTACATACAGGGAGATATGCTTGGGAACACTAAAACCAAGTATGAAGAGTTGAGGTCGCTTCTCCTATCATCGCCATTGCTTGAGGACGAGGAATCACCCGATCCCACATCACAAGTCAAAAAAGTCCTGAGCCTACTACGAGAATCCAAGCGCAACACTCAACCACCAACAATAATATCTCCGAAGTCACTAGCCTCCAAAGGCAACTACGGAGACAACAATCCAGAGAGCAATGTCGAATCTGCATTCATTAACTGATAGACAATCCAAACAGTACTACCAGGTACAGCTTTCCACATTGGAAGGGCATTGGCGTGAGGTAGACAGCCTATACCACGCAATATCTGAGAACCATGACGACCTCAGTCAAACAAATTATGACATGGCTCAGTTTATCAACATTGAAGACGAAGCACAGAGGGGATTAGCTAAACTACAAGAGATCATTTGCTCATTCTCTGATCCCACTCCTACAATCAACACAATGGCTAACACAATGGCTGGTATTCAGCTACCAAAAATTATGCTACCCAAGTTTGATGGTACATATTCCAATTGGAGGCAATTCCATGACCTCTTTGAGTAGATGGTTCATTCACAACCAATTGGATCTGCACAAAAGATGTGGTATTTAAAAATCAATTTATCTGGCGAAGCACTTAGACTAATTATTAGCCACTTAGCTATAAGTGACAATAACTACGAGTCATCATGGAATCTTTTGAGGAATCGATACGAGAACAAGAGACTTCTGGTGGGATCATTTCTGGAAAAATTGATGTCTCAGTCTCAGTGTACGGTTGATACTGCAGCAGCATTGAAGAATCTTCACGATACAACTACCGAATGCATACAAGGATTAACTAATCTTGGAATAGACGTAACGAGCTGGGATCCCTTGTTAGTGCACATGCTTATCAAAAAACTTGACAAGAACACGCACGCAGCATGGGAGCAATCTCTCAAAGATCTAAGAAATCTTCAATCCATAGACAATCTTCTTAAATACATCGAAATTAGATTTCAGTCGCTGGAGGTATTGGGCAAAAACACCAATGCCACAGAAAACACCAATCGCCGATCGATAAATAATCATAAATCGCTTGCCACCATAGCACATGCAACAATTCAGTGCGTATACTGCAAGGATAATCATCAGCTGTTCCATTGCCCAAGATTCAGACAGCTATCACCATCCCAAAGACTAAATTTGGTCAAGGGATCAAAAACATGCATTAATTGTTTGAAGATTGGACACTATTCCTCTAAATGCCCTTCTGGAGGTTGCAAAACCTGTTCAAGAAAACATAACACATTATTGCATTTAGAGTCTTCTACAAAACCATATACTGCATCACCATTACCGGAGAATACAGTGAACACAGGCAATCCAATACCAACTGTGTCATACACCAATTCATCAACTTCCCTGACGACGCAAGATGCATCTAAGAATCAGGGTTATGTGTTCTTGTCTTCTGCCATTGTGAGATTGACTAATCAACAAGGTCAGTCCATTGAGTGTAAGGCCATACTGGACTCAGGTTCGCAGCTCAACTTTATTACTGAAAGAACAGTGAGGAAACTCGGTCTTACTACCACCCCTCTAATAACAACCATCGAGGGTATTGGTCGGCAAACTCAGCAAGCCAATCGAAGGGTGAATATCGGGCAGGATCACGTATCACTAGCTTTTTTACAAACATCGAAGCTCATGTTATACCAAAAATAACTTCTAATCAACCTGGAAGGTTGCTCAACACATCAACATGAAAGATTTTTTTTTTTTTTTATAATTTGCGTGCGCTAAAGGGATTTCTTTTTTCTGTAGTGACACAGTACCCTTATAATGGTAAAACCACAGCGCAGGCATTTAGTTTTGTTGCGCAAGTAGCTCCCAGCAATTCATTGCCTATTTTTGGGTGCTACTTACTGAAAGAATAGAAGGATAGGAAAGAAGTTTGGTGCGATGGGATTTTTTTTTCTCAACAGGTGGCGCCTAAATTGCCTTAGGGAGATCAGTTTTTGTTGTGTGTATTCAATTTATAAAAATCATGGCCCTGGTCGGGATTCGAACGCACGACCTGCCAATCACTTTAGTGAATACACTACCATCGCACCATTGCCACCTGCACCAGCCAACATTCCATTAGCCGACCCAGAATTCAACATTCCAAGTTCAATAGACGTTTTAATTGGAGCTGAAATATTCCACTCGCTTCTATCAGTCGGCCAGATTAAGATGGGAGATTCCCTACCAATACTGTAAAACACAGTCCTGGGCTGGACAGTTGCTGGGAAGTTAAAGAATGCAGAAACCAATTACGCTGTGTGTGGAATCTGCAGCGCTGATGAGACATTGGACCAACAAATCGAAAGGTTTTGGAAGTTAGAGGAACCAGAACCGCAAGACAGAGACATGACTGTTACAGAAAGACGTTGCGAGAATCACTTCAGCCAAACTATAGCAAGAAATTCTGAGGGAAGATATGTAGTAAGCTTGCCGTTTGTGGATCAACCTGTTAACTTGGGAGAATCAAAGGATATAGCCTTCCAAAGATTCATCTCACTTGAACGAAGACTTGCTAACTCAGAGGATCTGAAGAAGCAGTACGTAGAATTCATGCAGGAGTATCGAAGACATATGGAAGAGGTGAATTATAAGCAGTTGGACAAACCCTACTACTTTTTGCCACATCATTCTGTAAAAAAAAATGATAGCAGCACTACCAAACTTAGGGTTGTCTTCCATGGATCTGCTAAAACTTCTACAAACCTGTCATTAAACGACATATTAGCAACAGGCCCAACCATTCAAGATGATGTTTTCTCTAATTTGGTGAGATTCCGGATGCCTAGGTTTGTCTTCACCGCCGATATAGAAAAAATGTATCGGCAAATACTCATGAACGAAAACGATAGAAATTACCAACTCATTTGGTGGAGAGATAGCTTTAGCGAACCATTAAAATGCTATAGGCTGAACACAGTTACATACGGAACAAGGTCAGCACCATATCTTGCAATCAAATGTCTTCAAAGTCTAGCAGAAGAAAACCAGCAACAATTTCCGTTAGGATCACGGGTTCTGTCGAAGGATTTCTACGTTGATGACGCTATGACGGGGTCAAACAGTTTAGCTACGACCCAAGCGATGCAATCGGAACTACAAACACTGTTGATAATTGCTGGCTTTAAACTTAGAAAATGGTGTGTCAATCATGAATCACTCATTAAAACCATTACCCCAAGTGACAGAGAAACACAACTGGACTTTAGCAACAATATCGAGGAGTACGTAAAAGCGATTGGAATGACGTGGCTTCCAAAATCGGACACTTTCTGTATAAAAACTGCTTGGACTGATCGTAAGGAGGTAACGAAAAGAAGTGCGTACTCAGATATTGCCCATTTATTCGATCCACTGGGAATCATGGCTCCGGTAGTAGTAACCGCCAAGCTATTTCTGCAACAACTTTGGGAACTAAAGCTTAATTGGGATGCCGCAATACCTCAGCACATGCAAACAACGTGGCTGAAATACCGAGAAGACTTTAAGGCACTTCATGACATCAAGATACCAAGACATGTGTTTTCCAGCCAGGTTCCGAAAAGCGTACAATACCACATATTCGCTGACGCCTCAGAAAGGGCATATGGAGCAGCAGCAAACGTCAGAGCCATAACCATGCAAAGACAGACTATAGTCCATCTACTTTGCGCCAAATCGAGGGTAGCTCCATCCAAACAAACCAAGTTATCATCTCAAACAACAATTCCTAGATTAGAGTTATGCGCAGCCAAACTTGCAGCCCAACTGATGTCACGTCTCCAAACTGACCTTAAAATTCAAAATAAAGATGTGTTTCTATCGGAAGGCAGCATTTTGGATACAATCAACCACAAAAACTCCTTTCAAAGAACAGTACGTATTATTGCATATATGCTTCGGTTCAGACAACCTGCAAAAGAACACATAGAGCTTTTCTGGACAGTTTTGAACTCGACCAAGCTCGTAAAACGCTGATCAAACTTATACAGAAATCTGGATTCAAAGACGATATTACTCATATCCAAAGGCACAACGAGGTTTCCAAGAAGAGCTTATTAGCAACTCTTGCATCCTTCCTTGACCAAGAGGGAATCATTCGAGTTGGTGGACGGATAGAATCATCTGTACTTCAATATGATGCAAAACACCCCATTCTGATGCCCTACTCTCATCCATTTACAAAACTATTACTGATGGAGATTCATCGGGATAACAAACATGCTGGTCCACAGACCATATTAGCAATTGCCAGACAAGGGTACTGGCCAATCAAGGGCAAAACGCTCGCTCGATCCATTGTTCACAGCTGTGTCTTCTGTGCAAGATCAAGACCAAAGCTGTTATCACAAATGATGGGAAACCTTCCAGCGGATAGGGTGCAGCCTGCTCGCCCATTTTTGAACACGGGCATTGACTTTTGTAGTCCAGTCTATACCCACTACAAACTCAGAGGAAAACATCCCCAAAAATCATACATAGCGGTGTTCTGCTGCTTTGCAACAAAGGCATGCCACTTGGAACTGGTCACCGATCTAACTTCAGAAGGGTTTATTGGTGCCCTTAAAAGGTTCATGGCAAGACGAGGCCACTGCAGTACCATCTACTGTGACAACGCTATGAATTTTGTGGGAGCAAAAAATAAACTGACAGAACTAAATCAATTCATTGACTCAACAAGGGACAAAGAAAGGATCATAGCTTCGTGTACAAAAAGGGGATGCGACTTTAATTGTATACCCCTGCGATCACCCCACTTCGGATGGCTTTGGGAGGCAGCTGTTAAGTCTGCCAAACACCTCTTGCAATACACACTGGCCACCGCCTCACTGACTTACGAGGAACTCGAAACTGCCATAATCGAAATAGAGGCTATATTGAATTCTCGACCAATAACACCTATCCATCCATGACTTCAGGTCACTTTCTCATCGGAGAGCCAATCACCAGCACCATTGACCGAATTGCAAAACCTGAAAAATCTTCACTTCTCACCAGGTGGAAACTCGTCACGCATGTGAAAAACGAGTTCTGGCAGCGTTGGTCAACTGAATACCTGAGTCAACTACAATACAGATATAAGTGGAAGGAACGATGTCATAACGTAAAACCGGGAATGATGGTCATACTCAAGGAGGACAACCAGCCAAGCCTCAATTGGCCATTAGGCAGAATAATTAATGCCATTAAGGGGCATGACGGATTAGTAAGGGTAGCGGATGTGCAAACCGTATCAGGCGTTTTTAGCCGCGCTATACACAGATTAGCACCACTTCCAATACAACAACCACAACCTATAAGTGACACATCCCATGTCCCGCTGAAACGTCACAATAGTGACCCTCGCGAAGACAATTCTCCCGCACCACGCAAACGGAAGGGAGGACTCTCCCTTGTATCATCACTCGTAATTTTGTTCATCGCCTGCACAATGATGTCTACAACAACAGCAATGGACGTAGAAACCAGAATATTTGACACTCAACCTGGGATATATTTTAATAATGTTGGAACATCTATCCTAGTAACGCATACATGGAATTTGGTCATATACTATGATCTAGGACCATATTGGAACCAATTGGAGGCGGTTGCTAATAGCAGTAAAACACTCCAGCACCTCTGTGAAAAGATACAACAGAAGACGTTATGCACGCAAGTTACCAATCTTATTTACCACACATATCAATACGTTTATGAAGACCGCATGGCCCTTGTTAAAACAAACTCAAGACGATCCAAAAGAGGGGCATTTAACTTAATTGGAAATATGGCGAACAGCTTGTTCGGAGTTCTTGACTCGCAGTATGCAGAGGAGATATCCAGAACAATAGACAAAATACAAGACAATGAAGATTATTTGCTAGACCTTTCAAAAAACCATACCTCAATAGTCGAATCCACCGTCAACATAATCAAACAAAATCAAGAAACTTTGGATCAACAGCATGCATCACTTCAAAAACAGCTGAAAGAAGTGATCAACCGGATCAACAACAACACGAATGCATCATACCAACTTAAGACTCAACAACTTTTTTCGTCCTGGTCTCTGTTTACCACATTGCTCCTTACAAATATTCAACGCACACAATCAGCAATAACAAACGCTCTATCGGACATACATCAAGGAAAGATAAGTCATTTGTTCATTTCTCCGCACCAAATGAAACAACAAGCCATCATTATAAAGAACAATCTACCACCATCACCGTCTTCCAACGAGTGCAGACAACATTCTGGAGCTGTACAGAATTCTAGTAACAGCTGGCAGGATCACATACAATCATGTTATCTTTCAAACACAAATACTACTAATAAGTTCTGAAGATTTTGAGTTATACAGACTCATTCCAATTCCAGTAGTACTAAACAAAACAACAGTACTCATAAAACCATCATCGACATTCTTAGCTGTCAATCGGCACCATGACCATTACTATCCACTAACGGAACCGGAGTTGTCATCATGCATTGTAGTAGAAAAAACAAGGCATATTTGTACTCAAATGCAGCCGATTTACCATCGAGGAGCGGCAATAAGTCAATGCGAAATCCACATTTTAAACAACCTTAACAATATGTCTTCATGTCAAATCAAGGTAATACGCAATAATCCACTATGGATTCAATACTTACACACCAATCAATGGAACTGCGCTGCAACATCCACAACATCGTTGAACGTAGTGTGCAAGGATAAGGCAACATTACTGACACTTGAAGGATCTGGGATTTTGAAACTACAACCTAGTTGCGTCGCCAAGGGGGACATCATACATAACTCTTCAAGCACACAGTAATCACTCCCAATTACTTCATTCATCTATTACAAGATTCAGTACGATAGAAAATATAACATTGTACGAGCACATAGACGCAGCACATCAAGGACCAATTCGATTTGAGAACCATGCCTAGAGATTAAAAAGACTAGAGGTGCAGTTGGATTCCAGTCACCTGGAGCTACCAAACATCGTGCATCGCCATACAATACCTCACACCATAATAAGCTCATCAGGACTACTTATGATAATCGCTACAATAATATTTCTCGTCTGGAAATTTCGATTATGCAATTTCGGCTGCCATAAGATGACAAACAACCCCATTGCAGCTCCAAGGACAATTCAAGAAGTATCCAACGTCGACCAACCTGTTATCGAGCGGATTGAACTCATATAGTTCAACGGGGGCAGGATGTTAAGGCATGCTAGTTCTGCTATGTCAGCGCTGCAGCAAACAACACTGAGGCAACGACCTCACTTCAGACACAGTTTTTATTTTTTGTACTCTGGTCTTTAATATCCATGATATTTTTATTGTTATTGTTATTCACTTTCGCACTGTAATATCCATTTACCTATGTCAGCACTTATTGCATTATTCACAATTTACCTATGTCCGCACTTATTGCATTATTCACAAATTCATGATGTCAGCACTTGTTGACTTATTCTGTTTCATGCACACGTTACCGATGTCAGCACTTTGTTGACTTTGTTATCAATTGTATTATTGCTAGGCTAAGCTAATTTTAAGTATATATTGACTTTCAATAAATTATATTTTTCACTTGCTATACAGTCAGTCATCAAAGAGTTTCATTCTCTCTAGCTGCATTACTTGTCATTGATATTCTGGTTAATGTACCAGCAATATCCATCCAAGATAGACATGGTACAAGAACCGTGAGCTATCCAGCATAAAACAAATTACAGTAAAAGCACTGTAACACTTTTTCCTTCGTGTTGGATACGTTTGGTGAACCGATTTTGTTCAGCAATTACGCTGGGTGCTGGGTGCAAATGATCCTTTACCAATTTGACCAGCTCATCGTAAGATTTAGACTGTGGGTCGTCCGGGCTTGTTAGATTGCAAAGAAGTTGTAAGGTTTTTGCACCAATTGCATGAATTAACCAATCCTTTTTGCTCTTACGCACGTCCTCCGTAGACCCGGTCAATTTTTTCAAAAATTAAAAAATTTTCTAGTCCTTTAATGAAGATTTCCCAACTTTCGTTATCCTCGTTGAAGTTCTCAAATTGGATGATTTCCTGCTGTGATTGACCGGTAGTCTTACCCTGAATCGCAGTTTCGATCGCCGATAAAAGCGTCTTTAATTGATCAGCATTCATCTTAATCGGAATTCGTGGGATTCTTGCTCCTCCTCGTCGCCACTGTAGTGTATCCCCAGCTAAAAATGCCTTTTCTCCAATAAAAGCAAATATACTCCAATCCTTTTCCTAACTAGAGATTTATTTATTCTTTAGTGGAAGCTTACAATGGTTACCAGTTGGGTCGGAAGTCGAGATGAAAAAAAAAGGCAAACCACGTTGGCTATTTGACATAAAGTAGGGATGTTAGTTTCTCTTCGATATCTCCGTCATGTTGGTAGCTACTTTCGTTCAATACCATGGCAGCGTTTGGAAATACGTAACATTAGCATTGCTTTGATCCACAGTACCAATGATTCGTCTACGCCGCGTTGTCTGGCAGAGCTGCACATGCTGTCAAAAGTCGCATTGTCATAAGCACACTCAATATCGATGAAAATGCCCATCGCGTATTCTTTCATTCAACAAAATAACTTAATGACGTCTTTTTTGTAATTGTTTCTCCCAGGAAAGGCGAACCAACTAAACACAATGGTGCTGCAGAAAAGCTGCAAAGCTGCAAGCTGCAACCATACGAGTTAAAAGTAAGTCAATTCATACAGCTATGTTTTGCGACACTGCTCATAATTATGTTCGCAATTAGGGCTGTTTTTTATATTTTTTTTTATAATGTATCCACATCAATGTTCGAATTTACACGATAAACAAAAAGAACATTTTATCGGCAGCGTCGAAAATATCCGCAGCGAAGGCTGCTTTGGATACATGCCGCAAAAACGTACAATGAAACAAAAATGCATGCCCATACGCTGGCTATGTTTCTTGGGATAGTTGAATTCGTGTGTATTCAACATTTGACAGCTCGTTTGGTTGCAGCTATGTAGCACAATTCATAGTTTCATAATTTATTTCATAATTTCCTATATATAAAATTCAGTTTGTATAAATTAACATCAATCATCACTCAACAACTATTAACTAAATATGTATAAGAAATTCATCTACATTTTCTATACCTAAGAAGTAAAGATGCGTTGCTAAGAATTATTTCGTTTAATACATCAGAACACCTCCAATGTATATTAAGAATAGAAAACGGTCAGCGACAAGTCTTCGTTGTGGCAGTGGTTGATGATTTGCTGAACTGAGTTTTAATTAGACTGACGGCACGCCAATGAATACTGCGGAATCAAATAGATAGGAAGTTGAACTCCAGATGTGAGAACAGTATTTAATGAAATCCTGACCAAATGTTTGCGGAGGAGGAGAGTACCTTCTTCCTCTGAGGAAAACGAAAGCACGTTTTTACAAGTTATGCCGTAGTTCACTGTAACACCGAGAAGCTGGGTGGTGACTTTCTAAATATTTGCCTAGCCCATATTTTTCGTTTTCCAGCAAGAAGAAAAACATATTCTTAGAGTACGACCGATAAAAATGCTTGCATAACATAAATGCAAGTTCTGGTGAACAATTTTTAGTAGGTACTATGGCAACTCATTTGTTGAGAATGCGTTGGATTGCATCTACTCTGCATTTGATCGCAAGCTTATGTTTTTCATTGACGAATGCACCCGGGGATTTATTGATTTATTTGTTGGGGTCACAAAAGTTGAATTTTCTGGAAACATAATTTCAATTTGGTGTAGTGACTATACTTTATCCAACAAAAATTGTCAGTACAGGCCTTATGGAGGAGCTTTTTTTCTACCAGTAGTGCCTGTAGATACTCTCACGGCACTCAAACGCAAGAATTGCCACTGAAATAAAAACCAAACCACTGTCATACCAAGGAATTGTTGTTGTAATTTTCCTAAAATTCGCATACAACCCACCACAACCGAATGGGAATGAGCATGATCGTCTTGTGTTCGTTTGCTATTATCATCCACCAAAATAAGCAGTGTGAGTGACTGAAGCGCATCAGAAGAGTATTACCATCCCTACAATGAAGCATATCATTAAGGGTTTTTCTATGGATTATGTCAAAGAACTTTCGGTTTTGGTGCTTTTGAGAACGAATTATTACCTGGGGCGCTGCCATTCGCTTTTAATTTGATTTTATTTGTATTGTACAGCTGCACAAGTGCAGTTTTTTTACCATCTGTTTAGGTATATGACATTGAGTCGTGGTTATATAATTTTGTATTCTAATTGCCTGATTGTGTGTACCTTTCACAATATACATATAGCGGAAAGGACTGGGAAATGTTTTTAGAAAATCTTACTGATAGAGTTTATGTCGCAAACTGTTTAAATAAAAAAAAAACATAAATACATCCTTTCATCTCATTATGTACCTGTTTGTATGATGTCTTTGTTTTTCCGATGAATGACGCCTGTTTTGCCAATGAATACGGGAATTCCCAAAAGGAAGATCTCAAGTTAGGTGGATGCAATCATACAATGGGTTGCTTGAAATCGTTAAACGTTACAAAGCCATGTATGAAACATACGTCGTGGATAAAATGCCTCAAAATGCGGGACATAAAGTGCTTCGCTTGCCGCCTTATCACTATGATCTTAATACAATATAATTGGTTTGGGCTCAAGTGAAAGGGTTTGAAATAAGAAGACTTACTAACGACAGCACTTACAAGGGTTGACAAGGAAAAATGGCATCGATGTGTCCAACACGTTGAACAGGTTGTTGAGCCAAGTATGTGGGAAATGGACGTTTTTGCCGAGGAAGCAGTTGAAAGGTTAATAATAGACCTAAATAACGAGAGCAGTAGCAGTAATTACTCATCCGATTAGTTGAATAGTGATATATTTTTCGTTTTTATTTTTTTTTGTGTTACGAAATTTATATATTTTGTTGGTCTACTGGAGATACCCTTAAAAAACGCGCCTATTATTATCTTACCAGAAGAGGAAAAAGATAAACGGAATTTATTTCGTTCCGCAATATTTTTATTTTAAATTGGAAGATGGTAACCCTAATAGAATTGCTCTCTGAGTTATGGCGAATTATCATACACGCTACGTCAACCCTGTGCGAGCTTTAAAGAGGGACCGATTTATGTAAGTCATTGCAACCAGACTGAGAGACAAACATCCTGCCTGTACTGACAATTTTTGTTGGATAAAGTATAGAGACCTATCTTCTTTTACTATTGGAAGGAAGGAAGAGTATAGCTGAAATCGTTTTTAATCACATTTACCAGCGACCAGAAAGAGCCTGATGTAATGGGATAGTCAATGAGTTTATTTGTATTGTAACTTCATTTTGCAGATTCCACATATTGGTGCACCTATTACGGAGACTCACATAAATTTGTTTGATCAGTTGGAATTGAACCAGGGCTTTTTAGATTAAAATTGTTTGGTCGAATTTTCATGCCGAAATTAATCATTCAGCGCAAGAATTGAAGTAATGTGTTTTTAAAATATAGATCAGCCCATCTCCGAGATGTAAAAAATTCGTTCAGTTTATTCCAATCAGTTATACTTAATGTAATTCCAAATCAGCGGAGGGCGATGCTGGCGTCCTCCTACCAGAGTTGAAGAAGAGTGTTGGTTCTCGTACTGCTGTAATTAGAGAACGGTTAAAGTTCCCTAAGGGGCTGAAGTTCGAATATTTTATTCGTCGGCATCTGAAGAAAGAAAGAGATCAAGAGTATTCCCGAAACCATTGACATTATCAGGAATGCATGGTGGCTCACAATAAAGTTGAGTAAGATAACAGCGGATAGCAAAATATTCGACCTGCCTTCGTGTTTTTTTAGATTATTAGCCAAATGCAATTATGTCCGTTTATGTCACCCAGAATAATAACAGCCTGACCGATTGATCGGCATTTGGGGAACGGTAAAAACCAGCATTCAAATTTGGGGGACTCTTTAATAAAGAGCTGCAGGCTGCGGTTCAGTGCAAGCGAATTTTACTCGCGCGAAACTAAGCGAATGTATTGGCTCGGCCACATTGAGCGAATGGAAAATAATTCTCCAGCTAAGAGGATCTTCAACTCCCAGCCCCCTGGTGCGAGAAGGCAAGAAAGACCGAACCTCCGTTTTAAAGATCAAGCCATCGCGGATGCCAGAGCGCTTGGTCTGGAGAATCGGAAGCAGGGTGCCCGGGATCAAGATGTATTTGAGCAGCATTGCCAATAGCTGCCAAATGGGCATCATGTAGAGAGAGTGATAGGACAAGAAGTGAACCCACGTCCTGTCAATGAGGAACAGATTTCACCACCCAGTATAGAAGAGGTTGGCTTAGCTATAAAAAAGCTACGGAACAAAAAACCGTCGGCTCTGATGGTCTACCATGGGTGGAAGAAAGCATGCCCCATGACTGTACTGTCAGCTCCATATGCCCCATCTTCAAAAAAAGGCGATCATATGTCTTACAAGAACTATCGAGGCGTATCCCTCCTTAATATCACATAAGAGATATAAGATCCTATCCAACGTACTGTGTGAACGGCTGAAGCTGTTCTGCAACACACTAATCGGCACGTACCAGTATGGCTTCCGGCCCGGCAGATCGACAATAGACCAAATCTTCACACTAAAGCAAATCATGGAAAAAACACAATGAATTTCAAGTCGAGATCCGCCACCTTTTCATCGCCTTTAAAGCCGCATATGATAGCATTCATCGTCAAGGAGATGCGTCATCATGTGACTTCTTCAATCTTGTTGTGGAGAAAATAGTGCGAAGGTAGGAACGTACTACCTTCAACAGATCCGTAAAGCTACTGGGGTATGCGGACGACATCGACATCATCGGCCGTTCCCAGCGTGCCGTGTAAGAGGCTTTCACGGCGGTCGAAGATCAGGCGAAATTGGTTGTCTCGAAGAAAACGAGGACAAGCCAAGTACATGCTATCAACGAACAAATAAACATCTGTCCACCACCGCCTAGGACAAAACGTCACTGTTGAAAGCAATAACTTCGAGGTAGTTAAGGAGTTCATCTACCTGGGAGTAAACATCAACTCCTCAGTGGAGATCCGGCGGAGAATTACCTTGGGAAACCGCTGCTACTTTGGCTTAGCAAAACAAAAGGGTTCAAAACTCCTCACTCGTAGGACACAATGCATGCTCTATCGAACCTTAATCCTGCCAGTCCTGCTTTATGGCGCCGAGTGCTGGACGATAAGTAGAAAAGGAGAGCTAATATTGGGTTCTTTTGAAAGGAAAATATTCCGTCATATATTTGGTCCCGTGTGCGAAGAGGGCGAATGGAGGAGAAGATACAACCGTGAACTCTATAATCTGTACCAAGATGTGCATGTAGTCCAAAAAGCTAAATTACGTCGACTACATTGGCTCCGCCGCATTGAGCCAATAGAACATAATGCTCCAGCCAAGACGATCTTCAACTTCCAGTCCCCTGGTTCGATAAGGCAAGGAAGACCGAACCTCCGTTTTAAAGAACAACCCATCGCGGATGCCAGAGCGCTTGGTCTGGACAACTGGAAGCAGCGTGCCCGGGGTCACAGAGGATGGAAGGTTGCAGTGTCTCAGGCAGCGACACTTCACGGGTCGGGACCCGTTAAGTAAGTAAGTAAGTGCCCGGGATCATAGAGGATGGAAGGCTGCAGTGTCTCAGGCAGAAACTCTTCGGCAGCCCGTTAAATAAGTAAGTAAGGATGACTCCAGCCAGATACATTCAATTATATTTTGTCAAGTATTGAGCCCACGATAGAGAAAATGTCAACTAACTTGGTAACGCTGATGTCGCCTTGGCGCATTACGCACTCTTCTACCAGAGGATATTATTCTCCTCCCGCCCTGCTCTCATACACAGATTGCAGACTCATCTACCAAATCCTTTAAAACTCAAAAAAAAAAAAATATCTTCAATTCGCTTAACTGCGCGAATAAAATAGAAATGAAACCATCGGAAATTTGACTCGCTTTTTTCGTGTGAGTAAATTGTATGCACCGGAACCACAACATAGTGTGTAGTTTTGAATGAGTTAAGTGAACTTTGCGAATTCGCACGAGTAAAATTGGCTCACTTTCGCTTGCAGTGGAACCAAAGCATTAACCATATAATGTCGAGATCATTTGGCTACATCGACTCTTCTTTAAAACAAGCCAAACTAAAACGAGTATATAATTCATAACCGGGACAACAAAGATAAGTTGAGTCTGTTGATCAGTTCACTTGAATTTCGGTCAAGACTACGATGTGAGGATTCTTGTCCTGAAGATGTTGGTGGACACAGTTAATATTAACGTCACGATAGAAGATTTCGCATCTATCGCCCGGAGTCTATCTTTTGAAAATTTATCAAAAACTAAAAAATAACGAAATAAATTATATTCGATTTTTTAAATCTTGCAGTAAAATAAATACCACGTTTTTTAATCTATCTCATTCTTTATTCTATTTAAATTTTTAACTTAATCATTATCTTTAAATATTATATTTTTTTATTTTAAATCTAAAGGAATATTTGTATTTTTTTTACTTATTCATATTCATGAACATATATTTTATATTTTATATAAGCAAATAAATAATTAATATCTTGCTTGATTAACAAAAAAAAAAGAAAATTAAACACATTAAGATCTAGAGCTGTTTTTTGTATCATTTTTCTTCTGCTTAAATTCAATTTTAAAATACTTTAACGTTTTTCATCTGTTTATGCTTCGTCTGAAACTTATTTATAACTATTTTTGCTTTTATTTTCCACTTTTAAAATTGTCACATTTCATTAAACTTAATTATTCTTATTTTTGACTATTCTTATAATCACACACGCACTGCAAAAGCTTGTACACTGAGAGTAGGGTTCCGAAGGAAAGACATGCAAAGCTGGACACACGTCCCTTCTATTTCTGTCGTAGTTTCTGTGCCTCCTTCCTTGCCTTGAATCCTCTAAAACTTGCTTGAATTTTAGTAGCGGCATCTGTTTCAGCTTTCTGCTTTTTTCGCACAAGGAATCCTCTCACATTGGCCTGTATCTTGGTGGCGCATTTATCTTCAACGGAAGATCCTTCGCTTCCGCTACTGCGTTCATCCCTCAAATGTGCGGTAGGAACTTTGTTACTATCCATTTTGCGATTGATTCGATGATATCCGTTACTCGGTCTCTGCCGAAGTTGTTTGCGGACCCGGTATCCTCGGAAGCCGGCTTGAATTTTAATGGCGGCGTCTTCTTCGGCTGGCGATGAGTTCGGCGAACTAGGATGAATGTACATTTCCGTTCCCGTTTGAATGGGGGTTGAAGACTGCAGGGTACACGGAGCGATGATGATGTAATAAAAACGAAAATGTTTCCAAAAACAAAAATATCCAACTAATCGGTAGACGATCAATGAGACTTATCCGCTGTGTGGACCGTTCTGGGCAGTTTTCAACTAACGACTAACGAGGATGTTTTGCCGCTGCGAGAGAAACACTGATGCAAACGATGCTTGATCTATGAATATGAAGTGCCTGTCTAGCTAATACGATAGCTTCTATGGATGAATGCTGGCGCTGCTGGTGGCGGCAATCTTTGTTTGGCCGAGTCGAGTAAGATCGAAATCGAGAGAATATGTAGTTACACTGCAACACAAATGTTGGCCTGTCAGATTGTTTAGAAAGATATTTGTCTGTGGCGTTTGGTTGGTGTTCTGCTGAGGCGAATGCCTGCTTGTGGAATATACTCGTGTCGAGGTAAGTGAGATGCTCTTATAGGCATCGCGGAGCGGGCCACTGGCACTCAATGTTGTTTTTTTTCTCGTCGCTTTGTTTTGTTTAATGAATTTCCTTTCTATTTTATTTTTATTCTACTTTTCATCATTCAATTCTCTCCCTCTCTCCCATCCACCACCCATTTACAGAGAATGAAAATGCATCTAACTGAATGAATGATGAATCAAAATTGAAATTGAAATTACTTCTATGTTGTTTCTTTGTAGTCGAATGTTCTGTGTGTTGTCGCGAGAAGAGGCTGAGGCATGCGGCTGACCTGGCATTCCTTCTTTGCTCTCTGGGGTGCATCCCTTTTATGGATGGAATATTACTTGACACGGGGGGTATAAACAATATAATTTCTCTATGTCCATGTGTGTATGCGTGTTGATTTATTTTTGTTTAAGAATAACGAATTTAATTTAAAGCCGCGTACGTATGGACCATGTTGTGTTGCTGGCAATATTGATGGAATCTTACGCTGATGCTGTCCGCGGATTTGAGGGGGATGCAGTGGATGACGTTTTAGGTTATGTTTTTTGTAGTTTCTTTTTTGTATAGAATGTGTTATGAAGGTATACAATTCGGTACCTACATACATATATGTATTTATAGACTGCTTGTTCTTCTGATATATTTCATCAACTTTAATTGGCTTTACATCATGTGGATTGGTGGTTTCGTTGTAAAAATTGTGGGCAATTAGCTATCTAGTAAATAGTTTATTGGCCTTTAGATGGATTTTGTTTTGTAGGTAAATTGGAAGCATATTGACGATTGACTTTGGTTGAGATGGCACATTATGCAACTAATATTGCATTTTGCATCGCGTGTGATGAGTTATTGAATTGACATTTAAATTGATCTTGTGACAAAGTGACGCATCAGAATTCGAAACGATCATTTTAATTCAAGTTCAACAGTCAATTGATTTTCTGACAGGTCAGTTTAAGCATTCCAATCCGCATGTAAGCAGTTTAAAATCAATTGTTGTATACTCTTCGGAGCCATATTTCAACGCCTACCTGCGCTGCTATTGTCGCGTTCATATGCTTTATGCTTAACTGGGGACTCGGATATAAGGTCGAATCGCACAAATATGGGGCTAATGTAAACATAACTGGCACTGGCAAAACAAGAGTGTAAGCGGACCCGACCGAATACAGTCGGAAAGGTGGGAATGATTTTCCAAACATGCCCTTAGCTATTGCTGAAGATGTAAAACAGCTGGCTTAAAGAAGGGATCTTTCTCAGGAGCTGTTAGACAAAACGCTTGGTTCCTATCAGGAAAAGGCGACCTGGACTCCCATTCGCGCACATACCGCTGCGTACACTGGAAATAGCTGGGAAGATAATGGAAAAACCCTGCAAGTCAATCACATGTTCATTTAGATTATAGATTCTGCTCATGCGACTAATAAGCTATGCCTCCCATCATTCGTTCTATGATGGGGGCTAAACAATAAATCAACACTGCGTAAATTATAGGCACCACCACGAACATTAAAGCCAATAGACGACAGCAAGTCAGTGGCATCTATTTGACCGGATATAAGCTGCTTTAAAAAAATGATATCGCTATTAAGCCTTCGTCGAGAAAGGGGTAACATTTGAAGAAGCTTGATACGTTGACTGTAAGGAGGAAGATTAAATGGATGATCCCGTGAATGTCCTCTAAGTGCAAATGGAATAAATTTACGTTGAATGGCCTCTATTCGATATTAATGAATGTTGTAGAACGGTGTCCAAACTTGTGAGGAATAGATACTTTAGAATCGGACGGACAAAACAATTGTACAATGACATAGAAACGTATGGGTCATTAAATTCTTTCGCCCACCTTTTTACGAAGTCCAGCATAGAATTAGATCTATTAACAATAAAATTGATATGCTTAGCAAAAACCAGTTTGGGATCGAAATAAAGCCCCAAGATCCTAAAAATTATCAACATCACAAAGAATATGTTGAGACAAAGAATATTGAAAGGTGGAAGGGATATTCTTTCTAGAGAATGTCATATGTTGACATTTAGTAGGGTTCAGGGGTAAACCGCTTTTATCACACCAATTGGCGAAACTGTTAATATCCGATGAAGAAAGATTCTGTCTTGCTGACTAGTGACAGTTTTATATATTTTCATATCATCAGCGTACATCAGGATATTAGTGTGATTTATACATGCCTTAACATCATTAATTGCTAGTATAAATTGAATTGGTCCGAGGTGAGTTCCTTGGGGAACTCCAGACTGGGCTGTGAAAAATACAGATAGCGATCCTCTAAATTTGACTTGATAAACTCTTGATCTAAGGTATGAATTAACCCATTTTATGAAACATGGTGGGAAACCAAGAGCCCTGAGCTTAAGTTCGATTATTTGATTTGACAGCTGGTCGAAAGCAATTGAGAAGTCAGTGTATATGGAATCCATTTCGTCCTTATTCTCTAAGGCATTAGGACAATAATGCAAGAAACTTAACAGATTAGTGACAGTGGATTTCTTACAAATCCATGCTGTTCATTACAAATAATATTGCGGCAAGGAAATATTAACTTTTCACAAACAATTTGCTCAAAAAGCTTAGGAATATACGAAAGCTTTGAAATAGGCCTATAATTAGTGATATCACCACGTTCGCCTTTTTTGTACCAAGATGTGGATGTGATCAGAAAAGCTTAGGCAGGTCGACTACATCAAGCGAATGGATAATAATTTTTCAACAAGGAGGATCTCCAGGTTCAAGACGACCAGAAGGTAGAACCTCCATTCTTAAGACCAAGTTATCGCGACTGCCAGAGTGTTTGGTCTTAAGAACTGGAATTATCCTGCTCGGGATCGCGGAGGATGGAAGCTACATCTCAGGCAGAGATGGGCTCTCTCTCTCTGCTAGGGAGCCCTTGTACGAGTAGTAAAAAGAAAGTTTTATTTTCGGAATTGCTTTTTTAGCCTTTTCATCAGAATTTGGGCTTGCAGCTATTGTGCCAACAACTGATTTACACTTAACAACAGTAAACCGATTTTTAGAATGTTCCGTATATAAACCTTCAAAGGATTTTTCAAATTGGAAATGGAGTGTTTCCCGAGAGTCATTTCAGAATAAAATGTTGTTTCATTCATATTAAAGTACAGGTATACTGTTCGGCACTCTACGGTACTTTGCGTGGAAGACCATCTTCATTTCTTTTCTTTTTGGATAAACCGTTTTCTTTTAAATATTGTGGATGTCAGCGGGCCGAATTTCAGCTTTATAGCTCAAATTTAAAGACCTCAAAATTGGTGACAGATTGAGACCGTTAACTTGGTAAAATCGGCATAACTTTCGATGTTGATCACAAATATGGTAACTTTTAGAGGATTACAACCAAAATTAAGGCATGATACAAATTATGAGCCGAAGTTGATTTACCCTTGGGATATTGGCCCTTACAAAAGTTCAGAGACTAGCGTGCATCGGCACAACTAGTGCGATGAGGACAACTCCAACCGCAGGACTGGAGGCTATCCTCAACCTGCCTTCGCTAGACATCTTTGTTCAATCAACAGCCGCCATTAGTGCCATGAGAATGTGCCAAACAGCGAACTGGAAATCTAATGCAATGGGTCATTCGATGATCCTACAGAAATACTTTGGCCATGTACCAATTACGGACTACATCACGCCATACTTAGACTTCACAAGACCTTTCTCGAGTGCCTATCCCAGTAGGGAAGAATGGAGAAGCGGACTCGTCTCCGACACACAAGCCATAGCCGTATTTACGGACGGCTCAAAAATGGCAACGGGGGTGGGGTCAGGCGTCTTTTCCGCACCACTGGGTATATCAAAATCGGTACGCCTACCCGACCACAGCAGCGTCTTTCAAGCAGAGGTCCTGGCAGTGACAACAGCAGCCCGTGAGTCTGCGGTAAGGGCAATACCACCCGATGGTATTACCTTCTATACCGACAGACAGGCAGCAATAAAAGCCTTAACTGCAGCAGAAATAAAATCAAAGCTTGTGAAATGCTGTCGCGAAGAACTCAAGGTTCTTGGTACCTAGCATAAGGTATCGCTCTGCTGGGTCCCGGGACATGAAGGTATTCTGGGCAACGAGAAAGCGGACAAATTAGCAAGACAAGGTTCGGAAGCTGTGTCAGAACATGCTGATCCCTCCGTACTCATCCCGCCTTGCTCACTCAGGCTTGAAGCAGGGAAAAAGGCCAGAAGAGAGGCGAACCTTAGATGGACGGCACTAGATACTTGCTACACCACTAGAACGCTATGGCCAACCTACAATGAGGCCAGAACCGAGAGTCTAATGAAAAAGGATAGAACATCACTATCCACCCTCGTAGGTATTTTAACGGGGCACAACACTCTGCGGTACCATATGAAAAAATTACGCTCGACGGAGGAAGAACTCTGTAGAAGCTGTGGCGACGAGGAAGCTCTGGAAGACACTACCCACTTCCTGTATCACTGCCCGGGTCTCCAACACATTAGACGCAGATTCCTGGGGAGACACTTCTTCCACGACCTAGACGATCTCTCCAGCACACCAATAGACAGAATAATGAAGTTCATCAAATCTACAGGATGGTTTGCATCGAACAGCACAGCGAGTAATTAATCTCAGCTGTTTATAGACAGGGTTAAAAATGAGTAAGGGACTACCCTCCTACCCCGATGGGCATCACAATGGGTCAGCATTGACCTGAGTGTGGCACTATGCCAGCCCACCTATCTAACCTAACCTACCCTTGGGATATCAAAAACTGCAATGAAATTATGGCGTTTTTGACGGTCTGAGAATAGGGCAGTGCCCCCCGACAAACAGTGCTTGTCCAAAGAGGTCACTTTGAACATGCAGATGAGCCTAACGCCACGTTTAACAACTAAAAGCTGTCCCGGGTATTTTTTTGTGAAGATCATGAGCTTCTATTAAGCAAGCCTGCGACTAACAATATGCCATTACGCTTGATTGACAATAATTGATACAAATTCGCATGCCTCGTACAAAATCATGTATGTACAAATAATATGTATCTAACTACCTGTATTTTTTCTTGTCCAGTTGAAGTGTGCTGTAAACGTTATATCACAAAATATATTAGTCATTTTCTTTCTAGTCGACCAATTAAATTGACAAATGAGTGTTGCACAACATCTTTGATTTATTATTCAATGCAATTTTTCTTGTATAGTATTTCTATTGATCGAACACCACTCATTCATCCCCTTCTCTTATTTTTTTTGATTTTCTGCGTGCATAGTGATTGTGATCCAAAAACGAAAAAATCTTTCATTTGGCACATTTCTATTTTATGACAAGAAAGTAGGAAAAACCGTTCAAAAGCTGGCAATTTTCATGCGCCAAAGCGATGATGGCCGAGCAAGCTAATTTTGACGTCACAATGGACGTCATATGATAATAATAATTGATCGTGTTATATTATGCGCACCCCATCATCCCATTTTACGCTGATGTGAAGTAGGCAATCAGTGTTTCCTCTCCGTGTCGGTTTGAAATAATAAGAAAAAAAACTTTAAATTGGCTTTTACTTCAAAGACACATTGACGTGCTCCCATTGAGCCGAGCGAAGATACACAAGTGGGATTTGTGTGCAATAAATATCTTCGTAAACATGATCATTGATCAGGCTACCCAATTTACGTTAGTCTCTTGCAGTGAATCCAACAAAGGCCGGTTCTTTAACCATTTTTTATGCACGCGATCATAGTATGCAGGTTCAAATCACAGCTAAAATTGTTCCCTTTTTCTCTCTGTCAATGTATCCGCGAAATGCGAATTTTACCGAGAAGTTATAAATATCTTTCAATTGGATAATTCATTTGAATATATGACCTGACTTTATACTTCGAGGGCAGTGCGAATTGCTTATTTGCATTTCGCCTTACGATGTGGCGTACTGGTGACGAGGTACTAGCAAAAATGATGTAATCGTAGCGATGACGGCATGCGATTTTTTTGATTTGTTGAAGTGGCTTGTACGGTTTTCAGGATGTTTAGATTGGTTGAGCTTTTTTTCTTTGTAAATTGTGGATGGATATTTGGGTAGTGAATTTTCACTAAACCCTCTGCGGAGAGATGTATAATGAATGAGAAAAAGTTATTTATTTCGTCTCTCTGGCAGGCGCCTAAGTCAGCTTACTTTCTTGAATCAAACAGCGTTTGGGTGGAACGCTTCGCGGGTAAAAAACATTTATATAAAAACATTTATAAGTATAGGTGCTAGTTGTCAGGCAAACTCCTAGGTCAGCTTACTTTTTTTTGGAATCAAACAGCGTTCTGGAGTTGGTGTTTTGATGCCATTCTACTATATCCGATCCTCACATGCTGCCATAACCCTTTCAACTTCCACCGTAAGGTAACTAACGTTGGAAAAGACTATCGAATAGACGAACTAAACTTCTGCTCGTAGCAAGCAATTTATCATGCTTTACACTCGTTCACGGTGTAAACGTTCATTGGAGCAAAAACGATGTGAATCAGAATCGCTTGATAATCTATCTGCTTGATAATCGCTTGATAATCTATCTGCTTAATCAATCGAGCTAAGGAATCCTGCTGGCAAGCAACAGTTTTTGCTACACACTCGAAATTCAGACGACCACAGCATGATGAACAGATAATGAACCGAAAATTAACATAAAATAGATACATTGCTAGCCCGGCTTTGACCGTGACCAGTATTTGCCAATATGTGGGCTCAGTGGCGCAGAGATTAGTTTGTTGGACTAGTAGTCATAAAGTCTCAAGTCTCAAATCCCGCATGGGCCAAGTAATACCTAAACAGTTTTTTCCACTGCGCCACCTCTTGCGAATGTCTGACAAACATCTAAGAGTATTAATTGTCATAAGAAGCTTTTTAAATTGGCCGTTCAGATTCGGCTTAAAATTGTAGGTCTCTTCCACTTCGCACAAGCAAATGGTTGGAGAAGCTAGGTATTAGACCCTGAATGGGACATTAATGCCTAATATTTATTTATTATTTTATTTTAACATGTTTGTGAAGACTACATAATTACTGTCTATGGAACAAAAACATTTTCAGTTCCCGAATTTTCCAATTTTTTGGGGATCTTTCCCAATTCGTGAGCTCGGACTACACAACTAACATTTTTGTGCCTACTGAATTAATCTTAATATCCCCAAATCGTAGAGCCCGATGTAGCCGGCTATTCACTGATGCGTATTAGCGCCTTGTTGATACCGAATCAGTGGAACCAAATAAAAAGGAACGCAGTTCAGACGGAGCGATGGCTCAGCCTTCAGGCAACCTCCGCAGACTAGCTGAGCAGTTGGAACATCCCAGAACTAGGATACACAGAACTCTACAGAGTAATAGATTGCAACCTTCCATTTAATACCGGAACATAATTTACTACCAGGAGATGCGCAAAGAAGAGTGGAATTTCGCCAATGGCTACAGCGCAAAAAAGATGACGGGCACTTCCACAAGAACTTAATGTGGGCTGACGAAGCGCAACTCACAAGCGATCAGAGATGCGATTACAAAACCACCATAATTTGCACCATTGGCCAGACTCCAACCCCGTTTTAATACGCACGACATCTTTTCAAAGGTAAGCATTTAATTACTGTGACGAGCTTCTTCAAAATAATAGGAAACACTTGAGTAGTCCCGTAAAAGAAATACAGTTAATTCCCATTACTACCTGGAGCTTTTTAGAGAACGATTGCAGGAATATCCGGAATGCTTAAATCCGTCCGAAAGTGTAGTCAAATGGAATGAAGGCACTTCGAACAATTCCTATGAACATACCATAAACCTCAAGAAAATATCTAAGAGATTTTAAGAATAATTCAGTAGGTACACTTCTTTTTGACCATATAATTTTATGAAAAATTTTCAAAGATAAAAAATTCATTAAAAAAAATTATTAAATAAAAATGTTGAGACAAATGCATTTTATTCAAAAAAAAAGTAAAAAAATGTATAACTGTAATAGCACTATTTTTTTTGTAGCTGCACAGATGTACCCAAAGTATCTAAGACTCGTATGCGCTACTAAATTGTCTTGCCAAGATGTACAAAATATGTACTTATTTTGTACTTTTTATAGTTTAGAAGTTATAGTGTTTAAAGTGGTTACACCTCCAAATTAGAGGTCACCCTGATCAATTTGAAATAAAGTGAGAATAGACCCCCGTTTCCATACAATTTTTTGTTCGGCGGAACTACAGGAATCTCTCTTTAAAATATTAAACTGCTTAACTAGGACAAACTGTGTATCAGGGTTACATTCGTACTCTTTTTATTACCTATTGTAAAAGTATTATATAATTTTGAATCATATAATTTGTAAACATACTTGTAAATTGCTCGTAGATTGCATCGATAGTAATGTGACATTACTATCGATGAAATCTACTCTATTGTCTTCATATCGTGTGTAAAAAAATATTTCATAAAAGCTCCGCTCAGAGTACAACGTTACAAGCAAAAATTAAATAAGGAGTTACCACCAGAGCCGATCATCAACCAACATTTTAAATATAGCATCGTTGTCAAAAAAGTGGTTCATCGGTCAAATTAAAACTTTGTTATTCCATAATACGAATCCCTTTTAGTTTGGTAAAGAAATAAAAATTTAATTTCCATTTTAGGTTCTTGAAACACTGAACCCAGAAGATGCTGAATCTATAAAGCTGGCAAAAGAGCTGATAAAAAATCCTCAACTATATCGGGATGTTATATATATAAAATCGAATTTCGAGAGAGTTGCCGAAATCATAACTTCCCTGGAAGTGAAGGGTCTACCATTAGCAACGTCCATCAATTTATTTAAGGAAGCTGAAAAATTTATTCATAATAAAGGGTGATTTTTTAAGAGCTTGAGAACTTTTTTTAAAAAAAAAACGCATAAAATTTGCAAAATCTCATCGATTCTTTATTTGAAACGTTAGATTGGTTCATGACATTTACTTTTTGAAGATAATTTCATTTAAATGTTGACCGGGGCTGCGTCTTAGGTGGTCCATTCGGAAAGTCCAATTTTGGGTAACTTTTTCGAGCATTTCGGCCGGAATAGCCCGAATTTCTTCGGAAATGTTGTCTTCCAAAGCTGGAATAGTTGCTGGCTTATTTGTGTAGACTTTAGACTTGACGTAGCCCCACAAAAAATAGTCTAAGGGCGTCAAATCGCATGATCTTGGTGGCCAACTTACCGGTCCATTCCTTGAGATGAATTGTTCTCCGAAGTTTTCCCTCAAAATGGCCATAGAATCGCGAGCTGTGTGGCATGTAGCGCCATCTTGTTGAAACCACATGTCAACCAAGTTCAGTTCTTCCATTTTTGGCAACAAAAAGTTTGTTAGCATTGAACGATAGCGATCGCCATTCACCGTAACGTTGCGTCCAACAGCATCTTTGAAAAAATACGGTCCAATGATTCCACCAGCGTACAAACCACACCAAACAGTGCATTTTTGGGATGCATGGGCAGTTCTTGAACGGCTTCTGGTTGCTCTTCACTCCAAATGCGGCAATTGTGCTTATTTACGTAGCCATTCAACCAGAAATGAGCCTCATCGCTGAACAAAATTTGTCGATAAAAAAGCGGATTTTCTGCCAACTTTTCTAGGGCCCATTCACTGAAAATTCGACGTTGTGGCAGATCGTTCGGCTTCAGTTCTTGCACGAGCTGTATTTTATACGGTTTTACACCAAGATCTTTGCGTAAAATCTTCCATGTGGTCGAATAACACAAACCCAATTGCTGCGAACGGCGACGAATCGACATTTCACGGTCTTCAGCAACACTCTCAGAAACAGACGCAATATTCTCTTCTGTACGCACTGTACGCATTCGTGTGGTTGGTTTAATGTCCAATAAAGTAAACTGAGTGCGAAACTTGGTCACAATCGCATTAATTGTTTGCTCACTTGGTCGATTATGTAGACCATAAATCGGACGTAAAGCGCGAAACACATTTCGAACCGAACACTGATTTTGGTAATAAAATTCTATGATTTGCAAGCGTTGCTCGTTAGTAAGTCTATTCATGATGAAATGTCAAAGCATACTGAGCATCTTTCTCTTTGACACCATGTCTGAAATCCCGCGTGATCTGTCAAATACTAATGCATGAAAATCCTAACCTTAAAAAAATCACCCTTTATAACTGGAGATTTTGGAATGGATTTGAAAGAGAAATTTGAAGCCATTTTGAAAAGAAATCCATATTTTAATATCATCGCAAAAATAAATGATATTTTAAATCTCAATGCTGAAGATTTGTCTGGACTTGAACCCGTCACAAATGAAAATATCATTAAATATAAATTTGCTCCAATTACTTCGTGTGACGTTGAAAGAAGCTTTTCCGCTTACAAAATGGTTTTTGGAGAGAAACGTCAAAGCCTCTCAATTAATAATTTAGAGAAAATTATGGTTGTATATTGTAATACCAATTATCCTGAATAATTTCTAAACCTATAAAATCTCGTATGTATTAAGTATCATTTGCTCTAGTTTAATATCTGACAATATTTAATAAAATTTCAATATGTATAGCTACCACCCTCTGAATCGCTTTTATTTTATTTTATGATTTGTTTAACAGAGGAAATTTTTTGCATTTTTGCATATTTTTTGCATAGTTTGCATATATTTTGCATATATTATGCATGCAAATAAATGCATAAAAATTTAAAATTTGCATATCGTTTTCAACTCTATTTTCAATGAAAGGAACTTTGGTGTCTTCAGAATTTACCTATCTTAATCCTACAAAAATATGCAAATATTCAAAATCCGAGGTCTAGTCGATATCGACATGTCCGTTCGTCCGTCCGTCGTAAAATGAAAATTTATTGAAAAAATTAAAATTTGAGCTAGAAAGCTGAAATAAGGGGCCCTCTAGGGGCCCGAAATGCTAAATTTCAAACGTTTTTAAAACCCGCCCACCGACATGCCCATTATTTAAAACAAAACTTGTTTTATAAAAGAAATCGTTGTATAGGTTATACAGGTATAAAACGTCTGATAGGGATAACTATCAAACTAGCTGTCCTACTAAAAAAGTGTGTTTGACTTTTTTGTTCAGTATACTTTGGCAAATCACCACAGAAAGACTAACACCAGAGCAACGTTTACTAATCGTGGAAATTCATTTCCAAAATTCGCGCTCTACTCGCCAAACTTATAGACCACTTCTTCCACACATGACATTGTTGAGTCAAACGTTTGGTGACCGAATCATCTCAAGAAATGGACCTCTGAGTTGGCCACCTCGTTCGTGTGATTTGACACCTTTGGATAATTTTTTGTGCGGGTAAGTCAAGTCTCTGGTCTATGCTGATAAACCAGCAACTGGTGGTGCAAAATCGGACCGACAGGATAGCGTTCATAAGGCACAGTGGCATTGGCCATATGCCAGAAATTCTTTTTAAACATTAAATGCCATCAAATTTGTGAGCTAATAAAGCCAAAATTTGGTCATTCCATTAAATTTGTTGTTTTATTTAAAAAAAAAAATGTATGCCTCTATAAAAAACACCCTATATATGAAAGTAATATCATATCAACAATTCCTGCAAAGTTTTTTGGCACCGCATTTTTAAAGGATCTTGTAATACATGTACTCTTATAAATGCTTTAAATGAGTTTATTTAGAATTGAAAATGCGCGCAAGAGAGTAAAGGTCTTTGTAGTGCTATACTCTTATCATAAGTACTACGAGATCTAATTTACGTTATGAGAGTGTTGAAGAGTGTTATGAGAGCACCTCTAAGTAAGAGCTTAGCTCACCAGAGTTTGTTAGTTGGGTCTATCGCACATTTAAAAAAAATCGCAAAATCGATCCAGCCGTTCTCTATATCGGTTTTCCCCAAAATTTCCAATTTTCCAATTTTCTGGACAACTTTTTCAATTTTTCTTTCCGCAAAAACCTTATTCGGACTTTAACGAAAATTTTATATATATATAAAATTATATAAATATTATATAAATATTAATATTACTTAAAGTGTTGAATGAAAGAACACATTTTTTACATTTTGTTAATTTCTGACACCGCTGTTTATCGTAAAAAAGCCTAACTTTGTTAAGATTCATAAAGGCACCATAAAGAACATACGAGTACATACAAAATTTCTTCAAAATCCATCGAGCGTTTCATGAGTCCATAAAAGACACACGAACAATGTTTCATTTTTATACCCTATTCTAGGGGTATATTAATTTTGACGCATAGTTTGTAACATACCTTAATATTGCCCGTAGACCCCTAAAACTATATTTATGATCAGCATCGATAGTAATGTCGATCTAGCCATGTCCGTCCGTCCGTCCGTCCGTCCGTCGGCAAAAATTAGGCCTTTAAACTGCACCTAGAGAGCTGAAATTTTAACCATATACTCTCTAGGGTCCCGAAATAATCAAGTTTAAGAATTTTTGAAATCCGCCCACAGACACGCCCACAAACTCAAAAAAACAAAATTTTGGAAAAAATCGAATTTTGAGCTAGAGAGCTGAAATTTTTTATATATGATCTATGGCCCATAAAACTGATTGGGACATAAAATTTTCAAAATCCGCCCACTGACACGCCCACAATTAAATAAAACAAATTTTGGAAAAAATTGAACTTTGAGCTAGAAAGCTGGAATTTTTTATATATGATCTATGGCCCATAAAACTGCTTGGGACATAAAATTTTCAAAATCCGCCCACTGACACGCCCACAATTAAATAAAACAATTTTATTGAAAAACCAAAATTTGAGGTAGGGAGCTGAAATTTATAATATATACTCTCTAGGGGCTCTTTATGCTCATGTGTAAATATTTTCAAAATCCGCCTACTGACACGCCCACAATTATTTTTATTTTTATTTTTGAAAGTCCAAAGTTTGAGCTAGGGAGCTGAAATTTATAGTATATACTCTCTAGGTGCCCTTTATGCTTATGCTTAAATTTTTTTTTAATTCGCCTACTGACACGCCCACAACTAAATAAAACAATTTTATTGAAAAACCAAAGTTTGAGCTAGGGAGCGTTTTTATTTACAAAAGCTTAGTTTTTTCGATAAAATCCTTTAAATTTTTGTCACGCCCACTTATTAGGGATAGGAATATGAATAGGGTATCCAACAGTTCGCCCAAGCGGACTGTAGCCCGCCCCTATGTTTATATATAGACGACAGACGACGGATTTAACAAAAGTCGATCTCCGAATTGCTGTAGTCTTTATATTCTCAGTCCGCCCCCAATTTTATAAAGTCCCTATTATATTTATATATTTCGTGAATTAGTCTAGACCACATATTGGGTGGGAACTAAAACTGAAAAACGGCATACAACTTACATCGAATATATAACGTTTCGCGATTTCAAAAAAATTACTGAATCTATGAAAAATCATAATGAGTTACTGTAATATTAGAGTTAACGTTAATGCTTACTATGTTTACTGACATCTTCGGCAAAGAAAGCTTATATCATAGGCTTGACCGAAACCCAAGTCACCTCATTAACGGACTCGACGTATCTTCGCTGTCCGGGCTATGATCTACTGTTTTCGATGCAAGGATGTCTTTGCGTGTGCGCTCGAACTGATTTGGCTTATTTTAGAGACGAGTCGATGTAGCCATATTCTCGACGTTATATCATTAAAGCTCCTTATGCTCTAAACTTGTATGCTCTCTTTACCGTTCAAAATACGTCAATCAATCGCCCAGCTTATTTAAGTATTTGTCCGACAGAGTTAAATTGATTAAGTCTTATCATCCGGTGGTTGAAATAATTATTCTAGGTGACTCCAACATTCATTATTCCAATTTCCTACGATACTCCAACAGAAATATTGATGCAGGAAGGCAAGCCGAAACGTATGCTCCAGTAATTTTACTCAGATTGGTAAAGAGAAAACACACATTTCCGATAATGCCAACGGTTTCGGAAACACTCAGAACCCGACGAATGTACTGTAAACTCGGAATGTAATGTGAACTCGGAAGTAACTGGGTGTAATCACTTATCTTATATTACAAGGTCTGTTTCCGTAAAATAAAATTATCCTTTCAGAGCAAGGATACTTTACTCCAAAGCCACTTCTACTGCTTTATAAAACCCAAGTTAGGGCAAGGTTTGAGTATTCCAAGCACGGCCGTAGCCAGGACCTAATGTATGGGTGAGTTTCCAAGGTTTTTTTTGGGTTAGCTGACATTTTGTTTTAAAAGAAAGTCAAAATATATAGTCTAGAAAAATTTAATTTTTCATTAAAGCAATATTCATGGTTTTGAACTACGAATTAAACGTATATGCTATAGGAGATTAAGAAATGGGTAGGTATATGTTATTTATACACACACACACGGCCGTGATTGAAAAGCGTGCAGTTTAGGTGTTTTCATAAACGTCTGCCTAACTAAGACCTGTGTTAGACATGTTCATAGAGTCAGATTTTTGATCGAACTAACTTAGATGAATTGCAGAATATATGTTCATAAACATCATAAATGTCATCAGCGTCTGGCAGATTGTGCATCCATATTTTTTTGACTGCAGAAAGCGCGGGAGGTAAAAACAAAAATTTAAAGTGCGAAAAATATAAGTTTTATTGGCAATATTTTAATAATTTCTTATTTACAACCAAATTTAACTTTTTTTTAACGGAAGTAGAAACTGCGGCGTGGAATATGGCGAAAACTAAGCTATTAAATCAAAAAAGAATTCTGATGGAAAAAGAATTCAACTCTGGAAAAAGAAAAAGATCTCTTTGTGGAGGACTGTGCTATATGAAATGAAAAAAGTTGATCCATTCTTCTCCTTTAATGTCTTGGATATCAAAAAATCTGACGTTTATAAACATTCAGTGACTACTTAAAATTTTACTTAAGCAGGCCTGCTCACGTTCTTCAGAATAAGTGTGTTCAAAAATGCAACAAAGAAGAAAGACGATTGTACTAGCGCAGATTTTGACGTTTATGAAAACACCCTTTGTCTTATTGATTGACATCAAATCTCCAACCACAGGCCCAACGAATACTTGTTTATTCTATTGATATGTTCAGAGGAATTAAACAAAATAATTCCTCGAAACGTATTATTTATTCGACCTACCAGGTAAGCAGCTAGTGCTTCTGTATACTAAAAAAATATTTATATTTCAATCAAAATAGCTTCATTTAATTTTTCATTTCATTTATTTCATTCGGAAAGGTGTATATATTAAAGATTTGACAAATGATACTCTAGGATGTTTGTCAGACGTTCGCAACAGGCGGGGCATGGAGAAAAAACTCTAGATGTTAATTGGCCCCGACGAGACCTTGCGATTAGTAGTCCAACATACTTCAAAAACATGATATTGTTACTTAAAACTTAATTACAAACGATTTACTTAATCTATGTTTGGAGGTAGGCGGTCGATGTCGGGTCCAGAATGAAAGGAAGACGGTAAAAGGGATAATAATAGTAACCGTGTTTCTTTGCACGCGGATATAGGCATGGCATTAAAAAACGACCATCGCCGCTTAAGAATTCATCAAAAAAAAAAAACTTGGCAGCACACATGCACCTATGACGTTTATTAGTGAAACAGCTGTAAGTTGAGTTAAGAAATTTGTATTGAAAATCTTGAAATTCAAAAATATTAATTTCCGACAGTTGAAATTAATGCCAAATATATTCTAAAATTATAAAAAAACAGTTTCACATTGATAGATTTACTAAATTTAAAAAAAAAATAATAATTAAATCGCGAACAAAATATTCGGCGGGATATCAAACTTTGACATTTCCTAAAAAAATCATCGCAACGATTCATCAGAAACGAAGAAAATGGGTTTTGGAAGCACTGTTTATCACCGCTTAAGGACTTAGCGGCGATAGCTATCCCCGCTAAAGTTAGCGTATATAGGATAAGTTGTTGTTGTATTTTACATGCAAATTTCAAATTATCCCTATATCCGCGTGCAAAGTAACACGGCTAGTAATAATAATAATGAGGGTATTGTACACTGTGACCTTATGGTCTGTTGTGTACCCTGCTTATTCCTTATAGAGGTTTGTTTCCAGAACATAGATCTCGCAGCTGTAAAGAAGGATGACATGTGCAATGAACATAAGTAATAGTGTTTTGATCGCTGAGGCCGTGTTATGCAGTGGTCTCTTCTGAACCCGTGATACTTTGCGGATACATCACCTGAGTTTTAAGTAGCTGCTGTGAGGGTGGTTTAAGCATTTTTTTATTTTTCCAACGAGGAACGAGGACAATAATGCTGAAAAACACGACAAGGAAGACCAAACTTCCGATTTAAAGTTCAACCTATTGCGCATGCAAGAGTGCTTGGTCTTAACAAATGGAAGCAGCGTGCCCGGGATCGCGGTGGAAGAAAGGCTGCAGTGTCTCAGGCAGGGACTCTGCACGAGTCAGGAGCACATTAATTTAGTGACGAGGTGATTGAGAACCGGGAGCACTGTCGCTACCTTTTGAAATCGCGAACCCCAACAGGCGTACCAATGTATACAGTAAAGTGGCAGTGGTCTGACTTATGCTCTCTCTCTTATGCGCATCATGACTTCACCGACACTGAAACAAGAAAAAGATGACAAAGGTCTTCGATATTTGAAAATTGGATGTTCATTTTGTGTCATCAATAAAGCGAACTTGGAATATTGTCGAGTATTCCAAGATAATATCTTTAAGCCGAACTCCAGATGTGAGAGCAAAAAAAATCCCTGGCCTAGTTTTGTCATACTTTTAAAAATGTTTTCGAACATCTGGTTATGTTTGAAAATGTACATAAAAGCATTTACTTTTATGTAGGTTAACATAATGTCGATTCTTTTTGACACATTTTTTTCGCCCCTCGGTAACACTGGCTAAATTTTCCTTGTCCTTCTTCAGGACAAGCAGCACAATTCCCATTCATCGCATGTCCAAATTTTCCACACATTTTATTTACTATTTAGAACGACAAAATATTTCCGACATCTGTCAGCTAATTTTTTTTTAGTTTTGAATTCAAAACGACGTCGTTGGCCAGACTATCTATTTTCCAAATGGGCCACTTACTCACCTCAAAATAAAAAGCAAAAAGATGAAGATCGCGCACCGCGAATAACAGAAAAAAAAAAGAAATTTGAAAATGTTTTCTCTCGCTCTGCATGGAGGACTAATCGTGTCCCACAGCAAATAAAAATACGCACCTTGGCATTGCGTCAATGAAAATTTGAATACAATAATAATTATTATTAGATATAAGTGGAGTATGTATGTATAATGTATTTAGTTAAAATCCATTTCGAAGTTTAAGAGTACAACTTTTAATTGTTTTCAATTTAATTTTTTGCCAGCATTTGTTTTATCTCATGGTCTAATTTATCACGATACCAATTTTGAGGATATAAGTATTTATTATTTAACACCATAACCGCTGCCGCAGCCGATGCAACCTCGATATGGGGAGATGGAACAGATTTTTCGCATTAATGAGTCAGACTGATTGGAATGTTTGGATGAAATGTTTAATGAACTTTTAAGCTTGTTCGTCATGGGTAGCGTATGTGGGTGGGAAAATATTAAAAATAACACGATCAATTCATTCATCTCATGAATGAGTGGTTGATTTGTTTGTTTGGCATTGAAAGAAGTTCTGGTTTATCTGACGCAATTGATATCTGTCAACATCACCGAAATTGCTTAATTTGTAAATGATGATAAACACAAGATTTAAGGTCGCACATGTCAGATATGTTCTACTTACGATGTAAGATATTTGACACAAGACGAAATGTTTTCCTCTAAATATTTGTATTTCGTTAGAAGAATAACAAAGTGTTAGATATGGCCAAAAGACTGATGGATAGTGTGTAAATTGTATGAACGACGTTTTAATAAGCCTTATCAGCATACAACAACAATCTGATAAATATTGTTTGAAATCGGTAGTAGATGTCTTAGTTTGTGTTGAATTATTTTTCTTCTTAAAGGTGTAATACGCCCAGTATTCTGCGTATTCTGTTCTACTAAAAAGAGTATAAGATCTAGTTCGGCAATTGATTGAGCCCTTTATATTTAAATCTTAAATCGATTGGGCACACTTTAAGGCGAACTTCACAGTAAGGATGCAGTAAAGTGGCGGTGTTATGAGCACTTTAATCCTGACCATGGCCTCTCCACAAGAAAAACGCAGAAGAAGAGGAAGAAGTCTTCTTTATCGAAAATTAAAAAAAATTGTTTTGCTCCAGGATAGGACAGGCCAGTCAACTAGCTTCTTCCCGCAATCTTTGTTTCAAAAGTACAACGTCGATCTTGTGCAGCGCTATTTGCGTTTTCGCACAAGCTTAGCAAAATAACGAAAGTGGCATCGTCAGCGCCTGCGGTAGAGATTAGCGCGCAGATTCTTGGATAACTTTACAATCCTTTCTATCGGCGTTATCCCAATTGCCGTTGCCGTAAAAAAAAGCGTTTATATTTTTTTATTAGAGTAAATGTAAAAAGTCCTTTTAATGTTTTAACGAGATAGTGCAGAACACTCTTCGTTGATTCTCCCTGTCACACTGACATGAAAGTAGAAGGGTGTATTTAGCCATCTTCTGATATGAGCATCAATTAGTCTTTCCACGATTTAAAGGACCAAGGCTTAAGACTATATAAGTTTAAGACCATCTCATGGGCTATTATCAGGCTTGGGAATGAAAATCATGCTCTCAAGTTTCCAGTTATAACTAGCTCTAAATAAAACGAAAACTGGTGTTAAAATGAGTTCGGTTCGGTTCTAAATTATAACTTGAAATAAACCGTCTCCACCAGTGCGTCGTATGGTTTTTAACTGAACAGACACTGTGGTCAGTCGCATTTCGCATTTAAATGTATTACACGACTGAACAAAATGGTTTGTCTTTAATTTATCCGTGAGGGCAGGCGTGTAGGTGCCTTCGATATTTTAAAGTTACCCAACATAATTTACGTGATTCATACTTTACGAATTTATGCAAATACTATCATGTTGCGCTAGCAAGAATAAGTAGACCACCGTCGCTTTTGGTAAATCAAGAGGAACTATATTTCATGCATAATGGGATTATAAAACAGAACTTCAAGTACATAGAATAAACTACATTTAGCCAAATTATAGTACATAATAACAAAACAGTAGGATATAGTTTGCTATGTTTCGCAATTTCAAACAACAATAATAAAATAACATTAATACAATATTTCAACACTCCCACTTTCATTAATGTTTTTGATAATAAGCTATTTATAAAAATATGAAACTGAAATCTTCAAAATTATTCCAAAAATTGTTTTAAATATTTGAATTTAATGAAACGATCCCCATCATAGAGCAAAATTTAACAAATATATCTTTAGGAAGTGCCTTGGTGAATATGTCAGCAATTTGGTTTTTACTTGAAACGAACTCCAAGTTGAACTGCTCATCTTCATATTTTTCAAGTATGAATTTATAGCGATCATCAATATGCTTTGTTCTTTTGTAAAATTCTGGATTTTTAATAAGGCGAATAGCACTTTGATTATCCACAAAAAGAGTGGGTTTGACCAAAGCTCCTCTCATCAAATCGCTTAACAATTGCTGAATCCACCCCAACTCCTTTACAGCCTCACATGCAGCAACGAACTCAGCTTCAGTTTTTGATAGGGCAACACATTTTTATCTTTGTGAAGACCAAGTGATGCAGCTTGACCTGATAAGAAAAACAAAACCGCTGGTCGATCGTCTAGTAATTACGTTTCCAGCATAGTCTGAATCACCTTTCCTTTTATGTAGCTTAGAATTCTCTTAACCATATTCACATGAAGTTACCTCGGATTATCTAAATACCGGCTAAAATATCCAAATAAGGTACATCAAGCATCCGATTGCTTGCCGAAACGGAAAACTGATTATTCCTTCTTTTACGTTGTCGGATCCACCAGACGAATTGAACGAGGCATCTGAACTGAAGGGGTTGAAACTGGAATTGCGGCCCCCATATTAAACTTCTCAATCATTCGTTTAATATACTTCGACTGACTGATATGAATCGAGCCATCCTTCAATGTCCTTAGCTTCAATCCCAAGAAATGAAGGAGTCCATCGTCGATATAAACAGCCAATATATTTCTTGCATTATTTTTATTGCTCACAAATACATAAGCATCTGCATCACTGGCGTTAAATTGAAAAGCTTTCAACATCTTCTTAAAAGTTTGAATCCAGCATCTTGATGCTTGTTTAAGACCATATGCCGTTCCCTTTCTGCCTTAACCACACCGAAAAAAACGACATATCATTTTAATATTTTATTAATATCAAATAGCATATCATATCAATTTCTCAAAAAATGATACGAAAGATTGTAAATATGAGAATAAAAATATTAGATCAATAATTATAAGGTAAGGTAGATATTAAAATATAAAATAATTATAATTGTTTTTTATATTGTAATATCAATTAATAATATCAAAATTTGGTTTGTATTTAACCATATTTCTATAATTTTAATATCATATTGTAGTGGAGCAGTTTCAGTGTTTCAGAAGTGTACAGACGTTTTTTTCAAGTGCTAAAGTGCTCTATATTAATAAATAATAATTTAAAATATTGGTGATGCTATATACAATATGGACAATAATAATGAAAATGTTATCGTTAACTATAATTACTGTACAAAATTATTTCGTTGTAAATCAATCAAAGTAAATGTTGAAGACGAATGTTCTGGAAATGAACTGCAAAATCTGTTAAAAGAATGGAAACTGCGTCACATTTTTGAGGATTTGAAATGTAAGTACATATTTAGTACAATTTGTTGAAATGTAATAAAATATTTTTTGGAATATTATATTATGATTCCACAAAAATATTATTATCGTATATAATTTTTAATATCAAATAAGATTTGATATTTCATAATATCAATTTAACATTTTGTTTTTTTTATTGGGGTGGAAATCTTTACATTTTTGAATATCAATTTTACATTTTAATACTTATCTTGATATTTTTTTAATACGTGCACGTATCTAGAAAAGATACATTTTTCAGGAAATAAAAAAATAAATAATATTCTTCAATCGAACATAGTATTAAAACTTTATTTATTTTTCATTTATATATCACACTTGTTAATGATAAACAGTGTGCATTCTCGTTTATTTTTTGTTTTTATTTTTTTTTTAAATTCTGGCTCGCCAAGGCGATTTATAAAAGGGGGGGGGGGGGGGGGGTACTTCGACCTAAAATATCTTTTGTACCGTTTGGACCAGAAAAATTTTAAACTAGTAAAATTTCCACTTTCCGTGTAAAGCGGACAATTTTACCAGTAGAAGAATTCTTTATGTCCTCGGGGCTCAATTGTTCCCTGAGAAAGATCTTCTTTGTAATTCCATTAAGGGCTGGGCATGTGTTCAGCTGACTCGTCCTCTTCAAGACAGAGTCGGCACTCAGGAGAATCTGCTATTCTCATTTTGTGTAGATGATATCTTAAACCGTGGTGACCAGTAAGGTAACCTACTAGGTTTTTGATGCCTGCTTAGGTTTAGACATTTGCTGGCATTATGATTGAAGGGCCGAATGGCTCGTTTGGCCTGTCTTAGACCTGGGATGTTATCCCAAAGATAGATACATTTTCTTTGTTCCCAGCTTTTAATTGCTGCCGTTGCTGCTGATCTAGGAGTGCAGCAGAAAGGTTCGGGACCTATAAAAGGTGTTTCTGAACCTTTTCTGGCCAGTTCGTCGGCCTTTTCGTTAGCTTCTACCCCGACATGACCCGGAACCCACCATAATTTGGTCTTGTTTCTTGTTCCGAGTATTTGTAGGGTATTGAAGCAGTACATGACTGATTTGGAGTCAATGGTATACGAGCTAAGGGCGTTTATAGCTGCTTGACTGTCCGTGAAAATATGGATGGTTGCACCTTTTATGCCAGATAAGATAATGTGGCTGGCGCATTCTTGAATGGCGTGGAGCTCTGCTTGAAATACGCTGGGACTTTTTCCCATGGGTATCGTAAAGCGTTTGTGTGGTCCGCATATTCCCGCTCCTACCCCCGCTTCCATTTTAGAACCATCCGTATACCACTTTATGCCGTTATGACTGTTTGGTGGGTTATTGCTAACCCACGCTTCTCTCTTGGGTATCTCCGTGGAGAACCGTTTGTTGAAGCATAGTGTTTTTTGAATGCGGTCTGTGACCGCGCAGTTCATGTTAAGTTGTGGCAGTTCATCGAGAAGGGTCTTAAGTTCCAGATGATAATTAAGACTTATCTCGTTTAGCTGTATTAGACTTATTGCACTGCGGATCGCCACTTTTTGAACGTATATGTGGAGGGGTATAATTCCTGTTATTGCCTCTATGGCAGCTGTTGGACAGGTACGCATGGCTCCGGAGATACCAAGGCACGTAAGCCGTTGTACCTTTTTGAGCTTCTCTATTGCGACCTTTTGTGTGGATTTTGTCCACCATACTATATAATTCCTGTTATTGCCTCTATGACAGCTGTTGGACAGGTACGCATGGCTCCGGAGATACCAAGGCACGCAAGCCGTTGTACCTTTTTGAGCTTCTCTATTGCGACCTTTTGTGTGGATTTTGTCCACCATACTATGGAGGTGGGTTATGATGGGTCTTATCATCACTGTGTAGATCCAGTGGATGATCCCCAGGTTCTACCATATGTGCGACGACAGGCCCATAAAGCTCTATGAGCTTTACTGATTTTGTTGTTTATGTGAGAGTTCCAGTTAAGTCTCTTGTCCAGGATTACTCCAAGATACTTGACTTCGTCGGAATACTCTACGACCGTGTCGTTTATTGTGATTAGGCCTAGGTCTAATTTCCTCCTTTTAGTGAAAGGAACGATGACGGCTTTACTAGGATTTATGGAAAGATTTTCCTTAACCAGTCTATGACTGTCTTTAGAGCATTTTTCATTTTAACTATGATGACAATATCATCGGCGTACCCAATTGTGGTGTAGCCCAAATTGCTCATCTTGTGTAGCAGGTCATCGATGACCAATGATCACAGAAGGGGTGAGAGTACTCCCCCTTGTGGGCAGCCCCTTACGGCTATTACTGATACTGAGGTCGTTCCTGACGAGGAAGTTATTTTGCGATCGCTTTGATCCATTTAATAGTTGGTTTATCTATATTTCTATGGTACAAAGCATTTGATATGGATTCATATCCAGTGTTGTCGAAAGCACCCTCTATGTCCAGAAAGGCACAAAGTGCGATCTCTTTGCAACGGTAGGCGTTTTTTTATCTCTGTAGTTAGTCTTAACAGAGCGCCTTCCGTGGATTTGCCCTTTTGGTACGCATATTGGTGAGGGTGCAGAGGCATGCTTTTTGATATGCATTCTCTAATATGAATGTCAATAATCCTTTCCATTGTTTTCAGAAAAAACGATGTCAGGCTTATCGGACGATATGATTTAGGCAATTCTTTCGGCTTGTTTCCCGGTTTAGGTATAAATACTACGTTTACCTCACCCAGGTAACTGGTATATACCCCCAGTTGAAGCTGAACCTAAATAAGGCAATCATGGATGGTAGTAAAAATTCTATTCCATTTTGAATGAGGGCTGGAAAAATACCGTCTGTACCTGGTGCCTTGAATGGTTTAAATGAGTTAATTGCCCATTTAACCTTATCCGGAGTAAAAAGTGTTCCGGATAAACTATTAATTCTGCTGAGGTTTCTTGGAATTGAGACCTCCGCTGTATGGTCGTCTGTAATGACCATCGTGTGAGAACCTGGGAAGTGAGCCTGAAGCAAAGTTTTCAGCGTTTCTTCCCGGTCGCGTGTGATTGAACCATCTGATTTGATTAACAATCCCATGCCTTTTTCTTGATCCGTTGACAGGGCCCTTTGGAGGCGTGCCACCTAAGGAAGTTTTTCTATCTTCTCACAGTTTGCACGCCATGAGGCTCTTTTGAATCTGCGCAACTCTAAGTTGTATATGGTCAGCATGGATTTATATTCCTCCCATGTGCCGGTGCGTTTGGCTTTGTTAAAAAGCTTTCTCACCCTCTTTCGAATAGACTCAAGGTTATCGTTCCACCATGGTACGCACCTTTTAACCACGGTTCTTTTAACCTTGCAACTATTTTTGAATGAGGTAAGAATAATATCATTTATTTGACATTGCGCAGCATCTGCATTAATTGTATTTGATGGTGCTTCTGGCAGCATGTCAGATCTGACCGCAAGATTTTCGCGGTAAGTTCTCCAATTAGTCAGTCTGTTGTCATAACGGACTGACGCGTGTTCGGCATTGCATCTTACCTCGAAACGGATGTGCATATGATCCGATAGAGATGCCTCGCCAGACACGTGCCATCCCTCTATAATATCCTTCATAAAAGGAGATGATATAGTAAGGTCTAAATCTTCTTCTCTTATAGAATTTCTAAATGTAGGACTATTTCCCTTGTTTAGAAAAACGAGGTTATTGCTATATAAATATTCTAATAACGACTCACCTCTATTGTTTGTATCTCGGCTGCCCCAGATGGTATTATGTGCGTTTACGTCGCAGCCGATTAGGATATGTACTTTCTGGTCCTCACAGTACCGGACAAGTTCCTGTACTGGTAAGGGAGGCACTGCATCCGTGTCTCCAGGAAAGTACGCCGATGCGCATACAAATTTAAGCAGCTCTCTGCCTTTGTGGCGCTCTATTAGAACCGCCACCAGGTCCCTAGTTGTGAAACCTGGAATGAGAGAACATTTTATATCTTTCTTAATAGAGATAGCCGCCCTTGGTCTGAAAGGACCTTTGGCGAAAATTAGCTCTCTGTGTTTACAATTTAATCCGGATATCTTACCATTGGTTGCCCAAGGTTCCTGGATTAGTCCAATAGCAATGTTCCCTTCGGCACATCGCTGGCTAAAAGTGTCCGATGCACCCATAGCCCTGTGCAGGTTGGTCTGCAAAACGCTGAGACGGGTGGTCATTTACGTCTGTATTCAGCGTTTCGTACTCTATTGGGCTTGTTATCACCTCTCCTACGTACGATACCCTGTTGAGGAGGACCACTTTGTCTGCCTCTAGGACTTTTGTTTTTATGTCCTTCTTGTGCCAGTGCTTTCTTACGATCCATACCTAACTTAGGCCTGAATCGTGTTTGGCTTTCTCTGGCTGCGCTTGACTTCGCGCTTGTAGCTTCTTTTTCTGGCACAGTTGTTGCCGTGCTTGAAGCTGCAGCCTTAGCGGCTTGGTGCTGGCCCCACTTGGGTCAGTTGCGGTGCTGCCGTGAGCTGTGATATCCTTCTTATCCAAAACGTGCTGTTTTTGATCCTTAGGGCCCTGTGTGGCCGTCTTGTCAGCACTTTTTAGGATAAGTTTGGTCTGTCCGAATCGGAAAGAGACCATACCCTTTAGCTCCACGAGTCTCCTCATGGTGCTGTCGTTTATGGCAAAGACCATATGTGCGATGTCTCGCTCATCCGATCTTTGCAGAAGCCTCCACGTTCTCGTGTTCAGTTCTTTGTTTTGGCCATCTAATAGGACTAGGATCCTTTCGATAGCTACGCCGGTACTCTGCGGGAAGAACCCTCTGATGACATGTGGTTTTTTAAAATTTTCCTCTCCCACAAGCATCACCTCTAACCCGCATTTCTCTTTTAGCTTGGCGAAGGTTGCCTTCATCCACTCTGCAGTGGTGGCGTCTGCACATACGATCATGAGCCATCCGGCTTTGAACGTTGTATCGCGGAAGGATGGTTTGACCTCCTCGTCACGCTGTTCGATCGTGATATCCATAATCCTCTTCTGTATCGAACCCATTTGTTCGTTGGAGAGAGGATTACGATCGATGTCCACCGGTACAACACCCAGTCTTACATAGCTCGTTATATTGCTATACGAGACTTTGTCGACGGTTGTCTTCCCAGTGCGACCTCGCTTCGCTTCGGATTGAGGCGGGGTATTATCCTCGGAACGCATTCGCTTCACCTCGGGACCCTTGTTTTCCATCTTTTGGATCGCATAGAGACGGGCCTACTCAATGGTGCTCCCCTTCTTCTGCGCGCTCTTAAATCTGCGCTGTTCAGATGGTGTGAACCTAACGTACTCAAGCTCAGTCCGTGCCACATTGCCGACTGTCTTAGGTACGTCCTCTATATCGGGATGTCTTTCATCCGATAAAATGCTGTTGCATATGGTGCTGGATTCTGAAATATAGTCACTGAGTTGAGACAAGTTCTCTTCAGGTTCCCCCATTTCAGAGTCGATGATTACCGACTCTATCCCTATTGATGATGCAATTTTAGAGGCATCATTCTCTATTGTTTCTTTTGTTGTTTGGTTTATTTTGAAACCCACGAGTATTCGGGATATGGTGTCGCCCGTGGTCTACCCGTCTAACCACAGGAAGGCTATCTTAAAATCGGAGGTCGCCTGGTATCCGAAGTTTGCAAACTAACGACTAAGCACCCTCTTAGCCATGCATCTCTCGGCGCTTGCCACCTTAGATTAGGGGTTTATTGGGGAAATATGATTTAGGGATTTGATGGAGGGGGGATATGGGTAATTGAAAGGCCCGATGACTCTTTGCGCCGTAAGCCTCCGCACCGGCACCATCGAATTTGCGTTCCATGATGGTGCAGACGTCACCTTGACGTGTGTTTAAGTATAAATAAATATACGTTATAAATATTTTTGTTATATACTAGTTTTCGTCTCATGATTTTTGATTTACACTTTGCAGATACGAGTTTGTTGCTTTTATATGAAACACCTTTTAATGATTAATTAATGGTGTATACGCCAGGCTAGTCAAACAATCATATTATAAATAATACACTACACACATATAACTCATACGTGTTTATTTACTTCTTAAAAAGAAAACTTATAATGAAATTGTTCGCAATGGTTGTTTGAAACGTAAATGTTTAAAAGTAAGTATAGGTGTGTTATAAATATGAAATTTTATGAAGTTGGTAAGTTAAGTACATTATTCTTATGATAGGTTAAGATGATAAAATGGTAAATAAGAAAAAAAAAAACTCAAAATATTTCTATTCTTTATTAGAATTAAACCTAAGGTTATCATTATCCTTTTTAAAGCAATGCTAAGAATAGAACGTTGGTTGCGGATGCGGATTGTGGCCGCTATGTTATGGCGGGGGTAAACAGAGCCTGCCCGCATTCGATCTCCACTGCTGTGGTGTACGCTGGTCGACTCTCTGTTGAACGCACTCAACAGTTCTAATGTATACGCTCAGGCGTACGCGGATGATGTTGCCGTGCTTTCTGTTGGATCATGCCTAGCGACTGTCTGTATGCGCCGAGGCGCAGGCGGCCCTTGTCGTGATCGACGAATGGTGCACTAGGAATGGGCTCTCGGTCAATCCTCTTAAAACCGAGGTTGTTCTCTTTACGAGAAGGAGGAAGCTGATCGGGTTGACTCAGCCAGTGCTAAAAGGCGTCACAATCCAACTCTCCAATAAAGCAAAGTAAAGTCGTCCTGGATAGCAAACTTCTTTGGTCCAATCATGTTGAGCTGAAGACTGCCAAGGCGCTGTCGGTTTTCTGGCAGTGCAATTGCATTTTCGGCAAGACATGGGGCTTATCACCGAAAAGATTCCTATGGATTTATTGGTGGAATAAGCTTTCGCGTAAATACGTTACTACTGCTTTCGCCAAACTCCAAAGGAAGGTATGTCTCGGCTGCACGGGGGCCTTCCCTAGCACCTAGAGGTGGCTTTTGGTATAACTCGCACTGGAGTTTTGATGAACTTGCGCAACGGCTATCATTCGACTCCTATCTTATGGATATGCCGTCTGATGCAATGATACCGCAACTATGAAGTCGACTTTCCTCGTGTTCAGGACTGGCTCTGGCCAGACTCTGAGCCTGGAAAGAAATGCAGTGGAATCTTCACGGATGGCTCCAAAACCGGTCAAGGATCTAATGCTGGTGTCGTCTTGGAGAGCAACAACATTAGGCTTTTCTTTTCGTTAGGCAAACATGCGTCAGTCTTTCAAACAGAGACTTATGCTATCCTAATGGCCATAGTCTATGTTGCGAGGAACAGGTGGAGGGGGCGAAGTATCTGCGTCTGTAGCGACAGTCAGGCTGCGCTTAAGGCTGTTGCGGTCAAATTGCGCGCAGGACGGACTGTCTGTGGAAGCGGATACAGGCGGGCGGTCTGTCAAAATGACTACAGACGGACGGTCTGTAAAGGCGGAGTGCCATTAAAAAGCACTCTGCAACCAGACGAATTGTCTGCAACAGCGGGGTGGAAATAACACAACACACCGAAACATCCACCCTGCAAATTGAAATGAAATTCGTGGGCGCGGGCGGACGGGCCGAGTAAGTCAAAGGCCCAAAAGCGAACAAAGATCTACCATAGACACAGTAGTGAGCCGCGAACGATGAAGGAAGGGATGATGCTCCCTTTTGATCCAACTCCGTCGTGGGAGCACCGAAGGAGCAACAGAGGAGTGCGGCTGGACGGCCCTGTGAAACACCCTCACAACAAACACAAAAACAACAATACTGGCGACAAAATGCAAACGAGAAACACAAACATATCACCACGAAACCAAGAAGGGGGGACGTTAGAAGAACACCCCAGCATAAGTAAACACTGAAATTGGCTGAGACACAAATTGAACGATGGCCGCGAGCCCAACGTAAATTAAACCTCTGTAAGGATGGACACACGATCAACATGTCCCTCTGCCCCAAAATCTGCGCATCATTCCACCGAGGTAGAGTAGGGAAATAATTTAGAATTGATTAGCCTTTTACTTACCAGCTCTTTTTTCCCTCCACTCCTAAATGATTGTTGCATCTGGTTCTAGGGATGGCTATCTTTGTTAAAAAGGTTGCCATTCTATTTCTCCTGAAATTCTTTGGGGGAATATTATTTAAATTAACCACAAATGCAATTGGGTTACCAACCAAATGGTAAACAATTTTTCTTACTCGAATGCACGTTTGTTTACTTCGCGAAACGTCAAAGGGCATGGGCTGAATTAAGGCAGATCCAGGGTCGGTCGGAGGCTTTGTTCATTGCTGAGTTAGAGCAATGGGCGAATTCACTGAGTGAGAGGTCGCCTGAAGGGCGTGAGAACATTAGCGGGGTCATGTCAGCGCACTGATGTGAGAGTACATAGTGTAGCAGAAGAGGACATGGACCGCCAAATGGTCTAAGTATGTGTGAGAATGGGGGAGTACGAAACAGTTGACCACTTCAGGGCCACAGCTGAATGGTCGTGTTTGAACTGTCGTTGGCTCTGCTTCCCCATGTATGTTTGGATGTGTGAGTGAGGATACCGGCTGACAAAATGGACAAAGCCAGCTGGAAGATCACTTCTTGGTTGATCAGGCATTGATAGAGTCGAAGTTTTTTTGGTTTTAACGTCCAGAAGGAATTTTGTTTAAAAGAAAAAAAATAAAAGTGAACAAAAGAATTTCGAGTAAGAAGAGTAGAAGCGTGTAAAATTACTTGGGTGCTCCGGATCATTACAGGAGCAATAAGACGTTTGTCGTACCGGGACCATACCCAACGATTGGCAGGAAGCAGGAAAAAGGAATTGAAGAAATTAATCTAGAAAAAAGGCTAAGTATTATCTTAATTAGTTAAAAGTGTTAGCTAGAAAAAAAGGAAAATTATAAACCTCGGTAGGGTAGTGCCTTCGAACCTTCCCGATAAACAACGGGACACGCGACCCAGTAATTTTGGAATATTTTCCATCCTCGGAAAAAGTGATCGTGCGTTTTTCCGGGATTTTCTTTTATTCCCACTCGGCTGTGCAGTAACGTGAATAAAATTTGTCGTGCTCCAACGGAGCTTTATAACTTTTTGAAAAAAAATTTTGCTCTTATTTCTTTTTTGGTCTTTGTTTCGCTCGTTTTCTTCGGCTGAATATTCCTGGTTTCACAATTAGCCTTAAAATTGTGTGGCGCCCATATTTGTTTAATAAATTTTTCAGATCCTTGATCTACACGGGAATATAAATTATATATTGCCCACCACAGTAAATACCTTCAGTTTCCTTTGGTGCAAGTACAAAAATCATAATATTTTTCTTCCTGAACCCACCCCGTGCTGAGCTACCGGGAAATCAGCACTTTAATTGCTGATTGTTGCACTCGCGCTCTTCATACTTTTTTGTCTCATTGACAGTTCGGCGATTTCTCGTTTATTGCGTTTCTTTTCCGCCACTTTAGTATATTAAAAAGTAGTTTGTTCGGTTTAAATTACAGTGCAACAAATTGGCGCCCAACGTGGGGCTTTTTTTTTTATTTTTGCGGTGGTTTTTTGTCGTGTTCGCGCGCGCGTTTTGTTGAAAAAATATATACATATTGTAGGAAAATTGTCGGTCCAAGCGTGTGCCGACATATTATATTCAGAGTGTTGTGTTGTTTAGGGAAGTTTTGTGTTTTTTAATTCAAGTTCTTTTTACTTTTTCAATTTTATTTTTCACAGTTTTCGAGTGGCTGCATAATAAAATTATTAAATGAAGTCATACATAACAACCGCTAGTTGACCGTAGGACTTCGTGTGCGGTATTTGGTGCAGTTGATACGGATTTTTTTGATCAGCGGTTGCATCTAGTAGGAGTGAGTTAGATAACCAGAGGTAAATCGCCTGGTTATCAAGAAGTAGGTGGAATCTTTGCTTTTTGTTTTTTTTTTCTTCTTTCATATACATTACATACTATATACAAATACATAATAATAATAATAATAATAATATTTGGTTAGGGCATATTACACTGCGACCTATTGGTCTATTGTGTCCCCTTGCTTGTGCCTCGGAGAGGTGCATGCCCTCGTTCAGAGCCCTCTCTAGATACTTCTTTGTGAAGCGTGTCGAGGTATTGCTCTGATTTATCCTTGGCAGGTCACACTCCTTAGAGCACAGCGTCCAGTCCAGTTTCTTTGATGAATCGAGAATGAGCTTTGGGTCCATGGTTTGTATGTCCTTGTCTGTTATTTGGTGCCTGCCCAAATATTTCATCCTTTTGTGGGTCAGTGCCCCACAGGATTCCAGTATATGGTCTGGAGTTTCGGCGGTTTCACTGCAGAATCTGCAGAGCCCGTCCTCTGATATGTCCATTTTCCTCAGGTGCTCCTTGAGTCTGCAGTGCCCCGTGAGGAGGCCTGTTAGGATTCTTAGGTTGTTTTTGTTAAGGCCGATACAAACTTTGAATCTCTTTTGGTTGTAATTTCCTAAGAGTTTCTTTGCTTGCCTCAGACCTTGGAGGTTGAGAAAGGTTTTGGCCTTTGTTTCTTCCTCCAGTCTCCTGAACTCTTCGCGTATAGTGTGTTCTCCTATCCAGCAGAATGGTTCAGGTCCTATGAAGGGTTCCTCTGCCCCTTTTCTTGCCGGAGAGTCCGCTGCCTCATTGCCCGTAATGCCAACATGGCCAGGTACCCAGCAGATGGAGATTCTGTTATTCTTGCCTAGTCTATTCAGTCCTTGTAGGCATTCCCACACGAGTTTTGACTTGATAACGTAGGCGTCAAGAGCCTTTATAGCTGCTTGGCTGTCAGACATTATTGCTATGTTGCAATTTCTATAGTTTTTCTCGAGGTTGATTCGAAAGCACCTGTCTATGGCACATATTTCTGCCTGGAAGATGCTGATACATTTGCCCATGGATTCGTAGTGCTTAGTTCCCGGCCCAAACACTCCTGCACCAGTTCCCTCCTCAGTCCTCGAGCCGTCCGTATACCGCTCAGTCCATAAGTTATGGATTCGTTGCTCCAGTTCTCCTTATTGCTGAGCTTTATCTGGAAATTCTTCTCGAAGTTGAATTTCCTGACTCTGTCGTCCCTAGGTATGCCAAGAAGTGGGAGTTTTTTGAGTAAGTCACCGTGTTCTTTCGAACCGATGCATTTCCCTCTCCCAATTCCCTCCTTTGCCATCCTAAGGATTGTTTTGTCTGCCTCGTTCATCACCATGATAGGTAGAGGGGTCAGTTCCAATAACACCTCCATGGCTGCGGTTGGGCAGCTACGCATTGCTCCGGTAATGCACAGGCACGCCAGTCTTTGCACTTTGCCGAGTGTCTCTCGCGTTGTGACTAGACTGGTTCGTTTCGCCCATGCTACCGCTCAGTATGTGATCATTGGTCTCACGATTGCAGTGTACATCCATCGCAGGATGCTTGGGCTGCATCCCCATGCCTTCCCCGCTAGGCTCCTACATATCATGAGAGCGCGGGTGGCCTTCTTGGATATCTCCTCTGTATGTTTTCGCCAGAGGAGTTTACTATCTAGATGGAGTTCTAGAGTTACTTCTTTGACTGGTATCAGTGTCCTGCCTGATAGGTTTATGTCCTTAAGTCTTTGAAGTTGTCTTTTCCTTGTGAATGGTACTATCGTTGTTTTCGCCGGATTGATGTTAAGTCCGACAGTATGGCACCATTGCTTGGTTACTTTAAGCCCCTTTTGTATGATGTCTCCAAGGGTTTCTTCGAACTTGCCCCTGGCAATCAATACAATGTCATCGGCGTACGCCTGACAGTTGATGCCATGGTTGGTTAATTTTTCCAGCAGTTCGTCTACAACTAGGCTCCACATTAAGGGTGATAGTACCCCTCCTTGTGGACATCCTCTCGTTGTGTTTACTCTGATGGTTCCAGATGGTGTTTGAGTTTCTGCTGTACTGTTAACTCCTTTCCTATCCAGGGATCGTTTGATCGCATCATGTGAGGTGTTGTCAAATGCTCCCTCTATGTCTAGGAAAGCGCACAGTACTATTTCTTTTGCCTCCAAGGCACTTCGAATTATCTCCGTCAGCTGATATAGGGCGGTCTCTGTTGATCTGCCCGCTCTGTATGCATGCTGACGATGATGTAAGGGGGATGTGTTCAGAACATCATCCCTTAAATAATTGTCTACAGCCTTTTCTGTCATCTTCATACAAATACATACATACAAATATATAAACCTTTATTGACCTATATTTTTAATATTCTTTCTGGGGTTTTCTTATTATATTTTTTTAATATACAAGGTGGCGCAAAAGTCATCACCCAGTGGCGTTCACCAATCCGACTGAAAACTACATAGGATAGATGTCAAACGTCGTGGATCATTTAGAACAATGGCACACGAATTGCCTAAGGCACACCCAAGGGCTGAAAACCCTATCGGAAGATGAAAAAATTTTTGCAAATAGCGGCAAATGTCAATTTTACTTTGACATTTGTGAAGTAAACAGATGACAACTTTTGCGCCACCTTGTACATTTAACCATTTGATTTCTGGGGGCTTTTGTTTATTTATATACCTAAATATATTTGTTCCTTGTTTGTGATATACGCATATACATATTTTGCGTCGGCTTTTCGGTACATTATAGACATTCAAAATAATTTTGGTCTTTATCTTTTTTATACTATACATTTACCTATGTGTTTTCTTTTGGTTTTTTTTATGTAAATAGTCACCATACAAATATATTTGCCTTTTGTGTCAGACACCCATATACATTGAAAATATTTTTGGTCTTTATTTCTTATAGGTACCTACTTCTTATTTACACTGCCTACATTATCAACTTACAATAATTTTCTTGCCACGTTTATCGTGAACATACATACATATAATTTTTTTGGTTCTCGTTTGCAGTCTCAGACTACTGACCTACAATAGGTTTTTTTTTTTTTATCGCAATTAATGCGATCAGAGTTACCATCGGATTTTCTTTGGGATAACTTTAGGATTTTATTTTAGTGGAGTTTTATTCTCGGGATTCTTTTTTGTTTTTCTGAAGTCTTATTTCGTTTTTGAAATTGTTTTGCGGAAGCGGGTTTTGCGAGGGACAACAGTTGCTATTGTTGGATTTTATTGAGATTTGGTCATCATCCTGGGAATCTTTTTTTTCTTTTTTTGAGTTTCATAATTATTTTCAAATTCAGAGTTTCTATTTCTCTACCTGGGAACTAAAACGAATCTTGTGCTATTATTTTTGTTTGGGTCGCTGTTTACATCTATCCGCGTTAAAAGGGTATAACTTGCTGTCAAAAGTAATTCAAAATTGTCCTTCTCTATAGTCAAACTAAACACAAAAGTGGTTTCTCAATCACATTTTCCCAATTATTAACTTTTGCGGGAGTAGTTCCTTTTGAATCTAAGAACGTTGCGGATACAAGTCCAATTCTTTTTCTCTTTTTTTATCGTTTCAATTTTGTTGTTTGTTCAATTGGTATTCGGCTTACAAAGCTATTCTCTCGTTAGTTATGGATATAAATCGGTTGTCAAAGGAAGAGTTGACCTACGAGGTCGAGTGTAGGGGTTTGCCGACGGGGGAAGTGGATCCCATGCGTAAGTCTCTACGAGCGGCCAGAGCTCTTGAGCGGCGAGTGTCCCAAGTAGCTAGCTTCGAAGACTACCCATTCACTTTCGAACAGGATCGGGATGCAGTGGTAAAGAAAATTATGGAGATCAGAGCGCTCATATCGAGCCGCCCTGAGCGGGGATCTCCCGAGTTCAAAAAACTCGAAACCAAGATTGAGTGGGCGACCACTAGAATTGGCAGGTCACACGCTTCGACGAGCGACGAAGTCGAAGAAAAAAAGAGGCTGAAGACCGAGCTCTTGGGCTTACTCGGGGACATCGAGGAAAGCGAGGACGATGAAAGCGACGACGACGAAAGCCAGGACGATGGCAGGCTTAAGCTAAAGCGGCAAACACGAGCGGACTCATTTTCACCCAGACGGACGACCCGGGACCCGTCGCCACCATCGACCTTCGCCTTTGGCTGGAATATGAATTCCCAGTCAAACGATGGTGGGCGAAGTGAACAGCCTTTTCCAACGAAAGAACTGAAAACTTGTCCAAATGGGACTTAAGGTTTTCAGGGGATCGATGTGGTGCTTCCGTCAATGTATTTTTGAAAAGGGTTGACGAACTTCGATAAGCAAGGGGGGTTTCAGTTCAACAATTGTTTAGGTCGGCAGTGGAACTTTTCGAAGGGAACGCTCTTCTCTGATTTAGGGCAATTAGGAGGTCGGTCTCTTCTTGGCAGGAACTTGTTCGGGAGTTGACATTGGAGTTTCTCCCTCCCAATTACGACGATCTCTTATTAGAGGAAATCAGGCGACGAACCCAAGGGAAGGAGGAGTCGATAAGTGTTTACGTCGCAACGTTGCAGAACATGTTCTGAAGACTTTCGGAACCGATTTCGGAGCGGAGAAAGCTTTCGATTCTGCAACGAAACCTTGCGCCATTTTATCAGACGCAATTGGGATTGGCGGATCCCAAGTGTGTCAGTGATTTGGTGGCGTTGGGGCGCAAGTTGGAGACAGTGCGGGCGAATGTGGAAACATTTGCTCCACCACCAATGACGCGCAGAGACATTTGCTGGAGCCAGATTTGGCATACATCAGCACAGAAGAACCAATGGTTTCGGTTGTCACTCAAGACAACCAACAACGTCGGCAAATGCGTTGTTATAATTGTGGTAGTGAGGGCGTTACGGTTGTGGTACAGCAGGGGTTTACCGTAGAGATTGCCGACGTTGTGCGGGAAACGCGCAACGGACTCCTGGAACAGCAGGACAGGAGCGCCGTCGCAACTAGTTAGGTCGCCTGTTGACGACCAGCTGGTACCTCAAGTTCAGTTAGGTTTCACTCTCGAGGCAAACGGGTTAGACAATCGGCCATTTTTAAACATTTCCATTTACGGAATTCAGTTCCTCGGTTTACTGAATTCCGGTGCTTCACGCACCATTGTCTGTAGGGACAGGAGAGATATTCTTAAACATTTAGGGTTAGTTTTGTATAAGAGTAGGATAAGCTCAGTAGCTTTAGCAGATGGGGCGGGTATAGAAGTTTTGGGGGTAGTGTCTCTTCCAATTGTGGTACGGGATAAATCAGTCTTTTTAGAGTGTTTGGTAATACCAGCTCTACCACACGTGATGATTCTTGGTGCAGAATTTTGGGTACTGTCGGGTGTAGTCCCGGATTTGCGATCAGGCGTGTGGAATTTCTCGAGTCAGCTGTCGGTTGGCTCGATTTCCATTCTTAAGGAAAAGTCCGAATTGGACGAAAATCAAGCAAGGCAACTGGAGATTTTAGAAGAGAAAATCTTCAGGGATATGCCAGAGGGATTAGGTTGTACCCAATTGATCGAGCATAATATTAGAATGTCGGCCGAACTGATAAAGCAACGATATTACCCGGTTTCGCCTGCAATGCAGGTCCATATTGATAAAGAGCTGAAGGAGATGCTAGACGCGGGAGTTATTGAAAAATCAAGCAGTCCGTGGGCATCTCCAATCGTTCTTATCAGGAAAAAGGATGGGTCTTGTCGGTTCTGCGTCGACTACAGAAAATTAAATAAGGTTACAGATAGGGATGCTTATCTACTGCCTTACATTTTAACGACCCTAGACAAACTTCGAGATGCAAAATATCTCACATCATTAGACATCAAGTCGGCCTACTGGCAGATCCCCATGGAGGAGGGATCACGACCGCTCACAGCCTTCACGGTTCCAAATAGGGGTCTCTTCCAGTTCAAGCGAATGCCATTGGGCTTACATAATGCACCGGCGACGTGACAGAGATTTATCGACAGCGTTCTTGGTGCCGATCTCGAGCCACACGTCTTCGTGTACTTAGACGATATTATTATCGTCACCAATTCTTTCCAACAACATCTTGAGATACTGGAAGAGGTCTTTAATCGTTTATGTGAGGCGGGATTAAAAGTTAGCCGGGATAAGTGCAACTTTTGTGATCTTCGTTAAAATTCCTAGGTTATGTCGTTGATAGGAATGGACTTCACGTCGATCCAGAAAAGGTGGAAAGCATTGTTAGGATTCCTGCACCGAAAAACATAAAGGAAGTTAGGAGCTTTGTTGGGACAATTTCTTGGTACAGGCGCTTTGTACCCAATTTCGCAGAATTAGTTCGCCCTTTGACAGATTTGTTGAAGAAGAGTAAGACGTTTGTTTGGTCCGCAGAATGCGAGGAAAGCTTCAGAAAGGCGAAGGAATGCCTAGTGACAGCACCGATCCTGACGTGTCCGGATTTTCAGCGACCTTTTGTGGTGCAAACCGACGCGTCAGACTTTGGTATCGGGGCCGTACTGTCACAGGAAGTTGAAGAGGGCGAGAAGGTCGTTTGTTACCTTAACAGATCCCTCAATAGATGCTAGAGAAACTATTCGACGACCGAAAAGGAGTGCTTGGCTGTACTATGGGCGATCGAGAAGTTGCGACCGTACATCGAATGAATTCGGTTCACGGTCGTGACTGATCATTACTCTTTGGTATGGTTAAGTAACCTTAAGGATCCGTCGGGTATGTTAGCGCGCTGGGCAGTTAGGCTACAGCAGTTTGATTTTCAAATCGTCCACAGAAAGGGGAAAGAACATGATGTTCCGGATATGTTGTCGCGAGGCGTCCCGGTGGTAGCCGAGGTCTCAGAAGCGGATTTGGACCCTTGGGTGGCGAAGATGGTGTCAGCTGTTGAGTCGAATCCACTGGCTTACCCAGCATGGACAGTCGACAACGGTCGACTTTTCAAATTCATTAAAGCGAACCATATCGTGGTCCACGCGGACAACAACGAATGGAAATTAGTAGTGGGGAAAGCAGGCAGATTAGGGATTTGAAGAGAATGTCATGATAGTCCGTTAGCAGGGCATATGGGGGTCCGTACAACATATGCTAGGGTAGGGGGTAAATATTATTGGCCGAAAATGAAGAAAGATATCACTAGTTACGTTAAGCGTTGTAGCGTTTGCCAACAGGTGAAGCCGGTGAACGGAATTTCGAGGCCTTGGGAAATGATTTGTGTAAATCTGGTAGGCCCACTTCCCAAGTCCAGTAGGGGTTTCGTTTATATCTTGACTGTTGTAAATTATTTTACAAAATGTCCACTCATTTTCGCGTTGAGATCTGCTACCGCTAAAGCAGTCTTCAGGGAACTTGAAGACAATGTCTTCATACTTTTTGGCTTTCCATCGGTGGTCGTATGTGACAACGGCCCACAATTCCGGAGCAGGGAATTGAAAGCGCTTTGCCAGGCGTACGTGTCACAGCTCAAATACACAGCGCATTACTATCTGCGGAGCGCATTAACCAAATAATCAAGACAACGCTGAGGGCGTATGTCTCGGAATGTGCAATACGCACTGCCCAGCATGACGTATTAGGCATAACTCCGTATTATGCAAATTTTGGAAGAGAGATGGTTACTTGCGGACGGGTTATAACTCCCGCAAGCGATCAACTCGGGGAGCTAGGCGACGACGACAGAGCAGCCACTCTTAGTAGGAGAGAAGGTTCAGGTAGTCAGAGCTTAGGTCAAGATCAGGGTCTAGTTAGAAGCGACGGGGAACATGATAGGACCGCGGTAGAGAACCGTTTTAGCGAGCTTAGGGAAGACATAGGTAGAAAATTAACTGCCGCAGCCAAGAAGTCCGCGAAAGCTTACAATCTCAGGCGGAGAGATGTTCAATATCTCCCGAATCAGATTGTATGGCGAAGAAACTTCGCGTTGTCCGATGCCGCTAACTATTAAGCCGCGAAGCTTGCGCCGAAATTTGTCGGTCCGTTTAGAATAAAGAAACGCGTTTCCCCGTGGACTTACACCTTGATCGATGATAACGAACGAGATCGCGGCACATGGCATGTGAAGGACCTTAAGCCCTATCACAGAGCCGCCGACGACTAGTCTAGCAAGTCCCCAAGTAATGTAGATTGTTAAAGGAATATGTTTCATTTTAATTTTTTGGAAGTCTAGACAGGCAAATTTGCCAATGATGGGAAAATCCTTCCGCTGTTGTGTTGTTTACCTTAGTCCCTGGAAATGGCTTGGGGTTCTTCGAAAATCAAGCACATTCCCTTGGAGGTGAGGGTGGGATTTGTTGCTTTAAAATTGCCCGCAACAGCAGCCATTCTCTTTTTCCCTTGACCGTCCTATTACACTCCCTCTTTTATCGGTCTGCGTTCCCACGGTCTGAAGAAGTGGAGGGGCAACCATGGTCCCATCAGCCATGGGTCCACGTTTTTGGAGCCTTGGGAAGCAACCACCACAGGCGACGTGAAGGGCAGGAGGCCCAGACTACCCGCCCTCACTGCTGCGACCACCTCTGTGAATGTAACAACTACAATGCCTATGCCGATTTCCTCTTCTTCCTCCATTCCATCATCATCGCCTGCCACTGCGACTACGACCGTGACCGCCGCTGTGAATGCACCTGTCTCACTTGTAACACTGCCTATGCTGTACAATGAAATAATTAAGCTACAACAACTCAACACTGATGCTCTTACTAAAATTGAACTCTTAGAAAAGATAAATAATACTCTTTCTAAGAAAGTAGATGCTTTAGAGCTTAAGGTTAATGCTTTAGAACAAACTCAATTGCAATGCTCAGTTGACATTGTTGGTTTGCCAAATATAAACAATGCAAACATCAAGGAAAGTGTTATTAAACTTGTGGCAGAAGGTATTGGTGAAACCATAGACGGAAGTGATATTGAATCATGCTACGTAAAGCGAAAAGCTGATAGTGAATCATTTGCAGCTAATATTGCTTGCGTTAAATTTTCTTCATTCGCAATAAAACAGAAAGTCATGAAGAAAATGTATGACAACAAAACCAAATTGTCCGCCTTTAAAATATTTGGTTGCGAGTCCACCAACAACAGAGGCATTAACAACAGAAGCAATAACACCAGAAGCAATAACAACAGAAGCAACAACAACATCACGGGTCGAATCTTCATCAATGACAGCCTTACCGGCTACACTCGTTCATTATTAAAAAAAGCTAAGGATCTAAAAATTGACAACAAGTGTAAATATGTATGGATTCGTAACTCAACAGTATTAGTTAGAATTAAGGAGGGGGATAGAGTATTATCAATCAGAAACTGTAATGATCTTGCATTAATTTACAAACCATCTAACGTTGTCTAATAATTTAAATCAAACACACAGTTCGTTTGATGATACATTATCTACTTCCAATTCTGATGCGCTTAACTGTTTTTGTATAAATCATTCTGTTGCAAATTGTCATGGCTTCACTGTTATACACCAAAATATTCGTAGCTTGCGAAAAAATTTTGATTCATTTTGCTCTCATCTGGCTTCTCGTGATCATCTTCCAGATATTATATTTTTGTCAGAGATATGGATTTATGACTCCGAAAAATCTAATTTTAATATTCCTAACTATCTTTTTGATGCTAACTGTAATAACTCATACTGCGCCGGTGGAGTTGCAGTGTTTTATAGAAGTGACTTGGTTTGCTATGTAAATGGGATTAATTTGAAAAGCGCGGATTTACTTTGTGTCGATTTTGAAGTTAATGGTATACAATATTCTTTTGTTTGTGTGTATAGGCTCCATAAATGTGGTGTTTCTGTGTTTTTAGATGAGTTCTCAAATTTTTTAAGAAGCAATAACTCTAAGAATATGGCTCTATTAGGTGATTTTAATATTGATATTTTAGCTAGTTCTTGTATTGCAGACGACTTTATCTCTAATTTATCTGCTTTTGGTTTTTATTCTTTGTTATCCGATCCAACTCGTGTAACTGAATCGACCAGTACCTGCATAGACCATATTTTTTTGCGTTTGCATAGGAACAACACAGTCGACTTTAAAGCTGCAATCTATGACTTGAGGTTAACTGATCATTCCTTAATTTGTATTCAGTTCGATCATATACTTAAAATGAAAAAACCATTGACTTTCTCTGAGTCTAAAATAATTGATTACTCTGTTTTGAGATCTGCTTTGACTTATGAATTCTGGGATGAAGTTTACAATGCAAGTGACCCGTCAATTGCGTTTGATTTATTTTTAATTAAGTTACAGACTCATATCTCGAGTTGTAGCAGAATCTTAAACGTTAAACCCAAAAAGTTGAAGCGCCTTAAGCCATGGATGTCTTTGCCACTTTTAAATAAAATAAAAAAGAAAAACCGTCTTTGTACTTCGGTCAGCAAACACCCTAACAACATAAGACTTAGAAACTATTATCTTCGCCTATGTGGTGAATTGAAAATCGAAATACCTAAATGCAGAGATGATTACTATACTCGTAGACTGGCTGATAACCTGGGGAATATTAAAAAGGAATGGAGACTCGTTAATGAAATTTTGAATCGCAATGCACCAGAAGTCGAGCTAAAGATTAAGAAAGATATGAAAATTATTTCAAATCCTATCGATGTAGCTAATACATTTAATGAATATTTTTCAAAAATTCCCAATGCCTTTCAGGCGGAAAACTCATGTCTCGATAATTATGTCATTCGGCACGATGTTTTTAGTCCTGATAGTTTCTGTTTCTTTGATTTTTCTGCATTCGAAATTCACAAACTAATAATGTCTCTTAAGGCCACAAATTCCACTTCTGATGATTCAATTTCAAGCCATATACTTCGAAATATCTCATTTTTAATTGCCGATGTTTTGAGTCACATTTTTAACCTTAGTGTTAGAATGGGTGTGTTTCCGAATTCTCTCAAAACAGCTATAATTATCCCGTTACATAAAAAAGGTGATTCTCTGGATCTAAATAACTACAGACCTATTTCTCTTCTATCGGTTTTTTCCAAGGTTTTCGAAAGAGGCATGAAAAACAGAATCATGTCATTTCTAAATGGAATGGAATTCTTTAGTGATCTCCAGTTCGGATTTAAAATTGGTAAATCGACAGAAGATGCCTTATTAAAGTTTTGTAGTGAAATTTATAAATCAACCAACGAATCTAAAATTCCGGCAGCTTTGTTCATTGACATAACAAAAGCTTTCGATATGGTTGACCATGATTTATTGTTAAAAAAACTATTTAGAGCTGGATTTAGGGGTTTTGTGTATGATTGGTTCTATTCGTACATAACAAATCGCAGTCAAAGAACCAGGATCCAAAACCACTTAAGCTCGAAATCCTATTTAAGCAAAGGAATTCCTCAAGGTTCTGTCTTGGGTCCGATTTTGTTTTTGATTTTCGTTAATTCTTTGTTTTCTCAACAATTCAAAGGTATTTTAACTGCATTTGCCGACGATACTGCTCTTTCTTACTCCAATCATAATCATTTCGATACGATTGCTGACATGAATCATGATCTAGAAATTCTCCGACATTGGTTCTGGCTTCATAAGCTAGTTATAAGCAACAAAACAAAGTTTATGGTTTTTAACTTACTGGGGATAGTTCCTGAAGGTCTGCCTTTAACTTATCATGCTCCTTGCTGCTCCAGATTTCAATTTTGTTCTCCAGCATTTAGGTCTGATTTACCTTGTGACATTGGATGTTTTGATATAGAATGCGTTGATCGTTTTAAATATTTAGGTATCACCATAGATAAGAAACTTAGTTGGATGGAACATACTTCTCATTTAAAACTTTACCTCAACAAAGTTGTCAGACAGATATACCACCTTAGTCTTTACTGCCCAAAATCAATTTTAAAACTCGCTTATAGTGGCTTAGTGCAATCAAAGCTGCAATATGGAATTTGCTGCTGGGGTGGTACTCATTCCTGTAAAATTAATCCGTTGCTCATAAGACAGAAACATTCCATTCGCATTATCTCTAAAGTAATCCGTAGAGCACCTAGTTTTCCCTTATTTTCAAACCTCGGCATTTTTCCAGTTAGACATTTGTATTTTTTTAATGTATTGAAATTATTTTTTAAAAGTGCTGGTTATAATTCTGCAAGACTTCAGGAAGATTACAGTTTAAGAGCCAATAGCTGCCATTTAGTATGTGTTCCACGAGCTTATAAATCCATCTTTTGTCAGTTTTATACAATAATTTCGTGCCGCTTATTTAATAAATTGCCGGTTGAACTAAGATGTGAGAGGATTGAATCTAAATTTTTAAGCGGAGTTAAACATTGGCTGTTTTCTAAAAATCATTCTGAGATAGATAGTATCATTAGTCCAGTGATTTAATTATATTTGCGCAAAATATGAATTTTGAGAGCGTTTATATACATTTGTTTATATGCATTTTAAAAGTTAATACACAGTTGTACACAGAAATATTTATCTATGATTAACCCCCACAAAAAATTGTTTATGTATTGTTAAATAATGGGACATTCGTCACTTATTCATTGAATAACAGAATGTTTCTTACTATTTCTAATTTAAATTATATTGCTTAATTGCCAAGTATTTATTTCTTGTAGCCTTTAAATACGTACTCAATATTGTTAGCGTTAAGCTTCATATATTAATTGAAATAAAATAAAGAAAAACTGAAGAAGAAGAAGAAGAAGAAGAAGAAGAAGAAGAAGAGAGAGCTGAAACAAGACGGACGGTCTGTGAAACCAGACGGACGGATGGTCTGTGGACAAGAATACAGGCGGACTGTCTGTGGAAGCGAATACAGACGGGCGGTCTACAGACGGACGGTCTGTAAAGGCGGAGTGCCAGTAAAAAGCACTCTGCAACAAGACGAATTGTCTGCAACGGCGGGGTGGAAATAACACAACACACCGAAACATCCACCCTGCAAATTGAAATGAAATTCGCGGGCGCGGGCGGACGGGCCGAGTAAGTCAAAGGCCCAAAAGCGAACAAAGATCTACCATAGACACGGTAGTGAGCCACGAACGATGAGGGAAGGGATGACGCTCCCTTTTGATCCAACTCCGTCGTGGGAGCACCGAAGGAGCAGCAGAGGAGTGCGGGTGGACGGCCCTGTGAAACACCCTCACAACAAACACAAAAACAACAATACTGGCGACAAAATGCAAACGAGAAACACAAACATATCACCACGAAACCAAGAAGAAGAACACCCCAGCATAAGTAGGTAAACACTGAAATTGGCTGAGACACAAATTGAACGATGGCCGCGAGCCCAACGTAAATTAAACCTCTGTAAGGATTGACACACGATCAACATGTCCCTCTGCCCCAAAATCTACGCATCATTCCACCGAGGTAGAGTAGGGAAATAATTTAGAATTGATTAGCCTCTTACTTACCAGCTCTTTTTTCCCTCCACTCCTAAATGATTGTTGCGTCTGGTTCTAGGGATGGCTATCTTTGTTAAAAAGGTTGCCATTCTATTTCTCCTGAAATTATCCGAGAGATTTTGATTTTTTGGGGGAATATTATTTAAATTAACCACAAATGCAATTGGGTGCATTTGGTTGGTAAACTATTTTTCTTTCTCGAATGCACGTTTGTTTACTTCGCGAAACGTCAAAGGGCATGGGCTGAATTAAGGCAGATGCAGGGTCGGTTGGAGGGTTTGTTCATTGCTGAGTTAGAGCAATGGGCGAATTCACTGAGTGAGAGGTCGCCTGAAGGGCGTGAGAACATTAGCGGGGTCATGTCAGCGCACTGATGTGAGAGTACATAGTGTAGCAGAAGAGGACATGGACCGCCAAATGGTCTAAGTATGTGTGAGAATGCGGAAGTACGAAACAGTTGACCACTTCAGGGTCACAGCTGAATGGTCGTGTTTGAACTGTCGTTGGCTCTGCTTCTCCATGTATGTATGGATGTGTGAGTGAGGATACCGGCTGACGAAATGGACAAAGCCAGCTGGAAGATCACTTCTTGGGTGACCAGGCATGGATAGAGTCGAAGTGAACAAAAGAATTTCGAGTAAGAAGAGTAGAAGCGTGTTTTTTTTTTTTTTTTTTTTTTTTTTTAAAGAAAGGAAATCCAAATCCCAGAGCACTCAGACTCGGTAACGTTCCATTGTACTACTAGGCAGAAATCCTCCTTTTGGTGTAGAGGCATGTGATTGCTCCAACGGGGCTTTATAACGTTTTGAAAAAAAATGTTGCTTTTATTTCTTTTTTGGTTTCTTTGTTTCGCTCGTTTTCTTCGGTTGAATATTCCTGGTTTCACAATTAGCCTTAAAATTGTGTGGCGCCCATTTTTGTTTAATAAATTTTTCAGATCCTTGATCTACACGGGAATATAAATTATATATTGCCCACCACAGTAGGTACCTTCACTTTCCTTTGGTGCAAGTACAAAATTCGTAATATTTTTCTTCCTGAACCCACCCCGTACTGAGCTACCGGGAAATCAGCACTTTAATTGCTGATTGTTGCACTCGCGCTCTTCGTACTTTTTTGTCTAATTGACAGTTCGGTGATTTTTCGTTTCGGCGGTGGCGGCCGCAAATTTCTATTAAATTTATTGCGTTTTTTTCCGCCACTTTAGTATATTAAAAAGTAGGTTGTTCGGTTTAAATTACAGTGCAACAAAGCCTTGCTCAACCCCTTAACCACCTCCAAAATAGCCCGTGAATGCAAGATCTCTCTGAATTCGGTCGGAAGGCTGAATTCACTTAGACTTGTCTGAGTCCCGGGTCATAACGGGATAACGGGAAATGAGATCGCCGATGAAATTGCTAGACAGGGCTCAGAGGGGGACTTCTCAGGACCTGAACCAGCGATTTGTCTGCCTGCGTCCTCGGTCAGGGCTTCCATTGACGGTTGGGTTTCATATGAACACAATCGCCGTTGGCATGACTCTCCAGGGTGCAGACAGACTAAGCAAATTCTCCCCGACGTCTGTAGGAAATCCGCTGCATTCTTGTTGTCTCTCAACAGAAAAGACTGCAGACAGACTACTGGCGTTCTTACGGGACACTACGCTTTTGCCAAACACCTTAAGGTGCTATGCCTAAGCGATACCACCAACTGCAAAGCCTGTGGAGAAAGCGACGACACTGCGGAACATTTCCTCTGTGATTGTCCTGCTTTTGCTCGTATCAAGTGGCAGGTATTTGGTGTGGATATGGTGAGTGCTGTAAACCTAAGCTCCTTATCATTGAAGCGCCTTCTCGTTTTTCTTAGGAAAACGAGTAAATTCTCACAGTAAAATGTGGTGTGTCTGCCTGGTAGTACAATAGACCAGTATTGAGTCTGAGTGCTCCAGTGTAGAAAGTCTCGCACCCCGAAAAAAAAGTGCCAAAGGGATTGAATTATCATACAATGGTTTTAAAATAACTTTCGAAATAATAATTTTTCCTTTTCTTTGGGTGATAACGTCTTATCATTTTCAAAATCAAGTTTATACAACATTCCCGTAGAATCATATTTGATGCATTTAAGATCTGTAACTTGGGGGTCACCCGTTTTGTTTGCTGGTCTTATGAATCTATAATAATTAATATTGGAAAAGTTTTTAAAGAATGTGTGGTCTACATAAATCACTTTGTGCGGTTCTGGAATAATTCTAGCGACTGCAATGATTCGAATAAAATCAGCAGGAACGTACATCTCATTGGATCTTTTTTTTTCTTTCTATTGGTCACTGGACAGATTCACACTCCATCTGAGTGTGTCCAACAGTTAGATACTTTTGATAAATTGTCGTATTATATTTGGTCGTAATAAATTGTATAAGGGTAGCTAAGTTGACATTTCGATTTTGTGCGCTACAACCATCACTAAATAGAACTATTGGTATACTCAAATCACAATAATTTTCTAAAACATGAGAAAGGCAGGAAGCAAAATCATTTGAGTCAATTCCACCTTCTCCTTCATGCCATACATAGAAAAATCTTCTGATGTTTTTAAATTGAAAAATGTGAACTGATGCACAGCAAGCTTTTGCTTGAAATAAGTTGATGATGCAGCTATAAATGGCACCAATTGAACAGCTTGAACATCTAAATTAACTGCATTTATTTCATTCTTTAAAGCTTTATTTTTATCAGTATCTTTCTCCAACCTTGCTTTATTTTTATTATTAATATGTTCATTGGATGTATCTTGGTCAGTATTTCCATTCTTGAAACTATAGCATAGATCACACTGATCTTTTTTAGGCTTATACAGCCCAATATTAAACGAGTGTGTTATTTTTAAGAAGGACAAATAGGATGATTTTTCTTTTCATTTTGCGGTATGTTTTATCTATGATGAACTGTTCATACATTTTTTAAACATCTTTAAAGGATGTGTAACTAAAATCTAAATATTCCCATCCGTTTTTCGCCTGCAGTAATGAGATTCAAGCTTGGGCAGGCCTGTTAAAAAAGCTTTGACATGTTGTTGTTTTTTTATGTTAATCGCTGAAACTTTCTTTCTCAACTTTTCTGGTTTTAGACGTATTTCATGACCATTGCTTTCTGTAATCCAATTTCGTACTGTCCATTCTCCTAAATTGAATGTTTTCAAAAACATTTTCTTGCAGACAACATTTTCAGTTTTCAACTGATATTTCACAGATGCATTACGTCTTGAATTATCACATTTATTTGCACGACGAGCTGCGTGTCGCTTTTTTCATCACTCTTTCGTTGTTCCCAAGTCATTTTTTTCCAAAAAGAATGAAATAGTTCTTTCCTTTGGGGTTTTGTAATTTCAGTACACTTAAAATACTTGCCTTTTCACACTTACTTGATCTACAACTAGGTTTAAGCACACGTTTTTCTCTTCTTTGTTTTCCCACTACTTGGCCTTTTATTTTTTTAGCACTGTAATATTGTTTTCCTTCTTGCCTATGGGACTTTAAAAACACCTTGGACAAGCCCACTCCTATCACAACTCCAGCCGCCATCAAGGGACCACCTACACCGATCTACCTTAACCGATTCGGCACGCTATGGACACTGGCTGATTGGAACAAAAGGCTGGACAAAATTCAAAAAGACGATTCATTCGTCATAAAAAGCGCCCCCCGGCACGCTGACGCCTCTTGGTTGAAGAACTATTTCCAGCAGAAATTCTCTATCACCATTGCCAAGTGTCAGAAGATTTCCCCGGCGAAGTCCAATAGTAGCAGTTTCAAACTCGACATACCCTCGAAATACAACTGGCTTTTTTGGAGTCCCTCCAACGAAGTGAATTTGGGAGATATGTCCATCGCGAAATGGTCTAACGCAGGAGTTGTTCGGCCTAGGATCGGATCCAATAGCATTAAGTCTAACATTAAGCCTACTAAACGTAAGTCATATAACCCCATGTCCAACACTAACCTCGATCCTAACTGGAGTTTCAAAGCTGGAACTTTTCCATTTTTCTCCCCTCAACTCCGTCAACCCATTCCCATTTCTCAACCCGCCCCCAAAATATCTACTCCTTTTCGCTCCCATAATTCCTCTAAGTTGTCATCTCCTCACAGTTCCTCCACTCGACCCACGACCAACTCGACGTCACCAGGGCTTCAACCAAAACGGGTGTCTTTTAATTTGACCCCAAACTCCACTGACCCTTCGAGACATACTTCAACTTCTGCTACAACTTCCTCCAATTACCCGAATTTCGTTCACTCCCATATTCTCAATCCTGCCCAGACTTCCCATGTTAACACGCCAACCCCAACCTCTGAAGCGTTTATCGATCCTTTACTTCCCCCAACCATCAAACTAACATCCAAATTTGTTAGCCCTACGTCCTCGAACAATGACCTCGACGGCCGTTACGTTATGGCTCGGCTTCGAGATCACAGACTCTTTGAAAACGTTCGCCTATACCTTGCCTACTTGCACGACAAGCCTGAATCGATCTGCATTGACGGAAAGACCAAGACGAATATTCAAATCTCAATTCAGAAAGAAGGCCTCCCAACTGATCCTACTGCACTCCGTGATATTTACACCCGCTTCCATGAAAGCTTTAACATTTCTTCTACTAATGTGGCTAAGGATCTATCTGCTTTTGCTTCTCATATTAACTCCAAACGTATCTCATATCTTCAACGTAACCGAGTTGATCACAATAATTTTTTTCGTCCCTAAATCACCTTTGGCCGCCTCAGATCTGAAATTGCCTCTATCCTTCTACTATCAAAACGTAAGAGGATTACGCACCAAAACTCACACAGTTTTCCGTCGTACTCACACTCTTCCTTTTGATGTTTATGTTCTTACCGAAACTAATCTTTCCCCGAATATCTTAAACCAAGAGTTGTTTCCAGCATCTTTCAACGTCTTTCGTGATGATAACGTCACTTGTCTTCTAGACATACTTCCCTGCCGTGGCGTTCTCATTGCAGTTCATAACAGCTTGAACTCTTCCATCATCTCAACATCAACCTCCCCTCTTCTAGATTTTGTTGTAGTAAAAATCTCGCTCGTTAACCGTTCTCTCTACGTAATGTGCTTCTACATACGTCCGTCTCAACCCATCGAATCCTACCAACTCGTCGTGGATGCCATCGACCATTTACTTGATACTTGTAAGCCAAACGATGAAATCATAATTTTTGGCGATTTTAATCTCCCTAATCTACAGTGGAGCTTATCGGAAGATCAATCTTTCTTCGTCCCAATTAACCCGATATCTAGTAAGGAATGCCTTTTTGTCGACCGCGTAACCGATTCTGGTATTTGTCAAGTCAGTGGTGTTAAAAATTATATGGGACGACAGTTGGATCTTGTTTTCAAAACTGACCCTGTAAACTCCTCAACCATTGAAAGTTCTTTACACCTTTCTACTATTGACGCTTACTACCCTCCTCTGCTCCTATCTTTCTTTTATCACCCCTCTTCCCAATCCCTGCCTCCAACTAACCTGTACTCCTACGACTTCCACAAAGCTAACTTCCGAAAGATCAATGACTTTCTGAGCAGAAGCGAACACAACTTCTCGAACTTATCCGTTGATGAAGCTGCCACCCGTTTTTATGACAAAATCTTTAAATGCATTTCCTTATTTGTTCCTTATTCGCGGCATAAAATCTCACCATCTTCACCTCCATGGTATAATAGGAAACTGCGTTCACTTCGTAATAAACGTAACAAACTATGGGCAATCTATCTTCTAACCAGAACTACTACAGATTATTCGAATTATCTCGGTTCGTACTTACAGTTCTCTAACCTTTTTCACTGTCTCTATCAACGCTATCTTTCTGATGCTCAAGCTAACCTCATCAAGGACCCACGGTCATTTTTTCATTTTGTTAATTATAAAAGGAAATCTGATGGATATCCCTCCTCACTCTTGTTTGAAGGCGAGTCCTTAACGGACCCATTTGTAATCGCAAACTCTTTTGCTACCGTGTTCAAGCAGTCCTTCACTGACGACTGCCCTGAACCGGATCACTCTTACTTCAGTTATCTGAAAAACTATACCGTTGGCCCATTCATTTTACCCACCTTTGACCATTCCATGGTGTGCGACAGACTTCTTCATCTCAATGATAACCAACGACCATACCACGTCGAGTTAATCGGTTCTCGTCAGATCACCGTAATTAAACGACGTTGGGCGCGGTTAGTACGTAGATGGGGGACCGTTTGAGAACAACCGCGTGTCGTTGGCCAGTCCCATCTACAGAGTTGAGGTAGATAATGCATACGTGGTATCACAATGGACCTAAATTGGTCTAAGTGTGTCGGCTTCTGCCGACAGCCACATAAACCTAACCTAACTCATCTTAATGATGAATTTGTACCCGGCCCAGACGGCCTTCCAGCCATTCTTCTCAAAAAGTGTTCTGCGATTCTTTCACCTTTCATTGCCAATCTCTTTAAACATTCGTTATCTCTTGGGAAATTTCCTAAAATCTGGAAAACGTCCTTCATTTCACCTGTTCACAAAAAAGGGCCAAAGAATGACGTATCTAACTATCGACCTATTGCCAAGCTGTCGCATTTACCCAAGGTTTTCGAAAGTATGATGTACGATTCATTATCCTTTCAGTGCAAGTCTCTTATCTCCCCCCTTCAGTACGGTTTCCTTAAAGGTAGATCCTCAACCACCAACCTGGTTGACTTTGTCTCCGTTACACTTTCTGCTTTAGAAAGTGGCAATGAAGTGGATTTAATCGCTACTGACTTCAGTAAGGCCTTTGACAAAATATCTCATCGTTTGATTCTTTTCAAACTCTCCTTCCTTGGCTTCGATCCCCCACTATTGAATTGGTTTTCTTCTTACCTTGAGAACCGATCTTATAATGTTCGTTTCGGTCACATATTGACGAGATAATCAATAAAGCTAACTCAGCCCTTGGTTTCGTCAAACGGTGGTCTAAAGAATTTACCGATCCCTACGTGACAAAATCACTTTACATTACCTACGTCCGCCCTCTCCTAGAGTACGCTAGCCAAGTGTGGGCACCATACTACCGGGTCCACATTACAAGAATCGAAAGCATTCAACGTCGATTTCTCCGTTTTGCTCTTCGTGGGCTCCCGTGGAATAATCACCTTATCCTTCCACCATATCACGAACGCCTTAATTTAATAAACCTTCAGACCCTTGAAAAAAGAAGAGATGTGGCTGACATTCTGTTTATACATCGTCTTCTCACTGGCTCCGTTGATTGTTCCTATCTTTTGAACTACATTGCCTTTAACACTAACCCTCGGAATTTAAGATCCCCTCCTCTTTTCTACCTTCCCACCATCGCACGTCGTACGGCTTGAACGAGCCGATATCCCGTATGTTGCAGAAGGTCAATTCTAACCACCTCCTCTTTGATTTTAATCACTGCACTTCCTCCCTCAAATCTACCCTCCTCCACCCCTCACCTTCCACCTAATTAGTTTTAAGTATTCGTTTTTAAGTCCTAGCTGTTAGTCTTAGTGTAATTAGTTTTTAAGACCTAAAGCTTGTATTAAGCTGAATAAATGGGGTTGTATGCCCCCACCAAAATTAAAATTAAATATATCTTTTTGCAATATTTTTCTGCCACTTATCTGGGTTTCCCTGCCCTTTCTTTCTTCTTCTTTTACTTATCAGATTGGAGCCTTCATCTAATTCATTGGTGCGGCTATCAGAATGGTAGGAATCATCAGAGTAGGACGTTGTAGAGGGTTGAGTTGATAATTCATCAATAGAATTTCGACAATCATTTTGCTCAATAAATAGTCCTGTTTGATCATGTAAGATCAGACCTGGGTAATCCGATGTAGGAATATTTTCTTCGGCTGCACATTCAATGATCTTAAATTCACCTGTCGTTTCATCCAAAACCAAAATACGTTGAGCCCAAATGGTTGATTCCTTGTCCAACGAATTTTCCCTTGGTCTAATGTACATTTTAAAGAGCATTTATAATAGAAAAATGTAACTGTGCTTACCATTCCATTTTTTTGTAATTGGTATGTATCTAAAATGGTTTTGTAATTGGTATACATACTTAAGGAGTTTTAATTTTTTTTTTTTTTTTTTTATAATTTGCGTGCGCTAAAGGGATTTATTTTTCTGTAGTGACACAGTACCCTTATAGTGGAAACCACAGCGCAGCCATTTTTGTTTGTTGCTGTAAGTAGCTCCCAGCAAATGATTCATTTCCTATTTTTGGGTGTTACTTACTGTATGAAAGAATAGAAAGATAGGAAAGAAGTTTGGTGCGATGAAATTTTTTCTCCACAGGTGGCGCCTAAATTGCTTTATGGAGATCTGTTTTTGTTATGTGTATTCAATTTATAAAAATCATGGGCCTGGTTGGGATTCGAACGCACGACCTGCCAATCACTTACTGAATACACTTACTTTACTTTACTTTTAAATTCATTTTTATTAATTATTAGCTTATATCAACTTACATACTAGACAAAAATGATTAAATCTAACTTAAAATTAACAGGATACTTATTCTAGATTATTGATCCTTATGCGGACGCCCTAAACTTAACTCTATCTTATAATTATTGCCTTTCGGCCTAAAAACTATTTTACGAACTAATCTTACATATTATGTATTCATCGAGAATTTTTTTTAGAAAACTCGGCATCTTTATCAACTTTTATATTTTTATATAAAAAAACAAATTACAAAGTACCTACTCTACTTACTTAAACTACTTAACATATTCTAACTATAATTAGGATTCTGAGCACTCGTTGCATTACGAAACAAGTGGTCAAAATCCCAATTGCTTTCCGAGCGCCTGGCAGTCGTCAACGTTCACACGCGCCGCCGTGAGCTGACTGATGCCTTACAGAATCAATCACCTCCCGGAAGCACCACCACAAGTTGGCGAGCCCGGCCCCTCCCAGAAACGCCCTAGCTAACTTTTTTTTTTTTTTTTTTTTTGTCGGGATGTGTGAAACTTTCTGCACTGGAGCACTCAGACTCAATACTGGTCCATTATACTGCCAGGCAGACACACCACATTTTACTGTGGGAATTTACTCGTTTTTCTAAGAAAAACGAGAAGGCGCTTCAATGATAAGGAGCTTAGGTTTACAGCACTCACCATATCCGCACCAAATACCTGCCACCTGATACGAGCAAAAGCAGGACAATCACAGACGAAATGTTCCGCAGTGTCGTCGCTTTCTCCACAGGCTTCGCAGTTGGTGGTGTCGCTTAGGCCTAGCACCTTAAGGTGTTTGGCAAAAGCGTAGTGTCCCGTAAGAACGCCAGTAGTCTGTCTGCAGTCTTTTCTGTTGAGAGACAACAAGAATGCCGCGGATTTCCCACAGACGTCGGGGAGCATTTGCTTAGTCTGTCTGCACCCTGGAGAGTCATGCCAACGGCGATTGTGTTCATAGGAAACCCAACCGTCAATGGAAGCCCTGACCGAGGACGCAGGCAGACAGATCGCTGGTTCAGGTCCTGAGAGGTCCCCCTCTGAGCCTTGTCTAGCAAGTTCATCGGAGATCTCATTTCCCGTGATCCCGTTATGACCCGGGACCCAGACAAGTTTAAGTGAATTCAGCCTTCCGACCGAATTCAGAGATATCTTGCATTCACGTACTATTTTGGAGGTAGTTAAGGGTTTGAGTAAGGCCTTAAGCGCAGCCTGACTGTCGCTACAGACGCAGATACTTCGCCCCCTCCACCTGTTCCTCGTAACATAGTCCATGGCCATTAGGATAGCATAAGTCTCTGTTTGGAAGACTGACGCATGTTTGCCTAACGGAAAGAAAAGTCTAACGCTATCGCTCTCCACGAAGACACCAGCACCAGATCCTTGATCGGTTTTGGAGCCATCCGTAAAGATTCGACTGCATTCCCTTCCAGGTTCAGAGTCCGGCCAGAGCCAGTCCTGGACGCGAGGAAAGTCGACCTCGTATTTGCGCTTTAGCCGAAGTTCCGGTGTCATCGCATCAGACGGCATATCCATAAGACAGGAGTCGAAGGACAACCGTTGCGCAAGTTCATCAAAACTCCAGTGCGAGTTATACCAAAAGCCACCTCTTGTAAGACGTGAGATAGCCTTGATTGTACAGCCCATGATGTAAACATCAAGGGGCGGAAGGTTCAATAGTGCATCTAGGCCGGAGCCAGGCGTGCTGGGGAAGGCCCCCGTGCAGCCGAGACATACCTGCCTTTGGAGTTTGGCAAAAGCAGCAGTGACGTATTTACGTGAAAGCTTATTCCACCAAACAACCGATGCGTATGCTATAAATGGTCTTATCATAGCCGTATAAATCCATAGGACTCTTTTCGGTGATAAGCCCCATGTCTTGCCGAAAATGCCTTTGCACTGCCAGAAAATAGACAGCGCCTTGGCAGTCTTCAGCTCAACATGTTTGGACCAAAGAAGTTTGCTATCCAGGATGACTCCCAGATACTTTGCTTCATTGGAGAGTTGGATTGTGACGCCTTTTAGCACTGGCTGAGTCAACCCGACCAGCTTCCTCCTTCTCGTAAAGAGAACAACCTCAGTTTTAAGAGGATTGACCGAGAGCCCATTCCTAGTGCACCATTCGTCGATCACGTCAAGGGCCGCCTGCGCCTTGGCGCATACAGTCGCTAGGCATGATCCAACAGAAAGCACGGCAACATCATCCGCGTACGCCTGAGCGTAAATATTAGAACTGTTGAGTGCGTTCAACAGAGAGTCGACCAGCATACACCACAGCAGTGGAGACATGACGCCGCCTTGCGGGCAGCCTCTGTTTACCCCCGCCATAACATAGCGGCCACAATCCGCATCCGCAACCAACGTTCTATTCATTAGCATTGCTTTAATCCACAACACCAATGGTTCGTCTACTCCGTGTTGTCTGGCGGAGCTGCACATGCTATCAAAAGTCGCATTGTCAAAAGCACCCTCAATATCGATGAAAATGCCCATCGCGTATTCTTTTCTGTCAAGCGCGCCTTCAATTCTACCAACTAGATTTTGGAGCGCAGTCTCGCAGGATTTTCCGCGTTGATAGGCATGTTGCATCGGAGATAGTGGGTGCAATCGCAAAGCACCTTTGCGCACGTGAAGCTCGACCAGCCTTTCCAAGCTTTTCAGCAAGAAAGAAGTCAGACTGATTGGTCTGAAGCTCTTGGCGAGCGAGTAGTCACTTCTGCCAATTTTTGGTATGAATGCCACTCTAACTGTACGCCAGGGTGTTGGAATGTATGCCAGTGCTAGGACAGCGGTGAAGATTTTCTTCATAGTCGGTAGCAGCTGGTTTGTACATTGTTGCAGCATGGCTGGGTATATTCCGTCCGTACCAGGCGACTTGAAGCCGTCAAAAGACGCAAATGCGTATTTAATGGCCTCGTCCGTCACCACGGCCTTCGCAATATACCAGCTACGCCGAGTTGTTTGTCTTGGCTCACTCATAGTCTCGGTAATCGGGGCTGGTTGTGAACCAATTGTAATCTGGTTACCCGGAAAGTGAGACTCCAGCAGATAACTAAGAGTTTCCGCTTTCGTCTCAGTGAAGGTGCCATCAAGTTTTCTAAGTGAGTCCAGTTTGGCTGGTTTGCCCTTTTTCAGAACTTTAACCAACCTACTAGTTTCACCCAGCTTTTCAATCTTTTCGCAGAAATTCTTATAAGAAGCACTTTTCGATACCCGAATTAGCCTCTTATATTCCTTCTGCTTCGATCGGTAGAGATTCCAGTCTGTCTCTAAATCAGTCTTGAGTGACCTATTTAGAAGCTTTCTAGCTTCTCTACGAATTCTTTGCAGTTCCGAGCTCCACCAGGAAACCGGTGTTCTGCCAGGGGGTTTGCTTACTGGGCACGTCAGTTCAAAACAGCTAGTAATGGCACTATTCAGGTCTTGAACAGCTTCCTCTACCTTTTGTCTCGTCCTGAGTTTGGTTGGAGTTTTGAGAGTTTTCCCTAATTCCTCCCTGAAGCGTATCCAGTTGGTTTTTCTCGGATTCCTCCTCTCCTGCAAAGTTATGGCTTCGCATTCGATTTGGAATTCGATATATCTATGGTCTGAGAGGGACACCTCCGAAGAGACCCTCCAGTTAGTAACCGCCTTAAAGTATCTATTTGATAAAGTTAGGTCGATCACTTCCTGTCTTCTTGACGTCACAAAAGTTGGTTGCGAGCCAACATTGTTGATAGTAAGATCAGATGATAGAATGAAATCCAGGAGATGGTTTCCTCGCATGTTGCATTTGCTGCTGCCCCAAACAGTGTTTTGAGCATTGGCATCACAGCATATAACTAGGCCCATCTTCCTGGTGTCGCAATAGTCAATGAGTTCAGCAATTGCCCTCGGTGGTGGAGGCACTACCGAATCATAGGGGAGATAAGCTGACGCCACGATGAAGGTCTTCCAATTTCCATTCGTTTCGTAGCTAATGGCTGCAGCAACCAAATCTTGGCCACAAAATTGTCCAAGCTTAGTCGCTGAGAAAAGGTTCGACACAGCAAGACAAGCCCTTGGTCTCTCGGACCGCTCGTCACAGAGTATCGTAGTGCCACGGACACCTCCAAGGCCACAGATGCGATTTTTCCACACCCATGGCTCCTGTATGGATATTATGTGGGCTTTTGTATTCAACACAGAAAGCTTCTTACTGATGAGTGCAGTAGCAGCCTTGGAGTGTTGAAGGTTAATCTGAGTAAATCCAATCATTGGAAATACATCAGTCATACTAGTGGAAGGGCACGCAGAAGGTGCGCGCGCAGTTCCACCGACAGGAGTGCTTGAGGTCTTCTTCCTCCGTTTGTTCCTGTTCGAGCTATTGGAAGGGGAGGCAGCGTTGGTTTCAGTCAGCTGGCTGGTTTCGGTTGGGGTAACCTCTGCCGACCTGCATCTCTTTTCCGTCGCCGCCGGGGAAGGGCAGTTCTCAGCGCTTGCGCCTTCAACTGGCGGTGCAGTTTCTTCGCGCCGCACGATAGCCGCCTTTCTCCTTTTCCTCTTTCGCTGGCTCTTAGATGGACGCTGACCAGTGGACGCCGCCTCTGTGGCCCGTTTCACCTGTTCGGTTTCGCAGGCCTCGTCGGCAGCATCACACCTATCGGCTGTCTGTCTATTAGTCTGAAGATTAAGCGTATCAGGTTGAACCTCTCCGCCACTTTCTTCATGTTTCCAGCCCAGTCTAACGAACGTGTCGGAGATAGAGCTGCAGGAATCTTCGGAAGCAAACCTTTTCGCAACTCGAAGGTCAACGCCTGTACAGGCGGGGGGTATATGTATGTCGGTTGGGGCCTCCAGAATCCGTGCCCCGACCGTGGTCGAAAAGACCACGGGTGGATTTTCGCCCATGCGAGTACCACCTGGAGTATTTGAATCATTAAGTTGTTCCTGCATACTTGTTTTTTGGTTTGGTTCGCGATAGAGCTTTGACGGTGTATAAAACGCCGCTATGACTCTAAAACCTCGGATCACGAACGTATCGTACCGAGGTCCCCCTATCCACCACCTGGGGACGCGCCTGGTGGGTAACCAACCCGACAGCCCTAGCTAACTTAGTCTATCTTACAAACTAAGAGGATGTTACCTAGAGTAACGCACCGTCTTGGGAGGGCATGTTGAACCCTCCACCATCAAAAAGCCACCAAAATTCGGCAAATTGCTTTTCCGTATCGAATTTATCCATCTCCGCTAATGCGGTACTAAAACGGAGGAGCTCATGAGCATTGGCGACGTTCTCGCCGCGGATGAGCCGGTTATCTCTCGCGCTGCGGAAGCGGTGGTATAATACCGGGATACCATCCCTCGTCTGTACCAGCCCTTTTCCATCAATATGGATAAATGCCTCCGGCGGGACTTACTGAATACACTACCATCGCACCATTGCCACCTATCTATTTGAGGTAAAATTAATCCAGAAGTTCTCTCAATGTATAAACAGGAGGCTTAAGTTGACTCGATTGAATGACCACGTGCAGCACTCTATTTAAACATAAACTTAATTAATGCAACAATGTGAAAAAATGCTACCAACTATCTACGGTATCTAGAGCTGTCAATGGTTAATCATGCAAAAACGATAAACAGCATAGTAACAATAATCTACAGAGTATGGGAGCTGTTATTATTATTACTAGCTGACCTATTGACCCTTATTGCGCCCGCCCATTTTAAAGGCAGACCGGTCTTAGTTCCAATAGAGATTTTTCTATTGACGTTAGTTAATAACGAATTAATACTACGCAGTATTAGCAGCTAAGAGGGTGGCGACGGTGTAGAGGTTAGTGTGTTGGCTTGTGACCCGTGCGGTGCAGGTTCAATCCCCATGGGGAACAACAACATACGCCACCCAATCACATGCCTCTACACCAAAAGGAGGATTTCTGCCTGGTAGTACAATGGAACGTTACCGAGTCTGAGTGCTCTGGGATTTGGATTTCCTTTTTTTAGAAAAAAAAAATAAAAATTTAGCAGCTAAGGCTTACGACATAACTTCGATAAAGTAGTTACTAGGTTTTCATCGACAATCAGCAACATGAATGTAGTTACGAGGAAGAAGAATTAACTATAAAATATGTTAATCGTGGTATTTTGACAAAAAAAATTGTCTCTATATATTTTGTAAGGGATTTCCAGTGTTGTTATATAAAAAGCCGATCTTCGTGAAAAAATTACATACGAGGTTAACGCAGAAAGGGAACAATAAGCTTCTCTGTAATTTACATATTCTCCCAGTTCCATCCAGATAACCTTTTGGTTGACGAACGTAGATTTCTTCTTTAATATCTCAATTGAAATGCAATTTTCACATCAAACTGCTTAAGAAGTAATTGTTGATGTGCCCCAATACAATTAATAGCTCTAATAGATGAAAACTTTGCAACTGAGCTAAATATTTCAAAGTAGTCAATACCGTACTTCTGGCTAAAACCACGAGCTACAAATCGTGCTTTATAACGTTCAGCTTCAATTTCGGTTTCCGGTTTCACTTGTTAAACCCATTTTGTATCCACTAACTTTCGATCTTTAGGTAAATCCACCAAAATCCAGGTATTGTTCCGTTGAAGTGAAAAAATGTCCGCATCCATTGCTAATTTCCATTGATCCGATTCATTACATTTAACTGCATTTTCGAAATAATTCGGAATGTATAACTCAGCAAGATATACAAAACCTTCTTCAATGTGGCAATTAATTTGTCTTTCCTTATCTCTGGCCCTACTTCTCAAACGATCCCTTATAGTTATACTTTCCCGTCCTTCATCCTCTCTACCAAGATAAGCTTCTTCATCATTTGCCATCCCTTGACCATCACCATGTATCATTAAACGTGCAGCTTCAACGATGGTACGCATCTCACGTTCGGCACTACCATTCTGTTATGGGGTGTACGGGACTGTCTTTTGATGAATAACACAGTGCTGAGTCAGAACATCTTGTACACCCTGAAAAGGTTGGCTGCTGTTTTCTGTACATACATGTTGCCATGTTTTAGCAGCTTTTCCTCCGTGAAGCTCTTATGCAGATCTTAGTTCTGTGCGGATTTTGCGAAAGTGAATATAGGATCATTTCAACTTCTCGTGCGTTTGGCTTTGTTTAAGAATTTCCTAACCCTGATCCTTTGGGGTCCCTTATTGATGAAACAAGCATATCCATCTCTAAAAAGTCTACCATATTATACTTGAGTATATGTTTCAAATTTCCACCTATCTCGAGTGGACATAGTTGTATCGGCATTACTATATTGATGTTGATCACGAATATAGTAACTTTTAGGGGTAAACGGGCAATAATCAGGTATGTTACAAACTATGAGTCAAAATTAATATACCCTTAGAATAGGATATAGAAAGACCGCTAGATAAAAGCCTAAAAATTAGAGCTCTCTCTTACACGGATCATCAAATATACACTGGCGATCACAAGGATGAGGCCATACATTTTGCAATCGCTTTTCAGTCTGTATACCCTGTTGGAAGTTTTATACCCACAAACTTTTACTACCTGTGAACAGGTACATATTTTCCCACCAGTAAGCTGGAATTTCCCAAGATCAAACAATGAACTACTTGAAATATAAAAAGATGCGCCACTAGGATGAGGCCATTGCGAATATTTCGGTGCAAGAGTTCACATCAGCGATTTTTTTCAATCAATCAAAAAGGACGCACGCAGAAGCAACAACATTGCGAGAAAAGCGGGTTAGTCTACGGCTTGCCTCAAATTCTACTCTACCAGTGACTAAAATAAGGGCCAACAGCGGAGTATCAGCCAGCATAGTAACGCTCCGAAGGATTATACGAAAAAGTGGTACTATACAGAGAAGAAAACTTAAAAAGAAACCTGTTTTGAGGAAAGTACACGGAAAGTCGAATGAATTTTGCAAGAGAACATGTCGTTTGGAGCAGTGAATGGAAACGCGTTGTCTTTTCGGATGAACAAAAGTTAAACCTTGACAGCCCCGATGGTTACAAATTTTATTTCCATGATCTAAGAAAGGAGGAGCTTATTTTGGAAAGACATCACAGCCGTAAATCAGGTGTAATGGTGTGGGGAGCAATTACCCACTATGGCACAATCGAGTTGGAGTTTTTGTCCACAACAATGAACGGAAACAACTACAAATGTTTGCTGGAACGGTCATTTCCAAAACTGAAAAACATTTTCGGACCCCTGTCATGGATATTCCAACAAGACAATGCTCCTATCCACACTTCCAGGGTTGTTTAAAGTTGGATTCAATCAGAAGACGTGGAACTTTTGCCATGGCCGCGCTATTCTCCGGACTTAATCATAATCGAAAATGTTTGGGTATGGTTTCTCGTAAAGTGTATGAAAGCGACAGACAATTTAAAGACAAGGACAATTTAATCGAAGCTATTCGTGATGCCTGGAGTCTGGGCCCAAATGTCTCTTAATTATTTAAAAAAAAAACTGTATGATTCGGTGGCTGACGGCGAATCTACGGTCCGGGCAAAAGCGATCATAACCCTTTCAATTAACTACATTTCTTCTGGTATGCCTGTGGAGTTTGTCGGTTCGACCTCCGCTTTAGGATAACATCATAGCAATTGCCAATCAACTGCTGGTTTTGTTGCATTTGTGTGATCCAGACAGTTTTAGGTCTGACTTTTTTTTTACATTTTGGACACGTGCATGCTCCTATTATTGATAGTTGTTTGATCTTCTTTTTACAACACCGATGATCTCTAGCGTGTGAACCCACGGATTTGCATGCACACTTGCAGGACAGTTTCAAGATGTTAAATATGTCGCTAGGCTCACCTGGACGTTAAAATTGCCTAGAAGTGATTAATCCCCTTAGTCGTCTATCTATTTATCGATTTTGCAATAATCTTTTAATAAATCAGTTCTCCTTGCTCTAGAATTCGCTCCTGTTTTCCTGCAAACGTACCAGCTGTCACTTCGTTTTTAATTTCACATTTGATATTGACGTTGTCGGAGTAGCTATCTACTAAGGTGCATTAGGTAAAAGATTATCGATAGGTAATCAAAAGTTTAAAAAAAAGAAATTGTTTATTAAAAGTTAAGGTAAACGTTTTGAGAATATTTTCGTCATCAAACTTATTGTTGGCATGTAAATTTCGACTCTTGCATTTTCGTTTCGATAAACTCACTCGTGACCCAAATTACGCACGCACGCGGTCATGAGTTTTTGAAAAACGCACACGCTCGTGAGTCAAAAATGACCAGTGAGCCATTTATGAGCTCTCTTGGGTTAACATTTTCATACCTTGGAACTATATCTCCGAACTGGGACACCCTGTTCATACATTTTAGGTTAGGTTAGGTTGATGTGGCTGTAGGAATAATGTTCCCTCTTCTCTTTAAACCAGTTTTAGCATCTGATGAGGCGTATTAGACTTCTGCTGTCAGTGTTAGTTAGATCATTAAATCGTTGTAAAAGAAATCACCCAAGTGGAGTTTTAGTTTCTGAAAAACCGTTTAAATACACGCCAAGCCTTATTCCATGCATGCCTATTAGATATTGTCTAGTAATAACAGCTACATTGCCCTTATATGCAGTCTGTTTAGACTTTACATAGATCAAACTCTTAAAGCAATCGTAGACATGTCGCTAGACATGTATTACCATGAGTTTGAGTTTATCTCGGGAACCTTTTTCAGGTAACATAGGTAAAGTTGTTCGACACTTGGCGTGGTCACCAGATAAAATAAATTTGAAATTATTACAATAATTTGATAGTTTTAAGTTTAATATGGTTTGGCCAATGGCCGTTTACCAGATTGACAATTTATTTAAGCTTAATTATATAATGAACTTATTTGTTTATTTAAAAGTCTCCTCGGCGAATACGTTGTCTATATAAAAGTGCGGTTGACATAATATGTCAACCGCACTTTTATATAGACAACAAATATATTATATTTATATAATATTTCCCAGCCTAATTTTGCATACAGGACTTCCAAAGTGTCGTCCCATACCATCGAAGTACCTCTAAATTACCTCACACGCAGAGTTTAAAGAGACTGATTGCAAGAACTTCATGGTAGCTTCGCTGTCAGAGAAAATGCGTATATCTTAGGCGGATATCACGTTTTCCTTTAGCCAATATAAGACTTCTTAAATCGTCATAATTTCCGCCTAGAACACGCTACAATTATTGGGGAGACGGAGGTAGACATTGAGATTTAGCTTGTCTGCGAAAACAACACCAGATATCACGTCATTTGTTTCGGATTCGTCAGTGTAAAAATGAATCTATTGATCCTCCCAGAAGAGCCTGGAGAGATGATAACTTGGAATTCCTTTCGAAATTGTAACTTTTCCGTGTTTCTTGGAAGTGTCCTGAATGTATGTACTTGGGATATTGACTTTTAGGAAGCTTTAAGGCGGACAGCCGTACAAGCAGCCGTCTGCTGAAAATGACGAGTGGTGTCAGATGAAACAGAGTGCTCAGTGCTGCGAAGGGGTCAATTTAAAGTGCTGAGCTGATGCAAAGACAATGTGATCGCTGGAATCAATCCCAATTGATATTTTGCAAAGTGCTACCGTAGTTTTCCTGATTCTTTTTAAAATGTTAGTTTTCCATATCTTAATTGAGACCCAAATATTTTGGAATTTAATATTTTCTAGAGAAATAGTTCAGTTTTGTGGGTGTTAACTACAACGGTGTGTCCATCTATATAGTGTTAGAATTTTTGTAAATAAAATGTTTAAAACAAAAACACCACAACTCAATTTTTTATAATTTCACTTTATTACTTTTAGTTTTTTAATTGTTCTTTTCTCAAGAACACAACCGTTCCATACGAACTCTCGATAAGAAGTGTTTTTCCTCCTTCATCGTTTTCTAGGGCCATATCGTAACATCCCCCTCGAATACATCTGTTGTTGACATTTGCTTTGCACATCATGTCGCCTCTGCACTGCCACATAAAAGGGTCGATTGTAATCTCTGCTGGCAATCGGTTGTTTGTTGTTTTAAAATCCTTCGAATACCTCTGCTTTAGGTATACGAAAGGATCGACGGTTCTTATCGTTTTACCAAATGGTTGTTTGCTATTTTAACATCCTTCGAATACCTCTGCTCTAGATAGCAAATGGTTGTTTGGCATCTTTGATACCTCCGATACCTACGAAAACGTTGAATTGTTTGTCGCTAACACGGCTTACCTGACTCTGGTGACGTACTCGGCACCTCAATCTGTGTCTGGTCATCTGAAAATAAATAAAAATGTGCATTATCCCAAAAGGGGTTTGTCTGCGGTCATATTGGACCACAGCCACCTCAAGATTCCATTTCCAAAGGCTTAAGGACAAAAACATGAACTTAAGTAAACGAAGTCTGGTGCGACCGCAGCCACCACCTGGCTCTAACTCTAAAGGTTAAGAGACCAATTAACAAAATCGTACTTACTAGAACTCTTGTGGCACCACAGCCACCACCCGACTCTAACTCTTACAGCTTAGAGACCGATAAATCTGGTGCGACCGCAGCCAACACCTGGCTCTAACTCTAAAGGTTAAGATACCAATCAATAAAAATCTTGTAAGACCACAGCCACCACCCGGCTCTAACTCTTACAGCTTAGAGACCGATAACCAAGTGCCAACATAGAACAAATTTTGTGGGACCGCAGCCACAACCCGGCTCTAACTCTTACAGTTTAGAGACCGATAACCAAGTGCCAATACATACAACAAATCTTGTGGGACCGCAGATACCACCCGGCTCTAACTCTTACAGTTTAGAGACCGATAAACAAGTGCCAACATACAACAAATCTTGTGGGACCGCAGAAACCACCCGACTCTAACTCTTACAGTTTAGAGACCGATAAACAAAATGCCAACATAAATGAAGCAAACCTGGCCTGATTCCAACACCTGTGTCATCAGCATCCAAGAACTCCAGAATTTCCTTCATATCGCAGGAAGCAGGATATCGACTACTGCAAGGGCCATAACCTCAATTGCTCCTTTGACACTTTGGTTATGATATTAGTGCCAACTTTCTTAATTTCATAAAATCCATTTTATAGACATCTTAATAGTTCATAGTGCCCCAAGAATTCATACTCGCTCCTGCTAATGTGCATGTTTGAATCACGATACCTCAAGACAAGATCCCCAGGTGAATACGTGACGTGATCGCTTCTTTTTCGATTCAAATCCACCATACATCCTGGTTCAGGAAACTGCTTTTCCGCTACGTGTTCTCTGTTCAGCTTTCTATTACGAAGAGGAGATAGGTCTGGAGATATATTCGGCAACAGCACTTGGTTCAATGGTGTCGAGCTTTGGATCCCCAGAAGAAGCTGTAATGGCGTCACACCTGTTGCCTTTTGCATGGTTGTATTTAAAACCAATTGATTTTTCCTCAAACCACTCGGCAATTCTGCTTTAATTTTAGTCTCGATTCTCAAAAGGTTCCTAATGGTTCTCATGTACCTTTCGAACTGTTCATTCAATCTATGTATATCTGGTGTAATGAAGTGATACTCAATCTGCCATTCACTTAGATACTTCGGAAACGTAGTATTTTTAAACGATGTACCAGCATCCATGATTATTTTTCTCGGCGTTCCAAGCAGCGACAGAAGAAGTTGTAGCTTTTCTGGGGTTTCAGCCGTGGTAACAGTCTTCATAGGCATCAAAAAACAATATTTCGTAAAGGCATCAACTATGACCAAAACATGCTTGTATCCATCAGATGATATCGGTAACGGTCCTAGACAATCCATATGTAAAAGGTTTGAAAAGGCTGCTTTGGTTTTTCTACCGTAGCCCTACAACGGACCTGTCCTAGTTTTTTTTTTTTTTTTACCGCACAAATAACGCAATGCTTAAGATAACTCTTGATAAAGTTTCTGATCCGAGGAAACCAAAAGTGGTCTGCCAGGCCCATCAACTGTCGGACTTGCTTCACATTTTTAAGAATAGGAGACTCAATTAGTACTTGAATTTTGGCATAATTACAAAAATGTATACTGCGTCGCTTCGCTATAGCCGACTTTGTAAAACAGTTGGAAATGTCGTGACCCAGCTTAGCACAAAAAGAACAAATATCATCATGACTTGGTTCCGGCAATATCATTGGTTTAATCGATGTACTGCTATCCTCATTTACCTTTGTACGTTTAACGCGACAATTGGCTTTGACATGTCCCAATTCCCCACACTGAAAACATTTCTTTGCTGAAGTGCTTGCGTCCTTCCCGTCACATACCTTTCTTTTTAAAACTGACTCACGAGTTCTCAGCTCACTAAGGCTCTTTCTACACGACGGCTTGGGAAAGCAGGACAAAAGAACTTAAAATTCACGAATGGTTTTGCAGTTGGCTTTCATCATCGTGTTTCGGACATCGAATTCAGCTAAGTCATGTATAACAAGTTCCAAAAAATCACTTTCACTCCAATTCGCCCGAAGATTTCTCAGCATTGAAGATTTTTCGTGGACATATGTCTCGTAGGTGTTCACACTGGAACTTCTAAATTGTGCCGCCTCTTCCAGAAGGCGGCCCAGATTCCTTTTTGGTGGGAATGCCTCTTCGAAATCTTTCCTGAATGTCACCCAGTCCCTGACGTCGGGGTTCCAGCGCTCATACCACCCCTTTGCATCTCCCAATAAAAATCTGCCAACTCGGGCCAACGTTTGCAGATCCGACCACCCTACTTCAATTCTGATTAATTCAACCTGACTCACCCATTTATAGGACTCGTTAACTTCAGGTCTGAAGTGAGGAAGATCAATCCGGTCGTCCGATCTCTGGGACTGTAATGCCTTTATTAATTCGATAACTATTTGCGCAGATTCTCCAGTTACACTACCAGATACACCCTTAGCAACACTCTTAGGCACACCACGTTTACGAGACATGTTGTCCATTTTTTTCTTTGTTTTTTAAGTAAAACTTCTTTACGCACGCTTGACTTGGGGGTAAGCTGGTGAATGCGACACGGAAGTGTAGACCAATATAGACTTCCGGCATGACATAAGTATAGACCAATGTAGACTTCTGGCGCAAAGTGTAGACCTTAGGGTGTAACGGAGGTGTAGACAAGCGTAGACTTCAGTGATGGGACTTTGCTCTGCTAATCAGTGATGGGACTTTGTGGAAAAATGTCCGAAGTAGATTTGTTATTTCGTTATATGTGCATTTTCCAGTTTTAATTATGTTCAATTTTAGAGATTATTTTGTCCTTACGAAACACCGGGAAGTTGTGTGGAAGTAGATTTGTTTTGAATAATTGAAAGGTCCTTGCAACAACAAAAAATGTCCTTAAAAGTCGAAGAAAGGATATTATTTTGAAATGCCATTAGAATCCACACGGTTTATCTGTGTTCAATGTTATTTGACTAAAAGGTCCTTGCAACAACAAAAAAGGTCCTTAAAAGTCGAAGAAAGGATATTTTTACAAAATGCCGTTAGAATCCACACGGTATATCTGTGTTCAATGTTATTTGACTTAGAGGTCCTTGCAACAACAAAAAAGGTCCTTAAAAGTCGAAGAAAGGATATTTTTCCAAAATGCCCTTAGAATCCACACGGTATATCTGTGTTCAATGTTATTTGACTAAGAGGTCCTTGCAACAACAAAAAAGGTCCTTAAAAGTCGAAGAAAGGACATTTTTCCGAAATGCCATTAGAATCCACACGGTATATCTGTGTTCAATGTTATTTGACTAAAAGGTCCTTGCAAAAACAAAAAAGGTCCTTAAAAGTCGAAGAAAGGATATTTTTCCAAAATGCCGTTAGAATCCACACGGTATATCTGTGTTCAATGTTATTTGACTAAGAGGTCCTTGCAACAACAAAAAAGGTCCTTAAAAGTTGAAGAAAGGATATTTTCCAAAATGCCGTTAGAATCCACACGGTATATCTGTGTTCAATGTTATTTGACTAAGAGGTCCTTGCAACAACAAAAAGGTCCTTAAAAGTCGAAAAAGGATATTTTACCAAAATGTTTGTTGTTCCTAGCACCCCTAATTCAAATAACATTGAACTCATATATACCGTGCCGTTTCTAAAGACATTTTGGGGAAATATCATTTTTCGGGTTTAATTATTGTGGCTCCAAGGACCTCTTTGTAAAATAACCTGATGTAAAATAAAAGGGACATTCAATAAATTTTTATTTTAAACGCAATATGCATAATAAATTCCAATAAATTATCACCATTATAGCAAAATAAAAAATTTTGATTTAGTTATTAGTTATTACCCAGGCAGCTAAAAAGCTACAGATAAAAACTAACCAAGTTTTAGTTGTCATCCGCAACTAACTCTGGCAACCTAACGAGCTTAGTTACACAACCTGCAACTAATAGCTAATAGTAAAATTGCACCAAATCGATTGCATTTTTAGCGCAACTAATTTAACTACGTTAGTTACTTAGTTATGGCGTTATCTACATAACAAATTAGGTAGCTAACGCGCAACTGTTTACAACCTACATGTTTACACATGAAATATACCGTGAGTGCAGCGTGGCTCACACCTTTTTTTTCTAATTTCTAATAATTCTTTGTTTTGATTTTTACAGCAAAAGTAAACAAATTCATTGTATGTATTTATATGTAATATTATACATTTTCATTTCAACATTATTACAAAATTTCAATTTGGGAAAAACCATAAATTATTGAAGTAAAACTTCTTTACGCACGCTTGACTTGGGGAGTAAGCTGGTGAATGCGACACGGAAATGTATATAATATAGACTCTCCCTTAATGCTCATGTGTAAATATTTTCAGAATTCGCCCACTGACACGCCCACAATTTAAAAAAAAACCAAAGTTTGAGCTAGGGAGCTGAAATTTATAATTTAGACTCTCCGGGGGCCTTTGATGCTCATGTGTAAATATTTTTAAAAATTCGCCCAATTTTCAAAATTCGCCCTCTGATACGCCCACATTTTAAATTAGATGCAGCGAAAGAAGTTTTACTTCACTCGTGTGGTCTTAAGCACACTCATTTTTATACCCTATTCTAAGGGTATATTAATTTTGACGTATAGTTTGTAACATACCTTAATATTGTCCGTAGACCCCTAAAAGTTACTATATTTATGATCAGCATTGTACAATTAATGCACAGAGTCACCGTACAAGGCATGCTAATTGCACATACTCATCAAAACCAACATCCAGAGGTTCAATAAAAAGGGGCTGCTGGCTGAAGGACCGGATTGCGAAACAGAGAAGTAAACCTAGTTGCCGAAGCACAAGGAATAGTAGATGTGTTTCAACAACTTTTCCAGATACTGTTGAATAGGCATCACGGGCAAGAGGAAAGCCCACGTTCAATCACCGCCCAGTATTGAAGAGATTGGCATAGCTTTACGAAAGCTCAAGAACAAGAAGACCGCCGGGTCTGGCAAACATCAGCGGAGCTCTTCAAATACGGAGTTGATGCTTTGGTATATCAATGATATATGGGTGGAAGAAAGCATGCCCGAAGACTGAACTATTAGCTCCATGTGCCCCATCTACAAGAAAGACAAGTACTAGTATAGCTCCGGCACTGCAAATCGATGATAGACCACCCGCTTAGTCAAATCCACGAAAAGACCAATGAATTCCAAGTCGAGACCCACCATCTTTTCACCGGTTTTAAAGCCACATATGATAGCATTCACGGTCAGGAGCTCTACGTAGCGATGGCCAAACCAAAACCTCGGATTCCGGCAAAGAGATGCGCTATCAAGTGACTTCTTCAAACTTGATCTGGAACAGAAAGCGAACAATGCAGGTCTCAACACGGAAGGCACTATTTTTAACCGATCAGTCCAACTACTGGGATACGCGAACCATATCGATATCATCGGCCGATCTCAGCGTGCCGTGTCGATTGAAGAACTGGCGAAATTGGTTGGCCTTTAAGTCTACGAGGACAAATCGAAATATATTTTTTTGCAAAACGTTCCTGTTGATAGGAGCAACTTCGTGGTAGTAAGTGAGTTCACCTCTCACCCTCTTAGTAAACATCACCGTACAAGGCATGCTAATTGCACATACTCACTGCACATCAAACGAGCAATGTTGCTGAATCAGCAACTATATGTTCCCACAGGTAGTGAAGTTAGCGATTGTAATGTATCATATTTTTAAGATAAAAATATCTGAAGTTGAGTTAGAATAAATACTTATAATGTATCATATTTATAAGATAAAAATACCTCAAGTAATTGCAACATAAGCATAAAATAATGCATAAATAGCTAATAAGTTGGACAATAAAGATTAGATTAAGTTGAATACCAAACAAGCAACAAGTCTCATTAAAATAGCTATCCCCCACCAGCGGTAAGGTGGCTATTTGATTAAGTGGACAATACAAACTAGTATTGGACAGTACATTTGCTACCCCCCACCAGCGGTAAGGTGGCTATTTGAATAGTGGACAATACAATCTAGTATTGGACATTACAAGCATCGATAGTAATGGCGATCCAGCCATGTCCGTCCGTCCGTCCGTCTGTCGGCAAAAATTAGGCCTTTAAACTGGACCTAGAGAGCTGAAATTTTAACCATATACTCTCTAGGGTCCCAAAATAATCAAGTTTACGAATTTTTGAAATCCGCCAACAAAATCAAAAAAAAAAACAAAATTTTGGAAAAAATCGAATTTTGAGCTAGAAAGCTGAAAGTTTTTATAAATGATCTATGACTCCTAGAACTGCTCGGGAAAAAAATTTTCAAAATCCGCCCACTGACACGCCCACAAATAAATAAAACAATTTTTTTGAAAATCCAAAGTTTGAGCTAGGGAGCTGAAATTTATAATATATACTCTCTAGGGGCCCTTTATTCTCATGTGTTAATTTTTTTAAAATCCGCCTACTGACACGCCCACAATTAAATAAATCAATTTTATTGAAACACCCAAGTTTGAGCTAGGGAGCTTTTTTTTTTTTGAAAAATCCTTTAAATGTTATATAACAAAATGTGTAGAGCGTTCTTAACAATTCAACCATACTTAGACTTTTGTCACGCCCACTTATGAGGGATAGGAATAAGAATAGGGTATCCAACAATTCGCCCAAGCGGACTGTAGGCCGTCCCTATGTTTTTTTTTTTTTTTGATAGTCAAAAATTTTGTATGCACTACGTCACTTGTGTTGTCCGTTTTAGTGGCAAAATTTCACAAAGCACATAGGCCAATCCCACTTCTGATGTTTTTTATAAATTTTAATTTTAATTTTTATAAATAAAATGTTTAAAACAAAAACACCACAACTCAATTTTTTTTAATTTCACTTTATTACTTTTAGTTTTTTAATTGTTCTTTTCTCAAGAACAAAACCGTTCCATACGAACTCTCGACAAGAAGTGTTTTTCCTCCTTCATCGTTTTCTAGGGCCATATCGTAACATTGTAATCTCTGCTGGCAATCGGTTGTTTGTTGTTTTAAAATCCTTCGAATACCTCTGCTCTAGATAGCAAATGGTTGTTTGGCATCTTTGATCCCTCCGAATACCTCTGCTCTAGATAGCAAATGGTTGTTGTTTTAGGGAAAACGTTGAATTGTTAAGAGCGTTTTGTAGGAGTTCTTGTAATGTGCAAAGGTGCTTTCCGGCAACGGTAATAGCAACGGCATCCGTATAAACGTTCACTCTGCAGCCTTCCCCTTCCAGGCTTGTCCGTAGTTCATTTATTACAAAGTTCCAGGAAAAAGGGAAAAGGACGCCAGCTGCTGACACATCTTCTGGCCGGTGTTCAAATAGTTTTGGGTTCATAATCCGCCTGGAAAGCAGTAGATTAAGCAACTCAACAAGTGAGCCAGCCAGCTTCAAATCAACGGTGCGTATGCGATCGCAGATGTACTTTTCACTTTGGCTATGAAATATTGCGTATACGCCTCCAACATTAACTTCTCTTGTATTCATGAATTTATATAACAAAAGCAATTAATTTGAATGCATTTTGTTCTTCGGCTGATGGACGTCATTAACAAACGACTTCAGCGGCCTAACTGCAAATGTATGTTTTGCATATCGTACAAGGCGTAAAACAATATTCTCTGCTGGTTGTTGGATGTTAAGGAAAATATGATCTTATTTTGCGAAAAGAAAATTTAATGAGCTGCTGACCTCCACTGCAATATGCATCCTCAAGTGAATTAGTGTCAGCATTTGTTTTCCTTTTGCACAATGGATTCTTTAAAAATATTGTTTTGACAAAACGACGTTGGACAGACATACGGAACATATCCGCCACAGATCTGTTCATTATTAAACGAAATGCATAAAGTAAGAAAGTAAGCCTTGTATTGACGCAATTCATTTTTAGCGTGACAAAAATTTGAAAGCGCAATTTGTCCTTAAAATAAATGTGGTATTCAGTTATTCAAAGAAAAAATTTGATGTGTGAAATGAAAATCTGTCATAGTTTCTCCCAGCAAAATCTGTCAATCATTAGACATATACTCGTATAATTGTCTTGGCAATTATACCAGTCCGTACATAGAGATGATCGAGTGGCTAACAGGGACTTCCTCTTCGTTCTGGCAAATAAATTTGTAGAAGTCATCAAGCGTAATAAGTTTGACATTTAACCAAAATAAGCACGCTTCCAAGAACATTGCGACTTGCTTCGAACATGTTCTTTTCCAGTGATGAATTTTGCCCAGATTTTCCCTATATTTATACTTTATGTATTTTAATGCTTAGCAATAGTCTTTGTATTTAGAATGTGTCTCAATTTAAGAGGAATAGCCGAAATACTTTTTAAAGCATTGAATACATTTGTATTTATTTTAATATATTTTAAACGTTTACACATTCTCAGAACAAACGCTGGCTCTTACTATTTTCCTGTTTGCGGCTAAGTTCAGAGCTGAACTCTCCAACGAGAAGAAGATGCGAACCGCTCAGAAAAAGAAATATAGTGTTGGACGCCTTGGCCGCGACTGGAGTATCCGGACTCTAAAGAAAACGCATGAGCGAGAGATTTTCCGCTGCGCGTTTACCTTCTACAGATTCCACCAATATGTGGAGCCGATATCGCTATCGGTATCAGGAAGATTAAAGTGTGCTACGATTAAAACCAACATCCAGAGGTTCAATAAAAAGGGGCTGCTGGCTGAAGGACCGGATTGCGAAACAGAGAAGTAAACCTAGTTGCCGAAGCACAAGGAATAGTAGATGTGTTTCAACAACTTTTCCAGCTACTGTTGAATAGGCATCACGGGCAAGAGGAAAGCCCACGTTCAATCACCGCCCAGTATTGAAGAGATTGGCATAGCTTTACGAAAGCTCAAGAACAAGAAGACCGCCGGGTCTGGCAAACATCAGCGGAGCTCTTCAAATACGGAGTTGATGCTTTGGTATATCAATGATATATGGGTGGAAGAAAGCATGCCCGAAGACTGAACTATTAGCTCCATGTGCCCCATCTACAAGAAAGACAAGTACTAGTATAGCTCCGGCACTGCAAATCGATGATAGACCACCCGCTTAGTCAAATCCACGAAAAGACCAATGAATTCCAAGTCGAGACCCACCATCTTTTCACCGGTTTTAAAGCCACATATGATAGCATTCACGGTCAGGAGCTCTACGTAGCGATGGCCAAACCAAAACCTCGGATTCCGGCAAAGAGATGCGCTATCAAGTGACTTCTTCAAACTTGATCTGGAACAGAAAGCGAACAATGCAGGTCTCAACACGGAAGGCACTATTTTTAACCGATCAGTCCAACTACTGGGATACGCGAACCATATCGATATCATCGGCCGTGTCGATTGAAGAACTGGCGAAATTGGTTGGCCTTTAAGTCAACGAGGACAAATCGAAATATATTTTTTTGCAAAACTTTCCTGTTGATAGGAGCAACTTCGTGGTAGTAAGTGAGTTCACCTCTCACCCTCTTAGTAAACATCAACTCCACGAATGACACCTTTGAGATCCGACGGAGAAATATTCCTAGGAAACCGTTTCTACTTTGGTTGGCAACACAAAGAGTTCAAAACTCCTTACCCGGATGAGCAAGTGTAAACCCTGCCCAGTGCTGAAACTGCCAGTTCTGCTTTATAGCGCCGACTGCTGGACAATAAACAGGAAATAAGCTCATACTGCGTTTTTCAAAAGATAAATATTCCGTCAAATGTGGATGTAGTTATAAAAGCTGAAACACGTCAACTACATTGCCTCGGCCACTACCAGCAAAAGAAAAATAGTGCTCCAGCGAAGAAGGTCGTCGACGTCCAGCCCCAGGTTCGAAATGACAAGGAATGCAGAACCTCCGTCTTACGGACCAAACCAACGCGGATATCAGAGCGCTTAGTTCGGGCAATTGGAACCAGCAAAGAAAAGTCCTATCAAAAGCACAGATACCAATGTCCTTGTAAGAAAGACCGATCGGCTGCAGATACAATCAATGCAATCATCGACGAGAGGAAAATGTCCTGGACAATCAAATCGTTTGTCCCATTCAAAGCACCAGGAGCAGAAAATATTCGACCCATAATCCTTCAGAAGTCTGAGGAAGCTACAATCCCGTGGCTGAGATGCATCTATTCGTGTCATTTGAGGCAATGCTATGTTTCTAAGGCATGGCGAGAGGCGAGAGGCGAGGCGCGAGGGTAGTATTTATCAAAAAAGCACAGAAAGCCCTCCACACCACAGAAAACAACTTAAGTCTGTAGACCTCATTCTAACATAAAATCATTCAGAATCAGCGATGAATGCAGCGCATTTCAGGCAGAATCAGCTGCGATCACTGAGGCTGTCAAAAGATGAAGAAGAGCAAATTAACCGACAAACACACCACCATATACTCGGACAATTAAGCGGCTATGAAGGCCATGGAGTCAGCAGAAGTCAAGTCAAGGGCGGTGTTACACAATGCAGAAAATACCTAGACGGGATATCAACCGTCAGTACGGGGTAATGGGTTACGGGGTATAAAGACATTCCGGGTAATGAGAGCGCAGATAAACTGGCCAGGTACGGATCGGAGATGAATGATTTTTTGGCCCTAAAATCCACAACAACTCCGCTGTGCGCAATATCACGAAATATCGACGCTGAATCCATGAGATGAACAAACTTACGCTGGACCAACCTCAATACATGCAAACACACAAGGGAGCTCTGGCCAGCGGTTAACTAAATGAGATCTAATTCCATGGTCGGGCTAAGCCGCAAAGATATTCGCACGCTGACGGGAGTCCCACACTGTGTAGTGGGCCTAAGCGTGGCACGCATGGGAATACTGCACAACAATTATTGCTGGAGCTGCAGGGACGTTGAAGAAATAGAATCAATATGCCACCTACTATGCGAATGCCCTGCCCCTAGAACTTAAAGATTGAAGATTCTTGGCAGCTACTTCTTTGAGGAGCTTAACAATCTCATTGATATAGAGCTGAGAAAATTCCTGAGTTTTACATATGAATCCGGGTGGTTCTGGTACATCGAATTATGGAGCTGTTAAAACAGCGGTTTCTTTTGTTTCTCTTTTCAGGCCCCAACATTTAAAAGAAACCCAAAATGGACAAAATGGACCCAAATTGATGTTCTAAAAGAGCCGTGACACCAGTCACAAGGGCATCCATTCACCTAACCTAACCTAAATATCTTTCTGTGCTGTATCTCAAACGAAAGAATGTACCAAATGTATTTAGCTAACTTATTTTCATCTCAGCATCTCATTCAGAAATTCATAATGTCGACTATCAAAAGAATCAAAAAATTATCATTAAATCGTCTCCTTTAGCAAACATCAAAATACATCTCTTACGTATTTAAGTGCGTCACACAGCTATATACTAACAGATGGTAAGAAATATTTTCGAAACAAAACTTACCCAGATCGTATTTTCGGGGACAAAAAACAATTTTCTGTAGAAAATTATCATGAATGACACCGATTTGCGGACTTTTGTTAACTCAGCTCAACACGTGTCCAATTTGTCGATCATTAAAATATATTTTCAGTTTCACTCCAAGCCAAGCGAAATGATATCGTAAATTATTCAAAAAATTATTTCCGCCGCGAAAACGTGGAAGATTTTGTTTTTGTTCTTTTTTAAATTTTTGAGCATCGAATTTTTATTTGCGGTCAAAAGAAACACCATACACCAAATGCGTCATTATAATCGCTCAACAAATCCAACAATATTTTTGAACAATTGCCAAAAAGTCGAAACGGAAATAAATTAAGAAATTCATATTATGAAGCATGTGTCTTGGTTTTGGGGTGAATTACTTAATTTGTTGCAGTTAATTTTTTTTGTCTAATGCATTACTATGCATTTGTTCCGAAAATCAGTAAAATATTTAGAAACAATGTTTCGTTTGTTTTAGTTTATTAATAAAAGATTGTGCGATTTTCTTTTGTTACATTAATATTTGATTTATTCGGTTGTACTCGTATATAAAATTCGGTCTGATGAATCTCAATGTTATGTCGCCCATTAGTCTCTTGGAAGGCGGATGCGTTTCTTTTGCTCACCTTCGGCACTCTTTATCCGCTTCCGCATGTGTTTGGGTAGAACGCGAAAAACTTCAGAATCAATTTGGACGGGCATTGAGTTTTGACGCATTGAAAACCATTTGACTTTTTCCATTTTGATGGTCATAGCTGAAAATGTAAAATATTAAAAAGGCAACAGCAGTTGATTAATGTGAGCTTCTTGTTGGTGATTGTATGACAGATGTAGAATTTTAATGGAGGCTGTTGACAGCCGTCATTTTATTTGAAGTTTACATTTTTTTGCGATGATACTGTTTTAAAGATGTTTATATTGGAATTGAAATCATAGTGAATTTAACTCTTAAACTAAAGTAGGTAAAAAAGTTACCTAGTGCTAAATTAAATTTGATTTTTAACTTGATTTCAATTCTAAGCTATTGTGTTAAAAAATGTAGAAAGTTCAAAGTTCGAAGATGTATGCAGAAATGACCCATCATAGCTCTTGTTCTCTTTGGAATGGTTCAGGAAAAGAGAACACTAAATGCTGGAGTGTTGGATCACAATGAAGTCGCGTTTACATAGTTAAAATTAAATACAAACACAACCATCAGCTGTCCCACACGATGTGCGTCAAATTTAAAAATGAACCGATTTAATGTACAAGCATTTTTGTATGTGTATAATGACAGATGAACGTGTCAAAATGATCGACAATTCTCCATTATCCTTCAAGCTGATATGATTATTATACATATTTCGTATATATTTACATCCCTGAAATGCCGCTTGGTTGCACTAAAACAAAGTTAGGTTTAAGTGCCGTATGCATTGCAGATGACATTCTGTAGGTAGGTTAACTTAAAAAGGGGCTGATCTCTATGCCTGGATAACTAATTCGAAAAAGGAAGTCGAAAGGGAAAACCTAACCATGCGTTTTCACCGCAAAATTTGAGCAATTTGTTTAACTAATTTCTTCTTCGATTTGGGGATACTCCCTCACATTCACATATGATATGATCAGTTTATGTATCCATATATCAGTCTAAATATACGATACAATATTCGTAGATTAAGAAGAACTAAAACCCATGAACTTATATTTTGAAAATATATGAGAACCCGTATTTAAATAAGAATACCTTCTCAAACGCAACTGAACGTTGAAAATAAAATCATTTGTCGATCTTCTTAGATTGGTCATGATTATGAGGTGTTTTTAGTAAGGTTAAAGTCTCACACTACCCTGGGTTTTAACCCCATTGTGTCTTTCGAGATTTTCACCTTCACTAAAAAAAAAAAAAAAATATATCAGTCTGAGTATTTTCGCATGTTTCCTCCGAACACATGGTTCAGATATGAAACTTTCGAATGTAATAAGTAGATCATTGCTTTATTATAGAAGCTATATATCTTATGGTCGAAATGCGTTAGATACTATATGCCCCTGTATGTTTGCCTGATTTGTTCTCAAATAATACTCTTTAATTAAGCGTAGAGGTAGTTAAATGACTATTACCTCGCAACTGTCTAACTATCCTCTCTTCCTTCCCAACCAATCAGCTTGTCCTGGTGACCAATAAAATCTCGCTCGGTTCTGCCTGCCAATAAGAATTTCGGCATTGTGGACAGCTTCTGACTAATTTAGAATTGATATTGCCTTAAATGCTGCCTGAAAATCGATGCAGATGGCGATCTCCCTTCCAGATATGCAATGCATCCCATCCGCATTACTTCTGCTGCTTTAAGAAAAGCCAGAACTTCTGACTGGAACGCTTCTTGTACTATTCGCTTGTATTGTATGCTTTTCGAATAAAATACATATATTGTTTATATCCTATTCTAAGGATATATTAATTTTGACGCGAAGTTTGTAACATACCTTAATATTGCACGTAGACCTCTAAAAGTTACTATATTTATTATCAGCATCGATAGTAATGTCGATCTAGCCATGGCCGTCCGTCAGTCTGTCGGCAAAAATTTGGCCCTTTAAACTGGACCTAGAGAGCTGAAATGTTAACCATATACTCTCTAGGGGCCCGAAATAATCAAGTTTAAGAATTTTGAAAATACGCATTAACGACTATAAACTCAAAAAAAAAAAACAAATTTATCGAAAAGATCGAACTTTTAGCTAGAAAGCTGAAATTTTCTGCTCAGGAAATGAAATTTCTAAAATCCGCCCACTGACACGCCCACAATCAAATAAACCATTTTTTTTTTTTTTGAAAAACCAAAGTTTGAGCTATGGAACGTTTTTTTACAAAAGCTTCGTTTTTTCGATAAAATCCTTTGAATGTTATATAACAAAATATGCAGAACGTTCTTAACAGTTCAACCATAATTGGACTTTTGTCACGCCTACTTATGAGGGATAGGAATAAGAATAGGGTATCCAACAGTTCGCCCAAGCGGTCTGTAGCCCGTCCCTATGTTTTTATATTTATTTAGAAGGTACAAACGGCCCATACAATATGGAGGCTGCAATTTTGACTTAGCTAGTGAACTTGCTTTCATCCGTGGTAAATCGTGCTCCGTTTCGTACGCGTTTTATGTCCATAAATTCGAAGTCAGTTAAGAAGAAGGGAAGAATTGGCAAGTGGCAAGTGCCGTGACGTCATCAGAGCTTTGTGAAGCTTTTTTTGAACTTTCAAAATACTGGTCTCAAGAATCAACATTTGGGTTTCAAGGATCAAAATCTTGGTATCAAGGATCAAATTCACGGTAATTAGGATGCAAATCTTGGTAACTAGGATCAACATCTCGGTCTCAAGAATCAAAATCTTGGTCTCAAAACCAACATCCCGGTCTCAAGGATCAACATTCCGTTCTCAAGGATCAACATCTTGATCTCAAGGATCAAAATACAGGATCAAAGTCCTGATGCCACGGATCAAAATCTTGGTCTCAACGATCAAAATCTTGGACTCAAGTATCAAAATCCTAGTCTCAAGGATTAAATTCTTGGGCTCAAGGATGAGCTTTTGGAGCTTCTATCTGGATCGGACACATTTATTTGTATTCGACATCTGGCTCGCACTTGGACCATTTCTGTGGAAGGCGTAAATGTCACCTGTTCGCATCCTTAGGATTTTCTTGTGAGATGGGGATTTGCTGCTATAAAGGGTTGCACAGAACTGCCAAAAATAAAGGGAGCAAATTGTCAAATATGAGGGTCGACGGATAAACAAAAGAGTAACTGTCAGGTGTGATAGGTGTGATCTACCATAAGCCAAAGTAAATGTATTGACTATAAATAAGAAAAAATATTCAACAAAGCTATTCAAATCAAAATTCCAAATTGTTAATTTAAAAAATTTCGTTATTGAACAGGAGATCTAGGGCACAATGGGTTTCTATGAATTGATTTTTCAAAGGAATCTCCACAGAGCTACTGATGATGACTTGCATTGTTTTGGACAAATACCTACCTAAAAAGATAAATGCTCACATGAAAAACTATGAATATCCAGTACAAGTTAAGGGCAACTGAGGCTTCAAATGTAAAAATAAATTTAAACCTGTTCTAATGCAAATCTCGTCGGAAAACGGAAAAGTTGGAAGTTCTTATGTGTCAAATCCTGTGGACTATATAATTTGGCATAATGTCAATTAATTAATGTTTTAATTTACTTGTTTTCTTAAGAAAGACTAGTAGGCGCTTAAATGATTAGGAACTTTGATTTACAGCACTCACCACATCACCTTAAGATGCTTGGCAAACGCGTAATGGCCCGTAAAAATGCCAGTAATTTTCCGGCAGTCTTTTCTATTGGGAGACAACAAGAATGCCGCAGATTTTTTTACAGACGTCGGGGAGAATTCGTTTAGCCTGTCTGCACCCTGGAGAGAATATAGTCCATAGCTATTAGGATAGCGTAGGTCTCCGTTTCGAAGACTGACTCATGTTTGTCTTATGTGTCTCCACGAAAATACCTGCACCAGATCCTTGATCGGATTTGGGGCCTCAATAGAGATGTGTTTTGATACCACTATTCAAGTGACCAAGGGTGTCAGTTTGTGTTTCAAATCCATCCTGTGTAGAATTGTATAGTGTTCTTCGAAACAGAGAAGGAAACCTAGTAACCGAAGTACAGGGCATAGTAGATTTGTTGAAGCAGTATTTGAAGCAGCTATTAAATCCGCATCATGTAGTGATAGGGCAAGAAGAGAACCCATGCCCAATCAACGAAGAACCGGTTCCATCACCTAGTATTGAAGAGGTTAGCATTTCTGTTAAAATCTAAATAACAATAAAGCTGCCGGCTCTGATGGTTTATCAGCTGAGCTTTTAAAATACGGAGGTAATATTTAGGTATGGGTGGAAGAAAGCATGCCCGATGACTGGACTATCAGCTCCATATGCACATCTACAAGAAAGGCGATCCTATGTGTTGCAAGAACTATCAAGCATATCCCTGCTAAATGTAGTCTATAAGACTCTATCCAACGTACTGTGTGAACGTCTCACGGCATACACTAATCGGTACGTACTAGTGTGGCTTTCAGCCCGGCAGATCGACAACGGACCGAATCTTCACACTAAGGCAAATCGTGGAAAAGGCTTAAAAATTTCCGATGGCTGAATTCGGGATACTGCAAAACTGATGCAGTATGGAAGCAGCTCTTCCGAACTATCTCAAACCTGCACCGGATTTCGGCAAGGAGATGTGCTGTCATTTGACTTTATCAATCTTGTTCTGGAGCAGATAGTGCGCAGGTCAGGTGTCAACACGGAAGGCACTATCTTTAACAGATCCGTCCAACTACTGGGATACGCGGACGATATCTTTATCACATGTGGTCATTTGACCGATATCATTTTTCAACATATCTAATGTCTTTAATTTAACACCTTCAAATAAACATGTCTTGAAAACAGAGCCCATTTTTTTCATTTCTAACAAAATGGCTGTCAATTCACTGATTTTTAAAACAAATCAAATCAAACAAATTAATTAAACTCGAATGTAGGTTAGGCACGCTATTTATGCTTATTTATGTTTTTAAAATTTTTAAAATAGAAAAGATATAAGGAACGGATCAAATTACGAGTACCAACCAACATTGAATTTCCTCATTTCAGTAACGGATTTCAGTGCCATCTGGCTTTCAATCTTAGCAAACTATGCTCAGTTGTGAGTTCACTGACAGTCGACTCTCTCACGATTGCTCTACTGCAAAAATGTTGTTGTTGGCTGGCTTGCACTGAGACGTTCGTTCAGTCTCTTTTCAGTCAAGTTGGATTTGTGTATTATGCTTGTATGTTCTTATCAGATTTTCTATAAGGGTGGTTATTGATGATCGTTCCACTTTCATTCTGGACTATCGACTGATTTCTCAAAAACAGTAACTGAAGTTTTTTATTCTAATAAATGATTTCTCGAAATAGTAACTGAATGATTTTTTGGACTATCGACTGAGAAGAATGTTTTACGATTTTACACAGAAGAAGGTTGTTTTGCACTTTGGAGTTACGGTATTTGCAATCTGTGTGAGTGGTTTAGCTTGATAGATTATTCTTATATTTAAAACGCATTTTGCTTGCTGGCTGTTGCTTTGCTCTTTCGTGTTTTAGCGTGTTTACAATATATTAAGTGTTACACTTTCCAAATTTGTCCTTTATACAGTGACTTGTAGGCGATAAGTAATATTGTATAGTAGGTATTGTACTTTTTTGCGAAAAATTATAGGTCTACATTTGGCAATATGCGTCACGGATTAAAAAGATCGCTTGCATCGGAGTTCTTCCAGAAGACAGACGTTCGTTGGTGTTCGTTGCAATATATGCAAGGTGTTGAAGTTTTCAGGCAACACGTCTAATTCAAATGACCATTTACGCCGTAAACATCCAGGCTATTCAACAGCTAATGATGGGGGACCTCCAACAACAGTACATGTCACACAATCAGTGCCTATTACAACGCAAGAATCGGAAGCACCAGCCACTTCATCATCAACTGGTGTAGTTCCAAAGATCAAAGGAACGGTGCAGTCGAATTTATTAGTGACTGATAAACGTTCAGAACTTTCGTCACCTGAATCACAGAGCATTGACGATTCGATTATAAAAATGATAGCGACAGACCTGCAGCCACTTTCGATTGTGGAAAACGCAGGGTTTCTATAATAGGTTCTCGCGGAAAATGCAGTCCTTATATCGAGTTCCCAATCGGAAACTTTTGTCGAACACCGTGTTACCAGCAAAGTATTCGGAAGTTTGCAAACGACTGGAGGCTATAGTGTAAAACGTAATTACAATAACAGATATTTGGATATCGGATAGCAGCAGCGCGCGTTCTTGACTGTAACCATCCACTTCATAATGTATTCAGCAAATCAGCCGCTTTGTCAAATATTACTGAGCAAACACGCGTTTGGCTCCTCCTACCTCCAGAGGTGTTGTGGAAACGGAACAAAGTGTATAAAGGCAGGTGTCGTGCAGGAACGGAACCTAAAAAATAGCGGTTGTCCTAAAATGCGACTTTATTTTGCCTTAATGGCGGTGAGGCTATGATCAGGATTTAATGGATCATAATCTGCGTACCGGTTCTACCTCAGAAAAAAAACGGCAGCCTTGGCATGCTGGTGAGCCGATGTCTCCCATATTTTTCCAGAACTCAGAGGGTGTCTCGTCCGGCCCAACTGCTTCTTGTTTTTTGGAGTCTTTGACCGTCGTGCATTTCTTCATTGTTAGGAACGGCTCTCGGAAAATATATCGGAGGAAATTTTCCATTTAGAAGTACTTAACAATACTGTTGCCATCTGTGTGACATTTTTTCGTCCTCCACAAGAAGCAGCTCTTGAGCATTGTTGATGAACTTTGGAGAACGGATTTCCTGGGCATTTCTCATTCTCTGAGAGGTTTTTTTGAAAATGGTTGTGCTTCTGTTCAAGCTGGTTTGGCGAAGTACGTGGATAGCCTGGTTTCTATCACCAGCAGAACTCTAACTCCCGATACAGACCCTCCACACACTTTGCTGCTTGAATTTGAGTGCACTTTCTGTTTGCGAGCCTCGATGTCTGTGTTGCAATTCTAGTCAAGCTTTTTTATCTTCATTATTAGTGCAGCACTTTGACCAAGCTTTAAGAATGCCGTTTTCTTGTCACTTGGAAATGCTTTAGCTTTTTGCTTTATTGCAAATTCGCCTTTCTCTTTCTCCAGATTGTAGCGAGTATTCCTGCCCGTCGCAGGATTAGTACCATGATAAGTAAAGTATTGGCTGTCAGGGTAGTGCGTCTTCTATTAGAATACATTTCCATAGTGTTATAGTTTTATCGAGTTTGTAGCGTACATGCTTTTTTTATTTCTTGTTTGATCGACCTTTCACGATAATGGTGATCTCCTGTAGTGTCAACCCATGGATTTGCATGCACACTTGCGAGACAGCCTTAAGATATTAAATTTATCGCTAAGCTCACCTGGATGTTCATATCCAAGCAATATTAATTATTTCTGCGAGCCTAGCGCCGCGTATAATATCTTCAAAACCGACCCGCAAGTGTGCATACAAATCCGCAAGTTGACACGATCACCGGTGTCGCAAAAGAACGATCAAACAATAATCCTCTATCTTATATATAATTCCTTCGGGGTGAAGCTCGATGACGTAATAACTCGATATATGGTAGGCCGATTTTCACGATTCTTTTTTGTTTTGTTCGTATTGCTGTACTTCAGGTTTATGCAGAAAAAAATTGCGGAAAATCGATTTATTCGCATTTTCCGCATTTTACACACCTGATTTGTATTACAATGTGAATTGAGTGAATCGAGAATTAAGGCGGCGTTGATTTGTATTACAAAAGTGAATTCTCAGGTTAATGTACTGTTGCATACATAAATATGCCTACCTTTACTATAATTCACATATGACTTTATTGTATCCTAATTACCTATCCTATCTTACGTTCAAATACTTCTTCTCACATCGCACATTTCTTTGCATACGCAATTCAAATTACCATTGCATACGCAAATATGACTCTATTGTATCCTAATTGCATATCCTATCTTACGTTCATATACCTCTTCTCACATCGCATATTTCTTGCATACGCAAATCTTCCCACGATGCAATAATTTTATATCGTGTCTTATTCGCATATCTCGCTCTATCATAATCCAAATTACCCGCATACGTGGGTCTGTCTACCTTTTATCCATCCTAATTCAAATTACCTGATTGAACTGGTCACTGCCAGCGTTCTCAAAGGTATCACCTATCACCAGCGTACGGTCACAAAATTATGTTCGTAGGCAGGGCAGACAATTATAACCAGATAGTCGATCGTCATCCGTTAGCAAAGAAGCATCTAACAATTAACCAAACAACAAATATCCAAACAATAAAACTAAATTGGAAGCAAACCTAATTAATTGTGCAAAGTGTTCGAAGAATTGTAATAAAAGTGAAGTGAGTGTTTAAAGGTTATCTGTTTCTTTTTCTTCGTAAAGAAATTTTCACCGAAAGTAGACATTTCTCGGTGTTCCAACATTTGGCAAGACGCTGTAGTAAAACAATTAGGAACAATTGTACTTACAACTGCATTGAAAATTCGCCATCAAAGACAATAAACTCACACCGATCCAGGTTACACAGGAAGTGTAACAAATTGAAGTGTAACAGTACTACGTTTGTCAACATGGCTGGTTTTTGAGTGCGACTACTGTTCATTAAATTGAATCAAGCAAAGCTACGATGCGACGACTACATCCACTTGCGAGATACTGTGAACACTGATGGAAATGCGCAGAATATTGGACAACTGGTGATTTTACTATATACTCATGTTGGAAGTTCTCGCCATATGCATGAGTAGGTATGCACAAGACGCAAGACATATGTACGCAACTACGGAACACCGGACTTATTTATCACTTTTGCGTGTAATACGAAGTGGAATTAGATTAAAAGGGAGTTGTATCATTGACAAAAACTGGAAGAGAGTCACGATATAATTGCGAGAGTATTCAAACAGAAAGTAAAGGTGATGTTGGATGTGATCGTGAAGCATCGAGTGTTCGGCATTACAAGGTGTTGGATGTATTCGGTCGATTGGCAGAAACTCGGTCTACCCCACGCACATATTCTGATTTGGCAGATAAACAAATTGCGGTCTGATGAAGAAGACCATATGTAGCGATCGCCTTGAATTAATCATATATCGCACATTCTTCAAATAACTGGTAACGTCCGTTTTGACGTTATATCAATAACACTGATGGTAACGCTTGAAGTGCGGCCCTTTTTTTGTGGCTAGTGAGAGGTCAAGTGCAAGCGCGCGCATTCATCATAGAAATCATTGGTAAGCCGCGTGTTTAAGACCTTGAAGTTTCAATAAGCAGCATTTTCAATAAGCAATTTTCTCCTTCAGTGACCAAATATCTAACTAGCGCAAGTACAGGCTACCACCATTAAGGTTTTTAACTCAAGCTCAATAGTGCCATAGTAGCTAACTGCTCCCCACACCATAACACTAAAATCGTTCTTCTTTCCTCATATCGTGGAAGTAATAATTAAACCCATCAGGGCCATCAAAATTAAACTTATTTTCATCCGAAAAAGCTACGTGACGTCATTCATTTTTAAAACTCATATGGAGCCTGGAAAATTCTAAGCGCATACACTTCCGTTTCTCGTTATATGGTGGTTTCTTTTGAATTTTTAACCATTTCAGATGTTTGGTACTATTGATAACCCTTCGCACTGTTGAAACGCTTGCAGTAACACCGGCTTTATGCTTTATTTTTGCCGCAGAGTCGCAGGAATTCGAAGCACATCTTAAAATTGCTCTTCGATCAACCGCTGCTGTTGCCGTTTTTTGGCCTCCTTTCATGTTTTTTCCGTGCGAATCTTTGCTCCTTTAAGAATAGACCACACTAGAACTTCGTCCAATTTTGTCAGCGATAGAAAGCCCGGTTGGTCCTTGGTCTTTTAGTAAATCGATTTGAGCTCTTTCAACACTATTTAGAGATTTTGATCTACCCATTTTTCTTTGAAATACAATTAATCAAACAAAATTCACTAAAAGTACTTCAACTGTTGATCTAATGTGTCAATCTTCACAGAAAACTCATAACCAGCGAAAATAATGACTTTGTGTCTATTCAGTTGACGCAAAATAAAACTGCATTTTTCCATATTGAATGCTTTGCAAGGGAACCAGGAAAAAATAGCGGTACTTTTTGAAATATTCTTTCCGATTTATTTTGTCAACATCATTTGCAAACAGTTTGCATCATCAAATGTTATATTACGGCACAAGGTTTTGAAAAAATGGATAACGTAGCTTAGAAAATGTTTGTGCTTATTCAGTTGAAGCGGAGTGTATATATATACATACATACGTTAATAAAATTTTATAATGAATTGTGAAAGTGAACATTCTTTCCTTATGGATTAATTAAATCCCAATGGCGATAGATGGGTGATGAGTGTGGACATCAAACAATGGTGACCTAAGGTGTGAACATCTATATAGATATAGTGTACTTTAGGGACTATCACAACCAACGGACAGGCAAGTGATAGTCAAGGAGTCTTGACTTCGGTCATGCACAAGGGAGGGGTAGCCTTCAGGTTGTGTGTTCGTTTCCAATGCTAACGATCACCTTCCTCCGTGTCACAAACATCTGACAACAATCACACTCAATCTTCAAACCTTTTTTTCATCTTTTCTAATCCTATCCCCCATTTTCCTACGATCTTGTCATTCAGTGCAGAGCAAACAGCACCTACCAAATTAGGCAAAGCATCATACTCGTACAATTGTCTAAGGACGATATGATAAAGTGGCACGAAATCATTTTGTAGGCAGGTAAGTGGCAGAAGATCCCCCCATCCGACGAGCTGTCGCCGTGCGACCACCAGCGTGCCACCTCTGCTAACATGGGACAAACAACACCCAGATTACCCCCTGCTTTACACATATCATATCAGCTGAAATCCCCAACCCAAAAAAGGCAGGCCTAAGAATTTCTAGATTATACAAATGCAACACTACCAGCATTCTATTAGCCTCAGTGTAGAAGTGATCAGAAACCGGTATCCCCGCCAATATTCATTGAGATCGATCCGGCTTACCCCCGGCCGACACAGTAGAAAGGCAGAAAGTACAGTAGGATTGCTATGATCGTTTTATTCCTGATCATGGCTTCATGTTAAGGAAAAAGAAGAAGCATAGGTTCGCGAGTAAAAAGGTGGCAGTTGATTGCAACATAACTTCCCTGCATCACTGAAGCCGCTTACAAAATAAATAATAATAAATCTAGTACTAGGTTCCCATGACTGCTGACCAACCTGGTACTCCCAAAATGGTCATACTAACCAAAGTGACTACAACGTAAAAGATGTGATGCATCCTGAACGTAAACACGTTGACTCGGATCAATTCCTTATTGCGCCCAAATCCAGAGCTCAATTGTCCAACAAGAAGAAGCTGCTTACCGTCCAGCGTTGGACGCTTTAGCAAGACTGAAGTAGCAAAAGGCAACAGAGTGCCTGACCGAGAGACTCTCGCCTGTACACTCAGCATCCACCACCGCCAACAATATGTTGAACTGGTATCTGGACATCATTGAAGAGGTAGGAGACATACAGTATGTTACCGACCACCAAAGAAAGAGGGTCTGCGGTATGACGATGAGTGCATCCCTGCATCAATGCAGCGACAATATAGTTGGTAAGAGAAGGAACTGAGCAGGGATAAAGGAGGAGAGTGTTAAATTAAAGTGGGCCTACGCAATCTTAGCTCATGACCTCATGAAAAACAAAGAGTCTCAAGATTATAGTATCATTTCATAAAATGCCCAACCTACGGGCTGCCGGCATCCTCTTCGAAACCTCAAGGGGAACCTAGACACCGAAGCTTGAAGAATAGAAGTGACGATGGGTTTAAGCAGCATTTTCAGCCGCTTCTGAATGGTTATCGTGTAGAGAGATTGATAGAGAAAGAAGAGAACCCAAATCCTGTCAATGAAGAGTTTGGTCATCTTCAGGATCTATACAAGGGATGGCGGTTTTTGCAAAATAACCGGCTTTTGGTTGACCGGTTTTTTTGTACCTCCGGTATGACCCGCCTTAAAAGCTTTAGAAAAAACCGGTTTTTCGGTTTTTTGAACAGGAGACTTTTTTGAAAGCTGTTTTTATTAGATTTACAAAGAAAGTGGAAGCTGGAAGCGGTTGAAAATGTTGCGAATAAACGTCAAGCAATCGAGAAAAAATGTGTAGGTCGTGAAAGAGAATGAATATTTTTAAACGAAGGAGTTTTAAGTGTTGTCTGCATTTTTTGCTGGTGTGAAATGGCAGTAAATAACCGCCATCCGGTTATTGGATTAAAAAAAAAAGCAGAAGGAAACCGATTCAAACTAGAATCAAAAAACCACTTCGAGTACGAATGGAAAATAATGCCCCAGCTAAGAGTAGGTATCTGATGTTGTCTTCCTTTTTCCGAGCAATCAACTTTCTGTTTCTAAATTTGGCAACATCAGCCGTGAGCACAAGCTATCTTGACGTCACGGTTGCGACAAAAACTACGCACAAAGACCGGATGTAATCACCGCATTTTTGTTCTTCTTTGTCTTTAATTTGAGATGTCAATCTTAAATTCTATTTCTACAAAGCAAAAAACCAAACAGCCCTAATACTTTTCTCCAATTAGTCCTTAACGTTTCGTTCATCCACCTACCACATCTTCTGAGCAATTACAAAATATTTAATGTCACCTAAAAATAAAATCGTCTTTGCATTATGCATTTATTTGTTTGCCAACTTATTTTTCAGCCGGCGATGAGCGATTTACTAATTCAAATTCTACAACTGAAAACTGTCTTCAACCTACCTGCGTCAGAATAATTCCTCCTCTCTGTCGGCGACGGCTTTGCCGTTGAAGTTGTCTGAATTATGTTCTGATGAATTGACAAAGTGCCGCCGCCAGTGGTGGTGGCAGGGGGAGTGCTTTTAGCCGGATCCACCTGCTTGCCATTACCGTTGTCGTCGTCTGGCGTGGAATCGTTTCGCATCGCATCACCACGCTGTAGGGTAAGACGTCTCGCTGCTAAAGTATCCTCTAAATTTGCCGGCAATTGTGCTGATTCATCTAGTGCCGCTTGTTGACCATTGACGTCAGTCTCTGATAAAGTTGAGATACTCTGATGTTCTATCTGACCATCAATGGAGAAGTTCGCTCTTTGGGGTAAAATAATTTTCTTTTCAGCCACCGATGTCAACTTGAGGGCTAGTTTTAAATCATCTGAATTCCCCAAGGCTAAGGGTAAGGAATGTACGCCCACTTGACGGTGGTATTGCGCTTTTAACTTCCGTTTGCCATGTTCCTCTTCCACCAGTTGTTCGAGAGATTCTCCAATCGCGTCGTTTCCAAATGATGCCTTTGCTTCTTCGTTCAGGGAAGATCGTGTCCCCATGCTGGCACGACGAAGTCGACGTCGGGTTAAGAAACCTCTTGCCCCGGCTTGCATCTTTGTTGCTGCTAAAACGATGGTTGTATCGGTGTCTGTCGACGGCAAGTTGATTAAAGCAGTGCTAATGTTGAAGTCATCGTGTAAACGACATGTTTGCTCTCCGGCGTCGTAGTAGTCCGAATCAGCCTCAGAAACAGAGTAGGCCATCATTTTCTTCCGAACGTCAGCTGTCATTGCGTCATCCATGCTGAAGCTCCCTCCACTCTCCTCTGTGGACTTTTCCGGGTCGATGTACTTTATCGTTTCGTCAATTGTTACAGACTTTAGGATAAGATTAGGCGGCTTGTAGCTGCTTCGATCCACAGCGATGGTATTCATACGGTGGAGCGTCTTGAGGTCTAGATTTTCATTAAAAGTGTCATCGGACTCTGTAAACTGAGAAGTCGAATCACCAAATACGACCGATTCACTTTGGGCGCTGCTCTCACGAGTGGTATCTTCACGCTGAAGTTTTTGAAGAATTATATCATCGTCGACTTCGGTGGAGTTTGATTTTTGAATCTCCGTCATAGATTTGATTGGTTCACATATACGCTCTTCAAATGCTGCCGGTTGGTCTACGTTATCAATGGAGATCTGATGTTCTGATGCACGTCTTTGCTGCATGCGGGCAACCATTTCCTCCGTTTCACGAAGCTTTTCGGTGATGGCCTCTAAACTATCGGGAATTGAAATGGGTATTTTTAGAGTATCGTTGTCTGATCCGTCATCGTAGCCAGGGGTTGTAGTGATTGAGTCGGCCTTTGTTGTTGTTGATCCAAGTTCAGATTCATCTTGATCAGATGTGACTGACAAAGTTGTTGAAGGCAGCGTCTTCTTTACACAGGGTACTTCAACGACTTCGTTAGGTGAGTCTTCAGTGGGTAGATCCTGTGAACTCACGGTGTTCGAGTTGTTGTCAACTGGGAATTGACCTTCATCGATAAGTTTGTCCAATTTAGCTTGGATTGCTAGATCTTGTGTGAAAGTTGTTTCCCGGTTATCAGAAAGAGTTCCACTAATCGTTGATTGACCGTCTTGTGAGGATTGTATGGATTGTCTGTCCTTCATTTTAGAATTGGTTTGTCCATTGCTTAATGTTTTAGAAACATCTTGATCTACTTCATCTTTGAGTAAAGTTGTCTGTTCGTCGGACGAAGGTTTAAGGTCATTTGAGACTTGCAAATGTTGTTCGCCATCCGATTCTATGTCAGTTTGTTCATAACCGAGATCAGAAGGTTCAACAGTGTTTTTTAGGTCCTTTGAAACAATTTTTTCCTGACCTAACTTTTTAGTCTCATCAGAGCCCTGTAAAGTAGCATTTTCGATTTCTTGTTGAATGTCAACGGCATTTTCATTTTCTTTACTGGTTTCTTTATCAATCTTAAAATTTGTCGGTTCCTTCACGGACTGTGCAGGTTCGTCCTTTCGTGTAATGATATTTACCGATTTTTCTATGTCCGCACCTTGCAAGTTCTCTTGCTTCGCTTCACCAATTTCTCCTTCCGTAGTCTTCGACGAAACATCCTTTGAGACATTTGCAATCTCATTTTCAGTAAACACAGATTCAGGCTGAGTATTCCCATTGCTTGAGGTTTTCTCCTCAGTTTTTTTTGTAACTTCATCCTTCTCTTCAAGATCTTTGGAGCTTTTAACATCATCCTTTGTTTCCTGAGTGATTTTGGTCATGTCTTTTATTAGCATTTCTTCTGTTAGTTTTGATTCCCTCCAAGGGTCAACACTTTGTTCCTTTTCTTTATTGGAAGCATCACTGTCTTTACTTCTTTCTTTTGAATTGTTTATATTTTCGTTGGTATTTCTGAGTTGCTCTTGGGGGGCAAGCTCTGGTGTTGACTTTTCCAACGATAGATGGCTCACTTTAGTTGAAACAATTATGCCTTCCACAGCAGCCTTCTTATCTTTTGCTAAAGACTGCTGTTCAGCCGTCTGTTTAAGACGAGCTTCCCTAGTATTTTCTGAAGTCTCAAAATTTATCATAAGAGAGGCTTTTTGGGCAAAGTTTTGATCTGTATCTCCGGAAGCCGATTCAGAAATCTCTTTAACCACCTTAGAGTGTACGGTTCCATCTTTTTCAGTAGTTATCTTATCATCATTTACAGTGCGTCCTGTTTTCGATTGCCGTGTTCTTGCTTCGATTTCAGGTCGTTGGAAGACTTCATCCTCGCCGCTCCCCATTGCAGATGCTATCGTTTCAATTTGAGATTTTGAATCCTCTGTTTTATTTTGCTTCGCTGTTTCCTGATGATCTTCAGTACGTTTGATTACAATTTTTTCTTTAGTCTTGCTGTCAGTGAGTTGGTCAGTGGCATCTATCACTTTTTCACTTTGGACAGTAACAATTTGTTCCTTCAAAACATTCTTCTTATTTTCAGTTCTCGTAGGTGATTGCTCAGCACTTGCAACTGTCGTGTTGTTTTTTTCCTCAGACGTATGATGGTCTTCAGTGGATTTTATTACACTATTTTCTTTAGTCTTGGTGTCAGTGGGTTGGTACGCAGCATCTGTTACTTTGTCACTTTGGATAGTTAAATTTGTTGCCTTCAAAACGTTCTTCTCAGTTTCAATTTCAGTTCTCGTAGTAGACTGCCCATCACTTGCTACTGTAGTTTTATTGTTTTCTTCAGGAGTATAATGATCTTCAGTGGGTTTGATTGCAATATTTTCCTTAGTCCTGCTATCAGTGAGTTGGTCAGTAGCATCTGTCACTTTCTCGCTTTGGACAGTTACATATTCGTTTTTCAAAACTTTCTCCTCATTTTCATTTTCAGTCCTGATAGGAGATTGTTCAGCACATGCTACTGTCATTTTGTTTTTTTCTTCAGGAGTATGACAATCTTCGATGGGTTTCATAACAATGTTTTCTTTAGCCTTGGTATCAGTGAGCTGGCCAGTGGCACCTGTCACATTGTGACTTTGGACAGATACATTTTCTTTCTTCAAAACTTTGTTTTCATTTTCATTTTCTTTTTTAGTCCTGCTAGGAGATTGCTCATCACTTGCTACTGTCGTTTTGTTTATTTCTTCAGGAGTATGAAGATCTTCAGTGGGTTTGAATACAATGTTTTCTTTAGTCTGGCTGTCAGTGTGTTGGTCAGTAGCATCTGTCATTTTGTTAGTTTCATTTTCTTTTTCAGTCTTCGTATGAGATTGCTCATTACTTTCTGCGGACGCTTTGTATTTTTCATCGGACATAGTTTCTTCAGCCACAGCCAGTACATGCGTCGATTCTCTGTCTGAAGATTCATCTTCCGAAGATGGTGGTATTAGGGAAATAGATGGAAATACATCTGATGTAACCTCATTTAGAAATGTTTGGTCATTTGGAGCTTCAATATTAAATGTTACCATTGGTGGATCACTCGTGCCAGAATTATTTTGAATATTTTTCATTTTACTGTCAGTTTCTTTTCTAAAAGTATTTTTCAAAACTGATGTGTCAGAGGTATCTTTATTATTATCGCTGCTAGTTTCATTGACCTTTTCGGAGTCTTTGTTCGTTGAATTAATTGCTGTAGGATTCGGGTACTCTTCCATAAGTACAAACTGTTTTATTTCATCGATTTTATTTTCTGTTGAGAGAATGATATCTTTTGTGTCACGAACATTGTAAGCTGAAAATAAATTTTACGGGTTAATGTACATTTTTTTTTAAAATAAGAAAACAATCGTAGACAATCCTTTTAAATGCTTCGGATAAGGAATTACAATTTTCGAGTCAAGAACATCGAACAAAAATAATTTTATGGAATTTTGACAATCGGAAACGAGACCGTTCGAAAGTGTGCATTGTTTGGTGCTTGACAGATGATGACACGAAAAGCAAATTCATCGAATTGAGTTTTTTCTCTTAATTTCAGTTGCAATACCAACTGCGGTAATAATGGTATTGTAAGCTGGGAAATTTACTATTTCGTTTCATTTGTAGTCAAGCTTCTTCATTAATAAAATGCACAGTGTCATACAGTTTGCGCAAAGTGAAAGAGGCCACCACTTCAGTCACTATACCGTCCAAATTAGTGCTTGAATTTCGAAATGAGGTAGATTAGTTCAAGGTTGCCCTGATCTGGGTTCTAGGGCAAAGTAAGGCAAGGCTCAGCCCTCTACTGTTCACTTGCGGAAGCAGTTTAAGTTCCGCTTGGATTAATCCAGATAAATATTTCCCCAGAATACCTTACTGAAGCCAAACTAAGTCTAACACACTGGGCCATATACAAAAAAAATGTTGCGAATAGGGGCACTCTGAGTAGAGTAACATCGCCTATTTCTGTTAACAGCAGTTGGTTCTGTGTCCCTATTTACAAAATATTTTTTTTTATTCTACTCAGGTCCTTAAGGACTACACCCACTGCAGCTATGGAGGTTCTACCTAATCTCACACCCCTGGACATCTACTGTAGCATCAAGGCGGTTAAAACGGTCAACAGGCTCAGAGAGTTGGGACCGTGGTCTTTTAAGTCATACGGACATGCCTCCGTGGAGACACGATGGAGTGCATCGAAAAATAAAGTAGCCACTGACTAATTACCCCCACCCTCGTCTTCAAAAGGAGATTCGATATCAGAATCCCCGAAAGCGGCGAATAGAGTAATGAAATGGTCACTAAAGAAGAGGAGATAGCTATCGACACCGACGGATCTGGACCTGAGCGAATCATTTAGACCCAGCAATGAATGCAGTGTGTTCCAGGCAGAGACAGCTGCGATCACTCAGGCGGCCAAGGAGGTGCAGAGGCGGAAAATGACGGACAAACACATCACCATTTACTCTGACAGCCAAGCGGCTATAAGAGCTATGGATTCAGTAGTAATCAAGTCAAGGGCGGTATTGAAAGGCGAAAAATACCTAGACAAGATATCAACTGTCAATACGGTAACCCTATGCTGGGTACCAGGGCACAATGACATCTCGGACAATGAGAAAGCGGACGAACTAGCAAGGAAAGAAAGAATCTCTGGCCCTAAAATCCATAAGAACCCCGCTAAGTACATTAATGCTAAGTATCGACACCGAATCCATGAGTAGAGCAAACTTACGTTGGATCAACCTTGATACATGCAGACACACAAGGGAACTCTGGCCAGCGGTTAACCAAATGAAATCTAAAACCATGATCGGGTTTAACCGCAAAGGCATTCGAACACTAACGAGGGTCCTCACAGGACACTGTGTAGTGGGCCTACACGCGGAGCGGCTGGACATACTGTACAACGACTACTGCAGGAGTTGCAGGGACGTTGAAGAAATAGAATTTCTACGTCACCTGCTATGTGAATGCCCTGCCCTTAGAAAAGAAAGATTAAAGATTCTTGGCAGCTACTTCTTTGAGGAGCTGGAGGATCTGGCTTCTTTAGATCTGAAGAAACTCCTGAGATTCACTCATGAATCCGGGTGATTCTGCTAAAACGAATTACTGAGCTGTTAAACAGCGGTTTCTTTCATATATCTTTTCAGGTTCCCAACATTTTTTTAAAGAATCCCAAAATGGACACAATGGACCCAAACTGTTGGTCTAAGTGAGCCGTGACACCCGTCACAAGGGCATCCATCTACCTACTTACCTACTCTACTCAGCAACTCCAGTACTATAACAATAGATCAGTAGAACATTCTCTGATAACAAAATTATTGAAATCCATTTGCCAGACACCGTTAACCACTATATAGAAACCACAGGAGAACTAACTGGGGAATTTGTATTGAGGAGGTGGGGAATAAAACAAGAACCCTTAAGAACAAGAACGAAAAAGGAAACAGATTGCTCCATGGGGGACAAATAAGTGTAAGACTTTAGGACAGAGACCAAAAAAACTTTCCAATGTAGGTAAACGTACAAGATTATACATACAGTACTGTGAGGTCTTCACATCCTTCCAAAGACAGTTTAAAGCAGAGACGCAACTTGCTTAGGAACCAACGACCTTAGGGTCTTCACCGGCAGATTTATTAAGAGAAGAACGGATACGGTTGGCAGTCAAATCCCAGGGAAATGAGATGACGATCTTCCCCAAAATGTGAAGGCTATATAATTTCACAACTTAAGAGCATATTCCTTAGCAGCCTAGGTTAATAGTAAGTACCAAAATCCTGGCGGTTAAAATGGTTTTCATACCTGAGGCTGTTAAGCCCACCCATACAACCTCCAATGACATTAGGACCTATTAGTCTAACTTCATTCGTTTTCAAAACATTTGAAAGTCTTCTCGACATTGACTTTAGGAGCAAACTGAACCCGGATGTTCAGCTCTGACTTAGGCGTTCACTACATGAAACAACACTCCGTGGGGTCGCCGGTATCATGGAAAAAAACTTAACACGATAAGAAATTCAGTATTGCTGCTTTTTGGACATTAAAGAAGCCTTCAGTAATGTCCAGACCAATACAGTAAAAAGAGCTTTAATTAACCTAATATGTATGCTAAAGAATAGGTTAAAGTGGAGTCATAGCAGTATCATATGCTTAAGATTTAGCATTGCTAGCGACAGTGATATTCCAACTAACTATTAGCGAACAATTACAAAGTGCCTTATTCAAGACTAATATCTAGACCAAGCAGGCAAGTCCGATAGCTTTCTATGCCTCTGACAGGATAATCAGCACAATCTGGGGACCCAGCCCTAAAATTATCATGCGGCTCTTCACGGCGATCGTAAGTCCGATACTGAGATATAGTAATTTGGTCTGTTAGCAAACGTTGTGAAAAAATCAACCTCAAGACTAAGAATAGGATCCAAAGAATGGCCTGCATTGGCACCACGCGGCGATGAGATCCAGGCCCGCAACGGAGAGTTCACTGTTCGCTCACAGAACTCGGCTGACCTTGTCAGTGATAAGAAACTTAAGTGGGCGGTCGACAGTTTCGAACCATACAAATCCCAAGGACCAGATGGGATCTTTCCTGCTTAGCTACAGATGGCATTCGGAACAATATGACAGAACCTGTCGTGTATTCTGAAAGGCTGCCTCTCAGGGGGAACCATACCCGACACCTGGTACGAGGTAAAAGAGGTATTTATACCTTAGGTCGGCAAGACATTACACACAACTTCCAAAGATCTCTGGCCAATCAGCCTGACGTCTTTCCTATTGAAAACTCTCGAGAGAATTTAAGATCTCTTGATCAAAGAGTCACTGGATAGTAATGTGCTATCCAAGTGACAACACCCCTATGAAAAAGGCAAATAAGTTGAAACAGCGCTCCACTCATTAATACACCCCAACAAAAAATCTCTCTGCATTAAGGTGGCCTTCCTTGATATAGAGGGAACCTTCAACAACATTGTAACAAATTCGTTTATCCTAGGGTGAACATCTGCAAATCAGTTTGCTCCCATTTGGAACAGATACTTAAAACCAGAGTGATAAATGCTTCAATTGGCAGTAGTTCTATCAAGAGACAAGCACAGCGGGGAACTCCCTTCCCTCCTCCCACCCTCCCAAGGAGGTGTTCTCTATTCCCTACTCTTTAACCTTGTTTTCGATTAAATCCGCGCGGAAATAGATATCACCGGCTCCAGGATTGTACCATACGCAGACGATGTTGCTATCTCCATATCAGGCAAGTGCCCACAGACACTTGCCGATATCCTTCAATTCACTCTTAAAAAGCTGGTAAGCTGCAGAAAAACCTACAGTGTCAATGTCCTTTTTACTAGGCAACACTAAATCCCATGCTTCTCGCTCCCCACTTTAAGAGGATCCAACTCTCCTACAGTGCTAGCTATTCAGAACTTAAATTGGACCGGCAGCTTAACTAGAATAAAACGTTGACGAACGTACCAAAAACGAAATGGTCGCCCTATACATGCACCTGCAAAAGGACAGTAGGCTTATCATGGGGCATACAACCGCATATAATGTATTGGCTATACACGTTGGTAGTAAGATCGATTTTCTTATACGGAGTAATGGTCTGGGTGACCGCCCTGGAGAAGAAAACCATTCTCATAAAAATGGAAATAGCTCAGCGAGCGGCATGTCTCAGTATCACGGGGGCACTGAGAACCTCTAAAACAGCAGGACTTCAAACCGTACTACATCTCCTTCCCATCGACATCATAGGTAAGTAAATGGCGGACAACTCATAACTACGACTGAGAGACTCTCACCAATGGAGAGATCAAGATACTGGCCAAGACAACATACTCGTTGTCAATATTGTCAATATTATCAATATTCACGTATAGGTTCAAGAAGCAAGAAGGAGTCGGTGCCGGAGTCTCCTCAGAAGACCAGGACATCCACCTCTTCTTTGATCTCCCAAACTTTTGCAGCGTCTTCCAAGCCGAAGTCACAGCAATTCACAAAGCCGCTGACTGGATGACGGTAAATACCATCCCACAAAGTGATATCGTCATACATGTATATAGACAGTCAGGCAGCTTTCAAAGCCCTAACATCCAGCATAATAGGATCCAAGGTAGTGAAGGCCTGCCGCGTATCTGTTAACGAGGTAGCTACACAGTACAACACCAGGCTTAGCTGGGTACCAGATCATAGCGATGTCCAAGGGTATTGTGAAGCTGACGAATTTTCTACACGAGGCTCCTCCGGTACAAACAGCATAAGAATAGACAACGGTGATGTACCAAAGTCGTCCGCTTGGTAGCTTATCCACGCCGATCCGCATAGAAAACCAAACTTCCGATGGAGCTAGCTTAGCCAGTATAGCAACGCTAGACAATTATGACCAAAGCTCTACCAGAGAAGATCCAATAGACTTTAAAGACATAAAAGAGGAACCTTCTCTACCCTTACAAACATAATCAGTGGACACTTCCCAATGGGTAGACATACACAGAGATTGGGTATCCCCTACGACGATTTCTGTAGATAAGAGTAGAAGGAGGAGACATTCCTGCACTTCCTGTACATGTGTCCCGCACTCACCAACATAAGGATGGCTGAACAATGCCTGCACAGCTGATATCAAAAACAGAAAAGTAGCAACCATATGGTGGAGTTCGCTCGACTCTTGTCTTATAACCAGTAAAACGTGGCCGGTCTGCAGCAAGCAAAAAACTGAAAGAATACAACAAATGAATACAAAAAGTGTGTCCTCTTTTGTGGGTGTTATTGCCGAACAAAACATGCTGAGCTTTAATGCAAATAAAATGAAACTCCGAACAGATGACCTGTGTAGGAAATGCGGTGACGAGGACGTGCATGAACATACCTCACACTGCCACATAACAAACAAACTTTTCGTAAGGCACTTCTTTCAAGATTAAGTAAAACTCATGAATGTATATCCCACGCCTCAAACTTAATCAAACTAAACCTACAAGCAGATGAGTGGAAGCAGCATTGCATGATGCCGTTTGCATATCTGAGAAGTCACTAAAAGACAAGGAATACGAACAAGGTACTTTTCTATACTGTGAAGAAGAATTTAACATTGTCAAGGTCTGCGGAGTAAAGCGTTGGATAGTTTCTGTGTTGACTAATCTATTACCAAAGTGTTATGAATTTACTGAATGAAAGGAAAATCAATGCAAGTCTATCTGTGGCATTGACCTAAGAGTAACTGCTTCCAGAAGCACACCCCGAGAAGGAGTAATCTCCCCCTTACTTCGGGTGTTCGTGATTAATGAACAACAGAGGGGCTAAAGTAGTGGTCTACGGAGACGATGTAGTAGTGGTGCGATAGGCAATTTCTTACCAACCATAAGCGTAAAATAAACATATATATTAGGTATTAACCTAAAAACCTAAAACCCAGCTTCTCCAAACATTTGCTTGTGCGAAATGGAAGGGACCTACAATTTTAAGCCTAAGCTGAATCCGAACGGCAAATTTGAGAAGCTTCTCATGACAATTGATACTATTGGATGTTTGAAAGACGTTCGCAAGAAGTGGGCAGTGAAAACAACTTTAAGGTGTTACTTAGCCTTGGTGGGATTTGAATTTTAAACTTTAAGATAAATAGTCCAACACACTAAACTCTTCACCACCATAAGTGTTTTTTTTTTTTTTTTTTTTGATAAAAGGAAATGCAAATCTCGGAAACGGTACATTGTACTACCAGGCAGAAATCCTCCTTTTGGTGTAGAGGCATGAGAATGGGTGGTGTATGTTGTTGTTAATCCCTATGGGGTTTGCACCTGCACCGCAAGGGTCACAAGCCAACCCACTAACCGCTACACCGTCGCCACCCTCTACCATAAGCGTACTGTTGATAGGGACACTAAGTGCGTGGAAAAACAATGCAGTCTTGGCATCATCCCCCAGAAGACTAAACTTTTGCTGTTCACAAGCAAAAGAAGCATTCCACAATTCAAGTCACCGGCTATTGAATGAATACCTTTAATTCTGGCAGAGTGCGACCCCTGCAAAGGATGAAAACTAATTCTCGATAAAAAGTTTGATTTGGAAGCCAAATGCCTATGAAAAAATGGGCACCAAACCTTCAAATAATAATTTGGATGTATACGATGAGTGTTATACCAATACTCATATATGACGCCGCAATACGGTTGCCGATCTGCAGACATTGCAAAAATACAAAATTTCCCATGTATAGGTAGGTATAGGTAAAAACAGTGCACTAAGAACAGAATAACTGCTGGGTTGGATCGCTCTAGCTCTGTTTTAGAGTTAAACTCGAACACTTCATTGACATTGCTTTTTACGAGAAAGCTTCACTGCCTAATCTAAGAGGATAATAAATTAAACGTCACAGTAACCTTATTAATACTCTCATTGCATGTTTAATAGAACTTAGTTTAAAGCTTAGTCAAGAAAATAATAAACAACGTTTAGCGCCTAAGATTACCATGCGACTTATTCTTATATACGTATTGCTATATAAAAAACGTAGTTGCATGCAAAAGTCCAAAGTGGCTCTGTTAAAAAAATATATAATGTTTTTATTGTTTTCTCTACCTTTACTCTAGTCATTAGTCTTAAGTCGGCCTACAAGAGCCAAAAAAGTGCATATATGCCGGGAGCAAGCATATATACAACAAATATTTGTCTAAAATTTTAAGTAAAATGTATTTCATGAAGCTGTTAGTTAATAATAGTTACACTAGATTATTCCTTTCTAGCTAGCCTGATATAATTTTAAGTCGGCTACTTTTAAAACTTAAGTCTTCAAAAAAAATGTACTTTGTCTTTGGCCTCAATAAAAATGAAAAATGAATGACTGCTGGGTTGGAGACGATTCTTATATTGCTACGTAAATCTGACACAAGAATCAGCTGCCAAAAGTGCATTGAGGATCACCAAACAAAAAGTTGGAACCCGGATGCATACATTTTTAAGTTATTTAAGTAAGTTTAAGTATGTTGGGATCGGTGTTAACTCCGACTAAATTTATCCTTACCTGTACTTTAATATACATCTTTCTTGCTATTTTCCAAGCAGGGAAGAATTGGATACAAATGAGCTCGCGAAAAGGAAATCGCGATATGCATCTACACAGAAGAATCAAAAATGTACAGCGGAACAGGTGTGGGAACTAAATATACACGGTACCTAGGTAAGATCTCTGCTGGGTTCCTTGACAGAGGAGTATAACCGGCAATGAGACGGTTGAAAAGCTGGCCAGAAAAGGGGCTGCAATAGATCAATACTTAGCCCTTCAGTCGATGAAACCACCACCCTGTAATCTGAGAGATGGATTGAAATCCAATATTCGAATGAAAGCCAATAGCATATCACGGGCAAAATATGACAAAAGCCCGACCAACAATCTTTTACGGTGCGACAGAACATCGCTGCCTTAGTAGGTTGACTCTATGACTAGTAATACATTTTTAGGAAACCACTCTACGGAACTAAATCTCAAGGATGATGACATTTGTAAAGGCTGCGTTAGTGAGGACATCCGTACGGACATATTTCACTTTCTCTGTCACTCTCAGAGTCTCTGCCACTTCAGGAATACTTTGAATATATTTCCTCCAAGACATTGGAGAACTTTCTGATGTCAGACTTCTCGATCTTCACAGGTTTCTAAGGACATCAAGATTGCTGGACAAAACTGAGTAAGGAAAGACTACTGAGAAAAAAGGACCACAGCCAAAACGATCTTCACAGGTTTATAAAAACATCAAGATTGCTGGACAAAGCTGAGTAAGAAAAGAACACCGAGAAAGGAGGACCATATCCAAAACAGTGCGCCCAACGCTCCCACGGAAAGTGTATGCTTGCTCCACTCCAAATATAATTTGCATATATTTTGGATGCAAACGAACATCAGAAGAAGCGAGTTCTGATGTTCAACTTCAGGCCGTTGATATACAAGTAAAGAGCTAAATGAATGAATACTTTATATGTAATTGTGTAGCATTTATTAACATTGCCAATTCATTCTCTAGAAGCAGAAGAAAAGGTAGAGATTGAGCAACAGGGTTTGCGAGGTTAAGAAGAAATAAAGCAGTACAAATATTTTCTCTGCTTTAATGCAGTCCCACTGCAAACAATTTTAATTCGAGACATCTACTTCGCGACACAGTGTCGATAATTTTTTGATACACAGATATATATGCGAACTAATAAAAGGTATAAAAAATCAAAGCATATACGTATTATGCGTTGTAGTCACAAACACGTAAAATCAATAATATTGATACATATATATGTATTCACATTCGAGAAATGTCGTTTTCTGTATCGTACATACGAGTATCTCACGTGTTCGACATTTTAAATAGGGCGCCAACAATACTGCGATGGCAGCGCCGCGGCGTAAGATTTTCCCCGAACTGCTTAAGCTGTGACAGTATATATCTGTCATTCAGACCATTCAGTCTCATGAACCTCGAACTTCAACCGGCCGTTATAGAAGCTTTGGAAAAAATAAAAAAGTGGAAGGATCAAGAGACTTCACAAAAGGCTTCTCAGCTTTTGACCGCGATTTTGACAATCGAATTTCAAATCTCCTGTCCTATAATGGAATCGATCAATTCTATCGTCTTGCCTCTGAGTCGGGAATTGCAGACGAAAAATCAAGATCTAGGAGGAGCCACAGAGTAAGCTGATGATGCTACAAATGATATCAAGGAAAAGCGGGAAAACGTTGATTTAAATTTTCGTATCATTTACGACAATGTTGCCGAAATCTGTTCCGAATACGAAATTAATATGAAATTGCCTCGTCGTTGCAGTCAACAGAAAAACCGTTGCAACGTTGAAACACAAAATGTCGAAGATTATTACAGAATTGCAGAACATTTTTCATTTCCAAAGCCAACTATTTCCTTCCAAGCAGGAATTTGATGAGGAAAAATGCGCAGATCTTTACGTTTTATGACGATATATTGGACTGTTCAGAAAGGAATTTCATCTCAGAGATCAGAATGTTTAGGCAACGGATCTCCGATCAAGATATTCAAAATGCGCTCGATGCACTATCAGTGAGTAACTTCAGATCGGAATTTTTACTTCCAGAATCAGTTTCTATAACCTATCGAATACTTAACTTTCAATGGTTACGTTATTTTTTAGGTTATCAATGAAAAATGTTTCAAAAACGTAAACACGATCTTACGACCCAATGACCCCCCCCCCCCCCCGCCACTGCATGAATGTTTCTAAAATTTCTTCAAAACTAACATTCCCGAAGCACTCAAAAGATTGTTAGGATTTAATGTTTTTCATCTTACCTTGATCCAAAACCTTTTCACTTAACTGCGCGCCGCTAGATGTATTTCCAGTTGTTGTAGCAGTAATACTTTCCGCATGGGCTTCATGAACTTCATGAACACCATCAGCACAATTCTTACACAACTCTGGCACATTCGACTGCGATGTGTCTACTTTCGCGTCTTCTATTACATTTCTAGGAGAAAAGGGATCAGTACTAGTTAATATTAAACTTTGTTCCATGTGTGTCAACCCATGTGAGGAGTTTCCATTTTCTTCAAAACGATCTTCAAAGTTTCGCCCGTCTGTCTTCTCATCGCATTCGTCAATCTCTTCGTTTTTTTTTTTTTTACCAAACTCCATATTCTTTAGTTCGGATTCCTTTTTATTTTCTTCTTTTTTTGCTGAAACTGCCGGAGAATTTTTATTTAAATTGTTTAGAGTATTTTGAGCATGTATCTCAGTATCATTAGTATGAAACAACAAACTACTAGTACTAACTAAAGCTGAGTTGATAGATGGTGTTAGTTGAAGATTAGAATTTAAATATTCATTACGTGAATCAATGCTACTTAAGCTACTAGAAGAGGCTAAGGGGTTTAAATAATCGGAAGCTTCTGTAGATAGGGTTGTATCATTTGAGGAAACTATTAAGTCATCGCCCACAAACCATTGGGGCTTATCGCCTGATCTTGCATTTGCATCAGCGTCAATAACGTCTTCCAGTGATGGAGCAGTTGGATCTATGATGCTTCTTTTGCGAATAATTTTTGTTTGAGAGGCTGATAAAGAGTTCTCCGTCGTACCGTTTCCAAAGTCATTTTCTTCATCTGGGACAGCAGGAGTAGGAGTACTCTTTGTTTCAACACTGTCGACATCTGATAAGTCGAATGAAGTATCCGGCCCTATAAAGGTACTGCTTTCATCGGAGTGTTCAACGGCTTCCTTCGGCGAAGCTCCATGAGAGTAGCTTTTTGTTTGGATGTTCTTTTTGGAATGATATTCTCTGTAGGCTTTTTGAATTGTAGAAGCCGCTGCTTCCAAAAGTGCGCTTGCGGAGGTTGCTCTGATGGCAGGTATCATTCCAGCAGGTATGATTTTGTATGTTTTGTCTCTTTCCAGGCCGTGGTAACCTTCTAGGTTAGTTTCGTTATTGGCATTGCCCTTGAAAGCATCGCCTAAGATCATCTTTGATCTTTCAGATGAATGAATTTCATATCTGTGTGCAGGGTTATGGGAGAGGTCAGAATAACCAAGCGTTTGCTGATAACTTTCTGTGGATTTTGGTTCCACGTCCTTGTATTGCATAGTAAAACCTCGTTCCGACCTATCTCCATCTAATAAGCCTTGTCGGGTCTTAAATCTTTTGTACGCCTTTTGAATTGTTACAGCTGCTTTTTCTGAGATGTCGCTGGAATTATTTTCAACTACGAGATTCCCATTTTCGAATTGCTTCTGATTACCGATCAGACATGAAGCTTTGCCTAAACTAGGATTTAAGTTCTGTTTTTCATCAACGAAACTTTGGGTGTGTGATTTTTCAAATGATTGATCATCGTCATTCGCTTCTCTTCCTGGAAATCTATTGGCATTGCCTTCAAATGGCACCTCTTTGCTAAGCATTTCCTTTCGTGTCTTGTAGTCTCTATAGGTCTTTTGAATAGTTGTTGCAGATTTTTGTTGCTGCTCAAGTTCAAAAGTATTTTTGTCTACGTTGCGCTTGCTTTCTTCCCACAAGTTTTGTGGAGTCAAACTTATAAAGGTTTTCGCAGGATCCCCCAAAATTTGGTCGGTTTTTTCCTCGCTGGATTCTATATCTTTTGTGGTCTTAATACCTTTCAAGGTTTTCGGAATTTTTGTATCTGCGTTGTCCAAGACTGTGCTTTCTACAGCGTCGCCTTTCAAAGTGGACGAATTCTGGCTTTTAATTTCTTTTATTTCAGTTTCAACATCATTATGCAAGAACTGTTTAGTTTTAGGAATATTATCATCTACGTTAGCTTTTATACCAGTTTTTGTGTCCTTAGCTTGTGCTGTGAACGCTTGGTCAATTTTTCGAAAGTCGTTATCTTTGGCTAATTTTCTTAAATCTCTTCTCGTTTTATAACCTCTAAAGTTTTTTTGAATTGTTGTAGCTGATTTGTCCATGGCTATATTTTTAAAGTCCTCCATGTCCCTCTTTAAACTATCGAAAATATCCAAAGAATCATTTTTGAATTGTTGGTCAGTTTGCACATGATCCACCTTGTCCTTAATTATATGAGACGTTTTATTAACATCGTCATCTATTTTGTCGGATTCATTTCGCTCTGCCAATGTAAATGTTTGATCGGATTTTTTTTCAAAATTCATAGCTTTGAGCGAATTATTTTGTAAACCCTTTCTTGTCTTATAACCTCTGAAGGTCTTTTGAATTGCTGTAGCTGACTTGGCAAGCATGGTCTTCTTTAATTCCTCATCGTTACTTCTTAAAGTGCCACCAACTCCTAAACTATCGTTTTTAGCTGTTTGCTCGCCTGCCACTGTCTTCTGTGTTCTTGAATTACGATTTCCACCATTTTTCTGATTCTTTAAATCTTTCTTAGGCAATATTTTATTAGTATTTTTTTCCTTAGCCGTTACTGTAAACGTTTCGCCAACAATTTCTTCCATGCTCGAAGCTCCTGCTGAAGTATTCCTTAAATCTTTTCTTGTTTTATAACCTCTAAAATTCTTTTGAATTGTTGTAGCAGACTTGTCAAAGGTGGAATTTTTAAAGTTCTCAACATCTCTCTTTAAATTGTCGAAAATTCCCACACTATCAATATTGGACTTTCTTTCTTTCATATTGTTTTGGTATTTAGCTTCTTCTGACTGGGATTGATTAACCAAACTTATACGAATTTTGGCAGATTCGTTTGAATTGTCAGTTTTTTCTTTTTTAGACTCCACTGTAGACGTTGCACCAACAATTTCGGTAGATGTTCCTGGAGATTCACCAACTTTGGGTATATTGTTTTTTAAATCTCTTCTTGTCTTATAACCTCTGAAAGTTCTTTGAATTTGTGTTGCAGACTTGTCAAGAGCAGTGTCAGAAAGTGTAATCGGACCACCAGTATCAATAATTGATGTTATTTTAGTGTTATCGGAGTTTTCGTTTATATCAAAGAGCTCATTCGATGCAATAGCGTTGCCAGGAACTTTGTGTAGATCACTAGTGATAGTTGATGATCTCGGATTGTTCTTGTCATTTTTCATCTCTTTCAAACTATGAATTCTATCAGAGTGCGTATTTCGATTTGGTACCTGGTTTTCATAGAGCTGCTGCTCCAAACTAACTCTGTGATTTTGAGAATTCTCCGATGTGTCAAATCGTTTATTGGGACTTTTGGGCTTGTTATCAGTCTTTTTTTCATTTTTGTTAGATTTGGGAGGAGTTTTAACTTTTCTTGTTAATAACAAGTCCTTTTTGATTCCTTCTAAGTCAAAAGTTATTGGTTTTTGATTTTGTTCTTTCACTGATATTGATTTTCCTTTCCTAACGAATTGATTTCTTTTACTTTTTGCTGATTTCTCACGTTCAAGCAAATCTGAGGTTGATGGAACCTTAGACTTAAGAGCTTTAAATTTTGTGTCATCTTTTTTAATTGGACTTGAGGTATTTTTTTTTCTTTCAGGAATTGGAATTCTTGTTCTAGGGAATGCAAGTTGACTCGCGGAATTTATTAGAACCTCGCTCTTGTCATCGGTACATGACTGTTTATCCAAACTGATACTATTGACAATTTTTGGTTTCTTTTGTATAGGTTTCTCGCGTTTGATATAAGTCTTAGATTTCAGGGTTTCATCTAAACTTACACCTCTGACAGTTTTGGATTTGTTTGGTTGAACTGAATTGACTGAATCCTTGAGTATTTGATGCAGAGGGTCATCTTTGTTGGAACGTTCGATGAACTGGGTTCCATCTGTAGTTTTAGTCTGGGATGTTGGCGAATTGCTTACCTTGGAATCCATTTTTTTTCCTGAGTCAGCTGTCAATGGTTCAACATGTTCGTTTTCTGGTTCTTCTTCTTCATTTGGAACATTTTTAGCTAGGTGCATAACAACGATTGGGTGGGACATTGGACGAATTATTGCAACTGGCATCTCGTTTTTTTCTAAATTTTTCTTGGATTTATTAGCGGACTCAACTTTTCCGAATGGCTTCTCATTTGAAACCGAAGATGAATTACGAATTTTTTCGAACTCCCTTGATTCATCGATTTCTTGCATTGGTTGAAATTCATTTGATACTATAGTTGAATTCGATGGTGGAGTTGTGATTTTTTCTAAGTCGTCTTTTGATTCAGACTTCTTTGAGTCAGAGATTTTTGGCGGCAATTCTTTAGCCGATTCGGATTTTGTGTGGTTTGGTTGAATTTCCTCTGTTACTTCCGCTCCAGATTGCTTACTTTTTTGTTTATTAAGATCGCTCCTTACATTATATCCGCGAACGGCACTTTGGATAACTTTTGCGGCCTGTTCTGCAGCCGTGAGTGGAACTTCCGATTGTTCACCAACTAGAACTGTAGTTCTATTTATTACAGTTTGGTCAGGAAAATCATCATGACTTCTGCCATTTTTTGCCAGAACAGCCGTTGTAGGCTCAGTTTTGTTTTCTTGGTCATTTAGATCTCCCAAGATACTTAACTGAGATGTGGCATTCTTTAAATAGTTGATAGTATCCTCAAAAAATTCAAGATCTTTTCCTATGCTTGAAAAATCGGCTGACGTTTCAGCATTGCTGTCATCGCAGCTGGTTTCTTCTGTTTGTAATGAAACGGAACCAGCTAAGGAGTCCAGCTGATTGATAAAAGTGCCTGCCCCTCGCTGTAAATTGTTCTCATCCATGGTTGTTATCTGCTCAACTTCAATATCATCAACATCAGTGGATATTTTTGAGTTGTTTATGTTTCTATTAGAAATTCTCAATAGCTTTTTTGAATCCGTTTCTTTTGCGCAGACTCCATCTTTGGTTAATCTAGACTTTACATTTTCACTTGGAATTATATCCGGCTTTATTGTGTTTTCAATGAAGATATTTTCCTCTGTAATAGTAACGCCTTCAATTGGCGTTTCAATTGGTGTTTCTGTGGCAAAGTTATCAGAAGACCCCAACTTCTGGTTAGGCATAATATTTTCAACTGGAACTACCTTCTCTACTTCCGCCTTATTCGTGATCTCAAAAACAGACATTTTCGCATTTTTTACCATCATATCAGGGTTTTTACCTTCTGGTACTGTGCTTTTCAATCTTTCAATGTTAGTGTGATCCTTTTCTTCTGAAACTGAAAGGTCTGTGTTGGGCGTATTGTTGACTATGTAAGCTCTTGGTTGACTTAATGTTTTAGTTTTAATCTGATCTGCTTTAACATTTGCCTCAATGATAGTGTTCTCAAAATCAGGCTTGTCAGGCTTGGTTTTCTCTTGACCCGTTACTTCTTTTATAAGTTTCTTGTTGGCTTCTAAGTCTTGAGTTGATTTGTCAGTTTGAATTTGATCTGATTCAAACTTTGTTTCACTTACAATATTTTCAAAGTCAGGCTTGTCAGCCTTAGTTTCCTCAAGATCTTTTGCTTCTAAATTCCAATTTTTGTTCACTTGATTTGATTTTTCAGATTCCATCTGACCTGCTTTTACATTTGCTTTACTGAACAGGTTTTTAAATTCGGGTTTAGTTTCCTCTTGATATATTGCTTCTGAATTAAGCTTCTTGCTTGATTTTAAAGCTTGACACGATTTTTCAGTTTCAATATGCCCTGCATTAACATTTGCCTCATTGACCAGATTTCCAAAGTCAGGCATAGTTTGCTCTCGCCCTGTTACTTCTGAATTAAGCTCCTTGCTAGCTTCTAATTCTTGACTTGATTTTTCAGTGATTTTATCTGCTTCAACTTTTTTCCCACTGCAAATGTTTTCAAAGTTAGACTTAGTTTCCTCTGATGTTGCTTCTGAATTAGGCTTCTTGCTTGCTTTTAAATCCTGATTTGATTTTTCAGCATAAATCTGTTCTGTTTTAACATTTGCCTCACTGACTAGGTTTTCAACGTCAGGATTGGTTTCCGCTGTTATTTCTGAGTTATTCTTCTTGTTGGCTTCTAGGACTTCAGTTAATGTTTCGGTTTTAATCTGACCTGCCTTAGTATTAACCTCACAGACATGGTTTTCATTAAGAATCTTGTCAGCCTTTTTTGGATCTGTTGCTTCTGACCTAAACTGTTTATGAGCATCTTCAACCTGGCTGGATTTTTCAGCTTTAACCTGACCTGCTCCAATATTTGCCCCCCACGACTGGTTTTCAGAGCTAGGTTTAGTTTCCTCAGGAATTGCGACCTCTGAATTAAGCTTCCTATTAGTTTTTAACACCTGATTTGATTTTTCTGCTTTAAGCTGATCTGCTTTAACATTTGCCTCACTGTTGAGATTTACAAACTTAGGCTTAGTTTTCTCTCGAACTGTTGCTTCAAAATGTTGCTCCTTGCCAGCTTCTAAATCATGACTTGATTTTTCAGTTTTTATTGGATCAGCTTCAACTTTTTCCTCACTGACCATGTTTTCAAAATAATTCTTAGTTTCCTCTGGAACTGTTATTTGCGAATTAAGATTCTTGGTAGCTCCTAGAAATTGAGTCAATTTTTCGGTTACAATATGACCTGTCTCAACATTTACCTCAGTGACTAGGTTTTCAAAGTCACGCTTGTCAGACTTAGCTTCTTTTGAATCTGTTGCTTCTGAACCAAATTGTTTATGAGCATCCTGAACCTGGCTGGATTTTTCAGCTTTAACCTGACCTGCTTGAACATTTGGCTCACCTACCAGGTTTTCAGAGGCAGGCTTATTTTCCTCTGTTACTGCGGTTTCTAAATTAGCTTCAATTTGACCTGTGTTAAAATTTGCCTCGCTGCTCAGATTTTCAAACTCAGCCTTATATTCCTTCCTGCCAGCTTTTGAGTTTTGAGTTGGTTCTTCAGTTTTAATTGTATATGCTTCAACATTTGTCTCACTACCCATATTTTCGAAGTCAGGTTTCGTATCCATTGAAGTAGTTGCTTTTGAATTAAGCTCCTTGTTGGCTTCTGCAACTTGATTTGATTTTTCAATTTCAATCTGACCTGCTTTAACACTGCTCAGATTTTCAAGGTCAATCTTAGTTTCCTCTTGTCGTATTGAATGTGAATTAAGCTTTTTGCCAGCTTCTAAACCTTGACTTGATTTTTTTGTAATTTGATCTGCTCCAACTTTTTCCTCACTGACATTGTTTTCAAAATAAGGATTAGTTTCCTCTGGGCTTGTTGCTCTGGAATTAAGCTCCTTGTTAGCTTCTAGATCTTGGGTTAATTTCTCACACTCAACATTTACCTCTTGGATTTGGTTTTCAATGTCAAGTTTGTCATTCTTAGTTTCCTTTGAACCTGTTTCTTCTGAACTAAACATTTTATGGCCATCTTGAACAGGCCTTGACTTTTCAGCTTTAATCTGACCTGCCCCGACATTTGCCTCACTCACCAAGTTTTCAAAGTGCGGCTTTGTTTCCTCTGGAACTGTGGCCTCTGAATAAAGCTCTTTGTTAGCTTCCAAAACTTGTTTTGGTTTCTTCGCTTCAATCTGACCTGTTTCAACATTTGACTCATTGACGATGTTTGCAATGTCAGGCTTAGTTTGCTCATAAACTGTTGATTCCTTGATTTGTTCAAATTTGGGATTAATATTTGTGGCTGAAAGATCGGGGGTAGTTTTAGATTCGACTACGCTTGCATTTGCATGGTTTTGTAGGTCAGGTGTATTCTGGGTAGTAGTGTTTTTGCAATCTTGAAATGATATATAATGGTCGGTTTCAATGTTTTCTTTTTTTGAACCGGTGGAGTACTGATTATTGTCTGTTAATTGTGCAGGTTCTTGCTTAACTGAAGTCTTTAAGACGGGCTCAATTGTTTCTTCTTCGATAGGGGACCGAACCTCAAGTTTTGCACCCAAAAAAATATTTTCTGATATCTCTAATTCAAGCTTAGTTTCTTCTACAACTTTTGCCTGTGAATTAAGCGAGATTCCGTCAATTTTATCAATTTTAGGCTCAGCATATGTAGCTATGCCAGAAGTTTTTGAATTAGGTTTGCTTTTGATAAAGCTGGCTTTTCGATATTCCACCTCATTTACTTGTTCTTCTTTATTCGGGCCATCTTTAGCATCATCAACATCAGTATCAAACCCAAACATTGCTTCCTCCAAGTTTTTCCCTACTGGAACTTTTGCTTCTGAATCACCTAAATTTTTAGGATTAATCGCAGCTGAAGCTGAAGTTGAAAGTTCTGATTCGGGACCAAATCTCAATAGGCTTGTTTCTGCAAGTTGTGCGTCGTTTAGTTGCTCCGTTATTATTTGGTTCAGGATATTATTTTCTAAAACATTTCCCACGAGGTCATGTTTACCGTGATCCAGCCCAACCTCCACTTCAGAAGCTTGAATTTCTACATCAAGATTTTCTTTCTGGAGTGTTTCATTTTTAAGAGGTAAATTGTGTAGTTGTTTGTTGCCAGATTCAGAATTTCCTTCCAACACAGAAACAGAAGTTGGATCATTTTCAACTTTGAAGGCGTCATTTATTGTGTTTGAAGAACTTATTTCAATTTTGTTTAGTCCTTTTGTAATAGGCATGGACTCATGGTAAATTTTCTTAGATTCCACGTCGTTCATTTCACTTGAGATTTTTATTTTTTTTATTAGATCTCTGTTAGAGGAATTAGGCTTTTCTTCGGCATCTAAGCTGTCAAAATGTTTTATATTATCACTTGAATTGTCAGCTTTTGCATCCTTCCCTTCATGCATTTGTGTTTCCGGTTCATTGGAATCCATTACATCAGAAGTGAGATTGACAACCGAACTGTCACCTTTCTCAAAAATTTCGATTAGTGATTTGTCATTTTTGTTTTCATAATCTGAAGTTAATTTTTCTTTTAGGTTCTTACTTTTGACAGTAAAACTGTCATTAATGTCACTGTTATCGTCAATTCCCTTTTGAACAGTAGCTTGATTCTCGTTACATTTACCATCTTGTTCGGTATTCTTGAAAATTTTAAGGGCACCTGTCAAATTCTTATTTTCAGTGATATGCGAACTTAGGGGAGAAGGCGACTTTTCTACATTTTCGTGAAACTCTTTGAAAACTTTAACCTCTGGGTTTTGACTGGGATCTTGATCCGCAACGATTTGGAGATCATCTGGTGAACTTTTTTTTTCAGTGAGATCGGAATTTTTTGATTTGTTAGTTGGCTCTACTGCATCACCTCTTTTGGGAAATTCATCCAAAGCATTTGATTCTTCCTCCAGTTTAGGAAGCTTTGCCACTTTGGCGGCTAAAGAGAAATCATCTGCTTTTAGAATGTCTATGATAGATTTGTAATTTAGTGGATAGTTCTCATCTAAGTTTATTGTCATTCCCAAATAATCATCCGATTCCAGTTCATGTTCGTTTTCCGCCTTATTTCTGACAGCTAGCGCGGATGATTTCTCGAAGTACTTAGGTTCTACGACTTTCGTTGTTGAAGGAAATTTTTCTTTGCTTGTGTCAACTGTTGTAATGCTTTCGTTAGTCAATGTAGGGTCGGATTTCAATTTGTCATAATTTTTTTTCATTAGTTCAGCAGACATATCAGACGCTTCAAGGTCTTTGGAGTTCTGCTCAAGAACTTCGGATGATTTCTGATTCAATTCTGGTAAAACGTTGTTGTTTTTCGCTTTTAGTATTGTTTTCGATTCTTCGATAGATTTGGTTTCAATAAAACTTTCCTTTGCCTTTGAATTTATACTGGGGTCGATGATATGTTCTTTCGATTCCTTGGTAGATTTCATTTCAATAATATGCTGCTCCAAACCGTCATTAACGCTGGTATCGTTGATATTTTCTGGAAAACTTATTTGGACAGACTCACTTTTTAAATCGTTTTTGATATCTTCTTCTTTCACAGATTTATAATTTTTATTTGAAATTTTTTCGTCAGGAGTAGTGAGTAAATTGGAAGGACCTTGAGACGTTGTCACAGCCTTAATGCCATTATTGACTTCTTTACTACATTCTCCTTCATCAGTAACGGAAATTTCAAGTTTTTCAGAAGATTTGAAATTCGAAGGTGTTGGAGCAGCATTAACTTCTTTCATTTCATCAGATTTGACAGTATCCACAGAGGTTTCACGCCTTTTCATTATTCCACTGTCGATTCTATCAGAATTACCTTTTGGGTTGCTTTCAGCCTTGGCACTTCGTGGATAATTTGAAGCCAAATCTCCAGAAACGTCTTCGGCGTTGCTCATGTTACTTTCTTTTCTTTCAGGTTGTATATCCTTTGAATGATACTCTGTTATAACATCTTTTATTTCCAAGCCTGGGTAAAGGTCACTTAAACTTTGAAGATCTCTTAGTTGTGATTCAATTTCGTCATCATGATTCATTGGCAGGCATTTTCTTGGGCCGCATTCATTTTGTGCACCATATAATGTTGCAAAATAACCAAGTGGCAAATCGAGATCTGGATCTACAGTTTTTTCCTCCTGCTCACTTTGAGGATCTAGTTTCCTTTTCGACCCATTTTTATGATCTACTTTGGATTCGCTCAATGTTGTTTTCCCTTCCAATGTATCACCTAATGTTATTGAACCCTCCTCGTCTATAAGTTTAGTAGAAAGCCTTTTATCAACGGAAACCTCATCGTTTTCAGGAGAATTCGAACGTTTTTGACGATAGGTCGTTGTCTTGTCTTGATTGCTTTTTTTTTCAACCTCGTCTACAACTGCCATCTCATGGGCTTTGACTCCATCTTTTGTGTCGATTTTATATTCTTTGGGATATTTCTTAAGTGGATCTGAATATGAGATCTTTGAAGCCATCGATTCTATTTCAGACCCATCTTTTTGGTCTATATCATAATATAGCATTTTTGCCGGTTCTAAAGTATCACGTAATGGAACTTCTGATCCATGGTCTAGGTCTATATTTTCCATGACTGATGGTATCTTCGGACTCGTAGCCATACCCGGACTGGAGTACTTAGAAGTTACCTGTGGCAAATTGACTGCATCTTTACTTTTCAAGAAAATTGCATCGTTCAAAGCTGCAAGCGGTTGATTAATGTGCACTAAGTTGTTTATTTTAGATCCATTGTATTCCAATTGTGATCCCAACATATTGTGTTGAGAGTCTCTTCCATCAATATCATGTGTCGTTTTATCTAAATAATCATCATTTTCAATATCCTTCAACACTGCGTCATTACCTTTCAATACAATACTTCCATCAGAGTTAATCGCTATTGGCTCAATTGCCAATATATTCTTATTCTCTTGAAGATCACTTGACGCCATTCCATTTAACTCATGCATTTTGATATATGCTCCTTCATAATGCTCCTTCAAATCCAGCTCATCAAGTCGCATTTTCAAATCCGCAATTCGTCCCACATTTTCAATTTGTGTGACACTCGACTCCCCCGAAGTGCTTTCCTTCGACTCTAATGACTCCTCCTCTGATTTCTCCTCTGGAGACCTATCTTCCACGTCACGCCTCATCGTCTCATCCGAGTCTTTAGTATCACGCACTTTTGGGCCATCTGCTGACGTATTTCGTTTTTTTTTATTTTTCCTCTCAGCAACTGGAGTACGTTGCGGATGAATTCCATAGAGATAGGTTGGAACTCTTTCGAGTTCAACCAATCTGGATACATCTTGTATCGATTCTTCTTCAACCTCATCTGTGTCCCCATACAAACTGCCATCGTCCTGTCTAATCTCCCTCTTCAAAATCTCATTCACATGAGTCACATTATCGTTCGACTCCAATGAATCAATATCTAAATCTTCATTTTCAAGTGAATCCCTTTCCATTGTGCTCCCATTCAAGCTATCTGAGAAATCCGGGTCATCTTTGTCCTGAGAGAACACGTCGTAGATTTTAAATGTGTTCGGGTCAAATTTTCTTCCATGTCCGAAACTTTGATATGGATTTGCGGTATTGTTCTCCGCATATGTATTATTGTGTAGATGAATAATAAAGTTTTCCTCTACCATTTGGTGGAGCGACGAAGGTAGTAAAGTGTCTGGAGATGTCCCAACTGATAGTGGGAACTTAAGTGGAACATTTTTAGCTGCCGCTATGCGTTGGTCGGGTGTCGTTTGTGTTGGATCACTACTATCACTATCAATCTCAACATTGTTTGTGCGAAGTGAATTTTGTTGGTCATTGCTGCCAATTTTTGTTGATAATATGCCAATGTGTGCAGTACTAGTATCCTGTTTATGAAAATCACTTTTAGAAAAACCAATCCAAATATTACACTTACCAACATTTACATCTACATGTGCTCCTGTGTTGTGTTCTGATGTTATTTCCTCTTTGTGGATTGATTTCTCATTTCCTGTAAAAATAAATAAATATTTCTTCGAATAAACACAAACTTTTGTCATTTTGTAAGACACTAGAATATTTTGAGATATTTTAAAAGCTTTCAGTTCAAATAATCACCGGCACTTTCCTTTCAAATGCACTTACATGCAGTTATTTGCTGATAAAAAATACTTAATAATCGAGGAACACTGTGTAAAGGAGGTCTGACCCATTTTTTATATGTATATTGTACTAGCTGTTGCCCGCGGCTTCGTCCGCGTGAATATCAGTTATCGCGGTTGGATAAATAATATTACTATGACCTTCCTTGAGGCTTAAGCCTACTTTGTACTAAATTTCGTCAAAATCGATCCAGTACCTTAGCCCTGAAAAACCAACGACCATACCACGTCGAGTTAATCGGTTCTCGTCAGATCACCGTAATTAAACGACGTTGGGCGCGGTTAGTACGTAGATGGGGGACCGCTTGAGAACAGCCGGGTGTCGTTGGCCAGTCCCATCTACAGAGTTGAGGTAGATAAAAAATACGTGGTATCACACCGTTTTCACCCGTGTCCCGTCTGTCAAAACAACAGCTAGTTCGTCTACTATTGGCGCATTTTAGCGACCTAGATGCTCGTCAGGAGGTTTTACATCCGCATGGATTATATGTTTTAAATCAATCCTTAGTCTATTTACGAGATTGTATTTAAGACTTTGAATATATGTATTATGATCGTGAAGATATGTTTGTAGAGCGCCGATAAGATCGATTTGTAAGGTTGGTTTTAGATTTGAGCGTAAGGATACCTGATCTTCATGAGATACAAAATATATTTGCAAAAACTCGGGTAGTTCACCTTCAGCTCGAAGAAAATTACCGATTAAATGATAAATTTGCGCCTGCACTTTAAAAGAGCGCATAAAGTTTCCCTCTCGAATTTCTTTGGCACCAAATGAAGTCATCTGAAAAAGTGTATTATATTGTCTTGAGTGATTCAAGAAATGCTTTGATGATGTACGTGAGCCTGATATCAGTTCTTATAAAACTGATGTTGGTACCACATCCTTTAGTACAGAATAGTCAAGGTTACAATCAAAGGCAGAATTCAATAAAGTGTGTTGCCTGCGAGTTCTATTGATCGCTGATCGTGCATTTTGTTGTGCTAATTAGTGGGAACATTCAGGGCTTGATTCCCGTTATCGGTTTGCCAAACTTCTGAAATTCTGTGAGGCCAAACGTTGAGAACGTTCAGCGCTTGATTCCCGTTATCGGTTCGCCGAAGTTCGGGAATTCTGTGAGGTCAGACGTTGAGAACGTTCAACGCTCGATTCCCTAGCACGGTTTAGTTCATTGATCACTCGTTGAGTGAATGATGCACCTATGCATATTTTCTTCCGCTGTTTCATTGCTGGTGAGTTCTTTTTCTAGGCATTTTATTGGCGAAAAAGTTTAAAAACAACATAGGGACGGGCTACAGTCCACTTGGGCGAAAAGTTTTTTTTAAATTGAGGGCGTGTCAGCCAGAGGATTTTCAAAATATTTACACATGAGCATAAAGGGCCCCTAGAGAGTATATATTATTAATTTCAGCTCCCTAGCTCAAACTTTGATTTTTCAATAAAATTATTTTATTTAATTGTGGGCGTGTCTGTAGGCGGATGTTGAAAATATTTACACAAGAGCATAAAGGGCCCCTAGAAAATATATATTATAAATTTCAGCTCCCTAGCTCAAATTTTGACTTTTCAATAAAATTGTTTTATTTAATTGTGGGACACGCCAAGTGGGAGGATTATAAAAATTTTATCTCCCGATCAATTTTAGGAGTCAAAGATCATATATAAAAAATTTCAGCTTTCTAGCTCAAAATTCGATTTTTTCGAAAAATTAGTTTTTTGAGTTTGTGGGCCTGTGGGCGGATTTCAAAAATTCTTACACTTGATTATTTCGGGACCCTAGAGAGTATATGGTTAAAATTTCAGCTCTCTAGGTTCAATTGAAGGCCTAATTTTTGCCGACAGACGGACGAACGGACGGACGGACGGACATGGCTAGATCGACATTACTATCGATGCTGATCATTAATATAGTAACTTTTAGGGGTCTACGGGGAATATGTATGTTACAAACTATACGTCAAAATTAATATACCCTTAGAATAGGGTATAAAGAACGTAGGAAATTAAGTACTTAACCTAACCGTATAATCAAGAAAAAAAAAACTTAAGGTGAATAGTTATGTAGGTACCTACTAATTTTATACGTAAATCAGAAAAAAATATATCAAAGGAATTACCGTAAAATGATTACAAAATCGAATTACTTAAAAAAATGCAACGCAATGTTGAATTGTAAGAAGTAATTGAAAAAAAATGGCCAAACAGATAAAGGCAACTCAATTATTTGGTAACTTGAAAGTAGGAAATTAGGTAAACTAACCGTATAATTAAGAAAACAAAAACCTAAGATGAATAATTATGTAGGTGACATCTACTCATTTTATACCTACTTAAATTCGAAAAAAAAACATCAAAACGAAAGCAATATTGCTGAAATAAATGACGAATTAAACAAATTAATAAAAATGTTGTTCCAATTAAAACATACTAACCATGAAAGCCTGTAGCTATAAAGAAAGTTGATAAATAAACAGCATCTGGAATTGTAAATGGGGCTTCGATATATTCGTAAGCTTGTAAAATAGAAAACTACTACAAAATGAAAGTATTTAAAAAGTATTATTATATGATTAAAATTATGATATCTCCTAAGTTGTTGATTGAAATCAAGTGATGTCAAGGACAATTTTATTCACATTTAAATACTCGTGATTAATAACATATTTATTTGGATAAGAATTAATATTATGTTGATAAGACTCCTTCGCAAATAATGCATTAATTTCGAACAAATTTGATTACCATAAAAAGGTAATATGCTGCCGCAGACTTTTTTTTATAACTTTTAAAGACCATTCCATCATATATGATTTTTGCGTAACGTTTATTGCAACGTATTGATGCCTCGCTCCTATTGGTCGCAGCGTGATGTTATAAAGCCTTCCTCAATAAATCGCACCCTTAAAATGGAAGTGACCTAAATCAAAATTCCTGTAACTTCTGATCAATAAACTGACCTTAAAAAGCGTACTCTGTGGTAAAAAATAAACCGAATCATGAGAAAGAAAGGGACAGCCTATACATCGGTCACTTTGGTTGATCGCGCTATTCATCTATGCATGTTATGTGAATGAGACCCAGGCAGTATTGCGTCAGAGGTGCTCGCGAGTGAATGTGTGTTAAACCGACGGATCTCGAAGTGTGGTATTTTATTACAAATAATGTGAACGTAAGTTCATTAAATTTTTTGTGTTAAACTGGCTCCTTTTTGATATAATTCTATTTATTACAAAATATTTATTTGATTTTGTTGATCGTTTTTATATTAAGTCTTATTAAGCCATCAGCATTTGTTATATCTTGCGCCTTAAATTGGCTTACCTCAATACAGATATATTTTTGCACTAGAGTGACTTAATTTGAAACTGTCTTATATTTAATGTTAAAATATATATTTATAAAACATTTAAATTTATTGTAATGCTGCCAATCTGTGCATTAAATATCGCAAAAAATCTATAATTTCCAATGAAACACGGGAGTGATACTTTTAAATTTAATCAACGTTATACTTTTTTGAAGACTTTCTTGCGCATTCCCCAACAATTGCAATTTTCTAGTTAGGTCACTTTCATTCTAAGGTTGCGAAATGAATTATCCAACACAAAAAGATTTTTTCAATTCATACCAGTAGTTCCTGGGATAAGCGCGTTCAACCAAACAAACAAACAAACTTTTCAGCTTTATAATAAAGTGTAGATTACTATCTGCATCCGCCCGGTTTTGCCCGTGCCCAAGAATTATATTGCTCGTTCATATAGACTAGATAATTATTGTTTATAGCAGACCCTCCTGGCTTCACTCGAAAAACAAAAAAACAGTTATTTGATTAAATGGTGTCATTAATTGTAGTATATTTCTGTTTAAAACGCTAGAGGATTTATTGCTCTCAGTCGATTTAAATTAGGATGCTATCTTATTTGGAATTATGGGAATTCTAGGAATTAATACGTTCTCGCCTTGGCGGTAACGCAAACAATGGTGGCTGTTTTAACATACGAGTATCTTCCCAACTCTGTGTTTTTTTTTTTTTTTTATAACCACCTCCCTTCGAAACCTTCATACTACAACTAGGTTATTTCTATCCAGTAGTTTTATTTAAACTGTTAAATACGCGTTTGGCAGGCAGCTTCCCAGTGGAGGCACCTGCTAATACCGCCATAAGTACGCGGTTACATCTTATTGCGCTAATTCAAATGGTTTTATCCTTTGTAATCGGCGCACTAGGTTAGTATCGTCTCGAATTTGTAGCATGGTGTTATTGCAATGACCGTGAAGGCGTGTCTGTTGTTTGCGGGCAAAATGTTTTATTTCATCTTCGACGGTAGCCATACTTAGGTCTCTGTGGATATCAGTGTTTCTGATAAACCATGGTGCATTTACTATTTGTCTTAGCCCTTTGTTTTGAAAACTTTGTAAAATTTTGATATTACTGGATTTGGTACAACCCGAAAGTTGTATACCGTATGTCCAAACCGGTTTTAGTACTTGCTTGTATAAAAGCAGCTTGTTCTGCATGCTGAGTTGGGAAAATCTACCAAGCAGCCAGTGCATTTGTTTACATCGAATGGCGAGCTCTTCGCGTTTCTTCTTGACGTCATACCCAAATATTTTGCCTCGTTTGCGTACGAAATTCGTACCGAATCAATGAAAATGGGTAAGTTGTCTACATTTTTATTACTAAAATTCACGTGCGTTGATTTGGCCTCGTTGAGAGGAATACGCCAAGTCTTTGTCCAATCACAAATTTTGTCAATAGAACGTTGGAGTTTATTAGTTGCTGATTCAACGGTATTACTGACCGCTAATATAGCTGTATCGTCTGCAAATGTGGATACTGTTGAGCCTTCTTCTTGAGGAATATCACTAGTGTATATTAGAAATAGGATCGGTCCAAGAACGCTTCCTTGGGGAACTCCTGCCGCGATTTCTTTAAATTCAGAGTAATCATTTCCGTGTTTTATACGAAAGAGTCTGTCTGATAAGTAACAACTAAGGATATCAGATAACTGTTTCGGAAAAGCTTGTCTTAGCTTATGTTTCAAGCCCTTATGCCATACTTTATCAAAGACCTGAGAGACGTCGAGAAAAACACTAGAACATATTTTTTTCTCCTCTAGGGCTTTTTCAATTACATTGGTTATTCTGTAAACCTGGTCGATTGTAGAATGCTTAGTCCTGAATCCGAATTGGTGATCAGGTATTAATCGACGTTCTGCGATAATCGGATGGAGGCGCTTTAACAAAAGTTTTTCGAATACCTTCGACATTATCGGTAAGAGCGATATTGGTCTATATGATTTTTTGTCATTTAGTGGTTTACCGGGCTTTGGAACCATTATAACTTCAGCTACCTTCCATTGTCGTGGAACGTACAATAACCTGACCGATGCATTGATAAGATAGGCAAACTTGATTAAAGCTTTACTAGGTAACTCTTTAAGAACCTGTCCTGTGATTAAGTCATATCCAAACATAGGGGCGGGCTACAGTCCGCTTGGGCGAACTGTTGGATACCCTATTCTTATTCCTATATCTCATAAATGGGCGTGACAGAAATTTAAAGGATTTTATCGAAAAAACTAAGCTTTTGTAAATAAAAACGCTCCCTAGCTCAAACTTTGGTTTTTCAATAAAATTGTTTTATTTAATTGTGGGCGTGTCAGTAGGCGGATTTAAAAAAAATTTAAGTATGAGCATAAAGGGCACCTAGAGAGTATATACTATAAATTTCAGCTCCCTAGCTCAAACTTTGGACTTTCAAAAATAAAAAAAAATAATTGTGGGCGTGTCAATAGGCGGATTTTGAAAATATTTACACATGAGCATAAAGGGCCCCTAGAGAGTATATATTAAAACTTTCAGCTCCCTAGCTCAAAATTCAATTTTTCCCAAAATTTGTTTTATTTAATTGTGGGCGTGTCAGTGGGCGGATTTTGAAAATTTTTTGTCCCAATCAGTTTTATGGGCCATAGATCATATATAAAAAATTTCAGCTCTCTAGCTCAAAATTCGATTTTTTCCAAAATTTTGTTTTTTTGAGTTTGTGGGCATGTCTGTGGGCGGATTTCAAAAATTCTTAAACTTGATTATTTCGGGACCCTAGAGAGTATATGGTTAAAATTTCAGCTCTCTAGGTCCAGTTTAAAGGCCTAATTTTTGCCGACGGACGGACGGACGGACGGACCGGACATGGCTAGATCGACATTACTATCGATGCTGATCATAAATATAGTAACTTTTAGGGGTCTACGGGCAATATTAAGGTATGTTACAAACTATGCGTCAAAATTAATATACCCCTAGAATAGGGTATAAAAAGGAATTGCAAATCCTAGAGCACTCACACTCGGTAACGGTCCATTGTACTACCAGGCAGAATTCCTTCTTTTGGTGTAGAGGCATGTGAATGGGTGGCGTATGTTGTTGTTCCTCATGGGGATTGAAGGAGCTTTGCTTAATTTTAGTTTCTCTATTTCGAAGCGCAGTTCGGGTAGCGATACACTTTTTATTCTATAAGTATCAGGTGCCACGGTTAGGACAGGAAATTCGAGCAACGCTTGGCCATAAAATGGTTTAAATGTTTCTTCCAGATGTTAGGCAAATATTTCGGCTTTTTCCTTGTCACTCTTCGCCCATTCTCCATTGATTTTCCTGGTGGGTGGCGCTTGCGTTTTTGATTTTTTAATGCCTTTCATGGCTTTCCAGAGCGAGTAATTTGTACTTTTATCCGCAGTTAGGCTTCCAAGATATGTAGAAATTTCACGATTTTTAAAGTCTCGAATATCTCTCTAAAGTTTACTACAAAGGTAGTTAAGAGTGGTTTTATCCTGTGGAGCTCGAGATTGTTGCCATCTTTTGTGCGCTCTCCTTTTCTTCTTTAACAATTGAGTGATTTCCAACGGATATTTTATTTCGCAATTTGTGGTTATTTTCCGTTTAAGGGGAGTATTTTTCCAGGCTGAGCATTGTATGACGTTAATAAATTGATCGACTTCGTCTTCAAGTTCGTGGGGTGTTCGAAGAGACACTTTGAGATCGATTTTACTTTCACAGTATTTTTTAAAGGATTCCCAGTTTGTTTTCATGTTAGTTAGTCTGCGCGGACCTTCTTTTTTTCGTGTACAGCCGTTAATTGTCAAAATGACCGGTGAATGATTAGAAGAAAGATCGAAGCATTCCTCAACTACAATAGAGTTTCCCGACAACCCTTTCGAGATGAAGAAATCGATGAGGTCTGGTGTTTTTGCCGTATCCGAGGGCCAGTACGTCGGTTTACCTGAGGAATGAAAGTCTACCCCCAATTCCATACCGGCTTCGTAAAGAACTCTACCTTTTACTGAAATGTATCTCGAGCCCCAGAAGGTATGTTTTGCGTTAAAGTCACCTCCGATGACGAAATTTCGTCGAAGTAAGTCAAAGATACTTATAAAATCGCTTCTTTCCATCGTTGCACGTGGGGGGCAATAGATAACTGCAAAAACATATAATGGTATTTTTGATCAACAAGGATGCCCCGCCTCTCGTCCTTTCCGAAGGGTGATATGCGTGATAGGCAATGTATCCTCGAATGTTTGTGCTGGATTCTTTCGTCAGATGGGTTTCCGAAATCAAACAAATATCAATATCATATTTATGAATGAATATCTCGAGTTCGTCCATCTTATGCAGAAGGCCGTTCGCATTCCATGTCACTAATTTAACTAAGTCCGCCATATTTATATTATTGCACGTGTGCTTCGAAATTGATTTTCGAGCTTGTCGAGTTTTTCAAACATACGAGTACGTTTATTAATTTGGCTCTGTTCTTCTAGCCTGGCAAGAATTGCAGAGAAAACTTGGGAGACTGGATCAGATGTTTTATTTTTTTGTTCGCGTTCTTGCAACGCAGCTTCAGCGTATGTTTGTGGAACAGCGTTCGGCTACTTTTTTCTAAACAATTTTCCTTCTCTTGGTTGTTGTATTTTGACCATTTCTTTAGCCTTTTTTCGTCCTTCATTGGTTTTATTGTTGCCCTTTTTAGGTTTGTTTTTGGTTTTATTTGCGATTGGTAGCGTAGTTTTCTTTATTTTGTCGCGCCTATTTTGAAGTTCTTTAGCTACTTCGCATCCGCGATAATTTGCCGGATATTTTCCATTACAATTTATGTATGTTGGTAGGTCTTGTCTACTTAGAGCGCATTCCTTCGATAAATGTTAACCGGCACATTTTACGCAACGCGGCTCTTTTTGGCAATATGTGTGCGTATGATTGTAGCCTTGGCAACGCTTACACTGAGGAATCTGACGAGTCCTTTGGATCGGTTCAATTTTAACCACTATGTTTAGGATAGTTTTAATATTTTATATTTTTTCGATGTTTTCAGACTTTTCGAAACTAAGCGTGAATAGCGGAAGTCCGCGTTTGACAACAATTTCCTCGTCTTGTTCCGTTTTTTGCTTTTCTTTTTTAAGTATATTAACCGCGTCGATAATTTTGAAACCTTTAGTTTTAAGATCTTGCAAAACATCATCTTTGCGGCACGAAGAGTGGAGCCCTCTGGCTACAACTCGGTGTGGCCTTTCAGACATGTTTTCATAAGTGTACCATTGTACCTTCTCAGTATTCAGTTTCTGAGAAACTGCGCGATAGCTCTCAGGATCGCTTACATTTATTTTCCACACATTATTATTCAGAGATGTTACTTTGAATGTGGACTTTGCTATTTCCTTAAGAATGCTACTTAGCTTGCTGTAGTCTGAAACTCCGACAACGTTAATTGGAGGTGGAAGGTATACCTTATTTTGAGGTTTTTTCCTTAGCGTTTCTATTTCGTTGGCATTTGCCTTTTTGGGATGTCTATCTTTTAGCACAACGACTTCTGGTGAGGAGCCGGCTTTCCGTTTTTTGTTCGGTCTCCTCTTAGTGATCCCAACTCTGTGATGCGTTGGTACCATTGCATAATCTTGGGGCATCCAAGTTGCGACTTAGCAGAGCTGACACGCCAACTTTCCGATCCAGTTTGTGGGATGAAACCCGATAGCTCCATGGAATTTTAGTATTCAATGGGACAGGCCGTACTGTCGTCATTAGTCATCATTCATTACATGTATTTTTGGTTGGCAGTAATTGATATCTAATATTGTTTTATTATTTTATGTGAGATTTCTTCTGACAAAGCTTCTTTATATTTATACAATAACTGAGGAGAATTGGACAATCCGCAAGTGCTAATTAAAAAAGGAACAATCAATTTGATTAATGGAAATCTGTTTTATATTTGATCCAGCTCTTTGTTCTTCATTCTAATGGAACAGAAAGCTGAGGAAGAAAAAAAAATGATTTTGTCAAACACGCCCCCAAAAGTGGGCATGGAAAAAACCTTTTAATGGGCGAATTGTTAAGAAAGACATTCGATTCCGTTGACTTTTTGCAAAAAAAAAAACAGTTTTCTATGTAGTGGGCGGATTCGAAAAAAATGTCCCCTTTAGTTGATTCTGGCATCAGAAGAAACCTTCAAAAAGGTTTCATCGAAAACCGTTCATTATATCATACATTATGAAAAAAACAAAAATTATTCGGATTTTTGCCGGGAGTCCTTGTAAGGAAATGTTCGGCATGCAGAATTGCATATACTTTAATTATAAACCTTTACGCAGGGTTCAGCTCGAGGTCTAAGTCTCTTCTTCGCACAGCAGCACTTCTCATTTCGAAAATGATTTGCGTTAAAATACGAGTCTCGCTTTGCATGCAAGTGTAATATGCCCAATAGGAGATGCGACTTCTCTCTCTTTCTCAAAATTTGTAAACCAATGAATGTGCTTGATCTCAATTTGTGAATTCGTGAACTTCAATTTGAGAATGTGTAAAAATATTTGCTCGCATTTTACGTCTTGACTCGTTATCACATGTCAGTGAAAGCTAACACACGTTTATTAATACAAATTACAAGTTTACAGCCGTGGTAGTGCTGCTAAGTCGCTGCTACTAAGTGTTTTTTTATTAACTAGCGCAACCCGGCAGTTAACACGATGCACTCAGGCCACGAGCCAGGTGCATGCCAGAAGATCATACGGGATTCGTGTGCTCACGATTCAAGTACATGAAATCGAAATGGCGCAGGGACATAAGTCCCGAACTCATTTTCGGGACTTATAACCCACTTAAGTCAAATAAAAATAATAAAATCGCACGATTGCAAACTTTGTCACGATGCAAACTCGACTAATAAAGAATACAAAATTACATGATTCGCATTTTTCCCAACTGCTCGTACCTAGCTAACTGCATTTTTTTTAAGGTACTACTCAAAAACAACATCGAGATAACGAAACCGGTTACAAAAACATTGTTAAAATCCTCAAATAACGTAAATAAAAAAGCTAAGTTGCTATTGTGACCATATTTGTCAAATCAAAATAAAGGAAAATATTTGTTTTGTTTAAAAACTTTTCGTATTTATTATACCCTATTCTAGGGTATATTAATTTTGACTATAGTTTGTGACATACCTTAATATTGCCGTAGACCCCTAAGAGTCAAAAGTGATCAGCACCGCTAGTAATGTCGATCTAGCTATATCTATCCGTCCGTTCGTCGTTAAAAACTAGGCCCTAAGACTGGAGCTAGAAAGCTGAATTTTGAAGGATCTATGGGCCCGAAATAATCAAGTGTAAGCATTTTTAAAATCCGCCCTCTGACACGCCCACAATCTCAAAAAAAAAAACAATTTATCGAAAATAAAATAAAACAATTTTATTTAAAAACCAAAGTTTGAGCTAGGAAACTGAAATTTATAATATATACTCTCTAAGGGCCGTTTATGCTCATGTGTAAATATTCTTTCTAAAATCCGCCCACTGACAAGCCCACAATTTAAAAAAAAAACTTTTTTTGAAATACCAAAGTTTGAGCCAGGGAGCTGAAATTTATAAACATTCTTATTATTACTTATAGACTCTCTAGCAGCGTTGCCGACGACACTTTCCTTAATTCCCCAAAATTCGATGCTGAATTACCGGAATTGGGGAAGAAGAAAGATCCAATTCCCCACAGATTCCCCACACAATTATCTAGTAAAAAAACAGGTTTTAATAGAAAATCGATAATTTTATTTATTTATTTTTATTCAGTCATTGTTTTCTGCCATATCTTTGCTCCTAACATCTTCCTTGATGGTTCAAATTTCAAAATATCCCCTTTTTTTAATTCCTTCTCTGGTTGCCATTAAAGATACTACAGTATCAGTATGTAGGCGATTTCTGTTTTCAGTTTTTATGTTTTTCAGTTGACTGAATTTTCTTTCAACTGATGCGTTTGCAAAAGGCAACACAAGTAAAAGGCAGATGACAATTTTTAAATTTGGAAACTGTCCATATCCCTCATTGTTTGTAAGTCTAAGAACCTTACCCCAGTAGTTTTCAGCACTATCTTTTTCATCCAGTCCATGTCGAACAAAATCCAACACAGCGTGAGATCGCCACTCGTCATCCAGTATTTGAAGATTCACAAACTTTTCACGCACTCGAAATCGCTTCAGCACAGGAATCATTAATTTTACGTTGAACTGCTGAGCTTCTGTTGGATTAACAATTGAAATAACAGAAAATAATGTATCCATAAAATCAAATCTCTTTGAAATGTCCGACGTTAATTCAATGTAAAAATCTTGGCATGTTTTATAGAAACTTGAAATAGCTGAACTGGGTATATTTTCGTCTTTTTTCAAATGCTCCATACTTCCCGTAGCCTTTACTCCAATATATATTTTCTCTAAAGCTACGAAATATATAGCATTTTTGAATTCAGCGCTTAAAATATCATTTAAGGTTTTGACGTAACTCATTTCCAGGTAGTTAGCAGAAAGCGTTTTCAAAAGTTTTTCTACTTCTGGCTTCAACCTGTGGAGAAGTGATGTTTCTGATTGAAACATGGTATTAAAATCCATTACTAGTGAAAGCACGCAGGACATGAACTCTAAATATATTAGAGTAAATTGATTGTTCATTGTGGTCAGCATTTCTTCAGTAGTTTTCGAAGGATATTAAGACAGATTCTGTTAAATAGGCACTTAGTGGAACGTACTGCTCTAATACACGATCTACACAAGCTTTTAACGAGAGCCATCGGGTTTAAGCAGGTGCAAGTATTTTGTGTATCTCCACTTGAAAGAACTCCTGAAACTCTTTCAATTTAAGCTGTCGATATAAACTTCTACTAAAATGAGCTCCAATGGAACGTAAAAAGTCTTCGACGTTTCGTGGTAACTTCAGACAAGCCTTTGATGAAGATAGATGTATCATATGACAGGAGCATTTTATAAGTGCAATGTGAGGCCAATCCTTCTTAAGAAAAGCAAAAACAGAACAATGTTCAGCTACCATAACGTTTGTAGTGTCTGAAGAAAATCCAACCATGTTTTCAATGGTGAAGTTTTGTTTTGAAGCATTCGAATTAAACAGTCATAGAGTCCAGATGCAGTTCCTGATGAAACTTCAACCATATCCAGAAATAAATGTTCAACTTCATTGCTTTCGTTGTTGTATACAACGGTAGTAAAACAACACTGTTTTAAAGTCCCCTGATCCGTCGTTTCATCCATTATTAATGAAAAAAAGTTTCCATTTCGTAGTTTTTCAATAGTATCCTCTATAAACGTGTTTCCTAGAACATTTCTTGCTATGGATGTAGCTTTGGTTCTATGTAAATTTGTATTTATACCCTATTCTAAGGGTATATTAATTTTGACGAATAGTTTGTAACATACCTTAATATTGCCCGTAGACCCCTAAAAGCTACTATATTTATGATCAGCATCGATAGTAATGTCGATCTAGCCATGTCCATCCGTCCGTCCGTCCGTCTGTCGGCAAAAATTAGGCCTTTAAACTGGACCTAGAGAGCTGAAATTTTAACCATATACTCTCTAGGGTCCCGAAATAATCAAGTTTACGAATTTTTGAAATCCGCCCACAGACGCGCCCACAAACTCACAAAAACAAAATTTTGGAAAAAATCAAATTTTGAGCTAGAAAGCTGAAATTTTTTATATATAATTTATGACACCTAAAACTGCTCGGGATTAATTTTTTTGAAAATCCAAAGTTTGAGCTAGGGAGCTGAAATTTATAATATATACTCTCTATGGGCCCTTTATGCTCATGTGTAAATATTTTCAAAATCTGCCCCGTGCAGGGGGTAGCATGCCCCCCATATGCATTGCACTGTTTATGGGATTAGTTGCGAAATCGCAAGTAGATTGCATAAACAGTACAATGCCTATCGGCGGGCATGCTGCCCCTCTGCAACCCCCCTGCTTGGGGTCACTGTTTGATTTGGAGTAGGTGCGAGGTACGGTTTCGAAAATTTGGCTTTATGTCACTTTCCGGATTTGGCCTTATGGCGCTTTGTGAAAGTGACATAATACCAAATACTGGAATTTGGCCTTATGTCACTTTCAAAAAGCGACATAAGGCCAAATTTCGAGTTTTGGGCTTTAAATACACTATCTGCTCTGTGTCGTGGAGTACTTAAAGCAAGCAACTATCACGAGCAGAAATTGCCGGCACTAAAAGTGCACTCACAGGCTCATCATTTAGTGCAGGTGTTAGTAAGGACAAAACAATTAAAAATACAATAATTATGTACCTATAAAATACTAACACAAACACAAAATAATGCAAACAATTTAAGACATTAAAGCATTAATACGCAAAATATTTTTTAGCTTAATTTTACTAACATGCAAGTCAATCACATGATCATTTAGATTATAGATTCTACTCATGCGACTAATAGGCTCATGCCTTCCATAATTCGTTCTATGATGGGGGCTAAACAATAATTCAACACTGCGTAAATTATGGGCACCACCACGAAAATTAAAGCCAATAGACGACAGCAAGTCAGGTGCATCTATTTGACCGGATATAAGCTGCTGTAAAAAAATGATATCGCTATTAAGCCTTCGTTGAGAAAGGGGTAGCATTTGAAGAAGCTTGATACGTTGACTGTAGGGAGGAAGGTTAAATGGATCATCCCATGGAAGTCCTCTAAGTGCAAATCGAATAAATTTACGTTGAATGGCCTGTATTCGATTTGAATGAATGTTGTAGAACGGCGTCCAAACTTGTGAAGCATACTCTAGAATCGGACGGACAAAACAATTGTACAATGACATAGTAACGTATGGGTCATTAAATTCTTTCGCACACCTTTTTACGAAGCCCAGCATAGATTTAGATTTATTAACAATAAAATTGATATGCTTAGCAAAAACCAGTTTGGGATCGAAATAAACCCCAAGATCCTTAAAATTATCAACATTACAAAGAATATGTTGAGACAGAGAATATTGAAAGGTGGAAGGGATAGTCTTTCTAGAGAATGTCAACTGACACGCCCACAATTAAATAAAACAATTTTATTGAAACACACAAGTTTGAGCTAGGGTGCGTTTTTTTGATAAAATCCTTTAAATGTTATATAACAAAATATGTAGAGCGTTCTTAACAATTCAACCATACTTAGACTTTTGTCAGGCCCACTTATGAGGGATAGGAATAAGAATAGGGTATCCAACAGTTCGCCTAAGCGGACTGTAGCCCGTCCCTATGTTTTTAGCTATAGTTGAATCGGAAAAAATGTTTTTGCAGAGTGGACCCAAGGTATCCATGAACGATAAAGGAATATTACTTTCCACTAAAGCTCCAAATAATTTTAATTCAGCTCTTCTAACATTTTCTTCTAATTCCGTCGGTGGCAAATATGGATTTCGTTTATCGTAATCGATTTTTTTTATTAAAATCGTCAAACCGTAAATGTAGCCAATCCCCTCAAAATCCCCAAACGATTTGGGATTCCCCGCAGTTTGCGGAATTACCCACAAATTGGCAACCTTGCCCTCTAGGTGCCCTTTATACTTATGTTTAAATATTTTTTAAATCCGCCCACTGACACGCCCACAATTAAATAAAACAACTTTATTGAAAAACCAAAGTTTGAGCTAGGGAGCTGAAATTTATAATATAGACTCTCTAGGTGCCCTTTATACTTATATTTAAATATTTTTTAAATCTGCCTACTGACACGCGAATAATAAAATAAAACAATTTTATTGAAAAACCAAAGTTTGAGCTAGGGAGCGTTTTTTTACAGAAGCTTCGTTTTTTCGATTAAATCATTTAAATGTTATATAACAAAATATGTAGAGCGTTCTTAACAATTCAACCATACTTAGACTGTTGTCTAGAGAGTAAAACTTCCGTTATGGGCCACTTATCAAATTGTTTTGCTTTTGCAATTGAACCGCACTGTATATGCCTGCACTCTACTTTCACAAATGGCAATATTGACAAGTATGTAACATTGATGCAATGTTACAATGAATGGACTGTTAGCGCTGATAAAAATGTTGATTTATCCATTGAAACCGATGAACAATAATAACCCCAATTCAGGCAGAGTTGAACTTGTGACTTTGATGGCAGAGTGCATACTCCGCTGTGTGCTTCCTTAAGGAGTCGCCAATCTATCTTCTCATCTCAGTGTGTGAGAATAATTTAAACAAATACCGGCACCACACTCGACGTGGTAGCAATTGCAAGTTGTTGTTGTTATGTAGTTCAACCATTCACCATGTATCCATTTGGTTTCTCAATTTTGTACGTTTTAAAATGCCATTCTGTATGTTGGTCTCTCCCAAAGTAAGATAACAGCTTTGTTCAGATGAGTTATCCGACCATGCCGTTTTTGCCGTTCATAAAACCATTTCACTACTTCAACACTTTATTGTGGTATAACAAGACAAATATCTTCTGTCATTCTATCAAATCGACTTTAATGACATTTGCAGATATGCCTAATAAAGTGCCAACATGTGACTTGCTGCGATAATAGTTAATTTATGTATCCGTTTGTGCTTTCGAATGATTGTGCAAAATTTGCGCTCCTTAAGCCAAACAACGACATTGATACGATAACAATAAAAAATAAACTCATCTGCAATTCTTGAAATGATTAAATAAAAAAAAGCTCATCTTCTGTCCAAAAAATTCGTCTCTCTTGAAAGAATTTTCCTTCAATACATTCAATTACCATTTTCATCAGCTATCGATTTTCTATCCATTTCCATAGATGGTACTTCCGAATTCTCCTCAGTCATTGGTACGAGGACTCTATCCTGCGTCTGTTCCTTGAACTCGGTCGACCCATCGTTTTCGGTGGCGCTGACATTTGAAAGAACCACCTCACGTTCTGCCAACCGATTTACTTTTCCTTCTTGGCTGTCGGCCAGCATTTGTATCGTAGACGATGACGTGTATGATGCTGCCTCCGATATATTATCCACATCGTCTTGAGGCACTTCGTCGGGTTTAGTGGTGTCTACTTCCCTCGTCTTTAGTTTAAATTTATTCGCAAAAAGTCTTCGCATTGTCCTCTGGATAATTATGGCCGCAGTAGTTGTAGTCAGAGTGGTGCTAGATTGGTTTTTCTTATTCTCGGCATACCGACGATAATAGCGCTGAATGACATAAATCGCCTTTTGGTACTTTTCGTCAGAGTATAGATGATTCTCGGCGAGGACGTCCTCTTCGTTAATCGATTCCATTGCTTTGAAGCCGGCCATAATGTCGGATTTCGATTTTCTCGAGTGGAGAATGGGTTGAATCGTGATTGGTCTCTGGCAAATGTATCCGAGATTGGGTGGGATTGCGAAAAGCTGCCGCCCTTCAAAGTGCTCCTGGAAGGCGACGAATTGTTCGTAGTTCTTGTCAAGGGAGCCATCGCGCTGATGGATTAATTTTTCAAAGTGAACCGCGGCGAACTCGTAGATATTCTCGGGTTTGTCCCGCAAAACCTCTTTGGCGAGGTTTTTCATTAGCTCAATGAGACCACCTGGGACGTTGGGCGTTAATAAGGGCATTTTTTTATCAAGGTGAATGACAAATTTGTAAATTTTCTATTGTTTAGTAAAACTCGCGACTTTTCCGGCTAACGAACCGTCGGCATGAAAAGTTAGATCAATACTGGTGGCAAAACGAATTACTTACCTCTGATATTTTACCACTTTCATTGGGTTACCAAGGGCTACGGCGGTGTAAACAAATGTAAGTACCGGCTGACGACCTATTTCCGGTGAATGTCCTTCAACCCCTATAAAAAAGTACATATGACAAAAGTCAGGGTGTTTATGGGACAACAACTTAGGTCAATTTAAATTGACCACAGACAATTGAAACAATGGCCATCGCATGTTTGCGCTAATACTGACAATCTAGCGGGAGAGGTCAGGAGTTCACTCGGGCATCTAATAGTTTCAGGGGCGGGGTAGCACAATAGTATAATTATAAATCACCGTACCAGTACAAATGCATTTTATTTATCAATTAAGGATAAGTGTTTATGTCACGCACACAAGGAAACAAGTCAGTCAGTAATTCAGGAGCCTTCACTGTCAACATCGTCATTAGCTTCAACGATGCGACATATGATTGGTATGTCCTGCACCTTTGTTGGGTTTCCGACTTTCGTGTCGTCTAGAGTGTCGGCGATAAGTTGTTTTTTGAATTGTTGCCACTTGCGTGTTGCTAGGAAATCTCGGAAGAGCTTTTCACGCGATGGAATAGTCATGTCCAAGTAGAACCGCATTCTTTGCCATATATTGCCAGGGTTTTGTGCCTTCTCAAGGAGCCAGAAACGTGGTATCAACAGGCATTGAACTGTTGTTCTTGCCATGACAACACGATGTTCCAGTTGTTCACCCAAGCCGAAGATGCCGCCAAACGTTAGAGATCCAACGTCAATGAAGTGGTTTTCAAGTTTATGGGGTGCTTCCTTTAACAATGTGAATAAAATTTATATGTGGGGACATAATGTATGGTAGGGTTGAACGACGTTATCCGAGAAATAGTTAGTCTTCGCTCGTCGAATAGATTAATCGACTGCGGAATTAACTCTTTTAAGGATATCGCGATAGGACCCAGGCTTATACCTTTTCTGTTGAATCTCGTCTAGTGGGAGTAGATAGTCCTTGACTTGTCCGCAGGTCTGTAGATAAACGATGCCTTGCCTCTTCAAAGATGGGTATTGAGTTTTTTTGCTCCGTAATGTTGTTCAGGTCAACTCCGCACATCAAAGCATATTTCTTGAAGTCCGATTTACGAGCCTAAAAATGAATTGATAACGTTTAATAAAATTGTGAATGTTCTCGTTATATATAATAAGCAGATAGTTTTGGAAGCAATAATTTACGGACTTGAATGCTCGAAGTAGTTCCATGACTTTAAGGCGTGAGTCAGATTTTTGACTCATGTGACAAATAAAGAAAACTGTAAGTGTTTTTAACACAAGGAAGGAGAGTATGTGTAAGTGCAACAGGGGTAGAGACAACAAAATAGCTCTGGGAGAAGGCCATCTTATAAATCAACGTTTTCAAATGTCATACTTACTTAACCGACTCGTGGAGAGCCTCTACCTTTACATATTACATTTGCGGCGTTCCATTCTCTGTTGCGGAAAATTGCAAAGACAGTTTAAAGACAGTGTTGGGATAAAAACCACGACAAACAAGCTTATGAATCACTTCAAAAACACGTTGAATTATATTCCCTCCCTTTATACGATACTCCTACCTGTGTTTACCATTTATTATAATCTAGAGATGTTACGGGGGTGGTTTTACCCGAGTCGGAATCGGAAGCCTCATAACTACCTCCACTGAGCCGGAGACGTTGCTCGCACGCAGACACAAATTAATAATATATATATACAATTTGAAAAAAAAACAATTTTTATTAGAAAATTAACAAAAAAAAATACGAAATCATATTGTCACTTAATAAAATTACAAACTAATAGTCCAACATCAAAATGGGTAAATTATATTTTATAAAAAGTAACTTAGCTGCTTGTCGCCATCCAATCTAGTCCGTAGTAGGCTATAAATCAAACCACCTGCACTGAATACTTGTTGGCTTGGAACGGACCCTGGTGGAGCTAACACAAATTGTCACACGATTTGCTTCAAAACATGAAACTTTTTATTTACTTTCCACCATACGAAAGGATCTTCTGTCCACTTGAGACGCTTTTCTTTATTGTAATTATTTAACGGGAGCGTATCGGAATCCAGCTTTTCAAAAATCCCGAGAAAAAGTTTTAAAATCCCGTCTACTAAAATACTGTTTTTTTAAAATCCCGTCTTCTAAAATCCCGCTTGTTCAAAATCCCGATCTTTTATAATCCCGCTTTTTAAAATCCCGCCAAATCCCGCTAATCCCGTTTTTTTTACAAAACATTCGCTATGGAAGGTGACAAGTGCAGTACTCTCCTAACTTTTGGTCTGTGTATGACAGTGCAGAAAAACAATTCCCGAGAAAAGAAAATAATGCTGAAGCGTGGCATCGCAGACTGAAAGTTTTGGTTGGACGCAAAAGTGCTGGCTTGTATAAACTCATTGTAGATTTGAGAAAGGAAGCAATTGTGGTGCAAACTGAAATACAAAAATTACGAAATGGACAAGAAAAATTATATAAAAAAACTAATGTTATAAAGTCACGCGCTGTAAAAAAATTAATGAGAAATAGAACAAAAATGAGTAAAACAGGTTTTTTGCATTGCATTGCTTATAATACACTTGAACTAATAAAATAAAAAATGTTGTTAATGGTTTTAAGTTTTTTTTGCTCCCTTTTGCAAAATATCATATAACATTACTTTATATTTTTTTTTTGAATTATTGAAGATTGTCATATTTATTACTTAAAAATTTATTTTGATATTATTTATTTATTATTTTGTTACTTCCTCTAAAAATGATAAATGTTAAAATAAACTGCATTTCAAAAAACACTCATTGCTTAATTTATTTTATTTTTCTTATTATCCCGCTTTTACAATCAAAAGTAGTTGCTTTATTTTAAAAAATCGCGGGATTTAAAATAAAGCAACTACTTTTGATTGTAAAAGCGGGGTAATAGGAAACGGGATTATAAAAAACGGGATTATAAGAGGCGGGATTTTAAAAGACGGGATTTAAAAAAAAAACGGGATTATAAAAAGCGGGATTATAATAGCGGGATTTTAAGAATCGGGATTATAAAAAGCGGGATATCGAACCCAACCCTAATTTAACAGCGCCCTCCGAATAAAAAGTTTGTTCCCCGCAGCAGAATCCATCTCAGAAATATCCTCCTCCTCACCACTGTTCATAAGAATATTTGCCAGATTAGAATGGAAACTCACTGATGTGCTTTGAAATGTTCGATACTGAGAACGAGTGGTGGGCTCATCCGATTCAATTCTTAACTTTTTAATTACGGGAGACTGGCAATCCTTTCTTAGTATAATTTCCGTGTCAAGTTTAGTAGTTTCAGTACAGTCAAACTTATCAAGCAAATGCAATAATTGGGATTCCCCCTGCTCTTTAACAACTTCATTAAACATTTCTTGTTTATAACGCGGGTTGTGATTATTACCACATTATGCTTAGTTTCAGATACTTGCATTTGAAGAGTCTGTTTGAGCACGTGACATAAAGGAATTACAGAGAAATAAGGCTTTGCTGTCACTCATATTTCTAGTGACTTTTTCAAATGGCTGTAACACTGCCACTAATCCATCGAGCCCTGTCGGGTTGGTTACCCACCAGGCGCGTCCCCAGGTGGTGGATAGGGGGACCTCGGTACGATACGTTCGTGATCCGAGGTTTTAGAGTCATAGCGGCGTTTTATACACCGTCAAAGCTCTATCGCGAACCAAACCAAAAAACAAGTATGCAGGAACAACTTAATGATTCAAATACTCCAGGTGGTACTCGCATGGGCGAAAATCCACCCGTGGTCTTTTCGACCACGGTCGGGGCACGGATTCTGGAGGCCCCAACCGACATACATATACCCCCCGCCTGTACAGGCGCTGACCTTCGAGTTGCGAAAAGGTTTGCTTCCGAAGATTCCTGCAGCTCTATCTCCGACACGTTCGGTAGACTGGGCTGGAAACATGAAGAAAGTGGCGGAGAGGTTCAACCTGATACGCTTAATCTTCAGACCAATAGACAGACAGCCGATAGGTGTGATGCTGCCGACGAGGCCTGCGAAACCGAACAGGTGAAACGGGCCACAGAGGCGGCGTCCACTGGTCAGCGTCCATCTAAGAGCCAGCGAAAGAGGAAAAGGAGAAAGGCGGCTATCGTGCGGCGCGAAGAAACTGCACCGCCAGTTGAAGGCGCAAGCGCTGAGAACTGCCCTTCCCCGGCGGCGACGGAAAAGAGATGCAGGTCGGCAGAGGTTACCCCAACCGAAACCAGCCAGCTGACTGAAACCAACGCTGCCTCCCCTTCCAATAGCTCGAACAGGAACAAACGGAGGAAGAAGACCTCAAGCACTCCTGTCGGTGGAACTGCGCGCGCACCTTCTGCGTGCCCTTCCACTAGTATGACTGATGTATTTCCAATGATTGGATTTACTCAGATTAACCTTCAACACTCCAAGGCTGCTACTGCACTCATCAGTAAGAAGCTTTCTGTGTTGAATACAAAAGCCCACGTAATATCCATACAGGAGCCATGGGTGTGGAAAAATCGCATCTGTGGCCTTGGAGGTGTCCGTGGCACTACGATACTCTGTGACGAGCGGTCCGAGAGACCAAGGGCTTGTCTTGCTGTGTCGAACCTTTTCTCAGCGACTAAGCTTGGACAATTTTGTGGCCAAGATTTGGTTGCTGCAGCCATTAGCTACGAAACGAATGGAAATTGGAAGACCTTCATCGTGGCATCAGCTTATCTCCCCTATGATTCGGTAGTGCCTCCACCACCGAGGGCAATTGCTGAACTCATTGACTATTGCGACACCAGGAAGATGGGCCTAGTTATATGCTGTGATGCCAATGCTCAAAACACTGTTTGGGGCAGCAGCAAATGCAACATGCGAGGAAACCATCTCCTGGATTTCATTCTATCATCTGATCTTACTATCAACAATGTTGGCTCGCAACCAACTTTTGTGACGTCAAGAAGACAGGAAGTGATCGACCTAACTTTATCAAATAGATACTTTAAGGCGGTTACTAACTGGAGGGTCTCTTCGGAGGTGTCCCTCTCAGACCATAGATATATCGAATTCCAAATCGAATGCGAAGCCATAACTTTGCAGGAGAGGAGGAATCCGAGAAAAACCAACTGGATACGCTTCAGGGAGGAATTAGGGAAAACTCTCAAAACTCCAACCAAACTCAGGACGAGACAAAAGGTAGAGGAAGCTGTTCAAGACCTGAATAGTGCCATTACTAGCTGTTTTGAACTGACGTGCTCAGTAAGCAAACCCCCTGGCAGAACACCGGTTCCCTGGTGGAGCTCGGAACTGCAAAGAATTCGTAGAGAAGCTAGAAAGCTTCTAAATAGGTCACTTAAGACTGATTTGGAGACAGACTGGAATCTCTACCGATCGAAGCAGAAGGAATATAAGAGGCTAATTCGGGTATCCAAAAGTGCTTCTTATAAGAATTTCTGTGAAAAGATTGAAAAGCTGGGTGAAACTAGTAGGTTGGTTAAAGTTCTGAAAAAGGGCAAACCAGCCAAACTGGACTCACTTAGAAAACTTGATGGCACCTTCACTGAGACGAAAGCGGAAACTCTTAGTTATCTGCTGGAGTCTCACTTTCCGGGTAACCAGATTACAATTGGTTCACAACCAGCCCCGATTACCGAGACTATGAGTGAGCCAAGACAAACAACTCGGCGTAGCTGGTATATTGCGAAGGCCGTGGTGACGGACGAGGCCATTAAATACGCATTTGCGTCTTTTGACGGCTTCAAGTCGCCTGGTACGGACGGAATATACCCAGCCATGCTGCAACAATGTACAAACCAGCTGCTACCGACTATGAAGAAAATCTTCACCGGTGTCCTAGCACTGGCATACATTCCAACACCCTGGCGTACAGTTAGAGTGGCATTCATACCAAAAATTGGCAGAAGTGACTACTCGCTCGCCAAGAGCTTCAGACCAATCAGTCTGACTTCTTTCTTGCTGAAAAGCTTGGAAAGGCTGGTCGAGCTTCACGTGCGCAAAGGTGCTTTGCGATTGCACCCACTATCTCCGATGCAACATGCCTATCAACGCGGAAAATCCTGCGAGACTGCGCTCCAAAATCTAGTTGGTAGAATTGAAGGCGCGCTTGACAGAAAAGAATACGCGATGGGCATTTTCATCGATATTGAGGGTGCTTTTGACAATGCGACTTTTGATAGCATGTGCAGCTCCGCCAGACAACACGGAGTAGACGAACCATTGGTGTTGTGGATTAAAGCAATGCTAATGAATAGAACGTTGGTTGCGGATGCGGATTGTGGCCGCTATGTTATGGCGGGGGTAAACAGAGGCTGCCCGCAAGGCGGCGTCATGTCTCCACTGCTGTGGTGTATGCTGGTCGACTCTCTGTTGAACGCACTCAACAGTTCTAATATTTACGCTCAGGCGTACGCGGATGATGTTGCCGTGCTTTCTGTTGGATCATGCCTACCGACTGTATGCGCCAAGGCGCAGGCGGCCCTTGACGTGATCGACGAATGGTGCACTAGGAATGGGCTCTCGGTCAATCCTCTTAAAACTGAGGTTGTTCTCTTTACGAGAAGGAGGAAGCTGGTCGGGTTGACTCAGCCAGTGCTAAAAGGCGTCACAATCCAACTCTCCAATGAAGCAAAGTATCTGGGAGTCATCCTGGATAGCAAACTTCTTTGGTCCAAACATGTTGAGCTGAAGACTGCCAAGGCGCTGTCTATTTTCTGGCAGTGCAAAGGCATTTTCGGCAAGACATGGGGCTTATCACCGAAAAGAGTCCTATGGATTTATACGGCTATGATAAGACCATTTATAGCATACGCATCGGTTGTTTGGTGGAATAAGCTTTCACGTAAATACGTCACTGCTGCTTTTGCCAAACTCCAAAGGCAGGTATGTCTCGGCTGCACGGGGGCCTTCCCCAGCACGCCTGGCTCCGGCCTAGATGCACTATTGAACCTTCCGCCCCTTGATGTTTACATCATGGGCTGTACAATCAAGGCTATCTCACGTCTTACAAGAGGTGGCTTTTGGTATAACTCGCACTGGAGTTTTGATGAACTTGCGCAACGGTTGTCCTTCGACTCCTGTCTTATGGATATGCCGTCTGATGCGATGACACCGGAACTTCGGCTAAAGCGCAAATACGAGGTCGACTTTCCTCGCGTCCAGGACTGGCTCTGGCCGGACTCTGAACCTGGAAGGGAATGCAGTCGAATCTTTACGGATGGCTCCAAAACCGATCAAGGATCTGGTGCTGGTGTCTTCGTGGAGAGCGATAGCGTTAGACTTTTCTTTCCGTTAGGCAAACATGCGTCAGTCTTCCAAACAGAGACTTATGCTATCCTAATGGCCATGGACTATGTTACGAGGAACAGGTGGAGGGGGCGAAGTATCTGCGTCTGTAGCGACAGTCAGGCTGCGCTTAAGGCCTTACTCAAACCCTTAACTACCTCCAAAATAGTACGTGAATGCAAGATATCTCTGAATTCGGTCGGAAGGCTGAATTCACTTAAACTTGTCTGGGTCCCGGGTCATAACGGGATCACGGGAAATGAGATCTCCGATGAACTTGCTAGACAAGGCTCAGAGGGGGACCTCTCAGGACCTGAACCAGCGATCTGTCTGCCTGCGTCCTCGGTCAGGGCTTCCATTGACGGTTGGGTTTCCTATGAACACAATCGCCGTTGGCATGACTCTCCAGGGTGCAGACAGACTAAGCAAATGCTCCCCGACGTCTGTGGGAAATCCGCGGCATTCTTGTTGTCTCTCAACAGAAAAGACTGCAGACAGACTACTGGCGTTCTTACGGGACACTACGCTTTTGTCAAACACCTTAAGGTGCTAGGCCTAAGCGACACCACCAACTGCGAAGCCTGTGGAGAAAGCGACGACACTGCGGAACATTTCGTCTGTGATTGTCCTGCTTTTGCTCGTATCAGGTGGCAGGTATTTGGTGCGGATATGGTGAGTGCTGTAAACCTAAGCTCCTTATCATTGAAGCGCCTTCTCGTTTTTCTTAGAAAAACGAGTAAATTCCCACAGTAAAATGTGGTGTGTCTGCCTGGCAGTACAATGGACCAGTATTGAGTCTGAGTGCTCCAGTGCAGAAAGTTTCACACATCCCGACAAAAAAAAAAAAAAAAAAAAAAAAATCCATCGAGCTCTATGCATTCTTCCGGCGAAATTTGTGGAATTTTTCGTTTGCTAGCATATAAGCAGATCGAATCCTTGATCTTAATCAAACTTTCTATCATATAAAAGGTACTGTTCCACCCAAAAATAAATAAGAGCGGATTAAGTTAGAACAGAATAATTAATGATAATTTAACAGTAATACCTTGTATTACAATCCTGTATTACACCCAAAGGTTGCTGGCTAAGTTGCTCTTTTTGAATTTTCTGTTTTTTAGACTGTGCAATAAATATGTCACTGTGTTCTTGCATTTAGGTATTAAAGTTGTGACATACTTGTCTTTGCTCAAAGCATTTCGAACACGAAGCTGTAGTTGATATACAGTGAATTGTGTCGTCTTCTATTTTCCACTCATGCTTCATGTGCTTAAGTTCTTCAGCGATTATATTCCTAGCGTGAAGTTCATAAAGCGGTTGACATTTTAATATATGTAACTCATACACGATCGAACTCTTCGGTTATTCTATGTGTCGTTAAACTTATTAACGATACATTAGCACTTGGCTCATACCAAATATCCGTGGTGAATGACAATTTATGGAAGTTTTTCAGTAATGCGGTTATTTTATTAGCAATTTTAGAATATAATTTGTTACAAAAATTGTCGGTAAAAAACTAGCGTCCTCTCATATTATAATTTAGCACAATATTTTGCATCAGCCGGCGAAATCCTAGACTTTCAACAAAACTGAAAGGAAGGTCGTCTAAGGCGATTGTTGTTGAGGAGGTTTTTTCACCTGATTTGGGTAGTGCTGATAGCATTATTGCAAAACTCAAACTTCATAAAGATGTTTTGATTGACATTCTTTGCATATATCGGCTCCAGTTTGTTCATCAAGATATATTTTTAAAAGATATTGAAGACCTTATTACCGGAATGAACAGTCACAATATTTGTATGGTTGGCGACATAAATATAGATATACTTGAGTTTCCTACTGGTTGTGATAATTATGTGCTCCTGTTGTCTTCTCTGGGCTTTGAATCTTTGATAAATGTGCCAACGAGAGTAACTCCAAATACTAAAACATGTATTGACCATATTTTTATTCGGACAAAAAACCTTGATAATGTCCGTCCAATCGTACTTGAATGGGATATCACTGATCATTTTGCTACTGTTGTATCCTTTCTGGATATATTAATCAACTCTGAACGAACAGACGAAATCTTAGAAACGCAAATCCTTAAAAAAATGAACTACTCGGCTTTGCGCGAATGTCTCTCTATGGAAAGCTGGAGTAATGTATATAGTTGTAACTGTCCTTCAAACGCTTTTAGTAACTTCGTAAGTACTCTCTCTGTCCATGTTTCTGCAAACAAGTTCGTAAAACAAAATCGTAAATATAAAAGAATCAAGCCATGGATGACTGACTATATCTGCGAGAAAATAAGCGCTAAAAATACTTATTACACAATGAACAAGAACAATATACACTTACCTTATATAAAAAATGCATACAAACAAATGCAAAAGGAGATTCATAAACTAATAAGTACACAAAAAGAAATATATTACAAAAGAAAGTTCGACGAAAATAGGTATAATCCAAAGCAACAATGGAATACTATAAATAATCTGTTGGGCAAAAATATTGAGGACTATGGCCTAAAATGTATAAAGTTTTCAGAAAACAAGTTATCCGAAAGTGATGAAGAAATTGGAAATGGCTTTAATATATTTTTTAAAAATGTGGCCGAAAGTAATAAACCCAGTCCCTCATGCAGCCTTGACAATTTTCATCAAGAATCTCTTCTTGATAACGAAATCTTATCGTCGTTCTTCTTTGGTGTAGTGACGGAAGCTGATATACTTCAGGTGATCTCCAAATCGAAGAAATCTTGTGGTATAGATGGCCTCAGTAGCACTGTCATAAAAAATATTAGTAATTTTATCATTGAACCCTTAACATATCTTGTAAACTATAGTTTTAAAAGCGGTATATTCCCAGAGTGCCTGAAAACAGCAATTATTATTCCAATTCATAAAAAAGGTAGCAAATGTGACCCAAACAATTACAGACCAGTTTCTTTATTATCAGTCTTTTCCAAAATCTTTGAAAAAATAATAACTAAAAGAATGATATGTTTTTGTGATAAAAATAAATTCCTTAGTACATCCCAATTTGGGTTTATGAAAGGGAAATCTACTGAAGATGCTATTCAATCATTTTTGGAAAACGTAAACCTGGGATTAGATAAAAGCAACAAAACTGCTGCTCTGTTTCTCGATCTGACAAAGGCATTTGATCTCGTCAATCATAAATTGTTGTTGAAGATTCTCTTCAGATATGGATTCAGAGATAATATTTTGAACTGGTTTTCATCCTACCTTCAAAACAGAACACAGCTTGTTCGCGCAAATGCAACCTTGAGTGATACAATTTCTTGTCCTGATACAGGGGTTCCTCAAGGATCAGTCCTTGGACCATTACTATTTGTTTTTAATATAAATTCTATTTTTAAACTGTGACTAAATGGATCCATTATCGCTTTTGCTGACGATGTGGTTCTGTCGTACGCTGCTTCCTCTCTAGAAACGGTAAAAATCCAAATGAATACTGACCTAGCTATTTTGACAAGGTGGTTTAGACATCACCAAATGGTCCTTAGCAACAAGTCTAAAGTTATGTGTTTTTCTCTTTCAAATGAGTTATCAATCCAAGGAGTTGTCCTGCATAACGCAAATTGCGACCATCATAACTGCAATGATTCCTGCGTGCAGCTAGAATCTGTCTCCGAATTTAAATATCTAGGAGTTACTCTTGATTCAAAACTTAATTGGAAAGCACATATTAAAAACTTAAAAAAATATATGTATTTTGCTCTAAGTAAAATATTTTACTTGCGTAAACTGTTGCCACCAAATCTACTTACATCAGTTTACTACGCGTTAGTTAATTCTCGTTTGGAATATGGTATTTCTTGCTGGGGTAGTGCTTACATTAGTACTCTGAAGCCTGTCATTACAGCCCAGAAAAAGGTAATCAGAGTAATGTTGTTCAAGCCAAGGTGGGAGCCATCATTTCCCCTGTTTGAGTCAATCAAGGTATTGCCGCTTAGGCATTTATACGTATATAAAGTATTGCGACTGTTCTACCTGCGAGGTGGCTATAACAATTTAATTGGAAATAATGTAACTTATTCATTAAGATCAACAAATAATGTTGTAGTCCCAAGAGCTAGAACAGAATACTTTAGACGTTCCATTACTGTTATAGCGCCACATATATATAACAAACTTCCTGCCGATTTATGCAGTAATGTCGGCCTTAATAAATTCCTTAAAAATCTTAGAATTTGGCTATTATCCAGATCAGGTGTAGAGGATTTGATTCTAATAGTAGCTTAGAGAGATATTTTTGCTTGCATTATCAATTTTGGATTGTCTCATACAAACACATATTTAATTTTAAATTGCCTCCCAATATAATATAATATAATATTTTTTTTTCTTCTTTTTCTTCTTTTTTTTATTTATTCCTCAACTTTCTTTCATTGCTCTTTCATATCATTCTTATTGCGGCTCTTCATATCGTTGAAAAAGTTGTTTTTTCTTATGAATAATACACTTGAAACTGGTAATATTACCACAAAGTGTATAGGATACACCATTTCAATTAATAATTCATGGTTTATTGTACCAAATTTCTCTTTACAGTTTTTTTCATTAATTAAAACCTTTGTATAAGAATTGCTGTATAAAATTATAATATTGTAAGATATAAAATTGTAAGATCATTTCGGAAATTAATTTATCAATGTCTTTAGATTTAGAATGCGAGGCATCCCATTTTTGCTTCTTATTTAAGATGTGTCGTGAAATGATACCTGTTTTTAGCTTCTTCTAATGGAGTTTTTGAGATACTTTCAGTAACAAACTTTTTGCTTTTCTCAAGTTTCAAAAGTTCTTCATATTTATCAGCATGCAGCGACTTCAAATGCCCTTTTAATGATGTCGTTACACTTGTTTTCATAGTTAATAAAGTCGTTAGTTAATAAACGACAAGTTATCTGTTTACTAAATCAATAACACTAACTCATACGTCTCACGCACGCACTCTCAACTTCAATGCAAATCTCGCCTACTCATGTAAAATAAATAAAAGAGTGAAAAGGCAGTCGTATTGTAACATCTCGCAACTCGATAATTCTTTGTCGTTCATGTTCATCGGTCGTCACTCGTCGATGATGGTGGTCCGAAAAACCTCCGATGATATTATATCGGAACCGAAGCCGGATTCGGAGGTGCATTTTAAACCGGAGGTTCTGACATATCGGATTCTGAGTCGAAGCTCCGTATCATCCCTATTATAAACGATACTGGTACCAACACTTCATAACCAAGTTCAAATCGATGATGTTATCTCCGCAATAGCATCGATAAAGGCAGAAAAAGCGCCAGGTATTGATTGACGTCATTCCGAATGAGTTCTATAAAAACGGCAGAACGCTAGCTACACCAACGCCAGATCACATGATCTGATCAGAGATATTCTTGATCACATCAAAAACATAAATGTAAAAAAGGGTCAAGTTCTCCGATACGAAAACCGCTAATGCCTTACCATTCTGGAATGAAAAGTAGAAATAAAATAATAGTTTGGCATTGACGGCCCATACAAGGCCTAAAGCTTAGCTTCTGGAACCATTTGCATAAGCCGACGGAAAATGAAATTTTTCGACATTGCATTCTCTGATTTCACATGATATAAAATTTTTCCGGCATTTTCAAGTAACTTCAAGCATTTTCAAGTAACTTAAGGCATGTCCAAGTAACTTCAAGTATGTTCAAGCATTATCAAGTAACTTCAAGTTTTCAAGCATTTTCAAGTAACTTCAAGCATTTTCAAGTAACTTAAAGTAACTTCAAGCATTTTCAGGTAACTTCAAGTAACTTCAAGCATTTTCAAGTAACTTCAAGTATTTTCAAACATTTTCATGTAACTTCAAGTAACTTCAAGCATTTTCAAGTACCTTCAAGCATTTTCAAGTAACTTCAAGCATGTCCAAGTAACTTCAAGTATGTTCAAGCATTATCAAATGCATAACATGCACAGCAATGTTGTTGTTGGTTACTTCAAGTAACTTCAAGTATTTTCAAGAATTTTCAAGTAACTGCAAGCATTTTCAAGTAACTTCAAGCATTTTCAAGTAACTTCAAGCATTTTCAAGTAACTTCAATCATTTTCAAGTAACTTCATCACATGATATAAAATTTTTCCGTTCCGATTGGCACCGCAATGTTGTTGTTGTTGTTGTTCTTGTAATTTTATCCAATTCGCTTCATTTTACCTGCTGTAATTCATAATGTGTGTTATATATGTGAATAATTTTTGTATTGTGCACTTCTATGTATTGTCCCCTACCCAAATATATATAGTGTTGGCAAATCTATGTGACGTATAATAGCAAAATTGTGGGGAAACACGTTATAGGCAACTCCGTATTAATATATAGATATAGTGATGCCGTTGGGCATGTCTGCATGTGCACATCGCTCCTGTCATGCCGAGTCAGGCAAATCGCTGTAGCACCTGGAGCTCGGTTACCGTTGTCCCTTCAAGAACTTTCGGCCACCAGACGATAGGCGCATTTAATACAATAGGTCTGACCATCATGATTTATAGCCAGTATATCATTTTAGGACTCAGACCCCAACTACTGGCCCATATGGTTCGCGCTGTGACATGCTTTATGTGCGCGTTTAGTTAAGTCTTTTATCGAGCACAACGCCGAGTTATTTGACAACTGGAGTAGCTTAAGGTTTCATAGTTTCCTTCTTTTAAAGCGTTATGAAAGAACTCAGTTAGAAAACATTTCACATATTGTATTTTGAATGCAGAAGTTAGATGATGGTGCAGGGGGTTGCGGTGGGGAGGGGGGTGGGGGTTGGGGGTTGAAAACCAGTATTTAGAGCAGGCCATAGCTGCTAGTCCGCTTTGGTTCACATCATGGATGACATAAGACTGAATTTTGACAAGGGTTTCATGACATTACTTTGCCTTCTCGACTTTTCAAAGGCCTATGACAAGGTCAATCATTCAATCCTTTGTTGGAAGCTTTGGCATTACTTCGGTTTTGGGTACAGTGCCATTAGGCTAATTGATAGTTTTCTGAGTGATAGATTACAGAAAGTTTTGGTTGGGGACAATTCTTCCGAATTTCTGCCTTTTATGCAAGGGGTTCCCCAGGGATCAATCCTGAGACCCATTCTTTTTCGTCTCTATGTTAATGACTTACCCTCTGTTTGCAACCACGCATCAATTCACCTCTACGCTGATGATGTCCAGCTTTATTATTCTAGGCCCGTGCAACAGCTGGATGAACTTGTTTTGCATTTGAACCATGATTTATCCTCAATTAATAAATCCTTAATCCAACTAAATGTCAGGTCATTCCAATCTCCAATAGGACATTTGAATCTTCCTCTATCCCGGATATTTTTCTATCTGGCACTAAGATGAAGTTAGTCGAAACTGCAACTAGTCTCGGCTTTGTCTTAAACCGCAATTTATCCTGCTATAATCTCATAAACGTCGTTATTAGTAGAATTTATGGTTGCTTGAGGAAACTCTGGATTTCAGCCAGTTTCACTCCAGTTGCAACTAGACGCAGACTGGTTCTTACCCTTATTGTGCCCATAATTACCTATTCTGAGGTAGTTTATAGTAACCTCGACTCACTCTCATATCACAAGTTGCAAGTGGCTTTCAATGATGCTGTCAGATACATTTACCAGATACGTAGGCATGAAAGAATCTCTTTTCTCGCGAGGAGTGTTTTAGGTTGTACTCTACAGCAGCACAGAAACATTAGGAACTGTTTGTTTCTTCATAAAATCATTAGTACCCAGTCCCCGTCTTACCTCTACTCCAAGTTCCAAATTACCCGCTCCCTTAGAACTTTCAACATTGTATCCCATAGGTACAACTACTTAATTTCATCTCGCCTTTTTTTATCCATTCTATTCGGTTATGGAACTCCTTGCCTTTTCATATAAAAAGATTATCAAACACCAATAATTTCAAGGCTGCACTTTTAAATTTCTACGCTTCAAAATAACATAATACCTCTTAACTTCCTCTTCTTCCATCTGTCGTTCTCTTCCTTCTTCTCTGTCCTAATTTTATCTATCTTTCATTTTTCTTTTCTTCTTTTCTTTTTATTTTCTGTCACTATACTTTCTGAGCTAAATTCTAATATTATTTGCACACCCTACTTAGTTTTTTTGCTGTACTATTAAAGACCAAGTCTTAATGTATACCATTTTTAAAATAATAAATAAATAAATAAAAAAATAAAAAAGGTTGTCATAGCCGAAAATAGATAATGAACAACAAGGCCGCCAGCTCTGATGGTTAACCAAGCATCCAAGGGTAAACAAATCATCGACCAAGTAGGGGTTAAAGAGACAATGCCCGATGAGTATCGAGACTATCAGCTCTATATGCTCCATCCACAGGAAAGACCGTCCTATGTATCGCAGGAGCTTTGCGACATTCGAATGCACTGTGTGAACGTCTGCAACACACTAATCGGCAAGTACCAGTGTGGCTTCCGGCACGGCAAGTCGATAATAGACCACATCTTCACACTGAAGCAAATACTGGAATAGACCAATGAATTTCGAGTCGAGACCCACCATCTTTTTATTGATTTCAAAGACGCGTTTGATTGCATTCATCGTCAGCAGCTTTACGTGTAGAGGGCCGAAATCGAGATCCCGGCAAAACTGATCTAGTTGAGTCGTGTGACATAGGAAAACATAAGTTGCAATGTCCATCCGATCTCAGCGTGACGTGAAAGACGCTTTAATTGCGATTGTAGAATAGACAGAATTGGTTGAATTTTTAACGTTATGTATATTTATTTATGGAGAGATGATGTCGTCGGCGAACGTGGCTACTGTAATACCTTCAGTTTGCGGTATATCACGCATAAATAACAGGTACAAAAGTGGCCCAAGAACGCTTCCTTGCGGCACATCTGCACTTTTGTCTTTAAATTCTGAGTATTCGTTTCCGTGTTTGACACAAAAGAGTCTATTCTGTAAATAAGATTCTATTATTTTATATAACTGTTCGGGGAGAATTTGTCTTAATTTGAGCGTGAGGCCTTCAGGTATGAGACGGTTTTCTTCTATAATTAGTTGTAAACGTCTGAGTAATATCCTCTCAAAAACTTTGGAATTTATGGAAGAAGCGATATGGGTCTATACGACTTTTTTTTATTAGGTGGTTTTACTGGTTTTAAAACAATAATGACTTCCGCGACTTTCCATTGACTCGAAATGTGTTTCAGTCTAATCGCTAATATGAAGAAGCAACGTTATTGCTTTCCGAGGTAGCATTAGCCCGTACAAATGATTTTAAAAAAATCAGCGGTATCATAGTATACCTTTGAAAGAACTTACTATCCTAAAAAAGATAATAACGTTATGCTTATTTTGTTCATGGCATCCGTATCGGTGGGCAAATATTAACGCGTACGCAAACGCATGTATTTAACATCACAAAATGTCCAAAAAGTTAAAAGTAATTAGTCCCGAAACGAAAGAAACATGTACAGTGCAGCTATTTTTGTAGGCAGAGTGGTATGAGCGGAGAACATCAAATATAGGAAAAAGAAAGGCATTGAGAAATACCTCAAATATTCTCCAAATAACTCACGATGCAGTTGAACTACCAAAAGTAAACAAAAATTTAAGATACTTTCGTCATCTCAACAGCTTGATATTTGTTTTCCATTTGAATAAGGCTGCGATTCCATACATTTTAAGCAAAATTAAAAATTATCTATAACCGGCTTCTCGGTCAGACGCTTTGACTCCTGTAGACAAACTCGCAGCTTGTTTAAGGTTTCCTTGTTAGTTAAGTTATCAGCACGGCGGCCTGTAGTTCAAACTTTTTTTTCGTACTAAAAATCATAACTTTTAAACGAATAAAGAAAGCGCTAAGAATTAGCATAATGATAAATTTCAAATAAGATTTTTTTGAATAAAAGGTATCAACAGAATGTTTTACTTTAAAAACAATTCTAAATATTGCGGATCTCGTAATAAAAACAGTTCGTGATTTTTTCAGTGTTATCAGGGTGTTCCAAAACTAAAGTTATCTCAACAGTGGAAGGATAGAGTTAACGAATGAGATTGTCTAATAAACTGTTTCAGTGATACATTTCACGTCAAACAGCGTAGGTAAATAGCAAACAGAATAAAAATATGTATTTCCTACAAGAAAGACTCATCAATCTTGAAAATCCATACTAATATTATAAATGCGAAAGTAACTCTGTCTGTCTGTCTCGCTTTAACGCCAAAACTACTGAACCGATTTAATTTTTTTTATTTTTTTATATCGAATTACACACGCCAGTTGTTCGGCGTTACCTACCCCAGTAAAAATAAAAACCGCGAGTTAGTCTCGGCTGGAGCACAGTCCATGTTCTGTGCCCTTACGAAAGTGTACTAAAGTCCCTTATGCCAAACCTTGTCAAAGGCTTGAGCAACATCTAAAAATAGTGCCAAACAGACTTGTCTTTCTTCCACTGCTTTTTCCACTGCTTTTTCCACTATATCCGTAATTCGGTGTACTTGGTCTATCGTGGAATGTTTAATTCTAAACCCAAACTGATGATTCGGGGTTAGATTTCTTTCTTCGATGATTTTGCTTAGTCTTTTCAGGAGTAATTTTTCGAAAACCTTAGCCATAATTGGTATAAGGGATATCGGTCTATAAGAAGTTACTTCTGTTTGTGGTTTTCCTTGCTTTGGTATCACAATTACTTCAGGAATTTTCCAATGATGTGGGACATATCGGGTCATTAGACATGCGTTTATTATAAATTGTAGTTTTTTGTAAGTCTATTAATGGCATTTCTTTCAAGACCTGGATCGATTTAAATGAAATTTGGTACACAGATAGTCTAGAGCCTGAGAATGGACATAGGCTACTTTGTACAGAAGCGGAGATCTAAGCTGATATCTAAGAAAAGTTGTAACTCTCGAATGCTTTCTAGCTCCTAGCTTTGGAATGACTAATCCAAATGAAATAGGATTTTTTTAATATAAAGTTCAATTATGTACAAAGATTTTAAGATATAAATCATCTTTGTAGGTTATCCTGAAGTTGAACAATAAGCATTAAACTATAAATTTTATACAATTCAAAAAAGTAAAATGTTCGATTGAAGCTATACCTCATCCAACAAAAATTGTCAGTACAGGCCTTATGAAGGAGCTTTTTTTCTACGAGTGGTGCCTGTAGATACTCTCACGGCACTCAAACGCAAGAATTGCCACTGAAATAAAAACCAAACCACTGTCATACTAAGGAATTGTTGTTGTAATTTTCCTAAAATTCGCATACAACGCAACACAACCAGTCTCCCACACAGCCGAATGGGGAATCAGCATGATCGTCTTGTGTTCGCTTGCTATTATCATCCACCAAAATAAGCAGTGCGTGTGACTGAAGCACATCAGAAGAGTATTACCATCTCTACAATGAAGCATACCATTAAGGGTTTATCTATGGATTTTGTCAAGAAACTTTCGGTTGAGAACGAATTATTATGTGGGGTGTTGCCATTCGGGTTTAATTTGATTGTATTTGTATTGTACAGCTGCACAAGTGCAGTTTTTTTTATCATCTGTTTATGTATATGACATTGCGTCGTGGTTATATAAATTTGTATTCTAATCGCCTGATTGTGTTTTTAAGGCGGAAATAATGGTTGTTATCTAAATCGGTGATAGTGCATCTACGCAACTGGTTTACTTTATTGTTTACTAGCTGACCCGACAGCCGTTGTCCTGTCTTAATTATGAATATATTGAATTGGAATTGGTATAATTGATTTAAAAAAATATTTCAAAAAATAAGTGTTTATTATTCTAATGCTTTATGATAATCAACATTCTTAGTTTTTTTTTCTTGGGCACATATAAACAATTTTTTTGGTATTCCGACACGGGAACAGGCGACATATAACTGGCCATGTGAAATACATGGATTTTCAAGATTGATGCCACAAACACTTAGCGACTGCCTTGAGATTTATTTATCGACATTGCAAATGCTAGCCGCACTGGAAAATGCAACCGTTTAAAGTTGAATGGCATGCCGTTCGGAATCAAAGGAATCCGTGGAATCAAAACGCCTTCGCCTTTGTACTTCCCTTTCAAAATTGTGGCTTCGATGAAGTTGTTCATTAATTTCTTCACGGCAAATCGAGTGCCATTACAAAGACGTGGCTGGTTTATATTCCGCAACATAATGATTACCGATCCGATTTTTAATTGCAGATTATGAGGTGGTAATCCAGGCAAATCCAGCGAATTTAAAAACTCCGTTGGATAGTTGACAACATCGTCTTGGTTAGTAACGGAATCAATCGATTTCTATGTCATTAATTCGCCAGCTATCTTATTTTGAATCTGAAAATTCATTTCGTTGACATGAACGTTTTTTGCAGCCAATATAACTTTTTCGCTCAACCATACATGATCTTTGTAATTTCGAACAATGTTTGGGAAAACCTTCTCGATGAGTTCGGTCTTAGTTTCAGTAAAGTGACAAAAATTTCTAGGAAATATGATGTATCCAGAGGATGAGTCAATGGGTATTTTGCCGTTACAAATATCCAGCAATTGTTTGGAAAAAACTTCTCCAGATTGGTCGTTCTGCAATTCGACTCGCATGTTCATGTTTAATTTGAGCGTTTTAACGTCTTTCCATAAAATGGATGACTTTAAACATGCGTTAAGTTCGTCGGCTGGCGTTGATCGTGGTATTACAGGTAGTGTTTGGCGAAAATCACCTGCAAATAAAATCATTGCACCACCAAACCGGTTTTGGTTCTTTCGTAAATCTTGCAACGTTCGGTCTAATGCATCCTAAGCGTATTCATACATATGTCGCGGACTTCCGATGTATGTTGCTGGGAGAATAGTTGTTTTACCTACATTCTGTGCATTTCCATCAGCATTGATGGCATCCCGTAGATGAATGTATTCTTCAGAACGCAGTTTTGCCTGGTTCAACCTGATAAATGTCAATCGCTCAGTTTCAACTTTCACGTACATATCCACAGCATATTGGTGGAAGAGACGCCGACATTTTAAGATATGATTTTCCTTCCCGGACCATCAGTCTGTAGAAATAATAATTCATTGAACTAACTTTTTTGTTAGTTTCGGAACCTGTAACTGGATTTATCATCTTCATTGAAAAATGATATCCATCTTCACCTTGCCAAAATAAGATAGGATATTGTAACGCATCATATGATCGATGCGTTTCGGACACACGCTGCAGTTGATTGCTACGCCGATGTAAAACAATATCTCGGTTTTCTAAATTTTCACCCACGACGACAATAGCGACTTCGTCAATTGTTGGCGCATTAAAACGTCTCGCGTGTTGTCCTGCAGGCATCTTATCAGCTTTGATGACAATTTTGTGATTATCAGACGGCATGCGGTCATGCACCAAATGACCAAATGACGTCATTTGAAAACAATTATTCTATTGCTGGATATGAGTCAAAAAATGTTTCGAATCTGGCCCATTTTCGGAAACCAATGAATGTAGTGGCTCTGGTGGCGGTACCAATGGCGTCAATTTGACTTGACCGCTCGCGCAACACAATCCAGGAGCTTCATTTTTAAACATAAATGCCTTGCAAAATTGGCACACAACGTTCATTGGTCCAATAGCAACGATTTGCTGTGAACTGTAATCGAATTCCACGTTATAATTGAATGCAGCTCGATAGGGGTTAAACACAACATTTCTATGTTGTTGATTTCGATTCCATCTATTCCGTTCAACTTCATTCCGCGCTTCGTGTTGCTCGTCAGTTTGACTTGCTCTTGTATCTCTTTAACTTGCAGCATTGCGAGTTCTGCGACTTAAGTTTGTACGTCTAATTGCTGGCATTTTTAAAAACGAAAATTCAACTGTAAATTAAAGAAAACTATTGTACTCTTCTTCATAACCAAGTATGTCACTTGTTATGTTAGTAACGTGTATGTTAGTCTATCCAATCTTACCAAAACTCCAGAAGAAGCATCTGTTTTAAACGATATTCAGTTTTTATATCCTCTTTGCAACATGAATTTTTTCAATTCTATGTCAAACGTCTCAACCATTCTTCGACGACGTTAGCGCTATATCGAGCAAAGGGATACAAGATCTTATCCGTTTTCTCAACTCCACAGGTTTGATATATAGCCACACATCAAATCTTTCACAACCACTACAACATAGGTCACACGAGTCGTGGTAACAAAAAGGCACAATAAGTGCTAATTGGGTTCAAGCCGAACCGCCACTTCTACCTAACTACCTACCTATGTCAAACGTCATAAGGTATCATTAAAAAAGTTTATATTGTCCAAAGCGCTAAGGTTAGATTAGAAATAATTTTATATGGTTGTTTTACCTATGTTTTTTAACTTACCCATTCGCAAATGCAATTAAGACAAATCAAACAATATAAAACTTCCGACCAAAGCATCTGTTTGAAACAATATTCAGTTTTTTTATATCCTCTTTGGCGATATTTGCAAAGAAAACTATTGTATTCTTCTTTATAACCAAGTATATCACTTGTTATGTTAGTAACGTGTATATTAGTCTATCCAAACTTAGCAAAACTCCATATTAAATTGGAATTTTAATGTTAGGCGTGATGGCTCTGAACTAACCGTGATGTGCACTAAGAAATTCAGTTTTCTTACACCGCTTTTGTAAGAAATAATAAATTAAATATTTAATCAATAAAATAACTCCGATCGAAGCATCTGTTTTAAATGACATTCAGTTTTTTTAATCCTCTTTGACGATATTTGCTGCACGCATTCTGTTGATTCTATGTCAAACGTCATAAGGTTACATTAAAAAAGTTTATATTGTCCAAAGCGCTAAGGTTATATGGTGGTTAAGTATTCTTAATTTTTTCTTTCATAAGAACCTCTCCTGACAATAACAAACACAACAAAAAAATAATTAGCGAAATCGGTCCAGCCGTTCACGCGTGATGGCGTGACCAAGGGAAATATGGATTCATTTATATATATATAGATATGAATAAAGACAAACATGGCTACAAAGTCTTCAAAGGATCTAAGTGTAGAAAAGAAACAACAAATTGTTGATGCAACTGCAAAATTCTGTGGCCTTTTTAAAAGTAAATCGAAAGCCGTAGGAAATGCAGCTAATATCTTTTCTGTTACGAAACGAACTGTGTACAAACTTTTAAGGGAAAAAGCCAATCAAAGGCCACAATTCACCACCAAAGAAGAAAGATAAATCCGGTATCAAGAGCAAGGTCGATGATTTTGCCAAATGTGCCATTAGGCATATAATCGATCAGTTTTTTTATGGATAATGACCTTCCAACGCTAGACAAGGTTTTATTGGAAGTACAAAAAAATGCAAATATAACAAAAATAAGCAGATCAACTTTGCATACAATATTACAAAAAGATCTCGGACTTAAATTCGCCAAACGTCAGCGAAAGAATCTGTTGTTGGAAAGAAGTGACATTATTTCTTGGAGACGAAGATACGAGTATTTACGCGAAGTAAAAAAAATTAGAGAAAAGAAAAGAAAAATTTTCTTTTACTGATGAGACCTGGCTCAGCGAGAAAGTTCTACAGGTTTCGTCGATAGAGGACTTATGCTTCATTTCGGGAAAAACCGGAGACTACCACGAGGACATGAACGCTGATGTGTACGGGAAATGGTTTAAAGATATTTTAATACGCCTGGAACCCAACTCCGTCATAGTTTTGGACAATGCTTCCTATCATTCCAGAAAGCACCATCCACTTCCACGAGAAAATATGAAATAAAAAAGAATTGGTTTGGGCTCAAGTGAAAGGGGTTGTAGCAAGCCAAAACAAGTCATTTAAAATGGCTGAAATAAGAGACTTACTAAAGACTTAATTACTTATCGGATTAGTTGACTAGTGATATTAGAAATTAGTATTTTATGTCTTACAATATTTATAATGAATAAATTGGATTACAGTGATATATTTTTCGTTTTGATTTTTTTTTTGTGCCACGAAATTTTTATATTTTGTTGGTCTACTGGAGATACCCTTAAAAAACGCGCCTATTATTATCTTACCAGAAAAGGAAAAAGATAAACGGAATTTGTTTCGTTCCGCAATATTTTTATTTTAAATTGGAAGATGGTAACCCTAATAGAATTGCTCTCTGAGTTATGGCGAATTATCATACACACTACGTCAACCCTGTGAGAGCTTTAAAGAGGAACCGATTTATGTAAGTCATTGCAACCAGACTGAGAGACGGACAAAGTATAGATCGTTGGATTTTCCCAGCGTTCAGTGGAGGAAAATTTGTTTGTATGTGCGGCACAAATCTGTTTCTCTACCTGTACCTTTTGTGCAATGTTCTTCTTTCTTTCTTTTTTTATGCACCTTTTGCAGTTTGTGTTGTTTTTTTTATAGCGCATGGCCAAGGGATTGAGAAAGATAGGGTATGAAATAATGTAAATGAGATTCAGAGGGAGTCACACTCAGAGTATATCCATATAATGAGTAGGGACACTCTCGACGTTTTCTTTGTCAGTTCTTATCAGCAAGTATTTTGTTTTAAATTTGAGAAGTGGCCGACTGGCGAAGCAAGGCGAGCACGGGAGAGCTAGTATTATAAATAACTGAATAAAAAATACAAATTTAAAGAGACTGTCTTTCCCTTGCTCAGAATTCATTTTTGATTTTGCATTCTTTTGCTTTCGCGTCGAACAATATTCTGTCTGTCGAAGGCAATAGGAAAATCAGGTAACAAATTTTGATACGATCGCATACTGTGATATGTCTCAACATTTTCAACATCGCCTTTTTTTACGAGTGTAATAAAAGGAGCAACAACCTTGATAACATATACTGCGCGGTTTCTATATAAACCCATTTTGGAAAAAAATAAATTTGTTGGTCCTTTTTTGGTGTTCCAAGTAGATTTTGGCAAAATAATCTTGAACTCATAAATACTGCGCGGTTTCTAGGTAAATTTTAGAAAAATATCCAAGCTACATACATTCTCAAATTGGACATCGGTAACCACGCGACAAATCGAACTTTTTACTCCAACCTTCAACTGATGTACGGAAGTTGTACAATCGGTTGGTGTCGCATTTTCGATTGTAAAACTTCCTTTACAATGAAAATTTTACCCTCTATGCGCAAAAAGATGTATACCTTTTAAAGATGATTGGTAAAGTTGTTACATTATTATGGAATATCAAAACAATTACATTTCCCGTTTTGTATTTTTATACCCTATTCTAAGGGTATATTAATTTTGACGCATAGCTTGTAACATACCTTAATATTGCCCGTAGACCCCTAAAAGTTACTATATTTATAATCAGCATCGATAGTAATGTCGATCTAGCCATGTCCGTCCGTCCGTCGGCAAAAAATAGGCCTTTAAACTGGACCTAGAGAGCTGAAATTTTAACCATATACTCTCTAGGGTCCCGAAATAATCAAGATTACGAATTTTTGAAATCCGCCCACAGACACGCTCACAAACTCAAAAAAACAAAATTTTGGAAAAAAATCGAATTTTGAGCTAGAAAGCTGAAATTTTTTATATATGATCTATGACTCCTAAACATGCTCTGGATAAAAAATTTTCAAAATCCGCCCGCTGACACGCCCACAAAAAAATAAAACATTTTTTTTGAAAATTCAAAGTTTGAGCTAGGGAGCTGAAATTTATAATATATACTCTCTAGGGGCCCTTTATGCTCATGTGTTATTTTTTTTAAATCCGCCTACTGACACGCCCACAATTAAATAAAACAATTTAATTGAAACACCCAAGTTTGAGCTAGGGAGCGTTTTTTTTTTTGATAAAATCCTTTAAATGTTATATAACAAAATATGTAGAGCGTTCTTAACAATTCAACCATACTTAGACTTTTGTCACGCCTTCTTATGAGGGATAGGAATAAGAATAGGGTATCCAACAGTTCGCCCAAGCGGACTGTATCCCGTCCCGCGATGTGCCGCAGTATTGTTATTTGGATATGACGGTTTTTAGCCTGATCATTTAATTATTAGTATAATCTATGTAAGTGGTGTCATTTTCAATCTATATGTGTCACTTCAGTTTGGTTTTATATGGGGAACTTTTTATTATTATGTTTATTATTATGTTATATGTTTAAAATTTCTTAACTTTATGCTAGCTATCACATAAGCTCACGACCTGATAACAATTTATTTGTTTTTTTTATTTAAAAATTAGTAATAACTTTTAGAATTAATCAGCTGCGTAAGAACTGTCAAAATACTAACTCCCCGATGGAGGTTGTTTAGCGAGTTGATAACGATTAAATATGGAATTCTATGTGGATGTGAAAATATACAATTTGTAATATTCTTATGTCTACAAATAGATGCTGATACAAAAAGTTAAAAATGCGTCCCTAGGTAAATATCTCCATAGCCTCTCTGCCCATAAAAACGCAGATTACTCGCTTTGGAAGGCGGTGAAAGGCCTGAGAAAACCAATGAAACATGATAACGGGTCTTGGACGAATCTATTTGCTGATCATCTTGAGGAAACATTCCAACCATTTCCTAGACAAACTACAGAAGAAGATTTGACTGTGGTTATGACTTCATAACAGGGCAAATATTGAAAGAATTATCTGAAAAAGCTATGCCAAAATTATTACTTATAATTAATGCAGCTATCAGACTTAAGTATGTCCCTAGTCAATGGAAGGTAGCAGAAGTGATAATGATTTTGAAACTAGAAAAATCACCAAAATGAAAAGAAATCCTACAGACCGATTTCTTTACTAACAAATTTCAAAGCTATTTGATAAATTATTCCCAAAGAGACTCAAACCAATAATAGAGGACACGCATTTAGACCCAGTCCATCAATTTGTGTATAGAATTGCGAGTATTATAGAAAAGGCACTGGAAACCAAAAAAGTTTGTTCGGCCATTTTTTTAGATGTAGCCCAAGCATTTGATAAAGTTTGGCACCAAGGATTAGAATGTAAATTGAAAGCGGATCTTCCTAATGAGTTCTATTGCATTCTTAAATCATATATTTCGAACAGGTATTTCTGTGCAAGATATGAAAATGAATACTCGGACCTGAAGACGACAACGGCAGGTGTACCACAGGGCAGTGTCGTGGGGCCAATCTTGTACCTTTTGTATACAAGAGATTTGCCTGAACAAGAAAAAGCTAGCCTTGCCACTTTTGCTGATGGCACAGCAATAATGGCAATTGGCGACAATGCTGAAGGCGTAGCACACAAACTACAAACATCCATAAGGTCTAATAGTGACTGGACGTAAAAATGGAGATTAAAACTCCATGAAAATAAATCCGTTCATATTAACGTCACTGTTGAAATAAGCGTTTTTTTGTTCCTTACTGTACACATATTAAAATTGAACTTATACTGTATACTAGAATTGAACTTATACTGCACCAATACTAATTTTGACAGGTCTCACATGGCCATTTTTTTTCTACGCTTAAATCATTTTGTACTTTTGCTTTTTCTTTTCTTTCTAATAAAGTTCTTACATCCAACAGGTTATGGGCCCAGAGCACTCTGTCTCAGAAGGATAAGTTGAATATAATCTAATTAATTTTATATCGTTTATGGATAGGAAAGATTCTGTTGCTGAGAGTTTTTTTTTTGATTCGGCCATCGGCGACCATACGCTTGTTGAAGGGGAAACCGAAGGCGATTTTGGTGAATTTTCTACAACAATAATTGAAGAACGAGTTATTATGTCTGAACATAAAATTTATCACATTCATCGATTTAATGGGCAGAATTATCAACTGTGGCGTCGGCAGATGGAGATTTACATGACTGAGAATAAACTCAAGCAATACATTTTGGGAACTTTACCTCGTCCGATTACTAATTTTTCTGCTTGGGAAGACAAGGATGCAGAGGCGCAGGCTTTTTTGATGCGTGGTCTAGAGTTGGAGCAGTTAAAATATTTGTCCGACTGCACAACGGCTGCTCAAATGTGGTCGAGATTAAAGACCGTGCATGCAGAAAAAAGTGACCAGTCTGTTCAGGTACTTTTAGATAGGTTTATCAACTGCAAGATGGAAGAAGACGAAAGCATGGCAGATTACGTGGCTAAGGTTATGTCACTCGCTCAGCGCTTGAAGGACATGGATCTTGAGCAGAAAGATCAGGTAATCATGGCTAAAATTATGGGAAGTTTGCCGTCGAATTTTGACAATGTAAGAACTGCATGGTATGCTGTGCCGAGAGCGGCTCAAACTATTGAGAAACTCACCGACCATTTGGTGAACGAAGAGGCTCTTCTGAAATCAAGGTCAAATGAAAGTCAACGCGGTAGTACTTCTGAAGCTGCATATATGGCAAGTAGTAGCTGGAAAAATACTAACAGAAGGCGGAGCAACAATAAAAACAAAGATAATTCAACAAAGCGCAAAGGCAAATGTAATTATTGTTCCAAGGAAGGTCATTGGGCTAGAGAGTGTTTTAAGAAGCAACGAGATCAGCAAGGAAGAAACAATGCGCAGTCATTTATAGTTGAAACAGGTTCACGCGCCGATTGGTGTTCAACACCGTCTGCAGATAGGGCAGAACTCTTTACTGTTGGAACATCAAGGGCTTGTACTAAAATGCGAGATGTTTGGTTTGCTGATTCAGGGGCCACAGACCACATGTCTTTCCAGAGGGAGTGGTTTACAAATTTTGTTGCAATTGACAGTAAGAGTTTTCACGTTCGAGTTGGGGATGGTTTCTCTTTAAACGCGGAAGGTATTGGCGATGTCGATGTGCAGGTGACTAATCACGAAGGGTTGTCTTCAATACACACCATAAAGGATGTACTTTACGTTCCACAGTTAGACAAGAATTTTATCTCCGTGCTAAAGTGTACCGAAAAGGGATTTAGGGTGATTTTTGAGGAAGGAGCCGACCGTGTTAGTTTTGTTAAGGGTGGTAAACTGATCGTTGATGGTGTCAGAGATCGCAAGCTATATAAAATGAATTTCAACCCAATTAGTAAAAATGTTGAAGTAAATTCTGTATCTTCGGGATCAATAATGCTATGGCACGAGCGAATGGGACACGTGAACTTCAAAATGCTTAAGGCGATGCACCAAAAGCAAGTTGTCGAAGGTTTAAAAATAAAAACTACCACCGAAAATGATCCGTTCTGTGAGAGCTGCGTGTATGGGAAACAACATCGTTCGAGTTTTCCTAAGGAGGGTGGAAGGCGTTCTGCGATTCCTGGTGAGATTTTTCACGTCGATTTGTGTGGAAAAATGAGTATGGCTTCCATTGGTGGAGCTAATTATTTTATGCTATTAAAGGATGACTGCTCCAGATACTGTTTTGTATTTTTCTTAAAGCATAAAACAGATGTTTTGCAGAATCTAATGCAATTTTATGCGGATGTTCAAGCAGATGGACATCAAATTAAAAGATTGAGAACAGATGGAGGGTTGGAGTTTTGCAACGATGGAGTGAAGAAATTTATATTATCCAAAGGCATCAAGCATGAGTTATCAACACCAAGAGCTCCTGAACAAAACGGCTTTATAGAGAGACAAAATAGGACCATTGTTGAGAGTGCTAAGGCAATGTTGCATGCGAGAAATTTGCCACAATATCTTTGGGGTGAGGCAACTAATACCTCTGTTTATTTAAAGAATAGAACGGCAACTCAGACACTCAATGGTATAACACCCTATGAGAAATGGCATGGAGTAAAACCATCCGTGGGACATCTTAGAGTTTTTGGCAGCAATTGCTATATTCATATCCCAAAAGAACAGCGTACAAAATGGGAAGTGAATTCTATGAAATGTCAGATGGTAGGTTATAGCGAGGGAAACAAGGCGTATAGAGTGTATGATCCTGCTGGAAGGAAGATTTTGATCAGAAGAGACGTCGTATTTGATGAAATATCTGTTGTGCCTCACGTTGTAATTGGCAAGGCGACCAGCTCTAATGATATGTGCCACGAAGACCAGAAGAAAGACGAACGGCCAGTGCATGCAGAGGCGGGAGATCAAGATGAAAAAAGTCAACCAACACGGAGAAATCCAAGGTTACCAATTCCAAGGGACCCATATCCAAAACGGAACGCAGTGGATAGTGACGAGTCAGTGACAATGGCTGAGTTGTGTGTTGCGCAATTAGATCCAGTTGATCTTGAGGAAGCGATGGAGGCTGATGATTCTGCGAAATGGCTAGACGCAATCAATGATGAGTTAGATGCATTAGCGGAAAACAAAATTTGGATTTTGGTTCCAAGACCAGCTGATCAAAATGTCATCACAAATCGTTGGATTTTCAAGAAGAAATACAAAGCTGATGGACAAATTGATAAGTACAAGGCTCGACTGGTAGCAAGGGGTTGCTTACAAAAGCGGGGATTGGACTACGAAGAAACGTTTGCCCCAGTGGTTAGATATGATTCAGTAAGAACTCTTCTATCAGTTGCAGCAGCTTTTGATCTCAACATTTACCAATTTGACGTTAAAACGGCATTCTTACACGGCGACTTAGATGAAAATATTTTCATGGAACAACCTTATGGTTTTGCAGAGGATAATCGTGTATGTCTTTTAAAAAGAAGCCTGTATGGACTTAAGCAGGCATCACGCCAATGGAACAAAAGGGTGGTGCAGTTTTTATTGCAGTTTGGACTTAAACAATCAAATATGGATTCGTGTGTTTTCTACAAAGAATCAAAGCGTTTTTTCCTTGCGTTGTATGTTGATGATGGACTTATTTGTGGCGATGACATGTCTCTTATTCAAAAACTTTTGAACCAGTTACACAAGGAATTCAAAATAACTTACAAGGAAGCGGAGTTTTTTGTTGGCATGCAGATCGAGAGGAATAGAGGGGACGGCACAATTAAAATACACCAAGGTGCATACGCGCAAAGGATACTGGAGCGTTTTAATCACAACCAAAGTATACCCGTTTCAATTCCTGCTGATCCAGGTGTAAAATTTACAAAGTCTGGTAATTATGTTGGTAAAAAGGAGACTAACACTAAATTATTTCCCTATCGGGAAGCTATTGGTTCCTTGATGTATTTAATGATTTCTTCCCGGCCGGATTTGGCCTTTATAGTTGGAGTTTTGAGTCGCTACATGGAAGACCCAAAACAAATGCACTGGAATGGAGTCAAACGAATTTTTAAATATTTAAAGGGAACACTGTCACATGGGATTACTTATGGTTTGGGCACCAACAAAATTGAACTGGCTGTTTATTCCGATGCTGACTGGGCAGGTGACGTTGATACCAGACGCAGTACTACCGGATGGGTGTGTTTTATCAACGGCGGACCTGTTGCTTGGAGTTCTCGAAAACAAAGTGTAATAGCAACATCGACAACAGAAGCAGAATTTGTTGCACTATGTTCGGCGACGAAGGCAACTGTATATCTGAGGCGAGTTTTATCGGACTTTAACTGCAAACAGATCGATCCAACACAGATGTATTGCGACAATCAGAGGGCGATTACAATTGTTAAGAATCCAGAGTCATCCAAGAGAACTAAGCATATCGACACACAGTTCCTGTATACGTGTGAACAACAACACAAAGGGGAAATAAGTATTCAGTTCGTTTCTACAGACGACCAACTAGCCGACCCGTTGACGAAGCCGCTTGCTAAAGAAAAATTTTGTGGTTTGAGGAAGCGATTTGGAATTTGCTAAACTTCTTCTTCAGATAATGTTATATTTATATGAATTTAAATTTAAAAAAAAAAAAAAAAAAAAAAACGAGAGGGAGTGTTGAAATAAGCGTTTTTTTGTTCCTTACTGTACACATATTAAAATTGAACTTATACTGTATACTAGAATTGAACTTATACTGCACCAATACTAATTTTGACAGGTCTCACATGGCCATTTTTTTTCTACGCTTAAATCATTTTGTACTTTTGCTTTTTCTTTTCTTTCTAATAAAGTTCTTACATCCAACAGTCACCAATAGGAAAATGAATACGGTAAGAGTTAATATAGATGGAATAGAAGTACCGTATGCAAATACGGCCAAATACTTAGGTAGGTATGACGCTAGATGCTTAACTCAGTTGGAAAGGGCATGTCAAAAAGAAAAAAAGAAGAGCTAGGCATTAAACTAAGAAATATGCATAGGCTAATGGGAAGGAGCTCCCAACTTTCAATTGAGAACAAACTCCTGATTTATAAGCAGATCCTAAGACCCGTATGGAGATATGGAATTCAGCTTTGGGGTTGTACGAAAAAATCAAATCTACAAATGATTCAAACTCTTCAAAACAAAGTACTAAGAGGTAGTGTTAATGCTCCATGGTACATTCGAAATGACAATCTACACAGAGATTTAGGGGTAGAGTATGTCAAAGATATACTAAGAAAATATGCGGTTAACCATTATGACGTAATCCACGAACATGTGAATACTGCTATACAGCACATGGTGAAAGAAAATCACAATACATTAAGAAGGCTTAAGAGATTGAAGCTAAACGATTTGCTTACGTAATAGCTGTTGTATGTATGTATTGGTATAAACATTAGGCTGCTCTAAATACAATTAAGCTCACTCCAGTACTTGCTGATCTCTCTCCTCTTTATTGGTCCGGACGGTTGTTGTTCACAGATCATCGAATAAAGAACAAGTCATTAATTACAATGGTCGTGTTTAATTTCAAATACAACATGGCGCAGCCGGTATTTCAATAAATTGACATAAAATTCAGAAAAAAAAAAAATCGAATGCATAAACTGTGCATAAAAAGTGTAATACATTTGGAAGCTAAAACTATAAAAATATAAAACGTTAAAAGATAAATGCCAAAATGAGTGAAGGCAGTGATCATTTTAAGAAGCCATGTTCGTTAATAATGGATGGCAATATAAAAGAAAATTGGCGGAAATTTAAGAATATGTGGGATATCTATACAGTAGCATCAAAAACAGCGAAAGAATCTGAGGATATCCAAGTTGCGCGATTTTTATCATGTGCCGGTGATCAAGCTATAGAAGTTTATAATACGCTTCCGTTAACTGAAGCACAAAAGAAAAAAATAAATGACGTCATAGAAGCTTTCCATACATATTGCGTACCACGATCAAATGTAGTATATGAACGTTATTTATTCTTCTCACGCCACCAACGAGAAGAAGAGCCAATGGAACAGTTTTTCTCAGACATCACAAAACTGGCTGAAAGCTGCGAATTCGGAACACAAAAGGAGTCAATGATAAGGGACCGCATTGTAATCGGAATAACAGATCATACGGTTAGACTGCAGCTACTTAAAATAGATAATTTGACGTTGCCGAAAGCGAAAGAAATCTGCAGAGTAGCTGAGGAAGCTGAGAGGCAAGCCAAGCGGATGGAAAATGAGCGGGGATCAGTTGTTGCTGCTATAACAGGGGGTTATCGAGATAATACCAATTTAAATAAAACAGAAAGCATTAAATTTCATTCCAGATATGTAAAAAGAGATGGAGATCAGCAAAGAAGTTTTAATAGCCAAAAAAGTGTTGAGTAGTGTTGAGTTGTTGAATAGTAGGCAATGTGATAGGTGTAATCGAAGGCATTTACAAGGAAGATGTCCTGCTGAGGGTAAAAGGTGTTTGGCATGCGGTAATTTAAATCACTTTGCTTCGGTATGTAGGAAAAATCGTAGTGTTGCTTATAATGCTAGAAAAGTAAATGAAGTTAATTATGACTATGATTCAAGTGCGTCTAATGAGTCTGTAGTGTATGTGAGTGTGTTGCAATTTGGTCCAAATTCAAGAAATAGTTGGCATGAAAAACTAAAAATAGATAAACTTTGCATTGATTTTAAACTGGATAGTGGTGCTGAGGTAAATATTATAACATATGATATTGTGAAAAAACTGAAAAAAATGCAAGACGTTAAATCATCAAATGCAAAATTAGAGGCGTATGGGGGTTTTCAAATACAGACCGTGGGTTCTATAGTACTATCAACAGAATACAAGTGCAAAAAGTTAGATGTTGAATACATTATAGTGGATTCTAATGCTTCTAAGCCAATATTAGGTCTAAAATCTTGCCTTGATTTTAATTTAATTCATAGAGTAAACGAGGTTAGCGCGGACCTTAAGAGTAAATTCATTGCATGCAATAGGGATATTTTTGAAGGATCAGGACACTTTCCTGAGACTTGTAAACTCGTTTTAAAACCAAACACAATACCAGTTAGTAAGCCTCCACGGCGCATTCCTTTGAGCCTGCATGCTAAGGTAAAGAGCACTTTGGACGAAATGGAGAAGCGTGGTATTATTGGGAAAAGAGAGGAGCCGTCAGAATGGACACATCAACTGGTTGTGGTCGAAAAATCGGATGGCTCTTTACGGTTATGTCTAGATCCCGGGGATCTTAATAAACACCTAAAGGATGAGCATTTTCTGATACCAACATTGGACGATTTTTGTCAAGCAATGACTGGTATGAAATATTTTTCAGTCTTCGACTTTCGAGAAGGGTTTTGGCAGTTAAATCTTTGTCCGTCATCCAAGGAGCTGACAGTATTTAGCACACCTTTTGGTACTTACGAGTACAACGTCCTTCCTTTCGGTATAAAGGTGGCGCCTGAAAAATTTCAAAAATTGAACGCCAAACATTTTGGTCAGCTTAGTGGTTGCTTTGTCTATATCGACGACCTTATTGTAGGAGGAAGGACATTGGCTGAGCATGATACTAATGTTCAACGAGTTATTGACAAAGCACGTGATATTAATGTGAAGTTTAATAAAAAGAAGCTTCAATACCGCATGGATAGAGTGAAATATCTTGGTCATATTTTCACAGGTGATACTATTGCTCCAGACCCCGATCGTATCAAAGCAATTCTTCAAATTAGAGAACCCAAAAACAAAAAAGAACTAGAGAAGATAATGGGTACGCTAAACTATTTGCGATCTTTTATACCCAGTTTTGCAGAGCTTAACGCACCACTTCGCCATTTGTTGGTTAAAAATGTAGAGTTTACGTGGACAAATAATCATTCGCAAGTGTTAGAGACAATAAAAAATACATTAAAAAAGCATGAGATTTTACAAACATTTGATCCGTCAATCCCAATAACAATTCAGACGGATGCCTCACAAAATGGTCTTGGGTGCTGTCTTATACAAAATGACAAGCCTGTGGCATATGCATCTAAGAGCTTGACAGAGACAGAAACTCGATATGCCCAAATCGAAAAAGAGTTTTTAGCCATCGTTTATGCATGCGAAAAATTTAATAGATATATTTATGGACGGCAAGTCATCATCCATACTGATCACAAACCCCTTGTGTCGATTAGTAAAAAGGCCATAAATCAAGTGCATTCGCACAGATTACAAAGAATGAAGCTAAAGCTTGCCAAATATAATCTAGATGTTAGATATGTTCCAGGAAAATTTCTCCATGTTGCCGATTTATTATCCAGACATTCAAGTCCAGATATGACTGTTGATACAGAAACACCACTTAAAGACCTCGTTCATACCATAAATATGAGTGATTCAAAGAAAATACAATTTCAGGTGGAGACTAATAAAGATGAGTTACTAAAAGCCCTTATTAAAATATATAGGAATGGATGGCCCGTAACAAAGCATAAGCTCGATGAAAATTTGAGAGGTTTCTGGGAAATGAAAGACAAAATCTATGTGGAGGACAACTTAGTGTTCTTTGAAGATCGTGTCTTCGTGCCCAAGTCCTTAATAGGTGAAATGCTAGTTCAGTTGCATGAATCTCATATGGGCATAACCAGAACGATTGATAGAGCAAAACAAATTGTGTATTGGCCTCGAATGTATAAAGATATAGAGTCATATATCTCTAAATGCCAAATCTGTGAACGAAATAGGTCTCAAAATAAAAAACATTTAATAATGCCTCATTCCATACCAGAATTGCCATTTAATAAGATTTTTGTTGATATTTTAGAATATGGGGGTAAATATTATCTAGTAGCTATAGATTATTATTCTAAATGGATCGAACTATTTCAGCTTTGGGATAAAACGGCACACAGTGTGATAAATGTTCTTACAAAAATATTTTCAGTTCATGGGATCCCTAAGAAAATAGTTGCTGACAACCAACCGTTTAACTCATTCGCGTTAAGGCAATTTTCAAATGTAATGAATTTTGATTTTATATTTGCGAGCCCACGATTTCCGCAATCTAATGGGTTGGCAGAAAAGGCTGTCCACATAGTTAAAAGCATGTTAAGAAAGGTAGGAAAATCAAATATAGAACTTGCTTTACTAGACTATAGGACTACACCAGTCAAAGATATAGGTTTTTCACCTGCAGAAATGCTGATGTCTAGAAAATTAAGAACAAAGTTACCAATTCATAGCAAACAGTTAAAACAAAACGCACCAACCAGTTTACCGCAACTTTTAAAAAAGAAACAATCAAAAATGGCAAACATGAAGCGACCAAGAGAAGAGTTATTGCTAGAAAAAGGTCAGAATGTTGTTTATCTTCATAATAAAAAATGGGAGCCCGCAGTAGTCGTATCGTCTCATGAAACACCTCGTTCTTACTGGGTTAGAAATGAAAATAATAATGTAATTAGACGAAATACAATTCACTTACGTAAATCAGATAATGCTCCTCAAATTAAAACATTTGATGATCCTATAGTTATGGATAATACAACAAATATGTTCACCCCAACCCCACACAGTTTAGATCTACAAAAGAATCAGAAAATCAATATAGATTACCCTAATAGTAATACTGGAGAACAAAATGTAGCAGAACCTTCATACACTACTAGATATGGACGAAATGTGAAAAGACCAGACTTTTTTCAATCATCATAAACTTTTACCATTATAATCTTGTTAAATTTAAATACATTATCAGAAGTATTATTAAACATATGAATACATATGAAATAATGAATAGAAGCTCAAATATATTTTAGTCAGCTATATTGTTATTTGAAAAATGAATTTCACACTCAATTTTGAATTAAAAAAAAAAAAAAAAAAAAAAAAAAAGATGTTGTATGTATGTATTGGTATAAACATTAGGCTGCTCTAAATACAATTAAGCTCACTCCAGTACTTGCTGATCTCTCTCCTCTTTATTGGTCCGGACGGTTGTTGTTCACAGATCATCGAATAAAGAACAAGTCATTAATTACAATGGTCGTGTTTAATTTCAAATACAACAATAGCTATAGATGGAATACAAATAACGACACCTTTTCCTTGCCTTTTTAACCACCCATCCTCAATCCTTGTAGCTTATTATTAACTAAACCGGGATATTTTAACGCCAATAGACGCGAAATAAGAAAATAAAGTAAATTTAAATATCTTCGGGACTAGCCGTTGGGCTATATCCCACCAACCGTTCTCAAATACATTAAAGTAGAATTTGCTAAATGAGTTTTAACTCAGTCGTAAATAAAAAGGGAGGTGGTTTTAGTGGGTGGCGGGTCCCACACTACTTCAATAGTGTCTTTCAAGATTTCCACCTACCCTCGGAGAAAAAAAAATGTCTACAAATAGTTGTTAAACGTTTATAAATAAGATACCAAATGGCCGTATTTTTTTTAAAATAAATAAAAAAATCAAAACTCAATTCGCATGTAGCCGTTTAGTCTTCCTAGTGACTGAGGTGTTGCGAATTTCAAAATGGCCGTTAGAAAATTGGAGCTCTAGTGATAAGTTATCTGTCATATTCGACGAATTTGCGTTAGCGTCTAAATCTTGCGGAAATAAGTGCTCAAACTCGAAATAGAAAAAATATGGCTAACATAAAAAATACATATCTACGTTTTAGTTTTAATTTTGTTAATAAAAAAAAAAAATTTTTGCAATTTGGAAACTTCACATTTTTGACACAAAAATGTTACAATAAGCAACTTAGATTTTCTTTATTGGAAACCGTTTTTGGATTTGAGTATTTATCTTTTTTATTTCTCTTTTAATTTGTGTGCTTTTTGTTATTTGAATTGTTTTTGTCAGTTCGCAATCTGACTGTTATAGTTTTTATTTCAGTTAATGTAAGTAATGCCATTTTGAAGTCCGTTTTGGCTTACCTCCAACTCCGAGAGGTTGAAATTGCGATAAATTTTTCCCAACATGTTTTGTGTTTGCTAAGAGGAGGTATAAAAGCGTGCAAAAATAAAAACAAAAATGCTCTGATTATTGGAGTGGTTTTCATGAGACATTCGTCTTCCCTTAAGATTGATTCAATATTTCCTATACAAAAGACGTTCTATATAAAAGACATGAGTTGAGATATACACAAAATCAAAATCAAATTTTATTTGATTTTTTTTCAACTTAATTTGTTACTACCTGAAAGCTTACTTTTCTATTAGAAAGAGATCATGTTTGTGAACATTAATTTTAGACATTTTTTAGATCATAAGACGCAAAAATGTGTCAGCGAAAACTTTTCAAAAATTTGTTGCCATTCTCAAGAACGTTAATAAACGTTCAGTAGGTTAATAAACGTCAGTTAGTTATCATGCTGGAAACTTCTTCTTATTAATAAGAACATTTAGCAAACAAATAAATTTGTTAATAACACGATAGCTATGACATGTGTTAACGAGCAGATAGATCGGAGACAGTTGAGTATTTTGACAGGAATGCTCCATTAAAAACCAATTTAGTTAAGCATAACAATCTACCGTGGCTGAATGAAGATATCTCTGCTCTGACGACAAGACGAGATAGCACCTACAGTCAATGGAGGTAATACCATCTGGAGTATTTCCACAAAACATATTACAGTTTACGCAAACAGGTCGTCGTAATGATCAGATCGACAAAAAGGCTCTAATATGAGCGTAAACTCTGTCATTTAACTTGTGGCAAAAATATATGAAAAAACCAGCGGGAAATCGGTATTCAAAAACAATTCAAGAAGTTACCCAACGGCTGCTTAACAAAAAGTTCACCTCAACGGCACCGTCTTTAAATGTTGTTACGCAAAGTTGTTTCCTGTTTGACGAGGAATCTACTGGTATCAACAGCGCTACAACTTCTTAAGACTACGAGAGGAAGACATTGTTGAGGCATTGCTATTGATTAAATCGAATGCTACTGGCCTCGACCTAATGAACCCCAAATTCGTTAAACTGTTGTTTCCGTAAACGGCACTTTATTATTCAAATTATCAAATTATTAGCATTGACTTCCTCCACCAGTTCCCCTTAAAATGAGAAAAAGATAAAATTGTTCCTGTCCCTAAAAAGCAAACAGATATTGTGGCAGAGAGTGTTGAAAAAAACGCTCTAAGAATTTTCAAAGGCTTTTGACACTGTTTCACACACCACTCAAACTGCGAAATTTAAATAAGTATTCTGTATAGGCTGTAAGTTAATACTTTCATACCCTAGTGTTAGGCAACAATGCGTGGTAGCAAATTGTCATTCCTCTAGCCCTCTTAATGATTTCACTGCCGTTCTACAGGGATCCACCCTTAAAACATTTCAACCGCAATTGACTTACTGTCAAATACAAAGTTCCCTAATGCCCGCACTATGTATATATGTGAACTCAAAATCTCAAGGATACAAAGCGCAATTCATGAAAAAACTTTATTTTTGAACGAGCTTCAACATATTGCTAAAAATACTGTCAGATTCATCTGCTGATATGAACAGCTCTTGTTAAATCGATCCTTATGTGCTTAAAAACGAAGCCGTAGTTTTGATGATTGAAGACTTGCTATCCATCTCACGTTGGTCCAAAAAGAACCCTATCTGAGTCAATCCTGTGAAATCGACAGCCCTACCCACCCATCATAAAACCTTTAAGGTAGCGAGTTCAAACAAATTGAAGCTTGGGGATGAAACCATTGACTATGTTGTGTCAGCACCGCCAGAAACCTAGGAATAAATTTCAATCGTACTCTCACATGGTATGAGAATATACACCTTAACAGTGCTATTGGAAAATTCTATGGTAGTCTCTTCAAGTCACTCGAAGCTTCATCCTTAACAAAACTAAACTGCTGTTGGCCAAAACACTTTGACTTCCCGTCTAGAGAACTTCTTGCCAATCGCCTTGAGAAGAATCAGAAGCACAAAATTTGAATTTTTACTTTTCAATTATTTGGCAAACCATTGTTAAAAATAAAATCCTACCTAATAGAAATTTTAAAGTAACTTAATTCTTTGCATTTTTTTTAAATTCAATTTAACTACAATTATTTAATCAACTTAAGAACTTGCCAAAGAAATTAAAGAAAACATAAATATAAAAAAAGCGGCCAAGTGCGAGTCGGACTCGCCCATGAAGGGTTCCGCGCGAATTATAATTAATATTTACTTAGACACCTATTATAGATTTATAATTAGAAAATAATGGTTCACGGTTTACGCATAAGGTTTATGTTTATGAAATTAAATGTTTTTTAAGCTATTGCATAGCTTTTATCGCGGGCTTTGAGCGCGGCGACCGAATCAAGAAATTCCGTAACGAAAAAAACCTAACACCCCATACTTTCTCACAAACATATCAGCTGCGAATACGTAAGCAGCTGTTTGTGAGAAAGTATCTAGGTGTATAGCTAGGTACCTATCCACGTGAGTCGTCAGATCACCGCAATTAAACGACGTTGGGCGCGGTTACGTAGATGAGTGGCCGTTTGAGAACAACCGCGTATCGTTTTTTTTTTTTTTTTTTTTGATATATAAACATCTTTGCTCTCGGTAGGGGCTAGTTGGTCACCGTCATCGTCAGATTTTCAGGTCGGACGACAAAAAACCAAAGTTTGAGCTAGGGAGCTGAAATTTATAATATAGACTCTCCAGGCGCCCTTGATGCTCATGTGTAAATATTTTCCAAACTTGCCCACTGACACGCCCACAAAAAAAACCAAAGTTTGACCTAGGGAGCTGAAATTTATAATATAGACTCTCCAGGCGCCCCTGATGCTCATGTGTAAATATTTTCAAAATTCGCCCACTGACACGCCCACATAAAAAAAACAAAGTTTGAGCTAGGGAGCTGAAATTTATAATATAAACTCTGCAGGGGCCCTTGATGCTCATGTGTAAATATTTTCAAAATTCGCCCATTGACACGCCCACAATTTAAATTAATGCAACGCTGACGAGCCTACATGTTTACACATCAACTATACCGTGAGTGCAGCGTGGCTCACACCGTTTTTTTGTATAGGTAATACACATTAATGCTGCGCAGAGAAAGTATATATGATATTATATCTATATAAATGTACATCGCGCGAAATTCGATGATCAAACTCTTAATAACGTTCTTTTTGTTCAAATTTGTTGAATGAATAATTTTTTTGGTGTGTAATTACACTATTTATACCTAATTATGTATACCTCTTATTTATACCTAACTATTTTCGTTTTATAGAGAAGAAAAACTTAAAGAGCTAAAAAGAGAAAGATAAGAAATTCTATGCAATAGCTTTACCGCGGCAGTCCCCGAGTGCCACAGGTTTTTTTTTTATATATATTTGAGTTGATTGAATGAAAGGTAAATTGCGGTTTACGATTTATGACGTATTAAAAAAAAACTACTTACTAGATCTCGTTCAAACCAATTTTCGGTGGAAGTTTGCATGGTAATGTACATCATATATTTTGTTTAACTTTATCATTCCCTTATTTTAGAAGTTAGAGGGGGGGACACACATTTTACCACTTTGGAAGTGTCTCTCGCGCAAACTATTCGGTTTAGAAGAAAATGATATTAGAAACCTAAAGATCATTTTTGAAGACCTATCCATAGATACCCCACACGTATGGGTTTGATGAAATTTTTTTTTGAGTTTTAGTTCTAAGTATGGGGAACCCCCAATTTTTTTTTTCTATTTCTATGTAAAAATCTTAATGCGGTTCACAGAATACATCAACTTACCAAGTTTCAACAGTATAGCTCTTATAGTTTCGGAAAAAGTGGTTGTGACATTCCCGGACAGACAGACAGACAAACAGACAGACATGACGAATCTATAAGGGTTCCGTTTTTTGCCATTTGGCTACGGAACCCTAAAAAGACCCCAGGGTTTGATTTGATTACAGGAGACATTTTGAAACAATTTCCACGAAAATGTTTAAAAAAACTAGCGCAGATTATAAATGCTGCATTTAAATTGAGATATGTGCCACGCATGTGGAAAGTCGCGGAGGTAATAATGATACCTTAACCAGGCAAATCACCTAACAAAGTTACCTCATATCGCCCAATATCTATTCTACCAATGTTTTCCAAGTTATTGGAAAAAGTGCTGGTAAAACGTCTACAAAAAATAATAGATTAAAAATCGCTAATCCCAATTCACCAATTTGGATTTAGAAATAAGCACTCTACTATTGATCAGGTGCATAGAATCACAGATAGAATCGAAAAAGCATTTGAAGAGAAAAATGTGTGCTCTACAGTATTTCTTGATATAGCACAAGCTTTCGATAAAGTCTTGCACAAAGCACTGATACACAAATTACAAAAGCAACTGCCGAAGCAGTATGCGACCATTCTGGAGTATTATATATCAGATAGATTCTTCAGAATTAAACAAGATGCAGAGTACTCAACATTAAGAGAGATTAAAGCTGGTGTACCGCAAGGCAGTTTGCTAGGTCCAGTTCTATATCTACTTTTCACTAGCGATCAGCCTGAAAGTGAAGAAACCACCATAGCTACTTTTGCTGATGACACAGCTGTCCTTGCTGTGAGAGCAACTGTCGAAATAGCAACAAAAAAGCTGCAAACAGCAATAAACAATATTTCAGAATGGACTAAGAAATGGCAGATTAAATTAAATGACCTTAAGTCAGTCCATATTAATTTTACTTATAAAAACGTACCACACATTCCAGTCTACATTAACAACAATATAGTGGAATATTCAAACACAGCCAAATATCTAGGCATGACTCTAGACGCTAAACTGCGTTGGAAAGCGCACGTAAAAAAAGGCGCAGAAGTAGGCTTCTCAACCATGTCAACGCCGAAATAACAGAACGTTTAAATAATGACAATGTAATCAGGAGATTGAGACGGGTAAGGCCTCTTGATCTATAAGAGTTACCTAGGGCTAAGAAATCAGGTAATGTTTTCAAACAAAAAAAAGTTTAGAAATCCGACAATCGGCGGATTTATCTCTTAAATTCATTAAATAATTCAAAAACAAATTGCCGATTAGTCGTCGACTAGGTGCAATCTCATTCGGGATAGCGAATGTCAGTCCCCCGGGAGTTTTTTAGATGAGTTGAAGTCCATCACTATTGCAGAAGCATGCCTCGCATACTAATACTAGCACTGCAATGTCTTTCGATGATTTTTTACTTCCAGCGAATTCCCAACACAAAAAAAAAACAATTAACTTAAAGGCATGCTATTCTTAACAAGACTCATATCCTTCCTTGTAAGCGATTTTGAAATGAAGAAAATAATAAATAAAAAAAAAACATAGGGATGGGCTACAGTCCGCTTGGGCGAACTGTTGGATACCCTATTCTTATTCCTATCCCTCATAAGTGGTCGTGACAAAAGTCTAAGTATGGTTGACTTGTTAAGAACGCTCTACATATTTTGTTATATAATACTTAAAGGATTTTATCGAAAAAAGGCAGCTTTTGTAAAAAAAACGTTCCCTAGCTCAAACTTTGGATTTTCAAAAAAGTTTTTTTTTTAAATTGTGGGCTTGTCAGTAGGCGGATTTTGAAAATATTTACAAATGAGCATAAAGGACCCATAGAGAGTATATAATATAAAATTCAGCTCCCTAGCTCAAATTTTGGATTTTCAAAAAAAGTTTTTTTTTTAAATTGTGGGCTTGTCAGTAAGCGGATTTTGAAAATATTTACACATGAGCATAAAGGGCCCCTAGAGAGTATATAGTATAAAATTCAGCTCCCTAGCTCAAACTTTGGTTTTTCAATAAAATTGTTTCATTTAATTATGGGCGTGTCTGTGGGCGGATTTCAAAAATTCTTAAATTTGATTATTTAAGGACCCTAGAGAGTATATGGTTAAAATTTCAGCTCTCTAGGCCCAGTTTAAAGGCCTATTTTTTGCCGACGGACGGACGGACGGACGGACATGGCTAGATCGACATTACTATCGATGCTGATCATAAATATAGTAACTTTTAGGGGTCTACGGGCAATTTTACTGTATGTTACAAACTATGCGTCAAAATTAATATACCCTTAGAATAGGGTATAAATATTGCTTTCTTGCTTGTTTGCTTGGCATATATTATTTTTTTTCTTGTAACCTTTGTGCATGTAACCTGCTTTCGGAAGGTGTTTCAGCACCGAAAATTGCCACGTGCCATTTTATTAATTGTGTGCATAGAAAGTATTTACTTATGATTGTGTTTATGATCCTTAATAAAAAAGTATGTTTTGTTTCTATTCCTCCGGCAGAAAAAACAGCCCGAAATTTTTAATTCAAGGATTTTTCTTACTTATTGTTAGAAAAGTGTTTTTTACCTTTTTGTAAATTCCAGCCACTTCCTCATCTGCATATTCGCCCTCTTCGGAATCTGAAGAATGTGCGAGTACATCATCCGCAGTAGAAACATTGTGCTCCTCTTTTGATTCTCTAAGTTTCTTCAACATTTCTTGGTTGGTCAGGTCACTGAATAGAAGAGCATTTTCTCCTTCGGAAATATCGATGAGGCTATATGTTTTTCTTCCCTTCTTCTCTTTCACCTGCAATCGCTCAATGGTGTTATCAAAACCCACTAAAACGTACATCAACTTACCTTCATCTTTAAGCACTGTAAGATCATACACTGTCCACTTATCACAAAATGCACATAGGTCAGTGGTCCCTTGTCCTCGCAATAAATCGTCTCCAATGGTTCATATTGCTTAAGCAAACACACTTTGCACGCGTACAGTCTCTGCGAAAGGACAATCCAATAAAGAACTTGGTCTAACCATACTTCAATCCCGATACCTGATCGACGCTCCAGTCTTTAAAATAATCAAATGCGGCTAGTGCGATTTTTTTTTCCTCCCATTGTTTCTCCATAAATGGACGAAGTATTCGATCAAAGTCCTCCTCGTAAACAATTAGGAGCTCTACATTGTCTGAAAGTAACTTACGGATTAACCCAGAAAATGATTTACTTTGCGAATCCACTACTGCTACTTCTTCGGCGGTAATAACACATATTTTTGTGAGCCTAATAGTAACAACTGAATCAGATAAGGAACCTAGATACTAGGGGGTGGCAGCTACACCTACACAAGGAATAAGAGTTCCTGTTGTTGTTGCTGGAAAGTCTTTGAAGGGAACCAATTGGTTTTCGGTACGAAGAAGGATAACAAACTCTGATATGTCGTTGGAATGATGGTAGGCAGGCAAAAATATTAAATGGCCAAGCAAGTTGGAGTTGGGACTCGCAAAGTATCTGCAATACAAATCGATTGGCTATGAATTTTGATTAATGGAAAAAAAATATATTTTTTGCATTTTCAAGTTGTTAGGTTATAAGTAGTCACGCAAAGGTTTTGGAGTTTCTATCTCTATGGAAAGAGAGGTAGGTAACGTGGCTGACTTAATTTGTATACCTTCTTGATGCGAAATGGGGCGTTTGATTAGTTTTGATATAAAATACAATTAGATAAACGAGCGAAAGTGCATTGGTTCAGATAATAAGAAATTATGTTAATTTTGCAATATGGTTGAACACGTAAGGAGATAGGTCTGGGGTAGGGTGCTCAGGGATTGCGAATGTATTAAATGGAGATCTAGTTGTTTCAGCGGATTATATAGGTTCAAGTGGTTGATACAGAAGATATGTACAATGTAACGGTTCAGGTATGGAAAAGCTACAAAATTGTAACGTAAATTAAAACTGTCAAAAAATGATTCACGTACTCAATCTTCATTGGCTTCATCGTGCCAAATCGGCTACGATCACAAATCGTTTATTTTAGGCCGATAAGTCAATGTTTGACAGTAATCTGCATCCAAGGCACGTTTTATAACATCATCCTTGTATATGGATCTAAAGACGAGGATGAATACTCTATCAAGGAGGAATTCTATAACCTCTTGAATGGATTCTGTCTGTAGTACGATGTCCAAATCGGGATTGGCAACGTCAACGCCGAAATCGTTAAGACACAACCTAGGCTTTTGACTAATAGAGCGACAAATTCTCCGCGGTGCACTTACCACATATAAATGCAACAAATATATGGAACCGGTATAGGGAGTGCTATACATCTGCAATGAATGTCTTGAAACCAGTTCCAAAACATTCATTATCTTTTCCCGTACCTTATTTATTGTACTCACATCTTGAAAAATAAAATAAATGAATTACATGATATTTGATAACGGAGTTAGTATTGCACCCATTTATAACAAACCATGTTTTTCAGTGTACTAACATAGAACGTCTACACTGCACTGAGTACACAGAGTACAATGAATGCACTCACTATACACTGAGTGCACTCAGTTATTCACTTATGATTGCTGCAGAATTGATATAAAGTAATTGTGGTGGTCGACGGCACTGGAAAGGAGAGTGCTGTTCTTGTAAAGAAATTAAACGAAAAGTTTCATATTTTACTAAAAAAAATATGTATTTTTTTTTTTATTATTTTGTTCAAATTTTTTCAAAATTCTTCACATTTTATATTTAAGTTTTCTTCCAGATCTTTAACAATATCACATTTTTTAATATTTGAATGTAAGAACATTATTTGGTTTACCAAAACTGGCTCAGAACCAATTAAACTTCTTTTTTCAGATATTAATTGTCTAGCTGAAGAAAATATTCCTTATTTAACACCCGTTCATGATTTTCGGGTTCCGGTATTTCATTTGCATAACTTTGCACAATGCCTTTACATTCGTCTTTAATATTTTTTTGTTCTTCTTCGTTGAATTGAATTAATTTATTTGCGGGAGGAAACAAAAAAAGGGTTATTCTATGAAGTATTGTTAAATTTTGTAACACAATAGAATCTAAAAAAGTATTTAATTTTGCTTTAAAATTTTTAATGACATCTAGATCTTTCAAATTAAAGGCACATATTTTTTTTAGGCGGTGAATATGAACTATTGTTAAATGACGTGTTGCATAGTTTTCGCCTTCTAATTTTTTTGATGTTTCTTCAAAAGATCGTAAGATTGGAATTACTGCACTTATATAACTTAAATTAATATTGTTTATTCTGTGTTTTTCATTTTTTTCTCGTAATATATTTGTGACTTCAGCCCAGTTTTTTTCTATGGAATCAAATAAATAAAAAATTGTGTTCCATCGTGTGCAAGAATAACTTTTTAAATGTTTTTAAATTCGAATTAATGCCAGATTTCTTAAAGAATTTGACGAGTTTAGTGCACATAATACTTAATTCTGCTATTTCATGGATTTCATTTATACTTTTTTCTATTACGTTGTGTATAAGGTGGTTTATGCAGTAAATTTGGTTAAGTGAACGAAAGGCAGCAATCATGTTTGCCCCCCTGTCCGTTGCTATTATGGCCTTGTCATTAAGTTCGAATTCAAATTCGCTTTAAATATTACTGACCTTCGACTTAATATTTTGACCTGAAAATTTTTCAAAAATGTTTGTTAGCACTTTTATCTACATTGTACCTACATAAAAACCTATTTAAGAAATAATAGGATTATTTATGCTTCATTATCTGGTATTGTATACATAATTGTAAAAGTGAATTTGTTTTCAGTAAAGAATGAACGCAGTTTTTGGTATTGGTAGCAATTGTCAAGCTTTTGCTAAAACCAGCTTATTTTAATGCAAACATTTATTTTAGGTGGAAGTAAGATACTTTTAATCAAATTAGGTGGATTGAAGCTTCAAAACTAACAATGGACAAATACAGAAGAAGTTTGGCAATGCCGATTCTTATAAAAAAACTTAGAAAACAATGCCAAACGACAAAAGCTGTGATAAATTTAAAATAAAACGGTAGCTTAACTTTTTCATTTTCCTTAACAACGACAGCCATTATATTTTGTTGTTTTATTGTAGCAAAGTGATACATTTGTACACTGATACAAGACCAGATAATGTCTGTAAATTATGTTACGTATACGCACCCGTACACGATTCGTCCTTCATAGATTTTAGGCCTAGAAGCCTGGTGACCAAAGTTCCTTCTTTAATGTAGTGAATGGTCAGTGAAATCTATGCACTTCTCAAATAATTGTCGGTCCAGATATCAGATGTAAGTCCATAACCAACATATTTACTTGATTTGATTTCGTCTTTTATAATTTTCAGATATTTATCGTTTAGGTTTTGAACATTTCGTGAAACTGTTGTGGGGTGTGGTAATAAGTTGTTAATATCCACATTTTCACCATATTTTGCCCCTATTGATATTAAGAACTGTGCAAAATTCCTTAAACCTGAATCTTCCACAATTCTAAAAGGTCGACAATTTTCTATGGCCCACTGTGTTATAACGCGTACACTATTTTTTTTATCTTCAATTTCTACTTCAATTTTTTCTGCGATATCAATTTTTGCTTTTTTTAATACATAACATTTATGTTTCACTAAATTTGAAGTACTTTTGTTATTAAATTTAAAAACACTAAAACATTTTCTGCAGGCCACTAAACTTGGAATTTGATCACCATTTTCCATTGTTCCAAATAAATCCCATACTTTACTCCTACCTCTTTTGTTGGTAATTTTAATGTCGCCACTCATAATTTATGCTTTAATAGCTACACTATTTAGCAACGTAACATGACTTGCCATCGAAATATCCGAATCGTTTGTCGAATCCTTGTTTGAAATAAAACGTTAATATGTACCTACCTATATGCAATTATTTCTAAGTAAATATAAACTTCCATCAAGTGCTTCCATTTTGTTAAATAAGCTTAATACACTTGTAAGAGCTACAACTTTTATGTACTTAGTTGATGAAATCTAGAAACCAATTACCAATTGCATTCATAAACACAAATGAGTGCACTCATTTGAAGTGGGTGCACTCATTGTACTCACTGTATTTTAAACAGTTACAATGGTACATGTTTTGTTCAAAGCAAGCACCCATTTATGTTTGAAACCAAACAGTGTACTCATTTTGGTATAAGGTGATCGAATAGTGTACAGTAACATTCTCTTTTTATGTGATACTCACTTTTACAGTACTCTTACTCGTATGATTGCGATGAATAGAATACACTGAAGTACTGTACACGTTTATCAAAGCAAATGAATGCATTCATGCAGACGTTTTAGGGACAATCACATAGCCTGTGGTATCATAATGAATGCGTTCACCTAAAAATGTACAATGAATGTATATATCAAAGAAGAAAAGTATCGAGGCAGGCGAAGGAAGGATAAAAAAATCATGCGTTGAAAGACGAGGGGCTAAGCGCAACGAATAGTAAAACAATAAAGTTGCAGGCATAAACGGCCCATACAGAGGATATAATCTTGCATTTTTGGCACGAATGGAAGAGACCTAAAATTTTACGTCGAATTCGATCTTCTGGATGTTTGGCAGACTTTCCCAAGAGGTGGGGCAGTAGAAACTTTAGGTTTTACTGGGGTGATTTGAACGCAAAAACTACTGAGAGCAAAGCCATTTCTGCTGCTTCCTGCGAGAGAACTGGTGTGTTCATTAGTTTCGCCCAAAACTTGTCCGAGTTTTTCCCGCAAAATTTCAAATATTCTTGGAATCCAGAAATATCTTCTCCAACTTGCTGCACATGCACGTCAAAAGGAATTCGAACCCAGTTATGTTTGCGAAAATAAACGTTTTCAGGTACATATCTGTCCAATTCAGTCTGAAGTCGCTCGAAATTTTATGTGAAAATCGAAGCCAAACTGTGAAGGGAAATGTTGTCGCAATCTTCAATAAATTGATTGAGGACAGGAAATGATGCAATTTTAGCTTTGGAGAGCATTAGCCGCCAACATGTCAATTTGTTTTTGAATGGACTAATTTTCTCGCCTATCTCACCTATTGTCCAAATAATACCCTGCATAATACGTTCAAATGTTCCAACAATTTTGCCAAGAAACGACAGTTTAGTGAGGAATCAAATTTTGTATTGAATGTTTCCTTTCAGTGAGAAAAATCTCAATTTCCATGCAGTGGTAATGGCGAAGCTCAACAGCAGAGTCATAAACTGCAGTCTCGGGGATAGTTTGATCAAGAAAAATGCTAAACGAGGAACTCCGCAAGTTGGAATCCTTTCTCATCTCTTCTGGATCATCTCGATTAACAAATTCTTCTTAAAGTTGTACTTATAACAAAAAAGTATCTTTCCACCTGGAGGTGGCGACGGTGTAGAGGTTAGTGTATTGGCTTGTGACCCGTGCGGTACAGGTTCAATCAACAACAACATGTGCCACTCTTTAATGGAGAGAAACAATAATGACACGTTTTGTCTTGCCTTAGTACCTTTTTTTCTCCAACCTTTACACCAAAAAGAGGATTTCTGCCTGGTAGTACTCGTGCAATGGACAGTTGCCGAACCTGAGTGCTCTGGGAATTGGATTTCCTTTTTTTTTATAAAAAGTAAAAAATAAAAAAAAACTTTCTACCTTTAGAAGGATTAAAGAATTTGCATCATCAGAACTATCAAAATGAACAGATAACAACTATTTTGCGGTTTACCCAAAAAAGGCTGAATGTATCCTGTTCAAATGCGACACACCGAAACTGAAAGGCATTCGCCTCAATCTCCGAGGTCAAGTACAACTAGAATGGAGCAGAGAGAATAAAGAAGGGGCTGAACGCAATCGACGTTTGCAGTTAGTTGTATACCGCATGGGTAAGGCCCATTCTTACCCATGGGTCAGTTAAGACACCGAACACATTTTTTTTTAATTTATACAATTGCCCTATTGGTTGACACAGTGCCGGGAAATAACTTCACGGGCAATAACTTCACATGGGCAATAACTTTACTTTTTTTTTTTGTAAAGTTACTATTCAACTTAACCCTTTCGATCCGGATGGGACATCCAAGGTATAAAAACACCTTTGTTCTATCCGGATCGAAAGGGTTAAAGATAGTACCTATCTAGTAACTGTCAATTTTAAGCTTTACATCTGCCTCCGGCGTTGAAATATGTTGTTACTCTAAACGAAAGATTACTTACTTACTTACTTAGGTGGCGCTTCAGTCCGGGGTGGACCCCTTTTACTTGCACGCTACACCTAAGGCGAGGTCTTCCTCTACTCACTGTACAGCTCCTAGCGTTCACTGTTAAATCTCCTCCTCCAAAGCCCGTCAACGCAAACGGGACCGAAAATCACTCGAAGAATTTTGCGTTCGAAACGACCAAGAAGATCTTCATCCGCTTTTGCTAATGTCCACGCTTCTGCGCCCTAGAGCAGGACTGGGATGATGAGGGTCGTATATTTTCTCCTTAGCTTTTCTTGACAAGGCCCTACTAATCAATTGCCGTCTTAGGCCAAAGAAACAGCGGTTGGCAAGTGCAATTCTTCGTTTGATTTCAGCTGTGGTGTCATTATCAGAATTAATAGCGGAGCCGAGGTAGACAAAGTCCCTAACTACCTCAAAATTATAGCTGTCTATCGTGACATTCTGTCCGATTCGTCGATGTTGTGTCCCTTCTTGTTGACAGCATATATTTTGTTTTGCCCTCATTCACCACTAAACCCATTTTTGCCGGTTCTGTGCTAAACGCACCAGTGACAGCTCGCTGTGATCTGTAAATTGTTTTAGTGTCGTCAGCATGTGTTTTTGTGCAAGTAGTTGCACAGACTTTTGGAAAATTGTGCTTCTAGTGTTGGCTTGCGAGTTTCGCAAAATTTTCTCAAGTATGATGTTGAAGAAGTCACATGACAGCGCATCACCTTGTCTAAATCCATTTTTGACATCAAAGGTCTCGAAAGATTACCGCTTTAATAAAGAAGATCGTTCTCCTGTTTTTCGAAGTAAGTAAATACAAATAAGTATTAAGTCACTGATGGGAATCTGAGGGTGTACTGTGGCAAAAAAGAGGACTGCCCTCTTAACAGAAGGACGAATGGTCTCCGTACCACAGGTAGGTGTGATTTCTGCACGAAAACCGAACGAATTTATAACAAATAAATAAAGCTTACTTCTAGTCTTGCGTGCGTGTTGCCGCAAAATATTATTTTCTAGGAATTCAACTTCTCCAATACAATCTCCAGGACCGCAGATAAATTCAAGACTTTCGAAGTGTTCATTTTTCTTCTAAAAAGTAAATTTAAATGAGAAAATTGAAGAGAAAACGGAAAAATGCTTTTACGGCGTCATAAACCATCCGTGTCACTTCCACTTCTCCTGTTAGGATAAAATAAACAGCCAGAGGATCACTGCCTTCTTTAATAATGGGACGTCCCGAATTAAGGTAAATAAATTGGACAACTAGGGCCAAACGAGCACGTATTTTCTAAAATGAGAAAAAGAGATGGTATTTGTTTTATAAATACGTATAGATACAATCACAGTTAAGGTAGGAGATGATCCTTCGCAAAATACTAGCTGCATTCTTGGGTAATTAATTTTCAAACCATATAAATTCAATTAATGTCATTTTGCAATTGGTTCAACTTACCGGTGGGAATTTCGAGAAACATGTCAAATTTAACATCAGCGAAACAAGCTTCTTTCTATCCTCCACCGTTCTCATCCAAACAGGACTGCGAATGAGTGCTTTCTCCTGCAAATAATTTGAATAATATTTAAAAATTCAAAATGATCGTAGGACAGCTTACAGCCATTGTTAGAATGCCAATTTTTTTTTCTTGTCGAACAAGCATTGCAATATTTTTCTTGATATTCGTGGAGATCTTTTGCTCTTCTATTTCTTGAAGCCATGATTTGTTTAATATTACCATACGAACGATACCTCTAAAGTGCGTTCGAACCAATTTTCGCCTTTTTAACAGCGCTGTCTATAGAAGTAGACCTGTATTAAATGGTAAACATTTTCAAAAATATCCGTTGCTTACATCTTTTGCCCTTTTATTCATGTTGGCGGCTATTATAAGTTATTTGAAGCAGAAGAGGTACATAAAGGCAAATATGCTTTTAAAAAAAGTATTTTATTTGAAGTAAGTCGACAATTTATTATGAAATACAAGTCACCAAAATAGTTGAATTGTTTTTTAGAGTAATTTCTGAATTTTAAAACTGCTGTAAAAAAAACATCGTGCAAATTTTTCCGCACTGGGACTAGCCAAATAGAATTACCAAAATGGCTGAATTAACAAATATTGAATCTATTGCGCAATAGATCGATTTGTGCACGACTTGTGTGACATATACCGCAATTTTGCTGGAACCAGAGCTCGCCTAAGTCCAATTCATCCATTTCTGGCTAAACAAATTAATTATCATGCCTCTGTCTGTACCCTTCTCAATTGAGTAGTTTAGGTTGGGTCTGAGTACGAGGTTGGCGCGTTTCAAGCCAGCAACGGGCAAAATTCTTGATTTAGCGCTCTGAGCAAACGCACAGAAACTAAACTTCTGTTATCAATATAAGCATGCCAATCTCACGAACTCATTTCACAAACTTGTGTATAGCCGGCAGCGCAGGGGCCAGGTGACTCCTACATTTCCAGCCATCTCTTGCGAACGTGGATGGGCATAAAATTGTATTTGCCTGCCAGTCACTGCGCAAAGCAAATGGCGTGAGAAGCTAGGTTTGAGGCCCTGTATGGGCCGTAAATACCTTAGTTGTTTTATTATTGGCCGTGTTTGATGTACTGGATAAGAGATATATATTTGAAACCAAGAAACAGCTAGTAGTTACCTACTGATAAAGTAGCGCAAGTAAAAGAAAAAAGGTTCACAAGGAAAAGTAACAGAAAAATCGCGAATTAATGACAAATCTACACTCGACAGCAAATAAACCGGGCCACCCGCTACGTTCAAGCTCTGATTCGATTTTCTTTTAAAGTATAACACATATAACTAAAAAGGTTATGCCTACAGAAAGTGCTTTTCATGTCAATTAAAATGATTTTAAATTTATTATTAAGTACCGTTAACTCACATTGTTTTCACATATTCCTTGCCCAATCCTAAAATCTTCATCTGTTGCGAATATATGTCTTTTTTTCTTTTCTTCTTTTGTAGTGTTCTCTCACTCTCTTACAGCAATAGCTTCGACGCGGTTCTTCATCTAAATTAAAAGTATATCTAATGAAAACGCACTTTACACTGGTATCCGTACCACAAAGTGCATGATACCATTTCATTCTATAATTCATGGTCAAATACCCTTTTGTTTTCTATAGTTTTCATAATTTTAATTTAATGAGTAATGATTTTTATAATACATTATGTACAAAATATAATTAAATACTTATTGTTAACTCTACGCTATTAATTATTATAATTAAACATTATTTTGCTAAGACAATAATTGTAAATATGAAATGGAAATAAATCTTAATCTAATTGTAATCAAGCAAGAAACACAATGCTAACGATTTGCTTTGTTTTGTCTAGATTTCACGATTACCGTTCTTTTTCTACAATGAGGTTAGTGAGCGTCTGTTATAATTTTTCTAGATTCAGTTCAGTGTTTGCTCAGCCGCATGCAATTAACGTTGTTAATAATGGATACGACACTTCAGGAAGCAGCTCAAGCTATAGCACTACTTCAAGCAGGCGCTGCGTAATGTGAGGTTAGCAGATCTTCGGTGCAACGAGTTTACAGAAGAAACCTAGAAACTGGGGCATTCGATCGACGTCCTGGTACGGGCAGACCTAGGGCTACATCAGCAGCAGATGATCGGTTTATTAAACTTACTGTTCTGTGAAATCGCCGCCTAAATGGAGTTCAAGTCCAACAAAGTCTGCGGGACAAACACCAAGTGTTCATAAGTTCAGATATCAGATTCAGAAGGGGGCTTTTTGAATAGAACCTGACTCAAAAAAGAGCTGCAACAGGCCCAGCAGTAACCGTAGCCCACCGTCGAGCACGCCTTGAATTTGCTCGAGAGCATAGGGATTGGACGTTGGAGCAGTGAGGTAATGTACTCTTTACTAATGAGTCCAAGGTGAGTCTACATGTAAGTGATCGACGTCAGAGAGTAGATCGTTGCGTTGATGAACGATATTCTCAATATTGCACCGCGGAAACTGTTGCTTATGTAGGAGGATCTGTAATGGTCGGGGCAGCATCTCCTTAACCGCACATACAGCTTTAGTTTTCATCGAACCAATACACATGGATTGACTTCTCATCGCTACATTTCTGAAATCCTTCCACACCATGTGTAACCTTTCGCAGGATATATCGGGCAGGATATTCTGTTAATGCAAGATAACGCACGGGCTCATACTGCATATGTGGTGACGCAGTGTCTACGGGACGTCGGCATTCGTACGATGGCCTGACCAGCTCGAAGCCCGGACTTGAATCCGATAGAACATTTATGGAATGAACTGAAACGACGGGTTCGAGCCCGGATACCTGTTCCAACAAGGCTTCCAGAGCTGCGATTCGCACATGAAGAGGAGTGCAATGCTATTCCTCAAGAATTCATCGTCAGGCTCGTGAGGTCGATGAATGCAAGGATGCTGGCAGTTATCCAAGCAAGAGGAGGCTATACCAGATATTGACCAACATATTTTTTTCAATTTTTTCTTTATTATTGGATATCATTTGTTTTTTTCATTTTATGATTACATTAATTAACACAACTGGAAAACGACTCTTTTTTTATATAACCTTAAATAAACACTAAATTAATTGAATAATCCCAATGAGTTTCCATTCATTTTATTCAACATATAAGATATAACGCACTTCATGTTGGTACTACTTTTTTAGTTGTATGCTTTATACTTTAAAAAAAATCGAATTAGAGTTTGAACGTAGCGGGTGGCCCGGTTTATTTGCTGTCGAGTGTAGTTCTGATGACGAAGGTAAGTACACGTTATCGAAAGGCAGCGCAGGTGAGAATGTTCAAACTAGCCTAATAACTTTGAGGTGTGGAGAAAATAGGTCCTGGAAAAATTGTTGTTGAAAAATTGTGAAAGGGAGGCGGTGGGAGGGTGTTGTTCAATTTAGCCCTGGCGTCTCATCACGTAAGACGATGATTGTCTGAAGATATCGTTTAACCATGGTTTGGCTTCGTGTAACCTTTTAAATGGATGTCGTCTCAACTTCATCGCTTCGACGACTCATTCTTGCTATAACTCATGAAACATCGTCGTCAAGACGATAGTATCAAGGCGATAGCTATGCTAAGAGGTATTGTCTGATATCGATTTACATATTTTGCAGTTAATTAAAGGAGTTTTCATGTTTTTTTTTAAAATTGAACAATTGACTTTAGACCTTTTCTTTAAATGCTTCAGAATGTAATCAATGCAATTTATTATAAATAAACAACTCTATTTCGTTGCTTTTCCTCTTGAGATTTAGAAGTGTCAAACAAATATAATGTAACCGCTGATGTCTCAAGTGGGTTAGCTAAGACATTATAAAAATTGGCCACCACGAAACCATTCGTACTTATTCGCTTACAAGGGATTTATAGTAAAAATAAAAAATTGATTTGGAAAGTAAAAATTAGAAAAAGTGTACGGGAATAATAAATTGAGACTTATTATTGTAATCATACGTATAAAAACACATTTTAGTTTCACAGAAAATCCGCTATTTCGCAAAAGAATGGTAATACCCTCTGTAGTTGAGTAAGGGTATAATTCCAACTGAACTCGTACCAGATTTCTTAATTGGATTTGGTGCGTTCAGTATGCAAGGCAACTGCGGGTTCCCTACATTTCTATCACTTGCCAAACGATGGTCGCATGAGTTAATTGATCAATGAGAAAAGATAAAGCAGTAGGGACTAGTAGTTGCCTTGCAAATTGAACGCGATCTTATGCGACTGACGTCGTCTATTGTCAGTTGGAAATCATACTCCTAATCAACTATAGACAGCGTTGTTACCACTATTGCGAAAGAGCAGATTTTCTGTTTCTGTTTTAGTACGTAAGTTCACGAAAGCAATTCTTAATTTTATTATTTCAGAGCGGAAAGTAGCTAAGGACAGCTGACCTACAATCCCTTAGCAGAAACAGCACTCTCACTAACTGCTGCAATGTTTTTACTAGATTGAGAAGCACGATACATGAAACACGGACAGTTCTCTTCTGGTGTTGAACTAAATCAATGGATTGAAATTTCTCAATCACAATGATGGCGAAAAATCCACGGAATTTTCGAACCGTCTCTGCAAAAAATCTCATCATTCGGTAGTGGATTCTGCAAAGTGCACACGCGTTCAGGTGGGTTAGCATGACTACACTGCGTCACCTCGACTCAACCTCGAGTCGATCGGCAACTCGGCTTTGCTCGAGTTTTCCACTCACCAAATGACAAGAGGAATAGAGCCCCGTTGAACGCCACATGTACCGTGCCGACCCCACCCATCTCATCGTGCTGCCTCGGAGAGCCCCAGCTAACAGGGCTCCGGAACTCCTCCGAGCAGAGAGATGGACGAGGGTATCCAGCCACCAGCAGCCAGGCATGGTTTCAAATTCCCCGCGCTAGTCCGTCGGCGGGAGTGGGAACTTGCTGCTAGCCCCGGACTGTGTCACATTTTATTTACATGCCTAAAATTAAATTGACCTGGGTATCTCCAAAGACAGCGCAGAAAGACTGCGGCTGCAACCGAAATACGCACAACCACATGCACTGACCGGATCTGCTCCCTACCGAGGGGGTGGAATATGACACCTCAGATCACTGCACTAACACTACTGCGGGATGAATGCAGGAATATTAACTATTATTATACTTCTTGCCCCGGGCGCTATTTCTTAAATAAATCCAGCTAATTTATTTCCCATGCACCAGGGTGGGGGTGGGCGTAAGGCTTCAAAAAGCCCTTAATATTTAATTTAATCTTATTGATAATAGCACGGCTGCGATGGATGAGGAGGTGCTCCTTTCCGTGAGGTGTCCGTCTCCGGATCGGGTGATGGGTGCTTGCGTCCGACGCTATGGCGGGGTGTTCCTGCCTACGTATAGGACGTGGTGATACTTATTAGTCCCGTCTACGGAACTAGTCCGACGTGAATGCGATCGAAAATCAGGCTTAGACTACGCCGCCCCAATCCGAAGCGAAACGAGCTCGCACAGGAAATACAGCCGTCGACAAAGTCTCCTATAGAGATATAGCGAGCTTTGTAAGACTGGGTGTAGTACCTGTCGATCTGGATCGCAATCCTCTCAGTAACGAGCAAATGGCTCAGATTCAGGAGAGGATTATGGACATCACCATCGAACAACGTGATGAGGGGACCAAACCAGCCTTCCGCGGTACAACCTTCAAAGCCGGATGGCTAATGATCGTATGTGCGGACGCTACCACTGCAGAGTGGATGAAAACAAACTTCGCGAAGCTCAAAGAGAAATGCGGGATGGAAGTGACGCTTGTGGGGGAAGAACTGTTCCCGAAACCACATATCGTCAGAGCCTTCTTCCCACATAGTACCGGAGTAGCGAATGAAAGAATACTGGCAATTCTAGATGGCCAGAATAAAGAACTCAACACCAGAACGTGGAGAGTTCTGTAAAGATCTGACGACAGAGATGTCGCCCATATGGTCCTTGCTGTAAACGAAAGCACGATGAAGCGACTTGTTGAGCTAAAGGGGATGGTCTCGTTCAGATTTGGACAGATCAAAATAATCCTCAAGAGCGCGGACAAATCGACGAATCAAGCGTCAAGAGAAAACCAACAAAAGGCTACAACACCAGGGGCTAGTATTAGTACTGGCACTGATGCTTCAGAAAAGCCTTCCACAAGCGCCAACAGTAGCGCCACACCACCAGTGGCTGGCATTAGTGCTGCCACGGGTAATTCAGTTGCTAAAACAACTGTGGTGCTGGATGCTAAAGCAAAGGCTAAGAAAACGGACAGCACAAACGCGCACCGTAACCGCTTTAGGCCAAAACTGGCGGCCGAACAGGCACATATAAGCGGGAAAGATGGACAGAACACCAGAAGTCCAAGGGGGAGACAAAGTGGTCTCTCTCAACAGGGTTACGTACGACGCAGGGGTGATAACAAACCTCATAGAGTGCGTAATCCCGAGTACGTGAAGAAGAAATGACGTTTCTAACTGTGCTGCAGGCAAACCTGCACCGCGCTATGGGTGCATCGGACACCTATAGCCAAAGATGTGCCGAAAGGAACGTCGCTCTTGGTTTAATCCAGGAACCATGGGCAACTACAGGTAAGATCTTTGGTCTTAACAGCAGAAATAGAGAGCTAATTTTTGCCAAAGGTAATTTCAGACCTAGGGCAGCTCTTTCCATTGCGAAAGATATAAAATTCTCTCTCATTCCAGGTTTCAATACTAGGGACCTGGTGGCCGTTTTAATTGAACGCCACAATGGCCATGTGATACACAAGTTTGTATGCGCATCGGCGTATTTTGCTGGGGACATAGAGGAGGTACCACCTACACCAGTACAGGAACTTGTCCAGTACTGCCAAACTCAGCAAGTACATCTTGTTATCGGCTGCGACGCGAATGCACATCACCAGATTTGGGGCAGCCGAGACACAAACAAAAGAGGTGAGTTACTTTTAGATTACCTATATAGTAAAGACCTAGTTATTCTAAATAAGGGTGATAAGCCCACTTTTAGGAACAGTATACGAGAAGAAGTTTTAGACCTTACTCTCTCGTCTCCTTTTATACAAAACATTGTAGAGGACTGGCACGTGTCTGATGAAGCTTCTCTGTCTGATCATATGCATATTATGTTCAGGCTGCGATGCAGCACCGAGTGCGCGCCGGTCAAATACAATAATAAATTAACTAACTGGAGAACCTATAGTGAAAATCTGGCAATCAGAACTGATCTGCTACCAGATTCACCACTTACACCGAGTGATGCGGACGCTGCACAATGTCAGCTTAACGACATCATTATCTCATCCTTTAGGAATAGTTGTAAGGTAAAGCGCACCGTGGTAAAAAGAAGCGTACCATGGTGGAATGAAAACCTGGAAACTATCCGCAAGAAGGTGAGAAAACAATTCAATAAATCGAAACGCACCGGCGTATGGGATCAATATCGATCCATGTTAACCAAATACAACCAAGAGTTGCGAAGATCTAAAATTGCCTCATGGCGCGCAAACTGCGAAAAGCTGGAAAAACTCCCAGCAGTGGCGCGGCTCCAGAGAGCGCTATCAATAGATCCTTCAAACTGCATGGGATTGCTCATCAAACCTGATGGAACAATCACAAGCGACCGGGAAGAAACTCTCATAACCTTGCTGCAAGTTCACTTCCCTGGTTCCCTAATTGTCGATCACACAACTGATCACACTACTGAGGTTTCATATCCAACTAACCTCAGCAGAAATAATAGTTTATCTGGTAAATTATTTAGTCCAGATAAGGTAAAATGGGCCATAAACTCATTTAAACCATTCAAGGCACCAGGAAGTGACGGAATTTTTCCAGCCCTCATTCAAAAGGGTATGGAATTCTTCCTACCTAACATGATTGCCTTATTTAGGTTCAGTTTCAACTGGGGCTACATACCACGCACTTGGCGGGAGGTCAATGTAGTATTTATCCCCAAACCAGGTAACAAACCTAGTGAACTACCTAAATCCTATCGTCCCATAAGCTTGACATCGTTTTTCCTGAAAACAATGGAAAGAATAATTGACGTTCATATCAGAGAATGCGTTACTTTTAGCATGCCTCTACACTCCTGTCAATATGCGTATCAAAAAGGCAAATCAACGGAAGGCGCCCTGTTAAAACTAACAAATCACATAAACAACGCCTACCGTTGCAAAGAAATTGCACTATGCGCTTTTCTCGACATAGAGGGTGCTTTTGATAACACCGGTTATGATTCAATATCAAACGCTTTAATTCACCGAAAGGTAGACTTTCCCACCATAAACTGGATAAAAGCGATGCTCGAAAGTCGGAAAATCACTGCTTCGTCAGGACAGACTTCAGTATCAGTTTCAGCTATAAAAGGCTGTCCACAAGGAGGAGTTTTATCACCCCTCCTGTGGTCTTTGGTCATAGATGACCTACTTCAAAAATTAAGTAATTTAGGCTACGACATAATAGGGTATGCCGATGACTTGGTCATCATTATTAGGGGCAAAGAATCAAACGTAGTTACTTCACGTATGCAAAACGCCCTTAAGATAGCTATAGACTGGTGCGTCAAGGAAAATCTCTCCATAAACCCCAGTAAAGCTATCATAGTTCCTTTCACAAAAAGAAGAAATCTCAGCTTAGCTCAGATTTCACTAAATGGCACGACCATTGAGTATTCCGACGAAGTCAATTATCTTGGAGTAATCCTGGACAAAAGACTAAACTGGAACTCTCACATCAACAACAAAATCACTAAAGCTAACAGAGCTTTATGGGCCTGTCGACGCACATATGGCAGAACCTGGGGAATCTCTCCAAAGATTGTCCACTGGATCTACACAGTGATGATAAGACCCATTATAACATACGCCTCCATTGTATGGTGGACAAAATCCACACAAAAGGTCGCAAAAGAGAAACTCAAAAAGGTACAACGGCTTGCGTGCCTTGGTATCTCCGGAGCCATGCGAACCTGCCCAACGGCTGCCATAGAGGCAATAACAGGTATTACACCTCTCCACATATACATTCAAAAAGTGGCGATCCGCAGTGCAATAAGTCAAATACAGTTAAACGAGATAAGTCTTAACGATCATCCGGAAATTAAGACCCTTCTTGGTGAACTGCCAGAACTCAACATGAACTGCGCGGTCACAGACCGCATCCATAAAACACTATGCTTCAATAAGCGGTTCTCCACGGAGATTCCAAAGAGAGAAGCATGGGTTAGTAATAACTCACCTAACAGCCACAACGGCATAAAGTGGTATACGGATGGTTCTAAAATGGAAGCGGGGGTAGGAGCGGGAATTTACAGACCAAACAAACGCTTTACGATACCCATGGGAAAAAGTCCCAGCGTATTTCAAGCAGAGCTCCACGCCATTCAAGAATGCGCTAGCCACATAAATTTATCTGGTATAAAAGGTGCAACCATCCATATATTCACGGATAGTCAAGCAGCTATAAACGCCCTAAGCTCGCATACGATTGACTCCAAATCAGTCATGTACTGCTTCAACACCCTACAGGCACTCGGAACAAGTAACAAGACCAAGCTATGGTGGGTTCCGGGTCATGTCGGGGTGGAAGGTAACGAAAAGGCCGACGAACTGGCCAGAAAAGGTTCGGAAACACCCTTCATAGGTCCCGAACCCTTCTGCTGCACTCCTAGATCAGCAGCAACGGCAGCAATAAAAAGCTGGGAATACAGAAAATGTATCCATCTATGGGAAAGCATCCCAGGTTTAAGACAGACCAAACAAACCGTTCGGCCTTTCAATAGAAATGCCAGCAAATGCCTAAACCTAAGCAGGCATGATATCAAAAACTTAGTAGGTTACCTTACTGGCCACCATGGTTTAAGATATCATCTACACAAAATGAAAATAGTAGACTCTCCTGAGTGCCGACTCTGTCTTGAAGAGGACGAGTCAGCTGAACACATTTTATGTGAATGTCCGGCCCTAAACGGAATTAGAAAGAAGATCTTTTTCAGGGAACAGATGTGCCCTGAGGACATAAAGAATTTTCTACTAGTAGAATTGTCCGCTTTACACGGAAAGTGGAAACTCTACTAGTCTAAATTTTTCTGGCCCACACGGCACAAAAGATCTTTTTAGGTCGAAGTGACCCATATTAAATCGCCTTAGCGAGCCAGAACTTAATTAAAAAAAAAAAAAAAAAAAAAAAAGGACGACCTTCTGGGAATCTGGACATAGAAGGAGTCCACTGCCACTCGAATGGAGGCGGTTGCTGTGTCGCCTAACAATGGGCACAGTCCCGCTTATTGGGGCGGGGAGGACCTGCTCAGAGAGCTCTGGCAGCCGTGCCGCGGTGGTTATAAATAAATAAATATAAGGCATTAACGGCCAATACAGGACCGAAAACCTAGCTTCTCAAACCGCTTTCACGTGTGAATTGGAAGGGACCTACAATTTTAAGCCGAATCCGAACGGCAACTGCGGGGTTACTAAAGTAAAACACCCGTTACCACTACGGATATCCTGCGTACACCTCCTAAAATGTCCAAAATTGTGCGCTCAGCTCAAAAACCGGCGAGTGACGAGCTATTGCGCGGGTGAGTCGTCGGTATACACTATACACTGTTTCGTGCGAAATCTCGACTACTACCCGAAAGATGAATTGCGATCAGGATTTCTCACAATTCTCACGATTTCTATACCTTGTCCGTCCGTGCAATTCTCTTTGATTAAACCCTTATGTTCACACATGACAGCTGTCAAACAACACTGTACGACGGACACAAGAAAATGGCGCTTAATTAAAAATAGGTTGTATTAATTGGACACCTTTTATAAGTAAAACAGCCTTGCGCAATAGATAGTTTTACTCTTGTCGCACGGTATGATAAAATGCTAACCTAATCTCTTTGATGTGTGTGGGAATTTAAACCTAAACTAACACAAGACTTGGGGCCAAGTAACATCTAAAAAGGTTTTTCCACTTCCAACCTCTTGCGAATATCTGACAAAATCCAAGAGCATCAATTGCCATGAGAAACTTCTCAAATTTGCTGTTTGGACTCGGCTTTAAATTAATACAAGACATATTTCATACTGCAAATGCAAACGTCCAAGCCGTATAGATCTCAATTAAGGAGTGCAATCTGGTAGGTGGAGACTACTGAAGTTTCGACGAATTTTAAGCGCTTAATTTGGGGGCACTGTAGTTGTATTCTTAACCCGTCCCTGCTTGACTGACTCCAAGCAGGGCTTGCAGGGGGGCAGCATTGTGCACTGTTTATGGGGTCTATCATAAGTATCACAAGTAGATCCAATAAACAGTGTTGTATGTATGGGAGGCCATGATGTCCGCTTGCAACCCCCTGCTTGGGGTCACTCTTGGATTTGGAGTCGGAGCGAGGTTGGAGTAGGTGCCATGTTGGTGATAAAAATTCAAGATTATCGGCGCTGTGACTGCCTAACTAGATAGTACCGTACGTTTGGGCAAAACTTAAATATAAAAAAAAATATGGGTTTGGTTTAGTTGTAGTGGTTGTCGGCCGAAGTCGACACACTTTAACCAATAAAAGGTAGGTACATTGTGATACCACATCTATCATCCTCCTACTCGTTGAACCATTTGGAGATTTAAATAAAGCTTGAAAGACTTATAATGTCAATGTTTAGAAGATCATTGGGATCATTATAAAAGAAAGCTCTCAAATGTAGTTTTCGTCTATGAAAGAGAGCAGGACAGGTGCAGATAAGGTGGAGAAAAGTCTCCTCCTCCTCGTCCAAGTAGCTTCTGCACAAGTAAGTCATTTGTATCTATAGATGCCAAGCCTTGTTGCATGCTTGCCTATAAGACAGTATCCGGTAACTAGACCAATTACAGCACTAATGTGCATTCTGTTCAGAGAGATCAAACACCTAGAATATTTCAGATCCAGCTTTGGCCAAATCTGTTTTGTGCTAGACAAATTTTGGCACTTGTCCACCTAAGATTAGTTCTGTCGATGCTCTCCCTCATAAACATGCGTTTGCAATTAATGTAGCTGCTAGACTCAATCCGTGGCAATAATAATTTTAGTCCCAACTTAATTACTGAGTACAATGATATTATTTGATTTCCAATTCGAGTACTACTTTGAAAGTTTATTAATGAAAGTAGAGAATTGTTTACTCTGAATTTATCAGCTGTCATTTCTTTTGTATTTCAGGTAACGTACGAGCATGCAAGGTAGATGACTGCAATTTTGTGACCGATTTTGTACCTTATTATCTGCTTCTTAGTGTTAAAAGATCCAACAATATTTTTCACTTATCGCAACCTACGGGTCATGCCTAAGGTCAATGAATCTTTGCAGACATAAAATAAGAAAACAAAAACACCCATCACATCAGGAAGCTACCCTTATCTCGCATGTTTACTTATACATACATACAAACTGCACATTCAGAGTTTGCTGTCAATTTAAATGAGTCTACTTCTTTTCATGCAATTGAAAGCATTTTATAAATTTTCTCCGTAAAATGGTTGAATTTACTCAAAAATTGTTTTACATCTTCCTCCTTTTAGTTTCCGGTAAAGTGTTACAATCGCCTCCGCCTGCCATAAATTCAATTCACTGACAGCTTTCAAAATATACATACACTAATTTCAGATGTGTTTTCAAACGTCGTCGATCGTAATAAGATTAATAAATCCAATTTCAGTACAACAACAACTTGTTTTCGTTCCAATGACGCACTGGAAACAAACGGTATATTATGCATTAGAATAAAAAAAAGAATTTATTTTTATTTTATTAATTGTGGAACCAATAAAAATACGCAGTTCTATCGGAGGCATTTAAAAGTGTTGATGGACGACGATTTTATGGCTTTTTAGTAAGAAAACAATAACATTTTGTAGGCCATACGGAATGATGAATATTTTTTATTCTTATTAGGCAAAGATTGGTTGGACATCTGAAACTGGAAAAGTTTCCTTTCATTGTGGTGGAACCTTAATATCTGATAAATTTGTTCTCTCTGTTGCTCACTGTATGGAATATAAGCGGGTGGGTGGCAAATTTGTTTCGTATTCACTTTATTTATATTTAACGTACCTACCTACATACAGCCCATGTACAAGAGCCAACCGGATATAGTTCGGATTGCAGAGCGTGTATTTGATGGCGACGTAGTAGGGGAAGATATAACGATTAACAGGATATTCATACACTCCTCTTTTGGACCTCTTAGTATGTACGACGATATTGCATTGATTGAACTGAGCAAATTGTCAAAGTGGGGATAACATGATTAGGGCTTTGTGAAAAATATTAACAAACAAAATGTTTTGTTTTCAGATATCGACCAGCTTGTATTTGGACTGCCGTAACGCTGCCCACAGAACACATATTTGCGTTGGGGCATGGTAAGTTGTATTCGACGATAACAAACTCACTTAGTTGATTGAAAATATTAATGTGGATAGATGATAAGAAATATGGAAAGAAGATTAGAAATCTAGCAATAAGCCTATTGCTTCCCTCAGCCACTTTTTTTTTTTTTTTGTCGGGGTGCGAGACATTCTACACTTTAGCAATCAGACTCAATACTGGTCCATTGTACTACCAGGCAGACACACCACATTTTAATGTGAGAATTTACTCGTTTTCCTTAGAAAAACGAGAAGGCGCTTCAATGATAAGGAGCTTAGGTTTACAGCACTCACCATATCCGCACCAAATACCTGCCACCTGATTCGAGCAAAAGCAGGACAATCACAGAGGAAATGTTCCACAGTGTCGTCGCTTTCTCCACAGGCTTCGCAGATCGCAGTTGGTGGTGTCGCTTAGGCCTAGCACCTTAAGGTGTTTGGCAAAGGCGTAGTGTCCCGTAAGAACACCAGTAGTCTGTATGCAGTCTTTTCTGTTGAGAGACAACAAGAATGCCGCGGATTTCCTGCAGACGTCGGGGAGAATTTGTTTAGTCTGTAGCACCCTGGAGAGTCATGCCAACGGCGATTATGTTCATATGATACCCAACCGTCAATGGAAACCCTGACCGAGGTTGCAGGCAGATAAATCGCTGGCTCAGGCCCTGAGAAGTCTGAGCCCTGTCTAGCAAGTTCATCGGAGATCTCATTTCCCGTTATGACCCGGAACCCAGACAAGTCTAAGTGAATTCAACCTTCCGACCGAAATCAACGAGATCTTGCATTCACGAACTATTTTGGAGGTGGTTAAGGAGTTGAGCAAGGCCTTAAGCGCAGCATGACTGTCGCTACAAGCGCAGATACTTCGCCCCCTCCACCTGTTCCTCGCAACATAGTCCATGGCCATTAGGATAGCATAAGTCTCCATTTGGAAGACTGGCGCATGTTTGCCTAACGAGAAGAAAAGTCTAATGATGTCGTTCTCCATGAAAACACCAGCACCAGATCCTTGACCGGGTTTGGAGCCATCTGTGAAGATTCGACTGCATTCCTTTCCAGGCTCCGAGTTTGGCCAGAGCCAGTCCTAAACACGAGGAAAGTCGACCTCGTAGTTGCGCTTCAGCCGAAGTTCCGGTGTCATTGCATCGGATGGCATATCCATAAGACAGGAGTCGAAGGACAACCGTTGCGCAAGTTCATCAAAACTCCAGTGCGAGTTATACCAAAAGCCACCTCTTTTTAAACGTGAGATAGCTTTGATTGTGCAACCCATGATGTAAACATCAAGGGGCGAGAGGTTCAATAATGCATCCATGCTGGAGCCAGGCGTGCGGGGGAAGGCCCCCGTGCAGCCGAGACATACCTTCCTTTGGAGTTTGGCGAAAGCAGCAGTAACGTATTTACGCGAAAGCTTATTCCACCAAATAACCGATGCGTATGCTATAAATGGTCTTATCATAGAGGTACAAATCCATAGGACTCTTTTCGGTGATAAGCCCCATGACTTGCCGAAAATGCCCTTGCACTGCTAGAAAACCGACGGCGCCTTGGCAGTCTTCAGCTCAATATGCTTGGACAGGATGACTCCCAGATACTTTGCTTCATTGGAGAGTTAGATTGTGACGCCTTTTACCACTGGCTGAGTCAATCCGATCAGCTTCCTCTTTCTCGTAAAGAGAACAACCTCGGTTTTAAGATTGACCGAGAGCCCATTCCTATTGCACCATTCGTCGATCACGTCAATCGATCCCTCTGCCACACTTTCAATCTCAATAGCTTTACCTCTGCAAACCCATCAAACAGTCCGTCCCATACCAAGTCTCTATAATGCGCTGTTAAAACTATTATCAGGTGCTCATCTCTTAATTACTAAAACGTTAGAGGTCTTCTTACGAAAACAAACAATGTTTTTCTGAGCTTTTGAAAAATTCCCCTTGATTTCTTCGCCTTAACGGAAACAAATCTAAATCCTAGCATAAGGGACGAAGACAACATTGCTCGAACTTGGAAGTGATATATGGTAAAGTCAATTTCAAAAAACTGTCGTTCTAAATTATAAGATTGCAGATACATACCAACCTCACAAGCGAAAAGAGCATACGAGCTTCTTATTGATGCCGTCGATGTTTGAAATTACAATTATGATTAAAACAATTGTCTCATTTGCGATTCAGATCACGGTGTTCAGATCGCACCTATAAACAGATTTTCCTTAGTGACAGATTCTTTTCCTCTGGTTTTTATCAGTTAAGCAGTAAAAAAAATTGTTAATTGTTAATAAATACACATATACTACTTTCGTTGGACTTATTCTAGACACCAACTTACAATAAAGTCCATGCCGATAGATAGAAAAGGCGGTCCAGCGAATATTCTGGGATAATAATGCAAGCTTTAGTACTAGTCTTAGATTTATATTTTGAACCTTTTAGCTTGTTGTTAGATTTTTCAAAGTTACATAAATTGAAATTCAATTAACTTGACGTTCCCCTTTTTGTATGGGTCATCTAGTTCTAGTGTTGTTTTCCATTGGCGATTGGGAATACTCCGGACTCTTCTAAAAATGTTCCACTTTCACCCGAATGACAGTTATTTTCCTGGAAAGCAGAGCAATTTGCTCCTGGATTTGAATTCAGAATCAAAACCAAAAACACAAACATTCAAATACTATAAATGTCAAAATCGACATGATCTTGATGTACCTCACTGAAAATAAATTATTAGTTTCATAAAACAAACAAATCTAGTATACTATAAATGTCAAAATCGACATGATCTTGATGTACCTCACTGAAAATAAATTATTAGTTTCATAAAACAAACCAATCTAGTATTGTTTTCCATTGGCGATGGGAATACTCCGGACTCTTCTAAAAGTGTTCCCTTGGCACCCGAATGACAGTTCTTTTCCTGGAAAGCAGAGCAATTTCATCTGGATTTATTTATTTATTTATTTCATTTATTTCATCAACTGAAAACATCTACTGTTCCACTAGATTACTTAATACAATTTCAATACTTAAATTCAGAATCAAACCCAAAAACACACCCATTCAAATACTGTAAATGTCAAAATCGACATGATCTTGATGTATCTCACTGAAAATAAATTACTAGTTTCATAAAACAAACCAATCTAGTATTGTTTTCCATTAGCGATGGGAATACTCCGGCCTTCTCTAAAAGTGTTCCATTGGCACCCGAATGACAGTTCTTTTCCTGGATAGCAGAGCAATTTTCACCTGGATTTAAATTCAGAATCAAACCCAAAAACACAAACATTCAAATACTACAAATGTCGAAATCGACATGATCTTGATGGACCTCACCGAAAATAAATTACAGCAGAGCAATTTTCACCTGGATTTAAATTCAGAATCAAACCCAAAAACACAAACATTCAAATACTATAAATGTCGAAATCGACATGATCTTGATGGACCTCACCGAAAATAAATTACTAGTTGCATAAAACAAACAAATACATACACCCCTATCGTGGAATCCGTTGGATCTGAGATTCACTTCACTTATTCGATTCACGTGAACAGAAAATGCTATCGTGGGATCCGTCGGATACTCTCCCTTACCGACCACTATTGGTGAATAGGAAATTCAAAATTCAATTGTGACAGCTCATTTCGAACACATTTGTTTTGTAAAAAATATCTCATTCACGTTACCGACATGTGGATGGTTCACGTCTGCGGATTGCACGATGCAAATTGTTCACTATTAGCGGATCGTTCCCCCCGACGGATTCCACGATAGGGGTGATAATTTTCTAACGGATATTCCCATGGTTGCCATTTCTTTTACTAAAGGAAATATTCAGAGGAAATAATGTGACGTCTCACAAATACGACAACACATTAACTTCTAACTTAAATAAGATGTGTTTACTTGTTCCATTGGCATGGATCGAAGGATTTTTCCGAAAATGATAAAGGAAAAATCGATGATTCGAGAAGACTTATATTTTTCAGCACAACCTTTTTTGGTATTGATACTCCTACGGCTAGTTCTTAGCCAATTACTGGCCTTTCTTGTGGTGCAGTAAATGTGCCTCGTTGGGCGCTTCTCATTCTGTTGGCTTTACAGGAACAATGACACACAAATACTGTCTTGAGGATCTGTTCCACGTTTTTCATAAAATTAATTAAATTTGTATTTGAAGCAGTCCTTCTGTCATTACAGATTTGACAAACCATGGAAATCAGCATATTATGGGTCTCGAATTTATTGACTCTGCTGAGTGTGATAGAATTTATTCACCGTCGCGGAAACTTCCAAATGGTATAGTAAGCTCTCAATTTTGTGCTGGGAAATCAAATATCACGGAGGGTGAAAAATGCAAGGTAAGGAAAATCTTCATTGTTTTATTTTAAATGAAATAACTCCAAGTATTTAAATTTCTTATATAAAAGGGCTACAGTGGCGGTCCACTATTGTTTAAAATGGAAAAAAATACATCATCAGAACTTCTCGTAGTTGGTCTAACTAACTTTGGAAAACGGTGCTCCTCTCAGGACTATCCAAATATTTACACTAAACTGTCATTTTATAAGAATTGGATTGATGAAATCATTTATCAGAAATCAATATTTTAAACCATTAGTATTGAGTAGAAACGAACATTAATTATTATCTTTCCACATAAGGCGTTTTTCTTTTTTAGCCCCGAGCGGGGAACAGAGCGGGGCTCGACCGATCAGAGCTCGCTCCGAGCTGAACGTAACCTGAGCGCTCCGAGCTAATTAAGAAACAGAATTGAGCACTGAACTGTCATTAGATAATTTTTTTTTATTAATTTTCAAAATAGTCAGGATTGCTTCTGAAATTGGTGTTTGTCAAGGATTGTTCCATTTAAATTATAATTTCTAGTAAATAAACTATGGAAAAAGCACAAATAATGAATGAAGTCAGCTGCGCTCAGCTTTTCGCTCGATGTGCTCGGTCATTTTCAATCGAGCTCATCGAGCGAGCCCTGAGCTAGCTCAGAGATAAAAAAGAAATACAAATTTTGTGCTCAGAGCGCTCCGAGTTAAAAAAGTAACACAGTTCTTTTTTTGACAGCTCAGTGCCCCGCTCGGAGCTAAAAAAGAAAAACGCCTATAGTGTTTATTTCAATGAAACTTCGCAACAATTTTGTAGAAATGAGAATATAACAGTTTCTCAAACGTCACCATGGTTTCGGGCCAGTAAAGTCAAATTCTTGTTTGAATTGAATGTTGTTTTTCTAGCATTTTTTTATTTATTTATTTCATCAATTGATTCGAGATCTGCTGATTACAAAAAAAAAGAAGGCAACGTTACAATACATTAAAAAAAAGTTCCAACTTTTTGTGAAGTATCGCTTATTGCACAGTGAGGTTAATACTCATGTAGCTTTTAACGACTAGGGCTGCCCATAAAGCATTCACATGAGAATGTTTTTAGGCAGGATTTTAAGGCTGGAAATAAGTGATTGTCCAGTCGGACTATATCCGGCATTGGCAAGTACTTACCTAAGTCCAAACGAAAGTATTAGCAAGTTCGGATATAAAACGAACCAACTGGCGGACTGCATCGGAGACCGAAGGGGAAATCGTAGTTGCCGGAGATATCGACGCCAGAGCGCAGGAGTAGGGAATGCTCAGACGAGGTAGGCAAATACTGGAGATGGTTTCAAGACGTGCGCTAAACATAGCAAACCTTGGGAACACACCTACCTTTTGCAGACCCGAACAGAACGCGACGATTCCGGATGTAACCTTTGCATCAGCATTGAGCTCCACAAGGATAGAAGACTGGAGAGTTATCGAAGATTACCAGCAACCATCAATAAATCGTCTAAGATATTTACGATCTACGAGTTCGTACCCGAAACCAAAGCCGACACCGAGGTGCAACGATAGAAGGCTCAACGAAGAGCCTCTCAGCGCTGTTATCGAAGAACTGGAAATCGCTACCCTTGACACAGCCAACACTGCTAATACAAAGGTTGAAGCGACAGTGCAACTTGTAGGGCGGGCAGTTCCAGTAGAGGTAGGCTTTCAGTTTTTTGGTGGAGCGATGAGATAGCCGCTCATTGAAGAAGATGCCTCCTCCTTTACAGAAAGGTGGCTAGGAGTTTGAGGAGACACATGGTGCCTACGGACAACACCCTAGAGGAATTCAAAACCAAGAGAACCGAGACCAAGAGGGTAATCAAAACGAGCAAAAATAAGTGGGAGGGTCTCCGCAGCTATATCAATAGTAACCCCTTGGGATTAGGTTATTGCAACCACAATTCCTAAAAAATCATACTACTACTGACTTTAGATGTGCGAAATGCCTTCAACTCAGCCAGATGGGTAGATATGCTTACCGCGATTGAGAAATCCTTTGATCTTCCCGTGTACTTCTTATGGTTGGTGAAGAACTCCCTACAGGACCGCGAGCTTCCTTACGACACCACAGAAGGCCCACGCTGAAAAGAAATTACCGCTGTAGCAACACGGGGATCAATCTTTGAACCAGATCTCTGAGGTGATAACCAGCAATAGTACTTAGGGATTACCTTTAATAAACGCACACTTTTTTGCAAAGATAAGGTCTTTGTCGGAACGTGCAGCAAAGGTCACAATCTCACTAAGTGGTATATTGGCAAACATAGTCGGTCACTCGGCAAACAAACGTAGGCTTTTAATTTCGATCACGCATCCTATAACTCTGCATGTGTGCGAGAGGTGAGATATGGGCCGACGCACTGCGGTAAAAGGAATTCAGATGGCGAATGTCTGCAGAACAAAGGCGCGGAGCGACCCCTATTCATCTCCCAGAGGGTTCAGCACGGTTTAATTAACTAAATATCGAACTCCAAACTTTTTGCCATGAACAACAATACGCTTGCCACGATTTGTCAATGTTAGGTCACAGTAGTAGTGAAAAAAAAACTATCGCATTTATTATTCCTGTGGAAATAAGTATTGATGAGTACATTGTGCTTTGTTTTTGTTTAGATTTACAATTACAACAGGTTATGGGCCTTATTTGTAAGAAATAATCATAACAACGTGTGGTAAAATCTTTTACATGCAATCAAAATAATATTTTTTTCGCGATTGTTCATATTTTTTATTGATTTCGTGTGGATTTACACTTCAAAGAAAACATGTCGTCGACCACATTGTCATTCCCTTTTGAAAAACTGAAAGGCCGAGAAAACTTTGATACATGGAAACGACATGCAAAGTCGTATCTAGTAATCAAAGGGTGCTGGAAAATAGTTTGTGAAGGTTTGACTGAAAATTCGTCAGAAAAGGAAATCGAACTTGATGAGCGAGCGCAAGCAGAAATAACCCTAATGATTGAATCGTGTAACTTTGGTCATATTGCATCAACCAAAAGTGCAAAGGAAGCGTGGCATGCTATTGTGAATGCATATGAAGATAGTGGACTAACAAGAAAAGTAGACTTGTTAAAACAATTAGTCCAGATGAAACTTTCGGACTGCGATTCAATGCATGATTACATCAATACAATGGTGATGACATCATTAAAAGTCCAAAATGCCGGTTTAAACATCGACGACGAGTTGACAGCTTCTCTAATGCTTGCTGGATTACCAGATGAATTTCGCCCCTTAGTGTTAGCAGTTGAGAACTCAAACAAAAAACTGACACTTGACATGGTAAAAAATTTGTTAATGCAAGATTCAAAGTTCGATGTTAATCTAAATACGAATAGTGCCCTCTACTCAAAACAAAAACCCAAATTTCGTTGCCACTCTTGCAAACAAATGGGTCACTTCAGTAAATCCTGCCCGAATAAATCAAAAAGACACAATAAGCCAATGGTGACAAGAGACAAAGATAAAGTACTGCTCACGTCATTGTTTGTAAACATTCACAAAGCCAGTGATTGGATCGTTGATTCCGGTGCAACTGCACATATGACTAACAGTGATAAATTCCTTGTAAATAAAAGGTTAATTTCAAATAAAGAAGTAATAATAGCGAATAAAGAGAAAGTCCCTGTGAAATGCGCGGGTGACATTAAATTAACCTGTAAAACAAATAAAAGGATTAATAATACAATTGTAAAAAATGTTAAACACGTTCCTGATTTGTGCGCTAATTTATTGTCAGTTAGACAAATGACAAAAAATGGAAACGTTGTTGTTTTCAAAAATGAAACATGCAGTGTATATGACAGCAAAAGAAATCTCTTAGCAACCGCAAGTGTGGTGAATGATTTATACCGCTTAAATTGCGAATCAATCGACACTTCCAACGACTGTGAGAAGGCCATGAGTGTTGCAAATAACTTTGATTTATGGCATCGTCGTCTGGGTCACATTTGTGATACAAATTTGGACAAAGTTAAAAACAGTTGCATTGGTGTTAGTTTTACATCAAACCAAAATAGCAAATGTGTTATATGTCTAAAGGGCAAGCAAACTCGAAAATCATTCAAAGAAAGTGGAAATCGGGCTCAAGAACTACTGGAACTCATTCACACAGATATCATGGGGCCATTGCCTAGAAAATCTTTTTCGGGTGCGAAGTTCTTATTAACTTTCGTCGATGATTTTTCACGTAAAGTGTTCGCCGTCCCGATAAAGAATAAATCTGAGGTCTTCGATGAATTTGTCAAATTTAAAAGGTTAATTGAAAATCAGTGCTCAAAATCAATTAAAACTGTACGTTCGGACAACGGTACGGAGTATATAAATAAAAAATTTATTGAATATTTCGAAAAAGAAGGAATTACGCACCAAAAAACCACTCCGTATACACCAGAGCAAAATGGTGTCGCCGAGCGAATGAATCGGACCATCATGGAACGGGTTCGATGTATGTTAATAGACTCGGGTTTGGACAAACGTTTTTGGGCAGAGGCAGCAGTCACCGCTGCTTATCTAATTAATCGAGTGCCATGCAGACAAGCCAGCCGATGTTCTGAAGAAATATGGACTAACCGAAAGCAAAGTTTGAAACATCTACGCATCTTCGGATGTAAAGCTATGGCCTTCGTGCCAAAGGAAAAGCGTACAAAGTTTGATGAGAAATCGATCGAATGCTTCTTCGTTGGTTATAGCTGTGAATCAAAAGGATACCGACTGTACAACCCGATCACAAAACAAATCATCATAAGCCGGAACGTTTTTTTTATGGAAACCGAACAAAAGGTAAATGAAAATGGTTTAACAAATTCTAATCACTCTTTATCACCGGCAGTTGACCCAGGCGGTAGTGCAGATAATACAAACTATACCGATTCAGAGGATGATTATTCTGATGCTTTAAATAAAGAAGACACCGATAATACAACTGTACCGGCGAATGAGATAGCAGAAACTTACAGTGACACAAGTGCTGACGAGACGTTTGATGCAACACTCGACGAAGAAGAAAACCATTTAGCTGAACAACCACGTAGATCAGAAAGAAACGAAGGCCAGCCACAACCAACGTACACATATCCACGTTACAATTTCTGTGCCACTGAGACAACGGATAATCCGTTAACCGTCGAAGAAGCCTTATCTTGTCCAGATGCACACATTTGGAGAGCAGCTATGCAAGAAGAGATCGATTCCCTGAACGCGAATAAAACTTGGTCGCTAACAACTCTACCACCTGGAAAGAAACCAATTAATACCAAGTGGGTTTTTAAAATCAAAAGGAATTCTGAAGGTGAAGTTGCTCGTTACAAGGCAAGATTAGTTGTAAAAGGATTCAATCAACAAAAGAACATCGACTATCAAGAAACCTTCGCACCTGTAGTAAGGTACACTTCTATTCGATACCTACTAGCCCTGGCTGTAAAATACGATCTAGATATCTACCAAATGGACGCAATCACCGCGTTCTTGAATGGTGATTTGAAAGAAGTAATTTTCATGAACCAGCCGATCGCGTATGACGACAACTCGGGAAGGGTTTGCAGATTGAACAAGTCCTTATACGGTCTGAAGCAGTCGAGTAGGATATGGAACGAGAAATTAAATAAAGTCCTCATTGGTGTCGGTCTGACACGCAGCGATACTGACCAATGCATATATTATCGAATTTCTGGACCGAAAATCTTATTTGTCGCCATATACGTTGATGATGTACTGATCTTCTCAAACGATTCGAGTCTCGTGGAGCATTTGAAGAGCGAACTCTCTAAGAATTTCAAAATGAAGGACATGGGCTTTGCAACGTCCATTCTGGGAATTCGAATAACACGGAACAAAAAAGCAGGTACTCTTACAATTGATCAGTCTCAATACATTCTTGATGTCTTACAGCGCTATGGTATGGAAGACGGCAAACCCACCTCTACCCCTGTTGACATAAACCAAAAACTGTCATCTGAGATGTGCCCATCTAATGAAAGTGAAATTCGTGAAATGTCCAAAGTGCCTTACATGCAAGCAATAGGATCATTATTATTCATTGCACAAATCACACGCCCCGACATCTGTTATGCCGTCAATTTGTTAAGCAGATTTGGTGTCAATCCAGGGAAGGCACATTGGACTGCAGTCAAGCGCGTGATGAGGTACTTGAAGGGAACCATCAACAGAGGTTTAACTTTTCGTAAAGAAGAATCTGAACTTACTGGTTACTGCGATGCAGATTGGGCAAGCGATACAGATAGCCGACGTTCAACTACTGGCTATATTTTCACATTCCAAGGTGGTGCGATTTCATGGGCCACCAAACGCCAACAAACGATTGCTCTATCGACAACTGAGTCAGAGCTGATGTCAATGGTTGCCGCAATACAAGAATCTATGTGGTTAAAACGTTTAGAGAAGGAATTGATGCCAACAGCTCCGGAAACAATAGTTTTAAATTGCGATAACAAAAGTGCCATCGACTTTGGAAACAATAACACGTATTCTCAGCGCACAAAACATATCGACATCAAGGACAAATTCGTACGAGAAAAACTAGCAAATCGCATAATAAAGCTTAACTACATACCGACCAACGAAATGATGGCAGATCTCTTAACAAAAGGCGTTAATGCCATCAAGCTTGAAAAATTAACAGCCAAATTTGGACTCAAATAAAGATGAAGTTCACATATTAGAGTTAAACAACTTGAACTTTTTTTTTATATATGTATATGTAATCACTTGGATTTCTTTTTATGTTAAATGTTAAATTAGTTGTTCAGGGAAGGTATTGAATTATAAATGAAAACGAACCCTTAATTTAGCATCTAGTACCTATTATAAACTGTCAATGCTGATTAGTACTTTTAATAAATGAATTGCACTTGGTTAAGTTCTTTTTCAACCACTGAATAGTTACACGCGTTTCCTTTCTTTTCCTTTTCGCTTGGCTGTTTAGATTTACAATTACAACAGTTTTAGCTAAATAAAAAGAATATTGATCAAATTTGATATTTCCGAATAGTTTTTTTTTCTGATTTAGGATGTACCATATATGGTACACCATGCATTTGACTATTATTTTTGTAATGTGTTTGTAGATTATAGACATGGATTTCGTTATTATTGTCGAAAAGAGGTACAACGCTGATGAGGTGGCGGATATGATTTGTGATACTGGCGATTTTGAAATGGTAAGCATACCTAACAATGGTGATTTGTCTGATGATTCAAAGGAATGGGAAGATGACGGATTGGATGATTTGATGAAAATCAAATATCGCAACGCGTGAGAAATCGGGCCGAAACCAGTTACGCCATATTGGATGATGGGGCAATTTCTGGCGTATTTCTCAACAATGAGAAGCTGCCACCGGAAATGCTCTCAGTGAACAGAATGACAAGTTGGGCCACGTACGCGAAGAATGCTGTAGGTATAAGGGCATTGTTATTGACATAACTTCCAATGATTTTGAAAGAGCTCGTTGAAAAAAAAGGAAACTTACAGTTGTACGAAGAGCAAATCACTTTTCTTGGGAGCTCGAAATTGGAACCAGAGATAGCAGATGCTTACGCAACTGCGCAAATAAACCAAAGAAATGGGAATTCAAATTCTTCGCCATTTGCGATACAAACGGTTTCATGTACAAGTTTGAAATTTACACTGGAGAAGCCCATCATTTATGGCCAGGAGAACCTGATTTGAAGGCGTTTGCTAATATTGTAGTACGTATGAAACGTGAAGTTCCCCGTTTTTAAAATTATATAGTATATATGGATAACTTTTACATGTCCATACCATTACTGATTTATCAGCGGACCGTAGGCATTCACAGCATTGGAACGATAAATCGTAATCGAATAACAAATTGTAAACTTCCTGACCCAAAGATCATGATGAAATTGTGGAGTTGACAACAATGTCTTGGAAAGATAAAAAAGGTCGTTAACCTGGTGTCTACTTTCGTTGGCATGAAACCATTGCTAGCGGAACATAGTGTTGCTGTCGACGTCTCTACTTTTGAACGATGGAATAAGAAGCACCACAAAGTAATCAGGATTCCTGTCCTCAAATAATAGAAGGATACAATCTGCACATGGGCGATGTAGACCTTATGGATTCTTCTTTTGGTCACCTAAAGATTGGGTGAAAAAGCCGAAAATGGTACATCAGAATGTTCTAACATTTACTCGACATTTGCATGGTAAATGTATTGTTACTTTTCAAAAGAGCAAACTCTTCAATTTTGATAACCGAAAAGAAGTTCCATATGGAAGTATCCTACGTGCTGAGAAATATGACAGAAAAGAGAAAGAAAGGTAGTCGCCGAGACGTTCCTTTGTCAGTCCCGCGAGGCCAAACCCAACATCAGCCGCCTAATCATTTGCGACATGATGGTAACCTGCCAATTAATGACGGATGAGCTCGGTGCAAAAATTCGAAATGTGGTGGTGAAGGCAAGCAAGTGAACAACCGTTCCATTTATGCGCAAAGTGTAATGTTTATCTATGGTTGAACGATAAACGCAATTATCAATTATCACACTAAGACTGAATAATAATAATTATAATTACACTAAAAACGTCGCATATTATTATTTTAGTTCATTTTTCATTCATTCATTCGGTTTTATAATTATTTTCTTAATTAATTAATTAAAAATAAAACATAATTTTAACACATAAATTTGGTTTTGTGTTTTTCTAAATATGCGTGCATGAATAGTGTACCATATTTGGTACACATAGCAAATCGTCCTTTTTCCTCTTTTCCAGGAAAATGGTTCATTTTCCAGAAAAAATAATGCCCAATTCGTGTTTATTGAGTGGTTTTACATTAAATTAGCTTGGTCTGCATACTGGGGGCCGACCTCATGCATTTAAGGGTTAAATATTTATACCCTATTCTAAGGGTATATTAATTTTGACGCATAGTTTGTAACATACCTTAATATTGCCCATAGACCCCTAAAAGTTACTATATTTATGATCACCGTCTGTCCGTCCGTCCGTCTGTAGCCAAAAATTAGGCCTTTAAACTGGACCTAGAGAGCTGAAATTTTAACCATATACTCTCTAGGGTCCCGAAATAATCAAGTTTACGAATTTTTGAAATCCGCCCACAGACACGCCCACAAACTCAAAAAAACCAAATTTTGGAAAAAATCGAATTTTGAGCTAGAAAGCTGAAATTTTTTATATATGATCTATGACTCCTAAAACTGCTCGGGATAAAAAAAATTTCAAAATCCGCCCACTGACACGCCCACAAATAAATAAAATATTTTTTTATACCCTATTCTAAGGGTATATTAATTTTTGAAAATCCAAAGTTTCAGCTAGGGAGCTGAAATTTATAGTATATACTCTCTATGGGCCCTTTATGCTCATGTGTAAATATTTTCAAAATCCGCCTACTGACACGCCCACAATTAATTTTTTTTTTTTTTTTTGAAAATTCAAAGTTTGAGCTAGGGAGCTGAAATTTATAATATATACTCTCTAGGGGCCCTTTATTCTCATGTGTTAATTTTTTTTAAATCCGCCTACTGACACGCCCACAATTAAATAAAACAATTTTATTGAAACACCCAAGTTTGAGCTAGGGAGCTTTTTTTTTTGATAAAATCCTTTAAATGTTATATAACAAAATATGTAGAGCGTTCTTAACAATTCAACCATACTTAGACTTTTGTCATGCCCACTTATGAGGGATAGGAATAAGAATAGGGTATCCAACAGTTTGCCCAAGCGGACTGTAGCCCGTCCCTATGTTTTTTTTTATATTTGAGTTGATTGAATGAAAGGTAAATTGCGGTTTACGATTTATAACGTATTAAAAAAAAACTACTTACTAGATCTCGTTCAAACCAATTTTCGGTAGAAGTTTTCATGGTAATGTACAATATACTTTTTTTTTTAGTTTTATCATTCTCTTATTTTAAAGTTACAGGGGGGGGGGGGGCACATTTTACCACTTTGGAAGTGCAAACTATTCAGTTAAGAAAAAAATGTGATTAGAAACCTCAATATCATTTTGAAGACTTTGGAAGTGCAAACTATTCAGTTAAGAAAAAAATGTGATTAGAAACCTCAATATCATTTTTGAAGACCTATCCATAGATACCCCACATGGTATGGGTTTGATGAAATTTTTTTTGAGTTTCAGTGCAAACTATTCACTTAAGAAACAAATGTGATTAGAAATCTCAATATCATTTTTGATGACCTATCCATAGATACCCCACATGGTATGGGTTTGATGAAATTTTTTTTTGAGTTTCAGTTCTAAAAGTACCCCCAAAATTTATTGTTTTTTTTTCTATTTTTGTGTGAAAATCTTAATGCGGTTCACAGAATACATCTACTTACCAAGTTTTAACAGTATAGTTCTTATAGTTTCGGAAAAAAGTGGATGTGTCATACGAACGGACAGACAGACAGACATGACGAATCCATAAGGGTTCCGTTTTTTGCCATTTGACTACGGAACCCTAAAAATCGCTCTAACTTAGCCTAAAAATTGAATTGTTCCTAGGATTTGCTTCTGTTTTTCCAGTTGGAAGTCGCCGTCGCCACAAAAAGACATTCGACATTTTTATCCCAACTTTGTCGTTTAAAAAGAGTCTTATACTTTGAGTCGGAAATGACAACGGTAAACGAGGTGATTATTTTTGAATTGAAAAGAAAATTAATTATTATCACTAACGTGGACGAATTTCAATGAAATTTGGCACCACTTTTGTATGAATGCGATTATACCAGTTTCTCAAACGTCATCATGGTGTCATCTGTCATGTAAATTCCGTTGGTGAAAGTTTTCTCTGCTTGCTCCTAATTTCGTTTGTTTTTTTTTTAAATTATTTAATTTTCCTCAAACTATTTTCCAAATGAAAAGCCGCAACTATTATTTTGTAATATATTCCATCTGCAAAATATACTACTTCCACTGACTACATGTACATTTCAGCGCATCATCGCTGGAGAAAGTTCCTCAGACCAAGTGAAGTTCTCAAGTGTTCCGATCAAAAGTGTATTTTTATTCTTAATTGCAACCGTATGCAGCGCTATTATATTGGAAATCATCCCCACAACCACCCACAGTCTATTTCATTCGAAAGTCATTAATACCACTGCGATTTGTAATGTTTCCAACGACCAACATCTGGCGCAGCCCACCTATGCCATTTATGGCAATAGCAAAGCCGAAGAACACCTTGTTCATGTGATAGCAGTATTACAAAGACTGGGCTATAAGCGAACTAATGTCGAAGGTGATTGGAATCTGCTGTGGGCGCACGATTATCCATTTTTCTCAATGCCAAAGGTATTGAAGAATCTCAAACCACATCAAAAAGTGAACCATTTTCCGGGCTGCGGCTTTTTAACGAATAAAGTTGACTTGTGCACAACTCCACTGCCATTTCTACCAAAGGCATTCAAGCTGCCATGGCAGAGGGATGAGTTCTTAAAGTACATCACCGACAATCCGACAGCACGTTTTGTTGAGAAGCACAACCAGCACAGATTCATTCAAATAAAACCGCCAGAGGACATTGATTTGGATTCCAATAGCAGTTTCATTCAGGAATACATTCAGAATCCGTTTTTGGTCGACGGATACAAGTTTGACATTGGAGTGTACGTTTTATTGACGAGTATCGATCCACTGAGAGTGTACATCTACACGGGAGACATCTTGTTCCGTTACTGTCCCGTAAAATATCATCCGTTCGATGCCAGCAATGTGGATAAGTATGTTGTGGGCGATGATTACTTACCGACGTGGGATGTGCCTTCTCTGGGCAAATACTACAACAAGTTCAATGCAAACATGCGGGGAGCATTCGATGCATATGTTCGGGATCAAGGGAAAGATCCCAGTGGAATATGGACGCAAATGGAAGATATCATACGCCAAACAATACAGGCGAAGGAAGCGCAAATCGCAGACATTCTAACGTCGTACAAGACGAGGAATTTTTTCGATTTAATGCGCTTTGATTTGATAATCGATGAGAATCTCAAGGTGTATCTTATGGAGGCGAACATGAGTCCAAATCTGTCGTCGGCACACTTCAAACCAAATTCGCTGCTGTATGAGCAAATATTGTACAGCGTTCTCAATCTAGTTGGCGTTGGATCGCCGGTGGATAATAATGTGCTAGCGGTGGGGTGAGTTAAGCTACGTGTTGGCCTGAAACCGTTGCTGATGTAAAATAAATCGATGTTGAGTTTGGGAATCCGTAACAGGAATATAAAGGGTAGCACTTAGTTTGAGTCTGAGCATGCGTCGATCGCATCAGCTGAGATGTACACTATTTAAATTGTTGCGCACTTTATTGTGAGGAATTGGTAGAAGGGGTATCTTCCTCAATCAAATAATTACCGTTAAGACAGTGTGACGACTCAATAACTTTGTTTGGTATGAATTCACTGAGTCATGCTCGGAAAGGATTGAAGAATGGTTTCTCTGATCGAAGCAATTGCCTTTGCAAAGCATTTGAAAGTAATGACCTTCATCTCAGACGGCCGTTATTAGGCTTTTCAGACCCTATAAATAACTTGATGGGGGTTTGAAAAAGCTTTAGCAATAGACATGCTGGATAGCATGGAACATATTTATCTGATAGTTTTAAGGAATTTTTCTCTAGCGAAGGCTAAAATTTCAACGGATGACGTGGCCCATGATCAACGACCTTGCTACGTCGAATCAATCGGTTCTCGTTCGATCACCGCAATTAAACGACGTAGGGCGTGGTTAGCACTTAGATGGAGACCACTTGGCAACGTCTGACAAACATCCAAGAGTATCAAATTGTCATGAGAAGCTTCTCAAATTTGCCGTTCGGATTCGGCGTAAAACTGTAGGTCCCTTCCACTTCGCAAGAAAGTGGTTGGAGGAGCTAGGTTCCCCTTCCACTTCGCAAGAAAGTGGTTGGAGAAGCTAGGTTCTAGGCCCTGTATGGGCCGTTAAGGCCTAATATGTATGTATGTGACGTGGCCCATGAAAAATTAGATTCCGATTTATTTTGCCTTCCATCGTCTATCCAAGATATGCAATCAGATTCAGATTCCCAATTCATGCATCTAAAATAAATAAATAAATATTAGGCATTGACCGCCCCTACAGGACCTTAAACTTAGCTTCTCCAATCATTTGCTTTTTCGAATTGGAAGGCACCTACAATTTAAAGCCAAATCCGAACGGCAAATCTGAGAAGCTTCTCACGATGATTGATACTCTTCGATGTTTGTCAGACGTTCGCAATAGGTGTTGCAGTGGAAAAAACTTCAAGATGTTTCTTGGCCCCCGGCGGGATTGGAACCTGCGCCACACGCCAAGTCTACTTGCGTGCTGTAAAGTAATAAAGCCATACACAATTTGATGGTCTAAATCAGACTAACTTTATTACAATAAATTATTCTGGAAGTCCTTAGTTTTTACAATATTTAAGAAAGATGATAGTAGTCGACCCGAAAATTATAGAGATTTTCTGTTCGCTAAGGAAAATGTTTGCTCAGATTTTATACCACAGGTTAGTTAATTGGTTGGCTGGTTTTCGAAATTATACGCTTTCTTTGTTGACTTTAAATCAGCCTTTGATACAGTCAATAGAAGTGCGCTCCTTTAAAAATTAGCAGCTCTAGGTTTGTCTACTAAGTTTTTGAGACTTTACCAACAGTTTGTTTCCGATACTTCGGTTGCTGTTTGTAATGGTAGCGCCTCGTCAAATTTTTTAAAGACTGAAACAGGTGTTCCGCAAGGATGCATCTTAAGTCCAGTCCTTTTTGCACTGTTCCTTAGATGATATATGTGAACACTTGCAAGTTGGCGGCAGTTTGGAGATTGGTCAGTAAAGGTCTTATTGTATGCAGATGACTTAATAATTCTCGCAGATAATCCTGTGACACTGCAACTTGTGTCACAACCTTAACTTACGTCCACATATAGTAGTCTAAGAGCCCGAAGTAATTTTTCGGTCTGAGAGGTAACCGAAAGATATTTTGCATACTATGTAGCCTGAGTAGAGAGTGTATCGAAAATATTAGTCTGGCAGCAAATCGTGGCAGCCAATGTGTGTGACAGCGCGTTGAATATGTGTCATTTTCCACAATAGTAATAATGAGTGTCACCACTTGGTTATAGCCCTAAGCAACAGAGCAGATCAGCTTTAACATGAAAATATTGGTCCAATACGTTTTGCACGAGTGGACGAGAGTTTCTACCAGCAATGCTTAAACAGGACGCTCACATCACCATCCAGGAATATGTATAATTGTCTTGATCACGCCTTAGGTGCTGGCAACTATTTTAACTACAGTCTCTCAGGCAATGAAATAAGCATGATTTTTAAAGCTAGAACCGAAATTTTAGGTCTCAACCGCATAGACAAGATCTTCGAGGAATCTGCAGCCTTGTAATCTGAATGAGATGGAAGATGTATTCCATTTTCTGACAATATGCCCCATAGTATGTGAACTACGTGTTCTTTACTTTGCTAAGAGTGCTCTTACTAAAAAAGAAGCTATATCAATATTGAATGGTGCCTATGGATGGAGTCTACTTTTCAAATATCGCAATCACGTCTTAGCCTATCGTAATAGTTTCGTGGATTAATTTGTGGCCAAACATAAATGTGAAATTAGTATTTTTTTAAATTCTGCTACGTAATGTGCTGGTTTTTCTTTTTCTTTTTTCAACCTTTTTTTTAAATCATATATACATAATGTATTAAAATTATAATTTATTAAATATAGAAATTATATAATTTATAAAAAAGGTACTTTAATTAACTTGTCTTAACTAAATATTTCAAATATAGATTAAAGTCAATCAATGTCAGACGGCTTTTAGCCAACGCTTTTCTTTTTCTTTAAAGTTTTTTGTAATTATAAGTCTTAAGGGCCAGTTTCAATACTAGCTGATAAAGTCTCGGATATTCTATCCGGAACTTATCTGTCAGCTAAACATGCACTTTTGTTTTCAAAAGTTTCGGATAGCGATATCCGACAGATATGGTCTCGGATAGCATATCGGCCGGTTCAAGTGTCTGTTAAATCCTTTATCCGGAAGATAAACAAAATATTTATTTGAAGTGACTGGAAATAGTTTCAGAGAATTCTTTCGTCGACGAGCGTAGACAGCAGTCACAAGTGTCCTAACAACCTAACATGGATTTTTCGACTTGAGGTGTTTGTAATCGCGAAATGATGTACTGCTAAACGCCTACCCTATATCCATCCAGGCTTTTTCTTTCTCTTTCCAAGTTATAGCGTCACTTTTTATACCCTATTCTAAGGGTATATTAATTTTGACGCATAGTTTGTAACATACCTTAATAGTGCCCGTAGACCCCTAAAAGTTACTATATTTATGATCAGCATCGATAGTAATGTCGATCTAGCCATGTCCGTCCCTCCGTCCGTCGGCAAAAATTAGGCCTATAAACTGGACCTAGCGAGCTGAAATTTTAACCATATACTCTCTACGGTCCCGAAATAATCAAGTTTACGAATTTTTGAAATCCGCCCACAGACACGCCCACAAACTCAAAAAAACAAAATTTTGGAAAAAATCGAATTTTGAATTGAATCTATGAATCTATGACTCCTAAAACTGCTCGGGATAAATTTTTTTCAAAATCCGCCCACTGACACGCCCACAAATAAATAAAACAATTTTTTTGAAAATCCAAAGTTTGAGCTGGGAGCTGAAATTTATAATATATACTCTCTATGGGCCCTTTATGCTCATGTGTAAATATTTTCAAAATCCGCCCACTGACACGGCCACAATTATTTTTTTTTTTTTGAAAATTCAAAGTTTGAGCCAGGGAGCTGAAATTTATAATATATACTCTCTAGGGGCCCTTTATGCTCATGTGTTAATTTTTTTTAAATCCGCCTACTGACACGCCCACAATTAAATAAAACAATTTTATTGAAACACCCAAGTTTGAGCTAGGGAGCGTTTTTTTGATAAAAGCCTTTAAATGTTATATAACAAAATATGTAGAGCGTTCTTAACAATTCAACCATACTTAGACTTTTGTCATGCCCACTTATGAGGCATAGGAATAAGAATATTGTATCCAACAGTTCGCCCAAGCGGACTGTAGCCCGTCCCTATGTTTTGTTTTCGATTACATGTTTTTTTTCCTACCGTAAGGGCCACTAGAACGTCCGTTTCTTCTTGAGAGAAATAATATTTCTTTTACGCTTGTTTTTGCTAGCTTTATCCATTTTAAACGCAACGATACAATTTATCTACTTATAAATGGGTTTAATCTGGTTAAACTTCTAGAAAACACGAAACAAACAAAGCAGAACAAATGACATGTGCTTCGAAATAAACTTAGTGGCTGATAAATTTTTCCACCCGTTAGTTTATCAAAGACTTTGACGATGAAAGAAAAAAAATATCAGCAACTTTTATCTGCTGTATAGGGTTATGTATCGGCTAACTATCCGAAACATTATCCGAAACCTTTGAAACTGGCCCCAAATAAAGAAGAGCCCATTCATAATGCAATATTGCGCAAGATGTGCTAAGCAGAGAGTTCACAAATGCATCAATTTTCAGCACTGCTAAGCAGAGAGTTCATAAATGTGGTAAAGTTTTATTTATTGCGCAATTTTGAGCGCAATCGTGCAGTTTTCAGAATCGTATTGCTTTTTAATTTCTTTTTGTTAAAAATGGATGAAAATACTACAGATAAGTAATGGTTGAGAATAATATCTATCATATTTAGTAATGGTTGAGAACAATCTATGGGCCCATTCATAAATGCAAGGTTTGGAAAGCAAACGTACTGCAAAGCAGGAAACACTGCGCAAATTGAAACGAAAGTTTCCTGCAAAGCATGCGCTTGCAAAGCATATATTAGATGTTTATGAACAAACAACTGCGAAAAAATGGAATTTACGTCGACCGCTGTCATTTTAATAAATAATCTGATAGATTGTTCTCAAAACTAAACTAAACTTACTTATCTGTTGTATTTTCACCCATTTTCAACAAAATTAAAAATTAAATTACAGCGCAATGACAACAACAATAAGAAATTGAAAGGCAATACGATTCTGAAATCTGCGCGATTGCGCTCAATATTGCGCAATAAATAAAACTCTACTATATTTATGAATTCTCTGCTTAGCAGTGATGAAAATTTATGCATTTGTGAATTCTCTGCTTAGCATATCTTGCGCAATATTGCAATTATGAATGGGCCCTATAATATTACTTGCTAAAATGACAGCAATCGACGTAAATTCCATTTTTACGCAGTTGTTCGTTCATAAACATCTGATATGTGCTTTGCAAGCTCATGATTTGCAGGCAACTCTGATCTTCAATTTGCGCAGTACTTCCTGCTTTGCATTGCTACTCGTATTGGTTTGCAAACCTTGCATTTATGAATTGGCCCTATCTATCTATCTATCTATCTACAATAAGTTTCGATAACAATTCATATGAATTATGCTTACGCTACATATGTATGAGTGCTCTGGGATTTGGATTTCTTTTTTAATAAAAAAAAATTAGAAAATTCTCCAACGTCTATTTATCTGATTTTTAGGTCTGACGATGTTGAAGAAATGATATCCACTGATAAAAACATAGCGACATTGCTGAATGTGTGTGTTGACTTTAACTGTGATAAATCATGCAACCTACTCGAGTGCGAACTATGTCTTCCATGCATTAGTGGAACAGAATACAAAGTATTACACACAGCCTACCGAGAGCATATTCATAGAATCAATATGAAGCGAATTATACCAAAACCAATTGTAAGACTTACATTTTCCGGCTTCAAATATATTTTTGAAATTGTTTGGTAATCTTTGCAGGAAGATCGATCTAATTTCGATATTGCAAAGGAAACTCAACTTTTATCGATCAAGAATCAGTGGATGACAAGATGGTTCTATGCAAAGTGTTCTGATGAAATCACTTGGTGCTTTTAGTTAAGATCATCGGTGTATATAATGTTAAATGTATAAGTTTTTTTTAGAGAGTTTTTTTTAATCAAATATACAAAGGTATAAGTACGTATTTTAGTAGTTTTAAATATTATCGGGAAACAATGATTCACCATGCGCTGCTTCTGCGAATATTCTTTCTTGGTTTCTTATTCGAAATTCATTTTGTTTGAGATGCTTTAGGTAATTGGCTATAAACTTGATTGGTTCATCAGGCATATGGACATGCACAGCCGCCAATGCCGCAATTAAGTCCTTTGCCATGTATTTTTTGAAATACTCAAATGATTCGGTACGTTTATCAAGTTGCTCTGGATTGGGAAAAGAAAATCAAATAAGTAAATTCGTTTCAAGATAGGTTTTAGTTGTCAAAACAAAATTATTATTGGTGAAAACGAACCAAGATAGGAAGTCGACAGTGTTGCAGTAATCAGACTTTGAAACGCTTAATTATATAGCACAAAATGAAGTTCAGTTGCTGGAAGTCACAGATGAGTTCGTCCCGACGCCACAATATCCTTCGAAATGATTTTGAAAATAAAAGACCATGTGCTTAAAATAAGAGTGAGGTGTAACGCTGAAATCACCGAGGAGCTCCCAATCTTCGGCGAACTAAGTACCTTGATATTTATTACAGTCCTACAGTGACTGATCCAAAGTAAATCAATTATTCTTTGCTGACGATGGAGCCATCATAAGCGGGAATCAACCGTATGTTTTTTAAGGGGAATGCGAATCATATTATTCCCAAAAAGGCAGAATACCTGTGCTGTCCTTTTTCTGATCCACTGCAACCTATTCCAGACATTTATATGAATGGAAAAGTGATTCCCAAGTGCAAAAAGTACAAATATTTGTGATCTATGATCAGTGTGAAAAGCAACCTGCGATGACAAAATAATTCATCAGTGTGGATGAAAGCTCAGCTGTTTTCTGTGACCCAAAAATACCCCTTGAGCTGAAACGAGTTTTTTTTACAGTCAGTGCACCGCAGTTGGACAGCATAAAAAAAGAGAATGACGGATCATTAACGGAACCTAAAATGAGGATGTTTCTCATGACCTTTCGATTAGTAGTCCGACACACTAACCATTGAGCCACTGCGCTGACGTTTCTCATGACAGCAGGAAAAAAAAACGATCGAACTAATATGCAAACGTAAATTTATATAAACTTTCGTGCAAAACTACACAAACGCGTTCGCGTACTGAGAAAATGGTAAAAAGATGAACGAAAGAAAAAATTTACTTTCGTTAATTTTGCTTCACACAGAATTTCAGCTGGTAAGAAAATGAAAACTGTCAAATGATGAAATCCTATGAGTTTGCCAGCAAAAAACAGCTGTTGCTTCTTTTCAAGCCAAACTAAGAAGTTGTTACACAAAAGCGTTCGCGTATTTTTCTTAGAAATGAGAGGATTCTCTCTCGATTTTGGAGATTTGACACTTTTCATTTTACTACACATAAAGTACGCGAACGGACCTATATGCTTGTGCGAAGTGGAAGGGACAATTTTAAGCCGACTCCGAACGGCAGATTTGAGAAGCTCCTCATCTATGCTCTTGGATGTATGCTGGCCTTTCGCCAGAGGTGGGACAGTGGAAAAAACTTAAGGTGTTATTGAGCCCCGTCGGGATTTGAACCCTTGACCACTCCATTAGTAGTCAAACCCACTAACCACTGGGCTACGGCGCCATATTACAGAGAAAATGGAGAGCGACCGAGCAAATTAGATACTCTTTGAGGTGAAACCAGTGAAACCAAATGGCGGACCAGTAGGGATACAATTAAGTGGGAGGCTTGTAATCAGGTTAGCCGCTGAAAAATTTCAGAAAGAGTAAAAAAGAAGTCCGGCTGAAAAAAGGAGTCGCATTCAAACGATAAGGAAGCGAACGTATCTAATTGTTGTTTCAAAATTTAAAAAAAATTCTCTTCAAGACAAAATAAATCAAGTACAACAAAAAATGCAACATATTATGTAGATACTAACACTCAACATTCATAAAAAAATAATCGCCTAAAAACAAAAGATATTTTTATATTTCCAATAATTCCGAGCGGCAAACGTCGACTCTGACCATTTCCTTGTTAAATTTAGAGCTCGACTGTCCAACGAGAAGAAGCTACGAACTGAAGAAGAAATTAGACGTTGGACAACTGGAGTAGCCACAGTCTACAGAGAGCGGATGAGCGAGTGCCTCTTCTCTGTGCACTCTCCACACACAAGCGCCAATCGCGATCCGATATCACGAGCACGACATCATCAAGGAGGTAGGCGAGACCACCGTAGGTTACCAGCCACCCCAGAGAAAAAGCCCGTGGTAGGATGATGTATGCATTTAAAGGAAGAAGGTGGCGGAAGATGCACATTTAAAAACGCTGCAGCGCAAAACAATGTAGTGAGAGAAGAGTATCAAGCCAAGAGTAGGGAGGAGTAGAAGATCCTGCGTAGAAAGAAGAGGGCGTAGCCAGTCTCCCAGCTCAAGGGAATCGAAGAGTTTCGCTATCGAAACATATCCCAAGATTTTACAAGAAAGCGAGGCAACTGGCTGCTGGCTTTATGACCGGAACGCAGGCTCTTCGAAACAGCGACGGAAACTTACTCACCGAAGAGCGTTGAATAGTAGATGTATTTAAGCAGCATTTCTAATAGCTACTAAAAGGGCATCATGTAGAGAGAGTGATATTGCAAGAAGAGAACCCACGTCCTGTCAATGAAGAACAGATTTCACCACCCAGTATAGAAGAGGTCGGCTTAGCTATAAGAAAGCTAAAGAACAATAAGGCCGCTGGTTTACCAGCGGAACGATTCGAATACGGAGGTGATGTTTTGGTACGGCGAATGCACCAAATCATCAACTAACAGCTAGGTTCCACATTTCACTTTCACTCGAAATGAAATTGAAATCGATCGAAAATCAGATTTGGTGTTCTACATTTCACCATTTCGATCATTTCTTTTGACGTGAAATAGTGGAAGCAACTGATGTGAGTGAAAATGTAAGTAAAAAACTCAATTTAAACAAATATATTATATTAAACCATGATAATATACAATTTAAATATTTTATTTAAACAGGGGTAAACATAAAAATAATGCTCAAGAAGCAATATATATTGCTTTTATGGAGAAACATAAAGCCCTCGCAAGAGGTTTCACAAAAGGAGACCGCGTAGCTGCTGAAGCCCTGCGGGAGGAGTTAAAAAATGGCCTTAACGGCCATGGCCTACCACAAAAGGATGCCAATGGGTGGAAAAAAGTAAATAATAATACAAAAATAGTTTGGACGGATTGGAGCCTTCCAAGGAAAAAATAATCTCACAACAAGGCTGAGGACGTATCAACAGGTTACGGAGGACACGGTGGCCAAAATATGCGGAATATACACCGTTGTTGAAGGGATTCCAAACACGGACGATTTTTGTTCAACAAAAGTAATATGTGACGAGAATGCTTCAAACAACACACCAGATGTTTTGGAAGACGTAGGTGAACCGTTGAATGCTCCAAGCAGGAAAAGAAAGAGGCAGGGTTCATGTAATGATAATTAAAATGATTTTATGAATCCACTAAATGAATCTATTGCAAAAGTGGCAAAAGAAATGGAGGGTATTTTGGAAGCTCAAACTAAAAAAATCGCGTGTTAAAAGATGTCGAACATGGTATAAGAAAACTCCAAAAATCAATGCACAATTTTAGAAATATTTTATCTTTTATTTTTTTAACTTCCAACACGGCAGCAATAAAAACAGCATTCATTGTTTTTTGTTGTTGTTTGTTTTTACTCTGTTAATCAGAATTCAACACAAAAATGTGAAAATAAAACAAATTACTAAAATCAAAATAATTGTGTAGTATCTCTTTTTGATTTCGAAAAAGTTTCGAATTTCATAAAATGGGTGAAATGTGGAACACAGAAAACAAATTCACTCGATTTACAATTTCACTTTCTATTTCATTTCACTCGTTTTCTGGAACCTAGCTGTAAGTATGGGTGAAGGTAAGCATGCCCAATGACTGGACTATAAGCTCCATATGGCCCATCTTCAAAAAAGGCGATCCTATATCTTGCAAGAACTATCGAGGCATATCCCTACTTAATGTCGCATATAAGATCCTATCCAACGTAGGTACTGTGTGAACGTCTGAAGCCGTTCTGCAACGTACTATCGGCACGTACCAGTTACCAGTGTGTCTTCCGAACCGGCAGATCGACAAAAGGCCAAATCTACGCTCCAAAAAAACTGATCCAGTTGTGACGCGTGACTCGTGAAAACACGCGATGTAAAGTGCAGTTTGGAAGCAGCTCTTCCGAATTATTCCAAACTTGCAAAGGATTTTGGCAAGGAGATGCGCTATCATGTGACTTCATCAATCTTGGTCTGGAAAAAATAGTACGAAGGGCAGGTGTTAACACGGATCAATAGATCCGTCCAGCTACTGGGGTATGCGGGCGATATCGACATTATCGGCCGTTTCCAGTGTGCCGTGTAAGAGGCTTTCACGGCGATTGAAGAACAGACGAAATTGGTTGGTCTTGAAGTAAATGAGGACAAGACCGAGTATATATTTTATCAACAAACAAACAAACATGTGTCCAACGCCTAGGACAAAACGTCACTGTTGATAGCAATAACTTCGAGGTAGTTAAGGAGTTCATCTACCCAGGAGTAAACATCAGCTCCACGAATGACACAATAGTTTAGATCCGGCGGAGAAACATACTCCGTCGGATATTTGGTACTGTGTGCGATGAGGGCTAATAGAGGAGAAGATGCAACCGCGAACTCTATGAGCTGTACCAAAATGGGTGTAGTACAAAAAGCTTAATCACGTCGACGACATTGGCTCGGCTAAATTGAGCGAATGGAAAATAATGCTCTTCGGTTACCAGGCCCCTGGTTCGAGAAGGCAAGGAAGACCGACCTCCGTTTTAAGGACCAAGCTATCGCGGATGCTGGAGGGATTGGTCTGGAGAACTGGAAGCAGCGTGCCCGGGATCGCAGAGGACGGAATGTTGTAGTATCTCAGACAGAGATTCCTCACGGTCGGGTCGAGATCCCGTTAAATAAGTAAGTAATATTTCCTGTTAAAACTACGTAACAATATAAAAGCTTAAGATACGAGCTATTAAAAATATTGCTTCAGTACTGCTGAATTGAATTCAGAAACCCAGTCGTCTGTTGACTGACAAAATTCTAGCTTAAGTCGGTTGGTTAACTTATTTTTGGTCAAAGTCAATTTAGAAACCAGGCTCCCAGCGTAGCGCACGCTCATAACCAAGCCGCAACTTAACATCGGCAATAATTCAACGAACAATTTCAAAACACCGAAATAATGCAGTGGTTTCCAGTAAAATTTTCATTTCCAATTTCAATTTTAGCTTTACACGGACATGTTCAGCTAAATAGAATAAAATTTGCCATAAAAGGCCTGTACAAGGCAGACCTAGTTTCTTCAACCATTTGAGAAGCTTCTCCTGACAATTGATACTCTTGCATGTTTGTCAGATGTTCGTAAGAGGCGAGGCATTGGAAAAAATGTTTATTAAACCACCGGAAGACCAAAATAAAAAATAGCCATGAACCATGACGTTAACTTCACAAGGTTGCAATACTATATTGAACCTGATGAGCGACCCAAGATATTATCGTATCATGCTTTTGGCACTAGAACGTTGTAAATATTTAGAAGTGATGGCGATTGGTGCACAAATCACAGTCCAATAAATCGAAAATTCGTTTTATTAGTTTTATGTCAACTATTAACTCGTCACTTGCACCTTAACTACTCGTAGCTTTCAAGTCGAATAATAGGTCCGTTCGCGTACTTTATGTGCAGAAAAATGAAAACTGTAAACTGTCAAATCTCCAAAATCGAGAGAATCCTCTCATTTCAAAGCAAAGTACGCGAACGCTTTTGTGTAAAAAGATGAAAAACGTCTAAGTTTGGCTTGAAAATAAGCAACCGCTGTTTTTTTTTTGCTGGCAAACTCATAGGATTTCATCATTTGACAGTTTCCATTTTTTTACCAGCTGAAATTCTATGTGAAGAAAAATTAACGAAAGTACAATTTTCTTTCGTTCATCTTTTTACCATTATCTCGGTAGGTACGCGAACGCGTTTGTGTAGTTTTGCACGAACGTTTATATAAATTTACGTTTGCATATTAGTTCGCGACCAGACCTAATAATCAGTTTTGAGCACTCACCACTCCTCATCCAGGAAAAATCCTTTAAGAATTCCGAATATCTTTCCGAAGCGGCCGTGCTACTAGTATCAGATACACAAATTCCACTGTTTGTACTTTTGTCGTCTATCAAGGAGAAAATATGTTGCAAATCCTTCTCACAAGAATTCATGTAAAATAATTCATCACAAAATTTTCTGTCGACCGATTTCAAGCGAACTCCTACAGCTGTCCTTATGTCTCGATCGCATATTATCCGAAACTGTTTCAAGCTTTCCACCTGCTGGTGGTGGATAAACTTAAATTGCGACTTAAGTTGGAAGAGTTTTTCCACATTTTGGTTAACAGCGTGACACTTTGTCTCCTTGATAAGCTGATATTTTTCAATTTCTCTTGAATTCGCCATATTTGCTTCATCGATTTTAGAAACATGCTCGGCAATGAGTTTATTTTTCTGATCCAACTCTAAATATTCGTTTTCTTGAAGGCGCTTGACTTCAGCTTGCAAGAAATTGAGCTGCGACTCAAATTTTGTTCTTAAATCTTGAATTTCGATGTTATTACATTTGATTTCGTTATCGATTTGCAAAAGATCGTATATGACTTTGCGAATAGCATTTCGCTCGTTGAGAAAGGTTAAATGAAAGCCCTGGTTAGTTGTAGCATCCCAGTTGTCATTGGTTAGCCTGATTTCTGTATCGGAATTGTACATTATTTATAAATAAAGAATAAAGATTTATTTGCCCTAGAAAAATGTATTGTTTTGTATTTTTCTGAATTTATAAGAAATAAAGGCTTAATTAAAAAGCATAGACTACTGATACAGAAATACATAGTCGCATGTACATCGCAAAGTCGGTAATTGGGCCTCATAGCACGAATCGTGCAATGAAACTGCCGAAACACTGCGTTCGACCACATTACGCTACTTTATTTGTAAAATGTTCTTCTTAACCATTTAAAAAAATTACCTTAATCGCAAGTTAATAAATTGAGAATTTAATAGATTGAAGTTAATGACGTCAATAGCAAATGGGGATTCTGAATTATGGACTTTTTAATTGGGCTTAAGAGTGCAATGGTTGGATGCTGTACAATATGGGTAGGGTAGCCACTGATTGGCATCGACCTGGTGCACCAGGTTATCAGTGGCTAGGGCTACCCTTATCATCAACATGCTCAGTGTTGTTAGGTAGGGTAGGTGAAAGTGGCTGCCTGGTGCAACCGGGTCGCAATTAGCGCAAAGGCGCCGTTTCGATGCCACCACTCAAGTGACCAATGGTGTCAATTTGTGTTTTAAATCCAGCCTGTGGAATTGAGAAATTTGACGATATTGCAGAATTTAGTATTGCTTAATTCTGATAGGCCGTCGAAGAACGAGCTGCCGAATGAGCGATGTCTACACCGAAAAATATTTTATTAATATCAAATAGCATATCATATCAATTTCTCAAAAAATGATACGAAAGATTGTATTTATGAGAATAAAAATATTAGATCACTTAATATAAGGTAAGGTAGATATTAAAATATAAAAAAAAATCTAATTATTTTTTATATTGTAATATCAATTAATAATATCAAAATTTGGTTTGTATTTAACCATATTTCTATAATTTTTATATCATATTAACGCTATTATAATATTAACTTGATGTACAAAATGCTGTGAATTAAGATTATTTTGATATCATAAAATATCAACATGATTGCGTTCTCTAAACTATATTATTGTTGTAGGTGACACCAGATGTTTATTACAAATATATAAGAAAAAAGAAGATTGTAACGCACCTTCACTTATTAAAACTTTAATCAAGAATTGTCAAATGAATTTAACAAAAAAATAATAATAATAATAAAACAAACATGAATTGTCTCATGTTTAAATATAATGTTGGCAATGCCGCCAAACCACATTCAATTCTAGCAAATATTAAAGAAAGCTCTTCAAGCAAATGCAAAAAAACTCTTCAAGCTAAATTAAAAAGAAAGCTCTTCTAGCAAATATTAAAGAAAGCTCTTTAAAGCAAATGTAAAGAAAAGCTCTTCTAGCTAAATTGAAAATTCTGTATGAAAGAAGCTCCCGAAAAAATAAAGTGACACTTGATCGGCATCTGTTCAGTACGGTAGAGCTACCTCACCCTCTGAGCAGCCTAAAAGAGTGTTTTGTTTCCCTTAGTAGACAAACGACGTGTTTCATTGACGTAACACTCTGCGATTTTCAGCGTTAATATTGCCTCGTACGGTTGCCACGACCGTCCATACCGAAGGGTTTCTCTCGTCGTACAACTGCAGTACGGTGGAGCTACCTCAGCCTCTGCATTGTCTACAAGAGGCAACCTTACTGACTAGGTGGCAGCCGTTCCTTCTCTCGCTCGCTTACTGTGACACCTAACGGGTGGCAACATAGCCTGTGTACACGCACGCTACTACCACGTTCCCACTTGTTACATTGGCGCCAAACGTGGGGCCTACATTTCAAAGCAACAAACAATTTTAAATTGGATCCACGAAGAAATACCCGCATTGCAGGGAAAGAGTGAGCCCACACAATGGCCACCTACATCGAAGAGCAAGTGCAAAAATTGCTCTCTTCGCTCATGAATCAGCAAACTCGAAGCGGCAGCTTCAGCAATTGTACCAGCCGGTTTTGTGGGGAAAAAACCCGTTAAAGGTAGAAGAATTTATTGCAACAATAAATTGTTTCAAAGATGTCGAACATATTTCGGATACCGACGCAATCAAAGGATTTCCCCTTCTATTATATGGCGATGCTCGGAGTTAGTGGCAAGGCGTTGGAGGTGGAAACTTGGGTGGATGTTCTGTCACTTCTGAGATGCGCATTTGCACCAACCAAACCAGCCTACCGAATCTACCAGGAAATCATTTACACAAAACAAAAAATGAAAGAGAGTACAGACGATTTTATTCGCAAAAAGAGAGCTCTGTTCGCGCAACTGTCAATGCATAGACCATCAGAAACCATGATGCTGGATCTGGTCTACGGCCTATTGCATTTGAACATTCGCGATGGCGCTCCCCGTGAAAGCCCCACAACATTTCAGCAGCTGATTGATGAAGCTAGAGCAATAGAACACAGCTTGGTGGAAAAATCTCAGTTCGCAGAGGGAAAAGTCGAAAATAAACAACGATGTAATTTCTGCAATCATCTATCCGATATATCCGATTGCAGGAAAAAACGAAAGACGGAAGAAGAAGCGCAAAACCAAGCGAGATCACCTTCTAATCAAGGCATATTCTGCTATAAATGCAAAGCGCCCGGATTTCTAAGATCCAATTGTCCTTCGTGCAAAGATTTACCAAAAGGTCCGCCGAAAGTTTCATTTAATGTGATAAAAAACACGCTCGGTAGTGACCTACCAATGTTTCCAATCACTTCCCACGGAGAAAACGGCATTGCATACATCGACACGGCAGCAAGAACAAGCGTTGCCGGCCGGCACCTTTTCGAGCACCTGCTGCGGAACGGAACTAGATTCACCAGTTTGAGAGCAAGCGTTACTCTGGCCGATGGTAGTGTTCAAAACGATGGGATCTGCATAGCTAACACCACAATCATTTTTGGAAATCGGCTACGCCCAATAACGTTTATCGCGCTGCCTAAAGCCAAAGATTATAGAACGCTTATTGGTATTGATTACCCTTTAAAATGACTTCAGACATTGACGAAGAGCGCTATGGCCCACACCTCTGGGAAAACCAGACTAGGCCACAGATTCCCCCAAACAATGAGTATTCACCTCGATCAATTAATTCTATTTTCGGTAGCTCCGTACGCCCAGAAATCAGTCCAGATAGGAACAACCCACAAGGCGCGCTTTTTCCTAGAATGCAAAGGGACAACACACCTATGTGTACTGACGATTTCTTTACAGAAATTTTATCTATTGACGTATGCCTTAGAAAACATGAAGGAACCGAACTCGCCCAGCATCAAACAGATCAACTTAATAATCTTCCTGCAAGTTTTGCTACCACATTCGCACCCTCGTCGGAACCAACACCGTATGCAACCCATAAAATAAATACGGGAAGTAACCCACCCATCGCGTCAACACCCTATAGACTTTCGATCGCACGGAAGAAACAACTCAAAGTAGATGCTAGTGGCTACGCCATCGGAGCCGTATTACTCCAGCGGGAGAAGTCAGACGAACACTCAATCGTATACACATCAAAACTACTGGCGCTCTCGGAGACCCTTCACAACGCTTGCGAAATGTCAGAAGAAACACAGGATAAAAATAAACACTACACCGACAAAAAAAAGACGACCGCAGCCAGAGCTTAAAATAGGTGACGAGGTTTTGGTAACCACACATGTGTTAAGTCAATCATCCAAAAATATAACGTCAAAGTTCGTACCACGAAGGAATGGTCCGTACATAATCACGAATAAAATCGGATCATCCGCATACCAAGTCGTAAACAAAGACGACCCAGCAGCAATAGTCGGAACATATCATTCTAACATATCAGTACTTCTAACGCCGATCCAATCAGAAGGCTCCGCAAGAGAGGACGTCCCAAGAAGGCCCACTAAGCTCCATATAACAAGACCAAAAGGACGCATTCTTATTCAAGGACCGTACTTGCCCGTGGAGAGAATCGATCGCAACCTGCAGTTCCTTAACCCGGAATTACAAAGCAAGGAGTGGAAAGTTCTGGAAACGGGGGAACACACTAAGAATGGTATGGAAGTTACCGTACTCCTAAGCCACAAATCGTTGCCGATACAAATCAATCTTCACCACAGTAAGGCGGCCAGCGCCAAACTTGTTCTCCCCATGAGAACAAAAAGTATAGACGTCGCCCTGGTTCAAGAACTCTGGATCATCCGGGGTGAGATAAAAGGGCTGAACTATAAGGATCTGGTCGTCTACAACACAAACACATCAGATCACAGTAGGAAACGCACATGTATTGTCGCTAGAAAATAGATTAATCTATTTCTCTTATATAGCTACAGCAATACAGACCAGACAGTAGTCATATGGGAGCGAGCTGGTAGAAGCCCGCTGATACTCACGTCGATTTACATGCCACATGACTCTCCAGGAAGTCCACCGTCCGATCTAACCAGGCTGCTGGTTGTGAAAGCTGAGCGTGAAAAATGGGATTTCATCCTAGGATGCGACGCTAACTCCCATCATGCTCAATGGGGTAGCACAGACACAAATGCGAGAGGTGAGTCCCTTTTTGAATTTATTATTGAACACAATATATTGATAGCCAATAGTGGCAATGAACCAACCTTCGTAACTAGGAAAGGAACAGACGTGAGGTATTAGACTACACTCTGTAACAACTCACAAACTATGAATGTGCGAGAATGGAAAGTTTCTACTGAAGCATCCTTTTCAGACCACAGGATTATAGAGTTCCTAACGGGCGAGAAAGCAGACCCGATAAAAAAAATTTAGGAATCCCAGATTAACAAACTGGGATACATTCCTCAAAGAAGTAGAAAAGAATAGTAGGAAACTTCAACGACAAACACTGGTCACACCAGATGAAATCGACGCAAGTACAGAATACTTGAACAAAATTCTGACAAATGCGTACGTTAAAGCCTGTCGTTTACGGACAATAAAGAACACAAAGCATCCACCATGGTGGACAAAGGACTTGTCTAAAATTAGGACAAACACTAGAGCTCTATTTAATGCAGCGAAAGCCTCCAATTCCCCAACGGACTGGGACCTGTACAAGGCCAGTCACAGGAAATTCAAGAGCTCCGTAGTAAGTGCTAAACGCACGGCTTGGCATACATTCTGCAGTGACATCGAGAGCACAAAGGAATCTTCCAGGCTTAGGAAAAGTCTGTCCAAACAACCCTGTGTTCCAGGTTTTATTAAGGACAGTTGCGGAAACTGCACACAGTCCTGCACAGAGACCCTCGAACTCTTATTACAGACTCACTTTCCAGGGTGCACCCCGAGTCTAGGTAATAACTTAGAGGCGGATATTACTCCTACAACTGTGTCAGCGGTTCCAGAAGGAGTAATAGCCGAAGAAAAGCTTAACTGGGCAATTGATACACTATCTCCCTTCAAATCACCTGGGAGAGATGGGATTTTTCCTATTATGCTCCAGAAGACAAAGACCGTCATCATACCAATTCTCAAACGACTTTTTACACGAAGTCTGGAGTGCGGCTACATTCATTCCCAAGGCAGAAAAACCTAGTCACATCTATGCCAAGGACTTCAGACCGATAAGTCTGGCATCTTTCATCCTAAAAACGTTTGAAAAGCTAATGAACATCCATATTCGCAGTCGATTCGACTATAGCGCGATCTCCACCGCCCAACACGCTTACATTAAAGGCAAAGGAGTGGAAACTGCGCTACACGACGTCGTCAGCACTATAGAAAAGTCCCTCAAGGACAAAGAATACAAACTTGCAGCGTTTTTAGACATTGAAGGAGCATTCAACAATGTGGAAACTCGAGCAGTGGAAAGAGCATTGCAGAACTCCAACGTCGAACAGTCTCTCACTAAGGTGATCATGAGCCTGCTCAATGGAAGATACATCAATGCAACACTAGGCGATAATGACCTAAGAGTCGTGGCGTCCAGAGGCACACCACAAGGTGGAGTCATATAGCCCTTGCTCTGGGTCCTTGTTGTCAATGAAATACTCCTAAAGTTCAAAAACAGAGGGGTCAAAGCAATTGCATACGCGGATGACGTAGTATTGCTTGCGACAGGAAAATTCCTATCAACTCTGAGGGAACTGTTAGAAAACTCCCTGCGGACACTCACTACGTGGACAAGAAAATGCGGTCTTGGGATCAATCCACAAAAGACTGAAATGGCGTTGTTCACTTATAAAAGGAAAATACCAGAATTCAAACCACCAGAAATTGAGGGAATACCCTACAGGTGGCGGAGAGTGCGAAATATCTAGGAATTATCCTCGATAGGAAGCTGAGTTGGAAGCCAAATGTCGATGACAGAGTTAGGAAAGCGGCCAACGCTTTCTACGCATGCAACTTCTTCGGAAAAAAATGGGGTCCAAACCCTAAAATAATTCTGTGAATGTATACGGCAATTGTGCGACCAATACTCACATATGGCAGCCTAGTCTGGTGGCAAGCCACAGACAAGGCAACCAATCTCAAGGTGACGGCAAAAATACAAAGACTAGCATGTATAGGGACAAACAGTGCAATGAGAACAACCCCAACCGATGGCTTGGAAGCCATTCTCAATCTGCCACAATTGGATCTATACATGCAGGAATCGGCTGCAAAAAGTGCCTTGAGTTTCAGCCAAACAAACAGCTGGAACCCGAGTCATTTTGGACATGCACTGATTCTGAATATGTACATAAGGAACAACGTCATATCTGACTACATGTCCCCTTACTTAGATTTCGAAAAACCATTCTCTTGTTCATTTCCGAGCAAGGAGGAATGGTACGCAAACGAACCCATGAAAAGGAAATCGATTTCCATCTTTACAGACGGATCAAAGATGCACTGTGAAACAGGTGCTGGACTATTCTCAGAGGAACTACACATTAACAGATCGATTAGACTACCTGATCACTGTAGTATATTCCAAGCAGAAGTCTTAGCAATCACTGAAGTCGCAAGGTATCAATGATGGCGATACCACGCAGTGATATTACCATTTTTATTGATAGTCAGGCGGCCATTAAAGCGGTGTCAGCTACAGAAATAAAGTCCTTGCTTGTTCGCCGTTGCCGCGAGAAGCTCAAAGCTCTTGGCGCGAAGCACAAAACGAGTCTCTGCTGGGTCCATGGACACAAGGACATATCCGGTAACGAGCGAGCTGATGAACTGGCAAGAAAGGGGTCTGCGATGGACCGTGAACAGGCACTTCAGTCGGTTAAACCACCACTCTGCAACCTCAGAGAAAGAGTGGAAAACAAAAAACGAATGAAAGCCAACAACAGGTGGTGGTCACTAACCATTTGTGACATATCACGCAAGCTGTGGCCAAAATATGATAAGGGCCGAACCAACAAACTTTTACGTTACGACAGGACATCGCTGTCAAAGTTGATCGATACTCTTACTGGCCACAACCTGCTAAGGAATCACACAATGAAACTAAATCTCAAGTATGACGACATCTGTAGAGGCTGCGGGGATGAGGAAACCCATGAGGACACACCTCACTTTCTCTGTCCCTGTCCAAGCCTTTGTCACCTGAGGAACAGAACACTTGGAAGATACTTCTTCCAAGACATTCAAGAACTTTCTGATGTCTCACTAACGAATCTTTACAGGTTTATACGGATATCCAAATGGCTGGACAAACTGGAGTAGGAAGGAAACCAAGGACGAAGGACCAAGGAAGGAAGTAAGGACGATTCGATGTTCCATAGGGGGAGATTGTAACGCACCTTCACTTATTAAAATTTTAATCAAGAATTGTCAAATGAATTTAAAAAAAAAAAATAATAATAATAAAACAAAAATGAATTGTCTCATGTTTAAATATAGTGTTGGCAATGACGCCACACCACATTCAATTCTAGCAAATATTAAAGAAAGCTCTTCAAGCAAATGCAAAAAACTCTTCTAGCAAAATTAAAATGAAAGCTCTTCCAGCAAATAGTAAAGAAAGCTCTTTAAAGCTTCTTTGTTTTTATCGATAACAAAAATCTATTAATTGCACTTGTTAGATAATTTAATCTAGAATTCAGACAAATTTATTTGATCGCTGTAGGTCAACTGGTTTGGCAGATAACGAAGAAACCGTTCAGCATGTCGTTGGTCAAATTAAAAAAAATTAACTTTTTTGTTTGTATCTAGAACAAAAATCTACGAGTATTAATTGCACTTATTAGATAATTTAATCTAGAATTCAGGCAAATTTATTTCAACGATGTAGGTCAACTGGTTTGGCAGATACCGAAGAAACCGTTCAGCATGTCGTTGGTCAAATTCAAAAAATTGAACTTTTTTTTTGTATCTAGAACAAAAATCTATTAATTGCACTTGTAAGATAATTTAATCTAGAAATCAGGCAAACTTATTTGATCACTGTAGGTCAACTGGTTTGGCAGATACCGAAGAAACCGTTCAGCATGTCGTTGGTCAAATTCAAAAAATTGAACTTTTTTGTTTTGTATCTAGAACAAAAACCTATTCATTGCACTTGTTAGATAATTTAATCTAGAATTCAGGCAAATTTATTTGATAGCTGTAGGTCAACTGGTTTGGCAGATACCGAAGAAATCATTCAGCATGTCGTTGGTCAAATTCAAAAAGTTTACCTTTTTTGTTTCCATATAGAACAAAAATCTATTAATTGCACTTGTTAGATAATTTAATCTAGAATTCAGGCAAATTTATTTTATCGCTGTAGGTCAACTGGTTTGGTAGATACCGAAGAAACCGTTCAGCATGTCGTCGGTCAAATTCAAAAAATTTAACTTTTTTGTTTGTATGTAGAACAAAAATCTATTAATTGCACTTGTTAGATAATTTAATCTAGAATTCAGGCAAATTTATTTGATCGCTGTAGGTCACCTGGCTTGGCAGATACCTACCGAAGAAACCGTTCAGCATGTCGTTGGTCAAATTCAAAAAGTTTACCTTTTTTGTTTGTATCTAGAACAAAAATCTATTAATTGCACTTGTTAGATAATTTAATCTAGAAATCAGGTAAATTTATTTGATCGCTGTAGGTCAACTGGTTTGGCAGATACAGAAGAAACCGTTCAGCATTTCGTTGGTTAAATTCAAAAAATTTAACTTTTTTGTTTGTATCTAGAACAAAAATCTATTAATTGCACTTGTTAGATAATTTAATCTAGAATTCACGCAAATTTATTTGATCGCTGTAGGTCAACTGGTTTGGCAGATACCGAAGAAACTGTTCAGCATGTCGTTGGTCAAATTCAAAAAATTGATCTTTTTTGTTTGTATCTAGAACAAAAATATATTAATTGCACTTGTTAGATAATTAAATCTAGAATTCAGGCAAATTTATTTGATCGCTGTAGGTCAACTGGTTTGGCAGATACCGAAGAAACCGTTCAGCATGTCGTTGGTCAAATTCAAAAGGTTTACCTTTTTTGTTTGTATCTAAAACAAAAATCTATTAATTGCACTTGTTAGATAATTTAATCTAGAATTCAGGCAAATTTATTTGATCGCTGTAGGTCAACTGGTTTGGTAGATACCGAAGAAACCGTTCAGCATGTCGTTGGTCAAATTCAAAAAATTGAACTTTTTTGTTTTTATCTAGAACAAAAATCTATTAATTGCACTTGTTAGATAATTTAATCTAGAATTTACGCATATTTATTTGATCGCTGTAGGTCAACTGGTTTGGCAGATACCGAAGAAACCGTTCAGCATGTCGTTGGTCAAATTAAAAAAGTTTACCTTTTTTGTTTGTATCTAAAACAAAAATCTATTAATTGCACTTGTTAGATAATTTAATCTAGAATTCAGGCAAATTTGTTTGATCGCTGTAGGTCAACTGGTTTGGCAGATACCGAAGAAACCGTTCAGCATGCCGTTGGTCAAATTCAAAAAGTTTACCTTTTTTGTTTGTATCTAAAACAAAAATCTATTAATTGCACTTGTTAGATAATTTAATCTAGAATTCAGGGAAATTTATTTGATCGCTGTAGGTTAACTGGTTTGACAGATACCGAAGAAACCGTTCAGCATGTCGTTGGTCAAATTCAAAAAATTTAACTTTTTTGTTTGTATCTAAAACAAAAATCTATTAATTGCACTTGTTAGATAATTTAATCTAGAATTCAGGCAAATTTAGTTGATCGCTGTAGGTCAACTGGTTTGGCAGATACCGAAGAAACCGTTCAGCATGTCGTTGGTCAAATTCAAAAAATTGAACTTTTTTGTTTGTATCTAGAACAAAAATCTATTAATTGCACTTGATAGATAATTTAATCTGGAATTCAGGGAAATTTATTTGATCGCTGTAGGTTAACTGGTTTGACAGATACCGAAGAAACCGTTCAGCAAGTCGTTTTTCAAATTCAAAAAAATTAACTTTTTTGTTTGTATCTAGAACAAAAATCTATTAATTGCACTTGTTAGATAATTTAATCTAGAATTCAGGCATATTTATTTGATCGCTGTAGGTAACTGGTTTGGCAGATACCGAAGAAACCGTTCAGCATGTCGTTGTTCAAATTCAGAAAATTTAACTTTTTTGTTTGTATTAGAACAAAAATCTATTAATTGCACTTATTTGATAATTTAATCTAGAATTCAGGGAAATTTATTTGATCGCTGTAGGTCAACTGGTTTGGCAGATACGGAAGAAACCGTTCAGCATGTCGTTGGTCAAATTCAAAAAATTGAACTTTTTTGTTTGTACCTAGAACAAAAATCTATTAATTGCACTTGTTAGATAATTTAATCTAGAATTCAGGCAAATTTATTTGATTGCTGTAGATCAACTGGTTTGGCAGATAGAGACAAAACCGTTCAGCATGTCGTTGGTCAAATTCAAAAAATCGAACTTTTTTGTTTGTATCTAGAACAAAAATCTATTAATTGCACTTGTTAGATAATTTAATCTAGAATTCAGGCAAATTTATTTGATCGCTGTAGGTCAACTGGTTTGGCAGATACCGAAGTTCAGCATGTCGTTGGTCAAATTCGAAAAATTGAACTTTTTTGTTTGTATCTAGAACAAAAATCTATTAATTGCACTTGTTAGATAATTTAATCTAGAATTCAGGCAAATTTATTTGATCGCTCCAGGTCAACTGGTTTGGCAGATACCGAAGAAACCGTTCAGCATGTCGTTGGTCAAATTCAAAAAATTGAACTTTTTTGTTTGTATCTAAAACAAAAATCTATTAATTGCACTTGTTAGATAATTTAATCTAGAATTCAGGCAAATTTATTTGATCGCTCTAGGTCAACTGGTTTGGCAGATACCGAAGAAACCGTTCAGCATGTCGTTGGCAAATTCAAAAAATTGAACTTTTTTGTCTGTATCTAGAACAAAAATCTATTAATTGCACTTGTTAGATAATTTAATCTAGAATTCAGGCAAATTTATTTGATCGCTGTAGGTCAACTGGTTTGGCAGATATCGAAGAAACCGTTCAGCATGTTGTTGGTCAAATTCAAAAAAATTTAACTTTTTTGTTTGTATCTAGATCAAAAATCTATTAATTGCACTTGTTAGATAATTTAATCTAGAATCCAGGCAAATTTATTTAATCGCTGTAGGTCAACTGTTTTGGCAGATAGAGAGAAAACCGTTCAGCATGTTGTTGGTCAAATTCAAAAAATTGAAATTTTTTGTTTGTATCTAGAACAAAAATCTATTAATTGCTCTTGTTAGATAATTTAATCTAGAATTCAGGCAAATTTATTTGATCGCTGTAGGTCCACTGGTTTGGCAGATACCGAAGTTCAGCACGTCGTTGGTCAAATTCAAAAAATTTAACTTTTTTGTTTGTATTTAGAACAAAAATCTATTAATTGAACTTGCAAGACAATTTAATCTAGAATTCAGGCAAATTTATTTGATCGCTGTAGGTCAACTGGTTTGGCAGATACCGAAGTTCAGCATGTCGTTGGTCAAATTCAAAAAATTGAACTTTTTTGTTTGAATCTAGAACAAAAATCTATTAATTGCACTAGTTAGATAATTTCATCTAGAATTCAGGCAAATTTATTTGATCGGTGTAGGTCAACTGGTTTGGCAGATACCGAAGTTCAGCACGTCGTTGGTCAAATTCAAAAAATTTAACTTTTTTGTTTGTATTTAGAACAAAAATCTATTAATTGAACTTGCAAGACAATTTAATCTAGAATTCAGGCAAATTTATTTGATCGCTGTAGGTCAACTGGTTTGGCAGATACCGAAGAAACCCTGCAGCATGTCGTTGGACAAACTCAAAAAATTGAACTTTTTTGTTTGTATCTAGAAAAAAAAATCTATTAATTGCACTAGTTAGATAATTTAATCTAGAAGGCAGAAAAATTTATTTGATCGCTGTAGGTCAACTGGTTTGGCAGATAGAGAGAAAAGCGTTCAGCATGTCGTTGGTCAAATTCAAAAAATTGAACTTTTTTGTTTGTATCTAGAACAAAAATCTATTAATTGCACTTGTTAGATAATTTAATCTAGAATTCAGGCAAATTTATTTGATCACTGTAGGTCAACTGGTTTGGCAGATACCGAAGAAACCGTTCATCATGTCGTTGGTCAAATTCAAAAAATTTAACTTTTTTGTTTGTATCTACAACAAAAATCTCTTAATTGCACTTGTTAGATAATTTATCTAGAATTCAGGCAAATTTATTTGATCGCTGTAGGTCAACTGGTTTGGCAGATAGAGAAAAAACCGTTCACCATGTCGTTGGTCAAATTCCGAAAATTTAACTTTTTTGTTTGTATCTTGAACAAAAATCTATTAATTGCACTTGTTAGATAATTAAATCTAGAATTCAGGCAAATTTATTTGATCCCCGTAGGTCAACTGGTTTGGCAGATACCGAAGAAACCGTTCAGCATGTCGTTGGTCAAATTCAAAAAATTTAACTTTTTTGTTTGTTTCTAGAACAAAAATCTATTAATTGCACTAGTTAGATAATTAAATCTACAATTCAATCAAATTTATTTGATCCCTGTAGGTCAACTGGTTTGGCAGATACCGAAGAAACCGTTCAGCATGTCGTTGGTCAAATTCAAAAAAATTGAACTTTTTTGTTTGTATCTAGAACAAAAATCTATTAATTGCACTTGCTAGGTAATTTAATCTAGAATTCAGGCAAAATTATTTGATCGCTGTAGGTCAACTGGTTTGGCAGATACCGAAGAAACCGTGCAGCATGTCGTTCGGCAAATTCAAAAAATTGAACTTTTTTGATTATATCTAGAACAAAAATCTATTAATTGCACTTCTTAGATAATTTAATCTAGAATTCAGGCAAATTTATTTGATCGCTGTAGGTCAACTGGTTTGGCAGATACAGAAGAAACCGTTCAGCATGTCGTTGATCAAATTCAAAAAATTGAACTTTTTTGTTTGTATATAGAACAAAAATCTATTAATTGAACTTGTTAGATAATTTAATCTAGAATTCAGGCAAATTTATTTGATCGCTGTAGGTCAACTGGTTTGGCAGATAGAGAAAAAACCGTTCAGCATGTCGTTGGTCAAATTCCGAACATTAAACTTTTTTGTTGTATCTAGAACAAAAATCTATTAATTGCACTTTTTAGATAATTTATCTAGAATTCAGGCAAATTTATTTGATCGCTGTAGGTCAACTGATTTGGCATATAGAGAAAAAACCGTTCAGCATGTCGTTGGTCAAATTCCGAAAATTAAACTTTTCTGTTTGTATTTTGAACAAAAATCTATTAATTGCACTTGTTAGATAATTTAATCTAGATTTCAGGCAAATTTATTTGATCCCCGTAGGTCAACTGGTTTGGCAGATACCGAAGAAACCGTTCAGCATGTCGTTGGTCAAATTCAATAAATTGAACTATTTTGTTTGTTTCTAGAACAAAAATCTATTAATTGCACTTGCTAGGTAATTTAATCTAGAATTCAGGCAAATTTATTTGATCGCTGTAGGTCAACGGGTTTGGCAGATACCGAAGAAACCGTTCAGCATGTCGTTCGGCAAATTCAAAAAAATTGAACTTTTTTGTTTGTATCTAGAACAAAAATCTATTAATTGCACTTGTTAGATAATTTATTCTAGAATTCAGGCAAATTCATTTGATCGCTGTAGGTCAACTGGTTTGGCAGATACCGAAGAAATCGTTCAGCATGTCGTTGATCAAATTCAAAAAATTTAACTTTTTTGTTTGTATATAGAACAAAAATCTATTAATTGAACTTGTTAGATAATTTAATCTAGAATTCAGGCAAATTTATTTGATCGCTGTAGGTCAACTGGTTTGGCAGATACCGAAGAAACCGTTCAGCATGTCGTTGATCAAATTCAAAAAATTGAACTTTTTTGTTTGTATATAGAACAAAAATCTATTAATTGAACTTGTTAGATAATTTAATCTAGAATTCAGGCAAATTTATTTGATCGCTGTAGGTCAACTGGTTTGGCAGATAGAGAAAAAACCGTTCAGCATGTCGTTGGTCAAATTCCGAACATTAAACTTTTTTGTTGTATCTAGAACAAAAATCTATTAATTGCACTTTTTAGATAATTTATCTAGAATTCAGGCAAATTTATTTGATCGCTGTAGGTCAACTGATTTGGCATATAGAGAAAAAACCGTTCAGCATGTCGTTGGTCAAATTCCGAAAATTAAACTTTTCTGTTTGTATTTTGAAGAAAAATCTATTAATTGCACTTGTTAGATAATTTAATCTAGATTTCAGGCAAATTTATTTGATCCCCGTAGGTCAACTGGTTTGGCAGATACCGAAGAAACCGTTCAGCATGTCGTTGGTCAAATTCAATAAATTGAACTTTTTTGTTTGTTTCTAGAACAAAAATCTATTAATTGCACTTGCTAGGTAATTTAATCTAGAATTCAGGCAAATTTATTTGATCGCTGTAGGTCAACGGGTTTGGCAGATACCGAAGAAACCGTTCAGCATGTCGTTCGGCAAATTCAAAAAAATTGAACTTTTTTGTTTGTATCTAGAACAAAAATCTATTAATTGCACTTGTTAGATAATTTATTCTAGAATTCAGGCAAATTCATTTGATCGCTGTAGGTCAACTGGTTTGGCAGATACCGAAGAAATCGTTCAGCATGTCGTTGATCAAATTCAAAAAATTTAACTTTTTTGTTTGTATATAGAACAAAAATCTATTAATTGAACTTGTTAGATAATTTAATCTAGAATTCAGGCAAATTTATTTGATCGCTGTAGGTCAACTGGTTTGGCAGATACCGAAGAAACCGTTCAGCATGTCGTTGATCAAATTCAAAAAATTGAACTTTTTTGTTTGTATATAGAACAAAAATCTATTAATTGAACTTGTTAGATAATTTAATCTAGAATTCAGGCAAATTTATTTGATCGCTGTAGGTCAACTGGTTTGGCAGATAGAGAAAAAACCGTTCAGCATGTCGTTGGTCAAATTCCGAACATTAAACTTTTTTGTTGTATCTAGAACAAAAATCTATTAATTGCACTTTTTAGATAATTTATCTAGAATTCAGGCAAATTTATTTGATCGCTGTAGGTCAACTGATTTGGCATATAGAGAAAAAACCGTTCAGCATGTCGTTGGTCAAATTCCGAAAATTAAACTTTTCTGTTTGTATTTTGAAGAAAAATCTATTAATTGCACTTGTTAGATAATTTAATCTAGATTTCAGGCAAATTTATTTGATCCCCGTAGGTCAACTGGTTTGGCAGATACCGAAGAAACCGTTCAGCATGTCGTTGGTCAAATTCAATAAATTGAACTTTTTTGTTTGTTTCTAGAACAAAAATCTATTAATTGCACTTGCTAGGTAATTTAATCTAGAATTCAGGCAAATTTATTTGATCGCTGTAGGTCAACGGGTTTGGCAGATACCGAAGAAACCGTTCAGCATGTCGTTCGGCAAATTCAAAAAAATTGAACTTTTTTGTTTGTATCTAGAACAAAAATCTATTAATTGCACTTGTTAGATAATTTATTCTAGAATTCAGGCAAATTCATTTGATCGCTGTAGGTCAACTGGTTTGGCAGATACCGAAGAAACCGTTCAGCATGTCGTTGATCAAATTCAAAAAATTTAACTTTTTTGTTTGTATATAGAACAAAAATCTATTAATTGAACTTGTTAGATAATTTAATCTAGAATTCAGGCAAATTTATTTGATCGCTGTAGGTCAACTGGTTTGGCAGATAGAGAAAAAACCGTTCAGCATGTCGTTGGTCAATTTCCGAAAATTAAACTTTTTTGTTTGTATCTTGAACAAAAATCTATTAATTGCACTTGTTAGATAATTTAATCTAGAATTCAGGCAAATTTATTTGATCCCCGTAGGTCAACTGGTTTGGCAGATACCGAAGAAACCGTTCAGCATGTCGTTGGTCAAATTCAAAAAATTGAACTTTTTTGTTTGTATCTAGAACAAAAATCTATTAATTGCACTTGTTAGATAATTTAATCTAGAATTCAGGCAAATTTATTTGATCGCTGTAGGTCAACTGGTTTGGCAGATACCGAAGAAACCGTTCAGCACGTCGTTGATCAGATTTAAAAAATTGAACTTTTTTGTTTGTATATAGAACAAAAATCTATTAATTGAACTTGTTAGATAATTTAATCTAGAATTCAGGCAAATTTATTTGATCGCTGTAGGTCAACTGGTTTGGCATATAGAGAAAAAACCGTTCAGCATGTCGTTGGTCAAATTCCGAAAATTAAACTTTTTTGTTGTATCTAGAACAAAAATCTATTAATTGCACTTGTTAGATAATTTATCTAGAATTCAGGCAAATTTAGTTGATCGCTGTAGGTCAACTGGTTTGGCAGATACCGAAGAAACCGTTCAGCATGTCGTTGATCAAATTCAAAAAATTGAACTTTTTTGTTTGTATATAGAACAAAAATCTATTAATTGAACTTGTTAGATAATTTAATCTAGAATTCAGACAAATTTATTTGATCGCTGTAGGTCAACTGGTTTGGCAGATAGAGAAAAAACCGTTCAGCATGTCGTTGGTCAAATTCCGAACATTAAACTTTTTTGTTGTATCTAGAACAAAAATCTATTAATTGCACTTTTTAGATAATTTATCTAGAATTCAGGCAAATTTATTTGATCGCTGTAGGTCAACTGATTTGGCATATAGAGAAAAAACCGTTCAGCATGTCGTTGGTCAAATTCCGAAAATTAAACTTTTCTGTTTGTATTTTGAACAAAAATCTATTAATTGCACTTGTTAGATAATTTAATCTAGATTTCAGGCAAATTTATTTGATCCCCGTAGGTCAACTGGTTTGGCAGATACCGAAGAAACCGTTCAGCATGTCGTTGGTCAAATTCAAAAAAATTGAACTTTTTTGTTTGTTTCTAGAACAAAAATCTATTAATTGCACTTGCTAGGTAATTTAATCTAGAATTCAGGCAAATTTATTTGATCGCTGTAGGTCAACTGGTTTGGCAGATACCGAAGAAACCGTTCAGCATGTCGTTGATCAAATTCAAAAAATTTAACTTTTTTGTTTGTATATAGAACAAAAATCTATTAATTGAACTTGTTAGATAATTTAATCTAGAATTCAGGCAAATTTATTTGATCGCTGTAGGTCAACTGGTTTGGCAGATAGAGAAAAAACCGTTCAGCATGTCGTTGGTCAAATTCCGAAAATTAAACTTTTTTGTTGTATCTAGAACAAAAATCTATTAATTGCACTTGTTAGATAATTTATCTAGAACTCAAGCAAATTTATTTGATCGCTATAGGTCAACTGGTTTGGCAGATACCGAAGAAACCGTTCAGCATGTCGTTGATCAAATTCAAAAAATTAAACTTTTTTGTTTGTATATAGAACAAAAATCTATTAATTGAACTTGTTAGATAATTTAATCTAGACTTCAGGCAAATTTATTTGATTGCTGTAGGTCAACTGGTTTGGCAGATAGAGAAAAAACCGTTCAGCATGTCGTTGGTCAAATTCCGAACATTAAACTTTTTTGTTGTATCTAGAACAAAAATCTATTAATTGCACTTGTTAGATAATTTATCTAGAATTCAGGCAAATTTATTTGATCGCTGTAGGTCAACTGATTTGGCAAATAGAGAAAAAACCGTTCAGCATGTCGTTGGTCAAATTCCGAAAATTAAACTTTTTTGTTTGTATTTTGAACAAAAATCTATTAATTGCACTTGTTAGATAATTTAATCTAGATTTCAGGCAAATTTATTTGATCCCCGTAGGTCAACTGGTTTGGCAGATACCGAAGAAACCGTTCAGCATGTCGTTGGTCAAATTCAAGAAATTTAACTTTTTTGTTTGTTTCTAGAACAAAAATCTATTAATTGCAGTTGCTAGGTAATTTAATCTAGAATTCAGGCAAATTTATTTGATCGCTGTAGGTCAACTGGTTTGGCAGATACCGAAGAAACCGTTCAGCATGTCGTTCGACAAATTCTTGAACTTTTTTGTTTGTATCTAGAACAAAAATCTATTAATTGCACTTGTTAGATAATTTAATCTCGAATTCAGGCAAATTCATTTGATCGCTGTAGGTCAACTGGTTTGGCAGATACCGAAGAAACCGTTCAGCATGTCGTTGATCAACTTCAAAAAATTGAACTTTTTTGTTTGTATATAGAACAAAATTAATTGAACTTGTTAGATAATTTAATCTAGAATTCAGGCAAATTTATTTGATCGCTGTAGGTCAACTGGTTTGGCAGATAGAGAAAAACCGTTCAGCATGTCGTTGGTCAATTTCCGAAAATTAAACTTTTTTGTTTGTATCTTGAACAAAAATCTATTAATTGCACTTGTTAGATAATTTAATCTAGAATTCAGGCAAATTTATTTGACTCCCGTAGGTCAACTGGTTTGGCAGATACCGAAGAAACCGTTCAGCATGTCGTTGGTCAAATTCAAAAAATTTAACTTTTTGTTTGTATCTAGAACGAAAATCTATTAATTGCATTTGTTAGATAATTTAATCTAGAATTCAGGCAAATTTATTTGATCGCTGTACGTCAACTGGTTTGGCAGATACCGAAGAAACCGTTCAGCATGTCGTTGGTCAAATTCAAAAGATTTAACTTTTTTGTTTGTATCTAGAACAAAAATCTATTAATTGCACTTGTTAGATAATTTAATCTAGAATTCAGGCAAAATTATTTGATCGCTGTAGGTCAACTGGTTTGGCAGATACCGAAGAAACCGTACAGCATGTCGTTCGGCAAATTCAAAAAATTTAACTTTTTTGTTTGTATCTAGAACAAAAATCTATTAATTGCACTTGTTAGATAATTTAATCTCGAATTCAGGCAAATTCATTTGATCACTGTAGGTCAACTGGTTTGGCAGATACCGAAGAAACCTTTCGGCATATTGTTGTTTTTTTTTGTATCTAAAATAAAAATCTATTAATGCCACTTATTAGATAATTTAATTTAGAATTCATTCATATTTATTTGAACGCTGTAGGTCAACCGGTTTGGCAGATACCGAGGAAACCATTCAGCATGTTGTTGGTTTTTTTTTTTTGTATCTAAAAAAAAATCTATTAATGTCACTTGTTAGACAATTTAATCTAGAATTCAGGCATATTTATTTGATCGCTGTAGGTCAACTGGTTTTGCAAATACCGAAGAAACCGTTCAGCATGTTGTTGGTTTTTTTTTGTATCTAAAACAAAAATCTATGAATGCCACTTGTTAGAAAATTAATTCTAGAATTCAGGCATATTCATTTGATCACTGTAGGTCAAGTGGTTTGGCAGATACCGAAGAAACCGTTCAGCATGTTGTTGGTTTTTTTTTATATCTAAAACAAAAATCTATTAATGCCACTTGTTAGATAATTTAATATAGAATTCAGGCATATTCATTTGATCGCTGTAGGTCAACTGGTTTGGTAGATACCGAAGAAACCGTTCAGCATGTTGTTGGTTTTTTTTTGTATCTAAAACAAAAATCTATTAATGTCACTTGTTAGACAATTTAATCTAGAATTCAGGCATATTTATTTGATCGCTGTAGGTCAACTGGTTTGGCAGATACCGAAGAAACATTTCAGCATGTTGTTGGTGTTTTTCTTGAATCTAAAACAAAAATCTATTATAGCCACTTGTTAGATAATTTCATCTAGATTTCAGGCATATTTATTTGATCGCTGTAGGTCAACTGGTTTGGCAGATACCGAAGAAACCGTTCAGCATGTTTTTGTTTTTTTTTGTATCGAAAACAAAAATCGATTAATGCCACTTTTTAGATAATTTAATCTAGAATTCAGGCATAGTTATTTGATCGCTGTAGGTCAACTGGTTTGGTAGATACCGAAGAAATCGTTCATGTTGTTGGTGTATTTTTTGTATCTAAAACAAAAATCTATTATAGCCACTTGTTAGGTAATTTCATCTAGATTTCAGGCATATTTATTTGATCACTGTAGGTCAACTGGTTTTTCAGATACCGAAGAAACCGTTCGGCATATTGTTGTTTTTTTTTTGTATCTAAAATAAAAATCTATTAATGCCACTTATTAGATAATTTAATTTAGAATTCATTCATATTTATTTGATCGCTGTAGGTCAACTGGTTTGGCAGATACCGAGGAAACCATTCAGCATGTTGTTGGTTTTTTTTTGTATCTAAAAAAAAATCTATTAATGTCACTTGTTAGACAATTTAATCTAGAATTCAGGCATATTTATTTGATCGCTGTAGGTCAACTGGTTTGGCAGATACCGAAGAAACCGTTCAGCATGTTCTTGGTGTTTTTGTGTATCTAAAACAAAATCTATTAATGTCACTTGTTAGACAATTTTATTTAGAATTCAGGCATATTTATTTGATCGCTGTAGTCAACTGGTTTGGCAGATACCGAAGAAACCGTTCAGCATGTTGTTGCTTTTTTGTATCTAAAACAAAAATCTATCAATGCCAATTGTTAGATAATTTAATCTAGATTTCAGGCATATTTATTTGATCGCTGTAGGTCAACTGGTTTGGCAGATACCGAAGAAACCATTCAGCATGTTGTTGGTTTTTTTTTTTATCTAAAACAAAAATCTATTATTGTCACTTGTTAGACAATTTAATCTAGAATTCAGGCATATTTATTTGATCGCTGTAGGTCAACTGGTTTGGCAGATACCGAAGAAACCGTTCAGCATGTTGTTGGTGTTTTTCTTGTATCTAAAACAAAAATCTATTATAGCCACTTGTTAGATAATTTCATCTAGATTTCAGGCGTATTTATTTAATCGCTGTAGGTCAACTGGTTTGGCAAATACCGAAGAAACCGTTCAGCATGTTGTTGGTTTTTTTTTGTATCTAAAACAAAAATCTATTAATTCCACTTGTAAGATAATTTAATCTAGAGTTCAGGCATATTTACTTGATCGCTGTAGGTCAACTGGTTTGGCAGATACCGAAGAAACCGTTCGGTATGTTGTTGTTTTTTTTTTGTATCTAAAACAAAAATCTATTAATGCCACTTATTAGATAATTTAATTTTGAATTCAGGCATATTTATTTGATCGCTGCAGGTGAACTGGTTCAGCATGTTGTTGTTTTTTTGTATCTAAAACAAAAATCTATTAATGCCACTTGTTAGATAATTTCATCTAGAGTTCAGGCATATTTATTTGATCGCTGTAGGTCAACTGATTTGGCAGATACCGAAGAAACCGTTCAGCATGTTGTTGGTTTTCTTTTGTATCTAAAACAAAAATCTATTAATGCCACTTGTTAGATAATTTAATCTAGAATTCGGGCATATTTATTTGATCGTTGTAGGTCAACTGGTTTGGCAGATACCGAAGAAACCGTTCCGCATGTTGTTTTTTTTTTGTATCTAAAACAAAAATCTATTAATGCCACTTGTTAGATAATTTAATCTAGAATTCGGGCATATTTATTTGATCGTTGTAGGTCAACTGGTTTGGCAGATACCGAAGAAACCGTTCAGCATGTTTTTTTTTTTTTTGTTTGTATCTAAAGCAAGAGTCTATTAATGCCACTTGTTAGATAATTTAATCTAGAATTCGGGCATATTTATTTGATCGTTGTAGGTCAACTGGTTTGGCAGATACCGAAGAAACCGTTCAGCATGTTTTTTTTTTTTTTGTATCTAAAGCAAGAGTCAATTAATGCCACTTGTTAGATAATTTAATCTAGAATTTAAGCATATTTATTTGATCGCTGTAGGTCAACTGGTTTGGCAGATACCGAAGAAACCGTTCAGGATGTTGTTTTTTTTTGTATCTAAAACAAAAATCTATTAATGCCACTTGTTAGACAATTTAATCTAGAATTCAGGCATATTTATTTGATCGCTGTAGGTCAACTGGTTTGGCAAATACCGAAGAAACCGTTCAGCATGTTGTTGGTTTTTTTTGTATCTAAAACAAAAATCTATGAATGCCACTTGTTAGAAAATTAAATCTAGAATTCAGGCATATTCATTTGATCACTGTAGGTTAAGTGGTTTGGCAGATACCGAAGAAACCGTTCAGCATGTTGTTGGTTTTTTTTTGTATCTAAAACAAAAATCTATTAATGCCACTTGTTAGATAATTTAATATAGAATTCAGGCATATTCATTTGATCGCTGTAGGTCAACTGGTTTGGTAGATACCGAAGAAACCGTTCAGCATGTTGTTGGTTTTTTTTTTTGTATCTAAAACAAAAATCTATTAATGTCACTTGTTAGATAATTTAATCTAGAATTCAGGCATATTTATGTGATCGCTGTAGGTCAACTGGTTTGGCAGATACCGAAGAAACATTTCAGCATGTTGTTGGTGTTTTTCTTGAATCTAAAATAAAAATCTATTAATGCCACTTATTAGATAATTTAATTTAGAATTCATTCATATTTATATGATCGCTGTAGGTCAACTGGTTTGGCAGATACCGAGGAAACCATTCAGCATGTTGTTGGTTTTTTTTTGTATCTAAAAAAAATCTATTAATGTCACTTGTTAGACAATTTAATCTAGAATTCAGGCATATTTATTTGATCGCTGTAGGTCAACTGGTTTGGCAGATACCGAAGAAACCATTCAGCATGTTGTTGGTGTATTTTTTGTATCTAAAACAAAAATCTATTATAGCCACTTGTTAGATAATTTAATCTAGAATTCAGGCATATTTATTTGATCGCTGTAGGTCAACTGGTTTGGCAGATACCGAAGAAACCTTTCAGCATGTTGTTGGTATGTTTCTTGTATCTAAACCAAAAATCTATTATAGCCACTTGTTAGATAATTTCATCTAGATTTCAGGCATATTTATTTGATCGCTGTAGGTCAACTGGTTTGGCAGATACCGAAGAAACCGTTCAGCATGTTTTTGTTTTTTTTTGTATCGAAAACAAAAATCGATTAATGCCACTTTTTAGATAATTTAATCTAGAACTCAGGCATAGTTATTTGATCGCTGTAGGTCAACTGGTTTGGTAGATACCGAAGAAATCGTTCATGTTGTTGGTGTATTTTTTGTATCTAAAACAAAAATCTATTATAGCCACTTGTTAGGTAATTTCATCTAGATTTCAGGCATATTTATTTGGTCACTGTAGGTCAACTGGTTTTTCAGATACCGAAGAAACCGTTCGGCATATTGTTGTTTTTTTTTTGTATCTAAAATAAAAATCTATTGATGCCACTTATTAGATAATTTAATTTAGAATTCATTCATATTTATTTGATCGCTGTAGGTCAACTGGTTTGGCAGATACCGAGGAAACCATTCAGCATGTTGTTGGTTTTTTTTTGTATCTAAAAAAAAATCTATTAATGTCACTTGTTAGACAATTTAATCTAGAATTCAGGCATATTTATTTGATCGCTGTAGGTCAACTGGTTTGGCGGATACCGAAGAAACATTTCAGCATGTTGTTGGTGTTTTTCTTGTATCTAAAACAAAAATCTATTATAGCCACTTGTTAGGTAATTTCATCTAGATTTTAGGCATATTTATTTGATCACTGTAGGTCAACTGGTTTTTCAGATACCGAAGAAACCGTTCGGCATATTGTTGTTTTTTTTTGTATCTAAAATAAAAATCTATTAATGCCAATTATTAGATAATTTAATTTAGAATTCATTCATATTTATTTGATCGCTGTAGGTCAACTGGTTTGGCAGATACCGAGGAAACCATTCAGCATGTTGTTGGTTTTTTTTTGTATCTAAAAAAAAATCTATTAATGTCACTTGTTAGACAATTTAATCTAGAATTCAGGCATATTTATTTGATCGCTGTAGGTCAACTGGTTTGGCAGATACCGAAGAAACCATTCAGCATGTTGTTGTGTTTTTTTGTATCTAAAACAAAAATCTATTATAGCCACTTGTTAGATAATTTAATCTAGAATTCAGGCATATTTATTTGATCGCTGTAGGTCAACTGGTTTGGCAGATACCGAAGAAACCGTTCAGCATGTTGTTGGTTTTTTTTGTATCTAAAGCAAAAATTTATTAATGCCACTTTTTAGATAATTTAATCTAGAATTCAGGCATAGTTATTTGATGTAGGTCAACTGGTTTGGCAGATACCGAAGAAACCGTTCAGCATGTTGTTGGTGTATTTTTTGTATCTAAATCAAAAATCTATTATAGCCACTTGTTAGATAATTTAATCTAGATTTCAGGCATATTTATTTGATCGCTGTAGGTCAACTGGTTTGGCAGATACCGAAGAAACCGTTCAGTATGTTGTTGTTTTTTTTTGTATCTAAAACAAAAATCTATTAATGCCACTTGTTAGATAATTTAATCTAGAATTCAGGCATATTTATTTGATCGCTGTAGGTCAACTGGTTTGGCAGATACCGAAGAAACCGTTCAGGATGTTGTTGGTTTTTTTTTTGTATCTAAAACAAAAATCTATGAATGCCACATGTTAGATAATTAAATCTAGAATTCAGGCATATTCATTTGATCACTGTAGGTCAAGTGGTTTGCCAGATACCGAAGAAACCGTTCAGCATATTGTTAGTTTTTTTTTGTATCTAAAACAAAAATCTATTAATGCCACTTGTTAGATAATTTAATATAGAATTCATGCATATTCATTTGATCGATGTAGGTCAACTGGTTTGGCAGATACCGAAGTAACCGTGCAGCATGTTGTTGGTTTTTTTTTGTATCTAAAACAAAAATCTATTAATGTCACTTGTTAGACAATTTAATCTAGAATTCAGGCATATTTATTTGATCGCTGTAGGTCAACTGGTTTGAAACCATTCAGCATGTTGTTTGTTTTTTTTTGTATCTAAAATAAAATCTATTAATGTCACTTGTTAGACAATTTTATTTAGAATTCAGGCATATTTATTTGATCGCTGTAGGTCAACTGGTTTGGCAGATACCGAAAAAACCTTTCTGCATGTTGTTGGTGTTTTTCTTGTATCTAAAACAAAAATCTATTAATGCCAATTGTTAGATAATTTAATCTAGAATTCAGGCATATTTATTTGATCGCTGTAGGTCAACTGGTTTGAAACCATTCAGCATGTTGTTGGTTTTTTTTGTATCTAAAACAAAATCTATTAATGTCACTTGTTAGACAATTTAATCTAGAATTCAGGCATATTTATTTGATCGCTGTAGGTCAACTGGTTTGGCAGATACCGAAGAAACCGTTCAGCATGTTGTTGGTGTTTTTGTGTATCTAAAACAAAAATCTATTAATGCCACTTTTTAGATAATTAAATCTAGAATTCAGGCATATTTATTTGATCGCTGTAGTCAACTGGTTTGGCAGATACCGAAGAAACCGTTCAGCATGTTGTTGCTTTTTTGTATCTAAAACAAAAATCTATCAATGCGACTTGTTAGATAATTTAATCTAGATTTCAGGCATATTTATTTGATCGCTGTAGGTCAACTGGTTTGGCAGATACCGAAGAAACCATTCAGCATGTTGTTGATTTTTTTTTTTATCTAAAACAAAAATCTATTATTGTCACTTGTTAGACAATTTAATCTAGAATTCAGGCATATTTATTTGATCGCTGTAGGTCAACTGGTTTGGCAGATACCGAAGAAACCGTTCAGCATGTTGTTGGTGTTTTTCTTGTATCTAAAACAAAAATCTATTATAGCCACTTGTTAGATAATTTCATCTAGATTTCAGGCGTATTTATTTAATCGCTGTAAGTCAACTGGTTTGGCAAATACCGAAGAAACGGTTCAGCATGTTGTTGGTTTTTTTTTGTATCTAAAACAAAAATCTATTAATTCCACTTGTAAGATAATTTAATCTAGAATTCAGGCATACTTATTTGATCGCTGTAGGTCAACTGGTTTGGCAGATACCGAAGAAACCGTTCAGCATGTTGTTGTTTTTTTGTATCTAAAACAAAAATCTATTAATAGCACTTGTTAGATAATTTCATCTAGAGTTCAGGCATATTTATTTGATCGCTGTAGGTCAACTGATTTGGCAGATACCGAAGAAACCGTTCAGCATGTTGTTGGTTTTCTTTTGTATCTAAAACAAAAATCTATTAATGCCACTTGTTAGATAATTTAATCTAGAATTCGGGCATATTTATTTGATCGTTGTAGGTCAACTGGTTTGGCAGATACCGAAGAAACCGTTCAGAATGTTGTTGGTTTTCTTTTGTATCTAAAACAAAAATCTATTAATGCCACTTGTTAGATAATTTAATCTAGAATTCGGGCATATTTATTTGATCGTTGTAGGTCAACTGGTTTGGCAGATACCGAAGAAACCGTTCAGCATGTTTTTTGTTTTTTTTTGTATCTAAAACAAAAATCTATTAATGCCACTTGTTAGATAATTTAATCTAGAATTCGGGCATATTTATTTGATCGTTGTAGGTCAACTGGTTTGGCAGATACCGAAGAAACCGTTCAGCATGTTTTTTTTTTTTTTTGTATCTAAAGCAAGAGTCTATTAATGCCACTTGTTAGATAATTTAATCTAGAATTTAGGCATATTTATTTGATCGCTGTAGGTCAACTGGTTTGGCAGATACCGAAGAAACCGTTCAGGATGTTGTTTTTTTTTTTGTATCTAAAACAAAAATCTATTAATGCCACTTGTTAGACAATTTAATCTAGAATTCAGGCATATTTATTTGATAGCTGTAGGTCAACTGGTTTGGCAGATACCGAAGACACCGTTCAGAATGTTTTTTTTTTTTTTTGTATCTAAAACAAAAATCTATTAATGCCAATTGTTAGATAATTTAATCTAGAATCCAGGCATATTTATTTGATCGCTATAGGTCAACTGGTTTGGCAGATACCGAAGAAACCGTTCAGCATGTTGTTGGTTTTTTTTTGTATCTAAAACAAAAATCTATGAATGCCACTTGTTAGATAATTTAATCTAGAATTAAGGCATATTTATTTGGTCGCTGTAGGTCAACTGGTTTGGCAGACAGCGAAGAAACCGTTCAGCATATTGTTGTTTTTTTTTTGTATCTAAAACAAAAATCTATTAATGCCACTTGTTAGATAATTAAATCTAGAATTCATTCATATTCATTTGATCACTGTAGGTCAACTGGTTAGTCAGATACCGAAGAAACCGTTCAGCATGTTGTTGGTGTTTTTTTGTATCTAAAACAAAAATCTATTAATGCCACTTATTAGATAATTTCATCTAGATTTCAGGCGTATTTATTTGATCGCTGTAGGTCAACTGGTTTGGCAAATACCTAAGAAACCGTTCAGCATGTTGTTGTTTTTTTGTATCTAAAACAAAAATCTATTAATGCCACTTGTTAGATAATTTCATCTAGAGTTCAGGCATATTTATTTGATCGCTGTAGGTCAACTGATTTGGCAGATACCGAAGAAACCGTTCAGCATGTTGTTGGTTTTTTTTTGTATCTAAAACAAAAATCTATTAATTCCACTTGTAAGATAATTTAATCTAGAATTCAGGCATATTTATTTGATCGCTGTAGGTCAACTGGTTTGGCAGATACCGAAGAAACCGTTCGGTATGTTGTTGTTTTTTTTTTGTATCTAAAACAAAAATCTATTAATGCCACTTATTAGATAATTTAATTTTGAATTCAGGCGTATATATTTGATCGCTGCAGGTCAACTGGTTTGGCAGATACCGAAGAAACCGTTCAGCATGTTGTTGGTTTTCTTTTGTATCTAAAACAAAAATCTATTAATGCCACTTGTTAGATAATTTAATCTAGAATTCGGGCATATTTATTTGATCGTTGTAGGTCAACTGGTTTGGCTGATACCGAAGAAACCGTTCAGCATGTTGTTTTTTTGTATCTAAAGCAAGAGTCTATTAATGCCACTTGTTAGATAATTTAATCTAGAATTCGGGCATATTTATTTGATCGTTGTAGGTCAACTGGTTTGGCAGATACCGAAGAAACCGTTCAGCATGTTGTTTTTTTGTATCTAAAGCAAGAGTCTATTAATGCCACTTGTTAGATAATTTAATCTAGAATTCGGGCATATTTATTTGATCGTTGTAGGTCAACTGGTTTGGCAGATACCGAAGAAACCGTTCAGCATGTTTTTTTTTTTTTTTTGTATCTAAAGCAAGAGTCTATTAATGCCACTTGTTAGATAATTTAATCTAGAATTTAGGCATATTTATTTGATCGCTGTAGGTCAACTGGTTTGGCAGATACCGAAGAAACCGTTCAGCATGTTGTTGGTTTTCTTTTTGTATCTAAAACAAAAATCTATTAATGCCACTTGTTAGACAATTTAATCTAGAATTCAGGCATATTTATTTGATCGCTGTAGGTCAACTGGTTTGGCAGATACCGAAGACACCGTTCAGAATGTTTTTGTTTTTTTTTTGTATCTAAAACAAAAATCTATTAATGCCAATTGTTAGATAATTTAATCTAGAATCCAGGCATATTTATTTGATCGCTTTAGGTCAACTGGTTTGGCAGATACCGAAGAAACCGTTCAACATGTTGTTGCTTTTTTTTGTATCTAAAACAAAAATTTATGAATGCCACTTGTTAGATAATTTAATCTAGAATTAAGGCATATTTATTTGATCGCTGTAGGTCAACTGGTTTGGCAGACAGCGAAGAAACCGTTCAGCATATTGTTGGTTTTTTTTGTATCTAAAACAAAAATCTATTAATGCCACTTGTTAGATAATTAAATCTAGAATTCATTCATATTCATTTGATCACTGTAGGTCAACTGGTTAGTCAGATACCGAAGAAACCGTTTAGCATGTTGTTGGCGTTTTTTTGTATCTAAAACAAAAATCTATTAATGCCACTTATTAGATAATTTCATCTAGATTTCAGGCGTATTTATTTGATCGCTGTAGGTCAACTGGTTTGGCAAATACCGAAGAAACCGTTCAGCATGTTGTTGTTTTTTTGTATCTAAAACAAAAATCTATTAATGCCACTTGTTAGATAATTTCATCTAGAGTTCAGGCATATTTATTTGATCGCTGTAGGTCAACTGATTTGGCAGATACCGAAGAAACAGTTCAGCATGTTGTTGGTTTTTTTTTTGTATCTAAAACAAAAATCTATTAATTCCACTTGTAAGATAATTTAATCTAGAATTCAGGCATATTTATTTGATCGCTGTAGGTCAACTGGTTTGGCAGATACCGAAGAAACCGTTCGGTATGTTGTTGTTTTTTTTTTGTATCTAAAACAAAAATCTATTAATGCCACTTATTAGATAATTTAATTTTGAATTCAGGCATATTTATTTGATCGCTGAAGGTCAACTGGTTTGGCAGATACCGAAGAAACCGTTCAGCATGTTGTTGTTTTTTTGTATCTAAAACAAAAATCTATGAATGCCACTTGTTAGATAATTTAATCTAGAATTAAGGCATATTTATTTGATCGCTGTAAGTCTACTGGTTTGGCAGACAGCGAAGAAACCGTTCAGCATATTGTTGGTTTTTTTTGTATCTAAAACAAAAATCTATTAATGCCACTTGTTAGATAATTTAATCTAGAATTCGGGCATATTTATTTGATCGTTGTAGGTCAACTGGTTTGGCAGATACCGAAGAAACCGTTCAGCATGTTGTTTTTTTTTGTATCTAAAACAAAAATCTATTAATTCCACTTGTTAGATAATTTAATCTAGAATTCGGGCATATTTATTTGATCGTTGTAGGTCAACTGGTTTGGCAGATACCGAAGAAACCGTTCAGCATGTTGTTTTTTTGTATCTAAAGCAAGAGTCTATTAATGCCACTTGATAGATAATTTAATCTAGAATTCGGGCATATTTATTTGATCGTTGTAGGTCAACTGGTTTGGCAGATACCGAAGAAACCGTTCAGCATGTTTTTTTTTTGTATCTAAAGCAAGAGTCTATTAATGCCACTTGTTAGATAATTTAATCTAGAATTAAGGCATATTTATTTGATCGCTGTAAGTCTACTGGTTTGGCAGACAGCGAAGAAACCGTTCAGCATATTGTTGGTTTTTTTTGTATCTAAAACAAAAATCTATTAATGCCACTTGTTAGATAATTTAATCTAGAATTCGGGCATATTTATTTGATCGTTGTAGGTCAACTGGTTTGGCAGATACCGAAGAAACCGTTAAGCATGTTGTTTTTTTTTGTATCTAACACAAAAATCTATTAATTCCACTTGTTAGATAATTTAATCTAGAATTCGGGCATATTTATTTGATCGTTGTAGGTCAACTGGTTTGGCAGATACCGAAGAAACTGTTCAGCATGTTGTTTTTTTGTATCTAAAGCAAGAGTCTATTAATGCCACTTGTTAGATAATTTAATCTAGAATTCGGGCATATTTATTTGATCGTTGTAGGTCGACTGGTTTGGCAGATACCGAAGAAACCGTTCAGCATGTTTTTTTTTTTTTTGTATCTAAAGCAAGAGTCTATTAATGCCACTTGTTAGATAATTTAATCTAGAATTTAGGCATATTTATTTGATCGCTGTAGGTCAACTGGTTTGGCAGATACCGAAGGAACCGTTCAGCATGTTGTTGGTTTTTTTTTGTATCTAAAACAAAAATCTATTAATGCCACTTGTTAGACAATTTAATCTAGAATTCAGGCATATTTATTTGATCGCTGTAGGTCAACTGGTTTGGCCGATACCGAAGACACCGTTCAGAATGTTTTTGGTTTTTTTTTGTATCTAAAACAAAAATCTATTAATGCCAATTGTTAGATAATTTAATCTAGAATCCAGGCATATTTATTTGATCGCTATAGGTCAACTGGTTTGGCAGATACCGAAGAAACCGTTCAGCATGTTGTTGGTTTTTTTTTGTATCTAAAACAAAAATCTATGAATGCCACTTGTTAGATAATTTAATCTAGAATTAAGGCATATTTATTTGATCGCTGTAGGTCAACTGGTTTGGCAGACAGCGAAGAAACCGTTCAGCATATTGTTGGTTTTTTTTTGTATCTAACACAAAAATCTATTAATTCCACTTGTTAGATAATTTAATCTAGAATTCGGGCATATTTATTTGATCGTTGTAGGTCAACTGGTTTGGCAGATACCGAAGAAACCGTTCAGCATGTTGTTTTTTTTGTATCTAAAGCAAGAGTCTATTAATGCCACTTGTTAGATAATTTAATCTAGAATTCGGGCATATTTATTTGATCGTTGTAGGTCAACTGGTTTGGCAGATACCGAAGAAACCGTTCAGCATGTTTTTTTTTTTTTTTGTATCTAAAGCAAGAGTCTATTAATGCCACTTGTTAGATAATTTAATCTAGAATTTAGGCATATTTATTTGATCGCTGTAGGTCAACTGGTTTGGCAGATACCGAAGGAACCGTTCAGCATGTTGTTGGTTTTTTTTTGTATCTAAAACAAAAATCTATTAATGCCAATTGTTAGATAATTTAATCTAGAATCCAGGCATATTTATTTGATCGCTATAGGTCAACTGGTTTGGCAGATACCGAAGAAACCGTTCAGCATGTTGTTGGTTTTTTTTTGTATCTAAAACAAAAATCTATGAATGCCACTTGTTAGATAATTTAATCTAGAATTAAGGCATATTTATTTGATCGCTGTAGGTCAACTGGTTTGGCAGACAGCGAAGAAACCGTTCAGCATATTGTTGGTTTTTTTTTGTATCTAAAACAAAAATCTATTAATGCCACTTGTTAGATAATTAAATCTAGAATTCGGGCATATTTGTTTGATCGTTGTAGGTCAACTGGTTTGGCAGATACCGAAGAAACCGTTCAGCATGTTTTTTTTTTTTTTGTATCTGAAACAAAAATCTATTAATGCCACTTGTTAGATAATTTAATCTAGAATTCGGGCATATTTATTTGATCGTTGTAGGTCAACTGGTTTGGCAGATACCGAAGAAACCGTTCAGCATGTTGTTTTTTTTTTTTGTATCTAAAGCAAGAGTCTATTAATGCCACTTGTTAGATAATTTAATCCAGAATTCGGGCATATTTATTTGATCGTTGTAGGTCAACTGGTTTGGCAGATACCGAAGAAACCGTTCAGCATGTTTTTTTTTTTTTTTGTATCTAAAGCAAGAGTCTATTAATGCCACTTGTTAGATAATTTAATCTAGAATTTAGGCATATTTATTTGATCGCTGTAGGTCAACTGGTTTGGCAGATACCGAAGAAACCGTTCAGCATGTTGTTGGTTTTCTTTTTGTATCTTAAACAAAAATCTATTAATGCCACTTGTTAGACAATTTAATCTAGAATTCAGGCATATTTATTTGATCGCTGTAGGTCAACTGGTTTGGCAGATACCGAAGACACCGTTCAGAATGTTTTTGGTTTTTTTTGTATCTAAAACAAAAATCTATTAATGCCAATTGTTAGATAGTTTAATCTAGAATCCAGGCATATTTATTTGATCGCTATAGGTCAACTGGTTTGGCAGATACCGAAGAAACCGTTCAACATGTTGTTGCTTTTTTTTGTATCTAAAACAAAAATCTATGAATGCCACTTGTTAGATAATTTAATCTAGAATTAAGGCATATTTATTTGATCGCTGTAGGTCAACTGGTTTGGCAGACAGCGAAGAAACCGTTCAGCATATTGTTGGTTTTTTTTGTATCTAAAACAAAAATCTATTAATGCCACTTGTTAGATAATTAAATCTAGAATTCATTCATATTCATTTGATCACTGTAGGTCAACTGGTTAGTCAGATACCGAAGAAACCGTTCAGCATGTTGTTGGCGTTTTTTTGTATCTAAAACAAAAATCTATTAATGCCACTTATTAGATAATTTCATCTAGATTTCAGGCGTATTTATTTGATCGCTGTAGGTCAACTGGTTTGGCAAATACCGAAGAAACCGTTCAGCATGTTGTTGTTTTTTTGTATCTAAAACAAAAATCTATTAATGCCACTTGTTAGATAATTTCATCTAGAGTTCAGGCATATTTATTTGATCGCTGTAGGTCAACTGGTTTGGTAGATACCGAAGAAACCGTTCGGTATGTTGTTGTTTTTTTTTGTATCTAAAACAAAAGTCTATTAATGCCACTTATTAGATAATTTAATTTTGAATTCAGGCATATTTATTTGATCGCTGCAGGTCAACTGGTTTGGCAGATACCGAAGAAACCGTTCAGCATGTTGTTGTTTTTTTGTATCTAAAACAAAAATCTATTAATGCCAATTGCTAGATAATTTCATCTAGAGTTCAGGCATATTTATTTGATCGCTGTAGGTCAACTGATTTGGCAGATACCGAAGAAACCGTTCAGCATGTTGTTGGTTTTCTTTTGTATCTAAAACAAAAATCTATTAATGCCACTTGTTAGATAATTTAATCTAGAATTCGGGCATATTTATTTGATCGTTGTAGGTCAACTGGTTTGGCAGATACCGAAGAATCCGTTCAGCATGTTGTTTTTTTGTATCTAAAGCAAGAGTCTATTAATGCCACTTGTTAGATAATTTAATCTAGAATTCGGGCATATTTATTTGATCGTTGTAGGTCAACTGGTTTGGCAGATACCGAAGAAACCGTTCAGCTTGTTTTTTTTTTTTTTTTGTATCTAAAGCAAGAGTCTATTAATGCCACTTGTTAGATAATTTAATCTAGAATTTAGGCATATTTATTTGATCGCTGTAGGTCAACTGGTTTGGCAGATACCGAAGAAACCGTTCAGCATGTTGTTGGTTTTTTTTTGTATCTAAAACAAAAATCTATTAATGCCACTTGTTAGACAATTTAATCTAGAATTCAGGCATATTTATTTGATCGCTGTAGGTCAACTGTTTTGGCAGATACCGAAGACACCGTTCAGAATGTTTTTGGTTTTTTTTTGTATCTAAAACAAAAATCTATGAATGCCACTTGTTAGATAATTTAATATAGAATTAAGGCATATTTATTTGATCGCTGTAGGTCAACTGGTTTGGCAGACAGCGAAGAAACCGTTCAGCATATTGTTGGTTTTTTTTGTATCTAAAACAAAAATCTATTAATGCCACTTGTTAGATAATTAAATCTAGAATTCAGGCATATTTATTTGATCGCTGTAGGTCAACTGGTTTGGTAGATACCGAAGAAACCGTTCGGTATGTTGTTGTTTTTTTTTGTATCTAAAACAAAAGTCTATTAATGCCACTTATTAGATAATTTAATTTTGAATTCAGGCATATTTATTTGATCGCTGCAGGTCAACTGGTTTGGCAGATACCGAAGAAACCGTTCAGCATGTTGTTGTTTTTTTGTATCTAAAACAAAAATCTATTAATGCCAATTGCTAGATAATTTCATCTAGAGTTCAGGCATATTTATTTGATCGCTGTAGGTCAACTGATTTGGCAGATACCGAAGAAACCGTTCAGCATGTTGTTGGTTTTCTTTTGTATCTAAAACAAAAATCTATTAATGCCACTTGTTAGATAATTTAATCTAGAATTCGGGCATATTTATTTGATCGTTGTAGGTCAACTGGTTTGGCAGATACCGAAGAATCCGTTCAGCATGTTGTTTTTTTGTATCTAAAGCAAGAGTCTATTAATGCCACTTGTTAGATAATTTAATCTAGAATTCGGGCATATTTATTTGATCGTTGTAGGTCAACTGGTTTGGCAGATACCGAAGAAACCGTTCAGCTTGTTTTTTTTTTTTTTTTGTATCTAAAGCAAGAGTCTATTAATGCCACTTGTTAGATAATTTAATCTAGAATTTAGGCATATTTATTTGATCGCTGTAGGTCAACTGGTTTGGCAAATACCGAAGAAACCGTTCAGAATATTGTTGGTTTTTTTTTGTATCTAAAACAAAAATCTATTAATGCCACTTATTAGATAATTTAATTTTGGATTCAGGCATATTTATTTGATCGCTGTAGGTCAACTGGTTTGGCAGATACCGAAGAAACCATTCAGCATGTTGTTGGTTTTTTTTTGTATCTAAAACAAAAATATATTAATGCCACTTATTAGATAATTTACTTTTGAATTCAGGCATATTTATTTGATCGCTGTAGTCAACTGGTATGGCAGATACCGAAGAAACCGTTCAGCATGTTGTTGCTTTTTTGTATCTAAAACAAAAATCTATTAATGCCACTTGTTAGATAATTTAATCTAGATTTCAGACATATTTATTTGATCGCTGTAGGTCAACTGGTTTGGCAAATACCGAAGAAACCTTTCAGCATGTTGTTGGTTTTTTTTTGTATCTAAAACAAAAATCTATTATTGTCACTTGTTAGACAATTTAATCTAGAATTCAGGCATATTTATTTGATCGCTGTAGGTCAACTGGTTTGGCAGATACCGAAGAAACCGTTCAGCATGTTGTTGGTGTTTTTCTTGTATCTAAAACCAAAATCTATTATAGCCACTTGTTAGATAATTTCATCTAGATTTCAGGCATATTTGTTTGATCTCTGTAGGTCAACTGGTTTGGCAAATACCGAAGAAACCGTTCAGAATATTGTTGGTTTTTTTTTTTGTATCTAAAACAAAAATCTATTAATGCCACTTATTAGATAATTTAATTTTGGATTCAGGCATATTTATTTGATCGCTGTAGGTCAACTGGTTTGGCAGATACCGAAGAAACCATTCAGCATGTTGTTGGTTTTTTTTTTGTATCTAAAACAAAAATATATTAATGCCACTTATTAGATAATTTACTTTTGAATTCAGGCATATTTATTTGATCGCTGTAGTCAACTGGTATGGCAGATACCGAAGAAACCGTTCAGCATGTTGTTGCTTTTTTGTATCTAAAACAAAAATCTATTAATGCCACTTGTTAGATAATTTAATCTAGATTTCAGACATATTTATTTGATCGCTGTAGGTCAACTGGTTTGGCAAATACCGAAGAAACCTTTCAGCATGTTGTTGGTTTTTTTTTGTATCTAAAACAAAAATCTATTATTGTCACTTGTTAGACAATTTAATCTAGAATTCAGGCATATTTATTTGATCGCTTTTGGTCAACTGGTTTGGCAAATACCGAAGAAACCGTTCAGCATGTTGTTGGTTTTTTTTTTTGTATCTAAAACAAAAATCTATTAATGCCACTTGTTAGATAATTTAATCTAGAATTCCGGCATATTTATTTGATCGTTGTAGGTCAACTGGTTTGGCAGATACCGAAGAAACCGTTCAGCATGTTGTTGTTTTTTTTTGTATCCAAAACAAGAGTCTATTAATGCCACTTGTTAGATAATTTAATCTAGAATTTAGGCATATTTATTTGATCGCTGTAGGTCAACTGGTTTGGCAGATACCGAAGAAACCGTTCAGCATGTTGTTGGTTTTTTTTTTGTATCTAAAACAAAAATCTATTAATGCCACTTGTTAGACAATTTAATCTAGAATTCAGGCATATTAATTTGATCGCTGTAGGTCAACTGGTTTGGCAGATACCGAAGAAACCGTTCAGAATGTTTTTGGTTTTTTTTTGTATCTAAAACAAAAATCTATTAATGCCAATTGTTAGATAATTTAATCTAGAATCCAGGCATATTTATTTGATCGCTATAGGTCAACTGGTTTGGCAGATACCGAAGAAACCCTTCAGCATGTTGTTGGTTTTTTTTGTATTTAAAACAAAAATCTATGAATGCCACTTGTTAGATAATTTAATCTAGAATTAAGGCATATTTATTTGATCGCTGTAGGTCAACTGGTTTGGCCGACAGCGAAGAAACCGTTTAGCATGTTGTTGGTTTTTTTTTGTATATAAAACAAAAATCTACTAATGTCACTTGTTAGATAATTAAATCTAGAATTCAGGCATATTCATTTGATCACTGTAGGTCAACTGGTTAGGCAGATACCGAAGAAACCGTTCAGCATGTTGTTGGTTTTCTTTTTGTATCTAAAACAAAAATCTATTAATGCCACTTGTTAGACAATTTAATCTAGAATTCAGGCATATTTATTTGATCGCTGTAGGTCAACTGGTTTGGCAGATACCGAAGACACCGTTCAGAATGTTTTTGGTTTTTTTTTGTATCTAAAGCAAAAATCTATTAATGCCAATTGTTAGATAATTTAATCTAGAATCCAGGCATATTTATTTGATCGCTATAGGTCAACTGGTTTGGCAGATACCGAAGAAACCCTTCAGCATGTTGTTGGTTTTTTTTGTATTTAAAACAAAAATCTATGAATGCCACTTGTTAGATAATTTAATCTAGAATTAAGGCATATTTATTTGATCGCTGTAGGTCAACTGGTTTGGCAGACAGCGAAGAAACCGTTTAGCATGTAGTTGGTTTTTTTTTGTATATAAAACAAAAATCTATTAATGTCACTTGTTAGATAATTAAATCTAGAATTCAGGCATATTCATTTGATCACTGTAGGTCAACTGGTTAGGCAGATACCGAAGAAACCGTTCAGCATGTTGTTGGTTTTCTTTTTGTATCTAAAACAAAAATCTATTAATGCCACTTGTTAGACAATTTAATCTAGAATTCAGGCATATTTATTTGATCGCTGTAGGTCAACTGGTTTGGTAGATACCGAAGACACCGTTCAGAATGTTTTTGGTTTTTTTTTGTATCTAAAACAAAAATCTATTAATGCCAATTGTTAGATAATTTAATCTAGAATCCAGGCATATTTATTTGATCGCTATAGGTCTACTGGTTTGGCAGATACCGAAGAAACCGTTCAACATGTTGTTGCTTTTTTTTGTATCTAAAACAAAAATCTATGAATGCCACTTGTTAGATAATTTAATCTAGAATTAAGGCATATTTATTTGATCGCTGTAGGTCAACTGGTTTGGCAGACAGCGAAGAAACCGTTCAGCATATTGTTGGTTTTTTTTGTATCTAAAACAAAAATCTATTAATGCCACTTGTTAGATAATTAAATCTAGAATTCATTCATATTCATTTGATCACTGTAGGTCAACTGGTTAGTCAGATACCGAAGAAACCGTTCAGCATGTTGTTGGCGTTTTTTTGTATCTAAAACAAAAATCTATTAATGCCACTTATTAGATAATTTCATCTAGATTTCAGGCGTATTTATTTGATCGCTGTAGGTCAACTGGTTTGGCAAATACCGAAGAAACCGTTCAGCATGTTGTTGTTTTTTTGTATCTAAAACAAAAATCTATTAATGCCACTTGTTAGATAATTTCATCTAGAGTTCAGGCATATTTATTTGATCGCTGTAGGTCAACTGATTTGGCAGATACCGAAGAAACCGTTCAGCATGTTGTTGGTTTTTTTTGTATCTTAAACAAAAATCTATTAATTCCACTTGTAGGATAATTTAATCTAGAATTCAGGCATATTTATTTGATCGCTGTAGGTCAACTGGTTTGGCAGATACCGAAGAAACCGTTCGGTATGTTGTTGTTTTTTTTTTGTATCTAAAACAAAAATCTATTAATGCCACTTATTAGATAATTTAATTTTGAATTCAGGCATATTTATTTGATCGCTGCAGGTCAACTGGTTTGGCAGATACCGAAGAAACCGTTCAGCATGTTGTTGTTTTTTTGTATCTAAAACAAAAATCTATTAATGCCACTTGCTAGATAATTTCATCTAGAGTTCATGCATATTTATTTGATCGCTGTAGGTCAACTGATTTGGCAGATACCGAAGAAACCGTTCAGCATGTTGTTGGTTTTCTTTTGTATCTAAAACAAAAATCTATTAATGCCACTTGTTAGATAATTTAATCTAGAATTCAGGCATATTCATTTGATCACTGTAGGTCAACTGGTTAGGCAGATACCGAAGAAACCGTTCAGCATGTTGTTGGTTTTCTTTTTGTATCTAAAACAAAAATCTATTAATGCCACTTGTTAGACAATTTAATCTAGAATTCAGGCATATTTATTTGATCGCTGTAGGTCAACTGGTTTGGCAGATACCGAAGACACCGTTCAGAATGTTGTTTTTTTTTGTATCTAAAACAAAAATCTATTAATTCCACTTGTTAGATAATTTACTTTTGAATTCAGGCATATTTATTTGATCGTTGTAGGTCAACTGGTTTGGCAGATACCGAAGAAACCGTTCAGAATGTTTTTGGTTTTTTTTGTATCTAAAACAAAAATCTATTAATGCCAATTGTTAGATAATTTAATCTAGAATCCAGGCATATTTATTTGATCGCTATAGGTCAACTGGTTTGGCAGATACCGAAGAAACCCTTCAGCATGTTGTTGGTTTTTTTTGTATTTAAAACAAAAATCTATGAATGCCACTTGTTAGATAATTTAATCTAGAATTAAGGCATATTTATTTGATCGCTGTAGGTCAACTGGTTTGGCAGACAGCGAAGAAACCGTTCAGCATGTTGTTGGTTTTTTTTTTGTATATAAAACAAAAATCTATTAATGTCACTTGTTAGATAATTAAATCTAGAATTCAGGCATATTCATTTGATCACTGTAGGTCAACTGGTTAGGCAGATACCGAAGAAACCGTTCAGCATGTTGTTGGTTTTCTTTTTGTATCTAAAACAAAAATCTATTAATGCCACTTGTTAGACAATTTAATCTAGAATTCAGGCATATTTATTTGATCGCTGTAGGTCAACTGGTTTGGCAGATACCGAAGACACCGTTCAGAATGTTTTTGGTTTTTTTTTGTATCTAAAACAAAAATCTATTAATGCCAATTGTTAGATAATCTAATCTAGAATCCAGGCATATTTATTTGATCGCTATAGGTCTACTGGTTTGGCAGATACCGAAGAAACCGTTCAACATGTTGTTGCTTTTTTTGTATCTAAAACAAAAATCTATGAATGCCACTTGTTAGATAATTTAATCTAGAATTAAGGCATATTTATTTGATCGCTGTAGGTCAACTGGTTTGGCAGACAGCGAAGAAACCGTTCATCATATTGTTGTTTTTTTTTGTATCTAAAACAAAAATCTATTAATGCCACTTGTTAGATAATTAAATCTAGAATTCATTCATATTCATTTGATCACTGTAGGTCAACTGGTTAGTCAGATACCGAAGAAACCGTTCAGCATGTTGTTGGCGTTTTTTTGTATCTAAAACAAAAATCTATTAATGCCACTTATTAGATAATTTCATCTAGATTTCAGGCGTATTTATTTGATCGCTGTAGGTCAACTGGTTTGGCAAATACCGAAGAAACCGTTCAACATGTTGTTGTTTTTTTGTATCTAAAACAAAAATCTATTAATGCCACTTGTTAGATAATTTCATCTAGAGTTCAGGCATATTTATTTGATCGCTGTAGGTCAACTGATTTGGCAGATACCGAAGAAACCGTTCAGCATGTTGTTGGTTTTTTTTTGTATCTAAAACAAAAATCTATTAATTCCACTTGTAAGATAATTTAATCTAGAATTCAGGCATATATATTTGATCGCTGTAGGTCAACTGGTTTGGCAGATACCGAAGAAACCGTTCGGTATGTTGTTGTTTTTTTTGTATCTAAAACAAAAATCTATTAATGCCACTTATTAGATAATTTAATTTTGAATTCAGGCATATTTATTTGATCGCTGCAGGTCAACTGGTTTGGCAGATACCGAAGAAACCGTTCAGCATGTTGTTGTTTTTTTGTATCTAAAACAAAAATCTATTAATGCCACTTGCTAGATAATTTCATCTAGAGTTCAGGCATATTTATTTGATCGCTGTAGGTCAACTGATTTGGCAGATACCGAAGAAACCGTTCAGCATGTTGTTGGTTTTCTTTTGTATCTAAAACAAAAATCTAATAATGCCACTTGTTAGATAATTTAATCTAGAATTCGGGCATATTTATTTGATCGTTGTAGGTCAACTGGTTTGGCAGATACCGAAGAAACCGTTCAGCATGTTGTTTTTTTTTGTATCTAAAACAAAAATCTATTAATTCCACTTGTTAGATAATTTAATCTAGAATTCGGGCATATTTATTTGATCGTTGTAGGTCAACTGGTTTGGCAGATACCGAAGAAACCGTTCAGCATGTTGTTTTTTGTATCTAAAGCAAGAGTCTATTAATGCCACTTGTTAGATAATTTAATCTAGAATTCGGGCATATTTATTTGATCGTTGTAGGTCAACTGGTTTGGCAGATACCGAAGAAACCGTTCAGCATGTTTTTTTTTTTTTTTGTATCTAAAGCAAGAGTCTATTAATGCCACTTGTTAGATAATTTAATCTAGAATTCAGGCATATATATTTGATCGCTGTAGGTCAACTGGTTTGGCAGATACCGAAGAAACCGTTCGGTATGTTGTTGTTTTTTTTTGTATCTAAAACAAAAATCTATTAATGCCACTTATTAGATAATTTAATTTTGAATTCAGGCATATTTATTTGATCGCTGCAGGTCAACTGGTTTGGCAGATACCGAAGAAACCGTTCAGCATGTTGTTGTTTTTTTGTATCTAAAACAAAAATCTATTAATGCCACTTGCTATATAATTTCATCTAGAGTTCAGGCATATTTATTTGATCGCTGTAGGTCAACTGATTTGGCAGATACCGAAGAAACCGTTCAGCATGTTGTTGGTTTTCTTTTGTATCTAAAACAAAAATCTATTAATGCCACTTGTTAGATAATTTAATCTAGAATTCGGGCATATTTATTTGATCGTTGTAGGTCAACTGGTTTGGCAGATACCGAAGAAACCGTTCAGCATGTTGTTTTTTTTTGTATCTAAAACAAAAATCTATTAATTCCACTTGTTAGATAATTTAATCTAGAATTCGGGCATATTTATTTGATCGTTGTAGGTCAACTGGTTTGGCAGATACCGAAGAAACCGTTCAGCATGTTGTTTTTTGTATCTAAAGCAAGAGTCTATTAATGCCACTTGTTAGATAATTTAATCTAGAATTCGGGCATATTTATTTGATCGTTGTAGGTCAACTGGTTTGGCAGATACCGAAGAAACCGTTCAGCATGTTTTTTTTTTTTTTTGTATCTAAAGCAAGAGTCTATTAATGCCACTTGTTAGATAATTTAATCTAGAATTTAGGCATATTTATTTGATCGCTGTAGGTCAACTGGTTTGGCAGATACCGAAGAAACCGTTCAGCATGTTGTTGGTTTTTTTTTTGTTTCTAAAACAAAAATCTATTAATGCCACTTGTTAGACAATTTAATCTAGAATTCAGGCATATTTATTTGATCGCTGTAGGTCAACTGGTTTGGCAGATACCGAAGACACCGTTCAGAATGTTTTTGGTTTTTTTTTGTATCTAAAACAAAAATCTATTAATGCCAATTGTTAGATAATTTAATCTAGAATCCAGGCATATTTATTTGATCGCTATAGGTCAACTGGTTTGGCAGATACCGAAGAAACCGTTCAGCATGTTGTTGGTTTTTTTTTGTATCTAAAACAAAAATCTATGAATGGCACTTGTTAGATAATTTAATCTAGAATTAAGGCATATTTATTTGATCGCTGTAGGTCAACTGGTTTGGCAGACAGCGAAGAAACCGTTCAGCATATTGTTGGTTTTTTTTGTATCTAAAACAAAAATCTATTAATGCCACTTGTTATTCATTTGATCACTGTAGGTCAACTGGTTAGTCAGATACCGAAGAAACCGTTCTGCATGTTGTTGGTGTTTTTTTTGTATCTAAAACAAAAATCTATTAATGCCACTTATTAGATAATTTAATTTAAAATTCAGGCATATTTATTTGATCGCTGTAGGTCAACTGGTTTGGCAGATACCGAAGAAACCGTTCAGCATGTTGTTGGTTTTTTTTTGTATCTAAAACAAAAATCTATTAATGTCACTTGTTAGACAATTTAATCTAGAATTCAGGCATATTTATTTGATCGCTGTAGGTCAACTGGTTTGGCAAATATCGAAGAAACCGTTAAGCATGTTGTTGGTGTTTTTCTTGTATCTAAAACAAAAATCTATTATAGCCACTTGTTAGATAATTTCATCTAGATTTCAGGCATATTTGTTTGATCTCTGTAGGTCAACTGGTTTGGCAAATACCGAAGAAACCGTTCAGAATATTGTTGGTTTTTTTTTTTGTATCTAAAACAAAAATCTATTAATGCCACTTATTAGATAATTTAATTTTGGATTCAGGCATATTTATTTGATCGCTGTAGGTCAACTGGTTTGGCAGATACCGAAGAAACCGTTCAGCGGGTTGTTTTTTTTTGTATCTAAAACAAAAATCTATTAATGCCACTTGTTAGATAATTTAATCTAGATTTCAGGCATATTTATTTGATCGCTGTAGGTCAACTGGTTTGGCAGATACCGAAGAAACCATTCAGCATGTTGTTGGTTTTTTTTTTGTATCTAAAAAAAAATCTATTAATGCCACTTATTAGATAATTTACTTTTGAATTCAGGCATATTTATTTGATCGCTGTAGTCAACTGGTATGGCAGATACCGAAGAAACCGTTCAGCATGTTGTTGCTTTTTTGTATCTAAAACAAAAATCTATTAATGCCACTTGTTAGATACTTTAATCTAGATTTCAGACATATTTATTTGATCGCTGTAGGTCAACTGGTTTGGCAAATACCGAAGAAACCTTTCAGCATGTTGTTGGTTTTTTTTTGTATCTAAAACAAAAATCTATTATTGTCACTTGTTAGACAATTTAATCTAGAATTCAGGCATATTTATTTGATCGCTGTAGGTCAACTGGTTTGGCAGATACCGAAGAAACCGTTCAGCATGTTGTTGGTGTTTTTCTTGTATCTAAAACCAAAATCTATTATTTTCACTTGTTAGACAATTTAAACTAGAATTCAGGCATATTTATTTGATCGCTGTAGGTCAACTGGTTTGGCAGATACCGAAGAAACCCTTCAGCATGTTGTTGGTTTTTTTTGTATTTAAAACAAAAATCTATGAATGCCACTTGTTAGATAATTTAATCTAGAATTAAGGTATATTTATTTGATCGCTGTAGGTCAACTGGTTTGGCAGACAGCGAAGAAACCGTTCAGCATGTTGTTGGTTTTTTTTGTATATAAAACAAAAATCTATTAATGTCACTTGTTAGATAATTAAATCTAGAATTCAGGCATATTTATTTGATCGCTGTAGGTCAACTGATTTGGCAGATACCGAAGAAACCGTTCAGCATGTTGTTGGTTTTCTTTTGTATCTAAAACAAAAATCTATTAATGCCACTTGCTAGATAATTTCATCTAGAGTTCAGGCATATTTATTTGATCGCTGTACGTCAACTGATTTGGCAGATACCGAAGAAACAGTTCAGCATGTTGTTGGTTTTCTTTTGTATCTAAAACAAAAATCTATTAATGCCACTTGTTAGATAATTTAATCTAGAATTCGGGCATATTTATTTGATCGTTGTAGGTCAACTGGTTTGGCAGATACCGAAGAAACCGTTCAGCATGTTGTTTTTTTTTTGTATGTAAAACAAAAATCTATTAATTCCACTTGTTAGATAATTTAATCTAGAATTCGGGCATATTTATTTGATCGTTGTAGGTCAACTGGTTTGGCAGATACCGAAGAAACCGTTCAGCATGTTGTTTTTTTGTATCTAAAGCAAGAGTCTATTAATGCCACTTGTTAGACAATTTAATCTAGAATTCGGGCATATTTATTTGATCGTTGTAGGTCAACTGGTTTGGCAGATACCGAAGAAACCGTTCAGCATGTTTTTTTTTTTTTGTATCTAAAGCAAGAGTCTATTAATGCCACTTGTTAGATAATTTAATCTAGAATTTAGGCATATTTATTTGATCGCTGTAGGTCAACTGGTTTGGCAGATACCGAAGAAACCGTTCAGCATGTTGTTGGTTTTTTTTTTGTATCTAAAACAAAAATCTATGAATGCCACTTGTTAGATAATTTAATCTAGAATTAAGGCATATTTATTTGATCGCTGTAGGTCAACTGGTTTGGCAGACAGCGAAGAAACCGTTCAGCATATTGTTGGTTTTTTTGTATCTAAAACAAAAATCTATTAATGCCACTTGTTAGATAATTAAATCTAGAATTCATTCATATTCATTTGATCACTGTAAGTCAACTGGTTAGTCAGATACCGAAGAAACCGTTCAGCATGTTGTTGGTGTTTTTTTTGTATCTAAAACAAAAATCTATTAATGCCACTTATTAGATAATTTAATTTAAAATTCAGGCATATTTATTTGATCGCTGTAGGTCAACTGGTTTGGCAGATACCGAAGAAACCGTTCAGCATGTTGTTGGTTTTTTTTGTATCTAAAACAAAAATCTATTAATGTCACTTGTTAGACAATTTAATCTAGAATTCAGGCATATTTATTTGATCGCTGTAGGTCAACTGGTTTGGCAAATACCGAAGAAACCGATAAGCATGTTGTTGGTGTTTTTCTTGTATCTAAAACAAAAATCTATTATAGCCACTTGTTAGATAATTTCATCTAGATTTCAGGCATATTTGTTTGATCTCTGTATGTCAACTGGCTTGGCAAATACCGAAGAAACCGTTCAGAATATTGTTGGTTTTTTTTTTGTATCTAAAACAAAAATCTATTAATGCCACTTATTAGATAATTTAATTTTGGATTCAGGCATATTTATTTGATCGCTGTAGGTCAACTGGTTTGGCAGATACCGAAGAAACCGTTCAGCGGGTTGTTTTTTTTTGTATCTAAAACAAAAATCTATTAATTCCACTTGTTAGATAATTTAATCTAGAATTCGGGCATATTTATTTGATCGTTGTAGGTCAACTGGTTTGGCAGATACCGAAGAAACCGTTCAGCATGTTGTTTTTTGTATCTAAAGCAAGAGTCTATTAATGCCACTTGTTAGATAATTTAATCTAGAATTCGGGCATATTTATTTGATCGTTGTAGGTCAACTGGTTTGGCAGATACCGAAGAAACCGTTCAGCATGTTGTTTTTTGTATCTAAAGCAAGAGTCTATTAATGCCACTTGTTAGATAATTTAATCTAGAATTCGGGCATATTTATTTGATCGTTGTAGGTCAACTGGTTTGGCAGATACCGAAGAAACCGTTCAGCATGTTTTTTTTTTTTTTTGTATCTAAAGCAAGAGTCTATTAATGCCACTTGTTAGATAATTTAATCTAGAATTTAGGCATATTTATTTGATCGCTGTAGGTCAACTGGTTTGGCAGATACCGAAGAAACCGTTCAGCATGTTGTTGGTTTTTTTTTTGTTTCTAAAACAAAAATCTATTAATGCCACTTGTTAGACAATTTAATCTAGAATTCAGGCATATTTATTTGATCGCTGTAGGTCAACTGGTTTGGCAGATACCGAAGACACCGTTCAGAATGTTTTTGGTTTTTTTTTGTATCTAAAACAAAAATCTATTAATGCCAATTGTTAGATAATTTAATCTAGAATCCAGGCATATTTATTTGATCGCTATAGGTCAACTGGTTTGGCAGATACCGAAGAAACCGTTCAGCATGTTGTTGGTTTTTTTTTGTATCTAAAACAAAAATCTATGAATGGCACTTGTTAGATAATTTAATCTAGAATTAAGGCATATTTATTTGATCGCTGTAGGTCAACTGGTTTGGCAGACAGCGAAGAAACCGTTCAGCATATTGTTGGTTTTTTTTGTATCTAAAACAAAAATCTATTAATGCCACTTGTTATTCATTTGATCACTGTAGGTCAACTGGTTAGTCAGATACCGAAGAAACCGTTCTGCATGTTGTTGGTGTTTTTTTTGTATCTAAAACAAAAATCTATTAATGCCACTTATTAGATAATTTAATTTAAAATTCAGGCATATTTATTTGATCGCTGTAGGTCAACTGGTTTGGCAGATACCGAAGAAACCGTTCAGCATGTTGTTGGTTTTTTTTTGTATCTAAAACAAAAATCTATTAATGTCACTTGTTAGACAATTTAATCTAGAATTCAGGCATATTTATTTGATCGCTGTAGGTCAACTGGTTTGGCAAATATCGAAGAAACCGTTAAGCATGTTGTTGGTGTTTTTCTTGTATCTAAAACAAAAATCTATTATAGCCACTTGTTAGATAATTTCATCTAGATTTCAGGCATATTTGTTTGATCTCTGTAGGTCAACTGGTTTGGCAAATACCGAAGAAACCGTTCAGAATATTGTTGGTTTTTTTTTTTGTATCTAAAACAAAAATCTATTAATGCCACTTATTAGATAATTTAATTTTGGATTCAGGCATATTTATTTGATCGCTGTAGGTCAACTGGTTTGGCAGATACCGAAGAAACCGTTCAGCGGGTTGTTTTTTTTTGTATCTAAAACAAAAATCTATTAATGCCACTTGTTAGATAATTTAATCTAGATTTCAGGCATATTTATTTGATCGCTGTAGGTCAACTGGTTTGGCAGATACCGAAGAAACCATTCAGCATGTTGTTGGTTTTTTTTTTGTATCTAAAAAAAAATCTATTAATGCCACTTATTAGATAATTTACTTTTGAATTCAGGCATATTTATTTGATCGCTGTAGTCAACTGGTATGGCAGATACCGAAGAAACCGTTCAGCATGTTGTTGCTTTTTTGTATCTAAAACAAAAATCTATTAATGCCACTTGTTAGATACTTTAATCTAGATTTCAGACATATTTATTTGATCGCTGTAGGTCAACTGGTTTGGCAAATACCGAAGAAACCTTTCAGCATGTTGTTGGTTTTTTTTTGTATCTAAAACAAAAATCTATTATTGTCACTTGTTAGACAATTTAATCTAGAATTCAGGCATATTTATTTGATCGCTGTAGGTCAACTGGTTTGGCAGATACCGAAGAAACCGTTCAGCATGTTGTTGGTGTTTTTCTTGTATCTAAAACCAAAATCTATTATTTTCACTTGTTAGACAATTTAAACTAGAATTCAGGCATATTTATTTGATCGCTGTAGGTCAACTGGTTTGGCAGATACCGAAGAAACCCTTCAGCATGTTGTTGGTTTTTTTTGTATTTAAAACAAAAATCTATGAATGCCACTTGTTAGATAATTTAATCTAGAATTAAGGTATATTTATTTGATCGCTGTAGGTCAACTGGTTTGGCAGACAGCGAAGAAACCGTTCAGCATGTTGTTGGTTTTTTTTTGTATATAAAACAAAAATCTATTAATGTCACTTGTTAGATAATTAAATCTAGAATTCAGGCATATTTATTTGATCGCTGTAGGTCAACTGATTTGGCAGATACCGAAGAAACCGTTCAGCATGTTGTTGGTTTTCTTTTGTATCTAAAACAAAAATCTATTAATGCCACTTGCTAGATAATTTCATCTAGAGTTCAGGCATATTTATTTGATCGCTGTACGTCAACTGATTTGGCAGATACCGAAGAAACAGTTCAGCATGTTGTTGGTTTTCTTTTGTATCTAAAACAAAAATCTATTAATGCCACTTGTTAGATAATTTAATCTAGAATTCGGGCATATTTATTTGATCGTTGTAGGTCAACTGGTTTGGCAGATACCGAAGAAACCGTTCAGCATGTTGTTTTTTTTTTGTATGTAAAACAAAAATCTATTAATTCCACTTGTTAGATAATTTAATCTAGAATTCGGGCATATTTATTTGATCGTTGTAGGTCAACTGGTTTGGCAGATACCGAAGAAACCGTTCAGCATGTTGTTTTTTTGTATCTAAAGCAAGAGTCTATTAATGCCACTTGTTAGATAATTTAATCTAGAATTCGGGCATATTTATTTGATCGTTGTAGGTCAACTGGTTTGGCAGATACCGAAGAAACCGTTCAGCATGTTTTTTTTTTTTTGTATCTAAAGCAAGAGTCTATTAATGCCACTTGTTAGATAATTTAATCTAGAATTTAGGCATATTTATTTGATCGCTGTAGGTCAACTGGTTTGGCAGATACCGAAGAAACCGTTCAGCATGTTGTTGGTTTTTTTTTTGTATCTAAAACAAAAATCTATGAATGCCACTTGTTAGATAATTTAATCTAGAATTAAGGCATATTTATTTGATCGCTGTAGGTCAACTGGTTTGGCAGACAGCGAAGAAACCGTTCAGCATATTGTTGGTTTTTTTGTATCTAAAACAAAAATCTATTAATGCCACTTGTTAGATAATTAAATCTAGAATTCATTCATATTCATTTGATCACTGTAAGTCAACTGGTTAGTCAGATACCGAAGAAACCGTTCAGCATGTTGTTGGTGTTTTTTTTGTATCTAAAACAAAAATCTATTAATGCCACTTATTAGATAATTTAATTTAAAATTCAGGCATATTTATTTGATCGCTGTAGGTCAACTGGTTTGGCAGATACCGAAGAAACCGTTCAGCATGTTGTTGGTTTTTTTTGTATCTAAAACAAAAATCTATTAATGTCACTTGTTAGACAATTTAATCTAGAATTCAGGCATATTTATTTGATCGCTGTAGGTCAACTGGTTTGGCAAATACCGAAGAAACCGATAAGCATGTTGTTGGTGTTTTTCTTGTATCTAAAACAAAAATCTATTATAGCCACTTGTTAGATAATTTCATCTAGATTTCAGGCATATTTGTTTGATCTCTGTATGTCAACTGGCTTGGCAAATACCGAAGAAACCGTTCAGAATATTGTTGGTTTTTTTTTTGTATCTAAAACAAAAATCTATTAATGCCACTTATTAGATAATTTAATTTTGGATTCAGGCATATTTATTTGATCGCTGTAGGTCAACTGGTTTGGCAGATACCGAAGAAACCGTTCAGCGGGTTGTTTTTTTTTGTATCTAAAACAAAAATCTATTAATGCCACTTGTTAGATAATTTAATCTAGATTTCAGGCATATTTATTTGATCGCTGTAGGTCAACTGGTTTGGCAGATACCGAAGAAACCATTCAGCATGTTGTTGGTTTTTTTTTTGTATCTAAAACAAAAATCTATTAATGCCACTTATTAGATAATTTACTTTTGAATTCAGGCATATTTATTTGATCGCTGTAGTCAACTGGTATGGCAGATACCGAAGAAACCGTTCAGCATGTTGTTGCTTTTTTGTATCTAAAACAAAAATCTATTAATGCCACTTGTTAGATAATTTAATCTAGATTTCAGACATATTTATTTGATCGCTGTAGGTCAACTGGTTTGGCAAATACCGAAGAAACCTTTCAGCATGTTGTTGGTTTTTTTTTGTATCTAAAACAAAAATCTATTATTGTCACTTGTTAGACAATTTAATCTAGAATTCAGGCATATTTATTTGATCGCTGTAGGTCAACTGGTTTGGCAGATACCGAAGAAACCGTTCAGCATGTTGTTGGTGTTTTTCTTGTATCTAAAACCAAAATCTATTATAGCCACTTGTTAGATAATTTCATCTAGATTTCAGGCATTTTTATTTGATCGCTTTAGGTCAACTGGTTTGGCAAATACCGAAGAAACCGTTCAGCATGTTGTTGGTTTTTTTTTTGTATCTAAAACAAAAATCTATTAATGCCACTTGTTAGATAATTTAATCTAGAATTCCGGCATATTTATTTGATCGTTGTAGGTCAACTGGTTTGGCAGATACCGAAGAAACCGTTCAGCATGTTGTTGTTTTTTTTTTGTATCCAAAACAAGAGTCTATTAATGCCACTTGTTGGATAATTTAATCTAGAATTTAGGCATATTTATTTGATCGCTGTAGGTCAACTGGTTTGGCAGATACCGAAGAAACCGTTCAGCATGTTGTTGGTTTTTTTTTGTATCTAAAACAAAAATCTATTAATGCCACTTGTTAGACAATTTAATCTAGAATTCAGGCATATTAATTTGATCGCTGTAGGTCAACTGGTTTGGCAGATACCGAAGAAACCGTTCAGAATGTTTTTGGTTTTTTTTTGTATCTAAAACAAAAATCTATTAATGCCAATTGTTAGATAATTTAATCTAGAATCCAGGCATATTTATTTGATCGCTATAGGTCAACTGGTTTGGCAGATACCGAAGAAACCCTTCAGCATGTTGTTGGTTTTTTTTTGTATTTAAAACAAAAATCTATGAATGCCACTTGTTAGATAATTTAATCTAGAATTAAGGCATATTTATTTGATCGCTGTAGGTCAACTGGTTTGGCAGACAGCGAAGAAACCGTTCAGCATGTTGTTGGTTTTTTTTGTATATAAAACAAAAATCTATTAATGTCACTTGTTAGATAATTAAATCTAGAATTCAGGCATATTCATTTGATCACTGTAGGTCAACTGGTTAGGCAGATACCGAAGAAACCGTTCAGCATGTTGTTGGTGTTTTTTTGTATCTAAAACAAAAATCTATTAATCCCACTTATTAGATAATTTAATTTAGAATTCAGGCATATTTATTTGATCGCTGTAGGTCAACTGTTTTGGCAGATACCGAAGAAACCGTTCAGCATGTTGTTGGTTTTTTTTTGTATCTAAAACAAAAATCTATTAATTGCACTTGTTAGATAATTTAATCTAGAATTCAGGCATATTTATTTGATCGCTGTACGTCAACTGGTTTGGCAGATACCGAAGAAACCGTTCAGCATGTTGTTGGTGTTTTTCTTGTATCTAAGACAAAAATCTATTATAGCCACTTGTTAGATAATTTCATCTAGATTTCAGGCATATTTGTTTGATCGCTGTAAGTCAACTGGTTTGGCAAATACCGAAGAAGCCGTTCAGCATGTTGTTGGTATTTTTTTCTATCTAAAACAAAAATCTATTATTGTCACTTGTTAGACAATTTAATCTAGAATTCAGGTATATTTATTTGATCGCTGTAGGTCAACTGGTTTGGCAAATACCGAAGAAACCGTTCAGTATGTTGTTTTTTTTTTTTTTTGTATCTAAAACAAAAATCTATTACTTCCACTTGTAAGATAATTTAATCTAGAATTCAGGCATATTTATTTGATCGCTGTAGGTCAACTGGTTTGGCAGATACCGAAGAAGCCGTTCAGCATGTTGTTGGTGTTTTTCTTGTATCTAAAACAAAAATCTATTATAGCCACTTGTTAGATAATTTCATCTAGATTTTAGGCATATTTATTTGATCGCTGTAGGTTAACTGGTTTGGCAAATACCGAAGAAACCGTTCAGTATGTTGTTGGTTTTTTTTTCTATCTAAAACAAAAATCTATTAATTCCACTTGTAAGATAATTTAATCTAGAATTCAGGCATATTTATTTGATCGCTGTAAGTCAACTGGTTTGGCAGATACCGAAGAAACCGTTCAGCATGTTGTTTTTTTTTTTTTGTATCTAAAACAAAAATCTATTAATGCCACTTGTTAGATAATGTAATCTAGATTTCGGGCATATTTATTTGATCGCTGTAGGTCAACTGGTTTGGCAGATACCAAAGAAACCGTTCAGCATGTTGTTGGTTTTTTTTGTATCTAAAACAAAAATCTATTAATTGCACTTGTTAGATAATTTAATCTAGAATTCCGGCATATTTATTTGATCGCTGTACGTCAACTGGTTTGGCAGATACCGAAGAAACCGTTCAGCATGTTGTTGGTGTTTTTCTTGTATCTAAAACAAAAATCTATTATAGCCACTTGTTAGATAATTTCATCTAGATTTCAGGCATATTTATTTGATCGCTGTAGGTCAACTGGTTTGGCAAATACCGAAGAAACCGTTCAGCATGTTGTTGGTTTTTTTTTTGTATCTAAAACAAAAATCTATTAATTCCACTTGTAAGATAATTTAATCTAAAATTCAGGCATATTTATTTGATCTCTGTAGGTCTCTGTAGGTCTCTCTCTGGTTTGGCAGATACCGAAGAAACCGTTCAGCATGTTGTTGGTTTTTTTTGTATCTAAAACAAAATTCTATTAATTGCACTTGTTAGATAATTTAATCTAGAATTCAGGCATATTTATTTGATCGCTGTACGTCAACTGCTTTGGCAGATACCGAAGAAACCGTTCAGCATGTTGTTGGTGTTTTTCTTGTATCTAAAACAAAAATCTATTATAGCCACTTGTTAGATAATTTCATCTAGATTTCAGGCATATTTGTTTGATCGCTGTAAGTCAACTGGTTTGGCAAATACCGAAGAAACCGTTCAGAATATTGTTGGTTTTTTTCTTGTATCTAAAACAAAAATGTATTAATTCCACTTGTAAGATAATTTAATCTAGAATTCAGGCATATTTATTTGATCGCTGTAGGTCAACTGGTTTGGCAGATACCGAAGAAACCGTTCAGCGGGTTGTTTTTTTTTTGTATCTAAAACAAAAATCTATTAATGCCACTTGTTAGATAATTTAATCTAGATTTCAGGCATATTTATTTGATCGCTGTAGGTCAACTGGTTTGGCAGATATCGAAGAAACCATTCAGCATGTTGTTGGTTTTTTTTTTGTATCTAAAACAAAAATCTATTAATGCCACTTATTAGATAATTTACTTTTGAATTCAGGCATATTTATTTGATCGCTGTAGTCAACTGGTTTGGCAGATACCGAAGAAACCATTCAGCATGTTCTTGGTTTTTTTTTCTATCTAAAACAAAAATCTATTATTGTCACTTGTTAGACAATTTAATCTAGAATTCAGGTATATTTATTTGACCGCTGTAGGTCAACTGGTTTGGCAGATACCGAAGAAACCGTTCAGCATGTTGTTGGTGTTTTTCTTGTATCTAAAACAAAAATCTATTATAGCCACTTGTTAGATAATTACATCTAGATTTCAGGCATATTTATTTGATCGCTATAGGTCAACTGGTTTGGCAAATACCGAAGAAACCGTTCAGTATGTTGTTGGTTTTTTTTTCTATCTAAAACAAAAATCTATTAATTCCACTTGTAAGATAATTTAATCTAGAATTCAGGCATATTTATTTGATCGCTGTAAGTCAACTGGTTTGGCAGATACCGAAGAAACCGTTCAGCATGTTGTTGTTTTTTTTTGTATCTAAAACAAAAATCTATTAATGCCACTTGTTAGATAATGTAATCTAGATTTCGGGCATATTTATTTGATCGCTGTAGGTCAACTGGTTTGGCAGATACCGAAGAAAGCATTCAGAATGTTGTTGGTTTTTTTTTGTATCTAAAACAAAAATCTATTAATTGCACTTGTTAGATAATTTAATCTAGAATTCAGGCATATTTATTTGATCGCTGTACGTCAACTGGTTTGGCAGATACCGAAGAAACCGTTCAGCATGTTGTTGGTGTTTTTCTTGTATCTAAAACAAAAATCTATTATAGCCACTTGTTAGATAATTTCATCTAGATTTCAGGCATATTTATTTGATCGCTGTAGGTCAACTGGTTTGGCAAATACCGAAGAAACCGTTCAGCATGTTGTTGGTTTTTTTTTGTATCTAAAACAAAAATCTATTAATTCCACTTGTAAGATAATTTAATCTAAAATGCAGGCATATTTATTTGATCTCTGTAGGTCAACTGGTTTGGCAGATACCGAAGAAACCGTTCGGTATGTTGTTGTTTTTTTTTGTATCTAAAACAAAAATCTATTAATGCCACTTATTAGATAATTTCATTTTGAATTCAGGCATATTTATTTGATCGCTGTAGGTCAACTGGTTTGGCAGATACCGAAGAAACCGTTCAGCATGTTGTTGGTGTTTTTCTTGTTTCTAAAACAAAAATTTATTATAGCCACTTGTTAGATAATTTCATCTAGATTTCAGGCATATTTATTTGATCGCTGTAAGTCAACTGGTTTGGCAGATATCGAAGAAACCGCTCAGCATGGTGTTGTTTTTTTTTGTATCTAAAACAAAAATCTGTTAATGCCACTTTATATATAATTTAATCTAGATTTCAGGCATATTTATTTGATCGCTGTAGGTCAACTGGTTTGGCAGATACCGAAGAAAGCGTTCAGCATGTTGTTGGTTTTTCTTTGTATCTAAAACAAAAATCTATTAATTGCACTTGTTAGATAATTTAATCTAGAATCCAGTCATATTTATTTGATCGTATTTGATCGTTATTTGATTGTAGGTCAATTGGTTTGGCAGATACTGAAGAAACCGTTCAGCATGTTGTTGGTTTTTTTTTGTATCTAAAACAAAAATCTATTAATGCCACTTGTTAGATAATTTAATCTTGAATTCTGGCATATTTATTTGATCAGATACCAAAGAAACCGTTCAGCATGTTGTTGGTTTTTTTTGTATCTAAAACAAAAATCTATTAATTGCACTTGTTAGATAATTTAATCTAGAATTCCGGCATATTTATTTGATCGCTGTACGTCAACTGGTTTGGCAGATACCGAAGAAACCGTTCAGCATGTTGTTGGTGTTTTTCTTGTATCTAAAACAAAAATCTATTATAGCCACTTGTTAGATAATTTCATCTAGATTTCAGGCATATTTATTTGATCGCTGTAGGTCAACTGGTTTGGCAAATACCGAAGAAACCGTTCAGCATGTTGTTGGTTTTTTTTTTGTATCTAAAACAAAAATCTATTAATTCCACTTGTAAGATAATTTAATCTAAAATTCAGGCATATTTATTTGATCTCTGTAGGTCTCTGTAGGTCTCTCTCTGGTTTGGCAGATACCGAAGAAACCGTTCAGCATGTTGTTGGTTTTTTTTGTATCTAAAACAAAATTCTATTAATTGCACTTGTTAGATAATTTAATCTAGAATTCAGGCATATTTATTTGATCGCTGTACGTCAACTGCTTTGGCAGATACCGAAGAAACCGTTCAGCATGTTGTTGGTGTTTTTCTTGTTTCTAAAACAAAAATCTATTATAGCCACTTGTTAGATAATTTCATCTAGATTTCAGGCATATTTGTTTGATCGCTGTAAGTCAACTGGTTTGGCAAATACCGAAGAAACCGTTCAGAATATTGTTGGTTTTTTTCTTGTATCTAAAACAAAAATGTATTAATTCCACTTGTAAAATAATTTAATCTAGAATTCAGGCATATTTATTTGATCGCTGTAGGTCAACTGGTTTGGCAGATACCGAAGAAACCGTTCAGCGGGTTGTTTTTTTTTTGTATCTAAAACAAAAATCTATTAATGCCACTTGTTAGATAATTTAATCTAGATTTCAGGCATATTTATTTGATCGCTGTAGGTCAACTGGTTTGGCAGATATCGAAGAAACCATTCAGCATGTTGTTGGTTTTTTTTTTGTATCTAAAACAAAAATCTATTAATGCCACTTATTAGATAATTTACTTTTGAATTCAGGCATATTTATTTGATCGCTGTAGTCAACTGGTTTGGCAGATACCGAAGAAACCATTCAGCATGTTCTTGGTTTTTTTTTTCTATCTAAAACAAAAATCTATTATTGTCACTTGTTAGACAATTTAATCTAGAATTCAGGTATATTTATTTGACCGCTGTAGGTCAACTGGTTTGGCAGATACCGAAGAAACCGTTCAGCATGTTGTTGGTGTTTTTCTTGTATCTAAAACAAAAATCTATTATAGCCACTTGTTAGATAATTACATCTAGATTTCAGGCATATTTATTTGATCGCTATAGGTCAAGTGGTTTGGCAAATACCGAAGAAACCGTTCAGTATGTTGTTGGTTTTTTTTTCTATCTAAAACAAAAATCTATTAATTCCACTTGTAAGATAATTTAATCTAGAATTCAGGCATATTTATTTGATCGCTGTAAGTCAACTGGTTTGGCAGATACCGAAGAAACCGTTCAGCATGTTGTTGTTTTTTTTTGTATCTAAAACAAAAATCTATTAATGCCACTTGTTAGATAATGTAATCTAGATTTCGGGCATATTTATTTGATCGCTGTAGGTCAACTGGTTTGGCAGATACCGAAGAAAGCATTCAGAATGTTGTTGGTTTTTTTTTGTATCTAAAACAAAAATCTATTAATTGCACTTGTTAGATAATTTAATCTAGAATTCAGGCATATTTATTTGATCGCTGTACGTCAACTGGTTTGGCAGATACCGAAGAAACCGTTCAGCATGTTGTTGGTGTTTTTCTTGTATCTAAAACAAAAATCTATTATAGCCACTTGTTAGATAATTTCATCTAGATTTCAGGCATATTTATTTGATCGCTGTAGGTCAACTGGTTTGGCAAATACCGAAGAAACCGTTCAGCATGTTGTTGGTTTTTTTTTGTATCTAAAACAAAAATCTATTAATTCCACTTGTAAGATAATTTAATCTAAAATGCAGGCATATTTATTTGATCTCTGTAGGTCAACTGGTTTGGCAGATACCGAAGAAACCGTTCGGTATGTTGTTGTTTTTTTTGTATCTAAAACAAAAATCTATTAATGCCACTTATTAGATAATTTCATTTTGAATTCAGGCATATTTATTTGATCGCTGTAGGTCAACTGGTTTGGCAGATACCGAAGAAACCGTTCAGCATGTTGTTGGTGTTTTTCTTGTTTCTAAAACAAAAATTTATTATAGCCACTTGTTAGATAATTTCATCTAGATTTCAGGCATATTTATTTGATCGCTGTAAGTCAACTGGTTTGGCAGATATCGAAGAAACCGCTCAGCATGGTGTTGTTTTTTTTTGTATCTAAAACAAAAATCTGTTAATGCCACTTTATATATAATTTAATCTAGATTTCAGGCATATTTATTTGATCGCTGTAGGTCAACTGGTTTGGCAGATACCGAAGAAAGCGTTCAGCATGTTGTTGGTTTTTCTTTGTATCTAAAACAAAAATCTATTAATTGCACTTGTTAGATAATTTAATCTAGAATCCAGTCATATTTATTTGATAGTATTTGATCGTTATTTGATTGTAGGTCAATTGGTTTGGCAGATACTGAAGAAACCGTTCAGCATGTTGTTGGTTTTTTTTTGTATCTAAAACAAAAATCTATTAATGCCACTTGTTAGATAATTTAATCTTGAATTCTGGCATATTTATTTGATCACTGTAGGTCAACTGGTTTGGCAGATACCGAAGAAACCGTTCGGCATGTTTTTTTTTGTATCTAAAATAAAAATCTATTAATGCCACTTATTAGATAATTTAATTTAGAATTCAGCCATATTTATTTGATCGCTGTAGGTCAACTGGTTTGGCAGATACCGAGGAAACCATTCAGCATGTTGTTGGTTTTTTTTTGTATCTAAAACAAAAATCTATTAATGCCACTTGTTAGACAATTTAGTCTAGAATTCAGGCATATTTATTTGATCACTGTAGGTCAACTGGTTTGGCAGATAGCGAAGAAACCGTTCAGAATGTTTTTGGTTTTTTTTGTGTATCTAAAACAAAAATCTATTAATGTCACTTGTTAGATAATTTAATCTAGAATTCAGGCATATTCATTTGATCACTGTAGGTCAACCGGTTAGGTAGATACCGAAGAAACCGTTCAGCATGTTGTTGGGGTTTTTTTGTATCTAAAACAAAAATCTATTAATGCCACTTGTTAGATAATTTAATCTAGAATTCAGGCATATTCATTTGATCGCTGTAGGTCAACTGGTTAGGCAGATACCGAAGAAACCGCTCATCATCTTGTTGGTGTTTTTTTGTATCTAAAACAAAAATCTATTAATGCCACTTATTAGATAATTTAGTTTAGAATTCAGGCATATTTATTTGATCGCTGTAGGTCAACTGGTTTGGCAGATACCGAGGAAACCATTCAGCATGTTGTTGGTTTTTCTTTTTGTATCTAAAACAAATATCTATTAATGTGACTTGTTAGACAATTTAGTCTAGATTTCAGGCATATTTATTTGATCGCTGTAGGTCAACTGATTTGGCAGATACCGAAGAAACCGTTCAGCATGTTGTTGGTTTTCTTTTGTATCTAAAACAAAAATCTATGAATGCCACTTGTTAGATAATTTGATCTAGAATTAAGGCATATTTATTTGATCGCTGTAGGTCAACTGGTTTGGCAGTCACCGAAGAAACCGTTCAGCATGTTGTTGGTTTTTTTTTTGTATCTAAAACAAAAATCTATTAATGCCACTTGTTGGATAATTTAATCTAGAATTCAGGCATATTTAATTGATCGCTGTAGGTCAACTAGTTTGGCAGATGCCGAAGAAACCGTTCAGCATGTTGTTGGTTTTTTTTTGTATTTAAAACAAAAATCGATTAATGCAACTTTTTAGACAATTTAATCTAGAATTCAGGCATATTTATTTGATAGCTGTAGGTCAACTGGTTTGGCAGATACCGAAGAAACCGTTCAGCATGTTGTTGGTTTTTTTTTGTATCTAAAACAAAAATCTATTAATGCCACTTTTTAGATAATTAAATCTAGAATTCAGGCATATTCATTTGATCACTGTAGGTCAACTGGTTATGCAGATACCGAAGAAACCGTTCAGCATGTTGTTGGTGTTTTTTTGTATCTAAAACAAAAATCTATTAATGCCACTTTTTAGATAATTTAATCTAGAATTCAGGCATATTTATATGATCGCTGTAGGTCAATTGGTTTGGCTGATACCGAGGAAACCGTTCAGCATGTTGTTGGTTTTTTTTTGTATCTACAACAAAAATCTATTAATGCCACTTGTTAGATAATTTAATCTAGAATTCAGGCATATTCATTTGATCGCTGTAGTTACACTGGTTTGGCAGATACCGAAGAAGCCGTTCAGCATGTTGTTGGTTTTTTTTGTATCTAAAACAAAAATCTATTAATGCCACTTGTTAGATAAATTAATTTAGAATTCAGGCATATTCATTTGATCGCTGTAGGTCAACTGGTTTGGCGGATACCGAAGAAGCCGTTCAGCATGTTGTTGTTTTTTTGTATCTAAAACAAAAATCTATTAATGAAACTTGTTAGATAACTTAATAAAGAATTCAGGCATATTTATTTGATCGATGTAGGTCAACTGGTTTGGCAGATACCGAAGAAACCGTTCAGCATGTTGTTGGTTTTTTTTTGTATCTAAAACAAAAATCTATTAATGTCACTTGTTAGATAATTTAATCTAGAATTCAGGCATATTCATTTGATCACTGTAGGTCAACCGGTTAGGTAGATACCGAAGAAACCGTTCAGCATGTTGTTGGGGTTTTTTTGTATCTAAAACAAAAATCTATTAATGCCACTTGTTAGATAATTTAATCTAGAATTCAGGCATATTCATTTGATCGCTGTAGGTCAACTGGTTTGGCAGATACCGAAGAAGCCGTTCAGCATGTTGTTGGTTTTTTTTGTACCTAAAACAAAAATCTATTAATGCCACTTGTTAGATAATTTAATCTAGTATTCATGCATATTTATTTGATCGCTGTAGATCAACTGGTTGGCAGATACCGAAGAAACCTTTCAGCATGTAGTTGGTTTTTTTTGAATCTAAAACAAAAATCTATTAATGCCACTTGCTTGATAATTTAATCTAGAATTCAGGCATATTTATTTGATCGCTGTAGGTCAACTGGTTTGGCATATACCGAAGAAACCGTTCAGCATATTGTTGGTTTTTTTTGCATATAAAACAAAAATCTATAAATGCCACTTGTTAGATAATTTAATCTAGAATCCAGGCATATTTATTTGATCGCTGTAGGTCAACTGGTTTGGCAGATACCGAAGAAACCGTTCAGCATGTTGTTGGTGTTTTTCTTGTTTCTAAAACAAAAATTTATTATAGCCACTTGTTAGATAATTTCATCTAGATTTCAGGCATATTTATTTGATCGCTGTAAGTCAACTGGTTTGGCAGATATCGAAGAAACCGCTCAGCATGGTGTTGTTTTTTTTTGTATCTAAAACAAAAATCTGTTAATGCCACTTTATATATAATTTAATCTAGATTTCAGGCATATTTATTTGATCGCTGTAGGTCAACTGGTTTGGCAGATACCGAAGAAAGCGTTCAGCATGTTGTTGGTTTTTCTTTGTATCTAAAACAAAAATCTATTAATTGCACTTGTAAGATAATTTAATCTAGAATCCAGTCATATTTATTTGATCGTATTTGATCGTTATTTGATTGTAGGTCAATTGGTTTGGCAGATACTGAAGAAACCGTTCAGCATGTTGTTGGTTTTTTTTTGTATCTAAAACAAAAATCTATTAATGCCACTTGTTAGATAATTTAATCTTGAATTCTGGCATATTTATTTGATCACTGTAGGTCAACTGGTTTGGCAGATACCGAAGAAACCGTTCGGCATGTTTTTTTTTTTGTATCTAAAATAAAAATCTATTAATGCCACTTATTAGATAATTTAATTTAGAATTCAGCCATATTTATTTGATCGCTGTAGGTCAACTGGTTTGGCAGATACCGAGGAAACCATTCAGCATGTTGTTGGTTTTTTTTTGTATCTAAAACAAAAATCTATTAATGCCACTTGTTAGACAATTTAGTCTAGAATTCAGGCATATTTATTTGATCACTGTAGGTCAACTGGTTTGGCAGATAGCGAAGAAACCGTTCAGAATGTTTTTGGTTTTTTTTGTGTATCTAAAACAAAAATCTATTAATGTCACTTGTTAGATAATTTAATCTAGAATTCAGGCATATTCATTTGATCACTGTAGGTCAACCGGTTAGGTAGATACCGAAGAAACCGTTCAGCATGTTGTTGGGGTTTTTTTGTATCTAAAACAAAAATCTATTAATGCCACTTGTTAGATAATTTAATCTAGAATTCAGGCATATTCATTTGATCGCTGTAGGTCAACTGGTTAGGCAGATACCGAAGAAACCGCTCATCATCTTGTTGGTGTTTTTTTGTATCTAAAACAAAAATCTATTAATGCCACTTATTAGATAATTTAGTTTAGAATTCAGGCATATTTATTTGATCGCTGTAGGTCAACTGGTTTGGCAGATACCGAGGAAACCATTCAGCATGTTGTTGGTTTTTCTTTTTGTATCTAAAACAAATATCTATTAATGTGACTTGTTAGACAATTTAGTCTAGATTTCAGGCATATTTATTTGATCGCTGTAGGTCAACTGATTTGGCAGATACCGAAGAAACCGTTCAGCATGTTGTTGGTTTTCTTTTGTATCTAAAACAAAAATCTATGAATGCCACTTGTTAGATAATTTGATCTAGAATTAAGGCATATTTATTTGATCGCTGTAGGTCAACTGGTTTGGCAGTCACCGAAGAAACCGTTCAGCATGTTGTTGGTTTTTTTTTTGTATCTAAAACAAAAATCTATTAATGCCACTTGTTGGATAATTTAATCTAGAATTCAGGCATATTTAATTGATCGCTGTAGGTCAACTAGTTTGGCAGATGCCGAAGAAACCGTTCAGCATGTTGTTGGTTTTTTTTTGTATTTAAAACAAAAATCGATTAATGCAACTTTTTAGACAATTTAATCTAGAATTCAGGCATATTTATTTGATAGCTGTAGGTCAACTGGTTTGGCAGATACCGAAGAAACCGTTCAGCATGTTGTTGGTTTTTTTTGTATCTAAAACAAAAATCTATTAATGCCACTTTTTAGATAATTAAATCTAGAATTCAGGCATATTCATTTGATCACTGTAGGTCAACTGGTTATGCAGATACCGAAGAAACCGTTCAGCATGTTGTTGGTGTTTTTTTGTATCTAAAACAAAAATCTATTAATGCCACTTTTTAGATAATTTAATCTAGAATTCAGGCATATTTATATGATCGCTGTAGGTCAATTGGTTTGGCTGATACCGAGGAAACCGTTCAGCATGTTGTTGGTTTTTTTTTGTATCTACAACAAAAATCTATTAATGCCACTTGTTAGATAATTTAATCTAGAATTCAGGCATATTCATTTGATCGCTGTAGTTAAACTGGTTTGGCAGATACCGAAGAAGCCGTTCAGCATGTTGTTGGTTTTTTTTGTATCTAAAACAAAAATCTATTAATGCCACTTGTTAGATAAATTAATTTAGAATTCAGGCATATTCATTTGATCGCTGTAGGTCAACTGGTTTGGCGGATACCGAAGAAGACGTTCAGCATGTTGTTGTTTTTTTGTATCTAAAACAAAAATCTATTAATGAAACTTGTTAGATAACTTAATATAGAATTCAGGCATATTTATTTGATCGATGTAGGTCAACTGGTTTGGCAGATACCGAAGAAACCGTTCAGCATGTTGTTGGTTTTTTTTTGTATCTAAAACAAAAATCTATTAATGTCACTTGTTAGATAATTTAATCTAGAATTCAGGCATATTCATTTGATCACTGTAGGTCAACCGGTTAGGTAGATACCGAAGAAACCGTTCAGCATGTTGTTGGGGTTTTTTTGTATCTAAAACAAAAATCTATTAATGCCACTTGTTAGATAATTTAATCTAGAATTCAGGCATATTCATTTGATCGCTGTAGGTCAACTGGTTTGGCAGATACCGAAGAAGCCGTTCAGCATGTTGTTGGTTTTTTTTGTACCTAAAACAAAAATCTATTAATGCCACTTGTTAGATAATTTAATCTAGTATTCATGCATATTTATTTGATCGCTGTAGATCAACTGGTTGGCAGATACCGAAGAAACCTTTCAGCATGTAGTTGGTTTTTTTTGAATCTAAAACAAAAATCTATTAATGCCACTTGCTTGATAATTTAATCTAGAATTCAGGCATATTTATTTGATCGCTGTAGGTCAACTGGTTTGGCATATACCGAAGAAACCGTTCAGCATATTGTTGGTTTTTTTTGCATATAAAACAAAAATCTATAAATGCCACTTGTTAGATAATTTAATCTAGAGTCCAGGCATATTTATTTGATCGCTGTAGGTCAACTGGTTTGGCAGATACCGAAGAAACCGTTCAGCATGTTGTTGGTTTTTTTTTGTATCTAAAACAAAAATCTATTAATGCCACTTGTTACATAATTTAATCTAGAATTCAGGCATGTTCATTTGATCGCTGTAGGTCAACTGGTTTGGCGGAAAGCAGCATTTTTTCCGATGACGTTCTCAGCCTTTCCTTCACTGATTTGGCAGCCTTACTATTAATGCTGTCTATTGCCTCCATCGTATCACTTACTATTTTAATGCTCAAGCGGTAGGCCACATGATTCCAGTTTTGTAATTGATGTTACCAGGAACCCATAGCTTGATGCTAAGAAAATTAATTCAGATTTTAAATGTGGCTTTGGCATAGTAGTTCACTGTTTCGATCCAAGTCCCGCATCGCGTTATGACGGGTTATGGAGGAAGCTCCAGTCCAGGTTCTGTATTTTTGAAAGTTTTCGCTCTGGATGGAGCCTTCAAAAATATTTTTTTTTCATTTGCTATAAAGCGGTCAGTGTCAGCATATTCAGATCTAATTATACCCTATTCTAAGGGTATATTAATTTTGACGAATAGTTTGTAACATACCTTAATATTGCCCGTAGACCCCTAAAAGTTCCTATATTTATGATCAGCATCGATAGTAATGTCGATCTAGCCATGTCCGTCCGTCCGTCCGTCCGTCGGCAAAAATTAGGCCTTTAAACTGGGCCTAGAGAGCTGAAATGTTAACCATATACTCTCTAGGGCCCCGAAATAATCCAGTTTATGAATTTTTCAAATCCGCCCACAGACAACGCCCACAAACTCAAAAAACAAAATTTTGGAAAAATCTAATTTTCAGCTAGAAAGCTGAAATTTTTTTCATATGAGTTATGACTCCTAAAACTGCTCGGGATATAAAATTTTCAAAATCCGCCCACTGACACGCCCACAAATAAATAAAACAAAACCAAAAATAAAACCAAAATTTGAGCTAGGAAGCTGAAATTTATAATATATACTCTCTAGGGGCCCTTTAAGCTCATTTGTAAATATATATAAAAAAAATTTTTTTTTGAAAATCCAAAGTTTGAGCTAGGGAGCTGAAATTTATAATATATACTCTCTAGGTGGCCCTTTATGCTCGTGCGTAAATATTTTCATAATCCGCCCACTGACACGCCCACAATTTAAATTTTTTATTTTTTTTTAAATTCAAAGTTTGAGCTAAGGAGCGGAAATTTATAATATATACTCTCTAGGGGCCCTTTATGCTCATGTGTTAATATTTTTTAAATCCGCCTACTGAGACGCCCACAATTAAATAAAACAATTTTATTGAAACACCCAAGTTTGAGCTAGGGAGCGTTTTTTTGCGATAAAATCCTTTAAATGTTATATAACAAAATAAGTAGAGCGTTCTTAACAATTCAACCATACTTAGACTTTTGTCACGCACACTTATGAGGGATAGGAATAAGAATAGGGTATCCAACAGTTCGCCCAAGCGGACTGTAGCCCGTCCCTATGTTTTTTTCATATACTCGATGAAGTCCATGTGGGAGACATGTAACATGTATTCGTTTTGGGTAAAATACTTGCATAGCATGGGCCGCTTTAACGCTGATATGAAAAGTAAGATCGAATCTTTGTTGAAATCTTCACCCAAAATTCTAATTGAGTCATCGAAGAGCCGGGCGATGGTTGAGTGATTTGTCATTTCCAGTTGAGCTGCATTCAATAAACAATCTTTGTGAAGCTACCATCTCATCTGGATCCAAAATTCGAATGATGACATTTGCGACATACCTATTTGCTGCGTCTGTTGTCTCGTCGATAGACACCCATAAAAATCGATTTTTAATTTTGTGTTTTATGTCATCGATTGTTGTTGTATACAAATCGTGTATGTACATATTTATCGCGAAGCGTTGCTTCTCAAGGAATTTTGTGCTCTGTATATTTATCCAAAAAAGATCGTATCTTTTCATGGCGTACTTTAAACAACGGTATATCTGCGCCCACAATAGCACTACACAAATCCTTTGCAAATTCAACATGTTTTGAATCACTCGAAGATGGCGCAAAAAACTGTTGTGTTACGTTCTTAGCCGCATTTCTTTTCGAAAGTTTAATATGTATTGCGGTTTTTAAGTGCTGTTTTACTATAAACAGTTTTTCGGAAGATACTGATTTAATGCAAGTCTTGCACAGGAGGACTTTTCATCAGTTTTAAATTCGGGATATTCACTCACTATTTGTTTTAATCGATTTGCAATGGTTTGTTTTATTTTCGGCATGTGCTAAAAATGTATAAATGTGTCAATCACTCAATGAAAATGAAAAATAACTGTTCGCAATTCTATTTACTATTTGTATTTATCGTGATGCGACGTCCAAGAACAAACACTGAATGATTAACCCTCGTGCTTCAATCTTTCTACGTGGTTGAGTTGTTGTTGCTGGATTTTATGCAGAAAACACCAACAGCCCAACGTATAGATTTAGCGTTTAACGGATATGTACCTACGGATATGTACCATCGGCAATTTTTGTATTAACCACCGGCATGGCGGCAGCGCGGCGCACGGTTGGTCATTTGTTGCATTGCGCCTTGTGTTCGCACATTGCGTTTTGCTATTTACAACCCTTTCACGTGGTTAAGTTGTTGTTGCTGCTTTTATTTAGAAAAACCAATAAATGCAATATATGGATTTTGGGTTAAATGGATGTGTGCATTTATTTGTATTTACTGATTTCAAATGTAAGAATGCACTGGTAGGTAACTACTCGTAGAAAAAGTTAAGTAGGTATTTATTGAAAACTAGGGGTCGCCCCATGGTCGAAATTCGACCGATTTATTCTATAAGTTGAAACAAAAACAAAGTCGACTGTTATACATATTAATCGGAGAATGAAATTTTTCGACATTGCATTCTCTTATTTCAAATGATATAAAATTTTCCCGGCATTTTCAAGTAACTTCCAGCACTTTCAAGTAACTTCAAGCATTTTCAAGTAAGTTCCGATTGGCAGATTATTGCCTCACACAGCAATGTTGTTGCTGTTGTAATTTCTTCCAATTCGCTTCGTTTTACCTGCTGTAATTCATAATGTGTGTTATATATGTGGATAATTTTTGTATTGTGCACTTCTATGTATTGCCCCCTACCCAAATATATATAGTGTTGGCATATCTATGTGACGTATAATAGCAAAAATGGGTGGAAACACGTTATAGGCAACTCCGTATTAATATATAGATAAACACCGGTAGGTACTTGTTTTTTTTAGGTGCCTTTGGAAAAAATATATATAAAATTATGCGATAATATGCATTTTGATAGAAAATATTTTTACAATTATGAATTTTCGATGAAATATGCACAAATATGCCCTAACAAATAGGGCTTAAAATGCTTAGGTTTGTAATAAACAAACTTCTGTGGCTTCCTATCCCCAATACGACCTTAAAAAAACATGCTTGTGCATATTTTTGGTTGCCCTAGTAATAACCCACCAAACAGCCACAACGGCATAAAGTGGTATACGGATGGTTCTAAAATGGAAACGGTCACCATGGTTTAATATATCGGGAGTCGGACAGAATTCCGAAACAAGTAATCCCGAAAGCCGAAAATCCGGAAAAGCCACAATCCCGAAAAACTAAAATCCCGAAAACCCACAATCCCGAAAATCCAAAATTCCGAAAGACCAAAATCCCGAAAATGAAACTAAAAATTTTATTGTAGCAACAAAAAAATTTGGCAAATTTATTTAACAAAATAAACAAAATAAAAAACTTCAAATAAATAAAACATAACAAAAACAGTTCAAGTCTTACAAAAACATATCAAAAACGATCCATTAACCAATTAATCTGAGATAACTTATTTCAGAACGCTTTCGCTGCTCACACTCCCAGTAAAATGTATCCTTGTATTTTTTGTAGCCGTCAATAAGCAGTTTCTCACGCTGTTTGTAATGTCACTGACAATAAAAAGTTTTTAATTATAAAGGCATGCACGATACTCACTGTGTATAACGATGTTCACTGTCTAACAAAAATCTAGTCGGTCAGCTATCACACTATTTGAGATCAGCTCGACTGAATGCACATTGCGAATTGCAAACAATTGCAAAACATTACTTCGGTAAATGGAATGGACAAACACTTGTCTATTTTACATTCAAAATTAAATAAAGAATCCCGAAAAATTATATAAAATGAAAAATTTGCGCAAATTTTTCATTTTATATAATTTTTCGGGATTTCGTTTTCGGGATTCCTTTTTCCGGATTTTGGCTTTTCGGGATTTTGGATTTTCTGGATTTGGGGTTTTCGGGATTTTGGATTTTCGGGATTTTGGATTTTCGGGATTTTGGTTTTCGGGATTGTGTCCCCAACCCTAAGATATCATCTAAACAAAATGAGAATAGCAGACTCTCCTGACTGCCGACTTTGTCTTGAAGAGGACGAGTCAGCTGAACACATTTTATGTGAATGTCCAGCCCTTAATGGAATTAGAAAGAAGTTCTTTTTCAGGGAACATTTGAGCCCCGAGGACATAAAGAATTGTCCACTTTATACGGAAAGTAGAAATTATACTAGTTTAAACTTTTTCTGGCCCATACGGTACAAAAGATCTTTTAGGTCGAAGTGTCCCCCTATTAAATCGCCTTGGCTAGCCAGAAGTGTGAAAAAAATGGTGTGAGTCACGCTGCACTCACGGTATAGTTGATGTGTAAACATGTAGGCACAGTTGCGCGTTAGCTACCTAATTTTTTATCTAGCTAACGCCATAACTAAGTAACTAACGTAGTTAAATTAGCTGCGCTAAAAATGCAATCGATTTGGTGGTTAGCTATCATAATGACAACTAATTTTTGCTATTAGCTATTATTTGCAGGTTGTGTAACTAAGCTCGTTAGGTTGCCAAAGTTAGTTGTGGATGAGAACTAAAAGTTGGTTAGTTTATAGCTGTAGCTTTTTAACTGCCTAGGTAATAACTAATAATTTATTTTGATTTATTATGCATATTGCGTTTAAAATTAAAATTGATTAAATGCCCCTTTTATTTTACATCAGGTTATTATACAAAGAGGTCCTTGGAGCCACAATAATTAAACCAGAAAAAGGATATTTTCCCAAAATGTCTTTAGAAACTACACGGTATATATGAGTTCAATGTTATTTGAATGAGTGGTGCTAGCAACAACAAACATTTTGGTAAAATATCCCTTTTTCGACATTTAAGTACCTTTTTGTTGTTCCAAAGACCTCTTAGTCAAATAACATTGAACGCAGATATACCGTGCGTATTCTAATGACATTTTGGAAAAAATATCCTGTTTTCGACTATTAAGGACCTTTTTTGTTGTTGCAAGGACCTTTTAGTCAAATAACATTGAACACAGATATACCGTGTGGATTCTAATGGCATTTTGGAAAAATATCCTTTCTTCGTCTTTTAAGGACCTTTTTTGTTGTTGCAAGGACCTCTTAGTCAAATAACATTGAACACAGATATACCGTGTGGATTCTAATGGCATTTTGGAAACATATCCTTTTTTCTACTTTTGAGGACCTTTTTGTTGTTGCAAGGATCTTAAGGACCTTATTTGGTTCTCCAAGTAAAACATATTGGAAAACTCGGTTTTAAAAATATGCAGAATTTTGTCTACGAGACGAACCATCAATACAGCGCCACATAGCTCCAAACGAGGTATTGAGACCTTTTTTACAGGAGCTACTCTCTCTTTCGAGCATAAGAGGTTAACTGTAATACTCCCATCTTCCTTTATGGGCCGAACGTATGTATAAACAGGTACCGTATGCATACTCCGAACTATCAGCAAACGCATGTAGTTGAATCTCCTTTGTGCCAAAAAAAACTCTTCGATCAAATTGAAAATTTCCAACATGGTGTAATTCTTCTCTAAAACGTATCCAACGACTATGATACTCCATTGGCAAACTTCCATCCCAATCAAGACCATGCCTCCAAAGTTGCTGCATAAAAACCTTTAATAAGACTATAATAGGATTAATTAGTCTCAATGGATCAAAAAGTTTTGTAACGGGATTGGTTTTGTTTTCAGGATAGTCATAAAGCAATTTATCCGATGAGGGGTCCCAAAAAGTTCCCAGCGTCTTAATGGCATCGTAATCAGAAATTCTAAAAAAGGACTCCCTATCAATCTCAGTTACACCTTCCAAAATTCGAATGTCATTAGAGCACCACTTCCGCAAGATAAATCCTCCTCTGCCTAACAATTCTGTCAACTCGAATTTTAATTTTACAGCTTCTTCCAATATTGCCGCACCAGTTAATAAATCGTCAACATAAAAATCCATATTAAAAGCCTTAGCAGCGCAGCGTTGGGAAAATCATGGCCTTCATCTAATGCAAGTTGTTGTAGAGTTTTTGTTGCCAGGTAAGACGCGGGAGCGTTTAAATACACTATCAGCTCTGTGTCGTGGAGTGCTTAAAGCAAGCAGCTTTCACGAGCAGAAATTAGCCGGCACTAAAAGTGCTCCCACAGGCTCATCATTTAGTGCAGGTGTTAGTAAGGACATAACAATTAAAAACACAATAATTATGTACCTATAAAATACTAACACAGACACAAATCATGCAAATAATTTAAAACATTAAGGCATTATTACGCAAAATATTTTTAAGCTTAGTTTTACTAACATGCAAGTCAATCACATGATCATTTAGATTACAGATTCTACTCATGCGACTAATAGGCTCATGCCTCCCTTAATTCGTTCTATGATGGGGGCTAAACAATAATTCAACACTGCGTAAATTATGGGCACCACCACGAAAATTAAAGCCAATAGACGACAGCAAGTCAGGTGCATCTATTTGACCGGATATAAGCTGCTGTAAGAAAATAATATCGCTATTAAGCCTTCGTTGAGAAAGGGGTAACATTTGAAGAAGCTTGATGCGTTGACTGTAAGGAGGGAGGTTAAATGGATCATCCCATGCGAGTCCTCTAAGTGCAAATTTAATAAATTTACGTTGAATGGACTCTATTCGATTTGAATGAATGTTGTAGAACGGTGTCCAAACTTGTGAGGCATACTCTAGAATCGGACGGACAAAACAATTGTACAATGATATAGAAACGAAAGGGTCATTAAATTCTTTGGCCCACCTTTTTACGAAGCCCAGCATGGAATTAGATCTATTAGCAATAAAATTGATATGCTTAGCAAAAACCAGTTTGGGATCGAAATAAACCCCAAGATCCTTAAAGCTATCAACTTTACAAAGAATATGTTGAGACAAAGAATATTGAAAGGTGGAAGGGATAATCTTCCTAGAGAATGTCATATGTTGACATTTAGTAGGGTTTAAGGATAAGCCGTTTTTCACACACCAATTGGCGAAGCTGTTAATGTCAGATTGAAGTAAAATTCTGTCTTGCTGACTAGGGATAGATTTATATATTTTCATATCATCCGCGTAGATCAGGATATTACTGTGATTTATACATGCCTTAACATCATTGATGGCTAGTATAAATAGAATCGGTCCGAGGTGACTTCCTTGGGGAACTCCAGACTGAGCTGTGAAAGATACAGATAGTGATCCTCTGAATTTGACTTGGTAAGCCCTTGATCTAAGGTGTGAATTAACCCATTTTATGAAAGATGTTGGGAAACCAAAAGCCCTGAGCTTAAATTCGATTAATTCATGGGACAGCTGGTCGAAAGCCTTAGAGAAGTCAGTGTATATGCAATCCATTTCGCCCTTATTCTCTAAGCCATTAGAACAATCATGCAAGAAACTTAACAGATTTGTAACAGTGGATCTGTTTTTTACAAATCCATGCTGTTCACTACAAATTATATTGCGACAAAGAAATATTAACTTTTCACAAACAATTTGTTCAAAAAGCGTAGGGATACACGAAAGCTTTGAAATAGGCCTATAATTAGTGATATCACCACGTTCACCTTTTTTAAATACAGGTGTGATAAAAGCACTTTTCCATAGATTAGGGAATTTACCTGTACTAATGGGCAATTCAAAAAGATAGGTACGTAAGATATGGAGCAATTGCATGACTGCATTTTTTAAGAACTATCGGGGCAATGCCATCAGGACCTGATGAATAGTCATTCTTCAGAGAAGGAACACATTTTAAAATTATTTCCAAATCGAATGAGATACTATTAAAGCTTATTTGGGAACAGCCAGTTAGATAACTAAAATATTGATCATCTATATGAAGAGGGGTCTCCCTAAACGACTTACTGAAATGATCTGCAAACATATTGCTTGCATATAGAGAATCAGCAGTTGTAGAACTATTGTAAGTAAGCTTCGATGGATAACGATGAATAAAGAGAAATGTGGGTAGGTACAACTTTTGTTAAACAAAAAACTGGTCACTAGAAACATTAAATCAAACTAAATGTTCAAATAGTAAGATTTTATAGTAATTAGTCACACAACACTACACTAAAAAATTATTGTTACAAAGTAAAACAAGCAAAATAATAAAATAAAGCACGCACAGAACAAAACACGTCTAGCTATGACACTCTTAACGTATGATGCGTTTCCATAAGTCTCCGTATTAAGTTGATATGTTTTCAGGTCATCATCTTCGTTCTCTCCCCAGAGAATTAGGTGAAAACAGCGATCAGCTGGATGCAGTGTAACCTGTCGGAAAAGTCGAAATCGAACTGCAATTGAGAAGAGATCATTTTGAACTACTGGGCCAGTACTGATTAGGATCAGTCTCTCTTTCTGTCTTCCTGATCATTGTAGCGTGTTCCAGGCGGAAATCATGGCGATTAAGGAAGTCTTGTCGTGGCTAAAGAGAAACGTGATATCCGCTAAGGACATCCGCATATTCTCGGATAGTCAAGCCGCGCTGAAATCCTTGGATTCAGTCTCTTCAAACTCCATCGTAGCCATAGACTGCCGTTCGTCTCTTAAGGAGATGGCAGAGCAGTTCAACTTTCACCTCTTTTGGGTGCCAGGGCACAGAGACATCCCAGGGAACTGTAGGGCAGACGAACTCGCCAAAAAAGGAACAGCATTACCTCTTCTACCTGATAAAGGTTTCTTAGGTATGCCCATCGCTACTTGTAAACTCATGCTTAAGCTAGCCGCAGTCGAGAGTACAAACCTCAGGTGGACAGGTAGTGATACGTGTCTAGCGACCAAGCATATCTGGCCAAAGCTGGACCTGCGACGCTCTCTGAGTTTGATCTCACTTAACCGACTGCATATTAGCTCTGTCATAGGTGCCATCACAGGGCACTGTCTAATAGGCAAGCACGCATCAAGGCTTGGCGTCTATTCTAACGACTTCTGCAGAAGTTGCAGGGATGAGGAGGAGGAGGAGACTACACTTCATCTCCTCTGCACATGTCCTGCACTCTCCCATAAAAGAAATCTCTATTTGGGAGCCTTCTTCCTTAATGAACTCAGTGACTTGGCTAACTCAGATGTTAGAAGTCTATCACGCTTCATTAGAAGCTCCAATAGTTTTCAGGAATATTGTTTGTTAACCTTTTGAGAACAGTGACCGCAATGCTAGCTTTAAATTTCAAGGATCGTGACGTAAGAGTAAGGGAGCTCTTATATTGTGAAGACGAGAGGCTCTGCGCTATTCCGCTAATCAATTGACGGGAACTAACCATTTTTAGTCCAAGAAGACGGGCAAATCTTTCAGTAATAAGATTTAACTGAGATCCTGAGTCTAGGAGGACGCGACATGGAACTAATTGATTCATGCTGCCGTAAACATTAATTAAAGCAGTGGCTAAAAGCGTGTTTGAATTTGAACTAAGTCCATCAGTGAGAGATGATGACGTGAGATTGGTTTTAGAACCAGCACTGGAAGAGGAGGGAACAAAATCTGCTGCGTTTGTATCCAAATGGTTAGTCGTCGGGGAGACAATAACAGGGTTTGATGACAATGAAACGGTACTGCCATAGTGTAACAAGGTGCGATGTCTTTGGCCACAGACATGACAGCCACTAGCACAGCAATTGGATGATGCATGCTGATCAGTTTTTAGAAAATTTTCACAAAGTTTGCGTTCTTGTACTTGTTGACAACGATCAGCGATAGAGAGATTTAAGAACATGAAGCACTTATATATGAAGTGACCAGGTTTGAGACAAAATGAACAACTAATTTTATATCCCATAATTGCGGTTAAAGATTTTTGCATGGAGCGTTGTTTGCCTGGATTGCCCTTATCGTTAGTATAACTTTTATGTGAGTTTGTGTTAGATAATGAATGATTCAAGATATTACCTTCTATTATTTGGCACCTTTTTTTGATGAAAGCATTAAACCCTACAATAGTCGGTAAGCGATCGACAGGCGACTCATCATTCCAGCGATTCGCAGTAATGCTGTCCAATTTTGATGTCAGTAGGTAGACAATAAGATCATCCCATTGGTTTACGGGACGCTTCAAATTTCTTAGACTGGTTAGATGATTGTTGGTCTTATCAATTAAGTTTCGCAGTTCCTCAGCTGATGGTTTCATAATTCGTGGTAAATTAAAGATGCGGTGAATATGCTCCTGTGCGATGACGCGTTTATTTTCAAACCGCTCCCTTAGCCTCTGCAGAGCCTCTTCGTAGTTTTCATCTACAATTTTGAGTCCGTCGATTGAAGATCTTGCTGCTTCTCCTAATTTGCTGACTAAATGATGAAATTTTGATTGGTTGTTGAGATGTGGGTTGTTTTGCACGAGGGAGCTGAAAGTCTCAAACCATGGCATCCACGTGGTAATTTCACCTGTAAAAATAGCTAGTTCAATTTTTGGTAGTCTCACGGGTTCAAACCTGTTTGGTGTCATATTAAATGTTGATGATGAATCCAAAGAAGGGCCTTCCAATTTATTTAACATAACCTGCAGCGATGACGACGTGGAGTAGTACGTTTCCTCATTGTTTGAGCGAGTTGACGATTTAATTTCCATAGGGTCACCTTCCTCAATTTTCAATTTAACCCTTCGAAAGTTCGTGAATGATTCCGTCAGTGCATCATGTCGAAGTTTAATTTCAGGGACTGATGTTAGATGGGGATTTTGTCTCAACTCTCACAACGAACTCACTGCAGCGTTTTATTTGGTCAATGAGAACAGATCGTCGTGTTCGGAGAAGTTCCACTTGCTTCTGCTTCTTGTCGGTGGTTGAGCACTTCTGCCCGTCGTACTCATCTGCATTATCCTTACCCATGTGGTTGCAATGAGGTTATGATACGATTTGGGTTTTATGAAATTGACGTATATCTTGACGATATCACGTCGGGGTCAAAAATGTGAAATTAATATTTTTTAATTTCGAATTAACTTTAAATGAAACAAAGCTCTTTAAATGTTTTGACTCTATTCATTTAATATTTCAATGAGAACAGACACGGTCTGCAGAATATTATTAATAATGTTTAACAATAGGTAGGTATAAAGAAAAAAATGAGTGTGCTTAAGACCACACGACTGAAGTAAAACTTCTTTCGCTCCATCTAATTTAAATTGTAAGCGTGTCAGGGGCGAATTTTTAAAAATATTTACACATGAACATCAAGGGCCCCTGGAGAGTCTAAATTATAAATTTCAGCTCCCTAGCTCAAACTTTGGTTTTTTGCCGTCCGACCTGAAAATCTGACGATCATGGTGACGCTCTATATTTCCAACTAATGAACTGCGATTCATGGGCACAATGACTTTACTCACTTCCGGTAAATTCCATCTGTCGGCAACTGTTCTCCTTTGAACCGGTTTGGATAGATGATGAGCTTAGTATTGCCCTCTATTGAAGAGATTAAAGCTTGTTTACCCATTCCACGAACCTTTCCGTCGAAAGGTTGTAACAAAAGAGTATACGTTTGTCTACGTAGGTAGGTAGGTAGGTAGGTAGGTGTGGCGGTTTGATGAGACAAACCCAATTAGCACTGAGTGCCGTTTTGTTACCACAAACTCACGTAAACTTGGGTATTATCGATAGGTGGGGGAGGCTAAATCCAACCCGCGGAGTTCAGGAAAGTTATCAGTTCCTTGATACTTTTCTCGGAGACTTCCTCAAGTGTATTGAAGAAGGGGCTTCCCAATGTTCGTAGTCTGGTCCTAGCTAAAGCCGGACAGGTACATAGAAAGTGAATTAGGGTTTCTTTTTCAGTTGTCACTTTGCAACTGCGGCAGTGTGTATTGTATGGGATGCCCAGCTTGGCCGCATGGTCACCTATAGGCCAGTGTCCCGTAAAGATCGCTGTGAGTCTTGCGATGTCTTTTCGGGTTCTACCTAGAAGGTCGGTTGTTTTTGCCTTGTTGTAGTTTGGCCACGTTTTCCTGGATATGACGCATGCAGTCAGCCTGCTCCATCTGAGGTTGGCTTTCTTAAGGTATTCTGCGGTGATATTTGCCTTAACTGCTCCGAGCGGAATGTGGACTAGTTTCGCCAGAGAGCAGTGAAGAGCTGAGCCTTGCCTGGCCAGTTCGTCGGCATGTTCGTTTCCATAAACGTTACTGTGCCCTGGAACCCAGATCAGGGTAACCTTGAACTTATCAAGCAGGGCCAGCTCATTACGGCATTCTAGTACTAACTTAGAGGATATAGTGACCGAAGCGATCGCTTTAATGGCAGCCTGGCTGTCAATAAGTATGGCGATCCTTTGCCTCGGTGTTATATTTGAGTGAAGTTTGATCTGGCGACAGGCTTCACGGATAGCCAGTAGCTCCGCCTGGAAGACGCTTGCAGTATCCGGAAGTCTGTCTCTGTATGATTTTGCGATGTTTAAGGATTCCGAAAAAATTCCCGCACCCACGCCGCAGTCCATTTTTGAACCGTCGGTGTAGATTGTTTGATCGAAATCCCTTGTGACTTCTCCATTTTGCCATTCCGATCTAGTAGGGATTTGAACGACGAAATGTTTTGTAAAAGACGTTCTGGGAATGATGTAGTCTGTTGAAGGCGGAACTAGTTTTCTAGGTAGAGAGTCTAGAATACTACTGTGGCCGTAGGGTTTTGCAGTCCAGCAGCCAGACTCTCTGAGTCTGATCGCGCTGTGTGCTGAAACGTTTGTCTTCACTTCGGTATTGCCGGAAGTCTACGTTTGCGCCGGAAGTCCACATTGGTCTACACTTCCGTGTCGCATTCACCAGCTTACTCCCCAAGTCAAGCGTGCGTAAAGAAGTTTTACTTCAATAATTTCTCGTTTTTCCCAAATTGAATTTTTGTAATAATGTTGAAATGAAAATGTATAATATTATATGTACAATGAATTTGTTTACTTTTGCTGTAAAAATCAAAACAAAGAATTACAGTCAAAATCGCTTATAACGACATCGGTTATAACGACGTATCGGTTACAACGACCGATTTTACCCTATTTTTTAAATTTAATATCGGTTATAACGACTAAAATCGACGCAGCTGTTGGCGCAACTGATTTTTTTTTCTAGAACAGTAAACTGATTCTCTGTAGATGCGATGTATCTAAGTTCGTAGAATCTGGGATATGTTACAGTTACCGTTTGTAGACGTTATTTTTTGCAAATTTTTCAGTGTGACAAGAGGTTGTAGAAGTTTAATTTAATTTTGTGAGGCGAAAAGTTGTATCTTCTTATCGGAAAATAAGTCAAAAAAGAAAAATCTGTACTAAGCAATTAGATATTACCAATGAAAATGAAAGAAAAATTAGGGGGGGAAAAAGAAAGTATATATGTACATAGCGACCTATCGCTTATAACGACCAAATTCGTCAGTCCCTTGAAAGTCGTTATAACCGATTGTGACTGTATTAGAAATTAGAAAAAAAGGTGTGAGCCACGCTGCACCCACGGTATAGTTGATGTATAAACATGTAGGCACAGTTGCGCGTTAGCTACCTAATTTGTCATCTTGCAGGTTTTGTAACTAAGCTCGTTAGGTTGCCAAAGTTAGTTGCGGATGACAACTAAAAGTTGGTTAGTTTTTAGCTGTAGCTTTTTAGTTGCCTAGGTAATAACTAATAACTAAATCAAAATTTTTTATTTTGCTATAATGGTGATAATTTATTGGGATTTATTATGCATATTGCGTTTTAAATAAAAATTGATTGAATGTCCCTTTTATTTTACATCAGGTTATTTTACAAAGAGGTCCTTGGAGCTACAATAATTAAACCCGAAAAAGGATATTTTCCAAAAATGTCTTTAGAAACGTTACAGTATATATGAGTTCAATGTTATTTGAATTAGGGGTGCTAGGAACAAGAAACATTTTGGTAAATTATCCTTTTTTCTACTTTTAAGGACCTTTTTGTTGTTGCAAGGACCTCTTAGGTTAGGTTAGGTTAGGTTAAAGTGGCTGTCAACAGAAGGCCGACACACTTAGACCAGGATTAGGTCCATTGTGATGTCACACGGATCGAGGGGTTTCCATACTACTAGTTAAACCATTTAGAGCTTCTTATGAAGCGCGATAGGCTTTTAACGTCAACGTTAGCCAAGTCGTTAAGATTGTTAAGCAAGAAATCTCCTAGATAAAGATTTCTATTATGGGAGAGAGCTGGACATGTGCAGAGAAGGTGAAGTATAGTCTCCTCCTCCTCCTCCTCGTCCAAGCAACTTCTACAGAAATCGTTAGAATAAACGTCAAGCCTCGATGCGTGCTTGCCTATCAGACAGTGCTCTGTAATGGCACCTATAGTGGAGCTAATATGCAGTCGGTTTAGTGAGATCAGACTCTTAGAGCGTCGCAGGTCCAGCTTTGGCCAGATGTGCTTAGTCGCTAGACATGTATTACTACCTGTCCACCTAAGGTTTGTTCTCTCGATTGCAGATAGCTTGAATAAAAGTTTGCAGGTAGCGATTGGGATACCCAGAGAACCCTTTTCAGGTAAGAGGGGGAGTTTGGTTCCCTTTTTGGCGAGTTCATCAGCCGTGCAGTTTCCTGGAATATCTCTATGCCCCCGCCCCGGCACCCAACAGAGGTGAATGTTAAACTGCTCCGCCATCTCCATAAGAGATGAACGGCAGTCGAGGGCTGCAATGGAGTTTGAAGATACTGAATCCACGGACTTGATCGCGGCCTGACTGTCCGAGAAGATACGGATATCCTTTGTGGATATCACATTTCTCTTCAGCCACGTCAGGGCTTCTTTTATCGCCATAATCTCCGCCTGGAATACGCTGCAGTGATTAGGAAGACGGAAAGAGAGACTCAGATTTAGCCTTTCGGAGAAAACCCCGCCACCAACCCCGTCACTAGTTTTTTATCCATCGGTGTAGAAGTGGATCGCTTTAACTTCCTCAAATTCAGCGTCCTCCCAGAATGATCTGGAAGGAATAGTGACTTGAAAGTTTTTTCCAAACTGTAATTGGGGTATGGTGTAATCTATGTTTCCTGGTAGAGACTCAAATGAGTCCAGAATGGTGGTGTGGCCAATGTTATTGTTAACCCACTGCGAGGTAGCCTTAAGGCGGACAGCAGAACAGGCTGCTGTTTGCCTACTAAAAATGTGGAGTGGTAACAGATGTAGCAGGATATCTAGTGCTGCAGAGGGGGTGGTACGGAGTGCTCCACTTATGCACAAACCTGCTGTGCGTTGGACTTTGCCAAGCTTAGCACAGTTTATAGCTTTACTTAGGGCAGTCCACCAGACAGCAACCCCATATGTGAGAATCGGTCTTACGACCGATACATATAGCCAATGCGTTATGCGGGGTTGTAGACCCCACTTGTTGCCAATGGCTTTTTTGGAAGAGAAAAGTGCCACTGTGGCTTTTTTACCCTTTCTTGTATGTTGGGTTTCCAGCTTAACTTCCTATCGAAGATAAGACCCAAGAACTTAGCTTCGTCAGAGAATACTAATCTTATACCATTAATAGAGGGTGGGTCGATGTGCGGAATCTTGTGTTTCTTGGAGAAGAGGATTAATTCTGTTTTGTGAGGGTTGATACCCAAGCCACAGCGATTAGCCCATTTTTTTAGCTTGTTAAGAGCGTTTTGCATGAGTTCTTTTATAGTATTGAGGTACTTCCCGGAGACGGCTATAGCAATGTCATCCGCATATGCAATCACCCTGCAGCCCACCCCTTCCAGGTATATCAGTAGCTCATTCACCACCAAATTCCAGAGAAGGCGGGAAAGGACCCCGCCTTGCGGCGTGCCTCTACTGACAGACCTCCTGGCGGATGAAACGCCCAGTTTTGAGTTGATTATCCGACTTGTGAGCAGTAGATTAATCAATTCACCAAGCGAACCCTCCACATTCAGTGCTGCCAGTACATCCGTGATTGCAGATGTACCCAAGTTGTTAAAGGCGCCTTCAATATCCAGAAAAGCAACCATAGTGTACTCCTTGTGATGAAGGGAGTATTCAATAGTGCGTACCAGAGAGTGAAGGGCAGTTTCAACTGACTTACCCTTACAGTATGCATGTTGAGACGCAGATAGAAGCTGCGTATTTATGTTGGTACGAAGATGGATATCAATCAGTCGCTCCAACGTTTTGAGGAGGAATGATGATAAACTAATAGGTCTCAGGTCTTTTGGGCTGACATGGGAGTATTTCCCGGCTTTTGGTATAAAGACCACTTTCACTTCTCTCCAAGCCTGAGGAATATATGCCATTTTTAAGCAGCTGTTCAGAATCATCTCCAATACTGGTGTGATGATATCCGAAGACATTTGTAATTCGGCAGGTATTATGCCGTCTGGTCCTGCAGACTTGAAGGGCTTGAAGCTATTTAGTGCCCAAAGCAGCTTGTCCCTTGTAATCAGACCTTGAGAATGAGTCACCTGTGCCAGTGATCTATTCAGATCAGTGTACCCGGTAATGTTGGAGCTACCTGGGAAGTGGGTATCAAGTAGCAGATTGAGCGATTCCTCGCTAGATATCGTCCAGGATCCATCAGCTTTCTTTAGACAGCTGGGCATGGTTGGATTTGAAGCTATGATTTTTCTTAGCCTTGATGCCTCAGAGACTTCTTCTATTTTGCCACAGAAGAGTCTCCAGGATGATCTTTTGGCTTTCCTTAGCTCTTTTTTGTATAATTTGAGAGCTTCCTTATAGGAGTCCCAATCAGTAAGTGATCTCGAGCTTTTAGCGCGATTGAAGAGTTTCCTGCAATTATTTCTGAGTGGTCCCAGTTCCTGGTTCCACCATTGTGGCTTTCTCTTCCCCATAGGTCGTATGAGGGGACAGGAAGCGGACATCGCTTTATTGAGAGCCGAGGTGAGCTCGTTGACCTTGCCGTCAAGCTCGGAAAAGTTACAGGGTGGACTTAAAAGTTCAGAGGTAACTAGTCCGCGAAGAGTTTCTCTGTATTTGGGCCAATTGGTTTTCCGAGGATTGCGGAAAATAGGTTGGCAGGGAGGATCAACATTGAAGTTGAATTGAAGATAACGGTGATCAGAGAAGGAGTGTTCAGCCGAGACCTTCCAACCCGTTATCATGTCGTTGATGGTATCGGAGACAAGAGTAATGTCAAGGACTTCTTGTCGATTTTTGGTAATGAAAGTGGGTTCATTACCTATGTTACATACAATGAGGTTGGTGCTTAAGATATAATCAAAAAGTGACTCACCCCTGTTGTTGATATCCGAGCTGCCCCATACGGTGTGATGTGCGTTAGCATCACAGCCGATTATGAGTTCAGCCTTCTGCCTCCTTGCTTCTTCGATCAGTCTCTCCAGGTTATCACCAGGGAGAGGTCCCACGTGGTCGTGGGCGAGATATGCCGATGCCAACCAGAGTGATCTGCCTGCAGTCTCCAGTTTCGCAGCAGTTATATCCCGATCGCTGAAATTAGGGAGTAAGTAAGCAATAAGGTTTCTTTTCACTAGTATGCACGATCTTAGTTTACCTTTGTCGGTCACATACAGTGAGTAATATCCAGGAGTCTTGAGTCCTTGAACCAGGTTGTGTACAATCTATGGTTCTTGGATCAAGACGACATCTTCCCCGCCTTTAGAAAGGCGAAGAACAGAGCGGCCGAAGCCTTGATAGAGTGTTGGAGGTTAATCTGGATTAACTGCAGCATTGTCGCTACAATCCTGAGGCACCTCCACCACGGTGTTATTTAGGCCTTCCAATTCCGAAGACGAACTGAGAAGTTCATCTTCACTCAGAAGAACCCTGTCAAGGAAATCGTCAGTTTCCATATCCGATTGGATATCGCTTACGGAGAGTGACGATTTTGCAGTTGCCGCATGATCGGCGGATTCATCGTCCTCCAGCGAAGGGAACGAGGTAGATGGCTCATCATTCGAGAGTTCAGGGTGAGGAGAAGGAGGAGGAAGTTTTCCCGCCTCGAGTTCGTCCTTCTTGTACACCCTCATTTTGACCTCGATCCAGCCAAATCGTATGAGGCCATCTGTTTTTGCCAGGGGAGCCAGGGTTTCCTGATTGATGATGACTACCGCACATCTGTGGGAGCCCTTTTGCTCCTCCAGTTTCGCCACCTTCCAGTTATGGGTCGGTAGAGAGGGGTTGCTTGATCTTAGAATGTCTAAGACGCCCTCTGGAGTGGATGGATTTGGGGGATCCATATGCGCGATCTTGGCCGGCAGGGGATGTCCTCCTTCGCAACGACATCGAGCCTTGCGCCGGGCCACACCTCTCCAAGCCTACTAATCGCAAGCTTGTAGAGGTCAGCCGATCTTTGGTCACTACATGCGACCAGCTTGATGTGGCCTTGATGCCACCCGCCTTCATGGATTAGCGGCGGTGGTGCCGGGTTTTCTCTCATGAATGAGGAGTAATTTCCCGAGAGCGCAGATATTACATCATCCCATCTTTCGTGGGAGATTGTGCCGTCTATGTGACTACGGTCTATAACCGCGACCACAATTTAATCCTTAAGGACCTCGATAAAAGGCCTGTGAGATACGGTAGTGGGAGGGTTGCCGGTGTTGTGCACCCTCTGTCTCTTGGGAACCGAAATGGTCCCTTCCACTGATCTCTGGCGTTTTGTCGACAAATCCCCGCTGGTTTTACTGAGGATTTGTTGGGCCCATGCCAGTTTCGCGATTTGGTCCGGGGTCCTGTCCTTCACCGCGATGTTGCCACACATACGCTGGATCCGGATGGAAATACGACGATTTTTGTAGTTCGTCGAGGACGGATTGCGATGACGCGATCCGGCGCTGTTGGTGTGGGTAGGACCATAATGCACAGTCCCACCCCCGCCAGAATTGGGTTTAGTTGTGGGTTTAGCGCCACTGCTATTGCCGACACCAGAAGGACCATGAGAAGGCACAGTCCCTCATTCAGTCAGCCTTGCAGACGCGGTGGTAGTTGAAGGGCCAGCAGAGGGGGGGACCATGATGCACAGTCCTCTCTCTGTTGGGAAGGGGTTTTTTTTGCTCGCAACCGCTAGTGGAGGGACCATGTGTGTCCACAGTCCCAATCCTAGCTGGTGCCACAAGAGCTTTGCCGGTAGACAGTTTGGTCGCCGTACTACCGTCCGGTTTTAAAGGGAAACCGGCCGTAAAATTGTTCTGTTTTGTTTTTGTTTGTTTTGTTTTGTTTGGATTCATATTTAAGTCCCACGAGTAGCGGAGAAAAGAGGTCCATCTGCACAGAGATCCGCATTGTGCAGATAAGGCTAGTTAATCCGGAGGGCGCCAGGTATCCGGATACTCCGTGCGCGACTGAGCTATTTGATGACTGGGCCCTCAGCCAGGTTGACTCTCGGCACGGGTCGTATGACACCTTACGTCCAGCCCAGGTGGTAAAGGAGGGGAAAGGGGAAGGACGTATTGTCCTGTAAAGGCCGCATAGTGGTACACGTGCTTAACTGCGCTTTGAGAAAGAAAAGAGGAGAGGGGGACGTAGAGTCCGGGTCAATACTTGGTTGACGCTCGTCAGCAGCCCGTCTGTCATGGGTGGCCCTTAGACAGCATAGCCCGTTGAAGCTGCGCCATAAGCCTTCGCACCGGCACCATCGAATGCAATGATGGTACACACGTCAAGGTGACTGACCCCCGCGAAAGGACCTCTTAGTCAAATAACATTGAACACAGATATACCGTGTGGATTCTAATGGCATTTTGGAAAAATATCCTTTCTTGGACTTTTAAGGACCTTTTTTGTTGTTGCAAGGACCTCTTAATCAAATAATATTGAACACAGATATACAGTGTGGATTCTAACGGCATTTTGGAAAAATATCCTTTCTTCGACTTTTAAGGGCCTTTTTTGTTGTTGCAAGGACCTCTTAGTCAAATAACATTGAACACAGATATACCGTGTGGATTCAACGGCATTTTGGAAAAATATCCTTTCTTCGACTTTTAAGGACCTTTTTTGTTGTTGCAAGGACCTCTTAGTCAAATAACATTGAACACAGATATACCGTGTGGATTCTAACGGCATTTTGGAAAAATATCCTTTCTTCGACTTTTAAGGACCTTTTTTGTTGTTGCAAGGACCTCTTAGTCAAATAACATTGAACACAGATATACTGTGTGGATTCAACGGCATTTTGGAAAAATATCCTTTCTTCGACTTTTAAGGACCTTTTTTGTTGTTGCAAGGACCTCTTAGTCAAATAACATTGAACACAGATATACCGTGTGGATTCAACGGCATTTTGGAAAAATATCAATTCTTCGACTTTTAAGGACCTTTTTTGTTGTTGCAAGGACCTTTCAATTATTCAAAACAAATCTACTTCCACACAACTTCCCGGTGTTTCGTAAGGCCATAATAATCTCTAAAATTGAACATAATTAAAACTGGAAAATGTATAACGAAATAACAAATCTACTTCGGACATTTTTTCACAAAGTCCCATCACTGATTAGTAATACAAAGTCCCATCACTGAAGTCTATGTTTGTCTACACTTCCGTTACAAAGTAAGGTCTACACTGCGCCAGAAGTCTACATTGGTCTACACTTCCGTCTCGCCGGAAGTCTACATTGGTCTACACTTCCGTCTCGCCGGAAGTCTACATTGGTCTACACTTCCGTGTCGCATTCACCAGTTTACCCCCAAGTCAAGCGTGCGTAAAGAAGTTTTACTTCAAAAATGAAAAAAGAGAGCACGTATAATGTTGCAATTTAATTTATAGATTTTAGTTAGTTAAGTTAATGACGTTAAGTTTAGTGAATTTATATTCAATTTACATTTTGTTTACAATTGCTTAGAAAAATAATTATGTTTGTTTAGTTAATCCAGAGTGCGTATTTAAATATAATTTTTAAAAGGACTTTACGACATGTTGATACAATTAAATACTCGTATAAGAATGTTATATACTGCAAATACTACTGACCAGACAACATGGGAAATAACTTTATTACAACTAAAGGTGACATTCTTAAATCGGCCATCGGTTAACGAAGTACAAATCGATATTTTTCCTCTTACCTTCAACTGATGTACAACAAACTTCAAACTATACAACCTCAATTATTCAAAACAAATTTACTTCCACACAAATTTACTTCCCGGTGTTTCGTAAGGACATAATAACCCTAAAATTGAACATAATTAAAACTGGAAAATGTATAACGAAATAAATAAAATAAAAAAAACATAGGGACGGGCTACAGTCCGCTTGGGCGAACTGTTGGATACCCTATTCTTATTCCTATCCCTCATAAGTGGGCGTGACAAAAGTCTAAGTATGGTTGAATTGTTAAGAAAGCTCTACATATTTTGTTATATAACATTTAAAGGATTTTATAAAAAAACGCTCCCTAGCTCAAACTTGGATGTTTCAATAAAATTGTTTTATTTAATTGTGGGCGTGTCAGTAGGCGGATTTAAAAAAAATTAACACATGAGAATAAAGGGCCCCTAGAGAGTATATAATATTATAAATTTCAGCTCCATAGCTCAAACATTGAATTTTCAAAAAAAAAATAAAAATTAATTGTGGGCGTGTCAGTGGGCGGATTTTGAGAATATTTACACATGAGCATAAAGGGCCCATATTATAAATTTCAGCTCCCTAGCTCAAACTTTGGATTTTCAAAAATTAATATACCCTTAAAAAAAGGTATAAAAAAAATTATTTTATTTATTTGTGGGCGTGTCAGTGGGCGGATTTTGAAAATTTTATATCCCGAGCAGTTTTAGGAGTCATAGATCATATATAAAAAATTTCAGCTTTCTAGCTCAAAATTCGATTTTTTCCAAAATTTTGTTTTTTTGAGTTTGTGGGCCTGTGGGCGGATTTCAAAAATTCGTAAACTTGATTATTTCGGGACCTTAGAGAGTATATGGTTAAAATGTCAGCTCTCTGCGTCCAGTTTAATGGCCTAATTTTTGCCGAGAGACGGACGGACGGACGGACATGGCTAGATCGACATTACTATCGATGCTGATCATAAATATAGTAACTTTTAGGGGACTACGAGCAATATTAAGGTATGTTACAAACTATGCGTCAAAATTAATATACCCTTAGAATAGGGTATAAAAACAACGACACGCCGTTGTTCTCAAACGGTCACCCATCTACGTACTAACCGCGCCCAACGTCGTTTAATTGCGGTGATCTGGCGATTAACTCACGTGGTATAAAAATCTGACGGTGACGCGAAAATCTGACGATGACGGTGACGCTCGATATTTCCAACTAGCCCCTACCGAGAAAAAAGATATTTACACATCAACGAGAGCAAAGATGTTTACACATCAAAAATGTCTGAAAAGCGGCAATATTTTCTCTTAAGCAATGCCAATTTAAGAAATTTTCACGGAAATGGTGAAAAGCCTTTCGTCTCTCTACAATAGTCTGCAGTTGAAAAAATTTTGGCAAACGAAATATCTATGAATCTAAGTCCATTTTTAATGGTAGATTTAAGATGTGGTATACAACTAGTAAATAGGAAGGAAGGTTATTTAAGGCAATATTCTGCCAGTCCTTGAACTTGAATGGATCATATATGCTAACTAACTGCAATCTATTTAGGGGTGATCTCACGCTGAATGTTTGCGAGGTTAATAGCTGCAATCAAATTAAATCTATCTGTTTTTATGAACAGCCAAGCAGAAATAAAAGCAATTGAAATAGAGCGTCTTAGAATAAACTTTATCACCCAACACAAATGCGGTTCATTATGTCAAATGCTTGCTATCCAATATCCATCTCCAAACATAATGTTGTTTCGGTATAAAAAATGCTTTGATACATCCACGTCAACATGATTTCATTGCTTATAGTCAATTCTCTGATTATTCGAATAGCTCATGTGACCCAGCAATGATTTATTGGATAAATTAAAGAGGGTTGACCAGTAGAGCAAATGCAGTCGACATACAAGTTAAACGTTCCAACTGCTCGTGGATAAGTAGAGACGCTTTTCATCTTAAATCGCATCGTTATTCGACTGAAAATCCATTTAATTGATAGCTAATTCAAATATTTCCATGAATAATTCTTTGACAAAAATTAAAATGTGCTTCCATTCAGCTCAGCATCATGGCAACAGTCTTCAGTCTAAGCCCGTCATGTTAACATCTAAAAAAATAACAAAAGAAGAAAGCCTGATAACTCGGCGAGAGTTTAAATTTGCGCTGTAGAATGTCCAGCAAAAGGTGGCAAACAAAATTAAATTACATCTTCAGCTTTCTGCTTCAGTGCAACATTAAACTCATAAAGGTAGGCAGCTAGGATAATAAGGACTGTGAATCGCTCCCACCATCACAACTGCCACTACTACAGCTAACAGCAGTGCCACTACCATTATCACCACAAGCCAACCAGCAATTCCAATTGTGGGCAAAGTGCGGTGCTGAGTAGTAAAAGGCATGGCCACTCCAAATTCAAGGGGACATCACATTCAGAGGTGGCACTTAAATGTGAACTGAATACGAAACTAAATGAAAATCGATTTTACCTAGGGACATACAAAACACTACAGCGGGGCGCGTGGTGGTTAATGAAAAATGCGCAATGAGAGAATACTTGGTCTGTGATCTGCACATGTATGGTATATGGGGGGGTGGGGGCCATGATTTTACTCCAACATGATGGTGATTCAAGTTGAGTATCCCTCCACGAAGGGAGGTTTCGAGTGTTGAATAAAACACTATTTTTTATGTCGTGTGCTGCGGCACTCTGTTGTTCTCCTTGGCGTGTGAAAAGTAATGTTTTGCTCACAAGGTGAGTATGTATTTTGTTTTTAGAACTTACTCGCTTGGGAAGGTTTCAAGTCACCAGTGTCAAGCAATTTGTTAGGCGGTTGGAAATAGGGTAGCTGTTCGAAAACTGCAGAAACTTAGGTAGGTAGGTAGGTACCTTGGAATTGTACATGTGTTTTGCTGATATAGTGTTGGAGTGACATAAAATCTCGCGTTCCCAAATAGGTTTTTTTTCTCAAATCATCCTAACGCTGTAATTCAAACACCCACTATAGAGAAACACAAAACTTCTGCGGTCACATTGCAGCAGGTATTGGAGCGCTTCTTGGCTTATAGCGAAATTGATCATAAAATACGATGCAGATGTATTTTTAATCCCTAAAGACATTTCTAGAGGCATAAAATTAGATACTTGCTGGTGTCAAGAGTTGTAAAACGTAACAATTAAGGTCTGACTAACCATTACAAAAATGTTGTCACTAGTTAAAAGTATTTTACTGCAACGGAACGTTATAAAAGTTCAAATAGGTATTCCGGGTACAGTTAGGAAATACATGAATCACGTGCAAGAGGTTAGGATTTGTTTGAGTTTTAAACGATAAAAATGTACATCATGCCTCATGTACGGCGCGTCGCATAGTGTGTAATTTCGCAAATCTAGCGGGAATTAATTGAAAATTTAATGTCGCCCGTTTGAAAATGTTTTGATATAACACGGCGGCTAGAACTCCAGCCAACAATATTCTAACAAAACAGATAGTATGAAACCGTTATTTTGAGTTGGGCAACATTACAAACAGCAAAAATTTCAGAGCAAAATAATAATGCAGGCCAGTTGCATATTAATAGTCAAATTGATGGCCCGTGATTCAAGTAATAAGTGACGCTAACGGAATACATATATTATTTCTTCGTTTTTATATTATCTACTGATTCTCAAAAGATAAGGTAAAAATTTGTGGTCACATAAAAAATTAAAGAAGTGGTCGTTTTGTTTAAAGGCTTTTGTCTTGTTCGTTTTTTTACATCTTTAAACTTTGTGAAGCGTTTTAAAATTGTACCCGCATGTACCCGTCGTGAAATGTTGTTTAGTAGGTACCTCCTCCTGTGTTTTGTCTATCAGAATCCATTAAATTGTTCTGCCTCTGAGTGCCCATCCCATACAATTTTTATTTTTCGTTAGGAACTTAATAATATGAAACATCAGGCAAGGTCAATTGCAAATAGGGGTGCACTGAACAGATTTCTACTTTCTTCGGATCCATATCTAACGAGCCGTAGTACTGCAATCCACAGAAAAAGAAATCCACTTCATCAGAAAAGTATCGCCATATTGAAAGCTCCCGAAGCTACCGAAGCTCAATGTAGCAGCAGCTCGGAAGATGAGAGCGACTAATTTTTAGTAAAAAAAATAAATAATTAAATAAATAATAATAAGTAAATAAGAAAAAAATACATTTTTTTTCGTTGCATACAAATTCTTTGGGATGTTTTAAGGTATGTACTAGGTTGGAGGAAGTAAGGTAAATGATCTACAGATTTCTTGGTCAACGGATGGGGTGGGGTAGGTATATGCCTTATATCACTGAACCCAATATGCATATAAATACTTTTACAACTTCCTGAAACTTAATACATACATTACTCCATTAAACAAGTAAACAACAATAAGAATATATTCAAACGCAACAGGAATAAAGTCCCGCTAGATGTGTGAAATTACACACTCTGCGTCGGTTTGGTCGCCAATTTTAACATCTTAAAGCTGTCCCGCAAGTGTGCATGCGAACCCGTGGGTTGACACTACTGGAAATCACCGGTGTCGTAGAATTACGATTAAATAAGAAATAATATTATCATGTATGTGTCGAATTCGTTTAAGCTCAAGCACTATGGTAATATTTACGCTACTAGAAAACGAACTACCCCGCCAGGCACTACTTATCATAGTACTTATCCTGGGACAGTAAGAAATGCTCCGGTTAGAGCCGTTCGATCATGGAGGATAGAAAAGTAGTGCTTAAGCTTAGGCGAAACCTAAGAGTCGCGACTTGGAACTTTGGAGGTGTAAGTGGTCATAGCAACGAGCTTGAAGAGTTGATGGTTAGATGTTGATGGTGCTGACATCTTGTGGGTTCAAGAAACGAAAAGTGGAAACACAAGAAATCGGGCGCGTTTTTTGGACGTTAGGACACAAGCTTTCAAGATGTTCTACAACGGGACGGGACGGGGTAGGAATGGAATTGGTTTCATCCTTGCGGGAGAGCTAGTTTTCAGCTTCTTACTCTTAACCATTTCAAAGCCAAGTGATCGTTCGATGTCTCCCAAACTGGTGATACAAGGTCGAATGCGAGCAGAGAGAAAAACACTACGAAGACTATGACGACTGTCATAGAGGACTGGTATACGGCACCAGGAACTCTCCGGATGAACATATCCTAAGCAAGTCATACGGCCGAATCGTTCTAAACATCATCTTCATTAAACAAAGCCGGCACCTGGTCACTTACAGCTGTGGCGGAAATGAAACCCCGACTGATTACCATTTGGCAACACGTTTCATGAAGCCCTGGTGTAAATATTGCAAAGTGATCCCAGCAGAGGTAATCGGTCGGCAACACCTCCCCTTTATGGAGGCAGGGACGAACTAAAATAAGCGAACAAAAGTGTCTGCGAAAGTTAAATGGTACTATCAGGATAGAGAGAAATGCGAAGCATTTTTTGCCAATGTGAAAAATTATCTCCATTAAATCATCAATGAAATTGAGAATGAAGGGTGCAGAGCAAAAGGCATGTGGATTTCCCTACAACGACTTTGCTTGGATAGAGACAAATCACTTCTAGGGACTTCAAAAGAACACTACCAAAATGGCAAAGAAACATGGTGGTGTACAGGTGAAGCTAACCTTGATAGGTAGCAAGAAAGTGGCATTAAAAGCTTAAAAAGGTTCGCCTCGAATTCGAATACTGGCTTTGCAAGAGACTCGCGACAAGAAAGTGCTCTCAAATTCAAACAAAGTGTGCGGATGGCTTTTATCGGGAGTTTGAAAGAAATGTCTTCTTCTTTTCACGAACTCTGTCAAACCAGCTTGAACAAGGGCACAACTGAGAAATGCTCAAGAAATCCGTTTGCCATATTCCGTCAACTATGATCAAGGGCTGCTTCTTGTGTATGACGAATAAATATAACGCATGTGGAAAGACTATTGAGAAGGACTTCTAAAGGACAAATTTCCTCGGATATAGCCGTTCCTACAATGAATAATTACCCGCCATTTATGTGGAAGAAGTTAGGAAGGCGGTCAAAGACATCAAAAATTCAAAAGCTGTTGGGCTCGTCGAGATAGGGGAGGTTGTCAATAGCCAGAAATAATTGAAAATCAAGTTTGCCAACGCATCCCTTAGTTTCATGGGCAGAGTGAAGTTGGTTTCAGTATACACTGGCGATCACAAGGATGAGTCCATACATTTTGCAATTGATTTTCAGTCTTCATACCTGTCGGTAATTTTTTACCAGTCCGGTAAATAGGGCGGCCATGGCAAAAGTTCCAAGTCTTCTGATTGAATCCAACTCCTAACACAACACCCTTGTGGATAGGGGCATTGTCTTGTTGGAATATCCAAGACAGGGGTCCGAAAATGTTTTCCACTTATGGAAATGATCATTCCAGCAAACATTTGTAGTTGTTTCCGTTTATTGTTGTGGACAAAAACTCCAACTCGATTGTCCCACGCTCGCGTAGCCTGGGTCTTGGGATCTGTTGATGGGGATACCCTAAATACAACATGTTATAAAGAAAGTTATTGGTTCCTTAATACTTTTCTTAGCGTCCTCGTATAGGGATGGGCTAAGAATAGCACTACAGCGCACCCCGATGAACAGCGCTTATCGTAAAAGGCGAGTAAGGGGTGAAATCACATCTAGGCTATTTAAGCATGGAGGTGAGAATGGCGACACATATTTAACATCTTATAGCTGTCCCGCAAGTGTGCATGAAAATCCGTGGGTTGCCACGACTGGAGATCATCGGTGTCGTCAAAGAAAGATCAAATAAGAAATAATTAGTAGCATGTACGTATCGAACTCGTCTAAACACTATGCTTTTTTTTACGCCGGGAGAAGGTAATCTTCAAAAGATGAAACTAAGCCATACTCAGTAACAGTTTGGGATTTTGAGCCACTAACCCCTTCTCCATTCTTCCCGATTTCCCTGTGGTCTTGGCATTTCATCGCGGGCGGGGAGGAGCCAGACCTTAATTATTGCACCTAGTCGATAGACCAATCAGCTATTTGTCTTTCATACCTTATATGTTATATATATTTTGTATTATTAATCACAACTTCCTGTCGGGTTGGTTACCCACCAGGCGCGTCCCCAGGTGGTGGATAGGGGGACCTCGGTACGATACGTTCGTGATCCGAGGTTTTAGAGTCATAGCGGCGTTTTATACACCGTCAAAGCTCTATCGCGAACCAAACCAAAAAACAAGTATGCAGGAACAACTTAATGATTCAAATACTCCAGGTGGTACTCGCATGGGCGAAAATCCACCCGTGGTCTTTTCGACCACGGTCGGGGCACGGATTCTGGAGGCCCCAACCGACATACATATACCCCCCGCCTGTACAGGCGTTGACCTTCGAGTTGCGAAAAGGTTTGCTTCCGAAGATTCCTGCAGCTCTATCTCCGACACGTTCGGTAGACTGGGCTGGAAACATGAAGAAAGTGGCGGAGAGGTTCAACCTGATACGCTTAATCTTCAGACCAATAGACAGACAGCCGATAGGTGTGATGCTGCCGACGAGGCCTGCGAAACCGAACAGGTGAAACGGGCCACAGAGGCGGCGTCCACTGGTCAGCGTCCATCTAAGAGCCAGCGAAAGAGGAAAAGGAGAAAGGCGGCTATCGTGCGGCGCAAAGAAACTGCACCGCCAGTTGAAGGCGCAAGCGCTGAGAACTGCCCTTCCCCGGCGGCGACGGCAAAGAGATGCAGGTCGGCAGAGGTTACCCCAACCGAAACCAGCCAGCTGACAGAAACCAACGCTGCCTCCCCTTCCAATAGCTCGAACAGGAAAAAACGGAGGAAGAAGACCTCAAGCACTCCTGTCGGTGGAACTGCGCGCGCACCTTCTGCGTGCCCTTCCACTAGAACACTTCCAGCTGATGTATTTCCAATGATTGGATTTACTCAGATTAACCTTCAACACTCCAAGGCTGCTACTGCACTCATCAGTAAGAAGCTTTCTGTGTTGAATACAAAAGCCCACATAACATCCATACAGGAGCCATGGGTGTGGAAAAATCGCATCTGTGGCCTTGGAGGTGTTCGTGGCACTACGATACTCTGTGACGAGCGGTCCGAGAGACCACGGGCTTGTCTTGCTGTGTCGAACCTTTTCTCAGCGACTAAGCTTGGACAATTTTGTGGCCAAGATTTGGTTGCTGCAGCCATTAGCTACGAAACGAATGGAAGTTGGAAGACCTTCATCGTGGCGTCAGCTTATCTCCCCTATGATTCGGTAGTGCCTCCACCACCGAGGGCAATTGCTGAACTCATTGACTATTGCGACACCAGGAAGATGGGCCTAGTTATATGCTGTGATGCCAATGCTCAAAACACTGTTTGGGGCAGCAGCAAATGCAACATGCGAGGAAACCATCTCCTGGATTTCATTCTATCATCTGATCTTACTATCAACAATGTTGGCTCGCAACCAACTTTTGTGACGTCAAGAAGACAGGAAGTGATCGACCTAACTTTATCAAATAGATACTTTAAGGCGGTTACTAACTGGAGGGTCTCTTCGGAGGTGTCCCTCTCAGACCATAGATATATCGAATTCCAAATCGGATGCGAAGCCATCACTTTGCAGGAGAGGAGGAATCCGAGAAAAACCAACTGGATACGCTTCAGGGAGGAAATGGGGAAAACTCTCAAAACTCCAACCAAACTCAGGACGAGACAAAAGGTAGAGGAAGCTGTTCAAGACCTGAATAGTGCCATTACTAGCTGTTTTGAACTGACGTGCCCAGTAAGCAAACCCCCTGGCAGAACACCGGTTCCCTGGTGGAGCTCGGAACTGCAAAGAATTCGTAGAGAAGCTAGAAAGCTTCTAAATAGGTCACTCAAGACTGATTTGGAGACAGACTGGAATCTCTACCGATCGAAGCAGAAGGAATATAAGAGGCTAATTCGGGTATCGAAATGTGCTTCTTATAAGAATTTCTGCGAAAAGATTGAAAAGCTGGGTGAAACTAGTAGGTTGGTTAAAGTTCTGAAAAAGGGCAAACCAGCCAAACTGGACTCACTTAGAAAACTTGATGGCACCTTCACTGAGACGAAAGCGGAAACTCTTAGTTATCTGCTGGAGTCTCACTTTCCAGGTAACCAGATTACAATTGGTTCACAACCAGCCCCGATTACCGAGACTATGAGTGAGCCAAGACAAACAACTCGGCGTAGCTGGTATATTGCGAAGGCCGTGGTGACGGACGAGGCCATTAAATACGCATTTGAGTCTTTTGACGGCTTCAAGTCGCCTGGTACGGACGGAATATACCCAGCCATGCTGCAACAATGTACAAACCAGCTGCTACCGACTATGAAGAAAATCTTCACCGCTGTCCTAGCACTGGCATACATTCCAACACCCTGGCGTACAGTTAGAGTGGCATTCATACCAAAAATTGGCAGAAGTGACTACTCGCTCGCCAAGAGCTTCAGACCAATCAGTCTGACTTCTTTCTTGCTGAAAAGCTTGGAAAGGCTGGTCGAGCTTCACGTGCGCAAAGGTGCTTTGCGATTGCACCCACTATCTCCGATGCAACATGCCTATCAACGCGGAAAATCCTGCGAGACTGCGCTCCAAAATCTAGTTGGTAGAATTGAAGGCGCGCTTGACAGAAAAGAATACGCGATGGGCATTTTCATCGATATTGAGGGTGCTTTTGACAATGCGACTTTTGATAGCATGTGCAGCTCCGCCAGACAACACGGAGTAGACGAACCATTGGTGTTGTGGATTAAAGCAATGCTAATGAATAGAACGTTGGTTGCGGATGCGGATTGTGGCCGCTATGTTATGGCGGGGGTAAACAGAGGCTGCCCGCAAGGCGGCGTCATGTCTCCACTGCTGTGGTGTATGCTGGTCGACTCTCTGTTGAACGCACTCAACAGTTCTAATATTTACGCTCAGGCGTACGCGGATGATGTTGCCGTGCTTTCTGTTGGATCATGCTTAGCGACTGTATGCGCCAAGGCGCAGGCGGCCCTTGACGTGATCGACGAATGGTGCACTAGGAATGGGCTCTCGGTCAATCCTCTTAAAACTGAGGTTGTTCTCTTTACGAGAAGGAGGAAGCTGGTCGGGTTGACTCAGCCAGTGCTAAAAGGCGTCACAATCCAACTCTCCAATGAAGCAAAGTATCTGGGAGTCATCCTGGATAGCAAACTTCTTTGGTCCAAACATGTTGAGCTGAAGACTGCCAAGGCGCTATCTATTTTCTGGAAGTGCAAAGGCATTTTCGGCAAAACATGGGGCTTATCACCGAAAAGAGTCCTATGGATTTATACGGCTATGATAAGACCATTTATAGCATACGCATCGGTTGTTTGGTGGAATAAGCTTTCACGTAAATACGTCACTGCTGCTTTTGCCAAACTCCAAAGGCAGGTATGTCTCGGCTGCACGGGGGCCTTCACCAGCACGCCTGGCTCCGGCCTAGATGCACTATTGAACTTCCGCCCCTTGATGTTTACATCATGGGATGTACAATCAAGGCTATCTCACGTCTTACAAGAGGTGGCTTTTGGTATAACTCGCACTGGAGTTTTGATGAACTTGCGCAACGGTTGTCCTTCGACTCCTGTCTTATGGATATGCCGTCTGATGCGATGACACCGGAACTTCGGCTAAAGCGCAAATACGAGGTCGACTTTCCTCGCGTCCAGGACTGGCTCTGGCCGGACTCTGAACCTGGAAGGGAATGCAGTCGAATCTTTACGGATGGCTCCAAAACCGATCAAGGATCTGGTGCTGGTGTCTTCGTGGAGAGCGATAGCGTTAGACTTTTCTTTCCGTTAGGCAAACATGCGTCAGTCTTCCAAACAGAAACTTATGCTATCCTAATGGCCATGGACTATGTTACGAGGAACAGGTGGAGGGGGCGAAGTATCTGCGTCTGTAGCGACAGTCAGGCTGCGCTTAAGGCCTTACTCAAACCCTTAACTACCTCCAAAATAGTACGTGAATGCAAGATATCTCTGAATTCGGTCGGAAGGCTGAATTCACTTAAACTTGTCTGGGTCCCGGGTCATAACGGGATCACGGGAAACGAGATCTCCGATGAACTTGCTAGACAAGGCTCAGAGGGGGACCTCTCAGGACCTGAACCAGCGATCTGTCTGCCTGCGTCCTCGGTCAGGGCTTCCATTGACGGTTGGGTTTCCTATGAACACAATCGCCGTTGGCATGACTCTCCAGGGTGCAGACAGACTAAGCAAATGCTCCCCGACGTCTGTGGGAAATTCGCGGCATTCTTGTTGTCTCTCAACAGAAAAGACTGCAGACAGACTACTGGCGTTCTAACGGGACACTACGCTTTTGCCAAACACCTTAAGGTGCTAGGCCTAAGCGACACCACCAACTGCGAAGCCTGTGGAGAAAGCGACGACACTGCGGAACATTTCCTCTGTGATTGTCCTGCTTTTGCTCGTATCAGGTGGCAGGTATTTGGTGCGGATATGGTGAGTGCTGTAAACCTAAGCTCCTTATCATTGAAGCGCCTTCTCGTTTTTCTTAGAAAAACGAGTAAATTCCCACAGTAAAATGTGGTGTGTCTGCCTGGCAGTACAATGGACCAGTATTGAGTCTGAGTGCTCCAGTGCAGAAAGTTTCACACATCCCGCAAAAAAAAAAAAAAAATCACAACTTGGTTTCTCGAAATAAAAACATTTTGCAGTTACCTTCCCATTAGAAGTTCCTGCTTACTCCGCAGTTTAGACCCGGTTACCCATAGCGCTAAGTCTAAAGGCTTGGTTCTTTGTAGACGGCGCAGTAAATTGTTCTCATCTAAAACTTAGAGGACTGTAATTTTTACTTCACTTTCTAGTCGACTTTTATGCTTTCTCGCGTATTTTTTGATTTCGTCTTCGATTGTTTTATTGCCGAGATCTCTGTGCATATCGCTATTTCTGGTATACCAAGGCGCGTTAACAATACCTCCTAGCACTTTGTTTTCCAAAGTTTGTAAAATATTAATGTTACTTAATTTGGTACAACCTCAGAGTTGTATACCATATGCCCACACTGGTTTTAGCACTTGCTTATATAAAAGCAGTTTGTTCTCTAAATTGAGCTCGGAATATTTTCCGAGTAACCAATACATTTCTCTATATTTATTATCTAGTTCCTTGCATTTTTTCTTTACATCTGCTTTCCATTTCAGCTTTGCATCAAGTGTCACTCCAAGATACTTAGCCTCGTTTCCAAATGGAATTTGAACCGAGTTTGAATAGACCGGTAAATTATTTATTTTCTTGTAAAATTTACATGAACAGGTCTCGTTGAGTGCGATTCGCCAAACCTTAGTCCATTCATTTACTCTATCCAGGGCTCCTTGCTGTTTTTCCGTAGTCTCTTCGACCGTTTTACCTCCTGCCAGGATAGCAGTATCGTCAACAAATGTAGCAAACTCAGTGCCTTCTACGTATGGTATATCACGAGTGTATAATAAGTATAACACTGGACCAAGGACACTTCCTTGCCGCACACCAGCCATTATTTCCGTAAAATCTGAATATTCGTTTCCACATTTGACGCGGAATAATCTACCAGTTAGATAATTCCCCAAAATATTATTTAGATGCTCCGGCAGAACTTGTCGTAATTTAAACTTAAAGCCTTCATGCCAGACCTTGTCGAAGGCTTGAGAGACGTCAAGGAATACGCTTGAACAAATCCTTTTTCTTCAAGAGATCTTTCGATTACATGTGTTATTCTATGCACTTGCTCAACTGCAGAATGTTCGCTTCTGAAACTGAATTGATGATCCAGAATAAGATGCATTTCTTCTATTACCGGCTGTATTCGCCTAATCAATATGGATATAATTGGAAGAAGCTAAATTGGTCTATAAGACGTTTTTTTATTCGGCGGTTTTCCGGGCTTAAGAACCATTATGACTTCGGCGACTTTCTATTGTCTGGGGACATATTCTAGTCTTAGCGCGGCGTTTAAAATAAACAGAAGCTTAATTAAAGCTTTTCTAGTTAGAGCTTTAAGAACCCGTGATTAGGTCGTATCCAGGAGCTTTCTAAGACTTAAGTTTCCTTATTTCTTCCTCTTGCTCATTAAACGGTTTAAAAGTTTCTTCCAGGTGGGTCGCAAAAACTTGAACTTTCTCTTTATCATGCCTGGACCATTCATCTTGATTTTTCCTAATTGGTGCGGCTTGAATTTGAGGTTTTTTAAAGCCTTCCAAAAACACTATGAAAATCTACGCGAGCAAAAATGCTCGGGTCAGAGCTATTCGGTTTCCGGGGGATAGCAAAGTAATGCTTAAGCTTAGGCGAAACCTAAGAGACGCGAGTTGGAATGTAACGTCAGGTCGTGAGTTGCGAAACGAGATACCCCAGCCGCATACCAAACACATGCCGGATAGAAAATTCCACAACACGTAATACAATAACCGAATATTTGCTAGCGCTGTTTTCCACCCTACCTTTCAAAACATCTTCCCATTATTGTCGGCATAAATGTACATAATATTGAAAATCATTTTTTTGGTGTCAGAGGTATAATCAAAAAAAAATTGCATCAAAATATCAGGAAAAATACCCTCACTACAAAAAAGTAACTGCCAGAAGTTTAAATTATCGCCCGACCCAGCTAGAAGCTCTGAAAATAAGCCAAAAATTCACTTTTAATTATAATATATTGATTTATTTTTTAAATATAAAGCAAACAAATTTGACACGCCATTGCATTGTTTCAAAATTGTGTGTTCCAAACAAATCAATTATGGTTTTAAGAATAATAATGTTATTTTAAAAAATTTAAATTAAAAGTTTTTACCACTTTTAATCCTAAAATAAAATTATTTCTCATCGGATTCGTCAGATGACTCGTTCAGAACGTCTGCTTCATTGTCGGATGAATCTTGTTAGTTGTTTAAAAATTCTTCAATTATGTCTGGCGCAGTAGTTCCGTCGAACCATTTTAGTTTCAGCCTATTATCTTCCATTGTCCAACCACAGTCCATTGGGGAAACCTCATCTGTTATATTATTTTTTAAGCCATTCTTTCATACACGACAGACATAATTGCAGCGATTTATTTGTTGTAAGAGAACCTACATACCGAAGGTAACAGTATTAAGATACCTACTAACTTGCTATGAAAATATTTTTAACGTTGAACTTACTTTTGATATTTTTGAAATTTTTTCCGACATAGGCTTACAGGCTTTGTAAAAGACTTCAAAACATGCTTCATTTACATTAACGGCTTTTGTTAAATTTTACAAACAAATTCCTCAATTTTTTCAATGTCCTTCTCGCATACAACAGTGAAATTTCCTAAATTGGAAAAAGTGCATTGCAGATCCGGTGATGTTTTCAGTATTGGAAACGGCTTGATTTTCCCTTTTTTAAAAAAGCTCGGGGTATAGTCGCAACCAGTGAAGCTGTGAAAGTCAGGTAAAGCAGCACAAAGTGAAGGTCCCAATCCGTGAAACATTTCATTAACGTCTATATACCTTAATCATATAGATATAGAGATTGAGTTACTAAGTATATCTGAATATTTTCTGTAATAACATATGTAGGTACCTTAATGTGTTTTAGAAATCGTTCCTACTTCTATCCAGACTTTAATGTTGTTTTTAAAGTGGGGCAGCAAATACAGTGCTATAATTAGTACCTCTCTGTCCGATGATTTCGTGACTACTGAAAAATCTCGCGGAAGAAATGACAAATGAAGCAACATTAGTGTATCAGCCTCCTCTTGAAAATTCTCCAATTCTTTGACGTTTTCTCGAAAAACTTTTTCATAAGGGTACTTCTCTGGAGAGAGGTAACGGGCTTAACGACCCCGCGGACCCTAGTCCCCCGCATGGGTACTTATCTGGAGAGAGGTAGCGGGCGTAGCGACCCACCCTAGTCACAAAAATCCAAAAGCGTCTGACCCATATTGGGCGGCTCCCTGGTCAGCGTCTGTTCTCCATGTCAGGAGCGGCTGTGCACAATAAAAAAAAACGTTTAAACTTTTCGCAAAAGTTAAAAATAAATATGCAATGAACAAAACAAAAGATATAATTACCCCAGGTGGTAGGCCAGTTACCCTGGCAAATCCACCCTCTACGGAGGTCGGTTCCATGGATTCTGGGGGGACCATTTATTGCTACGCAACGACCCATTTGGGAGAAGTAAAAGGATAGAGAGAACACCCCCATCTAAAGAAGAAGAACAAAATGAAACATTGAAGGCTAAATATTTAAAAGCCTGCGATGAAAGAGATGGGTTTAAGCAACTCAATGAGACACTGCTTAAGGAGATAAATAATCTGAAGCAAGAGTTGCAATTGTTGAAAGAAGAGGTCAACAACCAGAAAAAAGTGAATGTCCAACCTGCCGAGTTCTCAACAGACGAGGAAGAACTAAGAAAAGAGACAGAAGGACATCGTCACAAGGGGAATAAAAATAAAAACATAGGGGCGGGCTACAGTCCGCTTGGGCGAACTGTTGGATACCCTATTCTTATTCCTATATCTCATAAGTGGGCGTGACAAAAATTTAAAGGATTTTATCGAAAAAACTAAGCTTTTGTAAATAAAAACGCTCCCTAGCTCAAACTTTGGTTTTTCAATAAAATTGTTTTATTTAATTGTGGGCGTGTCAGTAGGCGGATTTAAAAAAAATTTAAGTATGAGCATAAAGGGCACCTAGAGAGTATATACTATAAATTTCAGCTCCCTAGCTCAAACTTTGGACTTTCAAAAATAAAAATAAAATAATTGTGGGCGTGTCAGTAGGCGGATTTTGAAAATATTTACACATGAGCATAAAGGGCCCCTAGAGAGTATATATTAAAAATTTCAGCTCCCTAGTTAAAATTTTGGTTTTTCAAAAAAAATATTTTATTTAATTGTGGGCGTGTCAGTGGGCGGATTTTGAAAATTTTATGTCCCAAACAGTTTTATGGGCCAAAGATCATATATAAAAAATTTCAGCTTTCTAGCTCAAAATTCAATTTTTCCCAAAATTTGTTTTATTTAATTGTGGGCGTGTCAGTGGGCGGATTTTGAAAATTTTATGTCCCAATCAGTTTTATGGGCCATAGATCATATATAAAAAATTTCAGCTCTCTAGCTCAAAATTCGATTTTTTCCAAAATTTTGTTTTTTTGAGTTTGTGGGCGTGTCTGTGGGCGGATTTCAAAAATTCGTAAACTTGATTATTTCGGGACCCTAGAGAGTATATGGTTAAAATTTCAGCTCTCTAGGTCCAGTTTAAAGGCCTAATTTTTGCCGACGGACGGACGGACGGACGGACGGACGGACGGACGGACGGACATGGCTAGATCGACATTACTATCGATGCTGATCATAAATATAGTAACTTTTAGGGGTCTACGGGCAATATTAAGGTATGTTACAAACTATGCGTCAAAATTAATATACCCCTAGAATAGGGTATAAAAACGCAAAATGAGTGCGTCCCCAAAAATCTCACCAACAGAGGAAAGCTGCACAGTCACTGTGTATGCTTCAAACAAAGAAAATAAAACACAAAATCCAACCAAGCCCCCACCAATTATCGCGCTACAAGTAAATAAGTACGAAAGCTTGGCCAAAGTATTGGAGGAAAATAAAATGAAAGCTAGTACAGCGCTAATAAACAAAAATGACATCCAAACCAATGTGGTTGAAGAAGGGGGATACAGAAGCCTCACTAAAATACTAAACCAAAAAAAGGTACAATGGTATTCTTATGAAAATAAGCAAACCAGACCAATGAAGGTGGTAGTGAACAGACTGCATTACTCATGCTCACCCGAAAGCATAAAAAAGAGAACTGACCAGGACTTTACGTCCGCTATCATCCTCATATATCCCCCCCCCCCACTCACCCACCCCTTCCTTCCTCAAACCTTCCTACTCTCCGGTAATCACCGGGGAGATGACCCCGTGTATTCGGTACAGGTAGAGGTACCCGTGCCGATGGATGCATGGTCAGTAAGTGGTTAAACCAACTGATCGCTAACGGCCCCTCCGATGCCCAGGCAAGGTCGCTTGTATAAGTGCCTTGTCCTGGTAAGACGGCTCTGCCAGGATGCCAGCCCTTCCGGTCTTACTCGTGGGAACAAGATCTAAAAAAAACATAGGGATGGGCTACAGTCCGCTTGGGCGAACTGTTGGATACCCTATTCTTATTCCTATCCCTCATAAGCGGGCGTGACAAAAGTCTAAGTATGGTTAAATTGTTAAGAACGCTCTACATATTTTGTTATATAACATTTAAAGGATTTTATCAAAAAAAACGCTCCCTAGCTCAAACTTGGGTGTTTCAATAAAATTGTTTTATTTAATTGTGGGCGTGTCAGTAGGCGGATTTAAAAAAAAAATAACACATGAGCATAAAGGGCCCCTAGAGAGTATATATTATAAATTTCAGCTCCCTAGCTCAAACTTTGGATTTTCAAAAAAATTGTTTTATTTATTTGTGGGCGTGTCAGTGGGCGGATTTTGAAAATATTTATAAATGAGCTTAAAGGGCCCCTAGAGAGTATATATTATAAATTTCAGCTCCCTAGCTCAAACTTTGGATTTTCAAAAAAATTGTTTTATTTATTTGTGGGGCACGCCCACAAGTGGGCGGATTTTGAAAATATTTATACATGAGCTTAAAGGGACCCTAGAGAGTATATATTAAAAATATATATTTCAGCTCCCTAGATCAAATTTTGGTTTTTCAATCAAATTGTTTTATTTTTTTGTGGGCGTGGCAGTGGGCGGATTTTGAAAATTTTATATCCCGAGCAGTTTTAGGAGTCATAGATCATATATAAAAAATTTCAGCTTCCTAGCTCAAAATTCGATTTTTTCCAAAATTTTGTTTTTTTGAGTTTGTGGGCGTGTCTGTGGGCGGATTTCAAAAATTCTTAAACTTGATTATTTCGGGACCCTAGAGAGTATATGGTTAAAATTTCAGCTCTCTAGGTCCAGTTTAAAGGCCTAATTTTTGCCGACGGACGGACGGACGGACGGACATGGCTAGATCGACATTACTATCGATTCTGATCATAAATATAGTAACTTTTAGGGGTCTACGGGCAATATTAAGGTATGTTACAAACTATGCGTCAAAATTAATATACCCCTAGAATAGGGTATAAAAATATGGATAGAAAAGAAGGAGAAGAAACAAAAAGACCAGCAGATGAGGGTGCCAGAGCCTGGCACCTTATCAGAGGACGAATTGCTGACCTGCAGTCAGGAGACAATCGTCCCTTCATCAAGCGCCGAGAGTGCTAAGGCTAGCACCTCGACCGCAAACCATACAACAACCAAACAGACCCAAAACAAAACCAAATCCGCAGGGAAAGCTAATGAGAGCAAGTACCAGATGGCCCTCCATATCTTAGGTAAGATAGCGAAAAATGAGGCTGCCGGAAAGGTCCACGAAAAGGATCAGGCGGATAAGATCAAATACCAGGTAATCGTTGACGAATACAACGAGAGTCTGAAAAACAAACGCCGGCAGGGAGCGAAGCGTGATAGGTCTCAAGAAGAGATCTCCCACCGCCGAGCCCCTAAAAAAACCAAGGTTGCCGAAGGTTCAGCAGCAATAGCCAAGCCAAGCACGTCGGCGGCGGGTGCGGCCCAGAAGCAACCCTTTACCGAAGTGGTTAGGGATCACCTTCAGGTCGCACTAGTGGATGACCTCTCGACAAACGGGAAATCCATAGCCAATGCGTTTGGAAGCATTGAGGCCAAGCTCTCCGAAATGGTGATAGACCACATCGTCAACAACCAAGGGTAACCTCTTCCCGACTTTGACTCCGCCGAGGTGGTGAGTGGATATCGGGTAATCAAGTGCGCCGACCAATTCTCCAAGGACTTCCTTAGTGGATGCGTTGCTAAGGTTAGCGACTCCTGGGATGGTTTGAAGCTCAAGCTTATCCCAGCTAAGGATATCCAGAGGAGACCTAGGGCCCGCATTTGGTTGCCCAATATGAAGATAGAAGGGGGAAGGCTTCTCCAATGTCTTAAACTCCACAACCCGGCGGTTCCAATGGATGACTGGTTAGTCATCAAGGCGGAGGAACCCTACAAAAACACGATGTCTTTCCTTCTACTAATAAACAACGAGTGCCTGGGTGCTCTCGAGAAAACAGACCGCAAACTTAGGTTTGGCATACGGCATGCCAAGCTCAAAGTCTTCCTTTCCTCGGGTCCTGAGGACGATGCGGACATCGTCGATACCGACAAGTTGTTGGAGGACCGGATGATCGCCGACGAAACCCCTTCAACCACATAATGCCGAAAGTCATACAGATTAACCTGAAGCACTCAAGGTGTGCCTCCGATAATCTAATGGTTTTTCCAAAGGAGAAGAACATTGACATCGGCATTATCCAGGAGCCATGGGTGAGAGACTCGTCCGTAAAGGCGCTTCAAGACACACAATACGACATGTTTTACAAACACCAGGCCACAGGTAAGCCTAACATGCATACTAGCTAAGAAACATCTAAAAGGTTTTTTATGTCCCAATCTTAGCTCATATGATTTAACAGTGGTTAAACTGGAGTGTGCGAACCAAGAAACATACCTGGCTTCAGCATACATGGCTCATGGGAGACCTGTACCGCCAGAGGAGGTGGAGCTGCTCATAGCCTCAACAACAAAGAAGGACAACCTAGTGATGGGCTGCGACGCCAACGCCGGGCATTCTATATGGGGCAGCTCAGAAGATAATGAAAGAGGTGAGTCACTTTTTGATTTTCTGTTAACCACCAACTTATCAGTCTGTAACAAGGGCACGACCCCAACTTTTGTCTTTCCGAGTACGGAAACATACAGGGGATGGGAAGAGGTACTAGATGTTACATTAAAAACAAACAGTAATAACTTTAAGGTCGACAACTGGAGAGTTTCCAGTCTGGAGTCACTCTCAGACCACAGATGGATCCTCTACGATATGAGTTTCGAGGTCGAGACCACAAAACCTTATAGAAACCCCAAAAGAGTTAATTGGACCAAGTTTGGCCAAGTCCTTCGGACAAAACTCAAAAATATACCTGAAACAAACACAGCTGCAATTCAAGAACTGGAGGTACAGGTAAAGACTTTTGAGAAGGCTATGGATGTAGCATACAAAGTCTCGTGCCCAGTTAAACGCAGTAAAAAAACGCTTCCCCCATGGTGGAACGAAGATCTCTCCAGTCTCAGACAGATGACTAGAGCGATTTTCAACATCTGCCACAAACACAATTTTTGGCGGCCTTATAAGGACTGTATAAGTCTTTATAAGAAAGCCATAAAGGCATCCAAAAAGGAGGCCTGGATGGACCACTGTCAGTCGATAGAAACCCTTAAGGACTCCGCTAGGCTAAGCAAAATTTTGTCCAAGGAACACTCCAACCCTTAATTTCTGTAAAGATCAGACGGAGGATGGCCAGAATCCCCAGCGGAGACCATGGAACTCCTTATAAACACTCACTTCCCCGGATGCAGTGATATTAGTACGCAATCCGAGAGGCCTCGGCAAGTACAACCTGCTCCCAACAACAACATCACTTCAATAATTTCCGAGGAAAAGATTTCCTGGGCTATTAACAGCTTCTCCCCGTATAAGTCTCCGGGGCCTGACGGCATTATGCCTGTCATGAAACAGAAAACGCAAAACCTATCAATATCTTGGTTAGCGTCGATCTTTCAAAGCTGTTTATTGCTAAACCACGTACCACACTCCTGGAGACGCGCCAGGGTGGTGTTTATACCGAAGGTGGGTAAGGTTAGGTTAGGTTAACGGGCTGATGGAACAGAGCAAATCTGCTACATCACACTTAGGTCCATGTGGTCCCATTGTGATACCCTTTGTTGGGAGTGTTGGCCTCGCTGTTCTGGCCTTGGTCCTTCCTCCTTGGTTTCCTTCTTACTCCAGTCTGTCCAGCCATTTGGATGTCCGTATAAACCTGTAAAGATTTGTTAGTGAGACATCAGAAAGTTCTTGAATGTCTTGGAAGAAGTATCTTCCAAGTGTTCTGTTCCTCAGGTGACACAGGCTTGGACAGTGACAGAGAAAGTGAGGTGTGTCCTCATGAGTTTCCTCATCACCGCAGCCCCTACAGATGTCGTCATCCTTGAGATTTAGTTTCATTGTGTGATTCCTTAGCAGGTTGTGGCCAGTAAGAGTACCAATCAACTTTGACAGCGATGCCCTGTCGTAACGTAAAAGTTTGTTGGTTCGGCCCTTATCATACTTTGGCCACAGCTTGCGTGATATGTCACAAGTGGTTAGTGACAACCACCTGTTGTTGGCTTTCATTCGTGTTTTGTATTCCACTCTTTCTCTGAGGTTACAGAGTGGTGGTTTAACCGACTGAAGCGCCTGTTCATGGTCCATCGCAGACCCCTTTCTTGCCAGTTCGTCAGCTCGCTCGTTGCCGGATATGTCCTTGTGTCCAGGGACCCAGCAGAGACTCGTTTTGTGCTTTGTGCCAAGAGTTTTGAGCTCCTCGCGGCAGCGGCGAACAAGTAAGGACTTTATTTCTGTGGCTGACACCGCTTTAATGGCCGCCTGACTATCAATAAAAATGGTAATATCACTGTGTGGTATCGCCATCATTGATATCATGCTTGCGACTTCAGTGATTGCTAAGACTTCTGCTTGGAATACACTACAGTGATCAGGTAATCTAATCGATCTGTTAATGTGTAGTTCCTCTGAGAATAGCCCAGCACCCGTTCCACAGTCCATCTTTGATCCGTCTGTAAAGATGGAAATCGATTTCCTTTTCATGGGTTCGTTTGCGTACCATTCCTCCTTGCTCGGAAATGAACAAGAGAATGGTTTTTCGAAATCTAAATAAGGAGACATGTAGTCAGATATGATGTTGTTTCCTACGTACATGTTCAGAATCAGTGCGTGTCCAAAATGACTCGGGTTCCAGCTGTTTGTTTGGCTGATCCTCAAGGCACTTTTTGCAGCCGATTCCTGCATGTATAGATCTAATGGTGGCAGATTGAGAATGGCTTCCAAGCCAGCGGTTGGGGTTGTTCTCATTGCACTGGTTGTCCCTATACATGCTAGTCTTTGTATTTTTGCCATCACCTTGAGATTGGTTGCCTTGTCTGTGGCTTGCCACCAGACTAAGCTGCCGTATGTGAGTATTGGTCGCACAATTGCCGTATACATCCACAGAATTATTTTTGGGTTTGGACCCCATTTTTTGCCGAAGATACGGTTGCATGCGTAAAAAGCGTTCGCCGCTTTCCTAACTCTGTCATCGACGTTTGGCTTCCAACTCAGCTTTTTATCGAGGATAATTCCTAGATATTTCGCACTCTCCATCACCTTCAAGGGTATTCCCTCAATTTCTGGTGGTTTGAATTCTGGTATTCTTCTTTTATTAGTGAACAACACCATTTCAGTCTTTTGTGGGTTGATCACAAGACCGCATTGTCTTGTCCACGCAGTGAGTGTCCTCAGGGAGTTTTCTAACAGTTCGCTCAGGGTTGAAAGGAATTTTCCTGTCGCAAGCAATTCTACGTCATCCGCGTATGCAATTGCTTTGACCCCTCTGTTTTCGAACTTTAGGAGTATTTCATTTACAACAAGGGTGATATGACTCCACCTTGTGGTGTGCCTCTGGACGCTACGACTCTTAGGTCATTATCGCCTAGTGTTGCATTGATGTACCTTCCATTGAGCAGGCTCATTATCACATTAGTGAGAGACTGATCGACGTTGGAGTTCTGCAATGCTCTTTCCACTGCTCGCGTTTCCACATTGTTGAATGCTCCTTCAATGTCTAAAAACGCTGCAAGTGTGTATTCTTTGTCCTTGAGAGACTTTTCTATAGTGCTGACGACGTCGTGTAGCGCAGTTTCCACTCCTTTGCCTTTAATGTAAGCGTGTTGGGCGGTGGAGATCGCGCTATAGTCGAGTCGACTGCGAATATAAATGTTCATTAGCTTTTCAAACGTTTTTAGGATGAAAGATGTCAGGCTTATCGGTCTGAAGTCCTTGGCATGGATGTGACTAGATTTTCCTGCCTTGGGGATAAATACTACCTTCACTTCCCGCCAGGCTTTAGGAATGTAGCCGCACTCCAGACTTCGTGTGAAAAGTCGTTTGAGAACCGGTATGATAACGGTCTTTGCCTTCTGGAGCATAATAGGAAAAATCCCATCTCTCCCAGGTGATTTGAAGGGAGATAGTGTATCAATTGCCCAGTTAAGCTTTTCTTCGGTTATTACTCCTTCTGGAACCACTGAAACAGTTGTAGGAGTAATTTCCGCCTCTAAGTTGTTACCTGGACTCGGGGCGCACCCTGGAAAGTGAGTCCGTAACAAGAGCTCTAGGGTTTCTGTGCAGGACTGTGTCCAGTTTCCGCAACTGTCCTTAATAAAACCTGGAACACAGGGTTGTTTGGACAGAATTTTCCTAAGCCTGGAAGATTCCGTTGTGCTCTCAATGTCACTACAGAATGTATGCCAAGCCGTGCGTTTAGCACTTACTATGGAGCTCTTGAATTTCCTATGACTGGCCTTATACAGGTCCCAGTCCGTTGGGAGATTGGAGGCTTTCGCCGCATTAAATAGAGCTCTAGTTTTTGTCCTAATTTTAGACAATTCCTTTGACCACCATGGTGGGTGCTTTGTGTTCTTTATTGTCCGTAAAGGACAGGCTATAACGTACGCATTTGTCAGAATTTTGTTTAAGTATTCTGTACCTGCGTCGATCTCATCTGGTGTGACCAGTGTTTGTCGTTGAAGTTTCCTACTATACTTTCCTACTTCTCTGAGGAATGTATCCCAGTTTGTCAATCTGGGATTCCTAAATTTCTTTATCGGGTCTGCTTTCTCGTCAGTTAGGAACTCTATAATCCTGTGGTCTGAAAAGGATGCTTCTGTAGAAACTTTCCATTCTCGCACATTCATAGTTTGTGAGGTGTGAAGGTGGGTAAACGCGGGCACGTGTCCGCAAAGGACTCAGACCTATCAGTCTGACCTCCTTTATACTCAAAACCCTGGAGCGCGTCCTAGACATCCATATGCGAAGTTCTCTGCCAGAAACATCGCTTTCCAAATCACAGCACGCCTATCTCAAGGGCAGACCCACGGAAACGGCTCTCCATGATGTAGTGCGAACTATCGAAAAATCCATACACTACAAAGAATACACCCTAGCCTCCTTCTTGGATATAGAGGGAGCCTTCAACAACGTACACACGGAAGCTATTCTTGAATCTTTGGTCGAACTGGGCATAGAGGAATCTATTAGGAAATGGATAGCTTCTATGCTCGAAACAAGAGTTATTCAAGCAACACTAGGCAACAGCCACTTAACCAATTTTGCCCAAAGAGGAACGCCACAGGGTGGCGTCATTTCTCCGCTACTATGGCAAAGGGTCAAAGCTGTCGCGTATGCGGATGACGTAGTGATACTAGTGTCAGGGAAGTTTCCCTCCGCGATAAGTGATATCATGGGGAATGCTCTAGACAAGGTAAGCACCTGGGCTACAAGTTGTGGCCTCGGCGTTAACCCGAGCAAAACCGAACTGATGCTGTTCACCACCAAAACCAAAATAAGCGACTTTATCCTACCCCGCCTAAACGGTCAAATACTTACACTATCCTCCAGCGCTAAGTATCTGGGTATCGCGCTCGATCCAAAACTTAATTGGAAACATAACATTGAACACAAAGTGAGGAAGGCGTGTATTGCCTTCTATGCCTGTAGCAGAACCTTTTGAAAGAAGTGGGGACTTCAACCAAAGATGACCTTGTGGATGTACACACCAGTAGTACGTCCAATCCTCACCTATGGATCACTTGTATGGTGGCCCGCGTTGAGTAAAGGTTACAACCTCACAAAACTGAAAAGATTGCAAAGAACAGCCAGTGTAGGCACCACGGGTGCACTGAGGTCGGCCCCAACGGACGCCCTCACTGTGCTCTTGCACCTTTTGCCTCTCGACATACACACAAAAGATACCGCACTATGCAGAGCGGCAAGACTCAAGGAATCGGGGTACTGGACTGCAAGGCCATACGGCCACAGCAGCATTCTGGACTCGCTACCAGAAGGTGTGGTCACGTTTCCAACCGACTACATCACAACCAAACTAAACTTCCAAAAAGGCTTCCAAGTAAGCTTCCTTTCCAGAGCTGGTTGGAAGGGGGACGAAGTAGTAAAAGACTTCGACACGGTCATATACACCGACGGTTCTAAGATGAACTGTGGTGTGGGGGCCGGTGTCTACTCGGAATCACTAAAAATATCAATATCCCTTCGCCTGCCGGATTTTGCCAGCGTTTTCCAGGCGGAACTACTGGCTGTCCGAGAGGCCTGCACGCAACTAGTGCGTGACACAGCGTACAAACAAAACATTGCTATCCTCATAGATAGCCAAGCCGCAATTAAAGCTATTGACTCGGCTACCATATCCTCCAAACTGGTGCAGGAGTGCCGCAACGAGCTTGCGCGACTGGGCGAACGTTTCAATGTTACACTACTCTGGGTTCCAGGGCATAGTAACATAGCAGGAAACGAGCGTGCAGATGAGCTGACCAGGCAGGGCTCAGCTCTGGACGGCTCACTCGCTGCAAGGGTTCACATTCCGCTAGGTGCGGTCAAGACACAAATACACTCATACTTCCTGCAGAAAGCCAATCTTCAATGGACAAGGTTAACTAACTGCATCATATCGAGGAAAATATGGCCTACTTATGACAAAAGAAGAACAGAGGATCTTCTAAACAGAACCCGCCCCGACGTCTCCAGAATTACGGCGACAATCACCGGGCACTGGCCAATTGGAGACCATGCGGCCAAACTAGGTATCCCATTTAACACCCACTGCCGAAGCTGCGGGAATGTAAATGAAAGAGAAACTCTCTTCCATTTCCTCTGCGAATGTCCGGCACTAGCAAGAGCCAGACTGCGGGCACTGAACCAACCATTTTTGACGACCTTAGCGCTATATCGGGCAAAGGGATACAGATCTTATCCGTTTTCTCAATTCCATAGGTTGGATATAGCCACACATCAAATCCTCTAAAACCGCTACAACATAGGTCACACGAGTCGTGGTAACAAAAAGGCACAACAAGTGCTAATTGGGTTCAAGCCAACCTACCTCAGATGCAAGTTGAGATTCATACCCTACGTAAATCGAAACAAGTGCCCCAATGCAAAAATTTCCAAAGATATGGGCATACACATAGATACTGCAACTCAAATCCAAGATGTGTTAAATGTGCAGGAAGTCACCACACTAAAGATTGTAAGAAGAAAGAGGATGAACATCCTAAATGTGCAAACTGCAATGAAAACCATCCTGCTAGCTACAGAGGTTGCTTAGTTGCAAAAGAAATCCAAATTGCAAGGGACAAAAAGCAAAAAAAAAACACAAAAAAACTCAACTAAGGAAGAGCAAACAGTTAAAAAGGACTTGCAAATGAGCCCACAGAAAGAAAAGCCTAAAGACCAAGCGATAATCAAAAAGGTCCTGAGACAAACGACGGCGGGTCCAAAAATGACATATGCTCAGGCAGCATCAATAAATACTCAAATACCAGCAGATAAAACGGTAAAACGCAAAGTAGAGCCAAACACTGGCATGGAAAACCTCATGAAACAAATCCTTAACAGGATTGGCTCCATGGAAAAATCGAATAAAACGATATTAGATAGAATATTGTTGTTAGAGAGTCAAAACAGCAACAAAAGAGCTGTTACCAAAAGACAGACATGATGAATAAAATAAAAATTGAGTGGAATGCTAATGGTATCGAGAGTCGCAAGGACGAGATGCAAGTTACTCTTGACATACACCAGATAGATATATTTTTCATTTCAGAGACGCACTTTAAATTGACTACTGACTTTAAACTACAAGGATATGACTTCTATCACTCCCCACATCCTTATAACTGTACAAAAGGTGGGGCCGCAGTGTTAATAAAGAATACAATAAAACACCATATAGAAGCAAAATTCCAATCATGTGCCATCCAAGGAATCTCCATATGTGTAGAAACGACCAGTGGACAAATATCTGTTGCAGCAGTATACTGCTCTCCTTTGCCAACCAACAAACAAGTATGCAGGAACAACTAAAAGATATAAATACTCCAGGTGGTACTCGCATGGGCGAAAATCCACCCGTGGTCTTTTCGACCACGGTCGGGGCACGGATTCTGGAGGCCCCAACCGACATACTTATACCCCCCGCCTGTACAGGCGTTGACCTTCGAGTTGCGAAAAGGTTTGCTTCCGAAGATTCCTGCAGCTCTATCTCCGATACGTTCGGTAGACTTGGCTGGAAAAATGGAGAAAGTGGCGGAGAGGTTCAACCTGATACGCTTAATCTTCAGACCAATAGACAGACAGCCGATAGGTGCGATGCTGCCGACGAGGCCTGTGAAACCGAACAGGTGAAACGGGCCACAGAGGCGGCGTCCACTGGTCAGCGTCCATCTAAGAGCCAACGAAAGTGGAAAAGGAGAAAGGCGGCTATCGTGCGGCGCAAAGAAACTGCACCGCCAGTTGAAGGCGCAAGCGCTGAGAATTGCCCTTCCCCGGCGGCGACGGCAAAGAGATGCAGGTCGGCAGAGGTTACCCCAACCGAAACCAGTCAGCTGACTGAAACCAACGCTGCCTCCCCTTCCAATAGCTCGAACAGGAAAAAACGGAGGAAGAAGGCCTCAAGCGCTCCTGTCGGTGGAACTGCGCGCGCACCTTCTGCGTGCCCTTCCACTAGAACACTTCCAGCTGATATATTTCCAATGATTGGATTTACTCAGATTAACCTTCAACACTCCAAGGCTGCTACTGCACTCATCAGTAAGAAGCTTTCTGTGTTGAATACAAAAGCCCACATAACATCCATACAGGAGCCATGGGTGTGGAAAAATCGCATCTGTAGCCTTGGAGGTGTCCGTGGCACCACGATACTCTGTGACGAGCGGAGACCAAGGGCTTGTCTTGCTGTGTCAAACCTTCTCTCAGTGACTAAGCTTGGATAATTTTGTGGGCCAAGATTTGGTTGCTGCACCCATTAGCTACGAAACGAATGGAGATGTTACGACCTTCGTCGTGGCGTCAGCTTATCTCCCCTATGATTCTGTAGTGCCTCGACCACCAAGGGCAATGGCTGAACTCATAGACTATTGCGACACCAGGAAGATGGGCCTAGTTATATGCTGCGATGCCAACGCTCAAAACACTGTTTGGGGCAGTAGCAAATGCAACATGCGAGGAAACCATCTCCTAGATTTCATTCTATCATCTGATCTTACTATCAACAATGTTGGCTCGCAACCAACTTTTGTGACGTCAAGAAGACAGGAGGTGATCGACCTGACTTTATCAAATAGATACTTTAAGGCGATTACCAACTGGAAGGTCTCTTCGGAGGCATCCCTCTCAGATCATATAGATATATCGAATTTCAAATCGAATGCGAAGCCATAACTTTGCAGGAGAGGAGGAATCCAAGAAAAACCAACTGGATACGCTTCAGGGAGGAAATGGGAAAAACTCTCAAAACTCCAACCAAACTCAGGACGAGACAAAAGTAGAGGATGCTGTTCAAAACCTGAATAGTGCCATTACTAGCTGTTTCGAACTGACGTGCCGAGTAAGTAAACGCCGGTTCCCTGGTGGAGCTCGGAACTGCAAAGAATCCGAAGGGAAATTAGAAAGCTTCTAAATAGGTCACTCAAGACTGATTTGGAGACAGACTGGAATCTCTACCGATCGAAGCAGAAGGAATATAAGAAGCTAATTCGGATATCGAAAAGTGCTTCTTATAGGAATTTCTGCGAAAAGATTGAAACACTGGGTGAAAGTAGTAGGTTGGTTAAAGTTCTGAAAAAGGACAAACCAGCCAAACTGGACTCACTTAAAAAACTTGATGGCACCTTCACTGAGACGAAAGCGGAAACTCTTAGTTATCTGCTGGAGTCTCACTTTCCGGGTAACCAGATTACAATTGGCTCACAACCAGCCCCGATTACCGAGACTATGAGTGAGCCAAGACAAACAACTCGGCGTAGCTGGTATATTGCGAAGGCTGTGGTGACGGATGAGGCCATTAAATACGCCTTTGCGTCTTTTGACTGCTTTAAGTCGCCTGGTACGGACGGAATATACCCAGCCATGCTGCAACAGTGTACAAACCAGTTGCTACCGACTATGAAGAAAATCTTCACCGCTGTCCTAGCACTGGCATACATTCCAACACCCTGGCGTACAGTTAGAGTGGCATTTATACCAAAAATTGGCAGAAGTGACTACTCGCTCGCCAAGAGCTTCAGACCAATCAGTCTGACTTCCTTCTTGCTGAAAAGCATGGAAAGGCTGGTCGAGCTTCACGTGCGCAAAACTGCTTTGCGATTGCACCCACTATCTCAGATGCAACATGCCTATCAACGCGGAAAATCCTGCGAGACTGCGCTCCAAAATCTAGTTGGTAGAATTGAGGGCGCGCTTGACAGAAAAGAATACGCGATGGGCATTTTCATCGATATTGAGGGTGCTTTTGACAATGCGACTTTTGATAGCATGTGCAGCTCCGCCAGACAACACGGCGTAGACGAACCATTGGTGTTGTGGATTAAAGCAATGCTTATGAATAGAACGTTGGTTGCGGATGCGGATTGTGGCCGCTATGTTTAATGCGGGGGTAAACAGAGGCTGCCCGCAAGGTGGCGTCCTGTCTCAACTGCTGTGGTGTATGCTGGTCGACTCTCTGTTGAACGCACTCAACAGTTCTAATATTTACGCTCAGGCGTACGCGGATGATGTTACCGTGCTTTCTGTTGGATCATGCCTAGCGACTGTTTGCGCCAAGGCGCAGGCGGCCCTTGACGTGATCGACGAATGGTGCAGTAGGAATGTGCTTTCGGTCAATTCTCTTAAAACTGAGGTTGTTCTCTTTACGAGAAGGAGGAAGCTGGTCGGGTTGACGCAGCCAGTGCTAAAAGGCGTCACAATCCAACTCTCCAATGAAGCAAAGTATCTGGGAGTCATCCTGGATAGCAAATTTCTTTGGTCCAAACATGTTGAGCTGAAGACTGCCAAGGCGCTGTCTGTTTTCTGGCAGTGCAGAGGCATTTTCGGCAAGACATGGGGCTTATCACCGAAAAGAGTCCTATGGATTTATACGGCTATGATAAGACCATTTATAGAATACTCATCGGTTGTTTGGTGGAATAAGCTTTCACGTAAATACGTCACTGCTGCTTTTGCCAAACTCCAAAGGCAGGTATGGCTCGGCTGCACGGGGGCCTTCACCAGCACGCCTGGCTCCGGCCTAGATGCACTATTGAACCTTCCGCCCCTTGATGTTTACATCATGGGCTGTACAATCAAGGCTATCTCACGTCTAAGAAGAGGTGGCTTTTGCTATATAACTCGCACTGGAGTTTTGATGAACTTGTGCAACGCTTGTCCTTCGACTCCTGTCTTATGGATATGCCGTCTGATGCGATGACACCAGAACTTCGGCTAAAGCGCAACTACGAGGTCGACTTTCCTCGCGTCCAGGACTGGCTCTGGCCGGACTCTGAACCTGGAAGGGAATGCAGTCGAATCTTCACGGATGGCTCCAAAACCGATCAAGGATCTGGTGCTGGTGTCTTCGTGGAGAGCGATAACGTTAGACTTTTCTTTCCGTTAGGCAAATGTGCTTCAGTCTTCCACACAGAGACTTATGCTATCCTAATGGCCATGTGCTATGTTACGAGGAACAGGTGGAGGGGGCGAAGTATCTGCGTCTGTAGCGACAGTCAGGCTGCGCTTAAGGCCTTACTCAAACCCTTAACTACCTCCAATATAGTACGTGAATGCAAGATATCTCTGAATTCGGTCGGAAGGCTGAATTCACTTAAACTTGTCTGGGTCCCGGCTCATAACGGGATCACGGGAAATGAGATCTCCGATGAACTTGCTAGACAAGGCTCAGAGGGGGACTTCTCAGGACCTGAACCAGCGATCTGTCTGCCTGCGTCCTCGGTCAGGGCTTCCGTTGACGGTTGGGTTTCCTATAACAACAATCGCAGTTAGCATGACTCTCCAGGGTGCAGACAGACTAAGCAAATGCTCCCCGACGTCTGTGGGAAATCCGCGGCATTCTTGTTGTCTCTCAACAGAAAAGACTGCAGACAGACTACTGGCGTTCTTACGGGACACTACGCTTTTGCCAAACACCTTAAGGTGCTAGGCCTAAGCGACACCACCAACTGCGAAGCCTGTGGAGAAAGCGACGACACTGCGGAACATTTCCTCTGTGATTGTCCTGCTTTTGCTCATATCAGGTGGCAGGTATTTGGTGCGGATATGGTGAGTGCTGTAAACCTAAGCTCCTTATCATTGAAGCGCCTTCTCGTTTTTCTTAGAAGTGTCTGAGTGCTCCAGTGCAGAAAGTCTCACACACCCCGACAAAAAAAAAAAAAAAATACTGCTCTCCTAGCTATAGACTAAAGAAAAATGATTTTAATAGTCTTTTCCGCATATAAAATAGATTAATCGCGGGATGGGATTTTAACGCCAAAAATAAGTATTGGGGATCTAGATTAACTAATACTTCAGGCAGAGAACTACGTATATGAAGCAATTAAAGAAGATGGCGCTAAATATCACTCAACGGGAAAACCTACCTATTGGCCAACAGATAGAAATAAAACCCCAGATCTTGTTGACTTCTTTCTATTCAAAAATATATCTTCAAATAAAATAAGCATAGAGGAAGGACCTGATCTTCAATCAGATCATTCCTCTATACTCTTAACACTTAGCGATAAATTAATAATAAAAGACCATACCCCAAAACTAGTAAATAGACTGACTGATTGGAACTGCCTCAGACAGAAGTTGGAAGAAAGTATCCAACTATCACCAGCTATTCAAACTGAAGATCAACTAGAAGAAGCAGTCCAAATATTGACGCTCAGAATATAAAAAGCTGCGTGGGCTGCCACTCCCAAAACAACAAAAAAGATCAAACAAAACTCTTATCCTCCCGAAATATGTGAAACTATTACAGAAAAGAGGAAAGCTAGAAAACACTGGCAACAGACAAGGGCGCCAAGCGACAAGACCACACTGAACAACTTAAATTATAAGCTCAGAAAATCTGTAAGAGAATTCAATAATGCGTATTTGAAAACTTACCTCACAAGTCTTACAAATGATGCTAGTACCGACTAGTCGCTCTGGAAGGCAACGAAGAAAATGAACAGGCCAATAGCTCACATTCCGCCAGTAAAAAAGAGAGAAGGTAACTGGGTGAAAAGCAACCAAGAGAAAGCAAACAATTTCGCTGAGTATCTTGAAGACGTATTCAAACCTTATGAAGATAAAGGTTATCAAGGACTCGAAATAAGATGCGAAGAAGATACACCTATTCGGCCGGTAACAGCTAAAGAACTTGCCAAAGAAATTAAAGAAAGCATAAATATAAAAAAGGCCCCAGGGTTTGATTTAATTACAGGAGAAATTTTGAAGCATTTTCCACGAAAATGTTTAAAAGAACTAGCGCAGATTATTAATGCTGCATTTAAATTAAGATATGTTCCAAGAATGTGGAAAGTCGCGGAGGTAATAATGATACCTACCTTAACCAGGCAAACCACCTAACGAAGTTACCTCATATCGCCCAATATCTATTCTACAAATGTTGTCCAAGTTATTCGAAAATGTGCTGGTAAAACATCTACAATAAATAATAGATGAAAAATCGCTAGTCCCAATTCACCAATTTGGATTTAGAAACAAGCACTCTACTATTGATCAGGTGCATCGAATCACAGATAGAATCGAAAAAGCATTTGAAGAGCAAAATGTGTGCTCTACAGTATTTCTTGATATAGCACAAGCTTTCGATAAAGTCTGGCACAAAGGACTGATACACAAATTACAAAAGCAACTGCCGAAGCAGTATGCGACCATTCTGGAGTCTTATATATCAGATAGATTCTTCAGAATTAAACAAGATGCAGAGTACTCAACGTTAAGAGAGATTAAAGCTGGTGTACCACAAGGCAGTGTGCTAGGTCCAGTTCTATACCTACTTTTCACTAGCGATCTGCCAGAAAGTGAAGAAACCACCATAGCTACTTTTGCAGATGACACTGCTGTCCTTGCTGTTGGAGCAATGTCGAAATAGCAACAAAAAAGCTTCAAACAGCAATAAACAATATTTCAGAATGGACTAAGAAATGGCAGATTGGATTAAATGACCTTAAGTCAGTCCATATTAATTTTACGTATAAAAACGTACCACACATTCCAGTCTACATTAACAAGAATGTAGTGAAATATTCAAACACAGCCAAATATCTAGGCATGACTCTAGACGCTAAACTGCGTTGGAAAGCGCACGTAAAGAAAAAAAAGATGAGTTGAACATGCGATACAGTAAAATGTATTAGCTTATTGGGAGATACTCATCCATGTCTAACTACAATAAGTTATTGCTATGCACGCAAGTTCTGAAACCAGTTTGGACCTACGGGCTCCAGTTGTGGGCATGCACATGCCAAACAAATTTACAAACAATTCAGGTTTTCCAAAATAAAGTACTAAGGAACATAGTTAGTGCACCTTGGTACATACGCAATGCCGATCTACATAAAGATCTAAATGTTGAAATGGTTGAAGATGAAGTTAAGAAAGTTGCTCAAAGGCATAGAAGTAGGCTTCTCAACCACGTAAGCACAGAAATAACAGAACTATTAAATAATGACAATGCAATCAGGAGATTGAGACGGGTAAATCCTCCTGATCTATAAGAGTTAGCTAGGGCTAAGAAATCAGGTATTGATTTCAAACAAGAAAAAAGTTTAGAAATCCGACAAAAGGCGGATTTATCTGTTAAATTCAACAAATATGTAGTTCAAAAACAAATTGCCGATTAGTTGTCGACTAGGTGCAATCTCATTCGGGATGGCGAATGTCAGTCCCCTGGGAGTTTTTTTTAGATGAGTTAAAGTCTCTCATTATTGCAGAAGCATCCCTCGCGTACTAGCTCTGCAATGTCTTTCGATGATTTTTTACTTCCAGCAAATTCCCAACACAAAAAAAAAATTTTTGAGTTCTATACACTAAGCATTTGGATTCAAAAGTAACAAAGTTTTTTGTTGCCGATAATATGATGGTACTCGTCTTCGCTCCATTCCTTAACCAAAAACTCAGTTAGTCTTTTTTTGAAAGAACTGCTCCTCAGACTTTTTATAAAATTAGCTGGTCGCCTTCCATTTTTGTTGAAAGCTGAATAAATTATGTGATCATTCCAATTACGAGTATGCCGTCTATCACGTTTAATATCTTTTATAGAGGGAGATATAATTCGATCAAACACAACATGAATCTCACTTGCATTTGCATTCAATCTGTAGATCTTTTTTAAAACATGCAAAGCAATGTCAACATAAGATATTGATACGTCTCCTAGAGTGTGTAGAAGAAAAAATCCGTCTACAACAACGGCATCCACTTGCATCGGACTTTTTGTAATTTTCTCAAGGTGTCTAAGAAAAATCGATTTCTTCGTTTTGATCATTGATCCATCTAAATGCCGAAAGGACAGGAGTTAATGGATACTTAAAAACTTCTTTTATATCAACCGGTAGTGCATTTTGTGAAGCTATGAAAAGTATCCTTCCAATCAAATTCCTTTCCATTTTAATTTCTCATTTTTCCATTTGCAGCGTTTTTTGAAACCTTGTACTCGGAAGCAAAATTTAGGATGTTTGTTTTTTAGTTGTGTTTTCAAGTCTTTTAGGATCGTTATGGCACTCTTTTATAAATTTATCTCTTATCTGGTGTTCCCGATTGCTTCAAATGCAACAAGAAATGCTCAGTGGATTTGGAAACAAATTTACCGGTACAAATATTGAAAAGTCCATCACTTTCTGGACGTGTATCTAAAAACGGGTTACTGAAATTTCTAATTTCTGTAGTTAATGTTTTAAGGTTTTCAGAAAATCTCCTTATTTCTCCGCTTTTTAAGTCACGCGTTACGTCGTCTTTCCAAACTAGACCTAACAATTTGTAGAGAGATGAAATGTTTGCAGTTCTATTGACATTGAAATTGATTTATCGGTTCTTTTACCACCAAATCCGCATTTTTTTATATGCTGTACCAGGTCTGGATGACTACCTTCCATATTGAATAAATTTTGAGCATACTTAATTGTCCAACGTGAATAGTTTTGGTGATTCAGAGCAAAGAAAAACGCAGCAATTTCATTCAAACAAAATACGTACAAGTTTAAATCGCCACATCTATAACTTCTTGAAAAGCCTCTCCTCAAGTTAATCATTTCGACATATTTCATCCAAAAAGCAGCTGTAGTACCATGGCAACCGTTTACAGTATTTTTTACGTAAGCGGAATATTTTGAAACAATTGATGTGAGATTCGCTGCATCCTTTTCATTAATTTCGAAAAAATGAATGTCATCTCTGAGGTCATCGCAAGAGATATTTTCGTCTTTAGCAAAAGCTTCAAAATGAAGGACTTGTATAGCCGCACTTAACAACTCATGTAAGCGTTTGCATCTGTTATAATGAGTTCCTACCAATGGGGTGTCAAATTTGTTTACTTTATATTAAAAAAAATCAATATATTATAATTAAAAAGTACATTTTTGGCTTATTTTCAGGGCGTCTAGCTGGGTCGGGCGACAATTTAAACGTCTGGGAGTTACTTTTTTTTGGTTATACCTCTGACACCAAAAAAAGATTTTTGGCCCCTTTTGGGTGGCGTCTGGCGGGGTGATGGCGTCATCTAAAACGTCTGGCACTTATATATTTGTAATAAGGGGATTTTTCCTGAATCTTGGATGTAATTTTTTTGCGGTTATACCTCCGACACCAAAAAGTGATTTTTCGCCCCTTTTGGCGTCTGGCAAGGCGAATGCGACACTTAAAATGTCTGGAACCCAAAAATTCTTAATCAGTGCATAGTTCTCTATACTTTGTGTATATATAAAAACGGTTATACCATTGACACAAAAATCCGAAAAATCAACGTTTTCAAACCCCTGCCCTCAACCCAGGCGAAAAAAAAACCTGCCAGACGGCTCTTAGACTGTATGGTATTGGTTGATTGATGGCCTTTGATAGGCAAGCAAGGAGCTGTTATGGGGGAAACCTACGTACAGATGATCATGGACATATAGAGGGAGTAAAGCCAAGAGATAGATGCCCCGTTGGCGTCAGAAGTTCGCAATCAGAGGCGGTGTAGTGTACACCAGCGTTTTAAGTCCCTTGATATTTATTACGGTCCTTGATTATCTGCTTGAAGGAAAAGTGACGGACCCTAAAGTGCATCTGTTATTCTTCGCTGACGATGGAGCCATCATAAGCAAGGATCAAACGTCCCTGCACGATCACTTCATGTATAGTTGAAAGTTTTGGAGGGGAATGGGTATCGTAGTAGTCAGAAGAAAACAGAATACTTGTACTGCCCGTTCTCTGATCCACTCTTACCTATTCCAGACAATTATATGAATGGAGGAATGATTCCCAAGTGCGAAAAGTTCCAATATCTGCGACCTGTGATGATATGATGACTTTTGACTTTTAAATTCATTTTTAATTGCTATTGAATATCAACTTATATACTAGACAAAAATGATTAAATCTATCTTAAAATTAACAGGATACTTATTTTAGATTATTGTTCCTTATGCGGGCGGCCTAAACTTAACTATATCTTATAATTATTGCCTTTCGGCCTAAAAACTATTCTACGAACTAATCTTACATATGTAGTCCTTGAGAAAATTTAATAAAACTAGGTATCATTATTGGGATTTTATATTTTTATATAAAACAAATTACAAACTACCTATTCTGTTTACTTAAACTGCTTAACGTTTTCTAACTATACTCGTAATTATGATTCTGCTCGTTGCCTTGCGCAACAAGTGGTCAAAATCCCAATTGCTTTCCGAAGTTGACTAAAGCCTTACATAATCAATCACCTCCCGGAAGCACCACCACAAATTGGCGAGCCCGGCCTCTCCCAGAAACGCCCTAGCTAACTTAGTCGAACTTATAAACTAAGAGGATGTTACCTAGAGTAATGCACCGTCTTGGGAGGGCATGTTGACCTCTCCCCACTCAACAAGCAACCAAAATTCGGCAAATTGCTTTCCGTATCGAGTGATGATATGATGAAACAAGCTGTGATGACGACATTAAGCATCGTAAGCGTAGGGTGGGTGAATTGGCGGGAAACCTCACAAACCCATCTTCTGTGTCGAAAAAAGTCCCCTTCGCTCGATGTGGCCGAGCCAATGTAGTCGACGTATTTTGGCTTTTTGGACTACATCCACATCTTGGTACAGCTCATAGAGTTCGCGGTTGTATCTTCTCCTCCATTCGCCCTCCTCGCACACAGGGCCACAAATCCGCCGAAGAATTTTTCTGTCGAAGGATTCCAGTATTAGCTCTCCCTTCCTGCTTATCGTCCAGTACTCAGCGCCATAAAGCAGAACTGGCAGGGTAAGGGTTTTGTAAAGCATACATTTCGTCCTCTGAGTTAGGAGTTTTGAACCCAGTTGTTTTGCCAAACCGAAGTAGCAGCGGTTTCCTAGGGTAATTCTTTGCTGGATCTCCACTAAGGTGTCATTCGTGGAGTTCATGTATACTCCGAGGTAGATGAACTCCTTAACTACCTCGAAATTGTTGCTATCAATAGTGACGTTTTGTACTAGGCCGTGGACAGATGTTTGTTTGTTGATATAATGTATTTAGTCTTGTCCGCATTTACTACAAGGCCAACAGATTTCACCTGTTCTTCAATCGGGGTGAAAGCTTCCATCACGGTGATGTCAATATCGTCCGCATAACCCAACAGCTGAACGGACCTGTTGAAGATAGTGCCTTCCGTGTTGACACCTGCCCTGAGCACTACCTGCTCCAGTACGAGATTGAAGAAATCGCATGATAGCGCATCCCCTTGTCGAAATCCGGTGCATGTTCAAAATAGTTCGGAGTAGCTATTTTCATATATATACATGCACCGCGTGTTTTCCAGAGTCATGCGACACATCTGAATCAGTTTTGCCGGGGTTCCGAATTCGGCCATTGCCATATAAAGCTCCTGACGATGTATACTATCATACGCTGCTTTGAAGTCGATGAATAGGTAGTGTGTCTTGACTTGAAATTCGTTGGTCTTTTCCAGGATTTGCCTCAGTGTGAAAATTTGGTCTATAGTTGATCTGCCTGGCCGGAAGCCACACTGGTACGTGCCGATAAGTGTGCTGCAAAACAGTTTAAGGCGTTGACACAGTACGTTGGATAGGATCTTATTTGCGACATTAAGCAGGAATATGCCTCGATAGTTCCTGCAAGACATAGGATTGCCTTTTTTGTAGATGGGGCATATGGAGCTCATAGTCCATTCATTGGGCATGTTTTCTTCCACTTATGCTTGGCTGATGATTTGCTGCATGCGCCCTACGAAAACATCACCACCGTATTTGAAGAGCTCCGCTGGTAAGCCATCAGAGCCTGCGGTTTTGCTGTTCTAAAACTTTTTTATAGTTAAGCCAACTTCGTCTCTTTAATCTTCATTCCAATCGCATTTCCTCTTCGTGCAATTCAAATGAAATTATGCAAGAGCGAAGATCGTCGACATTAGCGTGATCTTCAGGAATCCATCATAATTGGCCGGCTTGTTATGGATATACATGCGAAAGGAAGATCGGCCCCGAAATGCCAAAAGTTGTTCATCTATAGTCATATAGAGACCCGAAGTATAGTTTCTGCGACATGTCTGAAGACATTGAAAACATTTCCCACAAATTTCTTACTCGTGCAAATTTGTCAGTGATAATGGTTTGTCTCATTGATTTATCATCAAAACGTAAACACCTGACAAGAAATTTAAATCGAGCTATGTTCCTCTGTTGTCAGATGATTGTCTTTTAGAGCGGCTGTCAAAACAAAAACACCTATCAAAGCTCTTACTTCAGAACTATTCGTCAAAGTTATGTGCCACAAGAGTTTGCTCGGATCTTGCTTTTTCCCGCCAGAGGCATTTATCCACATTGATGCAGACGAGTGATAGTATCACTGTGTTTTTGACTGATTTGCGGCGATTTTGTTGCAACTGCCACTGCTAGGCTATTACGTCACCAATTCCGCGTCTTTGAGCACCAGGAGCCGACCAATCCCAGTGGAGTAGGGTCGTGATTTTAATACTGGACGCCACGCGATTATCCCAGCGCTCAAGGTAACTCCTCCGTTTGAACCGCGACAACCGAAGGGTCTGCGGTAAGGACACGTCTGCCTCCCAACCTGACTCAACTGAACCAAATTAAAACAAAACCAAGATTTATACCAAATAATTCACAATTTAATCATTAATATAAACGCTCCTCGGATTACCGTCACCAAAAATTCAACAGCAAAAAAAAAAATATAGAGTTACGCGGGTTGAACCTAAGCCCACCCAAGAGCGCTACAACCGGATATAACCCCCCTGTTCACACGCTTTAGCTTTCTTTTTTTTGACTTTTAAATTCATTTTTTAATTGTTACTGAATATCAACTTACGTACTAGACAAAAATGATTAAATCTAACTTAAAATTAACAGGATACTTATTCTTATTTATTGGTCCTTATGCGGACGCCCTAAACTTAACTATATCTTATAATTATTGCCTTTCGGCCTAAAAACTATTTACGAACTAATCTTACATATGTATTCGTCGAGAAAATCAATTAAAACTCGGTATCATTATTAAGATTTTATATTTTTTATATAAGACAGACTACAAACTACCTATTCTACTTACTTAAACTACCTAACATATTCTAACTATAATTAGGATTCTGAGCACTCGTTGCCTTGCGCAACAAGTGGTCAAAATCCCAATTGCTTTCCGAGCGCCTGGCAGTCGTCAACGTGCACACGCACTACCCTGAGCTAACTGAAGCCTTACAGCGTCAATCTTCTCCCGGAAGCACTACCATAATGTGCATTATTCAGCGCATTGTTAAACAGCGTGGTGAAAATACGAGGGCGGGTCAATAATTCCGTGACTTTTTGAATTTCTGACCCCTTTACTGAAACGGCAACACTGCTCCTGTCAACAGGCATCTGTCAGTTGACTCCTGTCAAAATTTAAACTTGCTGGGTCAGTTAGTTTGTGTTTGACAGCTATTTTTATCAGACTACTCACTAATTTTTGGAGAAAATGGAGAAAAGTGAATTTCGTGTGCTTAGTAAGCATTATTTCTTGCGAAAAAAAACCATTACCGAGACCAAGGCTAAGCTTGAAAAATACTATGGGGACTCTGCACCATCGATTTCAATGGTAAAAAAGTGGTTTACTGAATTTCGTTGTGGCCGTACAAGCACTGAAGATGCCGAACGTCCTGGACGCCCAGTTGAGGTCTCTACACCCGAAACAATCGAAAAAATTCACGATATGGTGTTGGCCGACCGAAGATTGAAAGTGCGAGAGATTGTGGAAGCCGTAGGGATCTCGCATGGCTCAGTGGTTTCAATTTTGAATGATCACTTGGGCATGAGAAAGCTTTCCGCAAGATGGGTGCCGCGTTTGCTCACAGTCGACCACAAACGCAATCGTGTAACAACTTCACAGGAAGGTTTGGCGTTGTTTAATCGCAATATGGAGGAGTTTTTGCGCCGTTTTGTAACCGTGGACGAAACATGGATCCATCACAACACACCAGAGATCAAACAACAGTCAAAACAGTGGGTTTCTAAGGGTGAATCGGCGCCAAAGAAGGCCAAGGTGGGTTTGTCAGCCAATAAAGTTATGGCGACTGTTTTTTGGGATGCACGCGGGATAATCCACATTGACTACCTTCAAAAGGGAAGAACAATCAATGGGGAATATTATGCCAACTTATTGGACCGATTCAATGACGATTTGAAAAAAAACCGACCTCATTTGGCCAAGAAAAAAGTTCTTTTCCACCAAGACAATGCAAGGGTGCACACATGTGCAGTTGCCATGGCAAAAAATCATGATTTGGGCTATGAATTGCTCCCTCATCTACCCTATTCTCCAGATTTGGCTCCGAGCGACTACTTCTTGTTCCCAAACCTGAAGAAATGGCTTGGTGGAAAAAGATTTGACTTCAATGATTAAGTCATCTCGCAAACAAAGGCCTATTTTGAGGACCTCGACAAATCATTTTTTTTGGAAGGGATAAAAAAATTGGAGAAGCGTTGGACAAAGTTTATAGAGCTCAAGGGAGACTACGTTGAAAAATAAAAAAAAAAATTTATCAAAAAATCTGTGTTTTATTCCAAAAGTCACGGACTTATTGACCCGCCCTCGTATCTACAGCCTCCAGAGGCAGGTGTCTCAATACGACGTTTGGGACACCATCTATCCCCGCCGACTTTTTATTCTTTAGTGACTCGAAGATGCACAGAAGATCATCCTTCGACACGAACAAGTGCGACGCATCTCGGCCATTGGAGACAACTGCATTAGCATGGTTTTCATCAGTGAACACGGTGAATCCGTTATTCTCAGATCGCCAATTCTCAAGTTCGGTGCGCAGATAGAAGTGGCTCACCAGAGCCCTATTCTCAATGTCGTGGTTACAGCGAACAGGATTGTTCACCGTATACACGGCCTCGAAACAAGCGCTCAGCAAATCCACTTTCTCCTGTGGGTCCTCGACCACGAAAAAATCGTCGTTTGAAGCGACACTTTCTGGACTTATTCCAGCAGTCAGTACTGTCTGTCTGTTCTCTGCTGTCTGGGAGATTCGAACACAAGGAATATCATTGTGATCTTTCCTCCTGAACAACTTATTTATCTGTGGGAACATATTCGGGCTACAGGTTTTAATAGCCCGAATTTTATTGCCCCAATACAGACTTACAGATTTTCTGTAATTTTCTTTTATCAGCTGTTTCAGGATTCGGATCTCTGAATTCAGCATCCTTACCTCCGGGTCGTTGCGATCAGTAAATTGCCTGTACAACCGTTTAAGCCTCGAGAGCAGTCTACTTTTCTCTCTGTATAGTGCGTCGATTGTAGGGTTTCTGTACTTTTCTGTCTGGTCGTCGTCGGAACGTCCTACCCGAGGAATAGTTCGTTCCATAGTTCGTTTGATGGCGTCATTCATTTGCAATAAATGCCGATCAATGTCATCATTTGTCATGTTACTGTTTGTCGGTGGGTCGATTCCACTCGAACGTATATCTCGCTTTAACAATCTGGAGAAGAGCGACCATTGCGCCCTCCGATAATCGAATGAACACACTGCTTCGTACTCCTCCAGCAGCGTTTGCTCGTTCGGGATCCGTATTGCGGCGGCGAGTCCGTCGTGGTCACTATCGTACTCAAACGCACGCAAACAGTTCGCGTGTATTGATCTATGTTTGTCAGTTGAAGTCTTGCGTCCTTTAAGGCCAAGTCCAGGAAAGCACCGCTTCTTGAGAAAGAAGGGATATCTGTCGCGTACAACTCGAGTTTGTACTCAATCATATTGAGGTCACACGTTTTAGCCAACACGGCTACGGTTCCCCTTTCTAAATGATTAGGTATAATTAAGAAAAATAAAGATAAGAATGGATGACATTAACAATATTAACCATAAATAAAGAAAATATCAAAAGGATATAAATGTATATAAAAGAATAAGGAATAATAATAAAAAAACAATATCTATATAAAAAAGGAGTAAGAAATTAAGTACTAATAACAAAAAGGAATATGAAAGAAAAATGTAAAAGATCCAAGCTTTAGGAATCCCCGAAGAAGACAGGAGATAAGAAAAATATAAAAAAACTACGTAGAACACGTTGACTCAGCCTGGGACTCGAACCCGTACACGACTCGTAGCACTCAACTGCGCGGTCCTCTAACCGATCGGGCCACGGACCGTCCTTAAGGTCGGCTCTCCAAACTAGCACAACTCCGGCTGACAATAGTGGTTCCCGCACCAAAAAGGGGGTAAGGAAAACCTCAGACCTTGGGATAGCTGGCACTATGGGTGAAAGACGAAGTTGACACTGTAACTATGGATTCCTACCAATGGATCTTAAAAGGATACAATTACCTTTAGTATCAGCAATAACAACCACGTATATCCGGTGGATATATTTTGTACGTATCGGGACTATCGTATACGGTGTCTTCAGTTTCACTTCACGAGCTAGTCTATGTACTTTATTTTCTAACGACACTTTCACCGGTATCTATGTACTGGGACCAAATTCTATTCTAGATATGAGGGGGCACTGCACTTTTCAGTCCCACTAATGTCGTTCGGCGATATACTATAATCCACCATTTATATTCATTTATATTCACAAAGGTTTTTGGCGAAAGAAAAATCTAAATTTTCGACGTTGAAACCAATACCTAGTTTCTTTCCCGTACACACAACCGCTTTACCACCGTCCCATTCTCGACGCCATTCAGTTGGTCCCAGACCACTGTTTCTTCCCCATTTCAGTTCCTGATGCGGTACGTTCTCGTCGACCTTGTTCCCTAGGTACGATGTGGTTACGGATCTTCCTGGCTTTATAACTTAAAAAAAGGAAGGCTCGGTCCCGGGCGGGAATCGAACCCTGGGCGCTCCCATGTGGAGCTAGCTCTCTCCTCTCACGCCAATTCCCCAATGTGGAAAAGACTGGCAAATTGGGAAGTTCGTTTTTGCACGAAGGATGTGAAAACTTCAACCGAGACGCCAATTCGTAACAAGGCATCCGAAAATGCAATTAAGATGTTAAAAATTAGGTGGGAAAGGAAACGAGCACCTACATCCCTGCTATGTGGGCTAAGTGGCTTAGACGAACCCCAGAGGCGGATCCACTTCGGTAAGCGCAGTGGCTCAGTGGTTAGTGCGTTGGACTTTTAATCGAGGGATCTCAGGTTCAATCCACCCCGGCCGGCGCCCAGTAACACCTAAAGTTTATTATCCCACTATCCCACCTCTTGCGAAAGTCTGACAAACATGTAAGTGTCTTATTGTATTGTTTTGAATGAACAACCATATTTCTTACAATTGCAACCCCGTGAAGTGGACGGCTGGAGGTACAGCGCTGTTTCACGGTTCGCCACAACTGATCATCAGACTCCTTTTTCCTATAGTACCTACTGGTCTGCGTTTTTTCCTTGTATCCCGAAAATCCATTTTACTTCCACTGGGATTCGAAGCTAGACCAGCGTCTTCTCATGCAAGCACTCATCCACTGTGCCATTGAAGCCACGAGTTTCAGTTCATCCAGTTTTTATTTTGATTTTCTTGGGCAGCCCAGCGCCTGTAACTATATTTTGTTATTCATTCAGGTTTTTCTTTCTATATTTTCTCTAATTATTCCACATTTTGACAAGCATAGTTATACTGAAATGCATTGATGAAAGACACATTGATATTGTGCTGTCAAGAAACTTGTAATTTAACTTGGTTTCGTATGTGGTATCTCCCAATTTTCCCGTTTGGTTTGTTTACAGGCGCTGTTTATACCCTATTCTAAGAGTATATTAATTTTGACGCATAGTTTGTAACATACCTTAATATTGCCCGTAGACCCCTAAAAGTTACCATATCATCAGCATCGATAGTAATGTCGATCTAGCCATGTCCGTCCGTCTGTTGTCAAAAATTAGGCCTTTAAACTATGCCTAGAGAGCTGAAATTTTAACCATATACTCTCTAGGGTCCCGAAATAGTCAAGTTTACGAATTTTTGAAATCCGCCCACAGACACGCCCACAAACTTAAAAAAAAACAAATTTTTCGAAAAAAAAACAATTTTGAGCTAGAAAGCTGAAATTTTTTATATAAGATTTATGACTCCTAAAACTGATCGGGAGATAAAATTTTCAAAATCCGCCCACTGACACGCCCACAATTAAATAAAACAATTTTTTTGAAAAAGCAAAATTTGAGCTAGGGAGCTGAAATTTACAATACATATATACTCTCTAGATGCCCTTTAAGCTCATGTGTAAATATTTTCAAAATTCGACTATATACTGACACGCCCACAATTAAAAAAAAACTTTTTTTTGAAAATCCAAAGTTTGAGCTAGGGAGCTGAAATTTTCTCTCATGTGTTAATTTTTTTTTAAATCCGCTTACTGACACGCCCACAATTAAATAAAATAATTTTATTGAAAAACCAAAGTTTGAGCTAGGTAGCGTTTTTTTTTACAAAAGCTTCGTTTGTTTTTTTTGATAAAATCCTTTAAATGTCATATAACAAAATATGTAGAGCGATCTTTATAATTCAACCATACTTAGACTTTTGTCACGCCCACTTATGAGGGATAGGAATAAGAATAGTGTATCCAAGAGTTCGCCCAAGCGGACTGTAGCCCGTCATTATGTTTTTTTTTTTTTTTAATCAAACCAAAGAAAAAAAAAAGTGTTTTGAAGTGGTTTCAAATTTTTTTGAAATTGTTTGATCCAGGGAAAAGTTTTGCATTATAGATAATTCTTTCTTTTAAAACCCTGAACAGAGTTAAATTTACTTTTATAGGAAATTTTACTAGGCAAAGGGTACCTCCCACTTCACACCGCATTACTAATTCTCAATACTATTTACCATCGTTTGTTTTTTTTGATAAAATCCTTTAAATGTCATATAACAAAATATGTAGAGCGATTTTTATAATTCAACCATACTTAGACTTTTGTCACGCCCACTTATGAGGGATAGGAATAAGAATAGTGTATCCAAGAGTACTGTAGCCCGTCATTATGTTTTTTTTTTTTAAATCAAACCAAAGAAAAAAAAAGTGTTTTGAAGTGGTTTCAAATTTTTTTGAAATTGTTTGATCCAGGGAAAAGTTTTGCATTATAGATAATTCTTTCTTTTAAACCCTGAACAGAGTTAAATTTGCTTTTATAGGAAATTTTACTAGGCAAAGGGTACCTCCCCCTTCACACCGCATTACTAATTCTCAATACTATTTACCAAAATCCCAATAAAATTGAATTTTGCTCAATACACAACTTACCTTTACTCTCAAGGGTAGTCAAATTGAGTGATTTTCTTTAGCGATGCTTTTTTACCAACCACCCTCCAGACCATTCATTTTTACTTTAAACCATAACCTCTCCAGTTGGGGAAATTTTCGACACATTCATTTACATCCTCTCTCTGGCTGCAACGTGAACAGTAATTGACTTCATTACTAACGCACGCAGAACAATTAGTTATGAAAAACCAAAAGAAAAACGGAAAGTCTCGTACTAAAAATTCCACCATTCTAAGGGGTTGTACTCGTAGTTGTATATGCGCACAACGAACACTTGTGGTAGTAGTGCGCTTCCAAATCCCATACAAAAAATTCCATCACTAGTTCGAAATCGACGGTTCTTGAGTTTAGTGAAGAGCGGACGAACGTTCTGAAAAAGAAAACCCAAATAAGGAAAAATAAAAGCTAATTTTCTTTTCGGTTTGGCAGTGGAAAACTTTTGATTTTGGTTTGCGATTTTTGTGTTGTGAATTTTAGTTGTTTAAAACTGAAATAACGGCCTTTATGAAGGACTTTTCTCAATTAGTGACTAGTTTCGGGCGTTTTAAGTAAGAACAATTTATACCAAAGAGAGGGGAAGAAAATCTTTTATTCAAAAGGACTGTAAAAGTGAATAAAAATCCTTTCACACACACACACAAGCAAACAATTTTAAAAATGAAGTGTTTACTTTTGATAACAACGGTATGCCTAGTGTTGATGTCATCCTTGGGTGTTGAGGCTAAAAAGAAAAAATACGAAGGAAGCGATTTTGAATTCATTGATGAGGTAAGCGAGGGCATAAGAGGGTTATCAAGGTTCACCTTTACATTTTCTTTTTCGCACCGAGTCGTACAGTAAACGGTCTCGACACCGATGGGCCGTTTGACTGTGTATAAGTGTAATGTCAAAAGTCGTCAGCACGGCAAGTGAAAAACGAAAAAAAATCAATAAATTTCGTTACTGTCATCGTCAGCTTACGTACCAGTGTGATAGTTTAACTCTCTGATATTCTTTTTCTATGAATGAAGGTTCATGCTTCTTACATAACAAATGATAATTAATTTAATAAAACTGAATTTGAAGGGTGAAAGGTACTTTTTTACTGGCTCTGCATTTTTCGGGAATTTAGAATTGTATCCAAAATACCTTAACACATGCATGAAGGGTAGAAAACAGTGATATGAGTATTTTTACCTTTTTGTGTATAAGCGTACGCCTAAATTTGCACAGCACACATCTACCATCTACCTATACATGCTCAAAGAGGGAGACAATCGTCGCGTCGTAGAGGCAGCGTAGAAGGCAACAGCACTCAAAAAAACGGGAGCACAATATAAGCTGATAGGGTTAAGAAGGTTCCTAGCCGCGAAAAGGAGAAAAAGGAAAGTACAAAATAATAAGAGAATGTTGTGGGAAAGGGGGTGGTTAGATGGTCCGATGGTCGGATTTATCACAGCCTTGCGAAAGAGCTGTAAACGAATAAGGAGAAAAAAATCCAGATTAAAGAATTGAATACAAATTATGCAATTATTGGACTTATTCGTTGACAGAACGCAGAATAGGAGAGAGGTAGCCCTGCGCCATACCTTGGCTTGGCATGGTTCACGTACGGCGTACTCACTGTCTACATGAAACTAGTGTGAGGTTTCGGCATGGCAATATTATGATGAGAACATTAGTAATGGCAGTGCTGTTAAAGTTCATTTAGCTCACATAGTAAATCACGCAAGATTAATGCCTGATATTACACAGGCGGTTGGGGCAAAGGCTTTGCCAAGGATTGGCCTCGTTGGGGCTAGATTAGAGGGATTTCATTTGTTAATAATGTTTGATTTATATTCCTATTTATTAGTGGGTGGGGAGGGGGGGGGGGGGGCGAAGGTAATTATTGTATGTCAGGTTAAGTTTATTTGTGTATTCCTTTTTTGGGCACTACCAAGTTAGAGAAGCTCAAGGTGAGGCTTATTAGAGGTGAGGGATCCAGGTGTGCTTGGAGTTTTAATCTATGGAATTGGGGTAATAAAGCTGTCCGTTCGGGAAGGGGTGGGGTGTGGTGGGGTTAGCGAATGACGTGAAGTGGAACTATCTATATGAAAGTAGATATAAATACTAACCATGTTCTATAACAACGATTTGAAGAGTAGCTACTCCAATAACATTCCTTAAACCGATTTGAACCAAAATTATGTGCGTCCACAAAGGCAATCACTCTTAAGAAAGGGAAAATTAGTGTATTAACAGAAATTGGATACAGACAGATGTAAAGTGACGACGGGCGTTAATCCTGAATCCTTACAACTTATATAGCTTAAGTGATTCAGCATTTCGTTTTAATTCCATTGAGGGAATTACACAATCAAATAGGTATATGTATTTGTAAAAGATTCATCAAATGTGAATATAAAATTTCAACTTCACTTGCTATTTTCTCTGATTAAGCAAAAAACTAATTCAGTAGCTGTATCATAGTATTGTAAATTGGACGTGAGTAAATGTCAGGTTTCGTCGGACTGTCAGAGAATCAGTTAATAGAGTGTATTTTTCCAATATGGCAACATGGCTTATAGTGAAGCTGACAAGCAGTATTTATGGAATATCATCCTGCAAAAAACTATGTCCGTTTACAAATTGCGTAGTTTTTTTTCCCCAAAATCTGTGTTCAGTAAAAAATATGTATAGAATCAACCCTTGGTTAGTGACAAGGCTCACTTCTGTCTCAGTGGCTTTGTTAATAAGCCAAATTGTCGCATGAAAAGCAAAGAAAATCTAAATGTAATCCATCAGGGCATCAACTACCGACGTGGCCGAAAAATGAACTACGGTGATATCTCACTAATCCGAATCAATTATATCAAGGGGGGAAAAGAGTAGAAAAATTATCAATATTAATTGCTGCTCAAAATTACAAAAATGCAGTTTAAACACAAGGTTTTTTTTTTTTTTTTTTATAATAAGCGCGCACTAAAGGGATTTGTTTTGACCCTTATAATATATTAGCTACACAGCGCGGGCGTTAAGGAAATTAGGGTGAGAGGAAAAGGAGAGATGCCGATGCACGTTGGTTTTGAATGTCTGTAGGTTATATTGTGTAGGAAAATGGAGCGGGGAAGAGCATTCCACATTCGTGTTGTACGGCTGAGGAAAGATTCTTTGAACTTCACTGTACGTCCGAACACAGGCTTGAGGGTGAACTGATGAGAATTCCCTGCATGGCGGGTATTGCGGTTGAAATGTTCAAGCGGAGGAATGCAACTGGCTATTTCGTTTGAGCACTTATGGTGGAAATAACGATAAAATAACGACATGCAGGAGACATTACGACGATGACTAAGAGAGTCAATCGATCTCGCGATGTCTCGGTCGCCAATGAGTTTTATCGCGCGTTTTTGGATCCTGTCAAGTAGCTCCAAATAAGTTATTGGTGCACCGGACCAGATATGAGCGTTGTACTCGAGTTTCGGGCGAATAAACGCCTTATAAATTGTAGCCAGATCAGAAGGGGTGAAATATTTCTTACAACGCTTAAAGAAGCCTAGACATTTCGCGGCGTTCTTGGCGACATCGAATATGTGGTCATTCCAACGAAGGTTGTCATTAACACACATACCGTGAATGGAAAGTCTTTCGGTTTCAGCGATGTAAGTGCCATTCATAGATAATGGCAGTGTGTGTGGGTTTTGCTTTAATGACAGGAGACAGCATTGAGTTTTGGAAGCATTAAATTCCACTCTATTGGTTTTACCCCACTGAGTTATGCTGTTAAGATCGGAATTTAATGAGCTTAACATACGTTGTCGTTCCAGTTCCACACCCGAAGATGGGGGGCGTGACCCAAGAAACGAATATGAAAAGCTGAGGGTACTGTCATCAGCAAAGGAATGGATTGGATTAGAAGTAACAGACAGTAGATTTTTTTTCATTTCATTTATTTCAAGAAATATTTTATTTACAATGATACATTAAGATTTGAATCTTTTATAGTATCTAGAATTTAATTTACATAATTTTCCTGATAAAAAATAAACAAATAATGGAATTATTAAAGAATATATTATTATAATATTAGAATCATACCTATACAAAAAGAGAAAAAAAAGTTTTAATTAGAAAAGTGCAAAAATAGTTTCCTCTTAAAGGCTGATGGTGCAGAAATTCTTTGCAATTCATTAGGAAGTAAATTCTACAAACGAATCGCAGACACATAAAATGAGCGTTCTGCTATGTTGCGTGAGTGACGCGGTAATATTAATTTCAAACCCCTTTGTGAGCGTGCAAAATGTAGGAATTCACTAAGATAATTAGGACATCTATTGTTGATGACATCATGCAGCTTCAGAAGTAACCTGAACCTCAAGTACTCATCCAGCTTAATACCAAAGAGAGTATGTTGTAGATGTGAAACACTGGAATAGATCATTTATAAAAATGAGAAAGAGAGTCAGGGACAGAACAGAGCCTTGGGGGACACCAGCATTTATTTGGTGAGTTGCAGACTTGAAGCCGTCCAAAACAACTTGAATTGAACGGTCCGAAAGGTAATTTCTAATCCATTGAAGAAGAGTATCATCGATTCCAAATGCACGCATTTTCGACAAGAGAGCTTGGTGCCAAACTCTGTCAAATGCTTTTGAAATATCAAGCGCAACGATCTTACTTTCACCACATTGGTGAAGAGATTGGTTCCACTTTTCGGTTAGATATGTCATCAAATCACCAGTGGACCTGTTGCTGCGAAAACCATACTGCCGGTCATTAAGAAGTTTTCGCGATTCAAGATATTTCATTAGCTGACGGTTTATCAGCGTTTCCATGACCTTAGAAAGAAGGGACGTAAGTGCAATTGGTCGGTAGGAGGAGGGAGAAGAGGATTCGCCTTTTTTGGTACAGGCTGGACAAATGCTGTTTTCCATCTTCTCGGGAAGAGCCCTGAAGAATAGGACAAATGGAAAAGCTTACGCAATGGTTTTGCCAGCGAAGAAGAACACCTCTTCAGAACGATAGGGGAAATACCATCTGGACCAGCGGATTTTTGAACGTCAAGATCTTGAAGTACTCTAGCCACTGTACGAGTGCGAAAGTGGATTGCTCCCATAGAGAATTCTACGCGCTCGAGTACAGGGGGAGACAAAGCACAATCTGGGAGCGTTGAGCTGACTGCAAAGTGAGCAGCAAGCAGATTGGCCTTATCTGTAGAGCTGACAGCTGGAATGTCGTTGTAAATGAGTGTCGGGATAGATGACGAGGCCGAATTCTTGATGTTTTTAACAAATGACCAAAAGTTTTTACTACCAGTGGGACTTTGTAGTATTTTTTGCCTCAACTTTTGGTCATAGGAGAATTTGACACGATTAATGTGGGCATTGCAGTCATTTCTGGCTCGTTTAAACTTTTCCCGGCTTTCCTCAGATGGGTTGGCTTTGAATAGCCGAAAACTTACCTCTTTTAAGCTACCTTGAATAAGCGCCTGAGCACGTGTTTAACCGGCAAGAACGAGATCCAAATGCATGCATAAGGCGGGAACCCAGAATGAACAAGGAAAACGAGTTCGTGTATGTTCCCGATGATAGCCGCATTTTAATTTCCAGAAGGAGAGTATGAATGAATGTACCTACTTAATTTAGCTTTAAAAGCCATTTAGATTACAATTTTACAATTTCATCTTAAATTTAAAATATATCAAATTTATAATCTAATATTATGTAAGTAAGTAAGTAATGACTTACATATTCATAAACCAAATTGCTGTAAAATATTTTTTTTAAATTGGAATTCGGATTACAGAGTACCAAAATTGGTGTAGATTCGGATTGTAGAGTAGGTACACACTGAGAAAAAATTGAGATTCGGTTTAGCGTGATATTCGGATTAAAGGTGATTCGGATTAGCGAGACATTACTGAATTTGATTTGGTTTGTGGGCTGGCGGCTTCATCGACGATTAAGAAATTCAAAAATTGGTGCTCGAGAAGGTAGTTCCTGAGACGCTCCCGTGGTTGCCATATGCTCGAACTAATTTTTCATCATAAAGGCCATAATGCTAAATTTCCTACCAAATAAAAAAACGTTGTCTCATTTGCTTAACATGTGATACAAATTTGAAATCCTCCAGCTCTAAAAAAAACACCCCTTTATAACACGTCATAAAAAGGTTCTTCTACGTGCTAGACACAAGATAATTTTCGTACATAATTAACTGCTGCGTGTGTGTCGAGAGAACTAACGTTTGACCTTTTTAACATTTCTACGGTTTGACACGAGTTCGTTTAATTGGACTGTTCTGGTAATTGATATATGTACATATGCGTCCTATAAATGCTATTTTCATGGCATCAAATAATGTTGAAAGATCTCTTGCGCATTACTTACTAAAACCATTCGCCTCCCGGTAGCTTTATCTCGTAGCACTGAAATTGTGAGTTTTGGTTTGACGCGCGTCGTGTTAGACAGCCAATGGTTTTGTGTATATAAGTTGTTGACAGCGACAAAGCGACTGCGACAACATTGTGTTTAGGCAGTTATTCTTGTTACGAAAGCTGACTTTGTAGTTCGCTAAAATGGGACATCAAAACAATGTGAGTCAAGTTGGCACTAATGTTTCTTTATCGAAACGAGAGCTGCAGTTTTATCAGTGTTTTTCTTTTAAAAGGTACTGTTTGATACAGTTTGGTTATTCTGAGACCAGTGGCGTAGCGTGGGCTGGGGTCGCCCAGGCAGACCCAATATATGCCGCCCCAACTAATTGTTTCGAACACTAAAAAAAAACTTTGTCTACCGTGTCATCCAGTTATACTATGTCAATAAACTTGGTAAAATGTCTCTTCAAAATGTTCTCAACTGTTGTTTGTAGGTACTACTTTCCAGCAAGTGAAGCAAAAATGAGGCCGGGAATTTAAAATGTTCCCATATTGGTTACTTTCCGATTTCCCAATCTCTAAGCGGATAAAATTTACTTACCTCAGGATATCAAATAAACAACGGTAATTCCCATTACCGTTAATTAATTAGCGCGCGGCTAGATTAGTCGGTAGAGCATGAGACTCTTAATCTCAGGGTCGTGGGTTCGGGCCCCACGTTGGGCGCTATTGTTATGAGTCGAGGCTTGGCCACAGGGGCGTCTTCAGAGTAGTGGAGGAGGACGGTGGCACGCTCGCGGTTGCATGGCTATCGCTCGTCGGACGGGGGTAGTTCTTGTCACCCCTCACACTAAACCACCTGCTCACAATCAAAAATTATCGTGCCGGAAAAAAAAGAAGAAGAAGATAGGCAGAGAACTAATCGGACGGACAAAAAAAGAAAGGAAAGAGAAGAGAAGAGAAAGATAGGATAGACGAGAAGAAAATCTCAATACATTTGCCCTACCAAGAAGAGAGTACAGGAAGTCAGATGCATTTTCAACTACCCTAACTATGCTAAGCTAATCCTATTCTAACCTAAACCGTAAGAGCTAAACCTTAATATATATTCCTAATCTAACTTATATCTAACCTAATTCTAGGATCTTTGCATCTACTGCTTCCCGATGTCGCTCCCTGGTAAGGTTCGTCTCGTTCCTGAGACTTGCCAGATGATGTTGGCTCTCTTACTACCCCCGTCCGACGAGCGATAGCCGTGCAACCGCGAGCGTGCCACCGTCCTTCTCCACTACTCCGAAGACACCCCTGTGGCCATTAATAAATAAATAAATAATTTCATAACAAAAATTTGTTTTAAAACATATTTTTAAACTGAAAGGATGAAAGCATTTAATATAGTTTTTAGTAAAAGGGAAAAAAGTTATATAGGTAGGAACATAATTACCCAGATTAGATAGCCTTTGAGTGCTCATTGTGAATCTTAAATAATTTTTCATAAGCTTCATATTTGAGAAACTCTTCTCACAGTCGGCTGTCACTTATTGCAATTGTCAGAAAAAGACGAAGCATTATTCTTATGTTAGGTAGACTAACTTCCAGTCTAAACTGTAATGTATAGTTTAATAGTTCGAGTGGGCTTTTATTGGCGAGTTCATTTGTTTTGCCTGTAGAAGATATAATTGCTCTTAAGTGTACGTGTTCGATCTCAAATTCATCCTTATCAATGTCATCCTCATGAGGTGCAACATCTGAATTTCTTTCATAGAGTTTGGCTGGGGTGAGAAAGTCGAACTTTGTCACCAAATTTCGTAGCTGTTGAAATATTTGCTGTATTTCAGCACTGACCCTGTCTAAGAAAGAAAACAATTTTCGTCGGAGTACATTTTCGGAGGTTATAAGCAGCATCTATATTTTCGTAACAAAAATATGTTTTTTTTTATTTTCCTGGGACGTTCCATTAAAATTCCAAATATTTGACATACATTTTTAGCGTAAGTAAAGGCACCGTCTACCAATTTATCTCGTTTTTCTGTAAGGAGGATATGTAATGCATTTATTTTTTTAAGCAGATTGATAAAGATTGAGTCCTTCTGTTTACAAGTATATCAAGTATATTTGAGCATCATTAACTTTGTGTAGTACTGGTTTCCAAAAGCCCAAAAAAGACAGAAATGAAAATGATTGCAATGCTATTAGCAATGCTCCTGCATACATCCGTGTGTTTAATCTTTCGTCTGCCTCCGTCAGTTTTTCCAAAGTTTCAAAAATGCCCTCACAATGGTTCCAGGTATTCTCGACTGCATCAGCTCTTGCGCTCCATCTTGTTTCTTGCAGCCGCTTCAATGTTTTGCCTGAAGTACAAAGCAGAACTTCCAAACGGTGTGTGGACACGGAAAACTGAATATAATACGGTCTAAGGTATACCGAAGAAAGTGACCGAATTTGACTCAATAGCAGCAGCATGTAAACAAACCAAGTGATTGGATCTGGGTATAAATACTGCTTCGGGATTTATGTTTTTCAGTCTTTGCTGCACTCCCGTGTATTTTCCAGTCATGACAGCAGCATTGCCATATGCTTCTCTGCAATCCATTTTACGAGTATCAAGACCATCAGCTTTTATGTAACTTAAAATCATATCAGAAATGCCTTCAGATGTTTTGTTCTTTGTTTCGATAAAATCAATAAAAGATTCCACTATACTTTATCCAACAAAAATTGTCAGTACAGGCAAGATAGGATGTTTGTCTCTCAGTCTGGTTGCAATGACTTACATAAATCGGTCCCTCTTTAAAGCTCTCACAGGGTTGCCGTAGTGTGTATGATAATTCTCCATAACTCAGAGAGCAATTCTATTAGGGTTACCATCTTAAAATTTAAAATAAAAATATTGCCAAACGAAATAAATTCCGTTTATCTTTTCCCTTTTCTGGTAAGATAATAATAGGCGCGTTTTTTTAAGTGTATCTCCAGTAGACCAACACATTATATAAATTTCGAAACACAAAAAAAAAACAAAACGAAAAATATATCACTGTAATCCAATTTATTCATTATAATTGTAAAACATAAAATACTAATTTCTAATATCACTATTATCCGATTAATAATTTCTGCTACTGCTCTCGTTATTTAGGTCTATTATTAACCTTTCAACTGCTTCCTCCGCAAAAACGTCCATTTCCCACATATTTGTCTCAACAATCTGTTCAACGTGTTGACCACATCGATGCCATTTTTCCTTGTCAACCGTTGTAAGTGCTGTCGTTGATAAGTCTCTTATTTCAGCCTTTTTAAATGACTTGTTTTGCCTTGCTACAAACCCTTTCACTTGAGCCTAAACCAATTCTATTGGATTAAGGTCACATTGATAAGGCGGCAAGCGAAGCACTTTATGTCCCGCATTTTGAGCCATTTCATCCACGACGTATGTTTCATACCTGGCTTTGTAACGTTTAACGATTTCAAGGAACCCATTGTATGATTGCATCCCTACCTAACTTGGGATCTTCCTTTTGGGAAATCCCGTATTCATTGGCAAAACAGGCGTCATTCATCGGAAAAACAAAGACATCAAACAAACAGGTACTTATGTTTTTTTATTTAAACAGTTTGCGACATAAACTCAATCAGCAAGATTTTATAAAAACATTTCCCAGTCCTTTCCGCTATATGTATATTGTGAAAGGTAGGCACAATCAGGGAATTAGAATACAAAATTGTATAATCACGACGCAATGTCATATAGCTAAACAGATGGCAAAAAAACTGCACTTGTGCAGCTGTACAATATAAATACAATCAAATTAAAACCGAATGGCAACACCCCAAGTAATAACTCGTTCTCAAAAGCACCAAAACCGAAAGTTCTTTGACAAAATCCATAGATTTGAGAAAATCCATATGATAATAGCAAGCGAACACAAGGCGATCATGCTCATTCCCATTCGAGCTGTGTGGGAGACTGGTTATGGTGGGTTGTATGCGAATTTTAGGAAAATTACAACAACAATTCCTTGGTATGACAGTGGTTTCGTTTTTATTTCAGTTGCAATTCTTGCGTTTGAGTTCCGTGAGAGTATCTACAGGCACTACTGGTAGAAAAAAAGCTCCCCCATAAGGCCTGTACTGACAATTTTTGTTGGATAAAGTATAGTACTACTTTCTGATTTTCAATTTTAAGATAACGCAATACTTGACTGGTTTGATCTTTGAGTGATACATCTGGGTGCTATCGAATATAAGGGAGTAATATTTGTCCTTTTTAGCTTGACGGAAAATTCGTTGACGAACGTTATCTCCTAAAATATTAATGAAGTCGTTTTGAATTTGTGGTTGCATATAAATGATAGTTCTTCCATCCACTTTTATTCGTAAAATGTGTTCTCGAAGCACTGGATCGTAATTTGAGAGTGGTGCACCAGTTCTAAAAAGTTGGCGCTATTTGTACTGGTTATTTCTTCTCTGTGGCCACGAAAAGCCAAATTCTGTTTCGCAAGTAATCCATACTATTATTATAAATGTGAAAGTAACTCTGTCTATCTGTCTGTCTGTCTCGCTTTAACGCCAAAACTACTGAACCGATTTAAATGAAATTTGGTACACATATAGACTAGAGCCTGAGAATGGACATAGGCTTTTTATCGCGGGAAAATGCTTCATTCGCTGTCCAGAAGCGGAGATCTAAGCTGATATCTAAGAAAAGTTGTAGCTCTCGAATGCTTTCTAGTTCCTAGCTTTGGAATGTCTCATCCAAATGAAATAGGATTTTTTTTAATATAAAGTACAATTATGTACAAAGATTTTAAGATATAAATCATCTTTGTAGGTTATTCTGAAGTTGAACAATAAGCATTAAACTATACATTTTATACAATTCAAAAAAAGTAAAATGTTCGATTGATGCTAGATCGTTGGATTTTCCCAGCGTTGAGTGGAGGAAAATTTGTGTGTGTGTGCGGCATAAATCTGTTTCTCTCTCTCTGTACCTTTTGTGCGTGTGCTTTTTCTTTCTTTTTTTATGCATCTTTTGTAGTTTGTGTTGTTTTTTTTTTTGTGGCGCATGGGATTGAGAAAGATATTGTATGAAATGTAATTGAGATTAAGAGGGAGGCACACTGAGAGTATATCCATATAATGAAAAGGGACACTCTTGACGTTTTCTTTATCAGTTCTTATCAGCAAGTATTTTGTTTTAAATTTGAGAAGTGGCAGACTGGCCAAGCAAGGCGAGCACGGGACAGCTAGTACGTCATAAATCATAAACCGCCCTTATCTATTATTATAACATACGATCAGAGTTACAACGAGCTACAAGAACTTTTGTATGATGTTACTTGCTGCTACGGAACCCTTCATGGGCGAGTCCGACTCGCACTTGGCCCCTTTTTTTTGTTTCTTTTGCTACAATATTTTCCTGTCTTTTATCAATCGTCTCTCCTGTTCGAAGTCTCGCCTCTAACTCCTTCCATTTGCAAAGATTTTGGTTGTGTTGGTTACTTAATTCATGCCTGGCTACTTGGGATTTAGTTTTTGCCAGTTATTAAAAACAACATTTTCTGAATTTCAATAAACGGTAACAAAAGCAAAATATTGACGATTTAGAAGGAAAATAAGCCATCCAAGAACGTAATATTTTTCGCCGTTAGTGAACGTGCGATAAAACCATTCTTTCGAGAGCCGCCTCGTCGTTTCTGTCGGTGCAGCAGAAACCGTGTCGCTTACATGCTGCACTACTTCTGAACCGCGTTGCACAAGTTAGTAGCAATCTCATATTTTCATCTATATCATTAGGCCACTTTCCCATATTTTTTTTATTTATTTATTTTTTATTTTATTTTTTTTATTTCATGAACTGCTTACACAGTTAGATACAATATCTTATAAATAAGTGATAAGCATAAAAACGAGATAATAAATGGATGGATGCTACTAGCATATTTATAGAAGAAAAAAAGAGGAAAAAAAGGAAAACTGAATTCACAAAAATACTTAGAAACAAGGAGTAGGTAACTAAAAATAGCGGGGAAAAATAGGTAGTTAATTCTTTTTTTTAATCTAGCAGTGTTATCCAATCTTCTTATACATTGAGGCAAGGAGTTCCACAATCTAGTAGCGTATATAAAAAATTGACGTTCAGATACAAGACAGTTGCATCTAGGTACAGTAAGCTGACCGGATCTGTTAGAAGAGGGAAATCTATTTTTTTGGTAAAGATATGCGGGTTGACGAGTAAGTATAATATCCTAAAAACGAATGAGTGTACTATACTGGAGAAGTTTATCAAAGGTCATATTGTATAAACGTTTTAAATAGGCAGAGACTCTATCAAATCTCCGCAATCCAAAGACATAACGTACAATGCTATTAAAAGCAACGTTTAGTTTCCTTTTAGACTCAAAACTGCAGTTGGCAAAGATTTCACAACCGTAAGTGAGTGGAGGCACGACCAATGTTTTTGCGAGAGAGGTACGTGTCTCAAACGGAGTGAAGGAGTGGGAGACCCATAATATTCGCAAGACTCCATAGGTCTTTCCTACTGCCTGTTGGATGTTCCTATCCCAGGAAAGATACGACTAAAGGTCATACCGAGACTTTTAACCGATTCAACATACTCTACAGGGGCATGACTAATGTTGAGGGAAGGAAAGTATGACAGATGTAGAGGCTTTCTTGAGACTACAATTAACTTGGACTTATTGGGATTAAGGAACAGATCATTACTTTGTGACCATTGCACGATTAAGTCCAGATCTTCATTTATACAAGTAGTGGCATGCTTCATTAGGCCCAAGGAACAGCTCAGTACGAGCTGAACATCATCGGCGTACATATGTACTGAGCTATGCATAATAAGATTAGGAAGTTCGTTCACATATAAGGAAACAGTAATGGTCCCAATATTGAATACCAATACCACAGAATCCGACCACCCATAGATGCACTCAATCGATTGGAATAAAAAAGTGATTTGGCTTGCCGTATCTCAATGACTATTTTATTACGAAGTGAACAATAAAAATGTCTGTGCTCCTCCAGGCGAAAACGCTTCCAATGGTTGTATGCAATATGGCGCTGTCGCATGAGTCTGCGGATATGGTTGGAGAGCCAAGGCACGCTGGTTGGTAAGATGGTTTTTGTTTTGACAAAAACATGACTATTATAAAGGTGCCCAATGTTTTTCATTAGGAGACGGCAAAGAGTAACTTGTGTCCCAATTAAAACATCTAGTGTGTACCTCTAGCAATGAATAGTTTATATTCTTGAAATCCCTGAATTCAATAGTTCTGGCAGCATTAACGGTATCAAAGTCAAAAGTTAGATAGATTAAATCATGTCTGGAGAAAGGCGGTGCCGATAACTGATCATATAGGAGAACTTTATTTTATGACTCACTAATAATAGGTCCAGCAACAAGGAAGATTGATGAGAAAAGTGAGTCGGAACAGTTGTGTTGACGGAGAACAGGTTAAGTGAAGACATTTCTTGGATGAGATGGAACTCAGTTAGGAGATTGCTGTCAAAGTCGCCACATAGGATAATATTAGGACAGGCTAGCAAAATTTGGTCTACAACATCCAAAAAGGGAAGCTGATTAACATGCCTATTTGGTCGATAAGCAGTTCCAATTAAGAGATTAGATTCGTCATTGACCAGTTCAACGAAAACGAATTCAACATCACAGCCGTTTCGGGAAAAATCTTGTAATCTGTATTTTATTCCCGCCCTAACATAAATAGCGACTCCTCCACCAACACGCCCAATCCTATCAGAATGAAAAACCTTATACCCATTGAGACGTCACTGATCATCGTTAAAAGCATCCTTAAAACAAGTTTCAGAAACACAGACCACATCAACTGCTGAATTTTCAAACAGATACCGGAACTCGTCAATTTTCGGAAACAGACTCTCAGCGTTAATGTGGCAAACATGAATGCCAACGTTTTGGCCTCTTAACACCTTAATCATGCTGCCTAAGGTACTTCCATGTGCAGACATTGTGGACAAAAAGAAGAATATACAGAAAAAAAGAATGGGAAACACCTCAGGATTTTACAAAAGGAAAGGAAATAATTACCTAAAATTTTTAAAGGAATTCAAGTAGAAATAAAAAAATTGAAGGTAAAGAAAAAGAAAAGAAGAAATTAATTTAATTCAGTAATTATCATTTAAATTTTTAGCTGATTCCAATGTTTTATCAGTCTCAGTGTCAATGTGTTCAATGAGAGAATCAGAATCAGTGAAAGAGTCAGAGTCAGATCTGGAGTCGGAGTCATAACTATAGACAACTATATTTTAAGCAACACAAGCAATGTCTGATTACATACTTAGCAGTGGTAATGCTGGTAAACTTTGTAAATAAATGCGTTGGACTGAAAAAAGAATCCGTTTTGTAAATTTTATATACATATTTAAACAAACTAGGGGTCGCCCCATCAATTTATTCTATAAGTTGAAAAAAAAAACAAAGTCGACTGTTATACATATTAATCGGAAAATTAAATTTTTCGACATTGCATTCTTTGATTTCACATGATATAAAATTTTTCCGGCATTTTCAAGTAACTTCAAGTTTTCAAGCATTTTCAAGTAACTAAAAGTAACTTCAAGCATTTTCAGGTAACTTCAAGAAACTTCAAACATTTTCAAGTAACTTCAAGTATTTTCAAGCATTTTTAAGTAACTTCAAGCATTTTCAAGTAACTTCAAGTAACTTCAAGCATTTTCAAGTACCTTCTAGCATTTTAAAGTAACTTCAAGCATGTCCAAGTAACTTCAAGTATGTTCAAGCGTTATCAAATGCATAACATGCACAGCAATGTTGTTGTTGGTAACTTCAAGTAACTTCAAGTATTTTCAAGCATTTACAAGTAACTTCAAGCATTTTCATGTAACTTCAAGTGACTTCAAGCATTTTCAAGTAACTTCAAGTATTTTCAAGCATTTTCAAGTAACTTCAAGCATTTTCAAGTACCTTCAAGCATTTCCAAGTAATTTCAAGCATGTCCAAGTAACTTCAAGTATGTTCAAGCATTATCAAATGCATAACATGCACAGCAATGTTGTTGTTGGTAACTTCAAGTAACTTCAAGTATTTTCAAACATTTTCAAGTAACTTCAAGCATTTTCAAGTAACTTCAAGCATTTTCAAGTAACTTCAAGCATTTTCAAGTAACTTCAAGCATGTCGGCCAAGCAGTGAGTCCCGTCCAAAAGTCATGTAGGAAGGCTTGTAGCCCTGGCAATCAGCTTTATAATGCCGTATAGGATGATTCTTAAGTGACAAAATCGTAAGAGTTATTTTTTAACCACCTGTTTTCAAAATCTACCCCTTAACAAACTAATGGCTAGTTATTTGTAGCTTCTAGCGGGCAAACGGTGCGTCAAAAAAAAGTGTTAATGACATATCTGTAGGCGTGACTACGATGAAATAGCATGTATTTAGGTAAAGAGGTAGGTTGATGGATGCCGTCATGGCTCATTTATACCAGCAGATCGGGTCCATTGTGCCCATTTCCAGCACCTAAATAGGGAGACAGACAGAAACCGCTAGATATAGCTCGAAAGTGCCGCTTGTCTAAAACCATCCAGATTGATAGATAAATCTTAAGAGGCTTTTAAGCTCGGTTTTGTCCACATTCTGCGGTTCCTCAAAGAAGCAACTGCCTAGAATCTTTATTCTTGTGTTCATTTAGGCTGGGCATTCGCATAGTAGGTGACGTAGGCTCTATTTCTCTAAAGTCAAACAACCTCTTTCAGACATTCCGCACGAAAGCCGACTGTACGGTGCCCGGTGACGACTCCCGTCAGTACGCGAATGTTATTACGGTCATGGATTAAGATCACTTTTTGTTAACCACTGGCCAGAGCTCTCTTCCAAGACTACACGTATTGAGATTAGTCCAACACTGATTTGTTCTACTCAGGAACTCTTCATCGATTTTCCTTGCAATTGTGCGTAGCGGAGTTTTTATGGATTTGAGGGCCATTGATGCATGCTGGTCCTTACCTTGCCAGCTTGTCCGCTTCCTCATTACCAGTGATACCATTGTGTCCAAGCGCATAGCAGAGGGTTATCTCGTTGTGTGTTCCAGTGTGTTCGGCAGTGTTTTATTGTCCTTGGCCCACACACACCACAGACTCCATGGCTTTTATAGCTGCTTCGCTGTCAGAGTATATATGGTGATAATTTTCCCGACAAAGTTGCGTCTCTTCATCTCCTTTGCGTCCTTTGGTGGCAGCTGGCAGCTGTCTCCGTCTAGAAGACGCTTAAGTTGTCACTCAGTCCGTATCTTTCGCTCAGGCATACAGTCTCGCAGAAGATGGCCGCCCCTGTACCGATATCCATCTTGGAGCCATCAGTTTAGAAGGCAATCTCACCCACTCTTGTGACTGTTTTGTTGTTTCATGTTTCATGTTCAAAACGAAGGTGGAGACTACGTTATCTGTAACTGGTGTTTCTCTCAGAGCCCGTACGGTTTTTAGCATCATAGGCCAAATTCTTCGAGCGTAACGGAGGTTTTTACGGCAATGCTGCTGCAGTGCATGTCCAAAGGGGTAAAGTAAACTGCAGTGGGTGTGGTTCGAATAGACCCCGTTATCCCGATGCAAGCTGCAATTTGGATTTTGGTCAGATTTGAGAGATGACATTTCCTTTCAGTGGCTTCCCACCAAACAAGTGCGCCATATGTTAAAATGGGTCTTACCACCTCTGTGTAAATCCAGCGTAGACCACCTTTGGTTAATTTTAAGTTAGGTTTCCGGTTTGATGAAACAGAGCGAATCTTTTACACCATACTTGGGTCCATGTGGACCCATTGTGATAACCTTCGTTGGGAGGGTTGGCCTCTTTGTCCTGGCCTTGGTCCTTCGTCCTTGGTTTTCTTTCCCTACTACAAGTTGTCCAGTTATTTGGATGTCCTTATAGAGCTCCAAAGATTTGCAAGTGAGACATCAGACAGTTCTTGAATGTCTTGGAAGAGGTATGCATCGCTATACCTGAATTCAAAAATGCGTCATCACCAGTAAAGACTCTTTAAAGTCGAATTTATGGAAGAATGGCGAAAAATTCCAGCAGAATGCCAAAGAGACTAGAAGCTGTGTTGAAGTCGACCGGAAAGCACACAAAATATTGATTTAAAGTTTTTTTTGACGTAAAACCGGTGCAGGAAGATGGTTTTGTATATAAAATGGCACATTGATTACTGCAAGTTGTTGCATCTATTTCACTGCACCTCCAGTAGTAAAACAACACATTTTGGTAATAATTACAATTCTACAGTGAAAATGATACTGCACATCTGTTGGTGCAGGGAAATAACTTCACGGGCAATAACTTCACATGGGCAATAACTTCACCTCGAGTGGGCAATAATTTTCCTTTTTTTTTAACTTATTGCCCACCATAGGTGAGCAATATCTTCACATCATTGGGGTTGAAGGGGGCAGCATGCCCCCCATAGGTATTGAACTGTTTATGGAATCTATTTGCGGTTTCGCAACTAATCCCCTATACAGTGCAATGCATATGGGGGGCCATGCTGCCCCCCTGCAACCCCCCTGCTTGGGGTCACTGTTTGATTTGGAGTGGGTGCAAGGGTCTTTAGTTATAATAGACAAATTCAAATTATAGGTGGGAAATAACTTCACAAAATTTGCGGTGTAGTTATTGCTCACCATCAGTGGCCAATAACTTCACAAAAAAAAGTGAAGTTATTGCCCACTAGAGGTGAAGTTATTGCCCATGTGAAGTTATTGCCCGTGAAGTTCTTTCCCTGTACCACATCTGTTTTATGCGCGCTTCTGCATGAATTACTGCGTGTCGCCAACATCTGTATTAGGCACTGGAAAATTAAGTATGTATATTTTTTTCATTCTTTATTTTGTTTTTATTGTTATTCATTTGGTTTTTTTTTATTGTCAAAGTCTTTTAGATTAAACTATATATCAATTTTACAAAACAATTTGATGAAGATACAAACCATTAGAATATAAAATAAAATCTTCAATTTAAAACATCGAGGTGTACACTTTCTTTTGAAACTCACACAATATAACGAATTTGTTCAGCTCGATTGTGACCAACAATCAATTGGCAACTCCCGGCAAGTTAACAAATACAGCATAATAAAAGATATTTTTAAATTGAATACCGATATGTTGGCTTATAAAATTTATTCAATTTATCGAAAGAATGTTTCTTTGATTCCTCAAATCTAGAACTTTCCACATCTCTTGATTTACCACTACACCTGAAGGTTGCAAGCATCTCGACAATTAATTTCTAACAAAAAACAGTTAACAAAGTATAAATGTATAAACATAAGGTGTATGTGTGAACCTGGAAGAATAATTGAAGAAACTGTGCGCATTACGAAGCCTTGAAACAGAAAATAGTTGCTGCTTGTTGAAGCACAAAGATAGGAAACCAAAGGAAATCTCTTTGATGAAACACATTTTTATTTTTTCTTGGTAGAATAGAATAGTCCTTTTCTAAAAGCGAACAATGCTATATATATATATATAATATGTTTTCTTCTTTTTTGAGATTCATGAAACTGCTGTTAGCAGGTACCATCTATTCAGATATAAAAGAGCACTCATACTCATAAGTCATAACTTAGGAGCGACTGAAATAGCAAAGAATTTCGGCAACTTATCTGTAAGAAATAAGAAAATATACCAATGTCACTGCAGAGAGGATTTGTTTTAACAATGAATGCATTGTTTTATCCTACGGAATGCTGAACATTGAATAGCAAATTGTAATTGATGAAATAAAAGTAGTCCAAATATCCAATTTGAGCCTTTGTCGTTTATTCAAGGAAAGTTTGTGCCCCTCTAAGAACTTCGTCTATAAGAGCTAAAGAAAAGCCTCGGATTACAAGAAATATTAAAAATTTGAGCCGAAAGCAACATTTATTTTACAAAAGCTGGAGGCTGATTTGAGAAAGAGAATTACGTTAGAAGTTCGGAAATCAAAGGGACATTTTTACGCCGCTGCGCTCGACTGGATTTAGCTTTACCTGGACATAACCAGAACATAACATAACAGAAAAGTCTAAGCGACATTTTGTAGGTAATTAGATAATAGAAATTTCGAAAATGTTGATCGTAATGAGGTAAACCAAAAACTTCGCGGCATTTTCTTATGACATTGGTATGCCTGCGTCACACTTTTGTTATACATCTAGTGCGTATTGTAAAGGGTGTTCAAATTTGACGTATCATTTTAAATTGGCCGTCACTTTTTTTATAGCTATTACGTTACATCGAAGTTTTTTCAGGTATGAAGTAAATACATTCCCGTTAGCTAAAATGGATCGGTACACTATTGAGCAACGTGTTTTTATTATTAAAACTTTTTTTAAATATGGTGAAAGTTTTGCAGAAGTTGAAAGAAAGTTTCGTTCAAAATGCGGTAGAGAAAATGCTCCGTCAAACCGTGATATTAAACTTAACGTTCATACATTTGAAGAAACTGGTTCGGTTCAAGATCAGAGAAGTAAAGCCTATCATCGAGTGGAAATATTGCACCTGTTAGCAGAAGTGTTGCTGAAGAACCAAGAACGTCAATTCGTCCTCGTTCACAGCAATTAAACCTCAAACTAACAACTTTGTTTAATATTTTGCATAGAGCCATAGAGAAGCAACAACAAAATGACAATTTTTTTTAAGCAAATTATGTATCTTCACCGATGTTGTTGGGAAGAATTTTGTTGAACCGTCAGACAAACTAAAACGCGATAAAAGTCCAATTTAATATATTAAAATTCAGCGATTTATTTTGATCTGAATGAAGGTTACAAAATTCGTTTATCCTTTGGTTTTAAAATATTTATTAACAAGTCTTTTCGCAGAGTAATGGTGAGGTGAGTGATGAGTGAGTTTAAATCAAGAAAGAAAACTTTCTTTCTCGTTTGACATTAGCTAATGGTAAGATGGCGATGGTTTGGCATTCAAAAATGCCGATTGTATTTCCGCTGCTGTTAAGCGGAGAGGAACATGGGCAACAAGGCTAATTTTGAAATTGGTGGTTATGTCAATTAACAAAATCTGTCGCATTTGGGCTGAAGAAAATCCTATAGGATTGTTTTAAAGGCCAATTAAAGCAAAATAAGTTACCGTATGGTGTGGATTTTGGTGTGGTTGCGGAATTGGTCAATTTTTCTTCGAAGATGAGAATGGCAATGCAGTTAGTGTGGATGGAGGTCGATATCAAGCGATGAATAGAAACTTTTTGTAGAGTCAATTGGAAGATATTGATGTGCAGAATATGTGATTTCAACAGGATGGTACAACATGCCATACAGCAACGAACTCATTCGATCTTTTGAAATAGAAGTTTAACAATTGCATAATTTCCCGAAGAACAAACGTGAATTGGCCACCAAGATCATGCGATTTAACACCACTGGATTTTTTCTTATGTGGTTTCTTGAAGAGTAAAGTATATGCCGATAATCCTCAAACTCTTCAATACCTCAAATACAAGATCATCGAGCAATATCACTTATTAAACCATCATTATGCGAAAAAGGGATTTAAAATGTTGGTAAAAGGTTGATAGTCCGCCGAGCTAGCAAAAGAGGTCACATCGACGACATTCTTTTTCTTTATTAACCGGAACCAATGTACATTAATTTCCAATAAAAATAAATACAGATTTCACACAAATTTGAACACCCTTTACAATCGGTTTCAGTTCTACTGCTGTTGATGAAGGTGATGTGTAAGAGAGTTGCTTATCAATTAAAACAAACTCTGTCGATGTTGCTGAACTTCATTTATAAAGGAAACTCTCCATTTCACATTAAAATTTGTAACACATACTCGTATATGACCGTAGTTTTTTCAGCCGCTTAGAAACGTGTCAAACTTGCCCAACAATTGGAATAAGTATAGACGACCAATAGCTTGCCTCTTTTTCCTCTAAAATGCTAGAAACGATTACTAACTAGCAATAATATGATATGCCAAAGTCAATCAGGTTTCCGTCCTGAACACCGCTCTACCATTGCATTAATAAATGTGGTGCCATATTTGACTCCAAACTTTCTTTCTTTAGTCACATTAAGTACGTTGTTGCTAAATCAAGTTCTATGTTTGGTTTTATAAAGAGTAATGGCAACGATTTTAGAGATCCTTATACGCTCGAATGCCTTTTTATATCCTATGTCCGATCCGTCCTTGAATATTGCTGCGTAATTTGGAACCCATTTTATAATGTATGTTCCAAAAGAATTAAAAAAATTATGCGATTCGGTTTATATCAGCTGCAAATGGAATATCGAAATGCCTTCTTTTTTTTTTTTTTTTTTTTAACCCTTGCCCAAGGGCCGACACTGCGACCTAAAAGATCTTCTGTGTCACAAGGTTTACTTACACCAAAAGGCGACTGACTTCCCTAATGAAACTCAGCACGTCTTTGGTGGTAGAGTTGCGAAGCTCCACCAGTGATAACAACTCTCTGTGGAGAAGGCGTCGTCTCAGCCAGTGCAGAGCCGGACATTCACAGAGTATGTGTTCTGAGGTTTCCTCGTCCTCCATGCAGAATCTACATTCTGACGTTGGAGATGATATCGCAGATTTTGTTGAGATGATATCTCAGACCGCAGTGGCCAGTGAAAAAGCCAACCAGCAATCTAATGTTTTCCTTATTTAGTGTAAGGATTTCCTTATAGGAGTAGGGCTTAATCAAGCGTTTGGACTGTCTCAGACCAGGGGAGCTTTCCCAAAGTTTAAGGCGGGTCTGTTGCTGCCAATCTTTGATAAGCCCTAGAGCAGTGGTCCAGTTGACACTGCAGTACGGTTCGGGACCGACGAAAGCGGCTTCAGAACCGGCTCTGGCGAGTGCATCTGCGGATTCATTCCCTACAAAACCTCGATGCCCAGGCACCCATCCGAGTTTAACTTTGTTGTTTTTGGCTAGCTTTTGTAAGGCGCAGCAGCAGTTTATTACAGTCAGAGAGTCTATTGTATTGGACGACAGTGCCTGAAGTGCCGCCTGACTGTCTGAAAAGATATGTATCTTTGCGCCCTTAATTCCTTTGTTGGAGTTTAAGATAGCACAGATCTCAATGGCATGGATTTCCGCCTGGAACACTGTGGGGCACATCCCCATAGGTATCGAAACCCTGGTGTTGGGTCCAAAGACACCAGCACCAACTCCAGACTCCATTTTTGATCCGTCGGTGTACCATACCAGACTTTTTTGGTCCACAGCTGGAACTCCCGAGACCCATTTAGAACGGTCTAGTATTTCTACCTCAAAAAGTTTATCGAAACTATATTCCCTTACCATTACGTCAGGGATGGTGTAAAACATGTCCAAGTTTTGGATTGAGTTGAGTATTTTCAGATGACCCGCATGGTCATTTGAGTTATACTTGTACTCAAGCTGAAGCTTGATGGCGCATTTAGCAGCCGTCTTCTGAATGAATACTTGTAACGGTGACAGTCCAATAATGGCTCAAGTGCTACCGTAGGACATGTGCGCATGGCACCGGTTATTCCCAGACAGGCAACACGTTGTAGCTTTTGGAGCCTGTTAGCCGTAGTACGTTCAAGTACTTTTGGCCACCACACGATGGAGGCGTACGTGATGATGGGTCTTACCATCATGGTGTACAGCCAGTGTATCATTCTGGGGTTAATACCCAAGGTTCTGCCGTATAGGCGTCTACAAGCTCACATGGCTCTTCTGGCACGCTCAGTGGCGGCCTTTACGTGTGAGTTCCAATTAAGTTTCCTATCCAGGATGACTCCCAGATATTTGACCTCATTGGAGTAACTCAAAGGTGTACCACTTACGGTGATAGGTTCAAAGTTAACCAATCTTTTTCGCGTAAAAGGTACCAGGATGGTTTTAAGAGGGTTGATGGAAAGTCCTTCCTTAATACACCATTCTGAGACATGTAGCAACGCTTTTTGCATGCTATCAGTAATGATTGCGCTACGCTTACCATTAATAACAATCGCCAGGTCATCAACATAACCAAAGCCTAGTCTATGTAGACTGACCAGTAGATTGTCGATGATAAGTGACCATAAGAGGGGAGAGAGTACTCCTCCTTGGGGACAGCCTTTGGCTGCCGTCACACACACCGATTTACCTCCAGATGAGGAGGTGATAATTCGACTTTCCAACATGACTCTGATCCATTGGTTCGTCGATACTTCGATACCTTTATTACTGATCGCCCTGGCAATCGAGTTGTATCCGGTATTATCGAAGGCACCCTCAACGTCCAAGAAGGCACAAAGTGCAATTTCCTTTGACTTGAAAGTCTCCTCTATCTTTTTGACAAGACAGTGAAGTCCACCTTCAGTGGAATTGCCCTTTCTGTACGCAAATTGACTTGAGTGCAGGGGGCTTGATGTTACTATCTGCTCCCTAATATGAACATCTATAAGTCTTTCCATGGTTTTGAGAAAGAAAGATGTTAGACTGATGGGTCTGTATGATTTAGGCAGTTCACTTTGCCTATTGCCATTTTTGGGGATAAAAATCACGTTTACCTGTTTTCAGGAAAGTGGAATGTATCCCCAGTTATAACTAGCTCTAAATAAAGCAATAGCCATCGGCAGTATGACATCACTAACCCTCTGGATAAGGGCTGGAAATATGCCGTCACCACCTGGGGCTTTAAATGGTTTAAATGAGCCAATTGCCCATCTAACTTTGTCTGGACTAAACATTTTTCCAGATAAGCTGTTTATTCTGCTATCTATATGTACCTTGGGGTCCACATCGCTAGTGTTACCGCTTATGTCGCGAATAGACGAAGTGAACCTGAAGAAGTGTTCTGATTGAATCTTCTCGGTCCGTCGTGTAGGTGCCATTAGGTTTCTTTAATAATCCTACACCGTTATTATGATCTCTGCCTAGCGCTTTATGGATACGAGCTGCTACCGGCATATCTACTATGTCTTCGCAGCACTTCCTCCATGTAGCACGCTTCGATCTTCTCAGTTCTGAGTTGTACTCTGTGAGAGCGATCCTATAATCGTCCCACCTTATAATGTGTTTGGCCCTATTAAAGAGTTTCCTAACCTTCTTCCTATATTCAGCAAGTTTGTCATTCCACCAGGGGACCTTACGTCGCTTTATGCTGGTTTTAATGACGCAACTACTCTGGTAGGAGGTTAGTAACACTTTGTTGAGCTGGTGTGCAGCTTCGTCAAGGTCCCACGGTAACTTGATTGACGAAATTAGCATATCCGTTTTTGAGAGGACAAGTCCTCGATACGTATTCCAGTCCGTCGACTTAGGATCGTATCTAATTGTGGCCTGTGACAGTTGCCCGGGCAGGTCGAACCTAATGTGTTGGTGATCCGACAGCGAAGCCTCGTCTGACACATGCCAGTTTTCAATGAAATTTGCCATAAATGGACTAGCGAGCGTGAGGTCAAGTACCTCTTCGCGAATCGAATTTATGAAAGTTGGTTTAGAACCCTTGTTTATAATATCTACTTTGTTACCGACTATAAAATTTAACAAACACTCACCTCTTTTATTGTTGTCGCTACTACCCGTGCGCGTGCGCTACTACCCGTGCGCGTGCGCTACTACCCGTGCGCGTTGGAATCGCACCCAATGATGTAGTGCGAGTTGTTTAGTAGGCAGTAGTGGATGAGTGCCTGTAGCTCTACTGGAGGAATGTTGTCTTCGTCTCCGGGGAAGTACGCAGAGGCACATATGATGTTGTGTGTGCATCTGGGTGTAGGTACTTCCAGTAGTACGGCAACTAGGTCTCTGCTGATGAATTCTGGAATGGGAAGAAAGTTGCTATTTATGTCGATTAAGCAGGCCGCCCTCGGCACTTGCTCACCGCACTTGTAAATTAACTTACCTGCCCCATTCCCAAGACCTTTGATATGTCCGCTGATCACCCAAGGCTCCTGGATGAGGCCTAGGGTTATCTTTTCCTCGGCGAACCTCTTGCTAAAAGTGGCGGACGCACCCTTAGCGTGATGGAGGTTCGCCTGAAGCACCTTGACGGTGTTCATGGATCCTCCTTTAGGGATCTGGCTTGCCTGAGTAATTGGGCTTTTTTTGGGCCCTTACCTTTTCGGCAAGTAGCCAGTCCAGGGCGACCTGTTGTCAACTGCCTGGCTGGCTCGTCTTTCTTCCATCTCTGTTTTGACCGCCCAGTGGCGGCGTTGCCCGGGTTGGAGGGGTTCTCGGCCGAATTGCCGGTTCTCCGAGGGAAAGTAATCTTTCCTTGCAGGAAGGGACGGTTGGACGACGCTGTGGCCGTTGCCTTAGTGCTCCTCCCAGGACCGCTCGGGGTAGCATGCCCAATGGCATTTTTGCTACCTTTGCTGGTTGCTTGGGGGGGGGGGGGGGGGTCCTCAGCTACTGACATCACTGTCGTCTGACCACTGCCTATGCTGCTGGTAGGAGCTGGTCCAGTCGAAGTGGACTGCGTTGTTGTACTACCTTCAGACACATTTCCGATAGGTTGTACAAAGGTTTTTGGCCCTGTGGCACAGTTAGTCGAGGTGGACTGCAGTGGTGCACTACCTTCAGACACATTTCCGATAGGTTATACAGTGGTTTCTGGTCCGGTGACACAGCTAGTCGTGATTGACTTGTGAGGTACCGTACCTTCAGACACGGCGACTAGAGCCATTGTAAGTCACGACCAGCTAATAGAAGACTGGTTGGACGAAGAAAACGATTACGAGTTCAGCGATTTTGACGATGAAGATGATGACCCAAATTTTAAGCCAGAAACCGAATTCTTGGAAGCCGACGAAGTTTCAGGCGAAGAAGAAACCAATTGAAGAAATACCACACATAACCTCCACTGAAAATGTGCACCAATATGGGTAAAGATGTTCCTCCTCCACCCCCAAGAACTGAATCGATTCAATCAAGTGGATGAAAACTATGCTCTAGTTGTCTAACAAAACTTAAAAGATTAACTAGGTATTGTTGCTGTGATAACCAACGACCATACCACATCCAGTTAATCGGTTCTCGTCAGGTCACCGGAATTAAACGACGTTGGCGCGGTTAGTACGTAGATGGGGGACCGTTTGAGAACAACCGCGTGTCGTTGAGCAGTCCCATCTACGAAGTTGAGGTAGATAATACATACGTGGTATCATAATGCACCTTAATTGGTCTTGAACCATTGTTGCTGTGATTGTTTGAAGTCAATTTGTCTTCAATGCTCTAAGCCACTTTGTGAAGACTGCCAAAAAAATTGTGATTTTGAGGTTACAAATCCTTTAAATGGACCAATGAATGGATATTTTTTTTTTGTAAGTCTGATTACCATAAAAGTAAACTTTAATAAATGTGTAAGTAAATAAAGAAAATATTAATTTTTGATTTTTTTTTTTAAACTTTTCTATATGTGTAAGTTTTGGAAAAAAAATGTATGTCATATCAATAAATGCTGTTCAACTTTATATGAATTTTTAATTTTATATATTAGTAATTTAAAATAATAGTGGACACTCTTAACTATAAATTATAATAACAAAAAGTGAGAATATAAAAAGAATTTTGAAAATACAAGCTGTCCAAATGGTGTCTGGTGTACTACCACGTCAGTTGAATTGTGAAAACTAGCGCACGTCAGTCGCAGAGGGTTAAATCACTTTTGCCGTTTTTAAAATATGGTATGACCGACATCGAAACAGTTAACAAAACCAAGTTTGTTCGATGTTCTCTCATTGTAACTTGACTTGCACCTCCCCCCGATTAGGCGCACAGACTAACAAAAGTATATCTTATGAGGTTAGCTATTGAGTTGGCGAACCCAACAGGCAGACCATTTTTTTAATAGAGGGCGTGTCAGCCACCGGAATTTAAAAATCTTTTAACTTGATCATTTCGGGTCACTAGATTGTATATATTCCAAATTTCAGCTTTTTAGCTTGAATTTTAGGGCCTTAAAATTGGTCAGGGATGGCTACATCGACATAACTTTCGATTCTGGTCACAGATATTGTCACTTTTACGGGTCTGCCAGCAATATTAAGGTATAATACAAACTATGACTCAAGATCAATATACACCTAAAATAGGGTATACAATGGAATAGCGGCACCTGAGTTATGTTTTACATCTTAATTTTTTGTTGTGTTATTTGCACCAATGGGAAAAGAAAACGCATTCAGCAGAAAGGTAGATCAATACTGAAAAACGCAAGAAAAATGTACTCTTTCTTTCCTATACCACACAAAAATGTATGCATTTTTTCGGTTCATTTGAATACTCGTACCGGTTAAATTGCAATGTTAGCCACAAATGTTCGGACAAAGGTTAGTGAAAATTTAATTTGGAAGTGTGACAAGTATTTTTTTAACGAATTTTATTAAAATTGCCAAAAAAAGGGTTGAATTTGGAAGAAAGGGCTAAAGTTGAATAAAGGATCTTCCCGGACCCATTCCATGGATATTCTAGCAAGATAATGCACCTATACACAGTTCACACGTTTCATTCAAACATTCAAATATTGCTCTGGCTGCCTGATCTTAATATTATTGAGAATGGGCGCGTTCAACTTGAATGGCAACTACTAGGCCCCGTTATTTGAAACTTCCTAATTAATCGAATAACTCACGTGACTATTATTTGGCAAGTGACAGAGGTTAAACTAGTAGGGAACTCGCAATTGCCTGTTTTCGAGTTTTTTGCAAGTGCGACTATTAAAATGAACCAAAAACATAGGGACGGGCTACAGTCCGCTTGGGCGAACTGTTGGATACCCTATTCTTATTCCTATCCCTCATAAGTGGGCGTGACAAAAGTCTAAGTATGGTTGAATTGTTAAGAACGCTCTACATATTTTGTTATATAACATTTAAAGGATTTTATCAAAAAAAAACGCTCACTAGCTCAAACTTGGGTGTTTCAATAAAATTGTTTTATTTAATTGTGGGCGTGTCAGTAGGCGGATTTAAAAAAAATTAACACATGGGCATAAAGGGCCCCTAGAGAGTATATATTATAAATTTCAGCTCCCTAGCTCACTTTGAATTTTCAAAAAAAAAAAAAAAAATGTGGGCGTGCCAGTGGGCGGATTTTGAAAATATTTACACATGAGCATAAAGGGCTCATAGAGAGTATATATTATAAATTTCAGCTCCCTAGCTCAAACTTTGGATTTTCAAAAAAATTGTTTTATTTATTTGTGGGCGTGTCAGTGGGCGGATTTTGAAAAAATTTTATCCCGAGCAGTTTTAGGAGTCATAGATCATATATAAAAAATTTCAGCTTTCTAGCTCAAAATTCGATTTTTTTGAGTTTGTGGGCGTGTCTGTGGGCGGATTTCAAAAATTCGTAAAATTGATTATTTCGGGACCCTAGAGAGTATATGGTTAAAATTTCAGCTCTCTAGGACCAGTTTAAAGGCCTAATTTTTGCCGACGGACGGACGGACGGACGGACATGGCTAGATCGACATTACTGTCGATGCTGATCATAAATATAGTAACTTTTAGGGGTCTACGGGCAATATTAAGGTATGTTACAAACTATGCGTCAAAATTAATATACCCCTAGAATAGGGTATACAAATTCATACATTTTAGCATGGTATAGGAATGCAGAACGTGTACCAATTGTCATGAGAAGCATTTCAATTTTACCGCTCGGAGCCGGCGTATAATTGTAGTTCCCATCCACTTCGCACACGCAAATGGTTGGAGAAACTACGTGCCATGCCCAATATTATTTATATGTGACCACCTGTAAATCAGAATGACTCAGTAATGAAGTAAAATTGCTGAAGTAGAGGTGGTCATGTAACTAGGGATATAACACACTGGAAAACGATCTGTCCCCGTTCAGTGCACTACACTACACTACAACATTCCCCTTCAGAAAAAGCCAAGTACACAATTTTCACCAATATATTGTTACTGTTCTTGTGAACTAAAATGTAACCTTCTTCATGCCATTATCCTATTCATCCCTTGTTAATGTTTGGAGTAATAGTCTACGATGACCATATTTGTCGAAGCAAAATAAAGGACAATAATTCTTTTGTTTACAAACTTTTTGCACATATTAAAAGTTGAAAAAAAAAAATAAAAAAATGTGTGAGCCACGCTGCACTCACGGTATAGTTGATGTGTAAACATGTAGGCACAGTTGCGCGTTTTTATACCCTATTCTAGGGGTATATTAATTTTGACGCATAGTTTGTAACATACCTTAATATTGCCCGTAGACCCCTAAAAGTTACTATATTTATGATCAGCATCGATAGTAATGTCGATCTAGCCATGTCCGTCCGTCCGTCCGTCCGTCGGCAAAAATTAGGCCTTTAAACTGGACCTAGAGAGCTGAAATTTTTAACCATATACTCTCTAGGGTCCCGAAATAATCAAGTTTAAGAATTTTTGAAATCCGCCCACAGACACGCCCACAAACTCAAAAAACAAAATTTTGGAAAAAATCGAATTTTGAGCTAGAGAGCTGAAATTTTTTATATATGATCTATGGCCCATAAAACTGATTGGGACATAAAAATTTTAAAATCCGCCCACTGACACGCCCACAATTAAATAAAACAAATTTTGGGAAAAATTGAATTTTGAGCTAGAAAGCTGAAATTTTTTATATATGATCTTTGGCCCATAAAACTGCTTGGGACATAAAATTTTCAAAATCCGCCCACTGACACGCCCACAAATAAATAAAATATTTTTTTTGAAAAACCAAAATTTGAGCTAGGGAGCTGAAATTTTTAATATATACTTTCTAGGGGCCCTTTATGCTCATGTGTAAATATTTTCAAAATCCGCCTACTGACACGCCCACAATTATTTTATTTTTATTTTTGAAAGTCCAAAGTTTGAGCTAGGGAGCTGAAATTTATAGTATATATTCTCTAGGTGCCCTTTATGCTCATACTTAAATTTTTTTTAAATCCGCCTACTGACACGCCCACAATTAAATAAAACAATTTTATTGAAAAACCAAAGTTTGAGCTAGGGAGCGTTTTTATTTACAAAAGCTTAGTTTTTTCGATAAAATCCTTTAAATTTTTGTCACGCCCACTTATGAGATATAGGAATAAGAATAGGGTATCCAACAGTTCGCCCAAGCGGACTGTAGCCCGCCCCTATGTTTAATTTGTTATTTAGCTAACGCCATAACTAAGTAACTAACGTAGTTAAATTAGCTGCGCTAAAAATGCAATCGATTTGGTGGTTAGCTATCATAATGACAACTAATTTTAGATTTTAGCTATTAGTTGCAGGTTGTGTAACTAAGCTCGTTAGGTTTCCAAAGTTAGTTGCGGATGACAACTAAAAGTTGGTTAGTTTTTAGCTGTAGCTTTTTAGCTGCCTAGGTAATAACTAATAACTTTATCAAAATTTTTTATTTTGATATAATGGTGACAATTTATTGCGATTTATTATGCATCTTGCGTTTAAAATAAAAATTGATTGAATGTCCCTTTTATTTTACATCAGGTTATTTTACAAAGAGGTCCTTGGAGCCACAATAATTAAACCCGAAAAGGATATTTTTCCAAAATGTCTTTAGAAACGGCACGGTATATATGAGTTCAATGTTATTTGAATTAGGCAGGGGTGCTAGGAACAACAAACATTTTGGTAAAATATCCTTTTTTCGACTATTAAGGACCTTTTTTGTTGTTGCAAGGATCTCTTAGTCAAATAACATTGAACACTGATATACCGTGTGGATTCTAACGGCATTTTGGAAAAATATCCTTTCTTCGACTTTTAATGACATTTTTTGTTGTTGCAAGGGCCTCTTAGTCAAATAACATTGAACACAGATATACCGGTGGATTCTAACGGCGTTTTGGAAAAATATCCTTTCTTCGACTTTTAAGGATCTTTTTTGTTGTTGCAAGGACCTCTTAGTCAAATAACATTGAACACGAATATACCGTGTGGATTCTAATGGCATTTTGGAAAAATATCCTTTTTTCTACTTTTAAGGACCTTTTTGTTTTCCAAGGATCTGTTAGTCAAATAACATTGAACACAATTTAGGAGGGTTTTTTAGGAGTTTTGAAAAAAATGTTTTTTTCGGGCTTAAGTACCTTATTTGGTTCTCCAAGGACCACTTGGTAAATAACCTTATTACAACTAAAAGTGACATTCTTAAATCGGCCATCGGTTACCGAAGTACAAATCGATATTTGTCCTCTTACCTTCAACTGATGTACAACGAACTTCAAGCTATACAACCTCAATTATTCAAAACAAATCTACTTCCACACAACTTCCCGGTGTTTCGTAAGGACATAAATGTAATAATCTCTAAAATTGAACATAATTAAAACTGAAAATAAAAAAAACAACGACACGCGGTTGTTCTCAAACGGTCAGTCATCTAAGTACTAACCGCGCCAAACGTCGTTTAATTGCGGTGATCTGGCGAGCAGCGATTAACTCACGTGCTATGAAAATCTGATGGTGACAGGAAAATCTGACGGTGACGCTCGATATTTCCAACTAGCCCCTACCTAGCATTTATTGTGAAAAATTTGTCAAAATAATTAAAGTTGGAAAATGAACCGTTTCGAAGCACGTTTTAAAAACTACTAATTTATAAAGTGTTGCAAAATTTAGAACTAATTCTGAATTGGGAAATATTTCTTCGGCTCTGGAAAAGTTTCGTTCAACAAAGGTTAACATTGTCCACTTTCGACTATGGATTGGAAATCGAGCTCATTACCATGCAGCGGCAAGTATGAAAGGTACAAGTAAAGTAAAGTAGCGAGTCTCGAACGCAGTGATTGACGAATTTCTTGCAATCACCGTTTTCTGAGCCGAAAATTCTTCAGAAATAGATACCTAATTTTTCGATCAAGGAGGATTCCCTTGTGTAGCTGGATGCATTGACGGTATAATCACCACCGATACACCCACCAAACATGAAGAGCAGTTTGTTAATATACGTAGAAATCATGCAATAAATTTAATGATGGTTTTTGGGCCAGACCGATCTTTCTTTGCTTTAAACATGAGCTGGTCAGGTAGTATGCACTATGCAAGAGTAAATTTGTAAACATACCGGATTTTGGATTATTTCGTTCGTTAGTCTGAAGCATAGAATCTCAGTCGATGCTGAGGATATTAAAGAACTACTTCTGCAGACAACATGGACATAATCGGCAGAACGCAGCGGGATGTCACTGGCGCGTTCGTGAGTATTGAGACGGAGTCGGCGAAGATGGGTTTGGCGATCAATGAGGGCAAGACAAAGTATATGCTGTCAGCAAGAAAGGACACCCGACATCTCGGAGAGAATGTCACTATAGACAGATATAACTTTGAGATGGTTCAGGACTTTGTCTACCTAGGCTCCACAATGAACTCAGGCAATGACACTAGCGCTGAGATTAAACGAAGAATAACTCTTGTCAATCGCTGTTTCTTTGGGTTAAGAAAGCAATTGAGTAGCAAAGCCCTCTCTCGAAAAATTAAAGTGACCCTTTATAAGACCTTAATAATCCCAGTCCTTCTCTATGGTGCAGAACCATAGACTCTACCAAAAGCGGATGAGGTCACTCTTGGTGGTTTTGAGAGGAAAATACTTCGGGTAATTTTTAGTCCCGTCTGCATAGACGGTGAATGTAGGAGGAGATACAATGACGACCTGTACGGACTCTACAGCGACATCGACTTAACCAGAAGAGTGAAGGTCCAACGACTGAGATGGCTGGTCATGCATGGACGTGAATGCTCCGGCCTGGAAGATCTTCAAATCCACACCCGACGGACGGCGCAGTAGAGGAAGACCGCGACTCAGGTGGCGCACGCAAGTGGTAGGGGACTTTAACCAACTTAGCGTGCAAAACTGAAGACAGCTGTTTGTATGGGGCCCAGGTCCACCCCGGACTGTAGCGCCACCCTAAGTATGTAAGTAAGTCTGAAGCATAAAATAAACAATAAGCATACATTTTGCTTATAACGCTTACGCCATTTTGCCTTTTTTATTAAAAATTTGTTTTACAAAATCGGAGAAAGCCGAGTCTCTCAGTTTTCTTACACCCACTGAAGACATATACTTTACATAGACCACTTCGCGAAGCTATCTCTTTCTGAAGTGCCGAATCCTTCTCTTAGACGTCAGAAACAAAGTGAATTATAAAATTTCAGAAAAATCATTGTGATTGCTAATAAAGTGTATATTTCAAGGCCCTAGCCAGGGGGGGGGGGGGGGGGGGGTCACAGCGGTTTGAACCCCCGAAATTTTTCCTACACGCCAATTTTTATATGGGTGGTGTAAATTTATTATAAATCATCAAAAAGACAATCTTTTAAGCTTTCTTATGATCCCTCATACTTGCCAATCAGACATGTACTTTAGAATATATATTTCCCGAACTACCCCTATCTGGCTACAGCAGAAACATAGAACATAGCTGCCGACCAAACAGAAAATTTTGTAAAATTAATTCTATTTAACTCATTCCTAAACTTGTTAACTTAAAGGTTAACATTTTCTCTAGCATAATAAATATAAATCATCAAAATCTGACAGATCAAACTAAAGCAACACAGGCTATTCGCAACAATATTGGTACCATAAAATCCGTTGCACGTCATTTTTTAAATTATCGGCAAAGCGCACACATTTTTTGCAGGAAATGATTAAAAAAAACATAGGGACGGGCTACAGTCCGCTTGGGCGAACTGTTGGATACCCTATTCTTATTCCTATCCCTCATAAGTGGGCGTGACAAAAGTCTAAGTATGGTTGAATTGTTAAGAACGCTTTACATATTTTGTTATATAACATTTAAAGGATTTTATCAAAAAAAACGCTCCCTAGCTCAAACTTGGGTGTTTCAATAAAATTGTTTTATTTAATTGTGGGCGTGTCAGTAGGCGGATTTAAAAAAATTAACACATGAGCATAAAGCGCCCCTAGAGAGTATAAATTATAAATTTCAGCTCCCTAGCTCACTTTGAATTTTCAAAAAAAAAAAAAAACAATAATAATTGTGGGCGTGCCAGTGGGCGGATTTTGAAAATATTTACACATAAGCATAAAGGGCCCATAGAGAGTATATATTATAAATTTCAGCTCCCTAGCTCAAACTTTGGATTTTCAAAAAAATTGTTTTATTTATTTGTGGGCGTGTCAGTGGGCGGATTTTGAAAATATTTATACATGAGCTTAAAGGGCCCATAGAGAGTATATATTAAAAATTTCAGCTCCCTAGCTCAAATTTTGGTTTTTCAATAAAATTGTTTTATTTTTTTGTGGGCGTGGCAGTGGGCGGATTTTGAAAATTTTATATCCCGAGCAGTTTTAGGAGTCATAGATCATATATAAAAAATTTCAGCTTCCTAGCTCAAAATTCGATTTTTTCCAAAATTTTGTTTTTTTGAGTTTGTGGGCGTATCTGTGGGCGGATTTCAAAAATTCGTAAACTTGATTATTTCGGGACCCTAGAGAGTATATGGTTAAAATTTCAGCTCTCTAGGACCAGTTTAAAGGCCTAATTTTTGCCGACGGACGGACGGACGGACGGACGGACATGGCTAGATCGACATTACTATCGATGCTGATCATAAATATAGTAACTTTTAGGGGTCTACGGGCAATATTAAGGTATGTTACAAACTCTGCGTCAAAATTAATATACCCCTAGAATAGGGTATAAAAAACAGGAATGTGTGATACACGCTAGGTGGAAGACCATGAATTTTAAAGCGATAATTGATGCTTTGGAAGAGTTGTGTAGTGATAAGGACTCTGATACGTCATCGAAGGCGAGTTGGTTTTTAAGATCTATTTCAGCTAGTGATTTTGCAGTAAGTTTGTGTTGTATGAGTCTTTTGTTTGCATATACAATGCCACTTTGTAAGATCTTACAATCTCCTTCATGCGACTTAGTGTCTGGATTGGAACATGTGGATTTAATAACAAACACATTCCAAGGAATACGCGAAAATATCATTTCGGAATTCAAAATAATTTTTGAGACTGCACAAAACTTAGTAAATGTTGAGAATGAAAAACTTAAAAGTCCACGAATTGTGTCAATGCAGCAGCACAAAAAAAACATGAGCGCAACAGATCCTGAAACCTATTTTAGGATTTCTTTATTTTTTTATTTTTTATTTGTGAAAAGAAGGAAATCCAAATCCCAAAACACTCAGACTCGGTAACGGTCCATTGTACTACCAGGCATAAATCCACCTTTTGGTGTAGAGGCTGGAGAATGGGCGGCGTATGTTCTTGTTCCCCATGGGGATTGAACCTGCACCGCACGGGTCACAAGCCAACACACTTACCTCTGCACCGTCCCAACCCTCTCTTTTAGGATAATTCCTCTTTCAGATGACTTTTTAAGTCAGCATAAAATGAGATTTGAAAACCATTTCATTCCATTCTTTCCTTTTTTATGCATTTTGATTCCATCGATCCTTGGCAAAAACTAACAAAATTATAACGAAGAAAATTTCAAATTTTATAAAGGTTTTTTGGATTGGGAAACTTTAAAAGCTGAAAACAAAATGCCATACAGAGCGTTCAAAGAGTGCAATAACAGCTCTTGGGGAATGCAATAAGGATCTGTTTCCTAATATCCACAAGCTTCTTAAAATGTTGGCAACACTACCGGTTTCAACATGTACACCGGAAAGCACATTTTCGACAATGAAACGTTTAAAAACTTACTAAGAAACTCTACCGGTGACGAAAGATTACATCAGGATTGGCGTTAATGTCATTTCATCGACAAATTGAGATTGATACTGAGGAAGTTTTAGATAAATTTGCAGCGCAGAAGGCCAGAAGATTAAATTTAATTTTATAAAAATGATTCCTACCTACATACTATGTAATACTTTTTGTAATAATAAAATCTTAAAGAAAGATGATATGTACCTAATAAATAATATCTTAAAATTATTTAAAAAAATATTGGAAAAATCTTTTAGTTTTTCAAATTACATAGTTAGAGAGTTTTCTTGGAAAAACTAAGTATGCAATAGTATTTTATTAGCAATAGTCTACCTAGGAAAAAAAATATTGAAAATCGTTAAAGCAGTTTTTTTAAATCGGTTTTTTTTAAAAAAATATTTTGCAATTTTTTGAGTATTTCAGTACAAGGAAATCTGTAGTTTTCATCTAAAAAAAAAATTGTAAAAAATGCCTAAATTTTAAATTTAATTGAAGTCGGTTTTGTTGTTAGCGAGAAATTCTGATGTTAAAAAATCGGTTCTATAGGAGGTACCGTTTTAAGATAAATCTCGCAAAATCCATTCTTACCCAAAGATATACTGTTTTATCTAAATCGTTACGGCCTTTTTAGTAAAATTAAGTTTTAACAAACCGTTATTATAACATATACCATTGTTTTATAGCTAAAATTCCAATTTCAACAACGCCTAATGTGAGACTACTAAATAAACACTATGAACCAAGTTTGCAAATCGGCCCATCCGCTTAGGCTGCAGATCTGCAAACAGGCAGACGGACGAACAGAATTTTCCAACATATTTTTTTCTACTTCCCTATCATCGTAATGTCATGTTTAATTGTTATCTCAATTTTTTTTTGCACCAATCCATAAAGTGCCTTATACATAGAATAGTACCATAATCCCAATTAAAAATCGTGTTTGGTCGATTTTCGTCTAAAATGGGATCAATTTTATTTATTACATCTACCATTCGGAAAGGTACACACTGATTGGTGTATGGAATAAATAACCCCCCCTGAAGTGCTGAAGTGAAATGTGTTACACCGTGTATGTCAACGTTGAAAAGAAAACAAACAATACAATAAATGAAAGAAAAATCCAATAACGCGCACCAAAAATTTGACTACAAACAAATAACTGTACAAACAAAATACCACAAGATACAAGAAAAACAATTAACATAAACGAAATAACAATAAAAGGACAAACCACCAATTGACACAAATAAAAAAGCACAAAATAAACCTTAAACAATTCATGCTACGAAAATAATAAAAAATCAATGGCAATTGAATTATCTGAAATGACAGAAATGCCATCACCGAATTTGAATAAATTGCGTGTGGTCATTAAGTCATTATGCTGGCATTCGTACTCATTGCCCGATTACATTACTTGCAATTTGGTCAATCTTATGTGTCAAAATCAGTATATTCGTGTGTGGTCATTAATTCATTACATCTTTTGATATACGCCCATTACACTACATGACTCTATACTGTCAGAAATGGTCATTATTTGCCCACCTGCCATACACTCATACAGTCTAATCTTACCTTTAGTATGTAGATGTGCTCGTATGTTATGCTGTCTGATTTGCATTTAGCACAATTCATATGATTTTTCTCTATGTAAAATGTATCCATCAGTAAGCATTCCCTTTTAAGTCGTCTATGTGCGTGTTATGTTAATAATCGGTCTTTCGTAGCTCTTAGCTAGGATTTGGATAAAATATGCATTTGCGATAGTGGCAATTTGATTGGATATAATGCGAAAAACTTACACAATTGAATTGAATTGCCGACTATATCTGGAAGTATTCTTCAATGGTTCCTTAGATTCGTCACTCGGGCGTAGCTTAGCTTAACCACTTATCTAATTTTATCAAGTCTTCTTCCGTCAACTCGAGTTAACTTTTCAGAGAAAACATCTAAAGTTCTCGACATCCCAAAATGTTCTAAAAATAGTCGAGAGTATTCAAAAACGAGCAGTTCGTCTTGTGATCCAGAATTAGCATCCATTATCCAACCACCGTCTCAATGAAGACATGGCCCTTTTTTTTGTTATATATTCTACAGAATGGTACTATACCATGGGAGATGTTCTGAAGAACTTACGAACGAATTTCTAAAAACGCATAACTGGTTCGTCCTAGGCAGTCAGCTAATGCTCACTTTTAAATAGGCGGTCTAAATGGGACACCCTATAGAACAAGCAATTTTTGGAATTCGCTTTATCTGAAAAAAACATTAAACACAAAATGATTGCAGCAAGACTATACATATCTACTTCTTCCTTAAGGCGTGGTGGCACAGGGTTTAGTGCGTTGGACTGCTGATCGAAGGGATTTCAGTTTTAATATCTGAATATTTTGGAAAGTTGTGAGACAATTTCGAGTTATGTATTTAGCAATGCTAGCATCTTATGGTCTAGCGTGCTTTATTAATCAGCCTACTAGAACTGCATCTAGTAGATGTTTAGATCATATTTATGGCTGTTTTAGTAATATTTGCGTAAATAATTGTGAAAAATGGGTCTTTGATTTGATGACTACCGATCATTCTATGACAGGGCTCATAGTATATGTTTCGAGTAGACCCAATGAAAACAAAACTAAAGCCTCGAGTAAGCTTATGAAAATTAACTACACACAGCTCAAAAACTATCTTTTTTACGAGTTTTGGGAAGATGTATATTCCTGCAGGGATCCTTTAACTTCTTTTGCATTATTTATTGATACCCTGAAGAATCATATTGCAAATTGTTCCTCCTTTTTCCCATCTAAAAAAAGTGGTAAAACGGCTTAGATCTCAAGGTATTTATTGAATAAAGTTAAAGGCAAAAACCATCTTAGAATCAAGTGTAACAAGTACCCTAGGAATGTGAGCCTTCAAAGAAAATACAAGAAACTGTGCGCTGAACTCAAAAAGGAGATTCCTCTCTGTCGGGATAATTATTACCGTTTTCAGTTGAATTCTGCTAAGGGAAATTTAAAAAATGAATGGGGTGTAGTCAATAATATTTTAAACAAATCATCGTTCTCTAAAAAACCGACTATTACTCAGGTTAACGACTGCGAAATTTCTGACAAACTTGTTATTGCTAATGAATTCAACAGCTATTTTACTAATATACGAGTATCTAGCAGCTTTCCATCATGTAATGTCCAAAGGATTTGTTGTACATGTTCGTCCTATCGTAGAAGTGCTGTACATTTTCAAATAAACAGATTTGTTTATATGCCTATAACTCCTCTTGAGGTTTTAAAAGTTATAGGAACCCTAAAAAATTCGAATTCGTGTGGTGCTGATGGTATTTCGAATATAGTTGTCAAAACAATTGGATGTTACATACTGGAAGTGTTAGTTAATATTTTTAATAATTGCATATTTGCTGGAGTATCCACTGTTTAAAAAAGGTTCTTCTGTTGAAGTCTCAAACTATAGGCCCATGTCACTTCTTCCTGTTTTCAGTAAAATCTTTGAGAAACTTATAAAAAATAGAGTAGTGAGTTTTTTAAAAGCAACTGAGTATTTTAATCCATCTCAATTCGGATTTCAAAAAGGAAAATCGACTGAAGATGCACTACTACAGTTTTGTAGTCAAATAATGTCAAGCCTCGATAAGCAAAAGTGTACTGCAGGTTTATTTGTTGACATCACCAAAGCCTTCGACATGGTTAACCATACTTTATTGTTAAAGAAATTAGAAAGTGCTGGTTTTCGTGGATTTATGCTTAAATGGTTTAGGTCTTATCTTGAAAACAGGGTGATGGTTGAAGTTAGATGACGTTAGGAGTGCAGTTCAGTTCATCAAAATGGGTGTACCCCTCTGTTTTGGGACCAATTTTATTTTTCATTTATTATAACTCACTGCTTTCACTCAATTTCAGGGGTAGACCTACGGCTTTTGCGGATGATATTGGTTTTTCGTATGGCTGTGACAGTCCCTTGGATCTGACTTTAGACATTAACTGGGATCTTAACTTATTAAGAAACTGGTTCGGTAAACATAGTTTAGTGATAAGCTCGAAAACTAAAATAATGTTTTTCAGTTTGTCTTCTTTAAACAATTTGGACGCAAATGTTTTTTTCGGTGCAGGGAAATAAGTCCACGAGAACTAAGTCCACTGAGGGACTTAGTTCATAGTGGGAAATAAAACCACTAGTGGGAACTAAGTCCATTTTTTTATGGGAACTTAGTACACAGAAGAGGGAACTAACATCCAAAATTTAGAATTAGACAAAAAACTGTAAAGTGCAGTTAGTTATCACACTCTTTAAACAAATTCTTAAGCTTATCATGGTGACATAAAGTAAAAGTTTCAAAACCGTACCTCGCACCTACTCCAAATCAAACAGTGACCCCAAGTATTCGGGTTGCAGGGGGGCAGAACCCCCCCCCCCCCCCCATATGCATTACACTGGAATCTACTTGCGAGTTCCTAACTAATCCCATAAACAGTACAATGCATTTGGGGGGACATCCTGCCCCCCTGCAACCCCCCTGCTTGGGGTCATATAACTATGTCTCAGTTAAAAGTCAATTTCTCTTTTGTTAATAAGAATTGCAAAGTACCAACTTGACTCTTTAATTTTATTTTGTTCTTAGTCGACAGTGAGAATTTACTTCACACTAAAAGGGAACTAAAACCACTCAGAGTTTTCGGAATTTATTTCCCACTTTACATGGGAACTAAGTTCACTTCGCGAAAGTGGTTTTATTTCAAACTATGTGGGAACTAAGTCCCTCAGTGGACTTAGTTCCCGTGGAGTTATTTCCCTGCAGCGTTTTTTTCCATGCTCCCGAATGTCAACGATATAAAATGTCAGTTTGTAATACATAATTGTGTGTTAAGTTGTTCTTCTCCCTCCTTTTGTAGTAGTCCAATCTGTACTAATAATTGTTTTTGAATTGAAAATGTCGTTGAATTTAAATATCTGGGTCTAATTATTGATTCAAGAATGAGTTTTTTGAATCCTGCAGAAGCGTTGAGAAGCTATTTCCGACTCACTCTTAGACATTTATTTTACTTGAAAAATATCTGTTCTAAAATACTTCTTAAAACAATTTACTATGGAATCTTTCATTCCAAGTTGCAATACGGAATTGTTTGCTGGGGAGGTGCGTATTTTAATAAAATACATCCTCTGTTAACTTTGCAGAAGTATATCTTAAAGAAAATATGTCAAAAATAGATATCCTAGTTTTACTCTGTTTTGTGACTTGAGTATTCTACCTGTTCGTCATTTATATTGATTTAAGGTGTTGAAGACTTTCTTTATGAGGTCTGGCAATCGTAATTTTCGCTTAATCTCTACTCATAATTTACGTTTAAATTTTTCTAACTTGTTATCTGTATCCATTGCTCGTACCACTGCTTATCGTATTTTTTTCCGTTTCATCGTATCGCTTATTTAATAAACTTCTACTGTCGATCAGGGCAATATCTGTGACTAGTATGTTTCTTAAAAACGTAAAACGTTGGCTCTTTAATTTTGATAATGTTTGTTTTGAATCCTTTTTACGTTTTGATTTTGTGGTTTATCTCAATCTACTGATATTGTGTTTTAACTCAAAGTTTATGTCCACTCTGTTTAATTCCATTCGTCTTGATTTACGTTTGGTTCATTACTTATTGGTTTTAAATGTAAATTTCTTAAACTTCTAATCAATCCATCTTGTTTACAAATTTTGGTTGATTTTATTTTTTGTTTATATTTTTTTGTTTTTTTTTTGTTTTTGTTTCTATAGTGTAGGGTCACCCCACCCAAATAATTTAATTTAATTTTATACCGTTAAAGCATCTGATGTGGCATTTAATACTATTGTTCATACTTTTTATGCAAAAATATAGACTGTCTTCGACTTTCTTATATATGTATATACTAAATATTGAAACTTGTTATTTGAACGCTGTTAAATTTTAAAACAATAAGAAATAAATTTAATAACTAACTAACTAACTAAATCACGCCGAGGCCCATAAAACAACTACTACTTACTTACTTAACGGGCTCCCGACCCGTGAAGAGTCTCTGCCTGAGACACAGCACCTTCCATCCTTTACGATCCCGAGCACGTTGCTTCCAGTTGTCCAGACCAAGCGCTTTGGCATTCGCGATGGCTTGGTCTTAAAAACGGAGGTTCGGTCTTCCTCGAACCTGGTTGCTGGGATTCGAAGATCCTCTTAGCCGGATCATTATTGTCCATTTGCTCGATGTGGCCGAGCCAATTTAATCGACATATTTTGGCTTTTTAGACTACATCCACTTCTTGAATCAGCTCATAGAGTTCGCGGTTGTATCTTCTCCTCCATTCGCCCTCCTCGCACAAAGTAGTATCAGCTCTCTCTTCCTGCTTATCGTCCACCGAGTTAGGAGTTTTGAACCCAGTTGTTTTGCCAAACCGAAGTAGCAGCGGTTTCCTGGGGTAATTCTTTGCCGGATCTTCACTAAGGTGTCATTCGTGGAATTAATGTTTACTCCTAGGTAGTTGAACTCCTTAACTACCTCGAAATTGTTGCTACTAATAGTGACGTTTTGTCCTAGGCGGTAGATAGATGTTTATTTGTTTGTTGATAGCATGTATTGTCGTCATTTACTACAAGGCCAACAGATTTCGCCTGTTCTTCATTCGCCGTGAAAGCTTCTATCACCCTGCGTTTCGGTGACTAGGTTTCCTTCGCTGTCTCGAAGAGCCTGCGTTCCGGTTTTGAAGCCAGCAGCCAGTTACTTGGATTTCTTATAGAACCTCCGGATGTTGTTACGATCGCGAGACTCTTCGACCTACTTGAGCTGGGATACTGAGTAGCCCCTCTTCTTTCTACGCAGGATCTTTTTCTCCTCCCTTCTCCTGGCTCGATACTCTTCCTTCGCTGCCCTGGTTTTGCGCTGCAGCATTTTCTTGTGTGCATCTTCTCTCCCCTTTCTCCTGTACACGCATTCATCATCATACTACGGGCTCTTTCTCTGGGGTGGCTGGTATCCTACAGTGGTTTCGGCTACCTTCTTGATTATGTCGCGATACTGCCGCCACTGATTGTTGGCGTCTGTTGTAGGTGACTGCACAGTGGATAGTTTCATACTCAGGCGCTCCATGTAGGCTCTGGCTACTCCAGGTGTGCTAAGGTGTCCAACGTCGAATTTCTTCTTTTGAGCGGTTCGCAGCTTCTTCTCGTTGGACAGTCGAGCTCTGAATTTAGCCGCAACAAGAAAATGGTCAGAGTCGACGTTTTCCCCTCGGAATGTGTGCACTTCGAGGATGTTGGATGCGTGCCTCGCATTGATTAGCACATGGCCCATTTGGTTAGCAGTTCGACCGTCTGGAGAGCGCTAGGTTGCTGTGTGGATCCTTAGCCTTGGAAACCTAGTGCTACTTATCACCGCATTACGAGCTGCTGCAAAATTGATTTTTTTTTTTTTTTTTTTTTTTGTCGGGATGTGTGAAACTTTCTGCACTGGAGCACTCAGACTCAATACTGGTCCATTGTACTGCCAGGCAGACACACCACATTTTACTGTGGGAATTTACTCGTTTTTCTAAGAAAAACGAGAAGGCGCTTCAATGATAAGGAGCTTAGGTTTACAGCACTCACCATATCCGCACCAAATACCTGCCACCTGATGCGAGCAAAAGCAGGACAATCACAGACGAAATGTTCCGCAGTGTCGTCGCTTTCTCCACAGGCTTCGCAGTTGGTGGTGTCGCTTAGGCCTAGCACCTTAAGGTGTTTGGCAAAAGCGTAGTGTCCCGTAAGAACGCCAGTAGTCTGTCTGCAGTCTTTTCTGTTGAGAGACAACAAGAATGCCGCGGATTTCCCACAGACGTCGGGGAGCATTTGCTTAGTCTGTCTGCACCCTGGAGAGTCATGCCAACGGCGATTGTGTTCATAGGAAACCCAACCGTCAATGGAAGCCCTGACCGAGGACGCAGGCAGACAGATCGCTGGTTCAGGTCCTGAGAGGTCCCCCTCTGAGCCTTGTCTAGCAAGTTCATCGGAGATCTCATTTCCCGTGATCCCGTTATGACCCGGGACCCAGACAAGTTTAAGTGAATTCAGCCTTCCGACCGAATTCAGAGATATCTTGCATTCACGTACTATTTTGGAGGTAGTTAAGGGTTTGAGTAAGGCCTTAAGCGCAGCCTGACTGTCGCTACAGACGCAGATACTTCGCCCCCTCCACCTGTTCCTCGTAACATAGTCCATGGCCATTAGGATAGCATAAGTCTCTGTTTGGAAGACTGACGCATGTTTGCCTAACGGAAAGAAAAGTCTAACGCTATCGCTCTCCACGAAGACACCAGCACCAGATCCTTGATCGGTTTTGGAGCCATCCGTAAAGATTCGACTGCATTCCCTTCCAGGTTCAGAGTCCGGCCAGAGCCAGTCCTGGACGCGAGGAAAGTCGACCTCGTATTTGCGCTTTAGCCGAAGTTCCGGTGTCATCGCATCAGACGGCATATCCATAAGACAGGAGTCGAAGGACAACCGTTGCGCAAGTTCATCAAAACTCCAGTGCGAGTTATACCAAAAGCCACCTCTTGTAAGACGTGAGATAGCCTTGATTGCACAGCCCATGATGTAAACATCAAGGGGCGGAAGGTTCAATAGTGCATCTAGGCCGGAGCCAGGCGTGCTGGGGAAGGCCCCCGTGCAGCCGAGACATACCTGCCTTTGGAGTTTGGCAAAAGCAGCAGTGACGTATTTACGTGAAAGCTTATTCCACCAAACAACCGATGCGTATGCTATAAATGGTCTTATCATAGCCGTATAAATCCATAGGACTCTTTTCGGTGATAAGCCCCATGTCTTGCCGAAAATGCCTTTGCACTGCCAGAAAATAGATAGCGCCTTGGCAGTCTTCAGCTCAACATGTTTGGACCAAAGAAGTTTGCTATCCAGGATGACTCCCAGATACTTTGCTTCATTGGAGAGTTGGATTGTGACGCCTTTTAGCACTGGCTGAGTCAACCCGACCAGCTTCCTCCTTCTCGTAAAGAGAACAACCTCAGTTTTAAGAGGATTGACCGAGAGCCCATTCCTAGTGCACCATTCGTCGATCACGTCAAGGGCCGCCTGCGCCTTGGCGCATACAGTCGCTAGGCATGATCCAACAGAAAGCACGGCAACATCATCCGCGTACGCCTGAGCGTAAATATTAGAACTGTTGAGTGCGTTCAACAGAGAGTCGACCAGCATACACCACAGCAGTGGAGACATGACGCCGCCTTGCGGGCAGCCTCTGTTTACCCCCGCCATAACATAGCGGCCACAATCCGCATCCGCAACCAACGTTCTATTCATTAGCATTGATTTAATCCACAACACCAATGGTTCGTCTACTCCGTGTTGTCTGGCGGAGCTGCACATGCTATCAAAAGTCGCATTGTCAAAAGCACCCTCAATATCGATGAAAATGCCCATCGCGTATTCTTTTCTGTCAAGCGCGCCTTCAATTATACCAACTAGATTTTGGAGCGCAGTCTCGCAGGATTTTCCGCGTTGATAGGCATGTTGCATCGGAGATAGTGGGTGCAATCGCAAAGCACCTTTGCGCACGTGAAGCTCGACCAGCCTTTCCAAGCTTTTCAGCAAGAAAGAAGTCAGACTGATTGGTCTGAAGCTCTTGGCGAGCGAGTAGTCACTTCTGCCAATTTTTGGTATGAATGCCACTCTAACTGTACGCCAGGGTGTTGGAATGTATGCCAGTGCTAGGACAGCGGTGAAGATTTTCTTCATAGTCGGTAGCAGCTGGTTTGTACATTGTTGCAGCATGGCTGGGTATATTCCGTCCGTACCAGGCGACTTGAAGCCGTCAAAAGACGCAAATGCGTATTTAATGGCCTCGTCCGTCACCACGGCCTTCGCAATATACCAGCTACGCCGAGTTGTTTGTCTTGGCTCACTCATAGTCTCGGTAATCGGGGCTGGTTGTGAACCAATTGTAATCTGGTTACCCGGAAAGTGAGACTCCAGCAGATAACTAAGAGTTTCCGCTTTCGTCTCAGTGAAGGTGCCATCAAGTTTTCTAAGTGAGTCCAGTTTGGCTGGTTTGCCCTTTTTCAGAACTTTAACCAACCTACTAGTTTCACCCAGCTTTTCAATCTTTTCGCAGAAATTCTTATAAGAAGCACTTTTCGATACCCGAATTAGCCTCTTATATTCCTTCTGCTTCGATCGGTAGAGATTCCAGTCTGTCTCCAAATCAGTCTTGAGTGACCTATTTAGAAGCTTTCTAGCTTCTCTACGAATTCTTTGCAGTTCCGAGCTCCACCAGGGAACCGGTGTTCTGCCAGGGGGTTTGCTTACTGGGCACGTCAGTTCAAAACAGCTAGTAATGGCACTATTCAGGTCTTGAACAGCTTCCTCTACCTTTTGTCTCGTCCTGAGTTTGGTTGGAGTTTTGAGAGTTTTCCCTAATTCCTCCCTGAAGCGTATCCAGTTGGTTTTTCTCGGATTCCTCCTCTCCTGCAAAGTTATGGCTTCGCATTCGATTTGGAATTCGATATATCTATGGTCTGAGAGGGACACCTCCGAAGAGACCCTCCAGTTAGTAACCGCCTTAAAGTATCTATTTGATAAAGTTAGGTCGATCACTTCCTGTCTTCTTGACGTCACAAAAGTTGGTTGCGAGCCAACATTGTTGATAGTAAGATCAGATGATAGAATGAAATCCATTAGATGGTTTCCTCGCATGTTGCATTTGCTGCTGCCCCAAACAGTGTTTTGAGCATTGGCATCACAGCATATAACTAGGCCCATCTTCCTGGTGTCGCAATAGTCAATGAGTTCAGCAATTGCCCTCGGTGGTGGAGGCACTACCGAATCATAGGGGAGATAAGCTGACGCCACGATGAAGGTCTTCCAATTTCCATTCGTTTCGTAGCTAATGGCTGCAGCAACCAAATCTTGGCCACAAAATTGTCCAAGCTTAGTCGCTGAGAAAAGGTTCGACACAGCAAGACAAGCCCTTGGTCTCTCGGACCGCTCGTCACAGAGTATCGTAGTGCCACGGACACCTCCAAGGCCACAGATGCGATTTTTCCACACCCATGGCTCCTGTATCGATATTATGTGGGCTTTTGTATTCAACACAGAAAGCTTCTTACTGATGAGTGCAGTAGCAGCCTTGGAGTGTTGAAGGTTAATCTGAGTAAATCCAATCATTGGAAATACATCAGTCATACTAGTGGAAGGGCACGCAGAAGGTGCGCGCGCAGTTACACCGACAGGAGTGCTTGAGGTCTTCTTCCTCCGTTTGTTCCTGTTCGAGCTATTGGAAGGGGAGGCAGCGTTGGTTTCAGTCAGCTGGCTGGTTTCGGTTGGGGTAACCTCTGCCGACCTGCATCTCTTTTCCGTCGCCGCCAGGGAAGGGCAGTTCTCAGCGCTTGCGCTTTCAACTGGCAAATTTGATTAGTCTGTAGCCGTTGTCTGTTCTCGTTTCGTGGATTCTGTGGTTACCAACTAACCCGATAAAGATGTTTTCCTTTCCGACTTTAGCATGGAAGTCCCCGAGTACAACTTTTACATCATATTCCAGAGAGGCTCCATAGGCTCCACCCAGGAGGTCATAAAACTCCTCCTTGATGGGATGTTCAGCCTCGTCGGTAGGGGCGTGTGCACATATTACGCTTATGTTTTGGAAGGTTGCTTTGATGGGGATCACTTATCGGCTTGAAGTCAATAACATAAATAAACACCCTGAACTTTTTTCCAATTCCACATCTCTTGCGAAAGTCTGACAAACATTCAACAGTACCTATTACCTCCCTAACTGCCTCCCTCAATTAATATTGGCAGGCCTCCCGGTTTCGGATCACTGAAGCCAATCAAATGCTGGTATTGTTGCATGAGTGTGATCCAGGCAATTTTACGATTTTGACATGTGCATGCTGCCATTATTGATTATTGTTTGATCTTCATCTTCTACGAGTACCTTCATCTATACCGGTGAAATGGCAATGGTGCGATGGTAGTGAATTCACAAAAAGATTGGCAGGTCGTGTGTTCGAATCCCGACCAGGGCCATGCTTTGTAAAATTCAATACACCTGTGGAGAAAAACCCTTCGCACCAAAACTTCTTTCCTATCCTCCTATTCTTTGAACTAGTAAGCTTCGCCCAAAAACAGGTAATGCATCATTTGCTGGGTGCTGCTTGCAGCAACAAAAATGCCTGCGCTGTGGTAACATTATAAGGGTACTGTTATACTGTATCAATTACAGAAAAATAGAAAAATCCCTTTAGCGCACGCTAAATATAAAAAAAAATCTTGTCAACCCACGGATTTGCATGCACATTATGTGGTACAGTTTCAAGATGTTACATGTGTCGCTAGGCTCATAGGAATAGTAAAATTGCCTAGATTGCCGCAAGTGCTTTGGTAGATAGTGTGCAAGAACAAGTAGATAAGAGTTTATAACGCCTGTACAACGCTTGGGACGAAACGTCACTGTTGAAAGCATCAACTTGGAGGTAGTTAAGGCTTTCGTCCACCTCAAAGCAAAAATCAAATCTGTTATAATACAGTAGTGGAGAAACGATTATGAATATCTAAGGCGATAAGCAGAAAGAAAAAGCTGACTGGTTCAATGTGGGTTTAGGTCGAATGGTAGAAAAGTTAACTCTATTAAGAACCAATATTGTGCTTGTAATCAAATTAGCTGAAACACGTCGACTACATTTGCTTGGCCTCATCGAGTGATAGACAATAATGCTCCATCGAAGAGGATTTTTTTTTATACTCGTATAACGTACTCGCACTAAAGGAATTTTTGAATACCCTTATAATGGGCGCGTTCAATTTACAAGGCAACTACTAGTCCCTACTATTTTACTTTTCCTCATTGATCAAATAACTCACGTGACCAAAGTTTGGCAAGTGATAGCAATTTAATTAGTAGCGAACTCGCAGTTGCCTTGCAAATTGAACGGGCCAAATGTAATAGCTACACAACGCGGGCGTTAAGGAAATTAGGGTTAGAAGATAGGGAGAGATGTCGATGCACGTTGATTTTAAATGTTTGTAGATTACAATGTGAAGGAAAATTCTTTGTATTTCACTGTACATTCGAATACAGGCAATCCTTAGACAGCGGGTATTGCGGTTGAAATGTTCTAGGGGTGGAATGCAACTGGCTATTTCGTTTGAGCACTTATGGATGAAATAACGATAAAATAACGGGCGACAACAGATATTGCGACGATGACTAAGAGAGACGGGTGGCGACGGTGTAGAGGTTAGTATGTTGGCTTGTGACCCGTGCGGTGCAGGTTCAATCCCCATGTGGAACAACAACATACGCCACCCATTCACATGCCTCTATACCAAAAGGAGGATTTCTGCCTAGTAGAACAATGGACTGTTACCGAGTCTGAGTGCTCTGGGAATTGGATTTCCTTTAAATTAAAAAAAAATATAAAAAAAAAGAGAGTCAAGCGATCTCGCGATGTTACAGTCAGCAATGAGTTTTATCGCGCGTTTTTGAACCCTGTCAAGTAACTCCAAATAAGTTAGTTAAGTAGCCAGATCAGAGAGAAAGCTTAGGCTTTTCGCAGCGTTCTTGGCGACATCGAATATGTGGTCATTCCAATGAAAGTTGTCTGTAACACACATACCGAGAATGGAAAGCGGTTCGGTTTCAACGATGCAAGTGCCATTCATGGACAATAGTATGGTGTTAGGGTTTTGATTTAATGACAGAAGACAGCATTGCGTTTTGGAAGCATTAAATTCCACTCTATAAGTTACACCCTACTGAGTTATGCAGTCGATATCGGAATTCAATGAGCTTAACATACGTTGCCGTTCCAGTCGCACACCCGAAGATGAGAGGCGTGACCCAAGAAACGAATATGAGAAGCTGAGGGTACTGTCATTGGCAAAGGATTGGATTGGATTAGAGGTAATAGACAGGAGATCATTCATAAAAAAAAAGAAAGAGAGTCGGAGACAAAACAGAGCATTGGAAAACACCAGCATTTATTTGGTAAGATGTGGGCTTGAAACTGTCCAAAACAACTTGAATTGAACTTTCTGAAAGGTAATTTCTAATCCATTAAACAAAGGTATTATCATTCCAAATGCACGCATTTTCGACGAAAAGCTTGGTGCCAAACTCTGTCAAATGCCTTTGAAATATCAAGCGCAACAATCTTACTTTCAACACCTTGGTGAAGAGATTGGTTCCACTTTTCGGTTAGATAACTCATCAAATCACCACTGGACCTGTTGCTGCGAAAACCGTACTGCCGGTCTTTAAGAAGTTTTCGTGATTCAAGATATTTCATGAGTTGACGGTTTATCAGCGTTTCCATGACCTTAGAAAGAAGGGAAGCTATTGCAATTGGTCGGTAGGAGGAGGGGAAAAATTCACCTTTTTTGGGGACAAGTTGAACAAATGCTGTTTTCCATCTTCTCGGGAAGAGCCGTAAAGAAAATGATAGATAGAAAAGCTTGCACAATGGTTTTGCCAGCGAGGAAGAACACCTCTTCAGAACGATAGGGGAATCACCATCTGGACCAGCGGATTTATCAACGTAAAGATCTTGAAGTACTCTACCCACTGACTGTACGAGTGCGGAAGTGGATTGCTCCCATAGAGTATTCTACGCGCTCGAGTACAGGGGGAGACAAACAACAATCTGGGAGCGTTGAGGTGCCGACAAAGTGAGCAGCAAGCAGATTGGCCTTCTCTATAGAGTTGACAGCTGAAATGTCATTGTAAATGAGTGTCGGGATAGTGTAGTGTACATAATAACCGTACTAACAAATAGCCTTATCATCAAATACAATTCTCACAGCAACACAACAATATAGATGCACATTCCACATTTCTCACAAGACAGACATTTCCCACCAAATCCACTCGACACCCGATACACAGCTAATGTTCGCCATAGAGTCAACGCCAATGACGATTGCACATTTACGTGTCGCAGCCAGGGTTGGCAGAATGTCACAGACACAAGCAAAACTACATATGTTACGTCTGCTACGTAGGATACGTAACAAATGTAGTTAACGTAGTCAACAAACTACACTGTGTTTTAAACGTCACTTTACTGTTAGTCAGCTGTCAAACACTTTCAAATTCAACTGCCAGAACAGCTTCTATTCTGTGTTTTTGTGATTCTGTCATTTAATCGTGTGTTTCTGTAGGAGGTAGGTACTTGTGTTTTATCTAAAAAAAAAAGTGTCTGGTGGCAGAAAACTGCATTATTACTGGGTAGAGGGAGGATTTACTCCCGTAAAACTCGAAAATGAAAGAATGGGTGCTTTGTCCGCCGTCTACAAAGTTGGTTTGTTTTTAGTTTTTTTAAAAATAGCTACGTCTGCTACATTATGAGCCAGACGTAACAAATGCGACCATGTACCAAAGGTATAAGCTACGCGTAGTTAATCATGTAGAAAATGTTAGGTAAACTACCTGGCCAACCGTGGTCGCAGCAAATTGTGCTGAGTAGTTCATTTTCTTTACTTTTTGTTTTCTCAAATTCCTTAGTTTATCATATTATAATATAAGTAGCAAGTAAGATATTTTTGTATAAATAGGCTAAGCTCTTTTAAATAAACAACCAATGATGATCTGATTTTTGAATGTTATGCTTGGCTTCTCAGCCGCTCCTTTACTATCAGTTCGGCTTCTTAGCCATCATATTCAGTTCGGCTCTTTAGCCAGCAACCTTTCGGCTTGGGTTAGCCAATTATCCCCATAGATTAAATAGGGAGGTAATAATAAAAACCAAACACATTACAATAGATGATGAGGCCGAATTCTTGATGTTTTTAACAAATGTGACTCCCAGGTACCAAATAAAACCGTACCTCAGTTTCAAAGACCAAGCTATCGCGGATGATCGGGCCAGGAAAGAGGTTAAATGCCTGCAGTGTCTCAGGCAAATACTCTTTACCAGTCGATAGTCTGTTAAGTAAGTAAGTAACGAATGGAAACAAACCGCAGGGACTCTCTTGGTTTGTAGTTTTGGATTTGTACGGTTGTTTTGAAAGTTTACCGTCCACATAGTAAACGATGCTCTTACATTGATCAGAATACCAGCGGTTAAATATTAAATTGAGAAAACCTTTTGCTAACTTTAAATAACTTGTCACCTGTGACTTTTGGTAATCGTCCGTTTTCAAGCCGTTTCTGTCGTGAAGTTCCTTGTTATAATTTCTACAAATTCTGCAAATATTTTTGAACTTTTAGTTCAATCGGGTTGTCACAAGCAACAGAAACTGAATCCAGTATGCAAAGGGACAGAACATACGTCAACGGAATACTGTCACTGGATATACTGGATGCTTGTTCTGTTTCTGCCTCTTGTTCGTTGTATGTGACAAGCCATCTTTAAACATCGTAGCTTTTCAATCCCCAATATTGTCATACAAAAACCGAATGTCATCCATCTATAATAGCAGTAACAATTGCACACATTTAGCACCTGCCTAAATTGGCGTAACATACGCCTGTTTATAATTAAACACAACCGCAGGCCTTTGTCTTTGCATATAGAGTTCTATAGTAGTCTCACTTCGAGTATTCGACTTACACACCATCTTACGACTTAAGTATATGTCATTAAAAAAAAGCTATATTTATACAACCATATGCATATTCGTAGTTATTTTTGTTGTCTTCCATTCTCCTCATTTATCGAATTTATTTTGTTTACTTCTCATGATGGGGATATGATGTGTTGGTGAGAGGGGTGCGGGATATGGTTGGTAAATTATTTGTTGTTTGTAATGGAAGTTTTTCATAAGTGTGTGGTTTGTCGTTTATTTATCGAAATTATTATTTTTTACTTCTCATGATGGGGATATGATGTGTTGGTGAGAGGGGTGCAGCATATGGATGGTATAGTATTAGTTGTTGGTTTTGATGAAAGTTTGCGGTAGGTCAGTGGTAGGTATTCATTTATTCATAATCGGTATCAAAAATCATATTACGTGCATATTGCGATTGCATTATCTTGCACAAATAAATTTCCGAATATTATGTATAAGCTGAATTTTTATACCCTATTCTAGGGGTATATTAATTTTGACGCATAGTTTGTAACATACCTTAATATTGCCCGTAGACCCCTAAAAGTTACTATATTTATGATCAGCATCGATAGTAATGTCGATCTAGCCATGTCCGTCCGTCCGTCCGTCGGCAAAAATTAGGCCTTTAAACTGGACCTAGAGAGCTGAAATTTTAACCATATACTCTCTAGGGTCCCGAAATAATCAAGTTTAAGAATTTTTGAAATCCGCCCACAGACACGCCCACAAACTCAAAAAAACAAAATTTTGGAAAAAATCGAATTTTGAGCTAGAGAGCTGAAATTTTTTATATATGATCTATGGCCCATAAAACTGATTGGGACATAAAATTTTCAAAATCCGCCCACTGACACGCCCACAATTAAATAAAACAAATTTTGGGAAAAATTGAATTTTGAGCTAGAAAGCTGAAATTTTTTATATATGATCTTTGGCCCATAAAACTGCTTGGGACATAAAATTTTCAAAATCCGCCCACTGACACGCCCACAATTAAATAAAATATTTTTTTTGAAAAACCAAAATTTGAGCTAGGGAGCTGAAATTTTTAGTATATACTCTCTAGGGGCCCTTTATGCTCATGTGTAAATATTTTCAAAATCCGCCTACTGACACGCCCACAATTTTTTTTTTTTTATTTTTGAAAGTCCAAAGTTTGAGCTAGGGAGCTGACATTTATAGTATATACTCTCTAGGTGCCCTTTATGCTCATACTTAAATTTTTTTTAAATCCGCCTACTGACACGCCCACAATTAAATAAAACAATTTTATTGAAAAACCAAAGTTTGAGCTAGGGAGCGTTTTTATTTACAAAAGCTTAGTTTTTTCGATAAAATCCTTTAAATTTTTGTCACGCCCACTTATGAGATATAGGAATAAGAATAGGGTATCCAACAGTTCGCCCAAGCGGACTGTAGCCCGCCCCTATGTTTTCATTTGGTTTTCCACAAACAATTGATTTCGACAGCATGTAATTGATTAATGTATTCTTTTTGATACTTTAATCGACACAAACTGTGCATAACTTATATGTTGTTTACACTGTTTTATGAATAAGGATTTATGCATAAAGGCTGGAGAAATATTTAAACACTGCATAAGAAGATATGGAATCATTTCGAGATGTTAACGCGAATTGCAGAATGCGTTAAGTTGTTTGCGTTGATGTGTGTGTGGAGTAGGTAGGGAACCGGCACTAGCGGTTGACCACTTCCAATCCAAAAATTAGTAATAATTACTGTAGTTTAATTCTTTTTTATAATATCCACGGTTGAAATATCCCACCTTTAGAATATCCTTTTTTGTGAGTCGAAGAGGTGTCCAGAGTATTGAACTTCGTCAAGCGCATGGTTAGGCATATTAACACATTTTAAAGAAGTACACATTTTTTATCATACCCCAGAAATAATATAAGTTTTGTAGTTACGAGTAGAGTGAGATCTTACTTGAGCGGACATCAATGCTGCAGGATTTGGTCCGCCTAAGGGAGTTGTCCATTTCAGGAAAATTAAAAGAAATTATCCTTCTTTAAGCTAGGAATAAGTCTTCATTTTCACTTATTTATATACACAAAAAGATGGTATATTATTTGTTTGTTTTGATGGAAAATTAGGGTAGGTTTTGTCGAGGAGGTGTATATCAGAGTTTATCTACTTACAGTGACTAGTGACGCTCTCCACGTGTTCCACATGTTCTTTTGTTTACCGCTAGGTATGTTTCACATACATAAAAAATAGACGTCTATAAGAAATAATAATTGTTGAATGCAATGTTAATCATGTAACGGACAGAAATGCTCGGGTCGAAAACACCGGAAATCGGGCACGTTTCTTGGACGTTAGGACAAAAGCTTTCAAGATGTTCTACTGCGGGACTTTTGTGTGTTGGCGGACATTTGAACGGTAATGTCGGTTAGTCAAACGAAGACTATGAGGACTGCCATGGAGGACAGGGATACGGCACCAGGAACTCTCCGGGTAGCCTAAGCAAGTGTAAGTCATAAGGTCTTATCGTTCTCAAACAAGCCGTCACCTGGTCACTTAAAGCAGTGGCGGAAACGAAACCCAGATTGATTGCCATTTGGTAGCACGTTTGCGTTAAAGATTGCAAAGTGATCCTGGAAGAGGAATTCGCCCAACAAAACCGCCTCCTCCTGACAGAAATTTTTATGGCGGCGGGGACGAACAGAACTAAAATAAACAAAAGTGTTTGTGAGAATCAAATGATAAGCAGTAATTACTAATTAGTGACAAAAAAGTGTCTTTCAAAGCTTAGTCAAAGTACTCCACTAATTATGGAGATGAAAAAGGTCAATCGGAATACAGACTTTACAAGAGGCTCGTAAAGAGAAAGTGCGCTCAAAAGATGAGGTTTGTGGAGGGTCTGTATCGGTAGTTAGTAGAAAATTCCTCCTCGGCTGCTGATAGAAACCAGGCTGTCCACGAACTCCGACAAAGCAGCTTGAACGGGAATAGGCCTATATACAAAGACTAAGGTAAATAATGCAAAACATTTAATGTTCCGGCGAAATATTGTTTTCCATCTGAAGATACTTCTGCAAGCTGTTATAGGAATGACCTTGAAGACTGTTTTTCACTTTAAGAACATCCAGAAAACCTTTTACAGTATTTAAATAATTAGTCTCCAAAACTGATTCACTTCGCATCCATAAAGGAACACAACAATTTTCAAAATTTGCCGCTGAGAGAGAGAAAACCGTTCGCCAAAGTTCATCAACAATGCTCAAGGGCTGCTTCTTGTGGATGACGAAAAACTTCTAATTGAACCCTTTCCTAGGATATATTTTCCGAGAGCCGTTTCTAACACTGAAGAAGTACACGACATTACTGTCGAAGAAGTTAGGAAGGCGGTCAAAGACTTCAAAAATCGAGAAGCCCAACTCCAATTGTCTTAAGAAGAAAATAAATAAATAATAAAATTTGAATAAAATAAATATTGATTGTATAGGTAGAAACCTATTAACTATTAACCTCTAAGTGGTGGTGCAGGATCGCGCAATACTGACACAAAGCAACATGTCCTTTCTTTATAAAATAGATTGAATATTTCTGAATCAATTACAAAAGAAATGATACAAATCGGAACATTTTTCGACAAGATATAGCCAAAATAGTAACAGTCTAAAAAGCGTTAAACTCAAAATTTCTTATTTGAGGAAAAAGACTGAAATCAGATTTTATTAAATTTTATATTTCAAAACTTTTCGTCCCTTCCATCATCCCCATCATCATACATGCTACTTGCCGAGGCGACGATGCGATGTTAACCACCTCAGCATTTTTGGCGCCTTAAGACAATATATTCAACATTTCAGCTTTCTAGCTCACAAATTTGTTCTTTTGAAATTGTGGGCGTGTTAGTGGGCGGATTTTAAAAATTCTTAAAATTTATTATTTCGGGCCCCTAGAGAGTATATGGTTTAAATTTCGGCTTTCTAGCTCCAGTGTAAAGGCCTTAATTTTTGCCGACGGGTACACGGACGGACGGACGGACATAGTAGATGCACATTACTATCGATGCTGACCACGAATATATTACAAAAAAATGCAAAACGACAGGTGACCTGCCTCAATATTAATGTAGGTCATCAATTCGCTAGCAGATAAATTACCTATCCAACAACTATTTCTTTGAATAACGGCTGATACAACACAAATTGAATATTTCCGAATCAAATACCTACTGAAGAAATGATATAAATCGGTACATTTTTGAACGAGATACAGCGAAAATAGCAAAAGTCTAAAAATTCATAATTCCTTATTTGATGGAAAATGCCGAAATTAGCTTTTATTCAATTTTTCCTTTCAAACGAATCGCCTCTTTCATCATACATTCTACTCGCAGACGACAAAGCCAGATTTCTAATTTTTCCATCATATCCCTCTCATCCTACATACTATTTGCCGAAGCGACGCAACAATACAAATCATCAAAAGTATTCGGCTGTTACACAGAAAAATAAATACATACATAATATCAGAATGATTCGATAAAGAGAGACAGCAAAATTTAAGACACAAACCTTCAAACGCCACCACTTTTGCTCCCGCCTCTGTCAAGTTTAACGTTTTCAAATTCGTGTTGATGAGACTACTATAGAACTGTATATACAAAGCCCAGGCTCACGTCGATACCGTTACATTGAATCGACGCGACTCTTAAGCGGTCTTTATTTCGCATGTCATTTCTTCTGTATCTATCTACATTGCCATTGGGTGTAGTTTACGAGTACAAGCAAACTCTTTCCATAAACGTCTAGACGTGCGCCTGTATAAAAGGCCATTGCCTATTTAATCTCTTACGCCTTCAGGATACGACAGTAGGCATTCCATAACAATATTCCATTCGTTTTTGTGAAACAGCTATTGTCAATGAGGAAATTTAAATATCAATTGAAATATCTATCAACACTGTTCTGTGTTAGGTAAGGATATATTAAACATTCGTCACTTGGGTCGCAATTAGACTTATTTGCATTCTTTGTTCCAAAACACAATCAAACTTTGGAATTTAATTGCACATATTTGTCGTAGCATAATTCACGAACATAAATTTGTTATGCACGATTGATTAATTGACATTCCCTTAGCATTCGTATCGTTCGTTTCTCTCTTTAAGGTTTATTGACTACAAATGAGTTATAATTGACTTTTATGGGACGGCCTTTAGTGAATTCTATCTTAATCTGGCTCAGCTATAAAGATGCCAGCCTGCAACATATATGCGCATATATTTGTATCTACGGATCGATATTATGAAATAAATAACATCGATTTCTGTACTCAACTACATAATGTAACGTGTGCTCGTATATGGGGAGTGTGGCTGAAATATGTAGGTACAACGTAACGTAGGTACCCTCTGTACAGAGGGACTAAGTGTGGGAAACTTACTTAAAAAGGGTGCATTTTGCTGGTTAGAATGGTATTTCGCTGAAATAGGTAATCGGTTTTAAGAGACTGTGTGCATTTAACTATGTATATGAAACTTATTTGCGGAGTGGCAGTGTTCTGCTGGCGACTGTGGGATCGCTGCGATAGTCTTTTGTTGGTGCGTTACAAATGCAAATGTAAACAAGTTTTACACTGATTTCATTTAAATTTCCTTGAATTGAATTAAACTGAAATGTTTACGTCAATTATTTTGTGAAAACATTTCCAATAAGGCTTCTGGCTAAAGTGTGCGCTACGTAAAGGTCAAAATTCCATTGCTATTGCTATTGTGTCTTCCATTTTGTATGCATTAATTTGATTTGATCAATCAGTAGTTATAATATCGGCTTGTAATTTTGTATCGAAGGATGCTTTTGATTATTGACTCACACATTATAGCGGTACATACACGGCAGCGGTACAGGTTCGCTTGACACCGAGGAGGTATTTGTTTGCGATAATCGTATGCGGTGTTCGCATTGTTTTACATTCACACTCATAATTTTTTTGACATTCGATTTAGATCGCAAGTTTGTTGAGTTGGAAGAATCTATATCTCGAGATTCGTTCCAGTAGAAAGTTTATTATTGTTATTGTTAAGGAGAACCCGTTTTAGTTGGGGCTCAGTGGTTAGAATGCTGGACTACTAAGCAAGGGGTTCGAGTAGCAGCTCTTCCAAACTATTCTAAACTGGCACTGGATTTGGTTAAGATGCGGTTCTAAAGCAGAAAGTGAGCAGGTCAGGTGGCACTATACGGTCTATACTCTACAGGGCCCAAAACCTAGCTTCTCTTCGCTCTTGCGAAGTGGAAACTATTAAAACCGAATCTGAGCGGCAAGTAACAAGCTTCTCATGACAATTTATAATCTTGGGTGTTTGTGCGAGACATTTGCTAGACGTTTGGCATTCCTAGGCCGCGGCGGGCTTTGAAACGGTTTGATTAATAGTCCAACACACTAAATACTGTATCTATATTTGGGAAAACATCCCAGGTTTAAGACAAGCCAAACGAGCCATTCGGCCCTTCAATAACAATGCAAGCTAATGCCTAAACCTAAGCAGGCATGATATCAAGAACTTAGTAGGGTAGTACCTTACTGGTCACCATGGTTTAAGATATCACCTAAACAAAATGAAAATAGCAGACTCCCCTGAGTGCCGACTCTGTCTTGAAGAGGACGAGTTAGCTGAACACATTTTATGTGAATGTCCAGCCCTTAATGGAATTAGAAAGAAGATCTTTTTCAGGGAACAAATGAGCCCCGAGGACATAAAGAATTATTCTACTGGTAAAATTGTCCGCTTTACACGGAAAGTAGAAGTTCTACTACATAGTCTAAAATTTGTCTGGCCCATACGGTACAAAAGATCTTTTAGGTCGAAGTGCCCCCCTATTAAATCGCCTTGGCGAGCCAGAAGTTAAACAAAAATGGCGATTAAAAAACAGGCGAAATTGCTTAGTTGTTAACAGCGTCAAGGCCGCGTGTGCCGTATATATCAAACAAATTAAATGTAAGTGTTTATAGCAACAACTTTAAGTAAATTAAAAAATGCATCCACCCCGGTGTAAACATCAGCATTTCGAAGGAAACACTAGAAAAGATTCGACGAAAAATTAAACTGAGAAACCGTTGCTTAAAAAAATCGGTATAAGTCCCAGAGCACTCAGACCAATACCGCGGTCCATATTCTACCAGGCAAAATGCCCTTTTTGGTGTATAGGTTGGAGTAACTATGTGTTATGCGTTTCTCTCTATAATTTAGTGTAAACCAACATACTAACCTGTACACCTTCGCCACCCACAGGAAACCTCTGCTATTCCTGACACAATGGGCATACGTTTCTGGGGATTAAAAGTGTATACACAAAAGAAAGTATTACGGAGACATATAAGCTAATACACAAAAACGTTATCCGTCTTAACAATTTAAGTGAGATTAAATGGAAAAACTTATAGTTTATAACACACCTTAATATTGTTCTTAGACCCCTTAAACTGACTACAATATTTGTGATCAGCACCGACAAAGCTCGATGTAGCCTATTGCGGCGTCCATCGGCAATTTGAAGGCCTGAAAGTTGAGCAAGAAAGCTGAAGTTTGGAATATATACTAGGGGCCTAAGTGCTCACGTTTAAAGATTTTCCAAATCGGTCCACTGACAAGAATACTATTTAAAAAAGCATTTTATTGAAATATGTAAATATGAAAGTCCATTTGTTCCCAAAATATGTAAATAAAAATTTGAACAATTCTTCCAAACAAAATTTTCTGCACGCCCACTTTTTACCGACGTTTTTTTTACATAAACATTGTTTTTTCGTTAAAATTCTAAAAACATGTAGATAACAGTTATGTATAACAAAATATGCTACTTTTTACGATCTCATCCATAACTGTTTTTCACAATCTGTCCCAGTTGTAACACATAAAAACTTCGCTTCTGCTCCTCCCTGGTATAACAAAGAGCTTCGTTCTCTCCGCAATAGACGCCTCTGGAAAAAATTTCTCATCTCCAAATCGACCCTAGACTATTCCAATTATATCTCTGTTTACAACGAGTTTTGCATCCTGTGCGAGTCCCAATATCCAGGATACATTAACCAAATGCAGTCTGACATTATTTGAACCCTAAACATTTTTTCCAATTCATTAACTCTAAAAGAAAATCAGACGGTTATCCTTCAACTTTAAATTACCTGAACTCATCGTCTTCTGATTCAATTCAATTCAATTCAATTTCAATAAAAAATAAATTTATTGGTAGAGTACAAGTAAGACCAAGTGTCTTTTATAGTACATTTAGAATTTAAATAAAAGAAAGAAATTTAAATACATATTTGGAGAAAGGAAAGGAGGGACAGGGTTAACAAAAGAACAAAAGAGGAGAAAATTAGGATAGATAAAGAATAGTATAGTGAAGTAAGTGAGAAAAGAAGAATATGCTATGCAATGATTACAATGAGGCGAAGTGTGCAAATAGAGCTCTTTTAAATTGTTCAGCTCCTATTATCTGTTTAATGGCGACAGGTAAAGAGTTCCAAAGTCTGGCAGTGTGGACTAGAAAGAGGCGTGACGTATTCAAGTAGTTGGAAGGTGACGGTACAATATTGAAAGTTCGCTGCGACTGAACAAATTGTAATTTCTGGAAAATATAGAGCGGAGACTGGTCACGTATGATCTTGTGCATGAACACACAACATCTTATTTCCCAAAAATCCTGAAGGGAACAGCCAAGGACGAGTTTGTGGTAACTGGATATATGCCCCCTTATCACAGAATCCGTCGGATTCGGAATTTTGCTACGAACTAAAACAGATATTCTCACAGAATCCATCATAGTGGAAATATTTGCTACAAATTTTGAGATTCTTGGAAAATGGTTTGACTGAATCCTAATTAATTAAGATTTTGACATTTATGTGTTTGTTACCGCGAAATTTTGGATCCTTCGTAGCTTAATTCCGAATACGACGGATTCTGTGATAGGGGTGATGTTCATATCTTCTTATTCCAAATACATATCGCACCATGTCATTAAAAGCAACAAGTAGTTTGTGCTGAGAACGGGAATCCAATTTTGGATACACAACAATGGCATAGTGAAAGATTGGAACAAATAAGGACTTAACCAACCTTAATTTAGTATCAACGGGTGTGAAACTAGAAAATAAATACAGCTTACGTAAACCTGCATAGATACGTCCCACAATATAATTTGCATGGTCAATAGCGGAAAGAGATCGATTCAATTTGTACCCAAGGTTTGTTACAGTATCTGAAAACTTAACCATCCTAGAATTGAGATAAACAGGCCGTATCACTTCAGTGTCGTACAATGTTTTTGAAATCAGAATCAATTGACTTTTTATTTGGTTTAAGATCAGACCATTATTATGAGACCATTTAACTATTGAGGAGAGATCAGAATTAAATCTACTCACGAGATCCTCAACCAGTCTAATTGGCCGAGAAAGGTATATCTGTGCGTCGTCAGCATAAAAATGAATAGATGCATTGCAGCATGCTTGAGGAAGGTCATTTATATACAAACAAAAAAGGATTGTGCCAAGAATTGAACCCTGAGGCACTCCAGAAATGGTACTGTTTGGTCGAGAATATTTTTGGTCAATAAAAACCCTTTGAGAGCGATTTGAATGATAGTGTCTTATTAGACACAAATAGTGTTCGCTAAAACCAAAGTAAAGCTTTAATTTCCTACATAAAATGTCATGGTTTACCGTGTCAAAGGCCTTAGAGAAGTCAAGTAAGCAGAGCAGCGTAAGATAGTCCTTATCATATTCTACTCTGATGTCGTCAAGAACTTTGACCACAGCCGTGGAGCAGCTATGTTGGGAACGAAAACCAGACTGCACAGGCGTCAATAAATTAAAACAATTAAGGTGACAAGAAATCTGCTTGGGAATGATTTTTTCAAAAACCGTAGACATGCATGGTAAAATGCTTATGGGACGGAAATCGGAGGTCGATAAGGTTCTGGATTTTTTTGGCACAGGGATAATTTTAGCTCTTTTCCAGCAGTCAGGGAAAGTAGAGGAAGTAATACAAAAATTAATTAAATGTGTGACACAACTAATAATATGGGGAAGTAACATTTTAACGAAGCGCAGATGTAATCCATCCTCACCAATTGCATTCGACTTAAGATTTCGGATATAATGTATCACATCCGCACAACCCTGTCGGGTTGGTTACCCACCAGGCGCGTCCCCAGGTGGTGGATAGGGGGACCTCGGTACGATACGTTCGTGATCCGAGGTTTTAGAGTCATAGCGGCGTTTTATACACCGTCAAAGCTCTATCGCGAACCAAACCAAAAAACAAGTATGCAGGAACAACGTAATGATTTGAATACTCCAGGTGGTACTAGCATGGGCGAAAATCCACCCGTGGTCTTTTCGACCACGGTCGGGGCACGGATTCTGGAGGCCTCAACCGACATACATTTACCCCCCGCCTGTACAGGCGTTGACCTTCGAGCTGCGAAAAAGTTTGCTTCCGAAGATTCCTGCAGCTCTATCTCCGACACGTTCGGTAGACTGGGCTGGAAACATGAAGAAAGTGGCGGAGAGGTTCAACCTGATACGCTTAATCTTCAGACCAATAGACAGACAGCCGATAGGTGTAATGCTGCCGACGAGGCCTGCGAAACCGAATAGGTGAAACGGGCCACAGAGGCGGCATCCACTGGTCAGCGTCCATCTAAGAGCCAGCGAAAGAGGAAAAGGAGAAAGGCGGCTATCGTGCGGCGCAAAGAAACTGCACCGCCAGTTGAAGGCGCAAGCGCTGAGAACTGCCCTTCCCCGGCGGCGGCGGCAAAGAGATACAGGTCGGCAGAGGTTACCCCAACCGAAACCAGCCAGCTGACTGAAACCAACGCTGCCTCCTCTTCCAATGGCTCGAACAGGAAAAAACGGAGGAAGAAGGCCTCTAGCACTCCTGTCGGTGGAACTACGCGCGCACCTTCTGCGTGCCCTTCCACTAGAACACCTCCAGCTGATGGAGGTCCCCGCACCCAAAACCTGAGTGAAACAGCTGCTGCAAGCAGAAATGCTCGCGGCGGCAGTAGGCAGAAAATGGCTGTCGCGGGATCATCTGTCAGCAAGAAAAAGACGGTATCTTACAAGAAAGCCGTTACCTCTTCTCTGGTGTTACTCATCAGAAAGGCTGGCGAAGACAACAGCATGACCGACGCAGAGTGCAAACACTGTGAAGATCACCGGTGGGAGCTGGCAAAAGCATCCAATGAATGCATTCAAATGGAGGGCAGTGAACTGAAGAACAGAACCTTTATGGTGAAGTGCTCAACACAGCAAACCTTTGAATGGCTTAGTAAGACGGTGCCGAAAATTCCCCCTCTGGGAACCACAACTTTTGAGGTTTTCAGACCCCCCAAAAAAACGCGCGCCATCTGCTGGATCCCAGGGAAACTTAGGAAGACGGCGATGTGCTAGCGCGCCTACACACCCAGAATCCTGGGCTTGATACTAGCGACTGGACTGTTCATTCCCACAGTGAGAGTAGAAACAAGGATGATAAGGAAGGATCTACTCTCGTTGTTGGTTTAGATAAAAGTTCTGTCGAGACTATCAGGTCCAGGTATGGGATGCGTCCTTATTTGCACCTTGGAAGGATTCAATTCCGCTTTATTTCCAAGTGAGTGCGAGTAACGGACGAAAACCCCTAGTTTATACCAATGATTGTATTTACTCAGATCAATCTTCAACATTCCAAGGCTGCTACTGCTCTTATCAGTAAGAAGCTTTCCGTGTTGAACACAAAAGCCCACATAACATCCATACAGGAGCCATGGGTGTGGAAAAATCGCATCTGTGGCCTTGGAGGTGTCCGTGGCACCACGATACTCTGTGACGAGCGGTCCGAGAGACCAAGGGCTTGTCTTGCTGTGTCGAACCTTCTCTCAGTGACTAAGCTTGGACAATTTTGTGGCCAAGATTTGGTTGCTGCAGCCATTAGCTACGAAACGAATGGAGACTGGACGACCTTCGTCGTGGCGTCAGCTTATCTCCCCTATGATTCAGTAGTGCCTCCACCACCAAGGGCAATTGCTGAACTCATAGACTATTGCGACACCAGGAAGATGGGCCTAGTTATATGCTGCGATGCCAACGCTCAAAACACTGTTTGGGGCAGTAGCAAATGCAACATGCGAGGAAACCATCTCCTAGATTTCATTCTATCATCTGATCTTACTATCAACAATGTTGGCTCGCAACCAACTTTTGTGACGTCAAGAAGACAGGAGGTGATCGACCTGACTTTATCAAATAGATACTTTAAAGCGATTACCAACAGGAAGGTCTCTTCGGAGGCATCCCTCTCAGATCATATAGATATATCGAATTTCAAATCGAATGCGAAGCCATAACTTTGCAGGAGAGGAGGAATCCAAGAAAAACCAACTGGATACGCTTCAGGGAGGAAATGGGAAAAACTCTCAAAACTCCAACCAAACTCAGGACGAGACAAAAGGTAGAGGATGCTGTTCAAAACCTGAATAGTGCCATTACTAGCTGTTTCGAACTGACGTGCCGAGTAAGTAAACGCCGGTTCCCTGGTGGAGCTCGGAACTGCAAAGAATCCGAAGGGAAGCTAGAAAGCTTCTAAATAGGTCACTCAAGACTGATTTAGAGACAGACTGGAATCTCTACCGATCGAAGCAGAAGGAATATAAGAGGCTAATTCGGGTATCGAAAAGTGCTTCTTATAAGAATTTCTGCGAAAATATTGAAACACTGGGTGAAACTAGTAGGTTGGTTAAAGTTCTGAAAAAGGGCAAACCAGCCAAATTGGACTCACTTAGAAAACCTGATGGCACCTTCACTGAGACGAAAGCGGAAACTCTTAGTTATCTGCTGGAGTCTCACTTTCCGGGTAACCAGATTACAATTGGTTCACAACCAGCCCCGATCACCGAGACTATGAGTGAGCCAAGACAAACAACTCGGCGTAGCTGGTATATTGCGAAGGCCGTGGTGACGGACGAGGCCATTAAATACGCATTTGCGTCTTTTGACGGCTTCAAGTCGCCTGGTACGGACAGAATATACCCAGCCATGCTGCAACAATGTACAAACCAGCTGCTACCGACTATGAAGAAAATCTTCACCGCTGTCCTAGCACTGGCATACATTCCAACACCCTGGCGTACAGTTAGAGTGGCATTCATACCAAAAATTGGCAGAAGTGACTACTCGCTCGCCAAGAACTTCAGACCAATCAGTCTGACTTCTTTCTTGCTGAAAAGCTTGGAAAGGCTGGTCGAGCTTCACGTGCGCAAAGGTGCTTTGCGATTGCACCCACTATCTCCGATGGAACATGCCTATCAACGCGGAAAATCCTGCGAGACTGCGCTCCAAAATCTAGTTGGTAGAATTGAAGGCGCGCTTGACAGAAAAGAATACGCGATGGGCATTTTCATCGATATTGAGGGTGCTTTTGACAATGCGACTTTTGATAGCATGTGCAGCTCCGCCAGACAACACGGAGTAGACGAACCATTGGTGTTGTGGATTAAAGCAATGCTAATGAATAGAACGTTGGTTGCGGATGCGGATTGTGGCCGCTATGTTATGGCGGGGGTAAACAGAGGCTGCCCGCAAGGCGGCGTCATGTCTCCACTGCTGTGGTGTATGCTGGTCGACTCTCTGTTGAACGCACTCAACAGTTCTAATATTTACGCTCAGGCGTACGCGGATGATGTTGCCGTGCTTTCTGTTGGATCATGCCTAGCGACTGTATGCGCCAAGGCGCAGGCGGCCCTTGACGTGATCGATGAATGGTGCACTAGGAATGGGCTCTCGGTCAATCCTCTTAAAACTGAGGTTGTTCTCTTCACGAGAAGGAGGAAGCTGGTCGGGTTGACTCAGCCAGTGCTAAAAGGCGTCACAATCCAACTCTCCAATGAAGCAAAGTATCTGGGAGTCATCCTGGATAGCAAACTTCTTTGGTCCAAACATGTTGAGCTGAAGACTGCCAAGGCGCTGTCTATTTTCTGGCAGTGCAAAGGCATTTTCGGCAAGACATGGGGCTTATCACCGAAAAGAGTCCTATGGATTTATACGGCTATGATAAGACCATTTATAGCATTCGCATCGGTTGTTTGGTGGAATAAGCTTTCACGTAAATACGTCACTGCTGCTTTTGCCAAACTCCAAAGGCAGGTATGTCTCGGCTGCACGGGGGCCTTCCCCAGCACGCCTGGCTCCGGCCTAGATGCACTATTGAACCTTCCGCCCCTTGATGTTTACATCATGGGATGTACAATCAAGGCTATCTCACGTCTTACAAGAGGTGGCTTTTGGTATAACTCGCACTGGAGTTTTGATGAACTTGCGCAACGGTTGTCCTTCGACTCCTGTCTTATGGATATGCCGTCTGATGCGATGACACCGGAACTTCGGCTAAAGCGCAAATACGAGGTCGACTTTCCTCGCGTCCAGGACTGGCTCTGGCCGGACTCTGAACCTGGAAGGGAATGCAGTCGAATCTTTACGGATAGCTCCAAAACCGATCAAGGATCTGGTGCTCGTGTCTTCATGGAGAGCGATAACGTTAGACTTTTCTTTCCGTTAGGCAAATATGCGTCAGTCTACCAAACAGAGACTTATGCTATCCTAATGGCCATGGACTATGTTACGAGGAACAGGTGGAGGGGGCGAAGTATCTGCGTCTGTAGCGACAGTCAGGCTGCGCTTAAGGCCCTACTCAAACCCTTAACTACCTCCAAAATAGTACGTGAATGCAAGATATCTCTGAATTCGGTCGGAAGGCTAAATTCACTTAAACTTGTCTGGGTCCCGGGTCATAACGGGATCACGGGAAATGAGATCTCCGTTGAACTTGCTAGACAAGGCTCAAAGGGGGACCTCTCAGGACCTGAACCAGCGATCTGTCTGCCGTCCTCGGTCAGGGCTTCCATTGACGGTTGGGTTTCCTATGAACACAATCGCCGTTGGCATGACTCTCCAGGGTGCAGACAGACTAAGCAAATGCTCCCCGACGTCTGTGGGAAATCCGCGGCATTCTTGTTGTCTCTCAACAGAAAAGACTGCAGACAGACTACTGGCGTTCTTACGGGACACTACGTTTTTGCCAAGCACCTTAAGGTGCTAGGCCTAAGCGACACCACCAACTGCGAAGCCTGTGGAGAAAGCGACGACACTGCGGAACATTTCCTCTGTGATTGTCCTGCTTTTGCTCGTATCAGGTGGCAGGTATTTGGTGCGGATATGGTGAGTGCTGTAAACCTAAGCTCCTTATCATTGAAGCGCCTTCTCGTTTTTCTTAGAAAAACGAGTAAATTCCCACAGTAAAATGTGGTGTGTCTGCCTGGCAGTACAATGGACCAGTATTGAGTCTGAGTGCTCCAGTGCAGAAAGTTTCACACATCCCGACAAAAAAAAAAAAAATCACATCCGCTTCCGTGACAACTTCAAAATCCAAGCCAAGTGGTGAATCAAAAAAGAGATGAACATTCGGGACAAAAGAGGAGTTGCTACTTGGATTGGAGAAAAAAGCGCAATTAAGTTCATCAACATCAGGTAAATTAGTTGATATATTATTTTTTCCTAGTCCGATAGAGCGTAAATTGCTCCAGAGCTTTTTTGAAGGTTGGTCGGTACTCAGTTTGGATAGAAAATATCTTTTCTTTGCCATTCTAGTGACAGATGAGGAGTATTTTCTGGCTCTACAATATGCCTCCCAATTTGGAGTAGTACGCATTAGCTTCCATTTGGAATACAGTTTCCGACGAGATTTTATAGCACAGTGTACTTCAGAAGTAAACCAAGTACATTTTTTATTGCGCACTAGTACAGTTTTAACGGGAACATGCATATCAAAGAGATCATTTATTATTCCTTGAACAAGTTCTACCTTCCCATTAACATCCGGAATAAAGTAGCAAGAATTCTACGGACGTAAACTTGCATCATATTGAAGGATGTTATTATCTATTGATGCGAAATCCCGAAATTGAAAACATTCCTGCAACGAAGCGCAAGATAAGTCGATGTTATAGGTGCAGAAAAGAAGATCATGATCGGATACACTCTCTAGAGATAGCTGGTATTGGAGCAAAACATAAGAACGGTGGGAGACAACTACTAAGTCAAGAAGACTAGGCAGGGAGTCAGGTGCAAAACGTGTAGCGGAAGAGTTGACAACCACCATACCAGAGGTAGCAATATCTTCTACGAGCTGACGAGATCTACTATCCGATTTATATAGATTTGCGTTAAAATCACCACAAAGTATAATATGTTCATAGTATGGTGATAATTCTTGAATTTTGCAAAACAATTGATCAAAAGAACAGCAACGATTGGGGCTATAGACAACATTACCATTTGAAATTTCAACAAGCAGATATTCAGTGTCATTGCCCACTGATTTTCCTAATATTTTACAGCCTAAAGTAGCTTTGTAATAAATTGCAATCCCACCACCAGTAGTTTCTGTAGTTCTGTTATGCGGAATCAGTGAATACCCGGGAATGGCAAAGATTTTATTATAGTCGTCCTCATTATCAAGTGTCTTCAACCAGGTTTCACTGACACAAATAACATCTAATCCCGACCCAGTGAAAGTATGGCGAACAAAATCTAACTTCGATAAGTTAAGGCTACGAGCATTAAAATGGTATATGTACTTTAAAACCTTCATAAGCATTGGATAATATTCTTACAAGTGTACGAACCTCTACCTCATCCATGACTCCACGTAAACTCATATTACGAGCCATCATATATTAAAACGCCATCAACAAACAATAGTAGCGCAATGCCATTATTTCCAACAACATGTAATCTATGCAAAGGAGACACTATAGAAAAGAAAAAAAGAAAACATAAACAGATGTATAAAGAAAAGAGCGAAATCGTAAGAAAAGTGTACTGATAAGGAGAGGAGGGGTGGGTATCATAAAAATGTAACATTAGATACAATTAAAAAATTCAAAATTAATATTCAAAATTATAAATAAAAAATAAATAGGAAATAAATATATATAAATATTATTGTATCGCTCAACTTTAAAAGCAGAATCCATGAACGTCATACGGCTAACACGACAGTCAACTCTTACGAGAGCGTAGAAGTTGAAGCAATTTTCATGTCAGTGTCATCTTTACTTTTCTTCACGTAAACGAATCCATTGCGCGTTCTGGCGGAGAACAGTAGACCCTCACAACGTAGTTGTAAAGCATGGCGTAGCAAAGAACTATTTTCCTTGGTTAAACTCTCATTTATATAAATACGACTGGTACGATGGGTAACGGGCGCAGATGTTGCGCCAATTCAAAAGCCATCTCTAACTTTTTTGCAAATTTTTTCGGCCATGGCAAAGTTCCTATTTAAATGATCGTCTTTATACAGTCCTTTTCAGATCATGTGCTTCAAATCCTATTCGTGCAACTTTAGGTGTACCGCAAGGAAGCCACTTAGGACCACTGATTTTCCTGCTAACCATCAATGATGTCTAGCTTATTCTTTCAAGATCTGACCTGCAAATCTACGCCGATGACATGCGGATCCCGAATCATATTTCATGTAACGCTGATACTTGTGAGCTGCAGTCCGACTTGAACAATTTCTTTACATCATGTCAAAAAAATCTCCTTGAACTAAATGTAAATAAATGTCAAGCTATCCTAGTCTCGCAAACGCCATCCTTTGTCTCAACGGCAGTATTTTTTCAACAACGAGCCTGTGCCATATGTAACTTCGATTAGAGACTTAGGTGTAAACTGCGACACTAAGCTTAACTTTCGAGCTCACATCGGCAGCATCATATGTAAAGCTAACTCTACCCTTGGATTCGTAAAACGTTGGTCCAAGGAATTCTGTAACCAATATGTCACTAAGTCTTTCTATGTAACTTTTGTTAGACCTCTTCTTGAACATGCCTCCCAGGCCTGGTCACCGTACCATCACGTCCATGTTAAACGACTGACCCATATAACTTACCGCATTGTGAAGATCGTCTTAAATTGTTAAACATTCAAACTTTAAACTCACGTCGCGATAATACTGACATTCTTTTCGTACATCAGTTATTAACTGGCTGTATCCACTGACCAGTCCTCCTCGAAAAAACATTTTTAATACGAACCCTCATCGTCTAAGATCTTTGCCATTTTTCTCCCTTCCCTACCACCGCACCGAATGTGACCAACACGAACCAATGACTAGAATGCTTTGGAAAGTAAATAACTCTAATTCCTTTGACCTGAAACACTCCTTAGAACATGCCCTCCTAACATCACCCTCCTCCTGACCTAACCATACTAATACTCAATTTTTGTTTTAAGTACATATTTATTTATTTATTTATTTATCTTGTTAATCTTATTTGTTTAGACTAAAGTAATTTTGCTTGTATTAAGCGTAATAATAAATTAAATTAAATTAAATTAAATTAGACCATATCCTTCTTTTCTCACGCCCACTTTTTGGGTGATAGAAATAGGAATGGGGTATCCAACAGTTCGCCCAAGCGGACTTTAGCCTTTCCTTATGTTTTATAATGAAATGCCCAAACGGTTCTAATAAAAGTGTGGTAGATCGTTTAACCCCGTGCACTTGACATACATTTTCTTACGGTCTTTCTGCTTTCTTTATGGTTGTCAAATATTAATACGATACTTGACTAAAATTGTCATTGGTTACCAAATTGATGAATCAGATTTTCGATCTATTGTGAACACTTTGATAAATTTGGTATTGTCGCTGTCAAAAATATTGATAGCTATCAAATTTTCAGTAAATCACAAATTCTAATTAAATAATTATTGAGGATTCATTCGCTGTTTTCAATTCATAAACATAAACGGAAAATAAATTAAAATTTAAATTGAAGCAAAACGAACGAATCACAGAAAACGAATTTAATAACTTACACGTCAAATAAAATACATCTTCGCAATTGCATTTTGCTTGTCAGTGTTTATAATAAACGTAAAATTTGTCAATTGACAATCATAATACCAAAATGTCGATCGATTGATACATTTTGTCTTTTATCAATAATTGAATCACAATGGGCCTGTCACTGGCCTAAGTGTGTCGGTCTCGGCCGACAGCCACTGCAACCTATCAATAATTGAACTTTGACAACCATAATAGGGATGATATTTATGTTTTGAAAAGAATTTAATTTAACATTTATGCTTATCCCTTCTGAGAATTTTTTTAAATCTATTGCCACAGTACCCTTTGCAATATTTCTAAAAAATTTTTGTATGCGTACTACCAGTCAAAAACGTACGGTCCAACTGGAGCATGTTTGGCATGAGTTGAGTTTTAAAATTCAACGAAAGAAAGAACATAATTCTGACAACTCACGAGGGGGAAGAGAAGGAAAAATGTCCGAGGTTAGATTAGATTAGAATACAGAAGAAGTGGGACCCTTATAACCGCGTCCGCTACTGGTCCCATTGTGATGTCCTCGTTTTTAGACTTCGCTCATGAAGCCGGATTCTTTAATAAATTAAGCTAAGTCTATCATTGAACTAACAGTAATATTATCTTTGTCAAGGCAATATTTGCCTAGAAGACATTGTCAAGGCTGCTGTTTCTTCGTCTTTGTTGCACATTCGACAAATATTGTGTTCATGCTAGTCCCATGGCAAGAAGGTGTTTTTCGAATCGAGAGTGTCCCGTCAAGAATCCAGGGAGTGTAAGTATCAGCTCTCTTGCCAGTTGTAGGAGTTGCTTGTTCTCAATAGATGGGGTTAGTAGAAAATGCTTGGCCTGTCTGTTACCTTCTTTCCAGTAATGAACTGAACTGCTTTTGCCTCTAACCTTTTATTGATGCAGCTTTTCGCAGACCTAATAGGCACAGCACATAGTGGTCTTGGAAACATAAATGATGCAGCAGATCTTCTTCTGGTTAAATCGTCTGCTTTTTCATTGGCGTCAAAACCGCTGCGACCTTGCACCCAGATTAAGTGAATTCTATTTGTGCTGGCTAATGTTGAGAGTAGCTTGAGGCAGTCTCTTCTACCTCTTCTTCCGTCAATGGCGGTGAGGCTATGATGAGGATTAAACAGATCATAACCCTCCCACTTAACTGCATCGCCGGTTCGACTTCAGAAAATAACGACCGGCCTCCCGACTTTGAATCACTTCGTCGCTGAGGCTAATCGAACGCTGGGGTTGCTTGCATTTGTGTGATCTGGGAATTTTTAGGCCTGTCTCTCTTTCGCGCTTGTATTGGAACGTTGATTGATATTGCCTTTTTGACAGGGTTCGTAGGAACTTTCCTTTGAACATGATAGTACCAACTGAGCTGGTAGTGGTCCAATTTTTTCGAGATTGGTTCTTTAATGTGAAAGCTTCCTCGGATCTTGAAACTTCTTATTCGATCAATCGTTGTTACTCCTGCTGACATGCGAAGCATCCTCGTCTCAGTTGCCGTTAATTTGCCTTACGAAGACCTTTTCAAAATCAACTAACACCATTTGCAAATCCTTAAAGAAATCACCATGTTTTTCCATCAAGATCCTTATACTTTGGATTGCATCTGCGCTTGATTAACCACGAAAAACCCGCACTGGTCTTCAGATAGCCGTATTATTTTCCGCATTCGATCTTCATATTGTGTGACATCAGCTTGATTCAACGGACATTATCACAGTCTCGCGTATCGACTTTTCCTTTGTAGTACAAAGGAGGAAGAAAACTTTCCCCCCAGTGGTTAAGCAGTGGATCGTCTCTCACCACTTTGGAGATGAGAATCATGAGCCATTTGGAACCGACGTCTCTGATCTTTTTCCAGAACTCAGAGGGCATCTTGTCCGGCCCAACTGCTTTTGGTTTTTTTTTTTGGAGTCTTTGACCGCCTTCTTAACTTCTTCGACACTAATGTCGGGTACTTCTTCATTGCTAGGAACGGCTCTCGGAAAATATATCCGAGGAAATTGTTCATCTAGTTCATTGTTCATCTTTGATGTGATTTCAACTGCTTTAATAGCAGACATTGTCGCTCTGCTGTCAGAGAGGATGCAACTGCACTTGTTGGTAGTGAAATTTTCTGTTCCGGGGGTTCCCCAAGGTTCGGTATTGGGACCCATTCTGTTTCTTATTTATATAAATTCACTGTTTGGTCTTCAATTTAAGGGTATGCTTACTGCTTTTGCAGATGATGTAGGTTGTTGTTATGGTTCCGATAGTGCATTGGATTTGACATCTCATATCAACTGGGATCTTAATTTATCGAGGATCTAGTTCGCTCAACATAGGTTGTCCATAAGCTCTAAAACCAAAAGCATGTTTTATTAATTTATCAACCCCTAGCGACTCAGATGCGGTTGTGTTATTCCATGCACCTGAGTGTAAAAAATATAAAATGCCAAGCTGCTCATGTGCTTCCGGTGTGTCCCACCCAACTTTCTGTACGGAAAATTGCAGGTGTTTTTCGATTGAAAAAGTTGACCATTTAAAGTATCTGGGGCTCACTTTTGACACCAGGATGAGCTTTGCACTCCATACGGATTCTTTGAGGAAATACTTTCGTTGTACTCTAAGATATTTCTTTTATCTAAAAAATGTTTGTTCAAGCAAACTACTAAAAATTATTTATTATGATATTTTTCATTCGAAGCTTCAATATGGTATTGCTTGTTGGGGTGGTACATATATAAAAAAATCAACCTCTGTTAATCCTACAGAAAAATGTTTTGAGAAAAATATGCCGAAAACACCGTCGTCATCCCAGTTACCCTTTGTTTCGTGATTCGAAAATACTTCCAGTCCGCCATTTGTACTGTTTTAAAGTGTTAAAAACGTTTTTTTAAAAGATCGGGTACTCTAAATTGCAGATTTCTGAATATAATCTGCGTAGAAACTTTATGAATGCTGTATTTGTACCTCACACCCGCACGACTGCCTTTCGCAATTTTTATTTGGTTTCATCGTGTCGCTTATTTAATAAGCTTCCTCAATGCATGAGAGCTGCAACATTTTCTTGTAGGCTTGAAAATTCCTTAAAGCAAAGGGTATTAAATTTCAAATATGCTGAAATAGAATCCATCCTTTCTGACAAGTTGGCGTAACGTTATGTTCTGTTTATGCAATTTTTGTACCCTATTCTAAGGGTATATTAATTTTGACGCATAGTTTGTAACATACCTTAATATTGCCCGTAGACCCCTAAAACTTACTATTTTTATGATCAGCATCGATAGTAATGTCGATCTAGCCATGTCCGTCCGTCCGTCCGTCGCCAAAAATTAGGCCTTTAAACTGGGCCTAGAGAGCTGAAATTTTAACCATATAATCTCTAGGGTCCAGAAATAATCAAGTTTAAGAATTTTTGAAATCCGCCCACAGACACGCCCACAAACTCAAAAAAACAAAATTTAAAAAATAAATCGAATTTTAAGATAGGAAGCTGAAATTTTTTGCATATGATCTATGACTCCTAAAACTGATCGGGAGATAACATTTTCAAAATCCGCCCACTGACACGCCCACAATCAAATAAAACAATTTTATTGAAAAACCAAAATTTGAGCTAGGGAGCTGAAATTTATAATGTATACTCTATAGGGGCCCTTTAAGCTCATGTGTAAATATTTTCAAAATCCACCTACTGACACGCCCACAATTTAAAAAAAAAACTTTTTTGAAAATCCAAAGTTTGAGCTAGAGAGCTGAAAATTATAATATATACTCTCTAGGGGGCCCTTTATGCTAATGTGTAAATATTTTCAAAATCCGCCTACTGACACGCCCACAATTTACAAAAAAAAAAAAATCCAAAGTTTGAGCTAGGGAGCTGAAATTTATAACATATACTCTTTATGCTCATGTGTTAATTTTTTTTTAAATCCGCTTACTGACACGCCCACAATTAAATAAAATAATTTTATTGAAAAACCAAAGTTTGAGCTAGGGAGCGTTTTTTACAAAGCTTAGTTTTTTTTTGATAGAATCCTTTAAATGTTATACATATAACAAAATAATAATAACAACCATACTTAGACTTTTGTCACGCCCACTCATGAGGGATAGGAATAAGAATAGGGTATCCAACAGTTCGCCCAAAGCGGACTGTACCCGTCCCTATGTTATTATGTATTTTTCTGTGTAGTGTTTTTTTTAAATGGGGCACCCCAACCGTAATCATTATTTTCTAATGTAAAGAATATCGAAGTGGCATTTGACACTATACTATACAAATACTTAAAGTATACAAAAATAAAATATGTCACTAATTATTTTATTGAATTCTGTATTTAAATATATATATTGTTAAAACTTATTGCTTCTATCGTATGAAATATAATTTGAATTGAATTGAAATTGAATTGTTTAGGCTCTCTCCTATCCAGAGTTCATAATGCATGTTTTTCAGCTTGAATCAGAGAGTTGCTTATGTCCACACTCCGTATTGAGAGGTCTTAGTGGTCTCTCCGTTTACTCCTGCCCCAACTCATTCATCTGTTTTAGTTCCATCCCTGTACCATACGAGTGAATCTTTAACAAATGTAGGCTTGTTTAGCTCCCAGTTCTTCCGTTACGGAAAAGTTACCTTGAAGTTGTGACTGAAGTTGTATCTTTTCAGACAGTTGTTGCTGATGGTCTGAGTAATTAGTAGAGCGTTAAGGCATTTGTTATTGCTTTTGTCTGTATGTAGAGGTTACTGTTGCATGCTTTTTATGCCCTATTCTAAGGGTATATTAATTTTGACGCATAGTTTGTAACATACCTTAATATTGCTCGTAGACCCCTAAAAGTTACTATATTTATGATCAGCATCGATAGTAATGCCGATCTAGCCATGTCCGTCCGTCCATCCGTCTGTCGGCAAAAATTAGGCCTTTAAACTAGACCTAGAAAGCTGAAATTTTAACCATATACTCTCTAGGGTCCCGAAATAATCAAGTTTACGAATTTTTGAAATCCGCCACAGACACGCCCACAAACTCAAAAAAACAAAATTTTGGAAAAAATCGAATTTTGAGCTAGAAAGCTGAAATTTTTTATATATGATCTATGACTCCTAAAACTGCTCGGGATAAAAAAATTTCAAAATCCGCCCACTGACACATACACAAATAAATAAAATAATTTTTTTATACCCTATTCTAAGGGTATATTAATTTTTGAAAATCCAAAGTTTGAGCTAGGGAGCTGAAATTTATAATATATACTCTTTAGGGGCCCTTTATTCTCATGTGTTAATTTTTTTTAAATCCGCCTTCTGACACGCCACAATTAAATAAAACAATTTTATTGAAACACCCAAGTTTGAGCTAGGGAGCGTTTTTTTGATAAAATCCTTTATATGCTATATAAGAAAATATGTAGAGCATTGTTAACATTTCAAGCATACTTAGACTTTTGTCACGCCCACTTATAAGGGATAGGAATAAGAATAGGGTATCCAACAGTTCGCCCAAGCGGACTGTAGCCCGTCCCTATGTTTTTTTTATCAAAATAGGTCAATTCACAATCAACCATAGCTTTAAACTGTTTTAAGCTGTTGCGCATTTTCAGTGCCAACTTGCTTTACCAATTCGCGTTACTGTGTGTTTTTTGTTCAGGTTAGGAAGGATTTCAGGGAAATTGCAACTATCATCTAGAATAGGAACTGCATTGAAACTTTTTCACAATTATGTCTATTATTTTTTGAATAAAATAAAACAAAAAAAGAGACTTTTCATGTATGAACAATTCTGACAAACTCTTTTAATTCCAACAGAGTGTGCCATTTCTGAAATAAAAATTCAATATTCCATCGAAAATGCTCCGAATAAAATAGCATCCTTCTTCGTTATGATGTGGCTGGAATTTTGCGCCATCAAATTTCCATATTGGTTACCATAAACGAAAAAAAAAGATTTCCAATGAAAATCCTTTTCAAATAAAATACGCACATACATGTTCTACCATATCACTTATATATGCACACCCATGCCTCTATAGTATGGCATATGGATATTCGTTAAGTATTTAGAGATAGATTTGGGAAATAATATATTATTGGCTGGCGAGCTCAAAAATATACGTTTGGAATATTTTCGCACTTAAATGGACAAACATCATGATATGCCGAATACAAGGGTATCTATATTCGTGTTCGTTGAACATTTTAATCTTTTATTGAGATGCAGTTCAAATGTTCCGATTGTTGATTTCATTACTGCCAAAAGAAAATGCTTGTTATTGCAACTGACCAACATATTGGCATCCTGGTTTAAAATGTGTCAGTGCCTACACAGGACATGAATTTCCGATTTAATCCGTAAAGGCATTTTGGAATATATAAATAAAAAATCTACTCGCATACACAATATTTTAGGATAAAAACAATTTGCATCTACAAAGTTATTGTTCGGTAAAATGGTCTCTAAACTAGAATGTATGGAAGGGTGAATGCTTGCGGGTCCTTCATGTTCCTTTTTTTGTGGGATGGGAGATGGCTTCCAGTTTGCCTTAGGTTGTTTTCAATTGATTTCATCCCACGAATGTTCTGCGCCATTTGGTTTAAGGAACGCTGTTATTTTTTCATTGTTGCAATAAAATTACTTCCTCCTCGATTGAGGAGGATAAACGATTCACGGATACATTTCGATTCATGACTTTTTTATCGCCCTCACCTAGGAAGGGATATCTGTTTGTGTGAGTGTGTGTGTTGTTTTTTTTTTTTTTTTAATAGCATCTAAGAACAATGTTAAAGGGAACGGATGGTTCATTGAACAGTAGCTGATTTTGTTCGCCTTCTTTTTGGGTAAGGAATGAGATAGCTTATTGCTTTGGATGCTGCAACAATGTGACTGTGAATAGGAATTACGTAATTAAAATTGAATTTTATATTGCTTCATGCACATATTTATACCAAAAGTTCGTAAAAATGACTGACTACTCCAGCGCTGCATACTTCAGATCTTGGTTTTTAGAGCATCGGGTCATAATTCTAAGGCACCCTTAACAGATTACATAACTGTCAATGACAAAATATTCAGTAAAATCAACATTTTCATCATGGTGAAGTACACAAGGAACAACGTTTGCAAAAAATTAAAATTTACTACCGACATTCCGAGTCGGTGGTAGCAACTTTAAGAGCGGTAACGCCAGTTTTGGGCAGTAATTCTCGTCCCAATAGACAAGCAATTCATATAGCCTAGTGAAAAAATTTGAACCAGAATATTCCCTGCTTGATGTAGTGGCACGGCAAGCCACTGAGACTACATTTTGTCCGAGGTGTGGAGAATATTGCTGCCGTAGAGGCGTCCGTCTCAAACCAGCCAAATCAGTCAATTTCACGGCGTTCTCAAGAATTGTGCCTCTCCCAGACCACATTATGGAGAATTTTGCGTAAGGGTCTTGACCTACACCCTAACAATATCAAGCTGACACAAGAACTAAAGCCTTTTGATCATATGAAGCGACGTTCTCGAATCGTGCTCTGGACATGATAGAAGAAAATGAAGAATTTCATCGCAAAATCATCCTAAGCTATGAAGCGCATTTTTGATTAAACGGCTTCGTCAATAAGCAATGTACCTATGTGTTACTGGACAGGTGAGAACCCTCATGTGCTTCATGAAACAGCACTTCATAAGCAAAAAGTCAGTGTTTGGTGCGGTTTTCATGCCGGTGGCGTCATTGGGCCGTTGTTTTTTAGTCGATGAAAATTACCGTCACGCTATGGTGAATAGTTTTCGCTACAGAGACATGTTGGAACGATATTTCTTTGAGCAATTGCATGAATTGGACTCGCACCTACTCCAAATCCAACAGTGAGCCCAAGCAGGGTGTTACATTCACATTGCACTGCTTATGGGATCTGCTTGTGATACTCTTCTTAATACACAAGTTTGAAATCTAAAAAAAATTATTGCGTGGATTGACCACCAATTTAATCTTTTAAAATAAAGATTTTCGAATCGCTGTGTTTCTGTCGCCTATGAGCTTTACCGCACGTTTTTTATTATATCCAATAGGTGCAAAGATGCTATAGGTACTTCAGCAGATTTGAGCATTGTACTCAAGCTTCGGACGAACAAACCATACTACTTTAGATAATCAAAGACAGACAACGATACGATATTACAATTATAGAGAAGTCCAAAAATAAGTCTCCCAATTCTATCCGCCTTGAATTGATTGTTTCTATGATTTCCGAAAACTTCACTAAGTTCAAAAACAGCTCTAACGATTTTGATTTATTTATATACATACACTCTGTTCCACATGTTTAAAAGCAGGTAGTTTCTTGATTTAATTTTAGAAATTTTTTAAAAGCCTATATATATGGTTATGTTGTAGAAAAAAAAAATTAATTAGGTAAATTAGTAATTTTGTTCGTTCCACTTACTCTGTTTTCATTGAAAAAACAAAACAAAAAATGGCACATAAAATGGCTTCATGTACTAAAGCTATGATTAGATTATAAGCCAAATGTGCAAATTTTGGTCATATTTAACAGAAATCACATTTTCTTTCCCAAAGCACTTGCATAAATGCAGGAGTAATGATGCTTCGAGGATGAAAATTTCGCTTGCTCAAATGCTATTTTGTTCTAGCGCCTAAGCGGTAAGTCCTGTCAAAAAAATCATTAAGCAGGGCAGTCACCATTTTAACGTAGCATGACATTATTCCTAAAAGATAAAATCGTTAGAGCTATGATCAATTTTCAAAATCGTAATCAAAACCGCTTACCAAAATAAGGGCTTGTGGTTTGTCGGATCTTTTTTTTCAAACTTCTGGCTTCCGACTTAAAAAATCTTTTATACCATATGGGCCAGAAAAACTTTAAACTAGTAGAATTTCTACTTTCCGTGTAAGGCGGCCAATTTTACCAGTAGAAGAATTCTTTATTTCTTCGGGGCTCATAACTTCCCTGAAAAAGATCTTCTCTCTAGTTTCATTAAGGTCTGGACATTCACATAAAATGTGTTCAGCTGACTCGTCCTCTTCAAGACAAAGTCGGCACTCAGGAGAGTCTGCTATTCTCCTTTTGTTTAGATGATATGTTAGACCAGAGGTTCCCAAACTTTTTTTTTCTCGTAGACCACTTTCAAAATTATTCTGGTTTCGGTGGACCCCCTGCTGCTACATTTTTAATATGGAAATTTGCCTCGCGGCTGCGTTCCAACACTAAATTCGGAGCGTTAAAAATAAAAAGAAAAATAATGTTTGTTTAGTGGGCTGTATGTCTTAATTTAAAAATACTCTTTTTTTGTATTTTAAATTGTATACTCGTATTTTGTCCAATATTTCGACTTTCTTCGAAAGTCATCTTCAGGGAACAATTTATTGTACAACTAATTTAAGAAAAATAATATTTTTTCTTATGTTCTATTTATTAAAATAATACGATTCGTATTGTAAACTTCAACAATTCAAAAACAATAAAAAAAAGTCATAATTTTAATGGGAGGAGGGATGCACTTGATGGATTGACAGCAAATTATCAATATTTGGCTTCAGTTTTGTAAGGAATAACCGCAAATCTCCCCGTTCTGTGATGTTCATTCTGCTTCTTTTTTTTGTTAATAAGTTTAACTTTTTTCGACAAGGTATGACAAGGAAAACGCTATCAAAAGTTTTCGCGCAATTTCCCACAGCCCAGGATATTTTTCTAATATTTCTGCCTGCAGCCAAACTGTTTGATAGCCTTTTTTAAATTTCACCTTCAACTCCTCATTGGTGCTAAGCTCGAGTAGCTCCTCTTGTAATACCACATTCCACACTTCCGTTTCATCAAATGGATTTATGTTCCATGGCGGTATTTCCATCGTAAGAATATCTTTAAATCTATTTTTAAGTCATCATGCAGGGCATTTAAATGCTGAACGTACGTCTGAATATGCTCATCAAGAATATGCTCATCAAGAATATGCTCATCAAGACTGTGTGATAAGCTTGGAAACTCTGAGAATTCGCGTCGACTAATATTTTGCTTAATTAATTTCAATTCTCCAAGAAAAGCCGAAATTAAACTCTTTGTTATACCCTATTATAGGGGTATATTAATTTTGACGCATAGTTTGTAACAAACCTTAATATTGCCCGTAGACCCCTAAAAGATACTATATTTATGATCAGCATCGATAGTAATGTCGATCTAGCCATGTCCATCCGTCCGTCCGTCCGTCCGTCGGCAAAAATTAGGCCTTTAAACTGGACCTAGAGAGCTGAAATTTTAACCATATACTCTCTAGGGTCCCGAAATAATCAAGTTAACGAATTTTTGAAATCCGCCCACAGACACGCCCACAAACTCAAAAAAACAAAATTTTGGAAAAAATCGAATTTTGAGCTAGGAAGCTGAAATTTTTTATATATGATCTATGACTCCTAAAACTGCTTGGGATATAAAATTTTCAAAATCCGCCCACTGCCACGCCCACAAAAAAATAAAACAATTTTATTGAAAAACCAAAATTTGAGCTAGGGAGCTGAAATTTTTAATATATACTCTCTATGGGCCCTTTAAGCTCATGTATAAATATTTTCAAAATCCGCCCACTGACACGCCCACAAATAAATAAAACAATTTTTTTGAAAATCCAAAGTTTGAGCTAGGGAGCTGAAATTTATAATAACTCTCTATGGGCCCTTTATGCTTATGTGTAAATGTTTTCAAAATCCGCCCACTGGCACGCCCACAATTATTATTATTTTTTTTTTTTTTTTGAAAATTCAAAGTGAGCTAGGGAGCTGAAATTTATAATACTCGTATATACTCTCTAGGGGCGCTTTATGCTCATGTGTTAATTTTTTTAAATCCGCCTACTGACACGCCCACAATTAAATAAAACAATTTTATTGAAACACCCAAGTTTGAGCTAGGGAGCGTTTTTATTTGATAAAATCCTTTAAATGTTATATAACAAAATATGTAAAGCGTTCTTAACAATTCAACCATACTTAGACTTTTGTCACGCCCACTTATGAGGGATAGGAATAAGAATAGGGTATCCAACAGTTCGCCCAAGCGGACTGTAGCCCGTCCCTATGTTTTTAATTAAATTTAAGCTGTCCCCTTGTAACTGCAAGCACAGACAATAAATATATATATATTTATTGTCTGTGCTGCAAGTTAATGTCATTGAATTTTTGGAACAGATCTGTCAAATACGCGATGTCTGCTTTCAATTTGATCAGGATTTCTTTTAAATCGGGATCTTTACTTTCTCGAAACTCTAAAACTGATTCAAAAAGTGACTAAAATCTCGTTAAACATGCACCTTTCGGCAACCAGCGTACTTCGGTGTGTAAGAGCAATCGTTGGAAGTGTTCATCGTTTTCGTCGCACAATTGTGCAAATAATCATTCAACGCATTGCTTCTTATTTTGTTAACTGCTTTAATCACAAATTGAAGTGATTGGTGCAATCTATCACTCAAATTTTTCGCTACCAGGTGTTGTCGGTGGATGACACAGTGAATTGCAGTTACTTCTGGTATAATTCTTTTCAGATGGCTTATAAACCCACGATATCGCCCGAACATGGCGGGAGGTCCATCATCTGCTTCCACCGAAATGATGTTTGTAAATGGAATCGATTTTTCCTTAAAAAATCACTCAGGACATTAAATATTGATTCGCCCTTAGTGTCCGTCTTCAAAGTTTTCGCGAATAGCAGCTCTTCATGGATTTCTTCATCCATAACAAATTGAACATATGCCAATATTAATGCTTCATTATACCAGGTAAAGCTGACTCGTCCAGTTGTATAGAAAAATTAGTTGTTTGCAGATAATTACACAAGAAGCTTGCAATATCAGAGCTCATTTCATCAATACGTCGTTGTACAGTGTTGTTACCCAAAGGAATTCTTTTAAGTACGTCAAATGGAGGTTTGTGCAGAACAGTTTTTAAAACCTCTTCAACAGCGGGTAAAATTAACTGTTCTCCGATGGTGTGCGGTTTTCCGGATTTCGCTATAAGCAATGAGATATTGTAAGATGCCTGCAAACCATCATCGTTAATTTGAGACGTTGAAGCGAACATAGTGTGCATGGTGGGGTTCTTTTCATATTTTTCCTTTAGTGTTTGAAAATATTTCAAATCTTTACCTATTTTATTAGGATGGCATCTTCTTAGATGATCTTCGAGCTTCGATGGCTTCATAGAGTCATTGCTCAAAACTTTGTTGCATAAAAGGCAATCGTTTGTCTGCCTTTGATAGAAGAAAACCAAATTTCAAATAATCAACACTGTATTGTCTACATTTTTTCTTAGATTCAGACATGTTTCATATCAGTAAACCTGTAAACAAAAAATGTTTGTTTTAGTAATCATAAGCCGATTTTAACAGGATATGGCTTTTTTAACAGAATAGAAAAAAAAATTAATTAATTATTGCAATGAAAAAACCAAAACGCCGGTGGCAAAACAGATTTTAATCATTTAAAGCAATAAATCGCTAAGACCCATAAAAAGGTTCTCACAAAACGGCTTAAACTATTTTAATGTAATATAAAACATTTTTTTATTAATTATATTTTGATACATTTCTGTTAATTCAAGAGCAAATACCTACTTTTAAAGAATATTTGACATCAAAACTCCACGATTTGAATGATTTATTTATTACTTTTCCGGCACTGGCAAGCACTGATATCGGTTCACTCACACTTTTCTTTTCAAAATTCCGAAAACACAAGTCGTATAGCACGAACTAACTTGGCCAATCTACTGAGCAGGTCTCATAAATTTTAACGAATTTCGGCGCACTTATAAAAAAAAAATAATCTTTTGCACAATGCAATGTGGTTAAGCACTTAGGACTTGAGTTTGATTCTATGTTTTTATGTTTTAATAGTTTTTGTTCTAGCACCAGTACCTGGGGCGACGTGTTTTCTATTTTTATATATATTTTTTTACCTGTGGGTTTTTGTAAAAATATTAATGGATGAGTGTTTACAGGTTAAAACATATTTTTACCTAGCAGTTTTTAAGAATGAAATTTTAGCATCAGGTAGAAATTATTTTATGATGCATCCTACGTATTTAAATGATTTCTGTTTTGGTTTGTTCTATTTATATATTATATAGAAGAAAAACAAAGTTGAGTTCTATTTATATATATATATAAAAGAAAAACAAAGTTGAGTTAGGCGTTGTAAAATTTATGAGATAACCTTCACACATTAAGTCTCTTCCGCACCATTTCTGTTATCTTAAATCTTCTGTCTGCGTTGTAAAATTTATGAGATAACCTTCACACATTAAGTCTCTTCCGCACCATTTCTGTTATCTTAAATCTTCTGTCTGCGCAACCGGCCGTTGGCCAAGTGATTTGGTTCAAGCTATATTTCGTCCCTTTGCACGTCTGAACAAGCGGTGCGGGCGGTGCATTGCAAGTCTCGACACGCGTTGCACTGAATATCGAATATGCAAGTTTTTACAAGTAACTGTCGCTGAAATACGCTACTCAAAAAAATTAAGGGAGGTTTTAAAAAAAGGAAATTAATACTAAATAAACAGGCTATCCGATCCATATGCCAAACTAACTTAAATAATTTTTTTTAACTATCGAAACCAGATAAATTTCGTGGACCCCCACTTACAACTGGTGAACCCCCAACGTAGACCCCCGTCGAGTCACCCGTGGACCCCTGGGCCACTTTGGGAATCACAGTGTTAGACTATGGTGAACTACTAAGTTTTTGATATCATACCTGCTTAGGTTTAGGCATTTGCTGGCATTTTTATTGAATGGCCGAATGGCTCGTTTGGCCTGTCTTAGACCTGGGATTCTTTCCAAAAGATAGATACATTTTCTATATTCCCAGCTTTTTATTTCTGCCGTTGCTGCTGATCTAGGAGTGCAGCAGAAAGGTTCGGGAGCTATGAAAGGTGTTTCGGGACCTTTTCTGGCCAGTTCGCCGGCCTTTTCGTTACCTTCTACCCCGACATGACCCGGAACCCACCATAATTTGGTATTTCTTCTTAATCCGAGTGTTTAAAGGGTATTGAAGCAGTACATGACTGATTTGGAGTCAATGGTATGCGAGCTAAGGGCGTTTATAGCTGCTTGACTATCCCTAAATATATGAATGATTGCGCCTTTTATCAGAACTATAGGGCACATCTATTTCCCTGGGAAACACCTTTATAAAAATAACAAGTTGTGATAAAATTTGAAAAAATTAAAGAATAAAACAGAAAAATATTAAATCTCTCTTTTATTTAAACTTTACTAAAACACCTTTAAAAAGAAGTTTAGCCTGTTTCTTTAGAGAAAGAAGTAGAAGTTATTATTTAAAGGACCTCGTTGGGGTTCCAATGACCTCTTGGTAAAATAACATTGAACACATATATACCTAATGCACGGCTTCCATTAAAATTTGGGAAAAACATCTTCTTTTAGGATTTAAAGACATTTTTGGGATTTTAGTGGTCTCTTGGTAAAATAACCTAATGTCAAATAAATTAATGTCAGTAATTGCTACTATTGTCATATTTTAGACTAATATTCCATTTTAAGTTATGTACATGTTTTTCAATAAGATGCTTTTTTGGTCTTAAATAACTTTTTTTATGCGAAATTCTCAAGTTGGCCTTCGGTAACAACGATGCAATATCGAAATTGTTCGCCAACCTTCAACTGATGTCAGTGCCGTCTGGTTTTCAATCGTAACAAACTATACTGACTTCTGGATTTACTGATATAATAATACTGAATGGAGATTTGTTTTTGGTTTACATGGCAATGAGTTATTACTGAGTTGCAGAAAAAACCCAACTTATGTATATTACTAATCATCAGCATCGAAAGTTAAGATGTAGCCACGTCAATCCTCTTGCCATGCCTACTCTTTAGGGGAATGGAATAACAGGAAAAGGGAATCCATGTTCGGCCGAGCAGATTGTAACTTTAGCTTATGTTGTTTTTTTTTTTAGAATGTGGGATGCATCGAAAGCTAGAGTGTGGGACTTTAGCCCGATCTAAAACCACCTCTGCTGCAAACCCTTATTCTTCAAAAAAAATGGCATGCACGACTCATAGCCGAATAATGGATGCCAGGAATGCGGCTACGTTCTAATCCACACCTAGCTGACGTCAACCACTCTCCCCGCGTTACTGACGTTAGGTATTACTTCGCGGGGCTGGTTAGCAATTAATTCTATGCGTCTTGTCTTGTGTCAGTTGCTTCTGACGCTTCTGCTGCTTCTGATGCTCTCCTTAGCTTTTCTACTCTCCGCAGTTCATTTTGGATAGTTGTTACTAGATCACAAACTCTCGTCCAATTGCCCTCCGACTGCAACATGTGGTCTATTAGGAAAGGTGGATTGGGCAAATTCGTTCTCCATCCTACGAATCGCCTACAATGGAAAACTGCGTGCTCCGTGTCTTCCTCCTGGTCTGGGCAATCTGGGCAATCTGAGCTATCGTGTCGAAATCGATGTAAGTATTTGCGGTAGCCGCCGTAGCCAGTCAGGAAACTGAATAAGGTGGTAGTTGCTGTTTCCATGTGCTCGCTTTGTCCAGGTCTTGATTGACGGGATCAGCTTGTATGTCCATCTGCCTTTGGTAGTGTTGTCCTACCTAGTTTGCCATATAGCAATTGAAGCTGCTTTTTCTTCTACTTTAATTCTTGCCAATTCCCTTGCATCTTGTCCGCCCGGCATTTTTCTGTTGTAGATCCTCAACATCTCGCCCGCTAGAATGTCTATGGGTATTATTCCAGCAATGACGAAGGCCGATTCGTCCGAAATGGTTCGAAAATAGCAGATCGTCCTTAATGCGCTAAGCCTGTATGCGGACGATAGTTTCCTGCTTGTTTCTTTCGTCGCTAGTTCTAGTCCGGCGAATACTAGCCAGTGTTTTATCCTGGAAATTGCTTCATTTGTAGCTAATTTCACTTCATGGATTTGTTTAGCTACTGTCACGATGGCAATGTCGTCGGCAAATCCAATTATCGATACTCCGCGAGGTAGCATTAATCGTAGGACTCCGTCATACATGATGTTACACAAAAGCGGCCCCAGTACGGATCCCTATGGGACGCCCGCGGTAAACTTGTAGTATTTGACTCCTTCGTCGGTATAATACTTAGCTTCCTGTTGTTAAAGTAGTCCATCACTATCCTCAGCAAGTAATATGGTGCATCCATTCTGGCGAGAGATCTTCTTAGGAATGAACAGCTCGCGGAATTGAAGGCGTTTTTGACATCCAGTGTTACTACTGCACAATACTCTTATAGCATCAACTGTAGAACGCGCTCTTCTGAAGAAAAACTGTCGGTCTGAGAGGGCTCCTTTCTCTTCAGCCACTCCGAGAAGTCTATTATAGATTATCTTCTCGAGTATTTTTCCCATGGTGTAAAATAGGCATATAGGGCGATAGAACGATGGTTCTCCTGGTGTTTGGGTTTGTGTGTGTCCATGCGTATGTTTGTTGTACCTAGTGTAAATTTGTTAGTTTTACTCACTTTTACTTACCTACTTACTTTAACTTACCTACTTATTTTCACTTATCTACTCACTTCTTTCACCGAAAACTTGGCGCCATTGTATTTGTCGTAGTACAAATATTTATGTCTACACATTTTCAGCAGCATCTATTTCTTCGTCGATTGTCATTATTCTGGGACATTTAGAACAGCCTGCTTCATGTTCAACATCAACATCATTGTCATCTGATTTTGAATCCATTTCCATCAGTTCCAATTCATTTTGGCTTTTACCATCTACAATTCATTGATACACTCTGTGCATATCCAGCAAGAACTGCATTATTGGGGAACCAAGGTGATGTTTATACTCTTTCACTAAACGATTACAGCGTTAAAAGTACAGTGCCATATATTGATGCAATAGTTCTGGTGTTCTTCTGCACACTTTTGCTCGTTTTAGATGCTTATTTTGGTTCTCCACCCCAAGTCGTTGATGATATTTATAGGGTTTTTTTTTCTCAACGTATTCCCCTTTGCTGTTATTAAATAGACAGTATCGCTAAAAAAAATGTCAACTCCAAAATATTGTTTAGCACTGTCGGTGCTAATTCGACTCGTTTTCTTATGAGTATATTTCTGAATGTTGGCCCACAAATCAGATTTCTTTTTGGAGTTGACTTTAAAAAAATAGTCCAGTTTTATCATCCTTGCGACCAACGACCATACCACGTCGAGTTAATCGGTTCTCGTCAGATCACCGCAATTAAACGACGTTGGGCGCTGTTAGTACGTAGATGGGGGACCGTTTGAGAACAACCGCGTGTCGTTGGCCAGTCCCATCTACAGAGTTGAGGTAGATAATTAAACGTGGTATCACAATGGACCTAAAATGATCTATGTAAGTGTGTCGGCTTCTGCCGACAGCCACCTAAACTTAATCTAACCTACGAGGGCGGGTCAATAAGTCCGTGACTTTTGGAATAAAACACAGATTTTTTGATAAAAAAATAATTTTATTTTTCAACGTAGTCTCCCTTGAGCTCTATAAACTTTGTCCAACGCTTCTCCAATTTTTTTATCCCTTCCAAAAAAAATGATTTGTCGAGGTCCTCAAAATAGGCCTTTATTTGCGAGATGACTTCATCATTGGAGTCAAATCTTTTTCCACCAAGCCATTTCTTCAGGTTTGGGAACAAGAATAAGTCGCTCGGAGCCAAATCTGGAGAATAGGGTGGATGAGGGAGCAATTCATAGCCCAATTCATGGTTTTTTGCCATGGCAACTGCACATGTGTGCTGTGCACCCTTGCATTGTCTTGGTGGAAAAGAACTTTTTTCTTGGCCAAATGAGGTCGGTTTTTTTTCAAATCGTCATCGAATCGGTCCAATAAGTTGGCATAATATTCCCCATTGATTGTTCTTCCCTTTTGAAGGTAGTCAATGTGGATTATCCCGCGTGCATCCCAAAAAACAGTCGCCATAACTTTATTGGCTGACAAACCCACCTTGGCCTTCTTTGGCGCCGATTCACCCTTAGAAACCCACTGTTTTGACTGTTGTTTGGTCTCTGGTGTGTTGTGATGGATCCATGTTTCGTCCACGGTTACAAAACGGCGCAAAAACTCCTCCATATTGCGATTAAACAACGCCAAACCTTCCTGTGAAGTTGTTACGCGATTGCGTTTGTGGTCGACTGTGAGCAAACGCGGCACCCATCTTGCGGAAAGCTTTCTCATGCCCAAGTGATCATTCAAAATTGAAACCACTGAGCCATGCGAGATCCCTACGGCTTCCACAATCTCTCGCACTCTCAATCTTCGGTCGGCCAACACCATATCGTGAATTTTTTCGATTGTTTCGGGTGTAGAGACCTCAACTGGGCGTCCAGGACGTTCGGCATCTTCAGTGCTTGTACGGCCACAACGAAATTCAGTAAACCACTTTTTTACCATTGAAATCGATGGTGCAGAGTCCCCACAGTATTTTTCAAGCTTAGCCTTGGTCTCGGTAATGGTTTTTTTTCGCAAGAAATAATGCTTAATAAGTACACGAAATTCACTTTTTCCATTTTCTCCTCAAATTAGTGAGTAGTCTGATAAAAATAGCTGTCAAACACAAACTAACTGACGCAGCAAGTTTAAATTTTGACAGGTGTCAACTGACAGATGCCTGTTGATAGGAGCAGTGTTGCTGTTTCAGTAAAGAGGTCAGAAATTCAAAAAGTCACGGACTTATTGACCCGCCCTCGTATCATCCTTGCAGTACAATCCGTCATTTGTTTTATGATTTTGACCCGATTATACTTCCGTTTAGTCAAAAAGGTTTCGTCGATTTGGACGGTCTTACCTTCACCTTCAAGTATTACTTCCGATTGTGATGAAATTATTTCAGCTATTTCTTGGCAATTGCTATAGTAATCGATTATAGTACCCCAGCTCAACTGGCACTCGTTTTCGAGACGCCGCTCTATAAGCTGCTTGTAAGTAAAACTAACCGACATTTTATGTACTTACAAAGCAGAAAAAAATGGCAATGGATATTACAGTTAAACCCATCAACAAATGTTCCATTGCACGGACTGTTTTTGGGGGCAGCTTGGAACCCTTTACTTTTTTTCGAGTCTTCGCTCAACATCTTCAAACCCAGCCCAATTTCTTCTTCAAATTCAATTCCGCTTTCGTCGGAAGTCCACAGCATTGCGGAGGTTTTCACGTCTGTCAAGGAAGAAGTTTAATGTCCTGCAAAAAACTTACCGCAACCTCGTCAGACGACATAACTCCAGGTAGGCCCCACAAGAAGGGAAAATGCCTCAATCATGGATGTAATTGAGGATGTGTCATTTTAAACAGTATGTTATAAAATGAAACTACACGAACGCGTTCGCGTACTGAGAAAATTGTAAAAAGAAGAACGAAAGAAAAATATACTTTCGATCATTTTTTTTCACACAGAATTTCGGCTGGTAAAAAAAATGAAAACTATCAGATGAAAATATTTGTCAAATCAAAACATTTGGGATATTCTTGGCCTCGTGAAACTAACTAGTCGAATTCATTTTCACTCTCACTTTCATTTACCCTTTTGATGCGGATGTGTACGGAGACCAATATTACTTATTTCTTAGGTTGCCTCTTTCCAGAAAAATTATATAAAGCCATATAATAAATTATATAAAGCGACAAATAATACTGATGCGATATATATGTACCGAACATATAAAAATCTTTTCACAACTGTTGTTTAAAGTATAAACTACGAGATAGGACTCACAAAACGGATTCAAAGTACATTTTTTCATATTGATGTGCTTATACTTTGGCTGGGAAGTTTGTGTCCGACCCAGATAGAAAGGGTTAAAATGATATCATCTTAATCGTTTTCACACGATTTTAGATAAAAATAATTGCATATCCGAAAATGAAGCAACGCAAAAATCGAATATTTAGTTTTGAATACTTCAAACTTTGAAGTTTTTCATCTTTTTACCCAAAAGCGTTCGCATACTTTTCTTTGAAATGAGAGGTTTCTCTCTCGAAAAAAAAAAATTAATTATAACTTCACTAAAATCACTATAGCTCGCTTTCAAGATTTCATTATACTCGTAATAAATTTTGAATGCACGCGCACTGTTCCGGATTATTTTAAGTTGATGCTGAAAATCAATTATTCGAATTTGCAAACTGTTATACTTTTTCTTTTTATTGAATTTTGTTGTTACTTATACTTATATTTCTGACTCACTGTACTTACTTTAATTTCAATTCGTATGTACTCCTCATGCACCCACCGGAACTTAATGTATTAAATGTACATGCCTAAAATACCATTCTATCAACGGTTAAACCTTGTTGCTTCCTACTCATGTCGCTGGTCGGGTATTCTCGTCCATTTGGATATCAATCATCAAACGGGTAGCATCGAACTACAAAACTTGCGGTGGTGCATAGGCATTTTTGTTTCTTCATTATTTTACATATTTATATTAAAACCAATCTTCAATTCAGAATTGTGCACTCCTTATTTTTCATTGTTGGCTTCATTTTAGAACACGCACCTATACAGGGTGTCCCTTGATTCGTTGGCAATATTTTAGGGCATGATTTATGGGTATATTCTAAGTAAAAAATTGTTCTACAGTAAAGGCCTATCTCTAATTTTTATATCATTTATTGAGGATTTAAGAAAAGGCTTACTTGGGTGTACCCTGACCCATGTTAACGGTAATTGCGCTGTTAGTACTAATGATTGAAATTTCGTTTAGCCTTCTATTTTTAGAAGAAATATTAGCCTTTGTAATTGCTTTTAAACAAATTTTATATCTTAACTCAGTCCTAAGATATCTAATTTGTAACCTGTTGCATTTTTCCTGCGAATGCTAATTTTTTGACTTTCGGTTCAATTTTCTCCAGAAAATGTGTAATAAACATAACGTTTTAATATTTTTTATGAATGAAGGTAAGTTTGTGGAAAAACCCATAGATTTTATGATACTTGGGAAAACATGGAACAGGTAGTTAAATGTCCATTGCAGCGGAGTGAGTAGTTCGCAGTGCATCACTCATGCAGAGACACGCTGTTTGTTGGACTTTGCTTAGCTTATCGCGATTTATCGCTTTGTCTAAGGCAGTCCGCCAAACAACCACCATGTACATAAGTATCGGTCTTATTACCTAGATGTATAGCTAGTTGGTAATGCGGGGTTGAAGCCCCCATTTATTACCGATGGTTTTTTTGCAAGAGAAGAGTGCTACCGTAGCTTTACGAACTCTTTCTTGTATGTTAGGTTTCCAGCTGAGCTTTTTATCCAAAATGAGACCCAAGTGTTTAGCTTCGTCAGAGAAGACTAAGCTTGTGCCCCTGATTGAGGGGGGATCAATGTGTGGAATTTCATGTTTTCCAGTGAACAGAACAAGTTTGGTTTTGCGGGAGTTAACACTTAACCCACAACGATCTGCCCATGTTGTTACCTTGTTAAGAGCGTTTCGTAGAAGTTATTTCAGGGTGTTTATGTGCTTCCATGCGGCAATTGCAACGTCGTCCGCATAGGCATTCACCCTGCAGCCCTCCCTTTCCAGGCACATCAGCAGCTTGTTCACCCCTAAGTTCCCATTATGCCTAAGAATATATTACATTTCTTACAGAATTTAGCCAACGTTTCCTGTCTCCTGGAAATAAGCAACACTTTTTTCATTTGGTTGCAATCCATGTCAAAATAACACTAACAAACATAGGGCTACAGGCCGCTTGGGCGAACTGTTGGATACCCTATTCTTATTCCTATCCCTCATAAGTTAAGAACGCTCTACATATTTTGTTATATAACATTTAAAGGATTTTATCGAGAAAAAACGAAGCTTTTGTAAGAAAAATCGCTCCCTAGCTCAAACTTGGGTTTTTCAATAAAATTGTTTTATTTAATTGTGGGCGTGTCAGTAGGCGGATTTAAAAAAAATTATCTCCCGAGCAGTTTTATAGATCATATAAAAAAAGTTGTTTTTTTGAGTTTGTGGGCGTGTCTGTGGGCGGATTTCAAATATTCGTAAACTTGATTATTTCAGGACGCTAGAGAGTATATGGTTAAAATTTCAGCTCTCTAGGCCCAGTTTAAAGGCCTAATTTTTGCCGACAGACGGACGGACGGACGGACATGGCTAGATCGACATTACTATTGATGCTGATCATAAATATAGTAACTTTTAGGGGTCTACGGGCAATATTATGGCATGTTACAAACTATGCGTTAAAATTAATATACCCTTAGAATAGGGTATAAACATAGAAAAGTATATGCTTTCAAAATCCGTTATCTCCTAAATTAGGCGAAAACGAGGCTGTTACCAACTATAATTTTGTATTTATTTCATTGAGATCTATAAAACTGCGTTTTCAAATGTTGGGGCCTCGCAAATTGTAGAAGCCCCTGAATTAGAGTCACCCAAAAGCATGCAGTGCAGGTATCTGCAATGTTTTGTATTAAAATATGTTTTTATTGCAATTACAAAGATTTGAGAATTTATAATGAATGCAACAAATTGTCTGGTTCACAGCCTATTTTCCTATTCCATTGCCCTCAACAAAAATTTCTTCCATTTATCATTCCTTGTTTATGGATATCTGCACTGCATCCGGTGTCATAATTTTTGCAACACACAGTCATTACCCGTAGGAAGGGGGTTGAACTGACAAAACACATTCATCTCTGGCAGTTAAAAGAAAAAAACAAGATGAAGGATAAAACGGTCGATGAACTCGAAACGATAGTGCATTCGCTCTACGGAGAATGAAGGCCAAAATGCTTTGCACATCCGGAAAACAAGAAAAAGTTAAAAAAAAATAAGAATGAACGCCTTCCAATCGCATTTGCGCTGAGTATAATAATATCTTGCATAACGACTCTCGGTTGCAGTTGAATACATTTTTGGCAAGTTTCGGAGTTTGGGTTCCGGATTTGCGTGCAGAGACAATCCGCTTTTCGGTGCAAACCTTCTATCTCTGGCTTGTGATATTGAAACGATGCATGTACTCTTGCGTTTGATGTGATGTCGTATATCGATTTCTTCAGCTTTTCCACTCAATGAAAAGTTTGTTTCTCTGTTTTTTTCTGCAACGAGATGTAAGAAAGTTTTTCTTTTATTCACAGTTGGTTTAAGACAAATTCACATGAGTAATGAGTTATGAGATACCGGCGAATGTTATAATTGAGTCTGCGATTCATTGACAGTTAAGGACTTATCACATGAGCGCGACTTGCGCGAACGAAAGATTAGACAAACTGCGGAGAAGACTACTTTTATTACATTTCTAAACAGAAAATTGTAAATATTTTATTCCAAGAGCGGGATGTCACATGTTTATCAAAATATAACTATTTAAAAAAGGGTTATTTACGGTTTTATTAACCAAATGTCGTTTGCCACAAACAGCAACACTCTTGTGGCGGTTTTTCAAATGTCAATCCACAGCATTTGGTCGCAATCCATATACCGACGATTTTAAAAATCGCTCGAACTTAAACTAAAAATCCGAATGCCGATAGGATTTGTTATATGTACATTAGGGTGGGTCAAAAAAAATTGTTTGCATTTTTTAAAAAGGCTCAGCGATAAAAAGGTGCCAATAGGTGTAGTTATTTCATATGTATAGTTTCATTGCATTATTTTAAGTTTTTTTGCCTCCGGATTGAGGTTGAAGTACGATCACCGAGCACCCAATCACCGCATGTCCACCAATAGATACCAAATACCTACATGTCAACATATCTCCATCTGCATCTGCATGCCTCTACTTCACAAGTAATAGACATAAATAAGCTGCGCCGAGAACGAAAAAAAACTAGAGAAAATGTAACTTCACAACAAACTGTTTCACAAATACCCGCATTATATTTTGTCGGAAGAAAAGACCAAACATTGACTATGTCTGAAAAAAAGGAAAAAAATATAGGCAACGCATACTTGAAGAGCATATTTCTCTGATAAAAGAACCTGACTCGAAGTTTTTGGGTTACATTAGACCTGCCTCGGGCACTGCAAAGATAATTCGTGCTAACAGAGTTCTTCGTCTGTATGTCTTAGTAGAAACTGCCTCTGCAAATCTAATCGCTATTGCAACTTATGTTCTCTTATCGACCCAGTGATTCAAAGAAATAGCTATTTCGCACACCCGGAAAACTTATTGCTTGCGATGCTGACAGATCCCCAGCCGCACATTCGTGAATTAGCAGCCCGTCGAATTTTGAAAGCTAGATCAGCAACAAAAAAAGACTTGCGCCTGTTTCAGATACCAGAGATAAACTTGAATGCGTCCACATACTATGCCCTTTTGAATTGGCAGGAAAATATAACTGAGCCACCCATATTAAAGTCTGTAACAGAAGGAGACCTGCATTTATTACGCCTTCCTTGTCACACACAGGCTGTAGAAAGAGCAGTCTAAGCTGTGGCTCAAGCTTCAGATACTCTATATAATAAAACTGCAAGAGAAGGATGTATCAAAGCCCAGGTAGACTCCAGAAAAGCAATGCCGAAATTCGACAGCAAAAAGGATTTTTCCACAAACTACACCCTTCACTATAATGATTAATCTTCATTATTATTATTTGATAAAAATTTTAGCAATGTTGCTTTTTCTTTAATAAATACGATTACTTTTGATTTACGACTTTTATTTATAAATAACGTTGATTAGTGTAACTTTGTATGGTATAATACCAAGGCCTCTTTTAACCACATTTTTTGTCAATTTTCACATCAAACCGGAGGCAGAAGATTAATTCCGATTGATACCGAACTTTATAATATATGAACACTCATCATTTGGCACCTTTTGATAACTGTGCCCGTAAGAACAAGAGTTTTTTTTTCTCCATACATATGTAGGTGACCCAGCCTAATGTACATACTTTTCGAATTGAAATTTGCGCGTATCTGCGATCAAAAAATTGTGTCATGCGAATGACTTTGAGAATAATCCCTTGCCGCGGGTAATAGGTCGCTCTCATATGAATGGTCCTTTAAACCATCTATCAGTACTTAACTAACTTGGACGCAATGTCCTTTTGTATTTAATGCACTTCGTAGCAGCTTAGTACTGCGTTAAGAGCTATTAAGAGATTTCCACATGCTTCAGCGATAAGTCTGTTTCTTGATTACTAAAGGACCTGAATGTTAAACTTCGAACTATTTTATTAGTTTGTCGAACAATATTAAGAAAAGGTTTTATTTAACAAAATATCGGAATCCAAACTTTTTGCCACGAACAACAAATTCCTTGCTGCGAATTGTAAAAGTGAAATCACAATCCACAACATATGTTCGCGTTTCACATATTGACTAACCGACAAATGAAAAAGTCGGACGAACTTAACCTAACAATCCTGATTTCGAATCCCTTCGTCACTGAGGCCAACCAAATGCTGGTGTTGTTACATTCGTGTGATCTAGAATTAAAAACTTCTGCTTGCCTCTTTTTTGTGATTTTATTAGCAATGTTGATTGATAATGCGTTTTTTACGGGTTTCGGAGGATCTCTGCTTTGAACTCTCATAGTATTAATATCAACTGAGCCAGTCGGGCTCTATTTTCTTTGAAATAGGTTATTTGTTGTAGTACACATAGTTTGTTGCATGCCTTAATATTGGGCTTAGACTTAAAAATAACTTAATTTCCGATCATCATCGTTTTGTTGATCTAGCCAGTCCGCCCGTCACCAATTTCGAGAAATATACTCTCTAGAGCAGTGGTTCCCAACGTTTGTTACCAAGTGACCTCCTTGGCGATTTGCCGAATCTTATGCATCCGCTTATCAGCGGCCTTCAACAAACACGGTTCGACGATGGGTTGTCTAGTTATAGAAGATCTTTTCAATTGTCCAAACAAAAGAGCAAGTAGGGAATAGAAGCTTTTTCGGAATATGCGTAATATAATAGACGCTTTTTCGGAGTATGCGTACAGCAGCTCACATCTTTCAGGCCTTTTCTATTTAAAAGACTCCGTAGGTTACTGATGAACTCCTTAAATCTGTCTTGTACCACTGCAAGGATACTGGTCAGATATAGTTACAAGCAAGAGGGTCTCAGCAAATTGTTGCTCGAATCGATAAAACATATCAATCCTTGTGGAGCATCTTTGTGTAGTCATCTGAATATTTAATATCTATATATTAATACAGAGTTGCCTATAACGTGTTTCCGCCCATTTTTGCTACTATACGTCACATAGATATGCCAACACTATACACATTTGGGTAGGGGACAATACATAGAAGTGCACAATACAAAAATTATCCACATATATAACACACATTATGAATTACAGCAGGCAAAATGAAGCGAATTGGATAAAATTACAACAACAACAACAACAACAACAACAACAACAACAACAACAACAACAACAACAACATTGCTGTGTGAGGCAAAAATCTGCCAATCGGAACGGAAAAAATTTATATCATGAAGTTACTTGAAAATGCTTGAAGTTACTTGAAAATTTTTGAATCTACTTGGAAACTTGAAAATGCTTGAAGTTACTTGAAAATGCTTAAAAATACTTGAACTTGAAGTTACCAACAACAACATTGCTGTGCATGTTATGCATTTGATAATGCTTGCACATACTTGAAGTTGCTTGGACATGCTTGAAGTTACTTAAAAACGCTTGAAGCTACTTGAAAATACTTGAAGTTACTTGAAGTTACTTGAAAATGCTTGAAAATACTTGAAGTTACTTGAAAATGCTTGAAGTTTTTTGAAGTTACCTGAAAATGCTTGAAGTTACTTTAAGTTACTTGAAAATGCTTGAAGCTACTTGAAAATGCTTGAAAACTTGAAGTTACTTGAAAACTTGAAGTTACTTGATAATGCTTGGATATGCTTGAAGTTACTTGAAAATGCTTGAAGGTACTTGAAAATGCTTGAAAATATTTGAAGTTACTTGAAAATGCTTGAAGTTACTTGAAGTTACCTGAAAATGCTTGAACATACTTGAAGTTACTTGGACATGCTTGAAGTTACTTGAAAATGCTTGTAGTTACTTGAAAATGCTTGAAAACACTTGAAGTTACCAACAACAACATTGCTGTACATGTTTTCGATGGACTTCAAGCGGAATATAATATTAAAACACGCGATTGAATTATTCAATATTTGTGAGTTTAATATTCTACACCCAGAGAAAAAATCCTGTTAAATCAACCAAAAATTAACCAATTATCATGTTGTTTTTTTTCAACACGATTGGCCGTGTTAAGATATAACACGATACACGATTTTGATAGATTTCTTAGTATTAACACTTAAAAGTGTTATACTAACGTGAACAATCATGTTAGTTCAAAACTGTTTATATTATTAATCATGTTAAATTTACACGAAAAAAACGATGAATCTACACGATCGCTTGTTAACTAATTGCTCTATGACCTGTTAATAGAGCATTTTGTGTAATGTTATTTTAAAATGCTATCCTGTTAATTGTTCATGATCCTTTGTCAATTTAACTTTATTTATCATGTTAAACTTACATCATAGCCCCGATGAATCAACATGGTGTACTGTAAAGTTAACAATGCTTACCTGTATAATCTACATGACCCTTTGTCAAATTGACATTTTTTGTCATGTTAAACTTACGTCATAGCCCCGATAAATTCAACATGGTGTACTGTAAAGTTAACAATACTTTCCTGTATAATCTACATGACCCTTTGTCAAATTGACGTTCTTTGTCATGTTAAACTTACGTCATAGCTCCGATGAATTCAACATGGTGTACTGTAAAGTTAACAACGCTTACCTGTATAATTTACGTGACACTTTAATTCGTTTCGCTATACATGGAAAATGAATTTAACAAAACTTTCAATTTACATGTTTGTAATTTTTATTTTATTATAAGTTATATTATATTTATAAGTTTCTTTAAACAAGTTAACAAAATCGATTTTTTTTATTTTTGAAAAATAAAGTTAAAAAAATGTTTCTAACATTGGAGTTTTAAAATAAGTAAATTTAAATTCAAAACTTATAATGAAATGCTAAGTTTATACATTAACTAAAGCGATTTAAAACGCACAGTCTTTAAATTATTACATAGTATATGGATATGAAGAGGTGGAGATATAAAGTCATTAATACTTAGATAAAGAAGCTCATTTAAAATTTCTCCTATAACATAGGCTTGGAGATGAGCATAAAAATAAGTAATTTTATGTTCAAAACATATAAAAAAAAGCTCTTGATTACAGTTTACTACAATGTCAACGATTTCAAATAAGGAAATATCACCTCTTTTGGCCATTAAAAAAAAACCTTTTTTATATTCTGTACCTTTAAATGTTACTTTACTGTAATATTCAAATTGTTTCCAATTGTAATTGTTTTGGAAATGATTTACGTATTTTAAAATAGAAGTATTGTTATTAGCTGACAAATGTTTGCTGTTTGTTGATAAACTGGGTTGGAAAAAGTTTTCAGAGCTCAAATTAAATGCAAATTTTAAAGCTGCTTTGATTGATAAGCTCCATGAAATAATAAGACGTGAATTCATTGAACGAGCATATTCTTTAAAAACTTTGTGAGTTGCTTCAAACCGCATGCACCACAAATTTTTAAGAGGGCCACATTTTTTAATGGAGGAAACGTAATGAACTAAAAAATGAAATTTAAGCTTTAATTGCTTATTAAACAATGCTGTATACAAATAATTATGTTCTTCAATTAGTAACTTCAATCTATTTAAAGATATTTTATCAATTTCAGTCATCATAACGATATCAATGATTTGCAGAAGTTTCAAAAAAAAGTTCCAAATTTCATCAGCCTCAGGTATTAAGTCCCCAATTATCAAAGGCATGTGATGAACAAAAGTCATCATTTCACTTGCTGTCATGCGAAAGTTCGCAGATTTCAAATTATTAATAGCTAAAGGTGGAGAAATATTACCAATCTCCGTTTCCCCATACCTAAACATTTGCTTTCTATAGTTAAAATTGTCGAGTATAAAAATCTTTTTTTTTTCTATAAAATGTAATAGAATTTCTGCAATGTCATACCTGCATACCCCCTCAAACAAATCATGCATCACATCAAAGTAAAAATTATCAACGACATGAAAACTGTCTATACTATTGAAAACACAATATTCCCTGATTCCTGTCAGTTTATCATCATTAAGGCTGCAATCGGAGGAATAATTCTGCAAGTTTCGCAAAAAATCTGGATATTCGATCGTGTCACTCTGCATATCAGTTTTGTGTCTTTTGCAATTGCGGCAATAGAAATTGGAATTAAAACTGGACGAAAAACCAAGAATTGAATTTAATCCTAGATTATCCCCGATTACAAAAGCTAAAACAAAATACAAATGCTGTTCTCCTTCCTTTGTTGTAACAAGGATGCCTTCCGTTTCAAGTGCTTTAAACACTTTTAGTAAAGGCTCGAAAGCATAAATATTACCAAACTCCTTCCGATCTCTCGACTTAAAAAATCCAGCAACAAATATATTATCCAATTTTGATAAGTGGTGTTTTGGAATACACGGAAAATTGTAATATAAACCGCATACTGTTTGCTCAGTGGCATGAGACCCGAGAGGATTGTCAACTCCAAACTCATCAAAATAAAGAACGAAAGGAACCACAAGTTTTTCTTTATAGTTATCCATTTTCTTTTTCCAAATCTCACCATTAATCAAGTTTTTATAGCTTCCACTAGTTTTCTCTAAAGTTTTCATATTTTCTAAAGTTACACGCAGATTATCACTCGTTTCAAAAAACTTCTTAAACTGAAATTTGATTTCCATTAATACTCCAACTACTTTATTTGAGTCTAAACTAGGATTGTTATTTACAACAACTTCAGAAATTTCTTCATTAATTGTGTATGAAATGGGAATTTTAAAAATGTTTGCCTCTTCTAAAGATTTAAAAAAACGGTATTCAGTCTGAGCATTATTAAAGACAGAAAAACATTTTTCTATACCATTTTCGATAATTGATCTGCTACCAACATCATCTATGTGTGGCGAAATAGTATTAATTATGTATGTATGAATCGGTTTTAGAATCATATCATTAATTTGATGTACTAAAGAAAATACATCTTTTCGGTTAAAATTATTTTTGTTATGTAATGATAATACGAATTGGTTGACATTCAAGTCTAAATGTTGTGGTAAAAGGGAAGTGTAAGTATTTTTATCTGGAATAGTTTTCTTAGTCTCGACAACATTTTTATTGGTCATATAGCTACAAGATGGTTCATTAATATTTGGTACATTTATTTTTGTTGGTTCAATATTACGTGTACTATGAACTCTATCTAGATGATTCTTAAAAGAGTAAATGTTTGAGAAATGCTGGCCACAGTTTGAAAAATTACATATAAATTTTGATATTTTTGAAATTGGGTGGAAGGCCTTCAAATGCCCAATTAAAGATTTGGAGGTCTTGACCTGAGCGCTACAAAGGAAGCATGTGAAAACCATTATTGGTTATTGTTTAAGTAATTTATTAAATGTACTACATTGGGGTTAGAGGCAATTCCAATATTAAAAAAATAGGATTCCATTAACTCATAAAAAAATTTGGAATCACCTGCATACTTAAAATTCATTACATAATGTAATTTAAATAGAATATCAAGTGCTTTTAAAAATGTTGGCAACTTGTATAAAATATTGTCCACAAGGACGTAAAAACTTTCGATAGTTGTAATCTCCTTACCGATAACCAAAATCACTGGTTGTATGGGGCTATTTTTTTCAGTAGATTTTTGTTTCAGGAGCTCCTACTGCCGGCTGTAGTCATTAATTGACAAACAGTGAAGAATTGTGGCCGCTTGTGCATCACAAATTGATGGCTTCCATTTCTTCCGCTTACTCCCATTTGTAGATACTAACGATGGTTTAACGACAGCATGAATCAAAAGAGTCGTTAAACAGTTTTTGGAATCTGAAAAAAAAAATGGTTATAACATCTAACTTTAACGCAAAAAAAATGTAATTGTAGATATCTTATTATGAAATTTACCTAATGAAATATCACCTTCCAGCTTCTGTAGCATGCTTTTCGACTCCGCGTCTTTTACTTTTTCCTTGAAGTAAGGTAATATTACTTCCTTAAAGTGGTCCCATTTTGTAAAAAGGCCTTGAATGTTTTCAGGAAAAGCTGGCCAAAGTCAATTTCAATCTGTAATGTAAAATGTTATTAGTATTTATATTGCTAAATCTCTCCAAATTCTTTTACCAGAGAATGACCTAGTGAATTTTTGAATAATGGCCAATTAACCAAAATGTTCGTATCATTTTGAAGAATTTCCTGTCTTCTTATTTGGAAAGTGGCTCTCCATTTGTCGCACACTTCGGTCCATGGCTCGACGTTGTGAAGTAGCCATGTTTTATGGTCCAAATTATCCTCGTCTGTAAAGAAAGAAAAGTAAGATGTACAAAATATTTAGGTACATGAATTTGCTATAATAAGTAAAAATTCTTACCTGGGGCTATGGCCTCATGAGAAATAGGCAATACACTGATATTGGTGTCAGCAGCTGGTCTTCTTTTCCTCATTTTTCTGCGCGCATTTGTTGCCTTGTCATATAATTTTCCAACGGGATTTCGGCCTTTTCCACGAAAGTTGAAATAATACCTCTAAATTTGAAAATACAGTTTAATTAAATCAGGAAATAATAATTTGATGTGAACATCAAATTAAATAAAAGAGAATCCCTAGAGTATATAATTTCTTTTCATACCAGATCCTCCGAGGGAAACATTTCCTTTATCTCGTCACTAAACTTAACAATATCCCTCATGCTCATACACGTACAATTCTTGCAGTAATTATCGACAATTATATTGATTAAGGCATCACGATGGTCATCGTTTAATCTTGAGTTCAAATTGAAATATTGTAAAATATCCAGCCCTCTTGGAGTTTCTTGCAAAATTTCGCTCAGTTTCTGGGGCTGAGTTGATGCGAGTGATGATGAACTATTGTTAGAAACTGAAGTTAACCAGCTTTTCACAGATAATGTTTCGGCCTAAAATATTTATTGGAAATATATTTATATTGTAATATTACTAGTAAGCGTTTCATTTTATTGCTTACATCATTTTGCCTCCAATGGGAAAGCTTGGCTTTAAACATGACACGCAATCCCATATTCTTGATTGGAAATAGTTCATTTATATCCTCATCTTTGATATATGTTAGGCTTTCGACGTCCATTCCGCAATCTTTAAATACAAATGTGGTTCCAATTATTGCGATTGTCATTAGACTTGAGCGAAAGATATTAACGACACTGAAACTAGATGCCTACAAAAAGAACAATGCCAATATATATGTACAACTGTACATATAATACAGTTGTTCGAAAGCCTCGCAGCAAAAATCCGGAGAATCGTATAAAATCGTAGATACCTCGTTATGGCTGAATGTGTCATAGTAATGACAAAGATGTTTGTCCTTATAAATAGGGATCAAAAGAATAATGAACATGTATAAATTAAAGAAGTAATCGACGATGAAGTTGCTACACATTTAACTCATCACAAATATTGCTGGACACTATGAAGGCATTGTTAGAAAATTTAATAACAAGATTTGACCAAAAGACAAATACTTAACACACTTTGCATGACTTTGCGAAAAGCATTCACAGACAAATTTCACTATTGATAGCAGCAAAAACAAAGTGAGTGTGTGTTGAAAAGCACAAGAAAAATCTTAACAAATACAAAATATCAATAATGATAGTATCATTGTACTTACCGTTGAGCTTCTGGTAAACATCTTCGCCAAATCCGAATTTTTCACAAATAAGTTGCTTTAATTCTATGTTTTCCTTGTCATTATTATACTCGGTAACCATTTCATTTGACACTATATATTCTAATAAAACCTCATCGGTTAGTTCCGGTTCCATTTTAAATTGTTAAGAACTTAGCACTACACACAACGTTACTAGAAATCACTGCAACTTTATACTTTAAATTGTTGAATATTGTATTAAAAAATAAACACCACGAACCACGATTACGACCGACACAGACCCGACAACGCCAATGAATAAACAAGAAGTGATATCGTTTGCCTTCCTTTATGCACGAAATAACCAACACTGTCCCAAATTAACACTGTGATATGTTTATTGGGGTTGAAATGAGCAGATGCAGTGTTACATTGACATTGCGATCGTGTTAAGTGATCTGTTTAAATGTGTTCAATTGACCAGATGCATTGTCATATTAACCTGTAGTCAGGTAGATGAAAATGAAAAAAAATCGTCGCAGGGCATAGCGGTACAATATGTGTGACAACACGGTGATCTGTTTAAATGTGTTGAATTGACCAGATGCATTGTCATATTGACACTGTGATCATGTAAAGGTCCAACATGATGATCTGTTTAATTGTGCTGAAGTGAGCTGATACAGTGTCATATTAACACTGGAAGAAAAGAAAACTGATTGAATGTTAAAATAACATGATATACTTTAAAATCAACTAACAACCCTGTCAAATATGTAACAAGTTTAACAATGTTAATTTAACATTGCACATACTGTAAACTGAATCATGTAAATTCCTTAATTTTGGTTAAATTTGTATAGGAACAGCCATCATGTAAATTTAACATGAGTATTGTTAACTTTTTACCTGACGTTTTTCTCTGAGTGTAAAAGGTATAAATCGTTACAAATGTAATTTCATTAAATTCGAACTTACCAATTATTCCCTTCCTGTTTGGGTACCTACGCTCCATTAAATGAGAAATCGATCGCGACCGTGAGGTTTTTTTATTTGACATATGGGTAAATGGGTGCATTCGGTTTCTCATCTAATGTGCGTTTACATTAATGCTGGTAAGTTTTACAATAATGTAATAGATCTATTTTATATATTAATTTAATTTTGTTGAAGAAGAATACATCATCATTCATAATATAGTTTATATAAACAAAATATTTAATTTAAGCGGTAACATCCCGCTCCCCGTGAATCGATGAATGAGTTTCACCCAAAATGTCAAGGTTAGCTAATTTAGACGCTGGCCTCTTGAGAGTGCCTGATGTCGTTTGCACTACGGCGGATCGTACTTGACCATCAGGCGCAGGAAAGACCTTTACTACTCTGCCACGCTTCCACTCACCTCTGCTTTCATTGTCATCGCATATAATTACGAAGTCTCCTACCTGTATCCAAAAGGTTTGCTTTAATTGCTGAAGTATATGCCACTGCTTACGTAGACACATCTTTTCATCGACTTCTGGCATTTGAATGTAATTCGGACATCCCAGTAAAAAATGATTTGGTGTAAGCGGTTCTGCTTCATCGCTTTCAAGAGGCAGATGAGTTAAAAGACCCGAATTAACCAAATTCTCAGCTTCAATCAATAGGCTTTGTAGAGTTTCTATTTGCGGCGTCTTTTCCTTTAGCGAAAAACATAAAACGCTCTTAACACATCTTACAAGTCGTTCCCATACTCCACCAGCTGATGGATTTCCTGCCGGATTGAATAGCCACTCAATGCCACGACGCGTACATTCCTTTTCTATCGAGTTCCCGATGACTATCCACTCTTCCTTGCTGGCACCGATAAAGTTTGTGCCACAATCGCTCCTAAGACGCACCGGAGTTCCTCGCCGGTTAACGAAGTTTCCCCCGTATACGAGAAAGGACGAACATATGGTATTAGTCTATCACTATGCAATTGGCCCATTAGTGGTGGCACTGGAAGTGATGATCGATTTTTGCAAATTTGGGAAGATAATTTGGCACTTCTAACTAGTCGACGAATGCTAGGAATACAAAACTTAGCACGAATTGCACACACAAGAGTTTCTTGATTTTGGTGTCGATACATTTCGTGGTAGTATATAATATATATAATTTTGAAAACATGATTTTTTGGCAGAATTATTGGCCTCTTTGTATTGTCTAAACGTCCACCTAATCGTAAGATGTTGCCTTCATCAAACACCGGCGTTAATTTAAAAAGAACACTTGTTTTTGGAACCGCCCGTTTTAATAAAAGAAGACGCATCTCGTCTGGATAGGCAGCTTCCTGGACCAAACCGCGCAATAGTACTTCTGCTTGCCTTAGTTCCTTAACCGAGAGTGCGACATTGTCAACGATGTTACTTCAGGTGTGTCTTTAATTTGCCTCATCTCTTTGAATTTTTGAACAGCTCTTTTCATCCAACATACAACTTTCAGCAACTTGTAGTAACTAAAGAAATTTTCAAAACGAATTATTGATGATTACTGCGCAACTGCTAAAATAAAATGCTGACGCCTTTCAACTGTTTGCTCGTGAGCCTTGATATCGTCTGGTAGTTTTGGCCAATTCTTCTCTGGACCCTTTAGAAACGATAGACCGGTAATCCACGTCGACTTTGTAGACGCCCCTAAAACTGTTTGCGGCCTTGTTGCATCATCAGCTGGGTTCTGTTTTCCTGGTACCCATTTCCAATTATTGACGTCGGACCCGTCTAATATTTCGGCGATCCAATGAGCAACAAATTGTTTATAGCAGCGACTGTCAGATCAGATCCAGTGAATAACTGTTTTGGAATCTGACCACAAAGTTATTCGACTTGGCTTGACTTCATGACTAACTCGCCAATGCCCTACTGTGGAAAATGCGACTTCGCTTGCATCGACAAATATGTGGAGTTGAACGTCTGCATCTGAATTTGTAAAATGTAAATGGTAACATCTAGGTATTTTGAATTCCTTAATGCTTTCAAGTTGCTTATACCATTGGTACCATTTCGTATAAATATCTTCTGGTATTAATTCATTCCATCCGACATTTGCTTTCCATAGCTTTTGTATTAAGAGTTTAGACATTATAGTCACGTTAGCCAAAAACCCAAACGGATCAAATATTGACATAGTCATGCTCAATACTTGACTCTTAGTTGGTCGTACTGTTCCGTTAAGTACGGCTTCAGGCATTCTACCAAACTTCAATACAAAGCAAAACATATCCGACTTCGAATCCCAATACATTCCAAGTATTTTTTCAGTACATAAATCGCGTTGGCCAATCTTTTTTATATCTGGCAATGTTGTCTCGGTTGATTTGTTACTTAATGCTTCAAGCAGTTCAAACTAATTTGAAACGAAATCTCGTATTTCGAATCCAGCATGGCTAATGAATCTTTCGTATGTTCTTCACCACTTCGATGGCATCCTCCACCCTATCGAAGCTATCTATACGTAGTCATCGACGTAGTGACAGTCGACAATGTATACACTCGCATTTAATTTTTTTATGTATTGGGCTGAACACGGCGAACTTTTAGATCCAAATATCATTGCACTCATGACGTACATATCTGGGCTTCGCGACCAATCACCATCCCTCCATAAAAATCTTTGTACATTCTGATCTTCTTTCTTTATGTTTACGCGAAGAAACATTTCTCGTATATCTCCACTTACCCCTATCTTTCTTTTCCTAAACCCAAACAAACTTGATAATAGCGACTTTGGTTGATATGCATGAGGGCCTTTCAATAGCGGAGGCATCGAAATCCAAACGCAACTTGTTGCCTTTATTAATATTGCAGACCGCAAAATGAGGAAGCTACCAAGTGAGATTCGTACAAGCAATTTCTTCTGGCAATAACTTCCTTGCATAACTCTTATCTATGTACTCTCTCACCTTTGATCTGTACCACCGGGCAAATTCGGAATTCTTAAACATTTTATCTTCTACTGTACAAAGTCGCTTCAAAGCCATGCTGTAACTTTCGCTAAATACAGCGTTCTCGGTTTTCCATAAAAGTCCAGTTTCATACAGACCTTTCACTTTCTTAGTTGTTTCTTTTAATATAATCTCTGCCCTTTTATCATGCTCAGAAACGACTGGCTTAGAAGGCCTGACTTCAAGATTGTCCATCGCCAAATATTCTGCAACTTGCCTATGCAAATTATTCCAGCTCACTTTCTTCATTACCGATATAACTAACAACGGCATCTGAATAGCTATCCTCGTTTGACCCGAACAAAGTCCATCCTAGCTTTGTATTGTGTACTGCAAACCCATTATCGATATTCAAAATATCTGTTGGCCTGCATATTGTTTTTTAAACTCCTTTAAATTTAAAGTTTGAGATGGCAATAATAAATTCTTAGTGGTACGAACATCTCTCATCTGGTATTTAATTGCGTTGTTATACACCCCTGCTATTTCTAGGTCAACATGCTGAGATAATTCACTTGTCGTTTGATCAGCAATCCACCTAAGCGACAGCAAATCTGACGCACCTCTCACCCCAATTGTTTTAGCTACCCTCTCCACGATCAATGATACTTTTGCCCCTTCATCGATAATGGCAATAACTACGCAGTACGCAAGAGGCAAGATCCCAGTGGACCACTCAACTGCACAGGCAGAAACTTGAAAAGGGTTTGTATGTTTGTTCTCGATTGCGCTACCAACTGTATTCTCATTTATATTTTCTTGCGACGGTCCGTCGCTATCACCAACACTTTTAACAGTAGCAACCGCAGCAGAGTTCGATTACGATGTCATATTTATTTGTTTTTCTCCGTTGGATGGTTTCGTAACTTTCGTTCACTATTACGAGTATCATGGAGGAGACGGTTATGATTCTTGCGACCGGCAGATATACCACACTCTCGGCGGTACGGACATTTGGCTACAACATGACCCGAGCGCAGGCAACAAAAACATATGTGGTTTGTCTTGACTAATTTCCACCGTTCCTCGATAGTAGAGCTTCTGAATGCGGAACACTGATACAGATGATGGTCGGCTGCGCAAGCGGTACATTTCAGTTTTGTTCGTTGTTCCCCTGTGACAGGGCAGACAACGTTTACGTGTCCGGATCTTTTTTCTTTTGTGGTAGGTAAGGCACTAGTACTACTCCTTGTGATTTCCGTTGCGATAGCGATATAGGTCGCCACTTGCTTCAGCCAATTGTTGAATTCCCGAATCGACGGGTACAATGGCATGATTGAAATTGTATGTCGAGCCCATTCCCCATTGCCATTCTTCCCTTTTATTCAAAGGCAACTTGCTCACCAGTTCGTCAAGCAATGTTGGATTGGACAGATGAGCCGATGCCGATACATTTTCCAAACATACTGTCTAGTTTGAAACCATGACGCTGTAATTAATGACTTCATTGATTCTGGATTCGTGAATCATCGCAAAGGACTTAACCTTAGGTTGAACACACACCGGATAAGGCAAAACGTTTTTTTTTGTTTCGTGAAACAAGGGAACATTGTTTCTTATGAGAGCGCACACACCAAAGAAAACGAAACAAAAAACTGGTTTTTGTTTCGAAGTGTTTCGGTGGTGGTTGTCGAAAATACATGCCATTGTATACGAGCAACACACACCGAATGCAACAAAACTGTTTCGACCCAGCATCGTTGACGATAATTGCCTACTTCCTTATGGGGCAACACACACCAAATGCAACGAAACATAAAAACACAAGAAAAACAAGAAAACGTGCTTCGTTGCAGATAGCTGACCTGTTGTTTTCTGCAAAACATTGTAGGGTTTTTCTTACTTTTAGACGCATCGACTTGATCCTCGTTGTGTATAAGTTTTCACTACGTGCAGTGGTACCTGATTTATTTTTAAAATGGTTTATGGCTGGTTTTTCTGATTATTTTTGCTAATGATTACACCAAATTATGAACCTCTACAATAACCATTCAGTCAAAAATATAAGTGTCCCTTTACTCTGTGCGCAAATTTTAACAAATATGGACGTACTCGTAGATGGAGAAAAGTTAATTTTTTTAATTGAGGCAAGAAGCCCTATCTATAATTATAAAGATAAGGAATATGCTAATAAAGTTACTATTAATAAGCTGTGGATAGAAATAGCAACTGAAATGAATTGCCAAGGTAAGTTTCATTGAATTTTAATTTTATTCATGTTTATTAATGTACATAATGTTTATGAATATTTATATACAGTATTACTTTAAATACTTGACACACTGTCTTTAAAAATCAAGTAACCAAAATTAGATGGCATACTTGTATTGCCAAGGAACTGCTCCAGTAGAGGAGTTAAAGTATTGAACATACTGATTGCGTATGTTACGTGCAGCATTTGATGGTCTTGCTCGTCCAATATTTTCATCATGTGTTCCTCCTTGAGGTACGTATTCCATAGCTTCACGCTCAACATATATTTCCTGAAGCAACCCTTCGCGTTCCCTAATCATATTATGCAAGGCGCAGGCGGCTAATGTAATAATTTGCACTTTATTGGGAGGCAGTAATATGACAGTATTAAATATACGAAATTTTTTGGTAATCATACCAAATGTGCATTCAACCACGCTTCAAGCAAAAACCACATGTTGAACAACACTAAAAGCAAGTCACTAATTCAATTTAGTTTTATTTCAACACACACCAAATGAAGCAAGAAAACAAAACGTTTTGTTTTGTTACATTCTGTTTCGCTTGGTGTGTGTTGAAATAAAAAATGTTTTTTTGACTATCGAATCAAAAACGTTTTGCTTTATCCGGTGTGTTTTCAGCCTTAGCTAATTGGCTTCGTATTAGAAGCTCTGGGCGACCGTAGTGGAATTCAAGGGTGCTCATAATTGCACCGATACTATTGGGGTGAATGAGAAGCGCTTCGACCATTCGTTTGGCATCTCCTCTGAGAGCCCTTTGAAGATGCGAAAGATTCTCCAAATCGGTGTATCCATGGGCGGCTGAAGTTTCTTTGAAGGCGACGAAAAACATTGGCCATTGTTCTGGCTGGCCGGAGAACCTATGTAAATCTTGGCATTTGCGAATTGGTTGGTATAAAGGGCTTGTTGGTGTGGTAGTGGGTAAGTGTCCAGGCAGATTATTCGCGAAATTACGCGGATCGTAAGCGAAGGTGACATTAGAAGTAGAAAAAGTATTGTACATACCTGGCAAATATGTGCTGACTTGTCCCTGTGCACATGTGGTCTTGTACGGCGGTGCGTATTGAAAATGATGCGGCGATAACAATGAAGCATTGAGATTGAAGGCATTGGCTGCTGTTGTTACTGGTGCGGCGGCTGTTATGGCAGTAGATGAAGAGCTGATGGCATGAAATGCATTGGCGAATGATGTTGATGCACGGATGGCAGATGCTGAAGATGCTGTAGTACACGTGGCGATTGCTTTAGAACTGGTGGCGGCGATGAAGATATTGTTGGCGGCGGCGTTGATGGTGTTGCTAACGGTATTGGTGCTGGCATCGTTGATGCTGTTGCTAGCGGCATTGGTGCTGGCGGCGTTGGCGTATAGTTGTTGTTGAAGTTTCTTTCTCTCCTCTTCTGAGGCAGCGAAAGACAATTGCAAATCGGCAATTTGCTTGCTTAGTTTGAACATTGTGAGTACATAGCTGGACTCTCCATTCCGGTCAACTGGCTGTGACGCAGGTGGAGGCGATGACGAAGGCGATGATAAAGGCGAGGACGTTGCACTGTCTACATCTTCCAACATTTTGGCCTTGCTTCTCGTAATGCGGCCTTGCATCAATTCCTCGTGGTCGATGATAAATTGCCAATGTGGCACAAGTGGTTATTCTCTAACAAAATGGCGGTCCACGTCAAGAAAATCAATTTAAATAGGGATTCTCATTTGACTGTCAATTTTTTTGTTTTTTTTTTTTGTTTTTCCCCTGACAAATGTCAGAAAACCAATGGAGGGTAAACAAACCAAATCATTTAGCAGTAATATGCGGGAAAATACTAGGAATCAGCAAACAAAAGTAAGTTTTTTTATTAACCTACCGTCCTCACACATATTTTTTCTAACGCGCTCCTCACACTGGGGTATCACATACCCCACCCGCAAATATTAAAAAAAAAGTTGTCATTTTATATATATATCTATTTTTTTTTTTAAATCATATTTTAACTTTATCAGCACAAAATTCAATACGATTAATAACATAAAATATAAAAATACTGGAAAAAAAACATAAGTTTCAAAATTAGCTTACAAAAAAAAGTTAATTATAGTTGTCAACTAAAATCAGTCAAATTCATAAAAAGTTTTTTTTTTTTTTTAAAAAAAACTGTCACATTACGCTTTCTAACACTCTTTTTATAATGTTTACTTCATCTACTGTTAAAATAGTTTATATATATTATAGCTTTTTTAAACCCAAAAATTCGCATTTTTTGAACTGCATTCTATGCATTGCAGTGAGCGATGATCCTCGCACATGGGAAGTCGGCATGTCACACAGTAACTTACTTTATTGCTGAACAAACCTCACCCTTGTTTTATTATTTTTAGTCCAAAATAACTAAAAAAGAAAACATTTCACTAAAATAATGTATTCAAAAATTCAAAATAATACTAACACGCACTGCACACTGGGGTGTATGATACCCAAGCTAAAACTTCGAACCACGACTAACCACGTTTAAAAAAATCTGAGAACTGAACACCATCGCCTACTACTGCAGAGAGTTTAAAATTGAATATACACAGGCATGGCATGCTTGGGAAAAAAATTTAACGGGACCTGCACACTTTTGAAATCTGTGTGGGGTATCTCACACCCCAGTGTGTGGTTGGAAGGTTAATAATCAATAGTTTCTCGATATTATTTTTAGGAAAATGGATTCATTAAAATATGCAAAGAAGCAGTAAAGAGAAAGAACTGATCTGCAAAGTTGTCTTTATTTGCCAACTTTCAGGTGATGGCGAAGACGGAGCTGTGGTTTCGTGTGAATAAAGTGTTAAAGGCAGTCTTCTTGAAGATAAATTTAATCCAAATACCAAAACAGAGAGAAAATTCTCATCATTTTCAAACGGCTGGTCAATGAACTCGACAAAGACCTATATGGACCCGATAATCATCTCGTAGATTGACATCGAACGTATTTTACTCAAGAAACTGATGCCGTCCAAGTGAAACAACCTGGTGATATAAACGTTCATTGTATAATTCGCTTTCTATATGCCATTGCATTTCAATGTGGACCCAAGTTCGGCGCGTTTGCTGGGAGTGCATACTCAGACTCGTCCAGTAATCACATCAGGCCTTTGGTAATTTATTAAGACATATAAATTATAAGATGCACAATGTTCGTAGTCTGGTCCAAGCTAAAGCCGGACAGGTGCATAAAAAGTGAATTAGGGTTTCTTTTTCAGTTGTGACTTTGCAACTGCGGCAGTGTGTATTGTATGGGATGCCCAGCTTGGCCGCATGGTCACCTATAGGCCAGTGTCCCGTGATGATCGCTGTTATTCTTGCAATATCTTTTCGGGTTCTACATAGAAGGTTTGTTTTTTTTTCCTTGTTGTAGTTTGGCCACGTTTTTCTGGATATGACGCATGTAGTCAGCCTGCTCCATCTGAGGTTGGCTTTCTTGAGGTATTCCGCGGTGATATTTGCCTTAACTGCTCCGAGCGGAATGTGAACTAGTTCCGCCAAAGATCATTGGAAAGCTGAGCCTTGCCTGGACAGTTCGTCGGCATATTCGTTTCCATGAACGTTACTGTGCCCTGGAACCCAGATCAGGGTAACCTTGAACTTATCAAGCAGGGTCAGCTCATTACGGCATTCTAGTACTAACTTTGAGGATATAGTGACTGAAGTGATCGCTTTAATGGCAGCCTGGCTGTCAATAAGTATAGCGATGTTTTGCCTCGGTGTTATGTTTGAGTGGAGTTTGATCTGGCGATAGGCTTCACGGATAGCCAGTAGCTCCGCTTGGAAGACGCTTGCAGTATCCGCAAGTCTGTACGATTTTGCGATGTTTAGGGATTCCGAAAAAACTCCCGCAGTCCATTTTTGAACCGTCGCGTCGATGTAGATTGTTTAATCGAAATCCCTTACCACTTGTCAAATTTGCCATTCTGATTTAGTAGGCATTTGAACGACGAAATGTTTTGTGAAAGACATTCTGGGAATGATGTAGTCTGTTGAAGGCGGAACTAGTTTTTTCGGTAGAGAATCTAGAATACTACTGTGGCCGTAGGGTTTCGTAGTCCAGCATCCAGACTCTCTGAGTCTGATCGCGCTGTGTGCTGTGGTGTTTGTTATAATAATTATGTAGATGAAGAGGTAAAAGATGCAGTAAGACTGTGAGTCCGTCTGATGGTGTTGACCGTAGAGCTCCCGTTGTTCCTATACATGCCGTTCTTTATACCTTATTAAGTTTGGTTATATTGTACTTTTTCTTTAGAGCCGGCCACCATACTATTATGACCCATACGTGAGGATTGGTCGTACCACGGCTGTATACATCCACATGGTCAATTTTGGTTGCAGGCCTCACTTTTTGCCGAAGGTTCTGCTGCAGGCATAGAAGGCTATACATGCCTTCTTTACCCGTTGATCTATGTTTATTTTCCAGTTGAGTTTAGGATCTAGGATAACTCCTAAATACCTGGCACTGGTTGAAAGGGTAGGGGTGTGCCGTTTAGGCGAGGAGCTGTGAAGTCAGGTATTCTCTCCATGATTTCGCTAATCACGGAGGGAAACATTCCCGAAACCAATATCACCATATCGCCCGCATACCCGACTACCTTGATTCTTTCTCTGTCTAAACTTATGAGGATTTTGTTCATTACTAGGAGCCATAGTAGAGGTGAGATGACTCCTCCTTGGGGTGTTCCCCTCCTGGCATATTTGGTTATATTGCTATTTCCTAAAGCTGCTTGAATGATTCTAGTGCTGAGCATGGAAACAATCCATTGATTTAGATGGTTTTCTATTCCCAGCTCCCTCAGGGACTCTAGATTTGCTTCAGTGTGTACATTTTTGAAGGCTCCTTCTATGTCTAGGAAGGTAGTCAAGGTGTATTCTTTGTAATGTAAGGATTTTTCTATCGTACGCACAGCCTCCTGAAGAGCTGTTTCTGTAGATCTTCCCTTGAGGTATGCGTGTTGAGATTTGGAGAGGAGTGAAGCTTCTATTGCACCTCTCAGGTTGTCTAGGAGACGTTCGAGCGTCTTCAGTACGAAGGAGGTCAGGCTTATTGGTCTGAAATCATGATCATGACCGCGTCTACCCGACTTTGGAATGAAAATAACTCGCACTCGTCTCCATGAATGGGGTACAAGATTTTAGAGTTTACAGTTCCTGTAAATCGATGTGAGCCATAGAATTGCCAGATCCAGAGATTTCTGGAGCATGATGGGCAGAATGCCGTCCAGTCCAATGGATTTAAAGGGAGCGAAGCTGTTTATTGCCCAGGAATTTGTTTCCTCGGTAAAAATGGATGTTATATTTTCCCAGGCGTCGGGTTGTGTGCGTTGTGAGCTGGATGGCTCTGCACCGTAATCATTGCATTCAGGAAAATGGGTGTTTTTTTAATAGTTCTAGGGATTCTGCAGTTGACTCAGCCCATTCTCCGTCCCCCTTTCTCAGAAGAGATGGGTTAGAGTGTTCTTTTGACAACATTTGGTGAGTCTTGCGGAGTACTTGAGGGTTTCGATGGATTGGCAGTACTCTATCCACGACTGTGTATTAGCCGTTCTAATAGAGTTCTTGTAGATTTTAAGGCAATCTCGGTGGGGTTGCCAATATTTGTATCTTTGACAGAGATGTTAAAGGTTTCTCTAGTCAATTTTCTGAGAACAGATAGTTCCTTGTTCCACCAAGGGAGGAATGATTTTTTGCTGTATCCTCCCGAGACGAGAATTACGGCCGAAAATTGGCGTTAACCCTGTTAAAGTTGCGTCCACCGACTCGGAACTTCGGTAGTAAATTTGTTATTATTTGTAAACGTTGTTCCTTCATGTACTTCACCATAATGAAAATGTTGATTTTACTGAATATTTTGACATTGACAGTTCGGTAATCGGTTTAAGGGTGCGTTAACACTGAAAGATTGAAGTTGTCACGTCGCTAATGAAAGACCCTTTACCTTTCAGAAGGTGCCGGCTATGGGTAATAAATAGTCCCAGTTTTTTGGGTATGAGTACGCCCAACATGCATATTGATCTTTATATATATGTTGATATTTTTATGAAAATTTATCCTAATGGTATTCTTGTTTCAAATTTTGAGCACGTAATAGATGTCACATTTTTAATTTTGTAACATGGCGGCATAGATTTTTTTCTTAAACTGATTAAAACTACTCAGATTCATAGACCTTATTTCCAGTTGAGGCATGAAGGGTAATTGACTTTGTGATTGTGATCTTATGAACGGTTTATTGTTATTATTAATATTGCCCGTAGACCCCCAAAAGTTACTATATTTATGATCAGCATCGATAGTAATGTCGATCTAGCCATGTCCGTCCGTCCGTCCGTCCGTCTGTCGGCAAAAATAAGGCCTTTAAACTGGACCTAGAGAGCTGAAATTTTAACCATATACTCTCTAGGGTCCCGAAATAATCAAGTTTACGAATTTTTGAAATCCGCCCACAGACACGCTCACAAACTCAAAAAAAAACTAAATTTTGGGAAAAATCGAATTTTGAGCTATAAAGCTGAATTTTTTTACATATGATCTATGACTCCTAAAATTGGTTGGGATACAATTTTTTTAAAATCCGCCCACTGACACGCCCACAAATAAATAAAACAATTTTTTTGAAAATCCAAAGTTTGAGCTAGGGAGCTGAAATTTATAATATATACTCTCTAGGGGCCCTTTATTCTCATGTGTTAATTTTTTTTAAATCCGCCTACTGACACGCCCACAATTAAATAAAACAATTTTATTGAAACACCCAAGTTTGAACTAGGGAGCGTTTTTTTTGATAAAATCCTTTAAATGTTATATAACAAAATATGTAGTGCGTTCTTAACAATTCAACCATTCTTAGACTTTTGTCACGCCCACTTATGAGGGATAGGAATAAGAATAGGGTATCCAACAGTTCGCCCAAGCGCACTGTAGCCTGTCCCTATGTTTTATTTTATAATTATTTTTTTGAAAATCTTAATATCCAGTTTTTTCAAAATTATAGAATAAGCTTGTGGTCATATGTGTTCGAAATCTGTCCACCGGTTTTGTATATAGCCATTATTCAAATGAACGGTTTTTCGTGTCTTTTGCGAAAATCTGAGTACCTACGAGTATGCAATGTTCTACAATTTGCTTTAAGTGATAAAAACCCTCAAAACTATCAAAATCAGTAGAGCCGTTTTTAAGAAAAGTGTTTTTTTTTCAAAATTTTAGCATCTGTTATAAAAAAAAAAATATAAAAAAGTTGAAAAAAAATATTTCTTAAATCTGAGCTTGCAGATTCCTTATACATATTTGTATCTACTAAAAAATCGAATTCTGTTGAAACAAAGTAGACCATTTTTGAGATATTGTTGCTTTCCTAAAGTACCGTTCATTGAGTCTTTTGCAAATTGACACTCGACCCAAGTCATTAAAATTGATCAAAACCGTTAAAGCCGGTTTTGTGAAAAGCGAATTTTTCAAAAATTAAAAAAAAACTTTTATATGATTAAAAAAGTTAAACAAAAATATTTCAAAACTTTTCATATATAAATTCGTTCCAAATAGTATTAAGTATATTTCGGTGCTTAGATTTGCTCCTAAATAACTTCTTACGCTCACCTCAATTATTTTATATTTCAAAAATTATCAAAGTCGTCAGAGCGTTGGTACCGTTATTGATGGAATAAAAACAAAATGGCCGGCGGACTGAAATTCGGGACACACTTTGTTGGATGAATATCATACCCCGTACTCAGTTTGAGTTGGAAATTTCAGCACGATTGCAATATCTTTCTCTTTAGTAAACTGCGAAATATACGAGAAAGCTAGAAAGAAATAACGATTTTTATTTTGAAAAAAAAATATTTAAACCCATCTTAACATTCTCTTAAAAAAATATTTTTATTTTTTTTTAATTATTTCGCCAGAAGCATTAAACAAAAAAAACAATATTTTCAAACATAGGGAAAGGCTTCAGTCCGCTTGGGCGAACTGTTGGATACCCTATACCTATCCCTCATACAGTGGGAGTGGCAAAAGTCTAAGTATGGGTGAATTGTTAATAACGATCTACATATCTTGTTATCATTTAAAGGATTTTTTTAAACTGTTGGCGTGCCAGTGGGCGGATTTTAAAAAGTATATGGTTCATATCTAAGTTTTCTAAGTCGAGTTTTAGGACCCAATTTTTGCCGACGAACGGATGGACATGGCTAGGTCGACATTTCTATCGATGCTGATCACGAATATAGTATTTTTAGGGGTCTACGGGCAATATAAACGTATGTTACAAACTATGAGTCAAAATTAATATGCCCTTAGAATAGGCATACAAAATGAAGGGTGGGTTTGAAAAAGTTAAATCTTTCGAGGTTAAAGAAACAATAAACGTCATATCGTCGTAATCCTCTCTTTTTCCCATAGCTTCGTTCATGTATATGCTTTATGCTTCGTTGAGAGATCTTACTTTGCGATTGTATTAACAAATTTAGGCAAACGTCCTAATCTAAGCAGGCATGATATCAGAAACTTAGTAGGTTACCTTACTGGTCACCAAGGTTTAAGATATCACCTAAACAAAATGAAAATAGTAGACTCTCCTGAGTGCCGACTTTGTCTTGAAAAGGACGAGTCAGCTGAACACATATTATGTGAATATCCAACCCTCAATGGAGTTAGAAAGAAGATCTTTTTCAGGGAATTTATGAGCCCCGAAGACATAAAGAAATCTTCTACTGGTAAAACTATCCGCCTTACACGGAAAGCAGGAATTCTACTAGCCTAAACTTTTCTTTCTGAAACCCTTACGCATTTTGTTGGCCTACTCGAACTGCTTTACAAGGAAATGAAGCACATTAAGCCATTAAATTGATGAGAATCTCAAGCAGAGCTATGCTCCATAAAACTGGCAAAAGGAATTAAAGGGTAAACAGGTCAAGGAGGTAATTTGCATGCCCTTTGTATTTATATCCTTCATCATAGATGAACTTTAGTAACCAAAAAGGGCATACAATTAGAATCGAAATATCGGTTCGATGCGTACTCAGAAATGTAAAGCAATCAACATCACATCAACGTGACGCTACATTATGTCTGAGGTTCTGATGAACAACATCAGCAGCTGCATATACCAAGGCAGATTATATAGTGCTTCGAAATCTGGGCAACTACTAATTAACAATGTTTTATCCACGAAGCGCTCCCTGACAAGCTGACAAGGACATAGAGTTTGTATGCCCTTACACATATCCCCGCATTACTTCAAAACAAAGTGGCTGTGTTCGGTGCATCCATCAATACTTACTGTGTGTTCTGCACAGCCCGACTCGTATGCGAAATGCACTTATTTCCATAATTGGAATGTCGCTTCGTTTGTTCGGGACTACATTTTTAATATTGTTAATGGACCGGTAGCACATAATGACATTAAAATTCATTAGTGCACATCTTTCGGATTAAATTCAGACACAAATTCGTTCATTTCAAAAAGATAGACAGTGGGAAATATTGAAAGGAACTGTTGTGATAATGGTTCACTGGCGTTAAGCCGGGATGCATTACAATTAACAGCGATTGGTTTACAAAACGACAAACTTTAGTGGAATGTCAATGACAATGAATACTTAAATACGTGATTGCGTTGAGTTGAAAAATTACTTTGAGAAGCATCTGGATTCATTCACAGGAGTAATAGTAAATAGCTGGTTAATTTGACTATCAACGTACGTCGGCCAAAGAGTCACTCTGGTGCCGTATGGAAATAATCAAATACGTTTCCGATGTTCAATCGTCACTACAATGCGTAACTAGCCTTAGTCACAACTATAATTTTTCAGAGGAGAGGTTTGAAGTTTTAATAGACTTTTACACCAAAACCAACTGATAAAACGTTGTGGCATAAAGAAAGCACTTATTTTTTTAGTGTATGTAACAAAACCAGTTTCTATTTCTGTGGATGGATCTTAGTAGTTTATTTACATGGTTTCTATCGTTGTATACTTCCTAAAAGCGTATTTAAACTTCCTGTTACTTACTTACTTAACGGGCTCCCGACCCGGGGAGAGCCTCTACCTGAGAAACTGCCGCCTTCCATCCTCCGTGATCTCGGGCACGCTGCTATATTCCATTGACGTTCAGGGTCGTGATCTTTAATGAGAAGTGTTCATGTCCGAGGCTGGTGTCTTTCTCATAACTAACTTTTTTTATGTGCTAGGGAAGATACCCCGACGGCACAACCCCCAATATGGAGGACCAATTCCAGCATACCTTCTGGAAGATGTATCAGTTTTCCACTTCGGGAATTTGAGAGCTGCCGTTGACACATTTAGGGCTCATCCGCCACCATCTCTTTTTCAACACCCTGAATTAGTCTTAAAAATCCTTACTTAGGTCAGCTCCAAATATGTTGAAGTAGCTCGTGTAAGGCATCTGTCGTCCTGACTGTCGATCACACCGTTATTCAATCTTTTGAATTCATCCGCCTTACGTCCTCTTTCTGAGGGGCTCATGTAAGACTTCTGATACTCGACCAGACAGTCTAATTCGACAGAGCATTATAGTGTTGCTATTTTCTTTCTCGGGCTTATAAGTTTACAATTCAAGCCCGGATGAGCGAGACTAGTACCCGGTGGTTACCACGAAGACGTAAAATAAGCACAATTTGTGTGTATGTGATGGTTGCAACGAACTGGGAACTGCCACGTTGATGCCAATCAAAGTCTACCCTATTCATACAGAACCCACCACCAAAAGATTGCCTGTTAATACACCGATTAAGCCATCTATTTGCCTGCGCTTCCCTACATCTAAATAAAAAGCTTGAAAGCTAGTGCAGACTATACACTGGCGATCACAAGGGTAAGGCCATACATTTTGCAATCAATTTTCAGTCTTTACACCTGTTGGAAATTTTATACCCATAACCTTTTACTACCTGTCAACAGGTCCATATTTTTCCAACAGTTAGTGTATAAAAAGATGTGCCACTAGGGTGAGGCCACAAGCAAAATCTACGAAAGAAAGGAGAAAATGAATAAAATGTTTACCTTTTATGGTTTAAAAACATTTCTTTATTATATTTTTCTACATTAATAATGAGAATGCCCGCCATTTTTCGATATGACCTCTATAAGACCGTCCGTCTGTCGGCTGGATCTAGAGAGCTAAAATTTTAACCATATATTCTCTAGGGGCCCGAAATAATTAAGTTTAAGAATTGTTGAAATCCGCCGACGGACACATCCACAAACTCAAAAGAACAAATTTATCGAAAAAATCGAATTTTGAGCTAGAAAGCTGAAATTTTTTTATATATAATCTTTGACTCCTAAAACTGCTCGGGAGATATAATTTCTAAAATCCATTAAATAAAACAATTTTATTGATAAGTCAGAGTTTGAGCTAGGAAATTGAAATCTATAATATATACTCTCCAGGGGCCCTTAGTGCTCATGTGTAAATATTTTCCGCCCACTGACACGCCCACAATTTAAAAAAAAAAAAACTTTTTTGAAAAACCAAAGTTTGACCTAGGGAAATATAGACTCTCTAGGTGCCCTTTATATTTAAATGTTTAAATATTTTTTAAATCCGCCTACTGACACGCCCACAATTAAAGAAAACAATTTTATTGTTCGTTTTTTCGATTAAATCCTTTAAATGTTATATAACAAAATATGTAGAGCGTTCTTAACAATTCAACCATACTTAGACTTTTGTCACGCCCACTTATGAGAGATAGGAATAAGAATAGGGTATCCAACAGTTCGCCTAAGCGGACTGTAGCCCGTCCCTACGTTTTTAAATAATTAAGAGAGATTTGGGCCCAGGCATTACGAATAGCTTCGATTAAAGTGTCCTTGTCTTCAAATTGTCTGCCGCCTTCTTACATTTTACGAGATAACCATGCCCAAACATTTTCGATTATGTTTAAGTCCGGTGAGTAGGGCGGCCATGGCAAAAGTTCCACGTCTTTTGATTGATTCCAACCTCTAACAACCCTGGAAGTATGGATCGGAGCATTGTCTTGGAATGTTTTTCACTTTTGGAAATGACCGTTCCAGCAAACATTTGTAGTTGTTTCCGTTCGTTGTTGTGGACAAAAACTCCAACTCGATTGTGCCATAGTGGGTAATAGCTCCCCACACCATTACACCTGATGTACGGCTGTGATGTCTTGCCAAAATAAGCTCCTGATTCTTAGATCATGGAAATAAAAGTTGTAACCATAGGGGCCGTCAAGGTTAAACTTTGTTCTTCCAAAAAGACAACGCGTTTCCATTCACTGCTCCAAGGGACATGTTCTCTTGCAAAATTCATTCGATGCTCCTTGTCTACTTGCCTCAAAACAGGTTTCTTTTTAAGTTTTCTTCTTTGTATAGTACCACTTTTTCGTATCATCCTTCGGACCGTTGCTATACTGGCTGATACTCCGCTGTTGGCCCTTATTTTAGTCACTGGTAGAGTAGAATTTGAGGCAAGGCGTAGAATAACCCGCTTTTTTCGTAATGCTGTTGCTTCTGCCGTGCGTCCTTTTTGATTTTTCCCATAGTGTTGTGGATCCGAAAGACAACTGTTTACAACGCTCTTACTTCTATTTAGCCTCCTTGCAATTTCTCGGCCTGAGAGTCTTAACTCCTTGAAAGCATCTATTTTTTCTCCTTCTGTCGCTGTCAAAGTCTTTCCGGAACCCTTTTTTTTAACTAAATAAAAACAGTTCTTTTTAACGCCTTTTAAATATTCTTAACAAAACTTTGAAAAAAAAACCGCTGATGTGAACTCCTGCAACGAAATATTCGCAATGGCCTCATACTAGTGCGCATCTTTTTATACGCTTTTCAAGTAGTTCATTGTTTGATTTTGGGAAATTTCAGCGGTCGTTTCTTATTTACCCTTTAATTTTATGAGTTACTATTGGGAAAATATGTACCTGTTCACAGGTAGTAAAAGTTTCTGGGTATGTGTATAAGTGTATATTTTAAGTTTTCCGTAGACCCATATACAATCTCCTAAATTAAATCTTGCAAGTGTCTCTCTCGCGTGCTCAAGCACCTCTTAAGGAATGGTATGTTCTAGTCGATGCCTATAACTCTCTATTGAATCTGTCGAAAACCAATGCAGATGAATGGAAGCAATTATTTTACGGTGCTATTGACAGTGGGTTGTACCAAAGTTGCCTTGACCGGGCTAGAGCGTCATTATCGAGATTAAATTTCAAGCAACTCGTTTATTCCTTAGGCTTGGATAATAACTTCAACAGTAGATTCACCGTTGCTGATACGAGTCTTATCTTTAAAATTCACACCGAAATGCTATAGCTTAAGGGCCACATATGTCTGACATAAACCCTAGTTGTGCCCTTTGTAATCTCAACCAACGGGAAGATGTTCTGCTGTTCTTGGCGGTGCGCCCGATACTCCAAGAAATCCGAAAGACTGTATTTTGCCAGGAGCTTTCTTACATTTGATGAGTGTCTGCGGTTATTGGAAGTGGCGGTTGGAAGTTTTTTTTTTATAATTTGCGTACGATCGAGGGGTTTTCTGTAATTATTAAAGAACCGTTATAGCGTAAGAAACACAGCACAGGCTTTTTTTTTTGTTTTCGTGCAATCAGCACCCGGCAAATGGTTCATTTCCTGTTGTTAGGTGCTACTTACATACATGTTTGAAAGAACAGGAGGATAGGATAGAAGTTTGGTGGTGTTGTGGGTCTTTTTCTCCACGTGTGGCCTAGAGGGCTTTAGGGAGATCTGTATTCTTGTGCGTATTCAATTTAAAATCATGGCGCGACCTGCCAACCACTTAGAGGATACAGTACCATCCCACCAGGTGCTCATTCGTTTCGTAGGTATCGCATGACATAAACTATCGCAATGTGTTCATCGATTGACCTGAATTCATAAAAAGGTATCAAATCTGATCGAATTGCTTTTTCTACCATCATTATTGATAAGCTATCGTTTTCTCTTTTCATTTAGCTAAACTAAAACCATTGCATCTCAACTCATTGCAGTTTTTTCAATTTATTCCTTTTCCTTAAGTCATCCCTGTGATTATTATTTTCGATTTAACTTATCTAAAAGTCCAAGGTATTTAATAAGTATAAGTCTCCTTGTTAGGTTAAACATTAATAGTCGAATTGGCAGACGGCGTTTTTTTTGCCGTGCCTTGTAACCTTTATTGAAAACCATTGTAACTTTCTTAAATAAATACAAATAAAGAATTATAAGTAAATAAAATAATAATTTCGTTCTGCTCTAAAAAAAAGAAAAGAAAAGAGAAATAAAAATTGCGTTAGAAATAGGGTTATATCGCGCAATCGGCACTGAAGGAAAACTACTGCTCTTAAACATGTGGTTCTAACACTGGAATAATTGGCGATTAATTGCCCTTATTGGGATATGAAACAAATAAATTTTGAAATATTGGACTTAGACTAGTTTTGCATTGTAGCGACGAATTATTCCAATCGTTTTAGAAAACCTTTACCTTCTCCCAAGAAAAGCACCATAGTTGCATTCACCAAGAGAAGAAGGCGAGGAAGACTTAGAAATGTTACACTCTTCCGTGAAAATAGTTCTCAACGGAAGTTAAATATCTAGGAATCACACTAGACGAAAAACTTAAATGAAACTCTCACCTTACCAAAACTATTGATAAGGGCAGGACCTCATTATGCACCAGCAAAAGCCTACTTGGTACAAATTGGGGACTTAACCCCAAAATGGCACTATGAGTGTATATGCCAATTACAAAACCTATTACCACGTATGTAGCCGTTGTTTGGTGGCACAAAGCAACGCAGAGGTCAGCACAGGCTAAGCTCAATACAATTCAGCGACTTGCCTGTGTCTGTGCAACAGGTGCAATGAAAACTGCACCAACAGCTGCACTTGAAATTATACTAAACATCCCTCCACTTCACCTAGAACGCATGAAAGAAGCAATGGTAAACACCTATACCCTCATCACAGAAGATGAATCAAATTCCAAAATAGCTTGCTCTGCAATCCTACGGGAACTCAGAGAACGCGAACTACTTCGAATACACCTAACAGACAAATGTCTACCAAGATATAAGTTCCGATACAACTTCAAGGTTACATTCCCAGATCGTCTAAACTGGGAACAGAATAAACCTACATTTGCCAAAGATTCACATGTATGGTACACAGACGAATCGAAAACAAATGAAGGAGTTGGATCAGGAGTATACGACCCTCGCAATAAAACGTGCCTATACGCTAGTATGAACACAAGACGCACCTTATTTCAGGCGGAAATTCACGCAATAGAGATTCGAGAGAATCTAAACAGAATTTTCAAAAACAAAAACATCTACGTTCCCTCAGATAGCAAAGCGGCCCTACTCGCAATCAACGCCTTTTGAAATAACATCAAAACTGATCTGGGATTGTCTCCAACTCTTACAATTATTGGGCACCACAAACAAAGTCCAATTGATTTGGGTGCCTGACAATCGATACGAAGGCAATGAAAAAGCAGACGAACTAGCCAGAACATGATGCCAAGACCATTCTGCGGGCTACCAATAAACACTATAAAAAGTTATGTTAAAACCTGGCTTGAGGAAAAGAAACTTCATTTCCGGAGGGAAACCGAAGGCAACAGGGCAAGCTAAAAACTTTATGCCAAATAGTTCCCACAAAAAAACGAAATAACTACTACAACTAAGTAGAAGTCAGATTCGACTATACTTTATCCAACAAAAATTGTCAGTACAGGCCTTATGGAGGAGCTTTTTTTCTACCAGTGGTGCCTGTAGATACTCTCACGGCACTCAAACGCAAGAATTGCCACTGAAATAAAAACCAAATCACTGTCATACCAAGGAATTGTTGTTGTAATTTTCCTAAAATTCGCATACAACCCACCACAACCAATCTCCCACACAGCCGAATGGGAATAAGCATGATCGTCTTGTGTTCCCTTGCTATTGCTATTACCATCCACCAAATTAAGCAGTGTGTGTGCCTGAAGCACATTAGAAGAGTATTACCATCTCTACAATGAAGCATATCATTAAGGGTTTTTCTATGGATTTTGTCAAAGAACTTTCGGTTTTGGTGCTTTTGAGAACGAATTATTACGTGGGGTGTTGCCATTCGGTTTTAATTTGATTGTATTTGTATTGTACAGCTTCAGTTTTTTTTACCATCTGTTTAGGTATATGACACTGCGTAGTGGTTATATAATTTAGTATTCTAATTGCCTGATTGTGTCTACCTTTTATAATATACATATAGCGGAAAGGACTGGGAAATGTTTTTAAAAAATCTTGCTGATTGAGTTTATGTCGGAAACTGTTTACATAAAAAAAACATAAATACATCCTTTCATCTCATTATATATCTGTTTGTATGATGTCTGTGTTTTTCCGATGAATGACGCCTGTTTTGCCAATGAATACGGGAATTCCCAAAAGGAAGATCTCAATTTAGGTAGGGATGCAATCATACAATGGGCTGCTTGAAATCGTTAAACGTTACAAAGCCAAGTATGAAACATACGTCGTGGATCAAATGGCTCCAAATGCGGGAAATAAAATGCTTCACTTTCCGCCTTATCACTGTGACCTTAATCCAATAGAATTGGTTTGGGCTCAAGTGAAAGGGTTTGTAGCAAGCCAAAACAAGTCACTTAAAATGGCTGAAATAAGAGACTTACTAACGACAGCACTTACAAGGGTTGACAAGGAAAAATGGCATCGATGTGTCCAACACGTTGAACAGGTTGTTGAGCCAAATATGTGGGAAATGGACTTTTTTCCGAGGAAGCAGTTGAAAGGTTAATAATAAACCTAAATAACGAGAGCAGTAGCAGTAATTACTCATCGGATTAGTTGAGTAGTGATATTAGAAATTAGTATTTTATGTTTCACAATATTTATAATGAATAAATTGGATTACAGTGATATATTTTTCGGTTTGATTTTTTTTTTGTGTTACGAAATTTATATATTTTGTTGATCTACTGGAAATACCCTTAAAAAAAACGCCAGAAAAGGAAAAATATAAACGGAATTTATTTCGTTCCGCAATATTTTTATTTTAAATTGTAAGATGGTAACCCTAATAGAATTGCTCTCTGAGCTATGGCGAATTATCATACACACCACGGCAACCCTGTGAGAGCTTAAAAGAGGGACGAATTTATGTAAGTCATTGCAACCAGACCGAGAGACGAACATCCTAACTTGCCTGTACTGACAATTTTTGTTGGATAGAGTATAGTCACAGGCTTCCTCAAAGGGCACTGGCGTGTCAAAAAGCACCTGATGACTATGGGCATAGCACAAGACAATACCTTCAGATTGTGCAACGAGGACGTAGAAACAGCAGAACATATATTATGTGAGTGCAACTATTTGATCAAAACGCGTCAACGTTTCCTATGTAAGTTCTACCTTGAAGCAGCAGACATAGCTGCCAGCTCTCCCAAAGAATTAGCCGCGTTTCTTAAAAACCTGCGGCATCATGGACGAGCTCTAAATGGAGGATATCGCAATAGGCCCACAAGTGGCCGCAGTGATCTGGATACAGTATACCACCTCCCCCCAAAAATCTAATCTAGTCTACCGGCTCCCAATAAAAGGACAATTTTCAAGTTAAGCGCTGCAGTCTTGCATTTTGTTCTCTTTGATCGAACGAACCTCATTTCCAGTTCGGATGCCGAAATTTTTATTTGTAAGATTTGTTAAACTAAAGTGAACAAAATAAAGAGGCTATCCGAGAATGTCTCAATAAGAGAAAATAATTTCCTTAACGAACTGAGCAACCACTATGTACATAGGTACTACTTAATTAAAATAAATTAATTATTCCAATCCTATCCTGAAGTTTTTCAATTTTGTTTTCTATAGACCGACATCGTGCTTGTGATCTATAGTTTTAGGGCTTTCAAATAATTAAATTTCCATTACGCGGCATCATCAGACAGGCAGTACAAAAAAGAATATAAAAACATAGGGACGGGCTACAGTCCGCTTGGGCGAACTGTTGGATACCCTATTCTTATTCATATCCCTCATAAGTGGGCGTGACAAAAGTCTAAGTATGGTTGAATTGTTAAGAACGCTCTACATATTTTGTTATATGACATTTAAAGGATTTTATCAAAAAAAACGAAGCTTTTGTAAAAAAACCCTCCCTAGCTCAAACTTTGGTTTTTCAATAAAATTATTTTATTTAATTAAGGGCGTGTCAGCAGGCGGATTTAAAAAAAATTAACACGTAAAAATTAACGCGTAAAAATCCGAAAAAATGTTTGAAGTATTCGTTTTTAACCTCAATCTGTCAATAAATTCCATTGAAAAGACATTCAGAAAAAAGCAGCATTTAGCGCTATTAATTGTGGGTTCATGTATTAACTAGACTATGAGAGTTTGAATGTGGATTCAATTCGAATCAAAATGCGAATCGAGTCAAAACAGGATTGACTTAATGTAATCTTGGGAAATATTGTAAAAAAATGCTGTGAACGTTAGAATTCACATTAAGGATACTATCCTTCAGAGACAATCGTGTTTCTTTTGGGTTTTCCTTTTCTAGATTGAGAATGCGTTTAGTTACGTTGTGGAATTACAAGTAGATCACATAAACAGTACAATGTGTATGGGCGGCCATGCTGCCCCCTGCAACCCCCCTGCTTGGGTTCACTGTTAGCTTTGGGATAGATGCGAGGTCCATTGTATGCTTGAGTTCATTGTTCGATTTGGGATAGGTGCGAGGTCCATTGTGAAATCACAAGTAGATCCCATAAACAGAGCAATGTGTATCAAAAACATAATAATCAATGACAAACCCTATTTACATTTTTGTTATCAATTATATATATATATATAGATATAATATATATATGTATAAATATATGTATATATGTACCTAATAAACATAACATTTTCATGCTCAAGTGTGAACTCTTCCACTCAAGTATTTTGTTATCAACTCCACCTAGCATATACACCCACCCATGCAGCCATTTTGACATTTGAGTGATGAATTAAATAAATTTGTAAAACCTTAAATTTGCAAATATTAGTTTCCTTAAGTAAAAATTGATGCAGAACATATTATAAAATTATAAAAAACATTTCCACATCATTAGTTTTTTGAAATTCGAGATCCTATTTGCGAAACCATAACCACAATTTGATACTCTTGGATGTTTGTCAGACGTTCGTAAGAGGTGCCAACAACACGCGGTATTCCCAAGTGGTCCTCCATCTACATAAGTACTAACTATGCCCTACGATCGAACGAGAACCGATTGATTCGAAGTGGCAAGGTCGTTGGCTGGGATTGGATTTTGGATGCGTTTTATTATAACTATACATATATCACATATTGGACTCTGCGAGAAAATGTTGCAGAAAAGAGCCATATTTCCCCATAGCGTTTCCAAGCTATTGTCAGCGTCCTCCCTATTTTTTTTTCTTTTTGTAATAAAATCCATAGTAAGGAAACACTCGGATATATTAATTTAATTTAATTTAAACCCTATTAAAAAATAATGGTATGGTGAAAGAGCTCAGAGTCAGGGAGTCCCATTGGCCAGCCCGCTTTGACAACCCTCCAAGGCACGTTTTGGAAAATATGGGAGTCATAGGTCCAGATGGCTCATTTTTGTTTTTATAATTTGCTTACGCTAAAAGGGTTTTTTTTCTGCTAAGAACACAGCGGAAGCATTTGTGTTTAACAGCAAGCAGCACCTAGCAATATCGTATTTCATTGTATGCTTTTCGGTGCTACTTACTATTAGAAAGAATAGAGAGACAGGAAAGAAGTGTTTGGGTGCAGTTGTAGGGTTTTTCTCTACGGGTGGTGTCTAAGTTGCTTATGGAGATTACGATTTCATGTATTTGATATAAAGTATTGGACTTGGCCGATAAAATACCTAACCAAATGGAAGGAAAGCCGCGATACGCGAAACTGTGATAAGTAGGCTGATGTCACATAGCATGAAGAATGTTAAGCGGGTCTAATACCAGTGCGGGCTTATCGGAGGTTAATCAACCACAGATGCAGCACAAAGTACCTATAAGGATTATGATGAAAAACTTCGTGATTCCTTAAGGGATTTGCATATGGTGTAGGTTGATTTTGAAAAGGCTAAGACAACGACGAGTTCCAGAAACATACGTACAAACGATCATGGACATGTGTGAGGGAGGAAAGAAAAGAGTGAGACGGCTGGAGTCACCGAGGAGTTCCTTATCAAATTGGGTGTGCAGGAAATCGTGCTTTGATATTCATTACAGTCGTTGATTACCTGCTTAAAGAAAACGTGACAATTATCACTTGCGAAGATGGAGCAATAACAATCGAGGACCTAACGTTCCTGCAAAGAGCAGGATGGATGTAAGGGTGGAATTTTCGGACGGGAATGGGTATCATATTGGTCCGAAGAAGACAGAATACCTGAGCTGCCATGTTCTCTGACACAATCCGAGTTATTCTAGAAATTTATATGATTGGGAAAGTTATATCTAAGTAGGAAACATCTGGAATGTATGATCAATAACGAAGCAACCTGTGATGATGACATTAATCACCGCGTAAGCGTAGGGCGAATGAAGTGCCCGGAAAACTTAACCATCTTCTGAGACCGAAAAATGCCTCCTAAGCTGAACGGAAGGCTCTAAACCGCAGTTGTGCGCCCGGCGCTCACATACGGTTCACAATGTTGGACAGCATACAAAAAGTATGAGTGCAAGTTTACGGGAGCTGAGATGAAGATGATTCGCATGACAGCAGAAGTGGCAATGATTGATCGAATAAGAAGTTCAAAGATCCGAGGAAGCTTTCACGTCAACGAAGCAATTTTTAACAAAATCGGAGCCCAACCGGTCTCAGTTGGTACTGTCGTGTGTAAGGAGAACGAACCGTGTTAAAAGGGCAATATCAATCACCGCTCCTATAAAATACCGAAAGATAGACAGACCTTCAGTTTCAGTTTCAGTTCAGTTTAGTTCAGTTTATTTCTCAGTTCAAATAATAATTACGGTTACATTTACAATATTGCGTAGACATGATATTAATACAAAATTTTAAATTAAAAAGAGAAACATGAGACATTTTATATTTTAAAATAAAATAGTGTTAAATGCCTATTATGAAAAATAAATAATTAAATTAAGCAAACTGTGGGTGGGGTGACCCTTGGAAAAACAAAAAAAAAAAAATAATAGCAAAACAAAAGAGAAAAAAAAATTTACTCGTAGAAGAACAACAAAATTGAATAAGCAAATAAGCAGATTACATGTAATTTTAAAAGAGAAAAGAGATAGGCATATAAGATAGATAGGTACTAATACTACTTAGACTAAGAAACCTACTGTAGTTTGAGAAATATATGGTTTTTATTAAAATAATTAATTATTTAGTCCCGACAGAGAGTTTCGACATCACTGAATTCTAAGCTCATTACCCAGGTTTTCAATTCCTTTAGAAATTTAGCAGCTGAGGTGATAGTTCTTAACAAAAGTGGAAGTTTATTAAATAAACGACAAGAGGTTACAGTGAAAAAGTTTCTAAACGCTGTGGTGCGAAAAGGTGGTAGGTACAGATACTACATTCAGAAGGTTGCCTCGAAGATTATAACTGTCTAGAATTCTAAAATTCCGATTGCCAGATTTGATAAAGAATGCTTTGAGCACTTTAAAGCAATAAAGATGACGGATTGGAAGAATGTTCAAATTTTTGAATAGCGGAAAACTGTGATGCAGACGATTTTTTAGGCATACTTTTCTCACTGTATATTTTTGGAGAGTTAATTTTGGTTGAATTTTGTTAAAGTGTGTTCCTCCCCAGCAGCTTACACCATATTGAAGTTTGGAATAAAAAATTCCATAATATACAGTTTCTAGTAGCTTTGAAGAGCAAACACTTCTCAAATAGAAAAAATATCTCAGCGCAAGACGAAAATATTTTCTTAAAGCCTCAGTATGTTTTGAGAAGGACACACTTGAGTCAATGATTAACCCCAAGTACTTGAACTCATCAACTTTTTCAATCAAGAAGCAATTGGCATAGCAGTTAAGGCCGCTAGAGAAAATTTTCGAGGAGTAACAGGCACATAAGGTAAGCTTAAATTTTGGACACTTTGGTGCATGATAAAAGATATCTACATCAGGAGCATTTTTATTTGATAGGCTAAAAAACATTATTTTGGTCTTAGAGCTTATGACAAGTTTATGCTCAGCAAACCATACTCTTAATAAATGAAGGTTCCAGTTAATATCTGAAACAAGCTCTAAGAGACTTACTGAGCCATAAGCACAACCTATATCGTCAGCAAAAGCCTTTAATACACCTTTAAATTTAAGGCTGAAGAGAGAATTTATATAGACAAAGAAAAGTATAGGTCCCAAAACAGATCCTTGTGGTACACCTATATTTATATATTGAATACTACTCCTCATTTCATCTATTTTCACTCTTTGGGTCCTATCCTTAAGATATGATTTAAGCCAGTCGAGCACAAAACCTCTGAAGCCAGCTTTGTAGAGCTTTTCCAACAACAGATCATGGTTAACCATATCAAAAGTTTTTGCTATATCCACGAAAAGGCCGGCTGTATTTAATGTTTTATCTAAACTCGAATAAAGCTGAGAACAGAAATCCAAAAGTGCATCCTCGGCGGATTTGCCTTCCTGAAAACCAAACTGCACTGAGCTTAAGTAATTTACTTTTTTTAGGAACTTCACAAATCTTTTCTTCATCACTTTTTCGAAGATTTTGCTGACTGATGAAAGGAGCGAAATAGGTCTATAATTACATACGCTGTCTTGTTGACCTTTTTTATAAAGCGGTAAAACATCAGCACATTTAAGTGCATCTGGAAAAATTAATGAAAAAACGCTCATATTAAAGAGATGTGAAAGGACATCTATAACAAAGCAAGCTATATTTTTTAATAGTTTACTGGAAATCCCATCAAAACCAGAGGAACTAGAATTTTTCAATGACCCAATAGTATGTAATATTTCCAAAGGAGTTATTGGTTCGTAAAAATAACTACTATCAAGAAAGGGCTCAGTATGCCCAAGGCTGCAAGATGTACATTTAAAAGGACTTGACTGAGGTTTCAGTGTGTTTGCTATAGTAGCAAAATAAGTATTGAATTTATCAGCAACGACAGATTTATCCGAAACAGTCGTGCCATTATCCCGAAGAATAATATTCTTTCTTGAAAGCTGAGACTTTTTCAATATATTATTGACTATATTCCATTCTGCTTTGATGTTACGAGTACCTTTAGATAGATTAAACAGATTTCTATAGTAATTATTTTTACACATGGTAGTTTCTTTTTTTATTTGGGAACTCAGCGCTTTATATTGATTTTTTAACTGTTCGTTCTGATGATGTTTAAGGCATTTAATTCTGAGCTTGTTTTTATACCTTATGTTTTGTAGCAAGGAACCAGTGATCCACGGTTTAAGTTTTTTTGCGAATTACGAACCAGAACAATAGAAGTACACTGTTTGAAATACTTTGATAAGATATCGATAAAAATGTCAAACGATTTATTAAAGTCTATTTCGCAATACACTTTATTCCATGCCTCAAAACAGAGCAGAGATCGTAGTTCGGCTAATTCAATTTTACTTTTGGTATTGTGCTGACTGCAGCTATTAGTTTTACTAGTTTTCATAGCCTCATTTACAAGCAAACCAGTCATCGAATGATCGGTGATGCCAAGATCAAAAACACAAGTTTCACTCAAACGTACGGACATTTCAGCAAACCTCCCATGGATGTGGTCTAAGCATGTGCCGGAGTCACTTCTTGTTGGTTCATTTATAAAAGATACCAATCCATGACAAGATAGTAAATCCAATAATTTACTTGTATTCGAGCTATTTTCCAAAATATCAATATTAAAATCCACAAGAACTATACGATTTTTTGACTTCTCCACGTCAAGAATATTTGAAAATTCTTCCAAAAACATTAAGGAATTAAAATTATGTAATCTATAAACACACAAAATAACATATTTTTCAACACCAACATCAAAGGATAATTTCAAGACATCAGCACTCAGACAAGCAATTTTAGTCTCTACAAATTCATAATCCTCTTTCGCAAAACATCCTACTCCACCTGCAGCATAATTTTCATTTGTATTAGCAAAGAACTCAAAACCCGGTATATAAAGAAGGCGAAGGGCTATGCATATGTTTGGTATAGAAATAACAAAGTTTTATTGAAAAAAGTGGAAGGTGGAGATAATCATAACAATAAGACCTTTTAATGATTTATCAAAACTGTAGCGCGCTTGCGCACTTGTCGTAAATTTTTTTTTTTTTACAACACAAATAATATTTATAAATGGATCTTGAAGATCTTATTGATAATGATGTCTCCATCTCAACCTTCATAATTGAAAATGTTTTAAAAGATAGAACCTTTTGCAATGAGAAACTTTTTTTTGCTCATCAAAATGTAAGGAGTTTGAGAGAAAATGTTGGTTCTTTTGTGTGCCATTTGGATACTTTTGCTTGTTTGCCTGATTTTATTTTTGTGTCAGAGATTTGGATATACGGTTCTGAGAAAGATAATTATTCGCTATATAATTGTAACTCGATGATGATCGGGAATTCAGAATTTATTTTTCTGACGTAGCAGTTCTCCACTTGTTGTTTAGTGACCTTTACACTCAGTAAATCAGAAAATATTTTTTGTGCTGTGTACAGAGGGTTTGCCTGGTCAACATCAGTTACTCCAGTCACCTCAACGCAGTTTCTCAGAGAGCTTTGTTGTTGCCAATTGAGCCTACTTTCGAGTGAATGGATTTTCAATTTTAACTCAACGTTTTCTTCCGTCAGCTCTTGTATAGACTTTAGAAATTTTATATTTGTTGCTTCCAGGCTTGTTATTTTATTTTCTAGGCTTGAGAGTTTGTTGAAAATCCGCATTAGAGTACCATCCGCCGTTGAACATGAAGGTGATGATGAATTAAGGGGTAAACATAGGGACGGGCTACAGTCCGCTTGGGCGAACTGTTGGATACCCTATTCTTATTCCTATCCCTCATAAGTGGGCGTGACAAAAGTCTAAGTAATGGTTAAATTGTTAAGAACGCTCTACATATTTTGTTATATAACATTTAAAGGATTTTATCAAAAAAAACGCTCCCTAGCTCAAACTTGGGTGTTTCAATAAAATTGTTTTATTTAATTGTGGGCGTGTCAGTAGGCGGATTTAAAAAATAATTAACACATGAGCATAAAGGGCCCCTAGAGAGTATATATTATAAATTTCAGCTCCCTAGGTCACTTTGAATTTTCAAAAAAAAAAAAAAAAATAATAATTGTGGGCGTGCCAGTGGGCGGATTTTGAAAATATTTACACATGAGCATAAAGGGCCCATAGAGAGTATATATTATAAATTTCAGCTCCCTAGCTCAAACTTTGGATTTTCAAAAAAATTGTTTTATTTATTTGTGGGCGTGTCAGTGGGCGGATTTTGAAAATATTTATACATGATCTTAAAGGGCCCCTAGAGAGTATATATTAAAAATTTCAGCTCCCTAGCTCAAATTTTGGTTTTTCAATAAAATTGTTTTATTTTTTTGTGGGCGTGGCAGTGGGCGGATTTTGAAAATTTTATATCACGAGCAGTTTTAGGAGTCATAGATCATATATAAAAAATTTCAGCTTCCTAGCTCAAAATTCGATTTTTTCCAAAATTTTGTTTTTTTGAGTTTGTGGGCGTGTCTGTGGGCGGATTTCAAAAATTCGTAAACTTGATTATTTCGGAACCCTAGAGAGTATATGGTTAAAATTTCAGCTCTCTAGGTCCAGTTTAAAGGCCTAATTTTTGCCGACGGACGGACGGACGGACGGACGGACGGACGGACGGACGGACGGACGGACGGACGGACGGACGGACATGGCTAGATCGACATTACTATCGATGCTGATCATAAATATAGTAACTTTTAGGGGTCTACGGGCAATATTAAGGTATGTTACAAACTATGCGTCAAAATTAATATACCCCTAGAATAGGGTATAAAAATAATATACATTCATCTGGAGTTCAGAAAATATGGAGCCAACGAAGTCTGCAGTGGAACCTGACGATATCAAATACATATTTCAGCGCAACGAATTGAATGAATTGATTTTTGTTGCCAGTTTATTTAATAAGTATAGAAACAACACAAGACAATGCAATTAAATTAATTATATTCCATGGGATAACGCTAATCGAAAGTTATTCAATTAAATTTAATTTATACAATACAAGTTAAAACAAAAGTCTTTTATATCGTAGTATATTGAGGCTTATCAAATAAGCATTGATGAGATACATTAACTCACATAATAAGCAAAATTAAAGTTGAGAAAGAAAGTAGCGGAGACTGGATAAACAAGGAGAAAGAAGAGTGGAGATGGCTAGGACAGAATAATAATATAAAAGTAAAAAGAAGAAGAAAATAAGCGCAGAGATACGAGGGCGGGTCAATAAGTCCGTGACTTTTGGAATAAAACACAGATTTTTTGATAAAAAAAAATTTCATTTTTAACGTAGTCTCCCTTGAGCTCTATACACTTTGTCCAACGCTTCTCCAATTTTTTTATCCCTTCCAAAAAAAATGATTTGTCGAGGACCTCAAAATAGGCCTTTGTTTGCGAGATGACTTCATCATTGGAGTCAAATCTTTTTCCACCAAGCCATTTCTTCAGGTTTGGGAACAAGAAGTAGTCGCTCGGAGCCAAATCTGGAGAATAGGGTGGATGAGGGAGCAATTCATAGCCCAATTCATGGATTTTTGCCATGGCGACTGCACATGTGTGCACCCTTGCATTGTCTTGGTGGAAAAGAACTTTTTTCTTGGCCAAATGAGGTCGGTTTTTTTTTCAAATCGTCATTGAATCGGTCCAATAAGTTGGCATAATATTCCCCATTGATTGTTCTTCCCTTTTGAAGGTAGTCAATGTGGGTTATCCCGCGTGCATCCCAAAAAACAGTCGCCATAACTTTATTGGCTGAAAAACCCACCTTGGCCTTCTTTGGCGCCGATTCACCCTTAGAAACCCACTGTTTTGACTGTTGTTTGGTCTCTGGTGTGTTGTGATGGATCCATGTTTGGTCCACGGTTACAAAACGGCGCAAAAACTCCTCCATATTGCGATTAAACAACGCCAAACCTTCCTGTGAAGTTGTTACACGATTGCGTTTGTGGCCGACTGTGAGCAAACGCGGCACCCATCTTGCGGAAAGCTTTCTCATGCCCAAGTGATCATTCAAAATTGAAACCACTGAGCCATTCGAGATCCCGATTGTTTCGGGTGTAGAGACCTCAACTGGGCGTCCAGGACGTTCGGCATCTTCAGTGCTTGTACGGCCACAACGAAATTCAGTAAACCACTTTTTTACCATTGAAATCGATGGTGCAGAGTCCCCATAGTATTTTTCAAGCTTAGCCTTGGTCTCGGTAATGGTTTTTTTTCGCAAGAAATAATGCTTACTAAGCACACGAAATTCACTTTTTTCCATTTTCTCCTCAAATTAGTGAGTAGTCTGATAAAAATAGCTGTCAAACACAAACTAACTGACGCAGCAAGTTTAAATTTTGACAGGAGTCAACTGACAGATGCCTGTTGACAGGAGCAGTGTTGCCGTTTCAGTAAAGAGGTCAGAAATTCAAAAAGTCACGGACTTATTGACCCGCCCTCGTAACATGGCCCAGCGACATTGGTCTACAATTCAATTGTGAACTTATAATTTACAAATGCAACATAAAATTTAATTCGATCACATTTGATTTGAATTTGTAGCAAATTCTGTGTAGCATATTCACTTTCAATGTTGAAATTTCATTTAATAAGGGAATATAGTTTCAACTAAGTTTAACCTAGTTTCAAAGTGAAACGTATTCATTTTTACATTGAAATTAACTTTCGTAGCATCTAAAGTGCACTTAACGTAGTGTAAAGGCTGTATAGTTAATTCAAGATCGTTGGACGTAATTTAAAAACGCCATCAACTTCAAAATATTGCGTTACACTGTTTTAATACAGAAACAACTTTCATAGGAAGAGATATTTAGTGTTAATATAAGCGGCCTTATTAAAATGAAAGTCAATATTTATTTTTTTATTATATGGGGTTACTATATATCACGTCGTAGGCGGCTCACTTAAGAAACTGATGTTGTATCAGATGATATTTTTTTTAAACTTCTGGCTCGCCAAGACGATGGAAAAGGCACTTCAACCAACATATAAGATCTTTTTTACCATGGGGACCAGAAAATATTTAGGCTAGTAGAGTTTCTACTTTCCGTATAAAGCAGTCTATTTTACCAGCAGAAGAATTCGTTATGTTTTCGGAACTCAGTTGTTCCCTGAAAAAAGATCTTCTTTCTTATTCCATTGAGGGCTGGACATTGATATAATATGTGTTCAGCTGTTTCGTGTTCATAAATGCATATTCGGCACTCAGGAGAGTCTACTACTTTTACCCTATTCTAAGGGAATATTAATTTTGACGCGAAGTTTGTAACATACCTTAATATTGCCCGTAGACCCCTTAAAGTTACTATATTTATGATCAGCATCGGTAGAAATGTGGATCTAGAGCTATGTCCGTCGGTCCATCCGTGTGTCGGCAAAAAATAAGCCTTTAAACTGGACCAAGAGAGCCGAAATTTTAACCATATACTCTCTAGGAGCCCGAAATAATAATAATATTAATATTTATTTAGGGTATATTACACTGCGACCTATTGGTCTATTGTGTCCCCTGCCTATGCCTCGGAGAGATTCATGCCCTCTTTCAGAGCCCTCTCTAGATACTTCTTTTGTGAAGCGTGTCGAGGTATTGCTCTGATTTATCCTTGGCAGGTCACACTCCTTAGAGCACAGCGTCCAGTCCAGTTTCTTTGATGAATCTACTAATGAGCTGTGGGTCGATGGTTTGTATGTCCTTGTCTGTTATTTGGTGCCTGCCCAAATATTTCATCCTTTTGTGGGCCAGTGCCCCACAGGATTCCAGTATGTGGTCTGGAGTTTCGGCGGTTTCACTGCAGAATCTGCAGAGCCCGTCCTCTGATATACCCATTTTCCTCAGGTGCTCCTTGAGTCTGCCGTGCCCCGTGAGGAGGCCTCTTAGGATTCTAAGGTTATTTTTGTTAAGGCTGATACAAGCTTTGAATATGTTTTGGTTGTAATTTCCTAAAAGTTTCTTTGCTTGCCTCAGACCTTATAGGTTGAGAAAGGTTTTGGCCCTTGTTTCTTCCTCCAGTCTCCTGAACTCTTCGCGTAGAGTGTGTTCTCCTATCCCGCAGAACGGTTCAGGTCCTATGAAGGGTTCCTCTGCCCCTTTTCTTGCCAGAGAGTCCGCTGCGTCATTGCCTGTAATGCCAATATGGCCAGGTACCCAGCAGATGGAAACTCTGTTATTCCATTCCCACACGAGTTTTGAATTGATGACGTAGGCGTCAAGAGCCTTTATGGCTGCTTGGCTGTCAGACATTATTCCTATGTTGCAATTTCTGTAGTTTTTCTCGAGGTTGATTCGAACGCACCTGTCTATGGCACATATTTCTCTTTCCTGCACCAGTTCCCTCCTCGGTCCTCGAGCCGTCCGTGTACCACTTTGTTGTGTGGTTGCTCAGTTCATAAGTTGTGGATTCATTGCTCCAGTTCTCCTTATTGCTGAGCTTTATCTGGAAATTCTTCTCGAAGTTGAATTTCCTGATGCTGTCGTCCCTAGGTATGCCAAGAAGTGGAAGTTTTTTGAGTAAGTCACCGTGTTCTTTCGAACCTATGCATTTCCTTCTTCCAATTCCCTCCTTTGCCATCCTTAGGATTGTTTTGTCTGCCGCGTTCATCACCATGATGTGTAGAGGGATCAATTCCAATAACACCTCCATGGCTGCGGTTGGGCAGCTACATTGCTCCGGTAATGCACAGGCACGCCAGTCTTTGCACTTTGCTGAGTGTCTCTCTTGTTGTGGCTAGACTGGTTCGTTTCGGCCATGCTACCGCTCCGTATGTGATCATTGGTCTCACGATTGCAGTGTACATCCATCGCAGGATGTTTGGGCTGCATCCCCATGCTTTCCCCGCCAGGCACCTACAAATCATGAGAGCGCGTGTGGAGCCCGAAATAATCAAGTTTGAAAATTTTTGAAATTCGCCCACAGACAAACTCAAAAAAATAAATTTATCGAAAAAATCAAATTTTTAGCTAGGAAGCTGAAATATTTTATATATCGACACCTTCCCGTAAGAATGTACTACTCGTAAGCGACAATTTTTCAGAAAATCACTTTTCTACATGTCCTTATAATTTCTGCCAAGCACCACGTTTTGGGCTTGGTTTGAGGTTTCTACCTATGATACAAAAGAAACTATATAGAAATAAAAATTGAAGTATCCGACAAATTTGATAGGTAGCTGTTTGTTATCCCCTGTAAATTGTTGTAACCGCCAAAACTACATATTATGCTAAGCGCCATGATACTAAAGAAAATTGTACTATGCAACACATCCTACGAGAAAAAAATTTCAAATTTCGCTTAGTTCAACCGATATTAGCCGTGTTTCTTTGCACGCGGATATAGGCACGGCATTAAAAAACGACCATCGCCGCTTAAGAATTCATCGAAAAAAACTTGGCAGCACACATGCACCTATGACGTTTATTAGTGAAACAGCTGTAAGTTGAGTTAAGAAATTTGTATTGAAAATCGTCAAATTCTAAAATATTAATTTCCGGCAGTTGAAATTAATACAAAACATATTCTAAAATTATAAAAAACAGTTTCACATTGTCAGATTTACTAAATTTAAAAAAAAAAATTATAATAAAATCCCGAACAAAATATTTGGCGGGATGTGTTAGTGGTCGGCGGGATGTCAAACTTTGACATTTCCTGAAAAATTCATCGCAACGATTCATCAGAAACGAGGAAAATGGGTTGTGGAAGCACTGTTTATCCCCGCTAAAGGACTTAGCGGCGATAGCTATCCCCGCTAAAGTTAGCGTATATAGGATAAATTGTTGTTGTATTTTACATGCAAATTTCAAATTATCCCTATATCCGCGTGCAAAGAAACACGGCTATTGTCGCTTAGAACATACATAATACCACCCAAAAGTTGTTCCATTTGTTGTCGCTTGATACATTTTTGTCTAGATATAACCGTTCTTTTGAAATATTATTAGTCTTGCCGTTAGGTTTCGATTCCCCTTACCAGTTGTTTGCAGTTATTTCTTTTGAGTGAAGATCATTGAACAGATAGCTGTAAATTGCACTTACTGCATTCAAATAGAAAGGAGCCAAAAAGAAAGGACTTAGAAACTTTACTCAAGAAAAAGTTTATTCCCGAACGGTATATCCAGGAATATCGGGAAATCATGGACATTGTTGGTGAGAAGGAATTTATTTTACGAGAGACTGATGAAGAAGACGACTTGCCGGAAAACCGATTGAACGAGTGATCCGTCAATTTTGTTATCTCAGAAGTTTATTAAATAAAAGTTTGTTACCTACTTAAACTATTTTTTTTGTAAGATTTTCTGAAATATTTTTTTTTAAATTATTATTTTAACTTTGTTGATAGTAAAAACTGAATAAATTTAAATGAACTAAACGATAATATTTCTTGGAATCCTGTATTATTTCCTACCATCACTGAATTAAACGCCATTTACCCCTGTATCAAGCGACAATCTTTAGACCATAAAAAATATTCTAAGCGACAAAAACCTCTGTATCTGTCGCTTGATACAGAGGTTTTTGTCGCTTAGAATATTTTTTTCTTTAGAGTTTAGACCATAAAAATGCTATAAGCGACAAAAACTTTTTATCTGATTGAAATTTAATTTAAAAAATTTAAAAAAAATTGCGGCGTAAATCTCAATCAAAATTATGCTTATCGTACGAAATATACAAATAAATTCCTACACAGGAAGTTTTTTTGTCTTCTGTAAAATTTTAAAAATATCGTTTAGTACATTCTTACGGGAAGGTATCGAATGATCTTTGACTCCTAAAACTGCTCGGGAGATAAAATTTCTAAAATCCGACCACTGACATTTATAATATATGTATACTCTCTAGGTTAGGTTAGGTTAGGTTTAGGTAGCTGTCGCCAGAAGCCGACACACTTAGAATAATTTAGGTCCATTGTGATACCACGTATGTCTACCTCAACTCTGTAGATGGGAGTGGCCAACGACACGCGGTTGTTCTCAAACGGTCACCCATCTACATACTAACCGCGCCCAATGTCGTTTAATTGCGGTGATCTGACGAGAACCGATTAAATATACTCTCTAGGTGCCCTTTATACTTATGTTTAAATATTTTTTAAATCCGCTTACTGACACGCCCACAATTAAATAAAACAATTTTATTGGAAAACCAAAGTTTAAGCTAGTTTTTTTTACAATAGCTTCGTTTTTTTCGATTAAATCCTTTATAACAAAATATGTAGAGCGTTCTTAACAATAATAGGAATAAGAATAGGGTATCCAACAGTTCGCCCAAGCCGACTGTAGCCCGTCATTATGTTTTCATTTTGTTAAGGTGATATCGGTAATCATGGTGACCAGTAAGGTAACGTACTTGATATGCCTTCTTAGATTTAGACATCTGTTGGCATTGTTATTGAAGGGCCGAATGGCTCGTTTGGCCTGCCTTAGACCTGGGATATTCTGAAAATATAAGATACATTTTGTATGTTCCCAGCTTTTTATTGCTGTCATTGCTGCCGATCTAGGAGTGCAGCAGAAGGGTTCAGGAATTTTGAATGGTGTTTCTGAACCTTTGCTGGCCAATTCATCGGCCTTTTCATTACCATCAAACCCTTCATGGCCCGAAACCCACCATAGTTTGGTCTTTTTTCTTAAGCTGAGTGTTCCCTTCGGCACATCGGCATTCTTCCGATCCATGGCCAACTTTTCGGCTTCTTTGACGGTGCTGTTCGCACTATTGGCCTTTTCAACAGCGCTCAGCCTCGCGATTCAAGTATTTAGCTCTTTGTTTTGGTCCTGTTGTACGGCCAGAATCCTTTCGCTAGCTACACCGGATTTTATTTTTTTACAGTCATTCAATAGGAATGTTTTGTATTTTTATTTAGATTGCCGGTGAATACGTATTTGCCAAGATATTAAATAAATGTACAAATGTATTGCTGATGATGATGCTCTCAGCTAAATTCTTAAAATTGGATGCATTTCCTTCATAAATAACCTATATTAATTTTTTTTTATAAATAGAGTTTTAACCCATGGGTACTTTAAACGTATTTTCAGTTGCTCTTAAGACTTGTATTTCCATATCTTTCCTAGAGCGACCGGCTTTTGAAAAGTTCTCCTCCATGGACGTCTCTATAATTTTAAAAGACATAAATAAAGTCCACTTCAAAGTGGTCCTGCATTACTCTATTTCACTTAAACTATTATTTTCCTATTTTAACAATGATGAATTTTAGTTTCAAATGCAGATATCGGAAAACAGAAAATATGGACTTAGGGAGTTCATTAATTTCACGACGACGATATGAACTGAACAATTATTAATCGTGTAATAACGCGCAACCATGGAAAAGAAAACGAATTTCAAGTCCAGACTCACTATCTTTTCTTCGATTTTAAAGCCGCATATGATAGCATTCATCGTCAGGAGGTCTATACGACAATGGACGAATATGGGATCCCGGTAAAACTTATTCAACTGTTTAACGTGATACTTAACAACCTCGCGGTGTAATGCAGTTTGGAAGCAGCTCTACAGAATAATTCCAAATTGCACCGGCTTTCGGCAAGGAGATACGTTGTCATGTGACTTCTGCAATCTTGCTCTGGAGAAAATTGTGCGCAGTGCAGGTATCAACACGGAAGGCACCATCTTAAATAGGTCCGTCTAGCTACTGGGATATGCGGACGATATCCACATCAACGAACTTTCTCAGCGTGACTTGTTAGTGGCTTTAACGGCGATTGAAGAGCATTCGCAATTGGTTGGTCTTGAAGATAATGAGGACAAGCCCAAGTACATGCTATCAACAAACCAACAAATTCTGTCCACTACCTAGGACAAAACGTCTCGAGGTACTTACGGAGTTCATCTACCTTGGAATGAACATCAACTTCATAAATGACACCTTAGTAGAGATCCGACGGACATTGCCTAAGGTAACCGCTGCTACTTCGGTTTGGCAAAACAACTGGGTTCGTAACTTTTCACTCAAAAGACCAAATGCATGCTCTATCGAACGTTAACCCTGACAGTCCTGCTTTATGGGGCCGCTTGCTGGACGATAAGTAGGAAAGGGGAGCTAATATTCGGTTCTTTTGAAAGAAAAATTCTCCGTCGGATAATCGGTCCTTTGTTCGAGGAGGGCGAATAGAGGAGATGATACAACCGCGAGTCACCACATATTGGTCCATTTGTCATTAACCGGAAAGTGTTTTGCGGTACCCTGCCACCGATCTCCCTCCAGGGACTCAAGCAGCGGGTTGGGCTTCGAACAAGGAGAAAGCTAGAGTTGGACAATTTCATGTGGAAAAATATTTGATAAAGGCAAAATGATAATATAAAGAGAAAAAAAGAAGAGAATTCAAAAATCAAAGGAGAAAGAGAATTGAATTGAATTCTTGACCTTCGTGGAGTTGCTATTCCAATAATTTCATGAACTTATTAGGGTTGACGGTTAAGCTGTTTGTTTGATACCATCATTTGGCTGCGGTACTTGGGGAAGTTTTCAAAAGCCATATTAAAGATCTGGTAAGAAAAAGTAGACACACGCCGAAAATATAGCGTGTAATACTTTTAAATGCAACATTGTTCGTTTTCGAGGGCGTCATCTGCGTTAAAATTGCGTTTGTAGAACGTTCTTAAACGCATACTGCAAAAGTAAAGTGTTCGAAAGCGCAAACTTTTATTAATTATGTTCGATAATGCAGTTTGCGCAGATCATTTCGGAAACGTCATCTGCGTTGTAGATGTGCAGTAAAAAACCCGAGGTTAAGAGAAAGATTGATGGCCGAAAAAAATAAATGGCTGTGATCGATAAAAATTATTTTAATTATTTAGTGTGTTCGGTAATTATTTATAAGTTATTTGCTTTATTTCCATATCATTAGATTTTCCATATTCGAACTCCATTTAAGTGCTCAAACGAAATAGCCAGTTGCATTCCACCCCTAGAACATTTCAACCATAATACCCGCCATGCAATGAATGCTCATCAGTTCACCCTCAAGCCTGTATTCGAACGTATACAGTGACGTTCAAAGAATCTTTCCTCAGACGTACAATACGAATGTGGAATACTCTTCCACGCTCTATTTTTAATTCACATTATAACCTACAAATATTTAAAACAAACGTGCATCGGCATCTCTCCTTTTCTTCTAATCCTTATTTCCTTAACGCCCGCGCTGTGTACATGATAAGGGTACTGAAAAAATCTCTTTAGTGCGTGTACATAATACAAAAAAAAGTAGAAACGGCTCCATTTTGATTTTGTTTGAAAACGTCAAATTCGCTTGCAGATAAAAGTCATTTGACGATAGTCAAAGCACCTGTCAGATTGCAGCTTCTGACGTTTGACGTTTACGAAAATGGACATTGCGTCTTCGTTGGATCACAGAGTCACAATTCGCATGTATTTCGCTGTCATAGGTCAGTGGGGGTACGACCAGCGTTTTCACCAAGACTATTGTTTTTAAAAAGAGGGCACTCAGACTTGGTAACGCCACATTGTACTAATAGACCGAAAATCTCTTGTTGGTGTGGAGGTTGGAGAAACAAGACGGCGTATATTGTTGTTCCCCATGGGTATTGAACCTGCACCGCACGGGTCACAAGCCAATGCAATAACCTTTTCACCCTCGCCACCTCACTCGCCAACAGGATACGTACTCTAAAGGGGGTGAAGGATTTTATTGCCGACATAACGGAATAGCATTTTTTTTAACTTTACTCACAGCTGTTTTTATATGGTTGTTCCAAGTTAGTCTGCGTTTAAACACCGTGAAGAGTTACCACGTGAAGTGGACAGCTAGAGTTACAGCGCTGTTTCACGGTTCGCCACAACCGATCATGGTTTTTCATTCAGAACAATATTAGGGAAATTGATGGAAAAACAAAAGCCAGGAAAAATTGTGTGCTATCACACATAAAAAAATACCAATTAAATTACCATGAAGAGGTTTTTTGAGGTAACGGCACGCTTGAGAGAGGTGTTATTTAAGCTTATATGGGGAAAGTGCGGGAGTTTTTGACATAACAAGATAAAAAGACTTCTTATGGTTTAATAATAACCCATTCAGTCGAGACCAACATGCGATTTCTGCAAGATCTTCATGTATGCAGCTTACTTTGTGCTCAATAAGACCGATCCGGCAACTTCAATAAATGTGCATATCGACGGCATTTATGTGGATTGAGCAATATCTATACTCTTTCCAACAAAAATTGTCAGTGCAGGCCTTATAAAAGAGCTTTTTTCTACCAGTGGTGCCTGTAGATACTCTGACGGCACTTAAACGCAAGAATTGCCACTGAAATAAAAACCAAACCACTGTCATACCAAGGAATTGTTATTGTAATTTTCCTAAAATTCACATACAACCCACCACAACCAGTCTCCCACACAGCCGAATGGGAATGAACATGATCGTCTTGTGTTCGCTTGCTATTATCATCCACCAAAATAAGCTGTGTATGTGACTGAAGCACATCAGAAGAGTATTACCATCTCAACAATGAAGCACATCATTAAGGGTTTTTCTATGGATTTTGTCAAAGAACTTTCGGTTTTGGTGCTTTTGAGAACGAATTATTACGTAGGGTGTTGCCATTCGGTTTTAATTTGATTGTATTTGTATTGTACAGCTGCACAAGTGCAGTTTTTTTTACCATCTGTTTATGTATATGACACTGCGTCGTGGTTATATAATTTAATATTCTAATTGCCTGATTGTGTCTACCGTTCACAATATACATATAGCGGAAAAATCTTGCTGATTGAGTTTATGTCGCAAACTGTTTAAATAAAAAAAAAAACAAAAATACATCCTTTCATCTCATTATATATCTGTTTGAATGAAATCTGTGTTTTTCCGATGAATGACGCCTGTTTTGCCAATGAATACGAGAATTCCCAAAAGGAAGATCTCAAGTTAGGTAGGGATGCAATCATACAATGGGTTGCTTGAAATCGTTAAACGTTACAAGGCCAAGTATGAAACATACGTCGTGGATGAAATGGCTCCATATGCGGGACATAAAGTGCTTCGCTTGCCGCCTTATCACTGTAACCTTAATCCAATAGGTTTGGGCTCAAGTGAAAGGGTTTGTTGCAAGCCAAAACAAGTCATTTAAAATGCCTGAAATAAGAGACTTACTAACGACAGCACTTACAAGGGTTGACAAGGAAAAATGGCATCGATGTGTCCAACACGTTGAACAGGTTGTTGAGCCAAATATGTGGGAAATGGACTTTTTTTTCCAAGGAAGCAGTTGAAAGGTTAATAATAGACCTAAATAACGAGAGCAGTAGCAGTAATTACTCATCGGATTGCTTGAGTAGTGATATTAGAAATTAGTATTTTATGTTTTACAATATTTATTATGAATAAATTGGATTACAGTAATATATTTTTCGTTTTGATTTTTTTTTGTGTTACGAAATTTATATATTTTGTTGATCTACTGGAAATACCCTTAAAAAAAACGCGAATATTATTATCTTACCAGAAAAGGCAAAAGATAAACGGAATTTATTTCGTTCCGCAATATTTTTATTTTAAATTGGAAGATCGAAGATGGTAACCCTAATAGAATTGCTCTCTGAGTTATGGCGAATTATCATACACACTACGCAACCCTGTTAGACCTTTAAAGAGGGACCGATTTATGTAAGTCATTGCAACCAGACTGAGAGACAAACATCCTATCTTAATTGTACTGACAATTTTTGTTGGATAAAGTATAGTAATAGACGGTAATTCATTTACGTAGAGGGAGAACAAAAGCGGGCCCAGGATTGAACATTATGGGAACCCACGTAAAGTTGCTAGGAGATCTGATAAATTCTAGTTCGACTCATTCGATCTGTGAGGTAGGATAACATAAGCTTCACAGCACAGGATGAAAAGTGGACGTGTCGAAGAAGTTTTTCACAAAAAATTGAGTGTTCAACCATATCGAAAGTCTTTTAAAAGTCTTAAAGCGTTAAAAATTAAATTTATCTATGCTTATGGCTTGTTGCAGATCTTCTGTATCACAGCTCTATTAAATACAATTATGACCTTTTCGATAACTAGATTGCGTAGAGGTCAACAAATTCAAACGGCAGAGATATTCGGTCATTTGATATTGCAAAACTTTCTTAAAGAATGAAGACAGGAAAGCTAAGATCACAGTGGGCTCAGTGAATGTTAGTGTAGCCGTGTTTTTTTGCATGCGGATATAGGTACATTTGAAATTTGCATGTAAAATACAACAACAACTTATTTTATATACGCTTACTTTAGCGGGGATAGCTATCGCCGCTAAGTCCTTTAGCGGGAATAAAGAGTGCTTCCAAAATCCATTTTCCTCGTTTCTGATGAATTGTTGCGATGAATTTTTCAGGAAATGTCAAAGTTTGACATATTATTATTATTTTTCAAATTTTATTATAAGGCTAATTGAATTTAGCAAATTTCTTAATTACAACTTACAGCTGTGTCACCGTGCATGTCATAAGTGCATGTGTGCTGCCAAGTTTTTTTTGATAATTTCTTAAGCGGCGATGGTCGATGCCAATCCTATATCCGCGTGCAAAAAAACACGGCTTGTATGTTACGGTATTGTACAGTGTCACCATTCAAGATAAAAAAAAAACACAATTTCATTTTTGGGATTTATTTTCTTGTTCTTCTCCCTTAATGGTGACGCTATTTAGGGGATTTATTTTATTTATTAAAATTCTTATCTAAATAGTTAGGGCTAAAAGATCTTGCTATTCGAAATTAAATATATATAGATATATAATTATTTGTTATTATTTTTTATTGCAGGTGAACAAAAATTCACAGTCATCACAAAAACCATCGACGGATAAAAAGAAATGGATTCATGACCCAACAAGTAAGTCTTTTTTATAGATCAAATTTAATGGGATTGGTATAAAAAAAATAAACATATACAAATTAAGCACACAAGATTACTTTTCGAATCTGGCGTTCGCACAGGCAGAAGATGCAAAAATGCGCTGTTGGACACCGTTGACAATATTCGCAAATCTCTTGATCTGTGGCCTATTTCACCAAACTACAAATTACAACCACAACTTTGTACTTGTGAATCACAACTACAAACTTGTAATCAAGTTTTTTGTTTCACAAATTACAAATATATAATTCACAAATTTGTAAGTAGAATGCAAAAAAAATTGTGGAAAGCAAATTGTTGATTACAAGTGCTCAAAATAACCGTTGCACCGGATTTGTGATTGACTTGTAATGTACAACTATTTCTTCACAAGTTTGTTGAACGTGCGTGCGTCGGTCGTGGCAATGAATAAAGAAAATAAGATCTTTGCTACGTCTCTTATTAGAGATAAAAAAGACATTTTGTTTGGGAAGTTTTCAAATACTCTAACCCATGATATGAAAATGAAAGAGTGGACGAGTATCTTAAACTCCTTAACGTCTCAATGCATTTTAAAAAAACAAAGACTGGAAATATCTTCGTGACGTTGTGTGGCAAAATTTAAAATGAGGAACCGTGGTAAGTACATACCTACTTAGCTATGTATATTGTATATATGGTATATTACATACATACTAAAAAAAAATGCAGCCTTCAGCTATATTATATCCAATTATTTATTGTTTTTTTTGCGTTGCTAACTTGTAACTATTACATTTTTAAAGGTAAAAATTGATAATTAAAAAAAAAACGGGTCAGCAGGGGGTACGAACTGCATTTTTACTGATCTCGATAATATTATTATTGATATTATCGGTAAAGAATCGCCAACATTGAGTGGGATTATTGATGATTCCTCTTTAACACCACTACAAAATATACCGTCACCAACGTCCGGAAATATAGAGGAAGGCGAAATATGGCAAGATAATGCGTTCGTTCTTCAAACAATTTCATCTGCACAAATATGTTTCCCGTTTTTTTAAGCCCATCAATGCCATCAAAATATACACGAACCAGCAGCCAGAAACGGAAGGCGGCAATTAGATCCGACGAAGCAGATATTATTTCCCTGAAGAAAAGGAGACTACAGTTGGAAATATACAATTTACAATTGGATGCGCGAAAAAAGGAGAGGGATCAAGGATTACCAATAAGTCGCCTAACTGTGGAACTGGAGGAGTTTTTGATACAGACTCACAATTCAGAGTGTGAAGAAAGAACTGTTAGCTTTAGTTATTATTAAAAAAATACAAAATAAAAATAAATATATTTTGTTTATCAATCTCTCTGTTGCTTTATTTGTCATGAAAAGGGACTTAGAAAATATTGTAAAGTAGAGTAACCATTCAAATTATCGTCGTTTTCATTTGGGTACTCCATGTTTTCTTCCTCTTTAGTGGTGTATATCTCGAAATAGTTATCTGTTCCTTGTCGTGAAATGTTAGTCAATATAACGCAACATTTTATGACATTGACTGCTTTTATCGGTTGCAATCGCAAATACTTCAGGACATTTCTGGACATTTCTCCTTTAAAATTCCAATAGCGTTTTCTATTATCCTTCTAGTTGATTTATGTGCTCTATTGTATTGATCAATTTCAGGAGTTGAGTTTCTCAAAATCGGTGTAATTAACCAATCCTTTAACGGATATCCTGTATCCCAAAGCAAAACTGCATGAGTATAAGGTCGAAAGCCACTTTCAAATTCAGAGAAAAGCGGACTTCTGCACAAAACCCTTGCATCGTGTACACTTCCAGGCCAATTTACGTATGCATTGTAGAAGTTATAGTCGGGCCCGCATACCGGCATACAATTAATAGAGTGATTTCCATGTCTATCGACATATGCAGATTCAAACTCCTTGGGAGCATCAATGTTTACCAAAGTCCCGTCTATACATCCGTAAACACATGGCATGCCTAATACGAAAGATACATAATTCTAAAAATTCGAACAAATAAAAGAAAAACATGTAGGTAGTTACCGGCAATATCGTAAAATCTTTCACATATATTTTGGTGCTCATTAGGCCAAGATACAACATTTTCTAACAGTAAATTAACAATTGTTGTACAAACTCTGTGAACACATCTGCTTACCGTCGACTTAGATATCCCGTGCATGTCAGCAACTCCATGGTACTGCCCTCCATTCCCATCCCAAGCCAGTGTAAAGCTGTGAGAAACTGTTGCCTCGGTGTTAATGCAAAGTTCTTTTCAGTCTTGTGGGCTATCTGTGGTCCAATAATTGCAATTATTTCCTCTGCCTTACATCGACTCAGACGAAATTTTTCATTAAAATGAAATAACTCCGAAATGACATAGTTTATACGCGGCCGATAATTTTTTGAATTACACGTCAACTTTTACTTGTGGAATATTCTCACATACTAAACAAAATTTGTAAATTAATTTTCTTTAGTGAAACATAATCTCACAAATAAGTCAACTGTTCACAAATTTATAACTTGTAAATTACAACTATAAATAACTTTTGGTGAAACGAAAAGTGAATTATTCCCACAAATTTCCCTTTTGTAGAATACAACTACAAATTTGTAATACCCAGAGTTTGGTGAAACGACATAAATCAACAAATTCACAAATTTTGTTAAAAAATGCTTGTAAATACAAATTTGTAAGTTGGTGAAATAGGCCACTGAACTCTCCAAACTTTCTGACATTGCTTTACTTCTCAAAGGTTTTTTTTTATATAATTTACTTAATAATTTATTCAAATTAATTTTTTATAAAGGGATTTTTTTAGTACCCTTATCATGTATTGGCATTAGGATTAGAAGAAAATGAGAGTTGCCGATGCACGTTGGTTTTGAATGTTTGTAGGTTATAATGTAATGGAAAAGTTGATCGTGGAAGAGTATTCCACATTCGTGTTGTACGGCTGAGGAAAGACTCTTCGTACTTCACTGTACGTCCGAATACAGGCTTGAGGGTGAACATGGGCATTCATTGCATGGCGGGTACTGCGGTTGAAAAGTTCAAGAGGTGGAATGCAACTGGCTATTTCGTTAGAGCATTTATGGTAGAAAAAAGGTGAAATAACGAAAGGCAGGAGACATTACGACGATGACTAAGAGAGTCAATCGATCTCGCGATGTCTCGGTCGCTAATGAGTTTTATCTCGCGTTTTTGGATCCTGTCAAGTAGCTCAAGTTATTGGTGCACCAGACCAGATATGAAAGTTGTATTCAAGTTTCGGGCGAATAAACGCCTTATAAATTGTAGCCAGATCAAAAGGGGTGAAATATTTCTTTAAGACCGTGGGAATTGGTAATTTGTGCGTTTGACCTGTTTTGGTTCGCACTGCTAATAACTTGGGGCGGTTAAGGTTCACATTGCTAGCAACTGCTAATGGTGATAGATTCTTTGCTAGAAGTATTCCACAAGCAATCTGTTTTTTTTTAAATAGTTGGACATAACCGGGCTTCTTGAGAGAATTTATCAAAGCCTAGATGTCTCGGAAGATTCTTATATTTTCCCACAAAAGATTGTGCAGGATAAACCCCAATTCTTTTTAATATACAGTGGGTAATACTTTTTAGGTATCCCAATCGGTCTCGTCTCGTGAAACCTTGGATTGGTTGAACAGTTTCCTGCAACTGCTTCTTCTTCTTCTTCTTCTCTTACGGTGTAGAGGCTTCGATCAATATTAAAGAGATCAAGCTTCTTGGCGAGGAGGATTGTCATCTTAACAGAATCGGATGTTGCGGTGGTCCAAAAACTACATATATTGTGCACAATAAGGTTTGTACTTAGAATTTAATAAAAAAGTGGGTCACCTGGCACCGCTGTCCTTGATATCAGCATTTCTCCTTATCGAATAATGAGTATAAGAATCCCAATAAGCAGTATGTGCTTTTGTCAGTCTCTAGTTTCGCGGCGGTAACATCCGGATCGCTGAAATTAAGGTGTACATATGCATTTAAATGATTTTTCACTTGTTTGGAAGTTCTAGGGTTAACTTTATCTGTAACATACATTAGAAAGTACTCTGCAGTCTTGAGTCCACGAAGCAGGTTGTTCACAATCCATGAGTTGTTAATCAAAGCGATATCCTTTCTATGTTTAGAAAGACAAACTAGAAGAGTGGCCGCAGCCGATTCCGCTGCACCGTTATTTACTGTGTCATCAGATGGTTTCTTTAGTTTGTTAAATCTGTATAGGCATTCCTACAGGAGTTTTGACTTAATGACGTATAAGACAAGTATTAATGCACTTGGCGCATACGACTGTCAGACATGATTGCAATGTTGCAAATTCTTCAATTTTTCTCGAGATTGATCCGAACGCGCCTACCTATGGCTCATATTTCTGCCTGAAATATGCTTGTACATTTGCCCATAAATTTGTACTGTTGGTACACAGATGGCGAAATTCAAGCCATCTGTGTACCATATCGTCGTGTGTTTCAGGCTATAAATGGTTAATTCATTGTTTCAGTCTTTCTTATGCTGAGCCTTGTTTGGCAATTGCTCTCAATGTTCAGAAACAACATTTGTCGAACAAATTATCTGGCGTGAATTCATCGTGGCAACGGTGCAGTAGTAGTGTATTCGCTTACTGATCGGAAGGTAGTGCGTTTAAATCCCGTCCAAGTCCATTACTTTTAGTCGAATATACATGAAAAACTCGATCTCCCTAAGCAATTTTAGACACTACCCGTGGAGAAAAATCCTGCAACTGCACAAAAATACGTCTTTCCTATTCTATATTCTTTCTAATAGTAATTAGCACCGAAAAGCATGCAATACTTTAATACTTTTTTTTATAATTTGCTTAACCGTCATCTCATCTACGGAAAATAAAACGTTGTCTACCCTTGTGTGCAGATTTCTACACATATGGGATTTTAGTGTTTTCGATGATTTGATTTTTTTCGTAATTAAGATAAATAAAAAAAAATTGTTCTATAATTTTATTCTAAGGAAACAAGTGAATATAAATTTAAATTAGTTTTTCTTGAATGCATTTTACACAAACATTTCGATTATGTTAGTTTTTACAAGCAGCTTATTTGTAGTGGAACGCTTCTTGGCCTTTTTGGTGGATTTGATGGAGATGATGCAGAAATATCATCCAAAGATTGTGCTGCTGAACATTCTCCTCAAACAATTGCAAGCAAAGATGCTGATGATGCCGATCTTGGTTTACCACTTCTAACTGCCATACATGGTCTTGCAAGTGAAAATCCAAGTTCACGTAGAAAATTCCTTCGTATTGTTGTTTTTTGTGTTGCTTGCCAATTCGGATTCACTTCTTTGAAAATAATTAATGAATTCAAAGCAGAAATATCAATCATATTTGGAAATACAGAAATTGGCCATCTATTTGTTTTTCTTTTACAGCTGTAGCAAGAAAGCATTTTGTCAACTGTATCTACACCGCCTATGTCGAATGAAAACAAAAATCATGAGAGGACTTGAAATTTGAAGAGGCAGTGTATATGAACCAATCTTTTGTTTTATTGTAATACTCTATAATTGATCCAATTTGAATAGAGTTATGCATTATATTTTGCAATACAGTGCATTCCAATGTACGAAACAAGTGCTGTGTTGTCGGTAAAAGCAAATGTAGATTGATACAACGGCCTTTTTTTACATTCCAGAAGCTTTGGTGGAATGCTTGTCTTATTTTTTCTCAAAGTGCCAACCATTGTAAGATTTTTTGACAACAATTTTTGACCAAGATTATAAGAAGAAAAGAGGTTATCCATTGTTATGCTGTGACCTTTCAAAGCATCAACGAGATCCAAAACAACTAGAAATCTACACAAGTAGGTAGTTAACGTAACTAGGGGTCGCCCCATGGTGAAAATTCGACCAATTTATTCTATAGGTAAGTTGAAAAAAAAACAGTCGACTGTTATACATATTAATCGGAGAATGAGATTTTTCGACATTGCATTCTCTGATTTCACATGATATAAAATTTTTCCGGCATTTTCAAGTAACTTCAAGTATTTTCAAGCATTTTCAAGTAACTTCAAGTAACTTCAAGCATTTTCAAGTACCTTCAAGCATTTTCAAGTAACTTCAAGCATGTCCAAGTAACTTCAAGTATGTTCAAGCATTATCAAATGCATAACATGCACAGCAATGTTGTTGTTGGTAACTTCAAGTAACTTGAAGTATTTTCAAGCATTTTCAAGTAACTTGATGGTATAAAAAATTTCCGTTCCGATTGGCAGATTATTGCCTCACACAGAAATGTTGTTGTTCTTGTAATTCCATCCAATTCGCTTCATTTTACCTGCTGTAATTCATAATGTGTGTTATATATGTGGATAATTTTTGTCTTGTGCCCTTTTATGTATTGCCCCCTACCCAAATATATATAGTGTTGGCATATCTATGTGACGTATAATAGCAAAAAAGGGGGGAAACACGTTATAGGCAACTCCGTATTAATATATAGTTCAAGTAACTTCAAGCATTTTCAAGTAACTTCAAGCATTTTTAAGTAACTTCAAGCATTTTCAAGTAACTTCATGATATAAAATTTTTCCGCTCGATTTGCAGATTATTGCCTCACACAGCAATGTTGTTGTTCTTGTAATTCCATCCAATTCGCTTCATTTTACCTGCTGTAATTCATAATGTGTGTTATATATGTGGATAATTTTTGTCTTGTTCACTTTTATGTATTGCCCCCTACCCAAATATATAAATTGTGGTGGCATATCTATGTGACGTATAATAGCAAAAAAGGGGGGAAACACGTTATAGGCAACTCCGTATTAATATATAGATTATAACAATAACAACGGTCATAAACTTTTTTTTATGGGTAAAATAAGGGTTATAATAAAGTCATAAAATTCCGCAAATTAGTAATTAGTGGTTTTTGAAAAAAAAAATAGAAAAGAGGTAGCTAATGTGTAGTTTTCTACACAAGGGTGGGATAAAGGTTAAGCTTGACCCCTTTAACTGTAATGTTACAGTACCCTTATAGTGCTAAGAACACAGCGCAAACATTTTTGTTTAACAGTATGCATCACCTGGCAATATCGTGTTTCCTCGCATGCTTTTCGGTGCTACTTACTATAAGAAAGAGTAAAGAGATAGGACAGAAGTTTTTGGGTGCAGTTGTAAGGTTTTTCTCGAGCGCTGTTCTTAGCACAATATGAGTATTTTAACATTTACAAAAAAAAAAAAAAACTTTCAAACATGCACACTGCACTGCTCAAAGAAATGAGTAATTGACTTCCCCTTCATTAGGACCCTATGACCACGTTTACAGCGTTATCCCTAGAACGCTACCCAGGGTGCTGTATCACACTGTGCTTTATTTGATTGATAATATTTTCTTAACGATTGGCAGCACAGGTCCGTTGTTTTTTCTATTCTCTTTTAAGTTTGTATCCTCCATTTTGTGCTAGTTTTCAATTTGCTTTCGGACCGGTAAGTTATAGAAATAAATAGTGCAGGGTGCTGTAGCACCCTTTGGTAGTAAAATCGGTAGCAATTAGAAAATTGTTTCTCGTTTACTTACAAGCGTTTATTCGTTTGGATATTCTGTTCTTTTAATAAGAAATGTTATGCTTTTAGATTATCTGGTTTCTATGATAAAATGGCGAGTACTAGTCGCTGTGTAGTGATTGACGACGAATCTATTGAGCGCTTACTGCTCGAAGATAATGATGCAAATGAGCTTTACATTGGAGGTGATACATCTGATAACGAATTAGATCAAATTATCGAGGATTTTAATGAATATTCATCATCCGACTCTAAAGATGGCATACCTTTAGCGACTTTGCGTAGTTATATTCAGAATTTATTGAAAGTCTTGAAAGTTCCGGCAAGAATATATGGTGCAAATAGGTACAAATGGAGTGAAATACAACCACAGTCGTCAAGGGTTCCAAGAAGAAACATAATATTGCATCCACCAGATTGTAAGGGACCCGCGAAAAATATTTGTACTGTGATAGAGGCTTGGCCACTGTTTTTTGATACAACGACAATTGAACGTATTACATCGTATACCTACTAACAAAGAAATAAACGTCCAGAGGCAAAAATATAAAAGTGACCGACACAATTTTGACCAGGATGAGGGCCCAGGCAGTATTCGACCATCATTTACACGTGATACAACGGGAAATGAAATACGTGCCTTGCGTGGTTTGTACTACTTGTCTGGTGTTTTAAACATGAATGTTGTAACAACAAAAGAATTGTTTGACGAAGATACAGGGGTAGGCTACTTAGGGCCATAATGTCTGGATCAAGATTTGAGTTCCTAACAAATTGCGTACGATTTGACGATACAAATACAAGAAAAGATCGCCGTGAAAATTACCGACTTGCTCCAGTTAGAGAACTGTTTGATCATGTAATCCAAAAGTCTACAGAATTATATGACCGATTGCTGTACCATTGATGAGCAGCTGCTCGGGTTCCGTGGGCATTGTACATTTCGTATGTACATTCCAAATAAGCCTGACAAATACGGTATAAAGATAGTTTTACTTTGTGACGCTAAAACATCTTACATGATCAATGGTGAAGTATATTTGGAAAAAGAATCAACGCCTAGGAACCAACCTATTGCAGATTATTATCTTCAGACCTTAACTCAACCTATTCACGGATCAAACAGAAACCTTACCTGTGACAATTGGTTCACATCCATACCATCGACAACTACTCTTCTACAAGAAAAAAATATAACTGTTGTTGGAACCCTGAGACAGAATAAAAAAGAAATACCGGAGCTATTCAAAAACAAATCCAATTTTGAAAAAAACTCTGCAATGTTTGCTTTTAGTGGACCCCTGACATTACTCTCATACTGTCCACCTAAAGGCACTAAAAAAAAGGTAGTTAATCTATTATCAACAATGCACATTTCACCTGATAAGGACAGAACCGTAACTTTGCCAGAGATGGTGGATTTCGATAATAATAAAACAAAAAGCGGTGTCGATACATTTGACCAACTTTGCCCCAGTATCCCGAAAAACTCGACCCCGGCCATTATGTATGTTTTATGGCCTACTGAATACAGTGGGCATAAACTCTATGATATTGCTGAAGTTAAGTTCGACTGGAAACAAAGACAAAATTCATAACAGACGAACTTATTTGAAGACATTAGCAATGAAACTTATAACACCGTGGCTTGAGGAACGAAAAAATTGTCCCAATTTGCACACTAATATCCGCCAAATGATCGATGGAATTTTGAAGAGACCTGACATGCCAGAAACACGGGAACCTGACGTCTCAAAACAAGGAAGATGCAGGTTTTGTCCGTACTCGAAGGACCGAAAAAGTAAGACATTTTGTAGCAAGTGCAACACACCCATCTGTGGCGACCATCAAATTAAAATGTGTGCCAAATGTGCTAAATATACGTTTTAATAAAACTTTTGTGTTTTTCTATTCAAATAATAATAAAAGTAAATAAAATAAAAATTTAAAAATGTTAAAAGACTTTTATTTAATAAGATGTCTTGAAATATAAACCAGGGTGCCGTGGCACCCAGGGTAGGAAAAGTCCAGTGCAAATATGTATGGGGTTCTAGGGTTGAATCTGCCAGTTCCATATAAACATTCATTGCCACCTTAAGACCTCGTCACAGCGTTCAATCTTCAGTTTCAAAAATACTTTAACCGCACCAAATCAATTGGCTAAAAAATTAATTGTAATTGCTTCAAAAAGATGCAAAGAAGCTTCACTTCACATCATTGTCGGCTTTGAGTAGATAATCTCAAATAAATATTCAAACAAACTTTTTGAAAACTTTTTCGATTGACATCTCTATAGCATAACACTTTAGTTTGAGGTCACAATTATAGTCTGGTACCTACTCGTAGAATATGCTGTTTGGTTTATATAAATTATACATACATTCACACTACAATCTTTGGTATTTCCACTGAACTCAAGCTGCTGCATTAATTTATGAAGCAGTCGGGTGAAAGTTCCATTTTAACCTGCTTTAATACACATCTCTTCATCTAAGGTGTAGCTATATGTCGCATTTTGTGAAGTGAGTCACTCCTCAACAATAGATTAATATCTGTTCAAGAACCTTATCTCTTCTAACCGAAACATTTCGAAAATTCCCTTCGACCAACGATGCAATGTATCTACTGAGAATGTTTAAATTTGATTGCTTGTTAAGTGTACACTAGAGATCCTGAAATAACTGTAGGTACCTACTTCTATGTACATATGTGTATCGCCGACATAACGTAAGCTTATAATGTATTTACATATATACATTTGAAAGGAACTGTAACTGTTATTGACCCACCTAGGTATACACCCAACGATTTCTTGAAAAATGCAAACTTGTATATTACATTGTATTTTTACTTTGGAACTTCTGTTTTGATTATTAACCAAACCTTATTTCGGTATACCTCCTTTTTATGAATCTAGATACATATGTATATGGCAATATCATTTTTTATTTTCAAAATTCTAGGTGATTTGTGTCGACCACTTAACTGCAAAAAGCGAGAAATCTGCCTCCTGGAGGACGAATACAGTGCCGTATGTGTTTCAAAGAAGGAGCTGCATAAAAATAGGTGTGTACCCGAAGATAGACACCTTCAATATTATTCTCAAGTGGCGTATTGCATGCATTTAATTAATTATATAAACATTGTTTTTATGCTCCTTTCGTAGAGATGAAATCATATCCAAAGCCAAATATCTAGAGGAGGAAGCCAAACGTAAAGTGACTCAAGAAGATGACGAGGATAAGAGTACCAGCTCAGAAGAGGATTCCAAAGAGGATGATGTTTTCTATGAAACCGATCCAACTGACAAGGATGAAGAGTACGATGAGTAAATTGAATTTTTTTTCTTCGAAACATTTCTTAAAATTTAAAAGTCTGCTTTGAAAAGAAACTTTCTGTTGGAAACAGATACTCGTAGTATATCATTTTAAAAATTCATATTTGATTCAGCTGAGTGGAGCATTTATTTAGGTCGACAAAGTCCGGACAGTGGATCCATTACTATAGGGGATACATTTTCATGATCTCAAGATATATTTAGTATATTTGCGAAAAATTGCCTCCAAGTTTATCATCTTTGTGCATATAAATCGCTGCCCCCTCCACAACGCGGTATTTGCTTTTTGTTCAAAGTGCATTTTGGAATTTGTATATCTGCATTGTACTTTCAGGTAGATATGTACCTCCTCTTACTTGAGTAATTTAGCGAACTTATCGAAAGAACCGAGAAGACACTTCGTTGATTAGGTTCGAGCTAAGCCAGGAGAATCTTAGCGAAAGTGTCCCGCCGCGCGGTACCTTCGCACTCTCTTCGACATCCTGGCGAACTAGTTTGGACTGGTCTGCAGTCTGAAAATGGAAGCCATACAAGGGATGTTAACAAACAAAATACAGGTTCAGGTCCGGAGAAGACTTCATGATTTAGTGTTTTCAGTCTTACGAGAAAATTCAGAGAGTTCAAGAGTTGAAGCACTGTCTTAGAGGTGGCAAAGGGATTAAGTAAGGGCTTAAGTGAAGCTTGGGTGTCACTGCAGAAACAGCAAATTCGTCCTCCGCACCTATTCCCAGCAATATAATAAAGAGCCATTAGGACGGGCTAGATTTCGGCTAACCAACGCATATTTAATTACGAGTATTTACCTTACGAGAAATAAAGCCTGACGTTATCACATTCCATAAAAGCACCGGCATTCCCCTGCCGATACCTGCCGAAAAATGGCATACTAAGTTTTTCCGAATAACGGTACTTAACAAATATGCAAATATCTCAAAAACGGATCAAGTGATTCGAAAAACTGCTTTATTTGTACTACAATTTTGAACTAATGTGAATACTATTCACCTTCCCATGTGACAAGGTTATGATCTGGACTAGAGGCATCATAACCCTCCCACTTCACTGCATACCTACTGGTCCACTACCGTGTGGTTTGCTGGTTCGACTTCAAAATGTATCGGCAGGCCTGGCGGTCTCCAACCACTTTGTCACTGGCGCCCACTAAACGCTGGTGTTGTTGTATTTATGTGATCCAGACATTTTTACCCCTTAATTCATCATCACCTTCATGTTCAACGGCGGATGGTACTCTAATGCGGATTTTCAACAAACTCTCAAGCCTAGAAAATAAAATAACAAGCCTGGAAGCAACAAATATAAAATTTTTAAAGTCTATACAAGAGCTGACGGAAGAAAACGTTGAGTTAAAATTGAAAATCCATTCACTCGAAAGTAGGCTCAATTGGCAACAACAAAGCTCTCTGAGAAACTGCGTTGAGGTGACTGGAGTAACTGATGTTGACCAGGCAAACCCTCTGTACACAGCACAAAAAAATTTTTCTGATTTACTGAGTGTAAAGGTCACTAAACAACAAGTGGAGAACTGCTACGTCAGAAAAATAAAACAGTCCAGCAATAGTGATAAAGAGAATTCCCGATCATCATCGAGTTACAATTACAAAAGCATCATCTGTGTGAGATTTGCAGAGCTAGCTCTTAAACAAAAGATAATGCAAGAGAACAAAAAGAGAAAACAACATTTGAATACAAATACATTGGATGTCAGCAGCGGCGGCGCCGGCAGCGGCAATGACGTTAGTGGCAGTGGCGGCAGAGGCAGCAGCAAAGGCAGAAACTATTCGAACATTTACATCAATGACGCTCTCACGAAATACACACAAGCGTTGTTGATGCAGACGAAGGAGGTAAAGAAGGCGAAGGGCTATGCATATGTTTGGTATAGAAATAAAAAAGTTTTATTGAAAAAAGTGGAAGGTGGATATATCATAACAATAAGATCTTTTAATGATTTATCAAAACTGTAGCGCGCTTGTGCACTTGTCGTACATTTTTTTTTTTTACAACACAAATAATAGGTCGGTTCGCGAACTAATATGCATACGTAAATTTATATAAACTTTCGTGCAAAACTAGCCAAACGCGTTCGCGTACTGAGAAAATGGTAAAAAGATGAACGAAAGAAAAATGTACTTTCGTTCATTTTTCTTCACACAGAATTTCAGCTGGTAAGAAAATGAAAACTGTCAAATGATGAAATCGTATGAGTTTGCCAGCAAAAAAAACAGCTGTTGCTTCTTTTCAAGCCAAACTAAGAAGTTTTTACACAAAAGCGTTCGCGTACTTTTCTTAGAAATGAGAGGATTCTCTCTCGATTTTGGAGATTTGACACTTTTCATTTTCCTACACATAAAGTACGCGAACGGACCTAATATTTATAAATGGATCTTGAAAATCTTATTGATAATGATGTCTCCATCTCAACCTTCATAATTGAAAATGTTTTAAAAGATAGAACCTTTTGCAATGAGAAACTTTTTTTTTGCTCATCAAAATGTAAGGAGTTTGAGAGAAAATTTTGGTTCTTTTGTGTGCCATTTGGATACTTTTGCTTGTTTGCCTGATTTTATTTTTGTGTCAGAGATCTGGATATACGGTTCTGAGAAAAATAATTATTCGCTACCGGGTTTTGAGTTCTTTGCTAATGTAGTGTGACGCAATGCAAGCACACAGAATGCGAGAAAACATTATGTAACATTGTATCGCTCCACATACCCGAAAGGTGTCACATGGCATTCAATCGGTATCGACAGTGATTCATGCTACAAATGGGTTCGCGTAAGTTCATGTGTTTGCTATTGTTTACATTTTCATTCATTGCACCCACCACACATTATATATGGGTCAACTGAATCAGATTCACATGTTATGAATCAAACGTTAGAATAAGTATTGCTTAGGATAGCATAATTTAGTATTAAGAATTGTAGTATAAATAGAGTGGATTTGCATGAATAAAGATTAGTCTTGAACACACTTCTTGACTCTTTACTATTGTGGCAGTAATTTGCCTTCTTTTCAGCGAGCTGCGCTTTAACTAGCACGACAGAGCGGGCCGCGCTTTATACGGCTTAGGGCGGTAGGCTCCAAGGTGAAGTGGCACCTACACTTTTAGAAAATAACACCACATGGCGATCCTGCCATGCTTGCTTTTTTACATATTTCTTGTAGTAGCTGTTTAACTTAAAAAAGATTAAAATTACTAATAATACTATAACTACATTTTCCTGTATGGTGCTGCCGATTATGCTGGTCCCACTCAGGTTGTTATTGATTACTTCGTCTTTCGTCTGTTTCTGTCCCATCTTGGTGTTCGTCTCTCAATCCTCTCAGTTGTTTTATCAGCTTGCTTTTTAGTTTTCTGTCGGTCGTGATGGGGATAATCCTGTGCAGCTCTGCTCGTTGCTGCCGGCGTTGTGCCTGTTTCCCCGCTCTGCTCCTTCGTTTTTTCTTCTCTGGGTTAGGGGTTTCTATCGCTGCGTGGCTTTTATTCTTCTGTTGCTTCCTGCGGTACTCCTCTATCGTCAGAGCCCTTGGTCCCGCTGATTTTGGAGTCGGGATATATTGGGGTATGGCTGTCTCCCTTGCTGTTGCAGCTGGTATGTATGGTTCGTTTAATTCTGCAAAGAGTTGGTCCAGTTCTGCTTTGTTGTAGGTCATGCAGGATGTTTGGTCGCTCGCTTCTTCGCTGGAACTTAATTTATCTTTTAGCGAAGATGGCAGGATCGCCATGTGGTGTTATTTTCTAAAAGTGTAGGTGCCACTTCACCTTGGAGCCTACCGCCCTAAGCCGTATAAAGCGCGGCCCGCTCTGTCGTGCTAGTTAAAGCGCAGCTCGCTGAAAAGAACATCATGATTCGAAAATAGGAGGACATTGTGGAATCACAAGATGCATCAGTAAACTAAAGCAGAAATACGTTTGGAAAAACATGAACCGAATGGTAAAAGCATTCATTAACAATTGTGAAACATGCAATAAAGTCAAAATAACAAGATACACCAAAGAAAATTTCGTCATGACAGACACGCCAAGTACCTCTTTTGATATTATCTCAATAGATACCGTAGGCCCCTTGAGACCTTCAAAAGGATTTAGATACATTTTAACCATACAATGTGAACTAACAAAATTTGTGGATGCATTCCCAGTAGAAACTAAAGATGCAGTCACCATTGCCAAAACGATAGTAGAGAAATTCATACTGAAGTATGGATGTTTCAGAGAATTAAAGACAGATAGAGGAACAGAGTTTACGAATGAACTATTAACAAACATTTGCAAAGCATTAGGCATAGAAAAATTAGTATCAACACCGTACCACCATGAGACACTAGGGTCTCTAGAAAGAAATCATAGAGTTTTAAATGATTACCTGATGACTATAGGAGATAAAGATAGCTGGGATGAATGGTTACCATACTACACATACTGTTACAATTCAACACCACATAGTAGTACTCAATATTCACCATTTGAACTAGTTTTTGGTAAATTAAGCACATTACCATGTGAAATATTAACGAATAAAGAAACAATTTATAACATGGATAACTACTTAAATGAACTAAAATGTAAATTAAGGTATTCACATGAACAAGCTAGAAACAATCTATTAGACGATAAAAATAAAAGAATTAATACACAAGACAATGTACATAAATTAAATTTTAAAGTAGGTGACATGGTATATTTAAGAACTCAGAATAAGAAAAAATTTGATAAACCATTTAAAGGTCCATATAAGATAATATCACAAAATGGTCCTAATAGCTGTATTATAATAGAAAATAAGGAATATGAGATACATAATAATAATTTAATTAGATCTAGACAGAAGTAAGAACAAAAGTAAGAAGATAAGAGAATATGTGCGCACACTTAAGATTATCATTCGACATTATATAAAGTAAGAAAACAATGACCCTAACTAAACATGTATTCATTCAAATGACATTTATTTAAATTTTAAGAAATATAAACAAATATCATTTTTTTTGTGGGGGAAGGATGTAGTGTGACGCAATGCAAGCACACAGAATGCGAGAAAACATTATGTAACATTGTATCGCTCCACATACCCGAAAGGTGTCACATGGCATTCAATCGGTATCGACAGTGATTCATGCTACAAATGGGTTCGCGTAAGTTCATGTGTTTGCTATTGTTTACATTTTCATTCATTGCACCCACCACACATTATATATGGGTCAACTGAATCAGATTCACATGTTATGAATCAAACGTTAGAATAAGTATTGCTTAGGATAGCATAATTTAGTATTAAGAATTGTAGTATAAATAGAGTGGATTTGCATGAATAAA